>OZ007590.1:365068320-366461661 GCA_963931845.1 Maratus michaelseni | reverse complement strand
GAGGAGGAAAAGAGGGGAAAAAGAGAGAAAGAAAGAAGGATTATATCACAAACCATTTAATATGACAAAAAAATAGCAATTCAATGCTGGAAACTCAATTGTACAAAAATTATAATAATTTTTCTTCAATTTATCTGATAGAATGAAAAGAAATATTTTAAAAATAAGCTACCAATACATATGTTAAAGCAACATATTATAATAATTATTTTTTAAAGAATAGAATAGAATAACGAATATTGTTAACAATTACTCATCATCTATTGTTTAGCACAAAATAACATAAAAACATCAGTATTTATTTTATAGGAAGGAAACAATGTTTTTTTTTTCTTAACAATTAAGACAATTTTTTTTCATTAAATTATTTTAAAAGGAAAAGTAAAACATATTTACAAGCTAATTTCTAAAAAGAAAAGAAGGTCTAATTATATCAATAAAAAATATAATAAAACATTACACTTTTAATGAAAAATATGTTTGAAGATTCATAATGATCAAAGTTCTGCTCATCCACACCCTCTCACCTCCCCTCCGTCTCTCTCACACACACACAAATAAATGTTACAGTTCAAGGGATTATTCAGCTAATAATAATTGGTCTATTAATAATAACCGACCATTACTAATAATATCAACTGGATTTATTACATGAACTGTAAAATATATTTGTATATATAAATAAAGACACATTAAAATTAAGAAATAACAGGTACAATAAATTTTGAATAACACTACACTAAAATATAGCTGCCAAAATAATAAAATTCATGTCAGGGTTGTCACTAGAAAAGTGTAACAAAAAGTTTCTTTAGTAAATAGAAATCACTAAAATAGTTGTCTAAATAGTAGTTTAAATATAAAAAAAAAATTTGAAAGGTATAGTCCTTCCATAATAATTTGGCTAACGTACAAAGTTAAACGAATTTATTCACTAAAGTACTAGCAACTAGCAGAATCTAGTTTTTAATTAAACATTTGTTACATTATGTATTTCCAGCACCATTTGTGTCTGATAGCAACTTTCTTTTCCTATAGCACCACAAACTCTTTCAAGGTTACAGATCAAGTTATCATGGGAGGATTATATAGTAGCTGACAAAAAGTAAAAACTGAACATCATTTTTTCATGACTTGATATAATTTTTTTTTCAGTAATAAATGTAACAGTATTAAAATCTGTTTTACATAAATTGTTTTGTTGCCTGCTCTTAATATTTAATCAACATGGCAACCTAGCAACTGGGATTTGTCAAACTCTGCTGCAGAGAAAGTGTCATTCTCAAGAAAAAACTTGCTCAAAAACAAAACTGGAATGTCATTGGTGAAAATTGTTTTATTCTTGGAAGGATTTTCTGATACTTTTGATGGAAAATTTTATTATCAGAAAAAAAAAATCCCCTTGGCATGCAATTTTTAAATTTTTTTTTTTTTTTTTTTTAATTTTAAGTTTTAAAATTTGTCATAATCCCCTTGGACTGAAAAAAGTGCCTTCAAATAGATGCTTTTTAGTAAGGGAAAAAACATTTGCATATGCATACTGAGAAAGATTAAAAAACAAAAACTTTTATTTCAAAATTTACATGAAATCTGATTACATTAGAGTAAGATTTCTAAACCTTCATGTCTTTGCAGATATTTTGAAATAAGAGCCATGTCCGAAGAAAATCTTATATATTATATTTAATGTATCATTATTCATAGCATCCTTTTTAATCAACAAGCTTAAAATCATACACAGTCACAAAACATCAAATTGAATTAAAAGATAAGAGTTCTGAACTTTTTCCTTTTTCAGAAAGAAAAGAGTTGAAGAGTTATTTAAAAAAAATGTCTTGTTTTCTAGCTCTGAAATGCTTTACTTATTTTTTTTAATGACATTGTTACACGGCAGTATAATGATTCTGTTACATTATGTTGTTTTTAAAATTACAAAACAGAAATTTAAATTTCCTATCTAAAAAAATAAATAAATAAATAAATATATGTTAAAGAGAAATGGTGGGTAAAGCACACAGTAAGTAATAATGCAGGGTAAAGAGGTGATTTATGTAACACAGCTGAAAATAAACACTACTCTCTTACAGAAAATCACCCAGCATTTTATATTAACGTAGCATAAAATAATCTTTTCAGAGTTTGTTAGTAATTTTATAATTCTCCTTTTCTTAGCATGCCAATGATAGAGCTACTTCATAAACACGTAAAGAACAAACAGCTGTATTAATACTTAAGGTAGTTATTCAACATTCTTAACTAAAAATTTGAATGATGCTATTAAAAAAACTATTTGAAAAGAAGAAAATATAGCCAACAACAGAAAATGATATGCATAAAAAGGTTTAAATATATACAGCTTACAATTAGAAAAATAGGGGAATAACAATAATATTAATAGCCATTTAATAGGATAACTATATTTTGATTTCATATATACAAATGAATATTTACACATCAAATTAAGAGTATAGCATCCTAGTTTATGCTTGACACACAGATAAAAATTTTATAAGGTGAAAGAATAACAAATAACTAAAAGAAAAAAAATTATATTGAAAAGAAATTTTTGATTAATTACAATCGCACATATGCAGTTTAAATAACGAAACACTGTTAAAAAAAATCAACATTGTCTTAAAAACTTCTAAAAGATGCTCTTTATTTAATCACACTTGCTTTAAATTAAATTCTCAGTCAAATTTGAAAACTAAAGTTAACAATAACAATTAATACATGATGAAAACAAATCATTATAATCAATATTTTAAATAGAAGTCACGCCCTTTCTAAGTATATAAATATTCAATTATTTTTGTAATATTAAGTTTATTTTCATAAAAATAGTCTTTTTATTGATAAAAATAGTTAAAATGATCACATAATGAAGAAGGCAATTTTCACTGGACTTAAGGAGCAGTGAAATAAACCTTTTTATTAATAACATTCTTTGAAAATACATGAGAAATGTATTTCCAAAATAGAGCCACTATGCAATAAATAAATATATTTTCTTAACATATCTTATTATACATGGAGGTTCTTTAGCAATATATCTCCTTATATCCCTGAGCTTTCTTGCTTAATGAGCGATGCACTTAACTGCTAAATTTAACCATCTAGACTAGTTATAATATGATTATCTCTAACAGGAAGGATATGTTTTTGGAGAATCCTTTCTAAGTCTTTTCTGGCTTGCCTTTCTTCATTTAAGCTCTTTTTCAATGAAGAGACTTCCTAAAAAAATAAATACATAGCATATCAGTAGATCTGAATGATTAGTACTCAGAATTCAAGCTATGCCAACAGGTAACTTACCAATTTCAATTCTTGAAGTTGATCTTTTAACATATATACAGTATCAACAAGTGTTCTAATAAATAAAATGAATAAAATTAGTAACATGATAAAATGCACAATATAAATTTCAAGCAGATATAATTTAACAATAAATTAGCTGAAAATATGCCTAGCAACATGTTATGTATACACATATAAGAAATTTCTTACATTATTGAATTAAAAGTATTTACAAGAAAAAAACTTAAATAAAATGAATTTATTATACATCTTAAGTAAAGCAGCATTTTATTCAATATTACTAATTCTAAAATTCACATATTGGTACCCATTTTAACATGACATAAAATCTAATTAATTCTTCATAATGAAATCATCAATATTTAAAAACATACAGCATTTACTAATAAAATCCCCACAAAACTTACTTTTCTTTAACTTCAGTACCATCCCCATCTAAATCTTCAATAAATATTTTATCTTCTTCAAAATTTAGACGTGGAGGTGCACTGGCAGTAGCTAGACAAGAAGGACAATTTATAAATTTTTAATCTATTTTATTTCTCATAATATGTTCCCACTTTAAATTATTATATAAGGTCAAAATTTAAAGTCTAACACTCCACATCATAAACTAATGATATAATTATAAAAATTATAAAAACACATTTACAAATTACCTGAGGGTACTGTATTTCTAGAACGATCATATGTTCCATAATGATCTGCTGAATGGTGGACAGGCATATCTCCAAACTCTTGATCTAAAATTAAAAAATAAATAAGCATACAAAATATCATCACCATTTTATACAAATGATCAACAGAATAATAGCAATAAAAATAAATATATTCTACAATAAAAATACTTTGAGAAATCCCAGAATGCTACAAATTTTTCTTTGATTAATTTCTTATTTTCAGACAGAAAAAAAAAAGGGGGAAAAAAATTGTACACATACCTCTTTCTTTTTTGCAACTATTACTTCTTCTAAGCTTCACTTCACTCTGTGTAGAAGAAAGATTAGCTCTCATAGGGGGATGTGGTCTTAAATTCCAATTTGGCCAAACTTTCTTAGTCATTTGCTTAGCTGCTATTGCAATGCGATTCTGATTTGTTGATTTATCTTCTTGCAGTGTATGAGAGGGTGATTGCTACATAGGAATTAATTAATTTCATATTTATGTTAACTTTTAAATTTTACTCACAAGCTTATACACATATACTTATTTCATATATAAACAGCAAAATAAAACAAAATATTTTATTATATTAAAAATTTTCAAGTGCTGCTTCTGATATTTGAAAAACAAATTAAACATTTGAAAAACAAGAATTTTTTCTTACATTTTATTTATCATCGAATTTATAATACATAAAGTCTAAACTGCAACAGTTTTAAATTAAAAAATACTTTGTTCAAACTAGTGTAGTTTACACTAGTGCTCCTGCTGGTCATTATTTAAGAGCACAGTTCTTTGCTTTTTTAAAATCTGTATCTGCACATTGCCTTTTTTAAAAGCAACGAAAATCTCTAATTGTACCCAAATTTTCACAGTAAAAATTTCCCCCATACCACAGTATTTCTTAATCTTTGTACCCAGTTATAGTTAAAATTATAGAACTCGCTTATTTCTTTAGGAAAAACAGAGGAAATTATTGAATCATGTTGATTTTTTTTTTTTATTTATAAAATCCTTCAAAAATTTATGTTACTTTATTTATCCCAAGCAGACCCACACAGCATTCCCCAGGCCTGGGATAAAAACCTTAACTTATCTAAAATTACCTTAGTGTTTCCCGAAATTACTTTAAACATATCTCACTATACTGATCAGTCTTTCTAAACAAACCTCTTTTTACATGACAAAAAATAATGATATAAAAAGTTCCCAAAAGTGAGGTCACGTGGTGATAAAGGGGTTACTTAGTAAACCAATGCTGGAACTTTTTTCTCTCTTTCTTCGTTGCATTACAGAAAAAAAAAAAACATTGGCCTTGCTTTCTTTAATAATTATTAAAAAACGAATTAATATTTTAAAACAATTTACGAATGTTCCATATATACTCCAATTTACGAATTGAAATCTGCACCAAGGTATAAAATATTACGGAAGCAAATGTGGAACCTACCCAAAATTGAGCTAAGCGAGAAAACATTTAATGTCATCAAGCAGACATTGATAAATATCTATATTGAAATGAACATTAACATATTGACAGCAAAAATATATCTGCAATAGCTCTGCTAAAGTTCTTGGCTGTCAAAAACTATGACCAACAGTAGACAAACCAGAATCTTTCATTGTTATTAAAATGCAAAGGGTTAAAAGTGGGTCAAAATCGCTGGTGAACTTGGAAGATCAGATAAATAGGTGAATTGCTTCATTAAATATAAAGTGACAAAAAAGGTCTAGTAAAAAATGCAAAATCTGAGGCTCAAGTGCTCTTGGACCTGTCTTCATCTATCCAGAACCAAATTTGCAAATCTGTATTAGTGATAGATTTCTCTAGCCATTGCCAATAAACAGACATACACACACAGACAAAAACTTTCTTTTATTAATTATAGACACCTAAAAACTACATATTCCCCTCTTTTGTTTTCTACAAATTGATAATGACATATTGACTATTGAGTAACATGAAAAGCATTGTTGCCAAAGCGCAGGAGAAGATAAGAACTCAAGCTCAGTGAAAGAGACTGCTGAGAATTGAAACAAATTGCGGAATCAGAAAATTAAAAAAAAAAGAATCAAAGTGACTGCAAAGCTCAGCAGGAACCAGTTAGTATTTATGATAATAGTTAGATGAAAACTGCATAAAAACCAAACACACGTTACTAATATCAATGTAAAACAATGGCTATAGTGGTAGTAAAAGCATAAATTATGGCTGAACAATGCATGGCACAAAATGATATGGTCAGATGAATCTTCTTTCACATTGTTTCCACAACTGGATGCATTTATGCTTGGAGAACACTGATCATCCAGACTGCCTTTCTGTGGTTTTCAGCACTATTTATATTCACCCCCCAAGGGAGAGTAAAGAGGAAAAATTATTTACAAATATTAGCCAACCATATTTCCTGTAGGAGACAATGCAATTATAACTGTCCAATTTATACAGCTAGACCTGTCGTGGTTTGAGGAACATGATGATGAAGTCTGACATTTCAGTTAACCTCATAGTTTCCTGACCTCAATATCATCAAGCCTACCGTGGTTTGTTAAAATAGAGTCTAGGACTGCTATCATCCACCGACATCTCTATGAGAGCTTTCACAATATTTTGATGAAGAATAGTATAATATTATTTACTGATAGTCATCATCCGAGATTTATATAATTCAATTCCTAGACGAATTTAGGCCATATTACACGTTAAAGATGACCTATACCTTTAAGATGTTTGCTTTATTACTGGGTATTACAATTATTGTAATCATACATATACAATATATAGTCATTGGCAATGACTATAGAAAAATTACTTTTCTTGTTTCAGATTAACAAAGGTACATAGATTAAATAATAAATTCCTGTTAGGTGCTAGTCACAGGTCATATCAAATTTAAGGAAAGAGTATAAAAAATACAGTACTATGGTTTTCATACAATACTTCATATTACCTATAAAAATTTTTCCTTATATATATACGTACATATACACTACACATATAAATAGTACTTCACTTCAAAAGAATTATACTCACATTAGAATGCAAAAAGTTTGTTGGAGAATGAGATGAACGTGTTTGTAATCCATGTGATGGACTAATACGATTTAATGTAGACCTAGAAGAAGTATTAGAGGCAGGACTTAGACTTCTAACATTATAACTTTGGAGAAAATTCAACCACTGATTTAAGATTTCTGCAGAAGTGCAATTTACAATAAAGCGTTGTATCATGTTTCCTATAAATAAAATATTTTAAGAGCTATTAACATTTTATGTAGCTAATAATGCATATAAGTTAAAATTAAAGGGCCAAACTTTAAATGCAAACATTTTTCAGATATAAAATTCTACTTAAAAATATCTATAACTGCAGGGCACACTGAGCAAGCAGCCAGATGAAGAATTTTGTGGACTTAAAATCATAAAGTAAAAACTTTTAAAATTACGCATTAAGGCATTACTTCTCTAAGCAGCAAGTATAGACAATTCAAAATGCCTTGTTTTGTAGCCTTTTATCGGTTAAATAGTTTTGAAGTTTACTAAGTAAAGAAGGATAATAAGAAACATTGTTTAAGGATTTTTCAAAAATAGATTTTCAATACATTTAACTGTTCAACTGTTGAGTGTGGAAATTGTTGCAGTACTAATGATGTATAATAGGAGGTTATACATAGAGCATTTTTATCAAATTTTAAGATAATAGTACCAAATTATGTAAATAACAGCATATTATTTTAGAAAGGAGTGACCAAATACAACACTAATAGTCATACAGAATAGAAATAATATGAGTAAATAAGTTTTTGTTCAAGACAAAATGCAAGTAATTTAACTAGAGAAATCAAATTAGCAGTCAGAAAAATAAAAATATATTAATAGTATTTCTGTAGATTATCCTTCGTCTTAAAAGTGGCTACACATCTTGCCAGTATTGTTCTGGATCAAGTTCTGTAAGCAGAGTTCAGTTAAATGATGATATCAAATATTTATTAACACCTCTTGCAACTGCCTTTCATAAAGGCAATATTATATTTTCAACTATCTTTCTAGTTCAGTCCAGCAATTGTCAATAGGGTTGAAGTTTTAATAATTCCTTGGCTAGGTTAAATCAGTTATGTGATTATGAATGAGACATTTTTTAACCTAAAATCTGAAAAACAACATGCCTGTCTATCAGGATAAGATGTAGGCAGGAATAAAAGTAGTGAAACGTTTATTAGTTTGGCTTACTAATGACAAAGTGGAACCTTATGTTAGAAAATTATATTTCTGGCATCACTCAATTTCTCTGTGATAGAATGTTGTAAAGGACAACATTGGATTTCTATATACATTAGAATTTAGTGCTATAAATTTAATACTATAAAAATACAGATGTAAATAAACAAACTGTTACCGAAACAGTTTTTTTAAATATAATATACTATCCAATGATTGCAGTTTAAGTTTAAAATTAATGGCTAGATTAGATTTAAAATTAATGGCTAGATTAGATTTGTCTTAATAATAAAAATAATCCCCCTGCTCTTTCCTTCCAACCTCAGACACATTTATTAACAACACTGCTTGCTAATTTAACACTATATAGATGGATATGTAAACAGTTTTTCCTAAGCCAGTTAAAAAAGCTTCTGACTATTCACAGGTGCATCATGAAATTGAGATGTTTAAAAATTACAGAGACAGATGGCTCAGTTGTATTCCATATCTAAATGAATCAATTAATCTGCCTAACAGTTAAAATAACTGGAAACTTTAATTTTGTTAACATATACAAAATGAAATTTTTTCAGTCATAGACTGTTCAATTTCTGACAAATAAATTTCTTTTATCATTATTTATTAACATTTTTGATAAAATTTGACATTATGAACCTTTGTAAATAAATCACTCGAAATTTTGCACTATCACAAATGAAATTTTTGAAATAATGAAATTTTGGATGCCTTTAAATTTGACATGCATATTAAAAGGCAAGATACTTTAAAAAAAATTATATTAACACGTTGACTGCCTAGCCTAAAATTGATTACTTTTTCAACACCACCCAAACTGCCTCTTATGTATTTGATTTCTCATGACCAGCAACTCTTGCTGCTCGGCAACCTTCTGCCATAACAATCTGAGCATGAGACTGTATGGTCTCATGGGGCGCAGAATAGAAGTTATGCATGAGACCATATAAAAGACTAGTGGAACAATCAACATGTTAAGGAATTTTGTAGACACTGTTGCACTAAAAAATACAACTAAACTAATAATAAAATGATGTTTATCAAAGAGTAAAAATAAGATACCTGAAATTTCAAAAGCATGTGGATATTCTAAGCTATCTAAACGTCTGACAATAATGCCAGATAGAGGAAGCTTTCCCTGAAAAAAAAAAAAGTATATGGATGCAAATACATATAAATCCGTATAAGATATCAATTAAATTATATTTTTCTGAGGAAAACTGCATTAGGGATACTTATGTTACAATAAATTAATAAAATTAAGATAAAAATGCAACTTCAGATGAAAAAAAGTATCGCCTTCAAGCATGCAAAGTTTTTTCAAAATCCTAGATATTATTCACAGGCAACAAATATAAACTTTTACCCTTATGAGGCATTGATAATGTGCTTGAACTGCCAAAATTGTTGAACACTTGTCTGCATGAAATTTTTGAGGTTATTCAGAGCAAATCCTGAAGTAATATTTCTCATTCTTTACTACGAGCAATTTCTACTTTAAGAAATATGCTTTGGCTATGATAAGAAAGAGCATGACTTTCAAAGAGCTTGCTATGTTCTGAATAAAAAAGTAACATATGACACAGGTGGTGATGAAAATGTTTTATTTAAAGAAACACTAGGTTCTAATAGCCTGGTTCTGGTTGTCACCTTAATAAATAATCTGAAGTGACCCCACTCGAGTTTCCAAACATTTTATAGAATACTGGGGATTCAGATAAATTTCTGACACAGTGAAATCAGCTGGATTCGAAAACTGGACACCCCCCCGTTTTGAAACTGGAGATCCCAATAGCAGAATGTTCTGCGTCAATCTGCAGCAAACTTAAATTTGCTGCAGTGTGCCATCAGCTTTTGAAGTGAGTTAATCTCTGTGTCCGTGCAGAGCTATTGGAAACAAATTCACCTCAAAAGTTTTAATTTTTTGCCGTCTTTTATGCTCTTTAAATAAATCTATCCTGATGGATCAATTTAGGCAAGTAAACCACTATTTTCTATAGCTTTCACATGATATTTTGATGCCAAGTAGAAGTGTGTATGTCCAGCTATCCAGGAGAATGACCATGTTGATTTTTGGTCATCTGTAAGGGCAAAACCGGGTACCCATGGTTTTGCATTGAGTTCTCCAATGAATTGTTTCTTCACTCAACTGGTGGTGAAGGATGGAAACAATGCTCAGTCTGGTACTTAAAAACAGTGGACACATGAGGAGTGCAGCGGATACGAGAAGTAAAAGCTGAGAAAGCCATTATGCGACAAAGTTAAAAATTTCTTGAAAACCTGAAAAAAAAAGCTATTGACCTTAAAAATTTGTATATGTTTTAAAGTTTGCTTCAAAATTTATTACAATACAGCTTTTTGTAACTGGAAGGGTAAAAACTTAATTTCTGATTAGTAGCCGGTTTTACCCTACAACCAAAATTCAGAGCTGTTTCAGATGGTCCTAGAAATTGCCTTTTTTCCAAGTACAGAAGAATTTTCCTGTGGCAACAGGTGTGGTTTTTCAACAGCCCAGATGTCCCCAAACACTTTTGTGAGGTTTTCCAGTTTCTCTCTCCTTTTAGATTTTTCTCAGCAAAGGAAAACTGTTAGGTACCCGGTTTTATCCTACTTTCCCCTATTTATCACTTATATACTGTCCCAATTCCTTCGTGATTTTTTCTATAGAATTGGTCGCAAAATGGTTTTAAAATGGATTAAATTACCTAATCCATCAGATCGATTTGTATAAAATATCTATACAGTTCTTGAGAGAGTGGTAACAAATTTGCCAAATGGAAAATAAATATTTAAATAATAATAATAATAAATAGCTAGATATGCTATGTATAACTTACTAAAAGAATGGAATAAATAATGATAATAATAAAAATATAATATTTTACAAGGCATCAACATTTTAGAATTGCATGCTACATTATCAACAAATTTTCATTTAAAAACAAAGAACTGGTCAATTTTAAGGCACAGAATCTTTAAAATTTTGACAATTCAGTTTTTAATATTAGCTATTTTATTGAAAAATTTCAATTTATACCTATAATAGTTAACAGTAAAAACAATGATAAGAAACACGGAAACAAATGTGAAAAAAATAAAGATAGCCAAAGATACAAATGAAGACATCTGAGTTAAGAAACATTTAAATACATATAAGGATTTTAAAAGATTCTCCAATATTTCACAACAATATTGAATAAAAATGCATTTTCAACACATAAAAAATTACATGTTTCATTCTTCTATAACTAAGGAAGATCTTGAAATTTTTAATTATTAAATCTCATAAAAATGAATGGCTATAGATAAAATCCTTGATTTTCTTTTAAAAGTAAAGTTTTAAAATTGTGCTACAAAATTAAATTTTTACTTACTTTTAAAGTCTTTATATTTATTCATTCATTATAGATATAACTGTGTGTGTATTATTAATAGCTAACATTGGAAACCAGCTTGTTATTTTCAGATTTATGTCCTTTTACAGTCCCCCCCCCCTTAAATTTGTTAGAACTTTCCTAATTTTTTATGACTTAATTTTCAAGACACCATATTCTCACTGATTTTGATATACTAAAAATTGCACAGTTTTCTCAAATAAAATAAAATTAATAAATCTTACATTTATTTAATAAGATTAAAAAAAAAATCAATGATCTGCATTTATAAACTATTAAGTATACAAATACAACACATTTATGAATATGAAGAAGCTCTTTTACCTCATAGACAAAGGCACTCATTCTAGGACTAACAGATAAGAAAACCAGTGTTTCAGGGAACATTACTAGGTAACGATCTCGTTTTTGCTGATCCTCAGTTAAGAATACAACAGGTCCCATATGTATAATATCACCTAAAGTATGAACAGCCTAAACACAGAAAAGCACATAGAATTAAAATCACACAAAGAACAAGAGGGAAAACACGACTGATATAATCATAGTAATATATTTTAATTTTGATTAGATGAGATGATAACAAAGATTATTATTTTTTTGCAATCCTTCTTTACTTGTTTTTATTTAACTTAATTTGGTTCATGTACATAAACATGGAATTTTATAATAGATTTTTCATTAACTTTTTGATCTGCTAGAGTTCTAGAAATTCTGTACAGTTGTGTGTTCCCAATGATAATTCAATGTTTCCATAACTTAATTATCAATTAAGATATTAATATTATTACATTTTTATTATATGTTAAGAAAACAATTTAGAAATCCTAGATAATTTAAATAATTTTCAAGTAGGAATTTTTAAAAAATCTATTATCACGAACTGTGTTGGGCAGATTTGTTTATTATCTATGAACTTGTTTATTACAATAAAAGAAAGTTAAATTTCAAGTGATGCAAAAATGTTTTTTTTCCCCTGTTGCTATATCTTAAAAGAAACAGAGAAAAAAAAAATATTTTTTTGATAACAAACTATTAATTTTGAACCTTTAATATGTGGTTTTTACAAGGGAATGCAATGCCATTTAAAGAATGTGAATTTTCATTTATAAAACATGAATTTTAAATTTGGCACGATTCTACTTTAAATACACTAATAAAATACATATACTAAATGATGCTAATAAAATATTAGTAAATGAGCACGTTGTTCTTACTGTGAACAAATAAAATATTCTGTTGGACAGATTCTTTTCACTAACAGTCTTAGAACATTTCATTATATTGATAACACAATACCTTATAACTGTAATAGCTTTCAGAAATTTTAATAGGAATATTCATTTAAATTTAGGAAATGCTATCAATAACAATGACATATCTTTTCAATAATAAACAAACAAAAAAATTACCTCTCCTTCCCAATTCCTTATGTTGCCAGTCATTATTTCAAGTTCCATTTCTTTTTGCCTACGGATGTTTGTACAAGCAGTCTAAATAGAAAACATCCAAATTGTAACTAAGGAGTAAGCAGACAGCAAATTTTTATAATGTCAGTTTATAATATAAGCTAATAGAAGCAGATTAATATACTCATTCTGGATAACATTAAGAGAAAAAAAGAAGAGATTATGGCCCGTCTATTATTTTAATTCAAATTTACTGCATGCAAAAATGAATGTCTGAAAAATTCATTGCATAAAACACTATTGATGTAAATTAATTACTTAAAGTTAAATTAAATACTTGTAGCAATACTAATTATTAGGGTTAAAAAAAATCTATTGGCAAAAATGCACAGGGCACATAAAAATTCCATTCGGGCATACATAATTCTTCACTAGAGGCTCATTTCATTAGGCACATATTCCTTCATGATGTACCTTACGCATGGCTTTAGCTGCATGAATTGTGCGAAAACCTTCCTGCGTTCCAGTAGCAGCTTCTTTATTGGTGCACATGAGCATATGAACCCCCAATGAACTATTCAGATGTGCCAATCCCAAAACTTTCTTCTGTCTCACACAAGTTTCCGAAACACCAAAAACGAATCACCACCAATTTATATCAAGGTCTAACGGAATCTAAAGTTTTATTAAATTCCGTGCATTAGTCCTTATATGACTATTGCTAAAATCATGTTAATCCTGCAAAATGTAGCATAGCAGTGCCACCTGTTGGGAGATTTAGACCAAAACCTAATCAACAACAACTTATGTCATGGTCTAACTGAATCTGAAGTTTGATGGAAATCCGTCGATTAGTTCTTGAGATATAGTTATCGTGATAATAATAAAAAAAGTAGCATAGTAGCGCCACCTGTTGGGCTATTTACATCAAAACATAAGAAGCATCTATTTATGTCAAGGTCTAACAGAATCTGAAGCTTGATGAAATTGCGTGCATCAGTTCTTGAGATATAGCTATCGTAAAAATCATGAAAAATGTGGTATAGCAACGCCATCCATTGGGATATCTACACCAAAACATAATCAGCATCTATTTATGTCGAAATCTAACTAAATCTGAAGTCTGATGAAAATTAAAATAAATGCATTAGTTCTTAAAATAGAACTATTGCGGAGATCGCGAAAAATGCAGCATAACAGCACCACCTATTGGGCGATTTTCACCAAAAACTAATCAGCACTAATTTATATCAGGGACTAACTGAATATAAAGTTTTATTAAATTTAATGCATTAGTTCTTAAGATAGAGTGCCCACAAAATTTTTGTCACATACAGACAGACATTTTCTAAAAACAGTCAAATCACATTCAGGACCTTTTAAAATCTATAAATCCATCGAAAACCGGAAATCGAAAATTTTCATAAATCCTATACTTTCTTCTTGTAAACATAGAAGAAAGTAAAAATGAAGAAATAAATTAACACATAAAATAATATTAAACACACTTCTATATTTTGGTCAATTTCCAGGATGATTTTAAATGCCCAATCTCTTTAAAATAAGTACATGACAAAACGTTACTCTAATAACTAACATCTAATAACTAATAGTAACTTTTGAAAATTAGACAGTGTTTGTGTTTTCGGGATCACATGTGTAATTGAAGAAATTCCTTTGGAAACAGCTTATGTGGACGAAAGCAGCAGGGGAAGTGCGAGGCGAAAGCAGCAGGGGGAGTGCGAGGCAAAGGCAGTGCTCATATCTCTCCATTTGCACAACTTTCAGCATGCAGGAACTGCCGTTTTTAATTGTCTCTTTTTCAATTGTTGTTTATCCCAAATTTCCCCTGGTTTCCTACATAACTAATTTTTGCTTTTTTATTAGCTTGATTGTTTGCTCTTATTTCATAAAAAGCAAAATGCTCTATTTTTTCTAAGTGCTTGTTATTTCTTTTAATTGCATTGTTTTAATTTAAGTTTTGAAAACTCAAAATAAAGATCAGGTGGCTTGTATTATATACTGAGCCCCATTTTACCAATGACTGAAAATAACAGCTACTCTGTTATTGAAAATGACAAGAATAGAAGTATAACCTTTTTATCAATAAAAAAAGCTACAAAATTAATAAATTAAGATCTCCTAGATTAGAATTGTAGAGAAACATAATAAAAATGTTGATTTCACTAGGAGAGGACTGTTTATATCTTTAATAGTCAAAAATCTTTGATAGCCATAAAAAAATTTTCACTTACAGATTTAGTATGATCTTTGTCAATTTTTTGGATCACAGGATAATATGAAAATATTAAATATTCAACTCATAGTAAAATTGTGAAAATTTAAGAAAATTAAACAGCTCCACTATATAGAGTAGAGGTAAAAAGATAGAAAGGTGATATTTTAAAAAGCAACTACCAAAACATAATTTTTTAAACATAGTAAAAATTACATAAATTTTACAGTCATAACTCATAATATTAAGGGGAAAAAAAAAGAAAATCATGTATCAAATTACAAATAAATAAAAATGGTGAAGTATTCATTTACACAATAGATCAAAGAATTGAATAAATAAAATATGAGCAGTGTTAAATTTTCATGTCAAGCAATTAACAAGATTTCAAATCATTAGGAACATTCCCATTTATATGAAATCAACATATTCTCAAAGAAATTAAGCATGTCGACCTTTTCTTTATATTATCATTCAATAATTTTGATTTCTTGAGGTCAGTTAAACTCAATTAATAAAATTCAGACAAATGCATCCACACATTCCTCGCCCATCCCTTCTTAAAAAAAATCCCATAATTTTTAAGCCTCAGACCTTCGATTTTACAGAAATGAATTTTTAACACTTAAAACAAATGCTTTCAAATAAATTTGTATGGTGGAAGATATGGAGCAAAAAAAAAAAGTATGCTTAATCTTTTAATAAATGAGAGTTTTCATACTAAAAAATGTACATTTGTCCTTGATCTTTGCTGCAATCTTAAAAATAGAATAAACCAGTGATTTTATTAATATTTTAAAAAGGTCAAATTTCTATAAAAAAATAAAGCAAAATAAAACTTGATAAAAAATAATAATAAATAAAAATTAATCATTAAAACTGTGAAAAAAAAACTCGAATTTTTAAAATTGTTTTTCAATAGGATCCACCAAAGCAAATCACTAATTTAAATTTTGGACTTCCTTATAAAATCCCAAGAAAATGTTAAAACTTCTAATTTTAATTCAATGGCAATTTGTAGAAAAGCAAGACCACAATAGAGACCTGCACAGGTCCAGGCCTGGCACAAGGCTGGCATTTTTTAAAATAAACTTTTAAATGGGCCAAACCGGCAGAACAAAGATTTTTTTTTTTATTTATTTTTTATTTTTTTAATGGCCTAGGCTGATAAAAAAAAAAAAATAAGCAAACCAACCGGCTTGATATAACAAATTTAAAAGTGTTGGACTAAGTCGACAAAATATAAACAATTTTCAATGAATCTGAATGGGCTAGAAATTATAAATGTGCTGCATGCATGATGCTAGATTGACAACATTAATACAGAAATTTAACATGTCCAGTAGAGAGATCGGCATCAGACAGTTACATAGTGTCTGAGCCCAAGCTTAATTTTTAGCAGACAAGGGCTGGGCCAGGCTCAGGCTTACATGTTTTTCTACATACTTGGATCGAGAATAGACTTAGTTTTTCCCAGAAAGTGTCGGGCAGGCATTTTTTTTTTTTTGGGGGGGGGGGGGGGGGGGGGTAAAAATAATAGTGATAATGAACTGTTGTTAATAGAATCTTTCAAAACATACTTTAATAAATTAGAGAAATATTTTCAAAAATGTATTATTTTGTAAAATTCTTCTATCTTTACAAGAAAGTACTGGATTCATGAAAATTTTCGACTTCCTGTTTTCGACAGATTTATACGTTTTAGAAGGTCCTGAACATGATTTGACTGTTTTTAGAAAATGCCTGTCTGTCTGTATGTGACAAAAATTTTGTGGGCACTCTATCTTAAGGACTAATGCAAGAAATTTAATAAAACTTTATATTCAGTTAGTCCCTAATATAAATTGGTGCCAATTAGTTTCTGGTGAAAATTGCCAGACAGGTGGCGCTGCTATGCTGCATTTTTTGCGATTTCCACAATACCTCTAACTCAAGATCAAGAATTAATGCAGTTATTTTCATCAAACTTCAAATTCTGTTAGACCTTGACATAAACAGATGCTGATTATATTTTGGTGTAAATAGCCCAACAGGTGGCACTACTATGCTACTTTTTTCATTATTATCACAATAACTATATCTCAAGAACTAATGCAAGGATTTTCATCAAACTTCAGATTCAGCTAGATGTTGTCATAAGTTATTGTTGATTATTTTTTGGTATAAATCTCCTAACAGGTGGCGCTGCTATTGTGCATTTTGCAGGATTTACACGATTTTAGTAATAGTCTTCTCAAGAACTAATGCACAGAATGTAATAAAATTTTAGATTCCATTACACCTTGATATAAATTGGTTGTTGATTCTTTTTAGTGTATGCAAAACCTGTGTGAGATAGAAGAAAGTTTTGGGACAGGCACATCCGATTAGTTTTTTAATCACACAGCTTCAAAATATAAGATGTTTTTAACCATTTTCTTTTATTCTATATTACATTTTTTTTTTTTTTTTAATAAGTCTTTATTTGAATGTTGTAGTCTAAGAAATCAGCAATGTTGCTATTCTGTATTTTATGGCTTACAGACATATAAGTCTGAAATATACTGTAATTTTTTTGTATAAATATGTGTGCAGTATGTTTTAAAAGAATCTTAATTGCATGTTAAGAAAAATGGAAATTCTTTGTAAAAATTGAGTCGATGGGCCGGACCATTAAATGCAAAAATATAAATGGCGCAAGCCAGACCTGGGCAGGAATTTTAGTTTTTACACCAGGCTGGGTTAGGCCAAGATAGCTTTAGTTCAGGCTGGGTCTGGAAATTTCAGCTCATGCAGACCTCTAGAGTACAAACATTTTAGGGTAATAAAAATTAAAAATACAACTTGAAATATCAATTTCATAAACAGTTAGTATAGTAACATTACTTACAGCAATATCACGATAAACAGCAGCAGCTCTTTGAGTGTCACCTCTATCTACATGACTTTCCTGGATTTAATACAAATATACGATTAAAAAAACAACAAAAAGATAAAGATTAGGCACATTATAAGAAAAGTAAATCAATAAAGAAGTAGTAAGTTGAATATTGTGTTAATTAGGTTTTCAAGTTCAGTGAAATTAATATCTTCAAATTTTAATTCATCCAAATTTATTATATTCCAGTAATTAATTTACAGTCGAACCTCTATTTTGCGATTTTCTCTATTTTGCGAAACTTTTTCTTGGAACCAAATACATTGTGCGAATTTCTTTGTAAAATAACTTCCAAATAGCAAAATACATTCTCTATTTAACGAACTTTTTCTTGTGACCTAATTTTTTTTTTCTCCTTATTTCTCAAAATATTTCCTAACATTTCCAACTTATTCTTTTTTTAGCTCATTTTATGATAATCAGTGACCTTGAATTGGTTTTACCAGGCGCCTAACTCACTGAATGCAGTAAAATCGCTGTCATTCTTTGCATTTCAACCAGGAAGTGCAGACTTTCAATATCCCCCTTTCACCTTCAATGGAGCTGCCCCGTGTTCTTGAATTAGAGTTTCCCTGTATTCTAGATTTTTGATTAGTCGTGCTAGTAAAGTCGGTTCTTATAGCTCAAAAATGTCAAAGCAAAAATGTTTGAATATCAAAGAAAAAAAATAATTTTTGATCAGGTGGATAAAGGAGTGAAGAAAAAGAATATTGCTTTGAAATTTGGTATTCCTAAAAATAGCTTGTCAACTATAATAAAAAATTGTGATAAGTTGCAAAATTATGATTCATCGAAATCTTGCTCAAAACGTTTAAAAACATGTGTCTATGAAGATGTGGATGAGGCAGTTTTGAAGTGGATACACACAATGCGAGATAAAAATGTTCCGATCTCTGGGCCTTTCATAATTGAGAAAGCTCTTAAATTTGGGAAAGCATTGGGATACGACGAATTTCGAGGAAGCAGTGGGTGACTAAAAAAATGTAAGAGAAGACCTCGGAATTGCGACGAAAGTAATATCTTGTGAAAATAAAGACGTTGATGATAATGATAGTGAAAATTGGATAACGGGGACACTGAGTAAAATTTTAAAGGACTATAAGCCAAAAAACATCTTTAATGAGGATGAGACTGCTTTATTTTTTCAATGTTTGCTTCAAAAGACATTAACATTTTAAAAGGAAAAATGCTTTGGTGGAAAAGAAAGTAAAGCAAGAATAACTGTCATGTTAGGTGGCGAATATGACAGGTAATCAGAAATTGAAACCATTAGTAATCTGAAGAAGCAAGAACCCAAGATGTTTAAAAGGCGTAAAATCTTTGGAGGTTGATTATGACTTTAACAAAAAGTCTTGTTTGACTTCGGTAATTTGTGAAAAATGTATGATTGCAGAGTGGCACCAAATTGCTCTCGTTCTTCACAATTGTCCCGCCCATCCGAAGGAAATCAACCAAAAACTGAAATATGTTACAGTTTTTTACTTACCATCTAACACTACATCAAAACTGCAGCCAATAAATCAAGGAGTGATAAAAAGCTTCAAAATACAGTATCGCAAGAGAATAATGCAAAAAGTTATCACTGCACTTGAGAACAATCAATCTATGCCAAAGATAAACTTACGGGAAAGCATATCAGAAATTTCCAATGCATGGAACTATGATGTCATAGATCGTACTATATGCAACAGTTTTGCCAAAGCTGGATTCTTTGTCAGCAATGCAAATTTGATTATTACAGACAATATTCCTTAGAACTTAAAAAAATGTGGATACAGCTGAGAGAAAAAGAAGACATTAACGATGATGTGCTGATTGAGGATTTTCTTTCACTTGATTCGAAGTTGAGACCTCAGAAATGCTAACTGAATTGGATACTTTGGACAGTGTAAAAAATAAAAAACAATCCAGCAATAAATTGCGAAGAAACTGAAGATGATGAAAGTGGAAATGATCATGATGCAGAAATCAACAAACCTTCGTATGATGAAATGATAAAATCATTTGAAACAATCAGACATGGATTACAGTTTGAAGAAAATACGCCTGAAGGGGTTTTTGGTGCATTGCAGAGATGTGAGACGTATTATGAGAGAAAACACTTTTTCAAACAAAAATCTCAGACAAAATTAACAGACTTTTTCAGTAATTAAATTTAAGGACGCATTTGGTAATGTATGCTTAAAATTGCTTGTTATAATAAATACGACAATGATTCATTAAATTTAATTCAAAACTACTTTCTTAGAACTGAAAATACAGTGTATTCCCGTAGAATGATCTGTTTTATTCATGTTTTCCTTGCAGATTTCTTTTTGATAAGTAAAATAAAGCAAATCGATGTTATTTATACATAAAAAATAAGATTAAATACTTTTTTGTAATAATATTTAGTGTTTATGAATTTAAAATCTGTTTTATGTTGTTTAAAATATTTTTAAAAGTAAATCTCTATTTAACGAATTTTCCATATAACGAACTTTTTTTCGGGATTTAGCGACTTCGTTAAATAGAGGTCCGACTGTACTTCATATTTCTCTATGGGAAGAAAAAAATTAAGAAAATTAGTGCTCTTCATAGTACCTTCATATCTACCAGCATATCAATGTTAAAAACCGTACAATTTTTATGATGTACTTTAAAACACGTAACATTAACATGGTTTCTTATGCACAAGTTATCTGAATGTTTAGTCATATCAAAATGCCCTTTTATATGATTCCTACCCCTATGCAAAAAATAATCCAAACACAACTAAAACACCTTTAAAAACAATAAAATGTAGTGAAAATCTTTGTCAGAAGGTACGAGTACAGAAGTTTTTTTATTTCTTTTGTCAGCTTCTTAAAATGTTAACAAAGCATTTAAAAGATGTGCCAAACATTGTTAAATTAGAATGATGAAATCTAAGAGTACATCAAGATAAAGACACTCTTAAAATTATTTTTAGCAGGATCATCCCCAGCTCATACAAGAAACTACAAAATTGTTTATTTCATATTTATTAATTAACATCAGTTTTCTCAATTCTTCATTTAAATATATTAACATTTGGAAAACCTGGATTTACACATTTAAATGTATTACATCATCTATAATTCCTATTACTTTTAAAAAGTTTTAAAGTTTTGCATCATGAATTTTGTTTCTAACTTAAAAATACCTGAGTATGCCTTTGCAGTTCTTGCAACAAAGCAGGATATTTTTCAAGTCTCCTGAAAGGTCGACTTAAACCGGTAGTTAGGGTTAAAATTCCGGGAGGATTGGCACCATGCTCTTCCATGAATTTTTCAAGTGCATCTCTGTAAAAAAAGAAAATTATAGATTTAAGTACAAACAACATCAATATTAGTGCAATAAAAATACATAAATATACAACAGCTTAAGACAGAAGAATATGTCAATAAGCTTTTGTTTTTAAGATATGTTGAGGTTGACAAGAAGTCTGCACGGGCCTGGCCATGTGCAAAAACTTTATTGGCCCAGCCCAGTATAACAGCTGAAATTTCAACCCGAGCCAAACCGGGTCCATTATGGGGAAAAAAAAAAGGCTTAAACCCAGTCAGACTTGATATCTACAACACATGCTAAAATTTTTGAAGCGACATTATCCTACATTTAAAATTCTTCAAAACGCACACTTGCTTATGAATAGATTTTATCTTCTAATTATATGTCTGTAATTCATGGAATACAAAAATTATATTCAAATGAAGATTCAGTAAGAAAATCAGTGTACTTTAGAATGAAAAAAAAAAGTAGATTAAAAAACATATTTTTCTGTAATTTATTAAACCAAATTAAATTTCTTACAATTTTGTTAAACAAATGTACATCATCACAATAATTTTCATAAAAATAAATAAATAAAATGCCAATCCAACACAGTCTTAGGGAAGAGAATAAAGTCCAGGTCCAGCTCGACCTGGAAAAAAAAATCTGGCCCAGTCCAAATCTGCAGAAAAAAAAAAAGCCTAGAGAGAATGAAGACCAGGCTCAGCCTGTACCAAGTAGGCAGAGATCCGCGCCCACCCTGAGTCTAATGAAAGAAAATTGGTCTGAGCCCATGCAGACCTCTAATGTTGACACAGTATTTTGTTATTATTTATTATTATTATTTTTACAGTTACTATGGCAATTTCTAAATATGTTGAGGATTTCAATCTCTAAATATTTATGGTTAAAAATATATATTAATGTGGTTGTCATCTTTGCATTTGTTACCTTTCCCTCAACTATGACATGAGCACCAACAAAGTAACTGCTCTCAATCTGCTTATGATCTGTTCACTGTCTTTCCAATCATTTCAAATGGAAGGAATGAGAAATGTATCTTTTCTTCCTCTGCAAAGTAAAACTGTTCTGAAAAGGGCGATCATGCTGATATGCTTTGTAGTTAACATTAAGTATAAGAGATAATCAAAAAATGATAACGTCACTTCACTGAGTCTAATAATGAACTTAGTTTTTTAATCAAGGGATAATGAAGGAAAATTCTTTAAAAATTGGAATAAACTGATAAAATACCAAAAATATGAAAGTCAGTAAAAAAAATCCAGCTAAATTAGAAAATTTAGCAGCTATGGCACATCAAAAGAAAATACAGTAGTCCCTATTATATCGTTATGTCTCCGGAAAAAGATAAGTTTCACCTTAACTGCATTTTTAAAGTAACCTCATATATAGTGTGATAATAATAATAGTAATTCATAGTCATTAATTTCATTGAAAAAAATGGCATGTGTGTATGTATAAACTAATGTTTTGGAGACAACTTTTAAAGGACTGCATGAATCAAGTTTTCATGCTGCTTCAGAGGCATGTCCCACAAACATATCAGAAAACATATTTCTAGTTCTACCAAATGTTTGTGAATTGTACTTTTAAGTATTTATATAAATGTTTCTATGATCTGAGTAGTCAATTTTAGATTGTGTTCCATCATTTTTCCTACCTCTTTAATCCTCCTAATATGCTAATATGTCACCCACACAGATCCTGATTTAATAGATTGAAATTCTGGTTTCAAACATTGCAAATTACTTTAAGGTTGCTGCTTTCCCTAAAATAGGATAATAATTTCACAAACACTTCAACACTTTAAATAATATTTTTAAAAGTTTCAGTAGCATCATTTCCTTTTATATAAGTTCTAATGCTTTAAATCTAAAGTGTGGCTTTCAATCATCTACACAGAACATCTGTATATATTAATCAAGCTGAAATAATAACAATAAATACTAAAAGAATATTTCCACATGTTTCTGATTTCATTATTCAACAACAAAATCTTTTTCTGTTTAACGACAAAAAAACTTATAAGCAGTTGAATCTTCCATTGTAAAAAGTGTCCACAACTTTCCAGACAACCCAATATTTGAGGCGTTCAGAATGAAAGTAGATCCAAATTCATTAACACTTTCCAACCTAGATGAAAAGTGTTTATGACTTCGGTTTGTCTGGCTGTCTGCCGTCTGTCAGTGCTCTAACTCCCGTAAATATGCTCGGATTGCCCTGCAATTTTTATATGTTATAATCGTTATCTATAGCATGTTCCCTATTTCAACGGAAGTGTGTAGCACTTATAGTTTTTTTACAGGGACACTCAAAAGAATTCCGTTACATTGCGGTCTATGGGGAAAAATCATTTGCGGTTTATTTAAATAATGTTTCACTATTTTAAATGCATTGAAATTTATATATATCACTAAGGTGCATTAGAAGAAGCTTAATATGGAATAGGGTGTGCATAGCACTTATACTTACTTTACAGGGAGTCAAAAAAATTCCGTTACATTATACGTCTATGGAGAAAAATCGTCTGCGGTTTATTTAAATAATGTTTCACTATTTTAAACGCATTGAAATTTATATAAGGTTCATTACAAGAGACTTACTACAGAATATTGTGTGTATAGCAGTCATCGTTCATTTACAGGGACACACAAAAGAATTCTCTACTGTATGTTAACAATAATTCCTGGAAGTGCATTTTAAGTTACTGAATGCGATTTTAATTTTAAATCGCTTTTTGTATATTACGTGGTGTGTATAAATTCTGTAGATCCTATACAGGGAAGCACAAAAGTTCGGGAACACATTTCCGTATTATTTAACTCTAGACGGAGAATTTTAAACTGTGCTACGTGTTTCCTAACTGAACTAAAATTTAGCATCCTATGTAGTATATATACAAATCTATAGATCCTATACAGGGCTGAATAAAAGTATTCGGATTACTTAGATGTTATCTTTTAGCTTATTAAAGAGTATGATTCGTAAAATTATTTTGGAAGCGTTGGAAAGTGTTACATAATCTATGCTTGACGCATGATTTTTCGTTCTTGCTTTTTTGTTCAATTGAGGCTGAGATGAATTTTTGTTCTATAGACAATGATTTGTTCATTGCTGTATAAAACAAAGTCCTAGATTGAAAATATAAGCGACACTACTCTCTAGTCTCCTATGATTCTGAATGAAAATGCAATAAATAGAGTCCATTAACTTCACCTCCAAATATCTCTGGATAACGTTTGATAAACAGGATCAATTTTGATTCTGAACAGTTCATTTATCATTAGCACAGCAATAAAATTAGATAAAATATACTACACAAACAAACAAAAGTTTAAATTTTGATTATATAAGAACATACTTATGTTTCTCAATCACAGTGACTGCTTTAGGATGATCAGAACAATACTTCAGAATTATTTTTTCTAAAAGAAGTGCAAACTGAAGGAATACTCCACCAATCCTTTGACCTTTTGAAGGTGCACTAAAAAAATAAATAAAACACAAGAAATCTACTAACAGCTGAAAAATAATTACATTTATGATAAAAAGCATAAACATTGCTACGAAATAATATATAAAGTTCATAGATTTTTTTTTTTTTTTTTTTTTTTTTTTTTTTTTTTTTTTAAAGAAAGCATGAAGGTAAAACCACCAAAAGTTAATAATTTATGGAATGGAAAGACTAATTCTAAAATGATCATAAAACACCAGGTTCAAAATTTATAAGTATTATTGATAGAGTCTACATTAACTAGAAACCTGAATTAACCAGAAAACTTTAAAAATTTGCATCACTTGTAAAAGTTAAAATAAATAACGATTTAGAAAATCTTAATGAATATATATTACTTTTTAATTAGACAAAGATTCTCAATTACAATGCTTTCAGCTGTTTTTGACACAAAATTATTTTCTTATTTTAACACATGAAAAAACATTATAGCCAGTATTAATTCAGATTTTTACCTTTGAAGGGGACGTTTATACTCTTAGGGGAGGAGGGGGAGGGGAGGGCATTGTATAAATGAAAGCAAAATATTTCATTCCAGGTCATTAACATAATTGATAATTCAAAACCTTATGAGAGGTATGAAAGGAGAGAGATATTCTTTTCCAAACCAATCCCTTGATACACTACTGGTGACAATACAGTTAAAACAACAGTTTAAAAAATATTGCAAGGGACTTTTCCATTTGTACTAAGTAGAACAAACAACATATAAATATTTTAAGTGATAAAATGAAGATGTCTGAATGAAAATGTATTATACATGCTAAATTTCCCTATGTTGGTAAATGGTAAAATCAACCTTGGTTCAGTCAAACAATTTAGTATCCCAAAGCCTTGATGACTTCATTGTCTCAGTTTGGTTCCAATAACTATTTAAAAAGGGGTAAGAACAGCCAAACTGCAAAAAGAGAAAAAAATTTTTAGCTTTGCACACCAAAACTTAGAAATTTCCCTTTCCATTGTTTTCTGGGGAGAGGGGTGGAGAGAAAATTTCATGAGGAATTCTGATGATTAATTACTAATTTACTGTTGTTTCAAAATAGCACATAGGGTAAAAAGATCTTTAAGTTTTCCCAGAATGCAATTTTAAACTTTGCTTGCTGATGGGGGGGGGGGGGGGGCAATAATTTCAAGAGGAGTAATTAGATGACTGATTATTCATTGTTAAAATAAAGTAACAAATAGAGCAGAAAAAGTAAATAAAATAAAAAGTTTTAAAGATTTAAAAATTTGTGTGCTGGAAAGAAGACAAGGAGGAGAAATGAAATTTTTAGAAAAGGGGAGGGATTTCAATGAAATTCTAAAAAAAAAATGGCTAAAATGCATCAGAATCTCACCTATATTTAAATAAAATTACATGTTACAACAAAAATCAGAAAACTTCAATTACAATAAAACTTTAAGCTGAACATAAACATCTGCAGCATGATGATTAATATAATTGACTAAAAATAAATTGGACTGTAAGATTCATTATCAAAACTTAATGTTTGCTTTGCTCTGGCTGTTTCAGTAAATATAAGCCCAGCCCCTACCTAATTCAATCCACAAATCAGGTATGCAACCAATAAAAAATGTTTTATACCATACCTGAATCATTCCAAAATTTTAAACCATACTACATTTCTACTATTTATTCATTTATTTTTGAAAAAAAAATATATAATGAACTGCAAGAAAATATTACAGTATGGAACCATTTATCTGGAAACCAGTTATCCAGAATGCTATTTCCAATTGACAGATTTCAGAGTCAATACACAAAAAAATGCTATACAATGGCAGGGCATATGTGCATTGCTCAATACATTAAAACATGTATGACATAACTCGGAGGGACAACATCTAGGATTTGAAATGAAAACATATTTAGTTAGATATTCATACATTTTGATTTTTTTTGCATAGGAATATTTGTTTTTAAGGTATTCCCATAAATTGCTTACTTTCGAAATCTGATTAAGGGCGATTCCACTGTTACGTGTGTGACTTTTAGAGAGTGTTTTCTTTGCAAATTGAGACAAATTTAGAAGTGAAACTATTTAGATATTATTTAGTTTTACCTCTTTTATTGCTATTACAGGACACATACAGAATCATTTTTGTAGTGACACCTTTAGTCTAAAGTAATAACAATTAAAAAAAAAAAAAATAGTAAAGTTGTTGTTACATGTGTGACTCAGAAAAATCACACATGTAACAATGACTATACTATTTAAAAAAAAAAAAGAAAAATTGTTATTACTTTAGACTAAAGGTGTCACTACAAAAATGATTCTGTATGTGTCCTGTAATAGCAATAAAAAAAGCAAAACGTTATCTAAATAATTTCACTTCCAAATTTGTCTCAATTTGCAAAAAACTCTCTAAAAGTCACACATGTAACAGTGGAATCATCCTTAACTGTGATCTTGATTAGATCTGATTCTTAATTTGAGTAATCTAATAATTGATTCGAAATCAGAAACAATGCCACAGCCAGATATATACTACAAATCTGATCAAATGATGTGGTTTTAATGTCCAACCAGTTATCCGGAATACATCTGATCTCAACCATTATAGATAAATGGTTCTGTACCATAATTAATTATTTTATTTATAATAATAATAAAATTATGTGACTTTTCATAAATTGACAAACATGATAAAAGTTTTATACTTTTCAAATTACTTAAATACTACAATATTTTTTTATGCAAAAATTACATTTGAGATAATATATCAAAAATACCTTCTGACATCTTCCAGCATATTTAACAGCGCTTTACTACATGCACAGACATCCTTTAAATTATTACAGAGATGGGAATATTCTATTTCGCTCAATCTAAAAGAGTTATAATAATAAAGGATTTAAGCAATAAATTTTAAATAAACAAAAAGTTAATATTGAAACCATTTTTAATTTACCGTAATTTCTGGAAGAAAACTGTGTTTAAAATGAAACCAGAGGGCCCGTGCGAGGATTTCGCACTGAAATCTAATATTTTTTAGGTACTGCTGTATTATCCCGTCGACCACTTTTCATAACAAAAAACTATCGCCAAACTGTAAGATTAAACGCTAAAAATGCAGTCCCATTTACTTGATATCAGAAGCATTATACGTGTTTGTTACATCATCAAGTGGTTTTTAACGTGACATTTGCGTGTATTTTTCATTATGTTTTACTGTTTTATTAGTTATTTCATTCATTAAAATAACAATTGTGTCCTTAAATTCTTATATTTTATTTAATATTCCAATGGCAACGTTCTCCCATTTATTTGGCGATGGTTTTTTGTTATGAAAAGTGGTCGACGGGATAATAGAAAAGTACCATTTTTTATCAATATGTAATATTTCTTAGATGCAGGTTTAAACATCTAAAGAAAAAGTAAGGATAAAAATATCTGCAAACAACATTTAGTTTTTAGTCAAGCCAGAATATCATCTAATTTATTCTATCAAAGTTATAGTAAAAACTGATCCAAGATTGCAAAATGCACGCGCGAGAAAAAAAAAAATAACAATCATATTTTAACTGCATTAGAGGATGACGTCATCCACTTCGGGA
Organism: Maratus michaelseni; assembly: GCA_963931845.1. Classification (NCBI taxonomy): domain Eukaryota; kingdom Metazoa; phylum Arthropoda; class Arachnida; order Araneae; family Salticidae; genus Maratus; species Maratus michaelseni. The sequence goes on along the minus strand of OZ007590.1, from coordinate 366,433,119 downwards.
AAACATGGGACATAGAAATATAAATCTAAACATTTCAATTTCGCTTTTTAATCATAAATATAAAATAAACCTGTGCGGTGTTTTTTATAATAATTGCTGAGCATCATATAATGTGGTATTTTATTTTTGTGGCAACGATACTTTGAAGAAAACCTTTAATTTCTTTTATGAAAACAATGCTGATTTAATTTTTAATTTTCAGCAAATTTTAATCAAAAACATGTTTTAACGAATTGTTAAGTGTGCTATGCCAGAAGCCAGTTCAAAATCCTTTCATATGCCATCTCATTCGTCATTCTGCGTTTCGTATTTTCTGAGAAAAAGGGATGTTGACAGGAGAAATAATATATATGATTTTGAAGTGATGTGGCGTTTACGTGCAGTTAAAAATTTTTTTAAAGAAACAATTAATGATCAGAATTACTTTATTCAGTTCAAAGTATCAGACACCAAAGATTAGTCATTTTGATTTTGATTTTTCATTCATTGATTTCGAGTAATACACATTATATAGGAAGGAAAGGGTTGCCCCCCCCACTCATAAATCTTTGAAAATAAGAATTTTTACCATCTGCCCCACCATCATCCTAAAAAAAAATCCTGTTTACATGTTCGAGCCAATCTTTTTTCAGTACACTCAGGCCGGGAAGGCCTGGGCTTATATTTTTTCTTTCTACATACTAAAGCAGGGCCGGATCTGGATGTAATTCTTCTCGGGCTGTGCTGGGTCAGTATTTTTTTTTTCTTTTTTGTAAAAGTAATATTGTAATAATCTTAATCTATAATTTTATCTCTAATATCAATTTTATCCCTGTAGTAAAAGAATGTTATTTTTATATAATTTATATTGAATTATAGTTTTCTTTCAACTTCAAATATATTCTGAACTCACCTTTGAAAAATCGGGTTAGCCCGAAGCTGACTTGCAAGAATTAAAACTCAACCCAAAACCAATAGAATTGACCCATAACAAGAACAATAGCGGATAAAATTGGGTTTACAAGAACAATGTTAAACTCTAGTCTGTACCTAGCGATTGAAATAATTTAAATATTAAAAAAATATATAATAATAAAATATTTCAGCGTGAAGGTTGGGGGGGGGGGGGGGGGGGGGGCATTGCAACCCTTGAAAATATAAATAACAGGGGGTCTGTGCCTTTATCTCTTCGATTGACTTTAGCAACCTCTATGATCAACTGTGAACTAGAGTCTGCATGGTTCGGGAAGTACTCGACCCAAAACTTAAATTACACCTATTTCTGCTTACAGTGAACTCAAAACCCTACCATAACCTAACCTGAACTCAAAGTGAAAGAAAATTAATCCATATTTTAATACAATTATGGAAAAAACATTCTACAATTTTATCTCTAATATCAACTTTATCTTTCTGGTATAAAAATGAACATATATATACTCATTAATATTCAAAAATATTGTCTTTTTTCATTTAAAAAATATTCAGGATGTTCTTTTAAAAAATCTGGTCAACCCGGTTTGGATAAAACGGGTTACCGAACCCAATGCAGGACTCTACTGTGAACCCACCCCCATTAGAATTTTAAAACGTCGGTGTGGTGTCTCTGTTTACACCTGTAGTATTTTTAAATTATACAATATGGTATATTATTAAAAATACGAATATAAAATAAAACTGATGAAATTTTATTATTAAAATATCTCGTATTTATGAAATAGCACATGGCTGTTAAGTATTATTTTAAAAATCAATTTGTGCATTGTAGAATGTGTTTCGGTTAGCATGCCATTCTTGATTACAGTCTATATGCCGAAATTTTAGCTGTGACATTTACAGTCATTTCTTCCAAAAATTATGATACACAGCAATCACATACAGAAAGAGAGAGCATACTCACATTCCTGAATCTTTTAGGGGATTTATATACTTAATGGTAAAAGAATGCAATTCACTTAAATGAGTACTTTCTGTATCCACGATGTCTTGGAAAACCTAGATATCAAAGGATATTAATTAAATCATATGAATGCATCTCAAAAACTTATCTATGTCATAAATAACAAAAAAAATTTACTTACAATCCCACGGTACATTTTTGAGTCATTTAAATTGGGGGACAAAGGCACTTCACAGGGCTGAACATTGTTTTTATCAAATTTTAAAGCATCTGAAGAGAAAAAGAAAAGAAAATTACAAAATAAAGTGATTAATAAATTAACTGAAAAAAAAATCTAAAAGTAGATTTTTATTGGCACTTCTTTGTTATTAGCAGCATCTACAATTACGATTACACAAAGTTGCAGTCAAATTTGCCAAAGTCATAGCCAAATTCTTGAAGCGTGAACATAGCGTGCACGTGTAACAGATATATAAAAATATATACCGTTGCATTAAATAATGCAATATTTTATGTTAATATGACTATATTACACTGTCTCATGAGAAATTCATAGTAATGTCCCACAACAATTTTTCATAATACTTCATAATAACAAAAACTTTTTAATTTTTTAACACTTATCTCATGTAACTTTTTCAACCAACTATCGCATTTTCACCCATATATAGTTGTTTCTTACACCCTTTTACGGATGTTAATTCCTCTGCCCATCAGTACATAAATCTAAGCTGTTACGAATGGTATTCTCCAACCACTACACAAATTTCCAATACAGAGACATTTTTTGTTTTTTTTAAAAGAAATTTTTACATTGTATTTTCATACAATTTCATCATTCAGTTTCATCATATGACCATTTTCGAATAGCTGTTTGTTGGGTAAAAGCCGTCACTTTTGAAAAAATGAGATTGCATCCTTCTCAATACTAGGTAAATCAAAGATTGTTTCCATATTTATAAAAATAAATACAAGCAATTAAAGAAAAAGCAATAAAAAAAAAAAATATGTTATGGAACATCAACGAAAAAGCAATAAGACGATAGCATAAACATGTGCTGTTTCTTTAGGACTACAAACCATTTGATGAGATTCCCGGGCGCAGAATCGTCGCAACACTGCGACGCACATCGCAGACTCTTGAGAAGGTCTGCAGCCTAATTTTTAACTGTTAGAATCGGTTCACGATCAGACACAAAAAAATCGTGAATTTCTCCGATCGGCTGCGTAAAAGTCGCGATTTTGCCAAATTTCGCCAATTGGACGCGTAAAATACGCAAAATTTGCTGATCGGGAGCATATAAATCGCGAATTTCATCAATCAGGTGTGTAACAATCATAATTTTTGCCCATTAAGCATACAAAAATCATGAATTTCGCCCATCGGACGCGTAAAAATCATGAATTTTGCCGATTGGGTGCGTATAAATCGCGAATTTTGCCAATCGGGTGTGAAAAGATCGCAAATTCTGCCGATCGGGTGCGAAAAAACACGAATTTCGCCGATCAGGTGCATTAAAATCGCAATTTTCGCCGGTTAGGCGGGTAAAAATCACGAATTTCACCGATCGGAACAGGTAAAAATCACGAATTTCGTCAATCAAGCGCGTATAAATCGTAAATTTCGCCGGTCGATTGCGTATAAATTGAAAATTTTGCCTAACGGACCCCCAGCACCTCAAAACAAAATTCTCTCTGTGCTACTAATGGTGGCCTTCGACAGCCCAGTCATTTTTGTAAGTGGCCCTTCGCTTAAAAAGGTTGTGTACCCCTATGTTAGAGTTTAGAAAAATAAAACTCTGCTAGAAATTATTTGCCTTGTGCCATAGTAATACGATAAGTGCCACACGCGATTGACGAGCTCAGATTCCCGAAACCGAATTCAACTGACATGCTCATTCGAACATCACCACCACTGAATTCAGGTGATGTGGCTGCTCCAACTCAATCGAAAACCACTTTTCTTCCTGCTCCATCAACATCTTCTGCAGTGCAAGTGCTGCCACCCGATTTGGGCATGGCAAAATTGCTGCAAGTAACATTTAATATTATCCCATCTATATATAAATTTTGATATTATCACATTATATCAATCTTTTAAAAAATTTTAGAAGTTGGTGTTCAGGTGTTATTTTTACTGTTATTGTATTTTGTAACTTCAGAAATTTTGACAAATTTTATGAAAGATTTTTCAGACAATGTATGGGTGTTAAAAATTCTGAGGACGAAGGTAAATTATTTTTAAAAGTACTTTCCTTTTATGTTAATCACAAATAATTGGGGGGGGGGGGGGGGGGGGGGGGGGGGTTGAGTGAATGTAACGTAATGCAAGGGACATTTGTCCTTAAGTTCTGCAGACTGTTTTTAAAGTTTCTACTTGTGTTGCAGACTGTAGAAAAAAATTCTGCTGCTGGGGAGATTTTACAACCTAACGTGGCGAAATATATCTCTTACTAGGCAATTCATCCTTGGGGGCTGCTATAACAAAGAAGTACCTTTTTATTTTCACCAGTTGATGAGAAAAACATACACAGTATTTTTACTCATCTACCGGTGAAAAAAGATCTACTTCTACTACTGTGGGCAAAAAATAGTAAGAATCTTCCTAATTTTAAAATTCTTAATTTATTCTTCCAAATCTATTTCGTCCCCCTCAAAGTAATCCCCCTGGCCCCAATACACTTGTGCCAACTTTTTTTCCAATCCTCGAAACAGTTGTTAAAGTCAATTTCCGGAATAGCCTTCAATGCACGTAGCAATTCACGTTTAAAATCTTCAATTGACTCAAAACGGTTTCCCCGGAACGGTCGTTTGAATTTGCTGAATAGCCAAAAGTCACACGGAGCTAAATCAGGTGAATACGGTGGTTGCGGTACGATATTGGTTGAAAATTTGGCGAAAAACTTACGAAGAATTAATGCAGTATGCGACGGTGCATTATCGGTGCATCTTTCAAAATGGTTTTCACTGATCCTTCCGATATTCCAATGATGCCAGTAAGGTCTCTGACTGTTAATCGTCGATTCTCAAGCACCAATTCCTTGATTTTATTGACGTGTTGATCATCAGTTGATGTTGATGGCCGTCCTGGACGTGGTTCGTCGTCAACGCGTTCTCGACCCTCTTTGAATAATTTGTACCAATCAAAAACACTTGCTCGCGACAAACAATTATCACCGAAGGCCTTTTGCAACAATCTCAACGTTTCGGCACCAGAAATTTGATTCCGCACACAAAATTTAATGGAACTTCTTATTTCATTCATTGTAAAAATCGCTGAATGCACTTTTTGTACTTCAGAAAGACAAGCGTATACTAAACACTAATGATTATTTTGATGTGACATTTGGCACAGATGTCACTGACAGTCATACCAACCTAGAAAAAAAAATACTTTGACGAATGGGTTTTCGCGCGAAATTTAAATTAAAAAGTCTTACTATTTTTTGCCCACAGTAGTACATATATATCTAAGACATACAATTAAGACTATTTCACTTTATATGCCACACAAATTATAAAATAAAATAAATCTCATAATTTTTAATAGGCTACATTTGATATCAAAATACACTATTAAATCATTAAAACTATTTGCACCCTTACCAGGGATCTGTTTAGGATTAACTTGATTTGGAATTCTTCACAATTAGGTAGCTTTCAATACAAAAAAGTATAAAGCTACCTATTGCAGCCGTTCGGAGGAAAGCAGTTCTGGAAAATTTCGATATATTTTCACCGATCATGACCCCCAGACCCCAAAACCACCCTCCGTTCAAATGTTGATTTATATATATATATCTGACCTATGTCATACGATAATGCTCGTATTTATAAATCAATTTTGATGAAACCAATTGTGTGTATTAAGCTAACCAATGTCTCAACCGAGTTCGTTGGCCAGCTTGGTCCGCCATTTTGTTTCAAGATGGCGGCCATTTAAAAATTTAAAACTAAAATAAATATACAAAAAAATTAAAAATTCAAATTTATTTTTCAATTACGTGTTAGGCCTTGATACAAGGATTCCAGAGCATTTTTTGGTTTACCTCTATCTTAAAAAATGGCTGAGATAGAGCAGTTTGAATTTCTAGGGTGGCTGACATTTTGAAACAAAACAGCACATTAACGTGATTACTCGCAAATTTTTTTCTTTCATTGTTGTAATAATTTTCCCAATCATACGCATAAAACTATATATTCATATCTGTTAGTGCCAAAATTGGCGACTTTTGGCGAAATATCGCCAAATGTGGCGACCAAAATAAGTCTTCATAAATGAAGCCAATTTGGCTATTGCTCAATAATTTGGCGAATTTCTTATTCATATTCAGTATTAACGAATCTTTTGTAAACGTTTCTTTGCATTTTAACTTGCTGTTTTCATGTAACATTAGCTAAAATTTTAAAACGAAGATATAGGAAAGCTACCTTTTCCTCCCGGTACAGGCCGGAAGGACTTTTTTCATCTTATAACAGGAAACTTTTTCAATTTTAAAACAGAGACCTTAAACATTTTTTTTTTTTTTTTAATTTTAAAACAAGATCCTTCATAAAAGTCTTAAAAAAGGACCTTTCACAAAACTTTTTGATATGAAAAAATAATTCTTCACAAATTTAATCATCTTAAAAGGGAATCTGACCTATCTCAAAACAGCTAGGATCACAAAAGAACCTATTTTCTAGCTATATATATATATATATAAGTATATTTGAATTCATCTATCTAAATTCAATGCATTTATATATATTTGTTCATTAAAACAGAACCTTGTTAAAATTCAACTGTCGAAACAGGAACCTGGATGTAAAGCTAATTTCAGAATCGCAAATTTGTATGATTAGACTTTTCACAAATATAAGAAACCACTCACGATTTTCACAAAAACAGGACCCTGTGAGAAAAGTTTGGACAGACCCCTGCTTAACATTCTTCAAAGAAAGAGTCAGGAGTAGGATAAATATTTTTAAGGTTAAATTTAATTGTAAGTAATAAAATTTACTAAAAACTTTTGGAAACAATACAAATATTAATAAATTAGCAAGGATAAATAAAAAAATATTAATATTATAACAATTTTCTTTGAATATTCATTGAAAACATAATTAAAAAACTCCTGAAATCAGGACAAATCTTTATGAAGAAACATCCCTGTAGATAAATAAATACATATTTAATTAAAAAAAAATATTTAAAAAAATTTATATGCATTAATGAAGATTTCCTTCTTGCTAGATTTTCTGAATTACTAAAGCCCGGTGTAGCTAATAATCTAAAATATTAGGATTCAAATTCTATTAAACAAGCAGTACTCTGATCTCAGAAGAAATACAATTTATACAAAAGCTACACACATAAACTGCAGTGTAAATGAAGAATCTTCAAATTCAAAACAATATTATTAATTAATAACTATTATTAGCATTATTATTTAATAACTATTTCATGCTGTAAGATTTATCGACATATTTGAAAATAAAATTTCTCAAGATAAAGAAAGCCAAAATAATACTGATGAAATTATGGATACAGAAGGGAATGTTTTGCAAAACTGTCTAATATTTAATGAAGTAACCATCTAACCATAAAATTTTTTTAATTTGGTACTTTTCCGTTATACGGACACCATGCAAAAATGTATGTTAATGCATAATGTATGTAAATGTATGCTTGGCGACAATGGTGTCCGTATAATGGAAAAGTACCTATAATTTAAATGATAGAAAGACTATATAGAAACCAAAAAATTTTATAATCTTAAAGAGGGAAAAAAGGAAATTTTTTAGATAACAGGAATTATGAACAACAATTATATAGCAACTTAATAAATATTATCAGTAACAGTAAAAAGAATATTAGTTTTATTTTCATTTAGATTTTTGATTAATATACAATTATACAGGTTTGCCTCTTAATAAACCACCCAAGCTTTTACTGCATAAAAATTACTGATGCTTATAAAAGTAAAAAGAGCTTTTAACCTTTTATGTACCAAATTATGAATTAACAAATTGCTCCACCTCAATAATGATCTTCCTTGATGTCTGAAGATATATTAGAAAATTTACATTATATTAATATGAAATTTAGATAAGGTTTTTCATTAAAACTGATTTAATCAATCGGTAGTTATAGCTATTTTTGTAAAATATTTACAAGAATAATTAGATTAAGTAACAAAAAATACTGTCATGGAAATTTCTCAATTTTTATAAAAACAATGTAAATAAATATATTGTGATTCTATCTGCCAATGGAAAGATTTTTGTAGTTGTAAATGTTTCATATAAATTTTTTTAATAAGCAAAAAGTTACACTTATGTAAATGGTTGAGAACATTAACACTTTTTAAAATATTTAGCTTTGACTCTTTTGCGGTGTTTTCTGAATGCAACCGAGCAAAGTATTTTGTAGGAAAATCAACATCTACTTTCATTATTAGACGGATTAACTAAATTTTATATTAATTTTTCTTTAATGTTATTTAAAAGTACCGTCAATGCATAAAGGATAAAATAAAAATTCACAATTGTAAAAAAAATGAACAAACCTGTTTTTATTTCTTTGACATAATTGCTGGGAAACCACCCAGTTACCCCATTTAAAGTTCCTTCCCACCAACCTCCATCAATAGCTTGTGTAACTGTTATCACATCACCTTTTTTTAAGCAAAGCTGTAAATAGACAGAATAGTACATTACAAACACTGACTTGGAACATTAATTTACAATTAAGTTTAATAAAATACACATAGAGTACATTCTAGAACAGCCATACTCAACCTGCGGCCTGGCAACCTTTTATGTGCGGCCCGAGACACATAATCATAAATCCATATTTATAAATTAATTGAGATTGCATAGAAAGTATTTAAGACATTCACTGTTTTATATATTTATATATTTGTTTTACATATTTTCAGACAAAATATGCCGTATTGTTTATAATTAATTTAAAATCATGTTAAAGCATTTTAAACGCCGTTTTCTTAGTCTAAATTTCTTTGTACATGTAGCCTTATTTGTGTTACAGTTGTGTAAATATTTTCTTAATCTTCAACACTAATCAGACATTATTCCAAATTGATTAAATTTGCACTATGTAGTTCTACCATTAAAAAAATAATAATAAAGTTTTGCATTCATAGCAAAAAACTAATTTATTAGAAAAAATTTACTGACTTTTTTTTCAGAATCTGGAATTTTTGCATTGTTATATAATTATGTTTTATACTTATTATACAGCTAATACTGCCTTTTAAGGTTGAACGTTTGTCACAGAAAAAAAAAAATGGCACTAATATTTTTTTATACCACTATTTTCAAACAACAAATTTCGCAGCATATTTCTACAACATTTGCAATATAAATCTACCACGAAGTTTATTGTTTGTAAATAGTGGTTTTAAAATTGTTGGTAACATTTCTTGCGCGACAAATGTTCAGCTATTAATAATATTATTTGTTATATTGCTTTACTGCATATGTTGCATTACTGTTTTAATTACTCTTTTTTTCAGTGTTGGCTTTTTCTCGTCCAAAACTAGTTTTTCTCATCCCACTGGGAAAAACTGGTAAATACCAGGAAAAACTTCCAAATGACAATATGTAAGAAATATTCTGGCTTTCTGAATCTGATTCGTAAAATTAAAGTTAGAAATACATAGTTATTACAAATTTCCCTTAGGTTTAAAATTATTCTGTAGGAAAGAAATTTAAATAAATAAGAATTATTGCATAAAACATAAAATTTGCTCATAAAATTTTTTTATAATGAATTTCCCAAATAAATATTTTATTAAATAAACAATATTAATAAACAATAATAAACAATTAGAAATAAACTGGGTTTACAAAAAGCCTCTAAATTAGTATTTTGTTATATGATGCTAAAATCCAATGTGCAAGTGGAAGACTAAGAATATGAATACGATTGGTAAATGTTTGGGAATCTGTGTGGTGTGTAAATATTTAAATAAATGCACCCCATTGTCCGTTTTCGTAGATCTACCTTTTTTTTACCTTTCAAGCTATTTACTTAGAACTCAATTTTGACATGTCTAAAGATTGTTTTGAATTTATATTTATCGTTTTAATAATCAGTTTTTTCCATGTTGGAAAAACATAGTATTTCCCAGGATGGTAAATACCAGTTTTTACCATGGTATTTACCGGGGGTGGGAAAAACCTTGCCAACCCTGCTTTTTTTGCCATTTTATAAGTGTGTTGCGGCCCACCTAACGTTGCAAACATTTGTTTGCAGCCCGCGAGAAAAAAAGGTTGAGTATGGCTGTTCTAGAAAGAAAAAGAGCTAGGTGCTAGTCATCACAAAGGGCACTTTGTACAGTAAAAAAGTACTTTATTTCAAGAGGAAATAATATTTGTAATGTGCTTAGTAACTATATATGAAAATAAAAGTATGTAAATCTTAAGTATGATAAATAAAGTAACAACTTTGATTGATTGTATAAATTACAAAAAAATAAAATAAAATAAAATAAAATTATAACATGATCTTGTAGCGATCTCATCTCACATGAACAGTATAAAGCGAGTTACTAGCTGAAAGTAACTGGCTTGGCCTTTTGCTTGACGCTAGCGCTCTCGCCTCCTGTTCATGAGATCCCTGGATCGAATCCCAGCAACGCCAAACGCAACACACTTCATTGGCGACCCGGACAAGAGCACGCAATCAACCTTCTCCAACAACCACAATCATCTCTTCTCATATCCAACAGATGGCAGCACTAAATAATCATCCCCAGCATCAAATCAACAAAGCCTGTGAACAGCACTCACAGCACAAAGCCTGTCGCTCACGCCGCGCTTCATATCTGCGCATGGCAGCACGAGTGCATATCGCTCGTCTGATGTCAACAAAACGTCTTCCTCACTGGGGATGGAGTGTGTAGCGATCTCATCTCACATGAACAGTATAAAGCGAGTTACTAGCTGAAAGTAACTGGCTTGGCCTTTTGCTTGACGCTAGCGCTCTCGCCTCCTGTTCATGAGATCCCTGGATCGAATCCCGGCAACGCCAAACGCAACACACTTCAATCTCTTGTTTTTGTTTTGTTTTTAAAATAATGAAGTTCTATAATTTTTGCAAGCTATCGAGCACACACATTTAGAGAATTGAAATTATAAGGGTACAGATGGCGCCATACCGGGTATCTTTTTAGCACCAAAATGGCGATTTTATACTTGGACAACCCAGTAGAGCAAATTGTGTGTTTTATATTAAATTAAACATTGTGTGTTTTATAATAAATTAATCATTGTGTATATTTTATAATAAAATAATTTGTGTTGTTTTATAATAAAATTGTGTGTTTTTTATAATAAAATAAAATTAACATGCTGTTTTCGTAAGCTAGGCCTAATAGATACTTGAAAATGAGGGTTTTTCGCCAAAATGACACAAAGCAAAAATTGTGCTAGCCCCAGTGCGTCTCCAACATCTGTTCCATAATAAGATAGTAAAAGTAGTATAACAAAGCAATGTAACAAATTTAATATAATCACCATTAGCTACATAATACGTATAAAACTTAATAATATAATAATGCAAAATTAAAAAAAAAATATATTAATTAAAAAAAATTAATTTGACATTTGCTCAATGCAAAAAACTTTCTACCTTTTTAAAATGTAAAAATATATAGTGTAAATTTAATTTAAATAATATTTGATTAGTGTTGAAGATTAGAAAATATATACATCACAGTAATGCAAATAAGATTATATGTCAAATGAACTTCTGACTAGGCAAATGACATTTACGATGTTTTAGTATAATTTTTAATTAATTAATTATAAATAATAGGGCAAATTATGTCTTCTCATAAAAAAACATTGTTTGTCTCCGGCCACACTATAAAAGGTCAGCAAGATGGAGGAATTTAGATGAACGATTATTTATTGTTATAATAAAGAGACAAACTAGTTGTTTGTCATTACTGCAGATTTACAATTGGAGCAGAAAAAAAAAAAAAAAAAAATGAGAGTTTTAAAGACTACATTTTGTGTGGTAGGAAAGGGGGGGGGGGGATTTAAAATGATTATTTATTGTGATTGTTACAATAAAGTAACAAATAGAGAAAAAAAGTTAATAAAATTGAAAGAAGTTTGAAGATTTTTAACTTTGTAAGCTGGGGAAGGGGAAATGGGGAGAAGCAGAAACTTTATGCAAGGTAGGAAGCTTATTAGATGATTGAATTATTTATCGTTAATAAAAATATATAAATAGGATAAAAAAAATTTAAACTTAAAGAACTTTAAAGATTATAAATTTTGTGTGCTAGGAAGAAATGCGGGTTAAGGGGGAAGCAGTAATTTTGAATGGGGGGAGGATTTCAGATGATTATTTATTTATTGTTACAACACAGTAACAAATAGAGCAGAAAAAAATGAAGGCTCTTAAAGATTTTAAAAACTTTGTAAACTGATGGCAGGAGGGAGCAGAAAAGGAGAAAAGCAGATTTTTTTGTTGGTGTTTGTGTGTGTGTGTGTGTGGGGGGGGAGTTTATTAGATGGTTGATTATTTCCCTTATTAGAGATTTACAAATAAGATAAACAATTAAATTAATTTTTTTTTTTTAAAGTAAGTTTTGTGTGCTTGGTAAGAGGAGAGGAATTGCAAAAGGGGAATTCCAATTTTGGGAGATGGGAAGAGAAATTTTTATGATTGATTAGTTATTATTACAATAAAATAACAAATAGAGCAGAAAAAATTAATGAGTTTTAAAGATTTTTAATTTCGGGTACTGTGTATAGGTTCAGATTCCCAAAATTTGGAAGGAGACACTGTCTCCTAAACCCAAAAAATCCAGTGGCCACAATTGTAAAACAAACGCATAAAAACAATAGTGTTTATATGAGGTAAAAAACTAAAAAAAAAAAAAAAAAAAAAAAAAAAAAAATCAGGAATTCAAAGTGTAAAGTAATCTATTTAATATAAACACATGTACAACAAAATTTGAATATTAATTAAATCTTAAATCATCTACTGTCAGAAGATAAAGTTGGGCAAGATACGGCTAAAAAAAAATATGTATAAGCTAAGCAATCATGATAGCGGGGAATATCAGAAAAACAATATTTCTTACTTTGATTTTGCCAGACAAAAGTACATATGAAAGAAAATCTGAATTTGTAAGTTTATTTTGCACTATAAAAATGAAAACACACTTCAAACATTTGTTTATATATATATATATTTAAATCACAGTCTATGTAAAATTATCAGATTCAAACTGTTACAAATAACATTGCTATTCGAATATATTTAATAGTTTGCTGTGTTAAACAGATCATTCTGAAATGTTATTAAAAGATAATAATAATGTTTGTTATGTGTTTTGGTCTTAATCCTTAAAAAAAAAAAAAAAAAAAAAAAAAAAAAATCAACATTTCACGATGGAGACTCGGATTACCAGAAATTGATTACTTTTAATCACATGGCGACTTAAACACAAAAAGTTAGTGGCCACAGCAAAAAATTGGCGACCGTGAATCTGCACCTATAGTACTGTGGAAAGGGAAACAAAATTTCAAAAAAAAAAAAATATTTTTTTTAAAAATCCGAAATTTGCTGAAAAACAGAAGAATTTTATCCCTAATTACAAAATAATAGGAGAGTAAAATTAAGGACTTTTTGCATAAAAATAAAGACTTTTAAGGATGAAAAATTACTTTTGAAAAATTTAAGGACTTTCAAGGACTGAATCCTGAAATTAACATAAAAAATATATTTAAAACCTGTGTTTTTGATAGTTAAAAATGCTTCATTAATTAATTTTTAGAATACATTTCAATGTTACATTACATGTTTATCATATATTTATGGTTATACTTTTATATAAAACTACCAATTTTTTTTTTTTTTTAATAGCTTTTGCAATTGCAGTACAAACTGAGAAAATGGAAAGGTAGAGGCATATACATATTAAATACAGTGACAGCAGTAACTTTTTTAGAACAGAGAGATAAGCAATAAATTGTTAAAGTTTACTTTTGTTTAAACAATAAATTATTTAAAAGTGAAATAGAATTAATCTAAAATAAATACCTCATCATTATTTGTGCCTTTAAAGTTATGAATAGCTTTAACTAGCAAAGGTGGAGAATCTGTTATCATTCTTGTTATAACTTCGTAATTAGCAAAAAACTGTCATTTCACTCTAATTTCTGTGAAGAATGCTAAAATTAAAAGAAAACTAATAAAAATATTAACAGAATAAATCAATAGATTTTTGCTAGGTAATAAATAAACTGGAATTAAAATGTGCATTCTATGCATAATGCTCATAAAGGGTAAAACTGGGAAATTTTGTTAGTGGTCAGTGACCAATAGTAGCACTTTATTAATAGCTAAATTTTCAAAATTAGTGTTGGCCATTGACCACTAAATGATAAAAAAGTGGCTGTTTAAAATTGTCTGCCAGCGGCCATCTTTCCTACAAAGCGAGAATAAACTTTTGTTCCATTCCATCAATGATTCTAATTTTGCTAGTTGCAATATGTTAATATTAATACATTAATTTGGGTTATTTAATTTTAGAACAATACCAATAAAAATTATTTTAACAAAAGTTTTTTTTTTTAGAACCTTTAAACAAAAAGGTGACCACTAGTGTAAAAAAAAAGTGGCCAGTTATAACACTGCTACTACTGGTCACAGGCTACTAATGAAATTTCCCAGTTTTGCCTTTTAGCATAAATAAATGTGCTAGTATTAATGATTGTGACTAAGATTAAATTTTTGATAGTAAACAAAACTCTGTGACACTCATGGCCTACAGCGGTCAACTCTATTTTCTTGACCATAGGGGTGCTATACAGCATATGTCCCAGTCAGGTGGTCAACTTAGTGCAAGAGGCCCAGTGTTCAGTTCCGAAGCAAGCTGGGTACTTATTTTATTGACCCCAAAGCAGGGCTCAAAAAATAGCGTTCCTGGGATCTCGGGGAACCCAAAATTCATTTCTGGGAACATATTTTTTCAACACAGGTTCCCGGCCGGGAACCTAAACGGAAACGCTCGCAAGTCGCCGTGGCCGCCGCCATCAGCCATGAATTTGTGTTCTCCTATGGACCGCAGAGATTTTCAGAGGGAATGCATCACGGCTATGGGTATTTCAATTATTAGTGCGAAAGGGTGTGTCAACGAGTACCTTTGACAGTATAGACTCCCCTTTCTTTTGCCCCGTTATTTCCATCCCCTCCCATAAAGCTGACATCAAGAACATGTGGAGTGCTGAGCACACACAAGAGTTGCATTTCTGTTGTACATATATATATATATATATATTAATCATTTGTTCTAGGTATACCTTTGAATAAATTAGTAAATGCAATATGTAATGCTTAATCTTAGTGGGCAAATGTAATGCAACATTTCCCTTTTAAGTTATACAACTATAAGAATATGAAGGGAGGGAGGAGGTTCTTTTGGATAGAGAACAGTCCAAACATTAATTGATAAACCATAAAACTAAAATTTTTGTTTATTATTTGAAACTGCGTCTATGTGACCAATATCTTCATTCATTAAGCTCTGAATTTATTAAAAAACTGGGAACACATAAAATTTTCTGGGAACCTACACTTTTCATGTAGGTTTCCAGCTGGGAAACTTAAAATTTTTAGAATTTTCGAGCCCTGCCCCAAAGGGATAACACGTTAAGTGAATCTTGCCTGGCCTAAGACCAGTGTTGAATTCCGACACTTTTCTCCGGGAGGGATTTTTGTGGCTCTGGGGGGGAAATTGCACTTTTTAACCATTAAAAGCATAAAATTTCAAATCTTCCGGAAGAGGGGGGGGACATTTCAATGCTCCGGGGGTGAATGTCCCCCCCGGGCCACCCCCTGAATTCAACACTGCCTAAGACTCCTATAAGGGGGAGCTCACGCATATGCATCTTGTTGCCCAAAATAACCGCCATATTGTAACTCAGCTCAGCATTAGGAAACCGCCCGAGCAGGTGTTTGCCGTCCCTGTCATTGTCACTCGTCATCTACTTCTATGGTAAGCTAACCGGTTTTAGCTAGGTGTTTGGTCCGTTGGGTTATTAAATGGCGGTATGATTCAGCCTGTAGTATAGGAGCTCTAGCCCAGCTCAGAGATGAACTCTGACCCTGCAGTATAGTAGTGCGATACACTGACCACTAAGCTACTGGGCTTCAATCTTTGATAGTATGCAGGAAAAAATTACACCACCACTAATTTTGCCCTTTAAATGCCTATTTAAGAAATTTAGGATTTAACAATAGGTTTTACAGTACTCTCTTGTTGTAACAACCCCCAAAGATGAATCACCAAATAATATGATTATATTATATGACGTTATAGCAAATGAATCAAAACAAATACAAACAGCATATACCAAAATGTGCATTGAAAACAAAGCAATAGAAAATTTCAATCTTTTCTAAAAATCAAAATCGCATAATCTTTTTAATTTAAGCAGTTTTAACATTTAATTTAATTCGAACAAAATCAGCTCCCCCCAAAAAGCCTTTCAGCTAATCCAGTGATGTTCAATCAGAGCTAAAACCCAAATGGTGGGACTGTTGTGTTTTAAATTAAACTGATTTAGAAAGAAATACAATGAAAATACTAAATGACAAAAGATTTAGATCAAAAAGTGAAAGAAAAAAAAATCACACAACCAACAAAAAAGTAAAATGTTTGGAAATTTAAACAACGGGTTGTAAAATATTTAAATAAAATACACCACAATCAAATCACAAACTGCCCTGATTAAGTTGCTTGGGGGAAATAAAAGCTATAAATCAATCAAAAAGTTTTAAAAACATGGCAAAAATTAAAAACAAAATTAAAGTTCGACACTTACCTAAAAATCGATTAAGCCCAATTTAATAGATTATTTTGAATAAGATTTAATTCTAAATTTTTACTGTTTTGTGGAAAATCTGGATTTAAAAAAAAAAAAAAAGATTGTTAATTAATCACTTTACTTAAGGATCAACAAAACGTCGAAAATGAAAATATGCGAGGACCGCAGATTAATTAAGTTAATACATGTCAAACTTACAATAGTAATACTTAGAGAAAGTTAACAACAGGTATTCATTAGCGTAATAACATAAAAAAAAATCAAGAAGAAGAAAAACAGAAAAAAGTTCAATAATTACATTACTTTTTAAAAGTCAACAAAACTTTAAGAAAGAGTGACAGATGCAGTTAATGAAATACATGAATTACAGTGAAAATTATTTTTATTTCCCATATAATTATTTCATCAGAAATTCGTAATTTTACTGCATAAAAAATGATTGATTTAAATTAAAGTCTTTTAATGGTAATTTTAAGGTTTAAAATAGAAAATTAAAAAACGAAACTAACTTACATAAAATATTTTTTTTCAGAAGTTGGAAGCAGCGTTGCATCCTTATTACGCATGCGCGCAATACAGTCGGTTTTCTGGTCAGGTTTGTCGGCTTATGTACATCCCAGCGTGAGGTGGTATTTAATTCGAGGGTGAAGTAAACATGTGTTTTGGTGTTTTCGTATGCTTAGAATCACCTGTTTTATATTTAAAATTTTGATCTTTTGATACGTGCCATCATCATTAAATTAGCGGAATACAGCTCCCTATATAATATCAGCTAAATATAGTAAAGTTGATAACACCTGTAAAGATAGTGATTTGTTTATTAGTGTGGTGATAAATCATTTATTCACTTGGGCTACTTATTTTCCTTGAATATTTACGGATTAGTGAAAACTGAATGTGAAACCATCAAAGATTTTTTGTCCCAGTTTTTGTGATTTAAATGACTAAAACCATGGCTGAAGACGAAATTTTGTTTGACGATATATATGAACTTCGTGAAATCATTGGAAAGTGAGTAAATAAATGCTTATAATAAGCTTTAATAATGCTTTTAATTAGCCTTAAGAGAAATAAACTACGAAAATATTTTTTTAAAGTTTTACATAAAGTTTACATTAGTGAGCTTTTATATGCTATATTAAAAATAATAAATTTATAAGCTTAAAAGAGAATAATGATATATTTGAGAGATTTTTTTTCCAAGAAATTGTAATGCACTTACTTAAATTTCTCAAATTTTTTTTTAGTTCAGGAGACTAACGAAATCTGTATCGCAGTATTTCAGATTATCAGGATTTATGAAGTAACGTAGGGGGAAAAAAAAACAATTATCTTCAATATCTTTTAATTACTATTGACTTTGATTAATCGCTGTGGAAATTTAAAACTTTTGCGTAAGAAATTTCGTTACCTGGGTGGTTTCACTACATTACGTAGAAATTATGTGTATTTTTTTTTTCTCCAATTTTTAATTTCCCTTTGCGTGTGTGAATATTTTGATTTAAACTTTCACAAACAAGAAAACACATCGGAGAGAAAATTGTTAACTAAAATAAAAGTTACTTTTTCTTCATCGATTTGGAAAATCAGTAGTCGAATTAAATAGGAGAAATATTATTTATTTTATCAATTTAATTTCCCATTAATAATATAAATAATCTCTATTAATTTAATGAGGGAGAATCTAATGAAAATTTGTATTAGAGAAAAGTGACAATTAAGAAAAAAGATTTTTTTTTCACTGATTTAAAAAACTAGCAGCTAGATTAAATGGAAAGGGGGGAATTATTTATAGTATTGATTTAATTTATAATTAATAATATAAATAGTTTTCTATAAATTTAATGTGAGGATTCTAATGAAAATTTGTGAAAGAGAAAGAGAATAGTAATTTAGATAAATCACTTTTTTTTCAGTTTATATGTATATATATAAATAGCAACACGATTAAATAAGGGGAGGATTGTTTATATTATTAATTTATTTTATAATTAATAATATAAATAGTTTTCTATTAATTTCTAATAAAAGAGTATGAGAGAAAATTGATAATTAAGAAAAATGACTTTATGCAGTCAATTTAAAAATTAAAAGCCAGATTAAATGAGGAAAGATTTTTTATCTCATTAATTTAATTTATCATTAATAATATAAAATCTTTAATTAATTTAATGTGGGAAATCTACTAAAAATTTATAGCAGAGAAAATTGATAATTAAGAAAAACTTACTTTTTCTTCAGCGATTTGGAAAAGCAGTAGTCAAATTAAATAGGAGGAAGATTATTTATATATATTTTTTTTAACTTCCCATTAATGATATAAATAATCTCTATTAATGTAATGAAGGGGAATCTAATGAAAAAAGTTTTTTTTAAAGTGATTAAAAAAATTAGAAGATAAATTAAATGGGGGGGGGTATTTTTTATTAATAATTTAATTTATCAATAATATCAATAATTTTCTATTAATTTAATGTAGGGATTCTATTAAAACATTACGAAAGAGAAAATTAATAGTAATTTAGATAAATGACTTTTTTCAACAACCCGAATAAACAGGAGAGGATTATTTATATTATTATTTTTTATCATTAATAATATAAATAATTTTCTATTAATTTAATGTGGGAATTCTAATGAAAATTTATGAGAGAAAATTGATAATTAGGAAAAAAAAAGATTTTTTGTTCATTGATTTAAAAATTAAAATCCAGGTTAAATGGGGGAAAATGTTATTTATATTATTAATTTAATTTATCATTAATGATCTAAATGATCTTCGATTAATTTAATGTGGGGAATCTAATAAAAATTTATAACTAAGGCAAAACATTAAAAAAAAAAAAAAACAATTTAAAAATTAGCAGCCAAGTGGGAGGAAGATTATTTATATTATTTTATTAATTTAATTTATCAGTAATAATATAAATAATCTTTCATTAATTTAATGTGGCTTTTCTAATGAGAGGAAATTTTGTTATCAAAGCGATTGCAATATATGTTAAAATTACATTTCAGCAATCTTTAATTTTAAAGAATAAAAAAGTAAAAGTATCTTTATTATTTTTTTAAATCCATTTTTTTCTCTATTTTGAATTTATATTTACACATACATAACAGTAATCGAAAATATATAACACTATTTAAATTATCATAAACAAGGAAATTTATAGCAGAAAAAACGTTGAAAGTACCATTATTTTTTTTTTAACCCTCTTTGTTTTTTGTTTTTTAATATATTTTTTAAAAATTAATTTTACAGAATTTTTTCACTAACCGGGCGCAGGTGATAAATCAGCAAATATTCTTTATGGTTATAAATGCATACAAGTTACGACAACAACGGAGTTGATGATGCGCGAAACCACGCTCGCTAAAATAGTTCAACGGGTTGTGAAACTCGTGAAACAGGGAAATGTTTTAAACACTAAAAAGTAGGAAAAATAATATAATTATATAATTAATATATTGAAAAACAAGCGTTTATTAATTAATAGTGTAATAAATATTAAATTGTGATTGTACGTTAAGTAAGCAATTTAGAAATCCTGAATAGATATTTTATTTTATTTATTTATTTTTAACCTGTTGCCATATTAAAAAAGAAAGAATAGAGCAAAAATAATAATAATAATAATAATAAAGTCACTAGTTCGCGCTTTTCGCCAAGTGTAAATCAAAGTGGTGAATTTTCCATAATTCTGGTCTGCCAAATTTTAATTTATGTTTATATTGTAACGGATTTTTTTTTCTTTTTTTTAGAACAACATGACTTGCAGTCTTGAAATTAGGCGTGAACATTGAATGCTTATAAAAGTGTGTGTGTGTTTCTTAAAAACATTTACATTTTTCTTTATACTTATTTTTTTAAACCGTCTGTTTTTAATTTGTATTTACATATGCAAAACAGCATTTAAAAAATCTACGAATATTTAAATTATCATAAACAGGAAATTTATGGAAGAGAAAACGTAGAAAATAATCTTAATTAAAAAGGAAAACACTCTTTTTTTTCAGTTTTTAATTTATGTTTATAAGGATACATATCAATATTATAAAATATCCATGAATACTTAAATTTAAATTATAAAAAAGTAAGGAAAGTTATGGAAGAGAAAAGTTATAACGAATTATTAATTATTCGATTAATCGTAAATTCATAAAAGTATTAGTTTTTAATAATAAATGATTTACTAATATAAATTCAGCAACAACCCAAATGTTGCTCAAAATACTTATAAGACATGATTTTGTTTATTTTTTTAAAATTAGGTTGTATTTTTTTCTTAATTAAATGCTCTATTTATAATTAAATAAATCGATTTTAATTTTCGACTTTTCCATCTTTTTTAATTTAGCTGCTATTTTTTTTTTTAAATAGCTGAAAAGATATATTTCCCCCCTTGGTTATCAATTTTCATATTATAAGTGCGATAATTTAAACTACAATTTTAAATAAATGTAATAATTTTTTTCATGAAAATAAGGTTTTGTAATAAAGTTATTTTCAATATTGACATAATAAAGTTATTTTAAATAATATCCGTGCATTTAGCACTGATATTGAAAGAAGGAATATACTATTAAGGCTAAAAAAATAAATATGAAAAAGAAAGGAAAAAAATATACACGATCAAACCTAATAGGTTATTTATATTCCATATGCTGTTTGTTTATTTATTTTTTAAATTAGGTGGTATTTCTTAATTAAATAATTCATTTATAATTTAATAAATCTATCAAATTTTTCGACTTTATAATGTAGTTGCCAAGTTTTTAATTAATGAATTTTTTTCTTGATTGTCAATTTTCTCTTCTATAAATTTTCCGATTTACCACAATTTAAATTATAAACCACAAATTTATATAAATATCATATTAGCATTAAATTTTTACGATGGTAATAAGATATACTTTTATTATAATATTGAAAATAGGATTATAAAGCTAAGAACTAAGAATAAAAACAAATAAATAACACTAAAAATAAAGAAAGAATACACGAGGTAAGCGCTAATTTATTTATATTCTACATACTATTTATGTATTATAGTGTATGCTTAAAAAGAACTGCCCAGTTTACACTTTGTTATTGTTCTTTTGTATCGAAAAGATTTCTTGGTTTTAATTGGATTTTTCGATAATTTATCACGATTTCTTTCTTTTCTTTTTATATATTTCTTTGTATATGGTGGCGGCAGATTTCTAACGTTTCATGTAGTTCAAGTTTCATTCACTATTGAATTTTAAATTGTGATTGATATTTACTTTCAAACAGAGTTGGGTAAATTTTTTAATTGCAATTATTTGCAATACAATTACAATTCAATCGTATATTATGTACAATTTAATTGATTATAGTGATTCAAGCGCAGAAATTTCGTCAAATAATAAGATGGAAGACGTTTCTGGATTCAGTGTTTCAAGGATTTTTTACATGTAATTGTAACTAGAATTAATTACATACAATTAAATTGTAATTACATTGCAGGTAATTACAATTACAAATTTCGCCTATTCTGCTTTGAAAACATATTAATTGAAATTCTGAAATTTTTTTCATAATGCCTTGCTTTATTTCTCAAAACGCATCTAAAAAAATAAGAGAAACGGAATTTATTAATGGAAATAGACTATACCTTATATTAGACACACGGAGGTGTCCATAAATTATTGTTCAGGTTTTCTTACCTAACTTTTAAGTTATGAACACAACGAAAATTATTATTACATATTCGTAATTTTTTTTTTTTTTTATAACATAAGCAAAGTTACAAGTGCGTGAAGTTGCAACTCAAAACGTTATTAATCAAAAAATAATTAATATTAAAATTTTATAATATATATATATATATATATATATATATAATTATGTATATTTATCTAATTTTATGCTCATAATTCATTAATAACTTTTTCATAAATTTGATAAAATTCTAATATTAACTATTATTTGATTATAATCGTTATTTGATTAATAACGTTTTGTATTGCAATTTTACGCATATGTAACGTTGTTTGAGTTATTAAAATAACTTTCTGAGTTGTATTTAATGAGTATGTAATAATAATTGTCGTCTTGTTTTTAAATCAATAGTTATGAGGTAAAGGAATTTGGACAGTAATTTATTGTCACACTGTATATTAAATAAGTAAATTGAATTATGTTCCTTTAATGTATAGATTAACACGTTCATTGCCGAGTTAAAATGACTGGAATTTTATTTTATTTAGAAAGTTCAAATTCATACCAGAAAATACTAATTTAATTACTTTATTTAATTACAGATATTACTTACTTTATTTAATTACAGAAAATTCGTGATTACATAAAATAAAAATTCTTCTTTCGAAATTTCCGGTACGAATTCGTAATTTTGGATTGAAAAAACACGAGTGTACTCGTGGTTGGCAGCGAATGAGTTAAAAAAATATATATCTTTGCAAATAGTTTAAAAGTTATCTATTATTTATTACTCTGATGAATAAATTGTTGTCCAGTACCGTATTAACGGGTGAGCCAGAGGATTCTGGATTATGAAATATTTACTTTATTTATTTTTTCATTTTAATAAATTACTTCGGATTGCATTCATAGCGAATTACAGGAAACTAACTTAGCAACTTTTTGTTTTAATTGCTCTTAGAATATGAAACTTTTATTCAAAACGCAATGTTAAGAATCTGAATTCAATGCATGTTCTCTAAACTACTATGTATGTCTCTTTAATCCATAACAATGAGAATTAAACTTAACGGAAAGGAAAGACATATCTAGAACAGCAAAATTTGAACCAGCCTTTAAATTCACATGTTTTAATTAAAATTTATAAAAGATTATACAGAATACAATAAAATAATATATAAAATTTATGGAAGAAATGATATGCATTTATAAAAAGAACTTTTCTATTTGTAAGTTCTTTCTTTTATAAATGTATAGAAAAAAACTATTAAGAAAAACTGTGAAATAATAAAAAATATAAATTATATATATATAAAAAATAATATATTTTTTAATAACAAAACATTTTATAAAAATAGGAAATTTTAAATATAGAAACAGGTAATTAAATTATATAAAATATAAATGTATTTTATATAGAAAGTTATCTATAGAATAAAATCTATTATGTATAAAATTCTATAAAAATAGAAGTTCTATGAAAATAAGAAACGCTGTAAAAAAAAAATAATAAGAATTTTATAGAAATAATTTGTTTTTTCTATTTATAAATTTGTAGAAAGAATTTATGTTTTTCAATAAAATCCAAACTCTACAATAAAACAGTGCTGTGAATAAACTTTCACCTTGATTTATATAATAATTAAAAACATATATTAATTTACTTAAAAGGTGATAAAATATTAAAAAACACATAGAAAGATGTTAGGTTTACATAATAAGGTCTCGAGACATAATATGTAAAGATAACATCTTTACATGTGTTTTAAATATTTTATCACATTTTAAATAAATAAATATATCTTTTTAATTATTATTTATGTTCTTTATATTTATAGAAAGAAGTTATGTAAATTTGATATAAGATCCTTACATTACATTAGATCCATTAATGTAATAATTAAATTACATTAATGTAGGTGAAAATGTAAAACTCTTTTCACCCCGAAAAAAGAAAAAAAAAATCGTGTCCAGGGCTCCCGAAGGACTAAAAACGGCATATTATGTAAATCTAACATCTTTACATGTGTTTTTAATATTTTATCACCTTTTAAGTAAATAAATGTATGTTAATTATTATTTACGTTCTTTATATTCATAAATTTATAGAAAGAAGTTATGTAAAGTTTATATAGGATCCTTGCATTAATGTAATAATTAATTTATATTAATGTAGGCGGAAATGTAAAGCTCTTTTCATTCTGAAAAAAAAAAAAAAATCGTGTCCAGGGTTCCCGAATGACTAAAAACGGCATATTATGTAAACCTAACATCTTTACATGTGTTTTTAATATTTTATCACCTTTTAAGTAAATAAATAATTGTTTTTAATTATTATATATGTTCTTTATATTTATAGAAAGAAGTTATATAAATTTTATATAAGATCCTTGCATTAATGTAATAATTAAATTACATTAATGTAGGGGAAAATGTAAAGCTCTTTACACCCCGAAAAAAAAAAAAAAATCGTGTCCAGGGCTCCCGAATGGCTAAAAACGGCTTGCTCTTGCCAGGTTTATAGCTTGTGAGTTACTGTTATTTCCCTGCCTGTAAAACACGTTTTACAGTAGAGCATAGATACTAGCACTGAAAACGTGGGATTAAATGTAATAAAGCACGTCCGTTATTACACTGTAAAAAAATACAAATGTTTCTTAATTTACGAAAATATAATATAATAACCACGAACGAAAATATATAATAACCTCTGCCGAGTTACCCACGATTCCGAAAATCGTTCTTTATCTTTAGAAACCTCAGAAACCAATATTGTACTGTCCTCTAAAAAAATCCCATTTTTTGAATTTCTCTATATAAAGTCTAATAAAGAATAATAATAATTAAAAAAAATGAACATGGGTAAATTTTTACAGCTTATTCTGACTAAGATCTTAATGTTGAGCATTTTTCATTTTATTCCTTTGTTACAAAATGGCAGCCAACTCAGCGAGAATTTGATAAAAAACACTTTTCTAAAAATTAACCCATGTTACCCCCAAAAAACCCACACCTGACGTTATCAGCTGAAAATGATGCATTTTATTATCTATTAATGGTTTAACATAAAAACTATTAAAAATTTATGTAGATATTCTAAAATTTTATTATAATAAGAAAATCTGTAAAAATGAAGCTCGTGTTTTGCCAGAATTCTGCAATTGTTAGTTTAAATTATTTTAAAACTAAATAAGCACTCCTTAAGTATTTTTAACTATTTTTATTTTTCTAAATGGTGCAGAAAAACAGAAAAAAATGACTTTAATGAAATATTTGATGTAGTACTAGGGTGGGTTTTCTTAGGAAACATTTCACTCTGGGTTTTTTTTTAGAGGACAGTACAAAAATGTCGAGATTTAAAGAAGCATTTATAAAAACAAAGATTATTTTTGCTCTCACTGATTTAAGGAAACGTTTCAGAGTAAATTTTAATAGTGTATCAATCAGTTTTCGTCAACCACAATATAGGATTTTAGGATGCTATGAATTTTCAATTAAACATTTTCAGCTGCGTAATTGAATTTATACATGCAAGAGTAACAAAATAATATTACTGTTAATGTTAATGCTGTTAAATTGTAATGTGTTTTGGACATTAAAATGTTCATTTGAGAATGGATAGCATCCGAAAAACCTACCGGGTTGATAAAACTGATTAATACGCTATAAAAGCTACTCGAAAACATTTCCGAAAATGAGTGGCAGAAATTGAAACTTTGTTTTTATAAATTCTTCTTTAAATCTCGAAAATATACTGATTTTTCGAGTTTTGATAATATATATATTTGATTTTAGAATTCTCGGAACATTACATTTTAGATTTAATAATAATAATAATGAAAAATTAAAGTTTCCGAAAGATTTAATTGATAATTTGGTGTTAAATTATTTTGGGGTTCGATCAGCAGTTGTAGAATTACATGTACAGTGTAACCTCTGAATAACGGTTACCCGTGGGACCGGTGAAAAGTGACCGCTGTTCAGAGGTGGGTGTTATTCAGAGGTTTCATTTTAAAAAATCAAAATACATAAATTTAAATAGAAATACACCGTCATTTTAATTAATCCTTATTGTTTTAATACATTAAAATAATCAGTGATTTGCAGTTGCTTTTTTTTTTCTGCAAACATCTTTCTCCAAAAAAAAATAACAATATGAGTTGTTTTGCTATACAACTCATCATCATTATTAATTAATGAAAAGATTTGGAATTTCACGAAGGTTCGTCAAAACTTCGGTGTATGTGTTAATACTAGAAATTTTGGAATTTTCGTTTAGAATTCATCGTAATTTTCCACTCGTAATCAAATGATGAATTTTAATACGATAGTTGGTAACAACCTCAAAGCAAAGATCGTATTATTAGAAGGTCTATAGTAACAACGCACGAACAAGTAAGAAGTGTACTCTCAAGTTATACGAAGGAGCCCCAATAAGACAGACTGCAGAAAAGTTGAACAAAAGAATGATCAATCTTTAACATTTTTGTTCGGAAGTTTCCCGAAAACTGAAATTTCCAAAGACGCTCAATGTTTACAGAAATCATCTATCCGTTGTTCCCAAACGGAAATGCTTTTTCATTCCTCAATGAAACTTTCATGACAATTTCCATGGACAAAATGAGAATTTCAAGACCCCACACCAAAGAAAAAAAGTATAAAATAGACTAGGTGGTCACATTGTTCGTTTAACAGATAATTTGTTGTCGGTCCTTCTGTCCTCTCTCTCTCTTGAGTCTTGGGAATTTATGACATCTTGAGGCAGAAGTGATTATCAAAAAGGTTAAGAGATTAGTTTTTGGAAAATGATTAAGTTTTTAAGAGATTAAGTGACTTTTTGTTGCCATACCAAGTAACTTTTGTTTGATCTGCTTCACATTTCGATTTGAAAATAAATATGAAATTGTACCAGGAGCTGTTATTTTTTTTCTCGTGACTTTTGAGCGACCGTTGTTCAGAATGCCTTATTTAGAGGTTCGTACTAATGTTAATGCTATGGAACCTGTTTGGTTCCATCAATATGTGGCCGGTATTCGGAGGTTGTCGTTGTTTAGAGGTGACCGTTCAAGGAGGTTTCACTGTATTTTGGTATATATGAATTATAACTATGAAATGCAGTTTTAAATGTATTTATTGGTTTGTATCGATTCTTCCTCGTCTAATGAGTCTACTTTCAATTTCTTTACAGATAAATTTAAAATTAATATGGGATAACAAGGATATATATATATATATATATATATATATTTCTTAATTTAACTTATATCAAGTCGTATCAATTTTCTGTTGCGATTAAATTTATGAAAAATGGTACATTCATTTTTGTGATAGCCCTACCAGAGGCTGAGAGGTTCTGCTCTCAAAACTGTTAGAGGAGAGGTGCTGGGTTCAAAGTTCAAACCCCTGCCGCGCTCGCCCACCTTACCGTTCGGTGTTTTCTGCGGTTTTCTTCGAACCTTGCGTTGCCCTACCAGTGGCTGAGAGGTTCTACTCTCAAAGCTGGTAGACGGGAGGTGCTGGGTTCAAACCCCTGTCGCGCTCGTCGACCTAATCGTTCGGAGTTTTCCGTGGTTTTCTTCGAACCTTCCGTAAATACGGGCAAGGATCCCTTAGAAAGGCCCCCCCCACGGAGGGCACTCCCCCTTAGGGTCTATATCCCTCGTGTAGATAACCGGCCATCATAAAATCAACCAATGTAACCTTGCGTTAATACGGGTTAAGATCCTTTAAAAAGACCCCCAAGAAGCCCCCCCCCCCTAGGGCCGATATCCTTCGTGTAGATAGATAATCCGCCGTCATAAAATCAACTAACCAATCATTTTTGTAACAATTATGGGGAGGGAGTGGGTGAAAAGCTTAAAATGACGAAAATTGCCTGAAGTTTGATCGTGGATAAGGAAGCCTGTCATTAATTTTGACTATTGCATCTTTTTGAATTTGTTTATTTATGTTTTATAGAAATGAAGAATATTTGTTAAACTATAAAAGCAACAAGAAAAGTTTTAACTAAATTTATGCAAAGCGCTTTCTGGTCGAAAGCGCTCGGGACTCCGAAGAAAGTTTTAACATCTGTAGAATGTTTTAAAACCTTTATTTCATTTTACACCTATTTTAGTAATAAGTAATAAATTGTGATTCATTTTAAATGTTTTCATGTTTTTAATTGATATACAAAGGTGAATTTATGTTCCTATATTAGAAAGATTTTCCTATATATTTAAAAGTTTTAACATTGCAATTAATTTTGGTAAACTTGTTTAGCCATGATTTCTAATTTCAGGCTCCATATTTTTAAGTCGTCATTTCTTTTTTGTACTATTTATTACGTTGTTTCACGATTATACCTGAAAAAAAAAGTCAAGTTATAGCAAAAAATATGATAAATTTTTATGGATTTCGAATTTTTTTAATATGTATAGGATGAATAGACCAGTAATTGACCATTTAGTGGAAATTTCTCCAAGTTTAATATATATATTTTTAAAAGAAATTGTAGATATATTTTTCTGAAGATTTCCCTAAGTAGTAATTAAGCTATCAGGATTTATCATCCGGAAACATTTTCCCATTTTCTTTTCTAGAATTTAAATTATTTACCGTATCAATTAGAAAGTGAGATTGCATCAGTAATTGACCACTTTTTTTTTTCTGTGTGAAAATGAAAATATGAATGCTGGTTTTAAAAACTACTGCTAACAGATATGTATACCAATCTCTCACCAATCTGTGATCCAAAAGTCAGAAAGCAATTTAAAACACAACAATTCACAAACGAATAAAAATAGAAAAGAGCAAATATTTCTAATTTGAACATTTGAAGGAGTGTTGCTGTGAGACACAGACTGTTGTCTCGAATGATCCATATATTTTTATTCACAGAAACACATACATGACTTTGACAATTACATAAATCTTCTTGATGAGGTCGGGAAAGACACAAGGAAATTACATCACCGAAGAATTACAGCCGGACCTCGAGCTTAATCTTCAACTGAATTTTTAGTTGCAACTATAACTTGTAAAAAAACATTTCTATGGATGTTAGATATATTTCCTAACAACAAAAGTTAGAATGTATACCCATTAATTCTCGTTTGCTACAGTTTTGAAATCTCAGTGGTCAATCACAGGTGCCTGGTCAATGACTTGTACACCCACCCTGTATATATTTGCTTCAGGCATAATCCAGAGACAACGTAATAAACGTTAATTCGCAAAACGCCATTAATTCCATAGGAGCTGTAAAATTTGAAGCCCCGCCTTCGCGATACGTGAGAAGGCGAAACTTTAAACTCAATTATTTCGAAGCATTATTTTTCAGCGGTTTTGCAACGATAAGTTTTGAAGAAATTAATGGATTTGCCTGTCCCCCCCCCCTCCCCTTGACTAAAATAAATTAAACTAGCTGACCCGCCCGACGTTGCCCGGACCGTGATAATAAATTTAAAAAAAAAAATCAATTTATTATTATTTTGTATCTTTAACCTGATTTTGTAGGAAATTATATTTCAAAATGAAAAATTCGCAAAAAATATGGATGTTTAGTGATAAAAGCGCTCATTTTCTTGTTCTTTTTGTCCGAACTCTTTGAATTTTTTATTGGTTATAAATAAAATGGTTTTACAGCCCGTGTAAAAATTTCGTGAAAAAATATTGTTTTCTTCTCGTTTTTTTGTTTGATTTCGCGTCGGTTCCTTTAATATAGCAATAAAAAAAATAATTCTCATCTTCCGAACTCTTTGGAATTTCAATCAGTTATAAATATAACTTATCCAAGATCTCTTTAAAATTTTACGAAAAAATATGCATATTTAGTAGTGAAAACATGAGTTCTTTAAAAATAAAAGCTTTCAACGCAATGACCATATTACCCCAACCGTTTTCAATGAACCCTTTTCCGCCCCCCTAGGCTAAACAGCTCTAGGCTAAACAGGTGAGGGCTAAACATGTTTCCCGTTTCTGAAGTAGAAACTTAAAAAAAAAAAAAAAAAAAAAAAAAAAAAAAAAAAAAAAAAGTTGAAGCATGCGCCAAAAGACCATTTTCGTGTGAAAAAGAGAGTGTGAATTTGACAGAATGCGCTTTTCGATTTAAATATATAGATTATATCTACAAACTATTCCTGAAAAATAATCAAAGACATTTTTTTTTTCGAGTTATAACAAAAAGCATGATACATTTCAATGGATTTTCAATTTTTGAATTGCTATTTAAATTTTTCTTTTTTACAATTGTTGTTTGTTTTTCAGGTATAATTAAGATACAACGTAATATAGGCTGTATAAAAAAAGAAATGACAACTCAAAAATATGGAACCTAGAATTCAAAATTGTGGCAAAACTTGTTCTGCAAGATGAAATCTATCGTAACAGTATTAAAACTGTTGTTATTGCTTTTTACAGTTTAACAAATATATATATTTTTTTTTATTTCTATAAAACATAAAATAAATAAATGCAAAAAAAAAAAAAAAAAAATTAGAAGTAATAGTCGAAATTAATTTCAGGCCTTCATAATCCACGATCAAACTTCAGTTAATTTTCGCTATTTTAAATCTTTTTGTTCCTCTTAAGCGAATAAAAACAAGTTTTCTACGTTATTTAACGTAAATATTTTTCTACTTGACAAAGGATTTTAAGAGATTAAATTTTCAAAATTGTGAAAGTTAGAGTTCTGTATTTCTCTTTTTGTTTATAGTTATAAAAGTGATTCAAGTTCAAGAAAACGCAAAGGATTTCCAGATTATTTGAAATAAAACAGTGAATAAAAAATAATGAAAAAAAAAAATTGCAAGATTTTTGGAGATAAAAATTTAGAAAAACTTTGAGACTTATTATTTCTTGAAATACTAGAAACTTTCAAAAGTGTACTAACTGAAAACTAGGGGAAAGTCTGGTGAAGTGGATTTTCATGTCTAATAAACTTCTAGATTTTATGATTTATTAGAATAGATTATTAAATGATTCTTAAAGCAAAACAGGGTTAATAAAAATATTTTTTTTACTACTTTCTCAACACCAGACAAAAAAATTTAGTTACAGACATTTTTTTTTGTAAAAAGTACATATACATAGTCAATTCTAATAAATAAAGTCAAGTTTTGATGCAGTTTAACAATTATAAAATCAATCTGAGAGTATGACAGACTCGGGCCGGGCCGACTCGGGTTTGGGACTTACTTTTTTCTGTAAACTTGGGCAGAGCCGGGGCAGGCCTGTCCTTACTTTTTCTGTAGACTCGGGCTGGGCCGGTGCAAACTTCCTTTTTACCGGATGAGTCGGTTAGCACTTCATTCTTTCTAGATATCTGCCCGGTTTGAATCCATTTTTAGTAATTCAAGTTACTAATTTAGTAATTGAAGTAATTCAAGTTACTAATTTAGTAATTCAATTTTAGCAATTCAAGTTGTCTTTTACCGAAATTTCCTTCCAAAAATAGGCGTTCGTAAAAATTCGAGTAAATATACTATTAATAAAATACAAAAATGAAAGTGTAACAAAGACATGTTGCTGTATCGTTTACTTTCTTCATTAATTAAGGATGAAAGTTGGCCTGTTATTACACATGGAAAAAACATTCACAGCCCGACACGACCCCAAAAAGCGGGTCCGGCACACTCCGGGAAGAATTTAATCTAGGTCGGGCCCGAGTGTTTGGAAAAAATAAAATCTGCAACCGGAACGGGCTGGGAGTAATGAAGCCCAGGCCAGGCCCAGCTCGAGTCCAATGAAATAAATCTGGTCCTGGTTACGCTCGAGTTTCGGACCATGACCGGGCCCATGCAGATCTGTAAATACTCTCCTCCCCCACACCGAGCGCCTATGGTGGGCTGGCATTTTATTTATTTATTTTTGTAAAAGATATAGTGATGATTTAAATTTGTTTTTTTAGCGAAATCTTTAGAAATGTAATTTGGTTCAAATAAATTACAGATATATATATATTTTAAATCTACCCTTTTTCTTTGTAGACCTTTAAAATTATGATTTTATTTTACGATATTTTTCTTTCCTTCTAAACTACGTTGATTTTCTTACTGAATCTTTATTTGAATGTAATTGTCTAAGTCAATTTTTTAAATCAGTGTTTATGTACGTAATTCTCTAAGTGGTCATTAATATTGTTGTTATTTTGTATTCCATGCATTTCGAACATAATCTGAAAATAAAATCTAAGCATAAGTGTGCTTTTCGAATAATTTTAATTGTAGGATAATGTTGATTCAGAAACATCGGCATGTTTTCTAGAAATTCGTTTGGGCTGGTCCGGACCAATTAAGTTTTTACGGGCCGGGCTGGACTCGGGTTGAACTTAGCTTTTATGCTGGGCCGGCTCGGGCCGAAATTTTAGTTTTTATACCGGGGCGGGTGAGTAAATTGTTTGTACGGGCCGGGAAAATAAATTTTTTGTATGGGTCCAGACAGGCCCGGCCTTGACATTTCGGTGCGTGCCTGCAGTGTTCTACTTTAAACAATCTCTTCTTCGACATTTTTTTTTTTTTGAAATCTCCCGTTCGTATCTCCAATTAAATGGGATCTGAATTAATGAAGACTAGAAAATAATCAGTTAAATATGTAAGCATGTAACAATAAATAACATTTATACTTATTTAATAAATTTTAAACTACAAATTGTTGAAACATTATTTCAGTGTTTGTCAGTCACAGAAAAAACAACAACAACAACAAAAAAAAATATGTGTTTTTCTATCTTTTACACCTGAATAATACCTGAAAATTTTATTGTATGCTAAAAGAATTCTATTATTTTCTTCCTTTTTACTTAGATTACATTCTTTTACTATTTGTTTTAAAAATTGTGTAAAAAAAATTCTTAGTAATCGAAAAAAATTCTCGAAATTCGCAAATTCTCACAGCTGAAAAATGGAGTTCACGATTGTTCTGATTTTTATATATGAAAAATAAAGTTTTCTTTCTTCAGATTTTCACTAAATTATTTTGAGTTCGAGTCTTAATTATAGAATTACAGGTATTCGTGTCTTATAATGGATAATAATTCGGCATTCGTGTATTTTGTTGGCAACTGAATAAGATTTAAGAACTAAACATTTTTAGTAAACCTGCTGGAATGAATTCCAAATCCCAGAAGAATGAACATATGGAGGAGAATGATTGAAAATAAACGTTTAAGGATAATGATTTAATCTACCATTTGGCGTGCGTGCCAATTTCTTGCTCACCTTGAGCCACCAATGTTGATTTTTTTTTTTCAAATTTACTTCCAGAATGTTTGCGATTTAAAGGAAAGTGTTTGTTTCTTTGTTAAGAAAACAGAAAGTTAGTTGTAATAACTTTCTGGAATGGTATTAATCGCTGTTGTTCCGTAACTTAATATTTTCGATGGAACTATTGAATTCTGAATCTACACAAAGCGTTTGAAATCGTAATCTGATTCATTCAACCAATCATGTCTTCTTTTCTTGTTCATTAATATCAAAATCTGAATTATTATGATGCGTACAACGCATACTAGAGTCCTGCACTATGTTTAATGCTATTATGAAAAGCATAATACTAATTTTATTTTTAAACTGATTTTTACTAATTTTTATTTTTTTACTAATTTTTGTTTATTATTTTTTATTAATACTAATTTTATATTTTATATAGAAAAATGGACAAATATGTATTCTTTAATATTCATATATAGTGAAACCCCTGAATAGCGGACACCTCGAGATCGTTGAATAGAGTCCTGCATCCGGTCAGGTTGTTTCTATTTTTTTTCTTTTCGGGTCGGGATGACAAATTTTCTTTCTGCGTGTTGGTTTCACCCTAGAATAATTCTTCTGGGTCATATATAGAAATTTTGCAAGTCGGATTGTTGGGGTTTTCACAAAAAGTTTGAATAGAACTATGTTTCAGATGAAAATAAATACGTATTTGAATATGAATGAGTATATATTCAATTTACTGCATGAGAAAAAATAAAATCACAGATTATTCTTTCTTTATATACGGTACAGTTAAGAACTATTTTTTCTTTTTTCAGAATATGAGAAACATTACCAAAATTTCGTTTATGATACACACAAAAACACATGTATCGTATTTGTGATAGTTTATGCACACGTACACATGCTACGTGTGCGTAGTTTTAGTGGTGCCCACTATTCCAAAGTTTAAGTGTACAAATAGTATATGAGTGTCCAGAATTGAAAAAATGTTCGCTAAATAGAAGTGTCCGCTTTTGGGGAGTGTCCATTATGGAGGTCTTATTGTATATATATTTTTAATCTAAAAAATAGTGTGGGCATTCTTTTGAAAAAGCGGGTCAACCCGAACCCGAGACAATGAGAGTCAACCCGACCCGAACCCGAATCTCAACGCAAAATATAGCGCCAACCCGACCCGACCCAATCCGAATAACGGGTCGGGCCGGGTGCAAGCGGGTAACCCGATCCGATGCAGGACTCTAACACACACCTGTAAATTTTGATACATTTTCTTGTTTCAAAAGTGCACATTACACGATAGAATGTATGGTATGTTTCAAAATCTCTTTCAATGTACACTATTTAATTGGAATTTTTAAACGTTTGCTCTTTTAATATTAAAATTTTATTTATTGAAGCCTGATTTGTTGCATGCGATATTATTTTAATTTGATGTATTTCAGATTTTTTATTTTATTTTGCAAAAATAATTAAATAACATTCTTTTGTGTGTATATGTGTTTTTTTTTAGATTTTTTTACAAGATAGTCCTGTAATTTATAAATGCTGAAGAATAATAGAAATTGAATTACGTAAGATTAAGTTGATTCGAAGATGCATCAGTAAAATTTTGTTTATGTATTTGTTTTTGTAATGCCTTATTTTGAGTTGTAATTTATTTGCTTGTTAATTTTTATTAAATGATTTTTTAAATGTCTTTTGTTACCTTGCTTTCTTTGTAGTAGCCATTTTACTTATACTGTATTATTTATGTCGATAATATATTTTCTCTAAATACTTACTATAATACTTATAAAATAAAGAAAAGTGAAAAAGGTGTGTTTTTTGCGTTTTGTGCGATATATACCAAAACGTTAATCGGCACCAACTTATGTCAAGATGTATAAAATTCCTTAATTCTTGAGATACAAGTAGTGCAGTTAATTGAAACCACACAAATTGAAAAACATATAGGGTCAATCGGGGCCGGGGCTTTACAAATTTCATAAAATCTGGTAGCCAGCAAAAAATTCTAGTCGCCAGTAAAAAAATATTTACCCCTCCCCTCCCCCATCACCTATTTTTAAAAACCATATAAGTTTTTTTTCCCTTATGAATTAATTGATAAAAGTACATGATTTAGAAAGATAATTTAAACTAAATTTTCTAATAAAACTTATCAAAATTATATAATTCTGAAAAAAAAAAAAAGAAATTCTGTAAAAGCTGAATTAACCAGCATGTTCGTAAAATGCTGATTGCCGAATGCTTTAAATGTCCGGATAGTTGAGTGCTACAAAATCCATTTCTGATGAGGGGGTTAACTATGAAATAGTGAAGCAGTAAAAGTATTTTTTGCCTGTTTTCCTTTCGAAGTCAGTCAAATAATTCAGATTTTTTATTTTAAAATTTGCATTTGATGAACTTATTTTTGCCAAATTAATAGAAAAAGTTAAAAATATTTCTTGCTTGAATATAATTTCTATATTTCTTAACATTTTGTAATTTTTCAACATCTATAATGAGATATCTTCTATAGAATTACGAGGGGAGAGAAAAATACCGTTTGTGCTCATTTTTTAAGTAAATTTTGTACAAAAAAAATTGCCATATAACTTGGTCGCCAGATGAAAAAACTTGTTCGCCAGTGGTGACCTAGCGACCACATTTGTCAAGCCCTGATCGGGGCTGTTATGAAACAAAATTTTAAACTTTTCATAGTCACTTTTGATTTATTGGCTCCAATCCCAAATAAAAAAATGTAATTTGTGTTTTTGTTTCCTTTATCTGTTTATGGATAAAAAGTATTGCTTTTCATAAAAACAGGTTAAAAAAAAATGTAAAACCCTTTCTCATATTAGTCCCATTCCATGGGAGTAATATGAGATGGCTAAAGTGCGACACTATTATCTTTAAGTAGTTGGAAGAACTAAGTAAATGACAGTCTTGTAAAAAAGTTGATCCGGATCTAATACTTCAGGTGTATTATTTAAATATTTTTATTTTTAATTTTTCCTCAAATTTGGGGCATTTTTCTTGCGACCACTTACAATACTGAAGAAAACCGACTACAATAAACTACCTCCCTAATTTATAAAATTATAATTTAAGATTTAAAAAAAAACTAAGCAGAAAATTACCCGAAACACTCAAACTATATTTTTATGAATTTTTAGAAGTAAATTTGCATTGGTATAACATCCGTTATTATAAATAAAAAATAAAATAAAATATGGTATGACTGATTGAGTTATTTCATTCTTCATTAATATTTATAGAGCCTTGAAAATTACAAGTAGTTTTCCATATTTTTAATGTGGTTTCAGGGAAAGGCAGGACAGAAACAGTATCCATATTGTCCATTTCAAAGGTCTCTTTTTTATACACGAAATCAGTCCTAATATCAATCGTTAGAACACCCCAAACCTTGGACTGTTACCTCCAACTTCGTCTTCATTTACTTCATTTATGACACAAATGCATTTATAGTGAGCAAACTTTCTAACTACACGTTTTTAACAACAGTTTTAACAAAAGTTCCTTTTTAAATATTCTCTTGAAATATTGGTATGCCGTAGACAACTGGATCAATTTCTTCCCATGTAGCATTTGAAATGAAATATGTCAAGGATTCTTCACGACTATCATACAGAGAAGGCAATTCTTCACTGTCTGTGCTGTCGCTTTTGAGAAATTTATCAACCAACTTCTTTTTTAATTCGGTGTTTGTATTTTCATTACTCTTTCATTTTCAGTATAGTTTACCAGTATCCCACCTTCTATTTGGGTAATAACTTCCGTGCTTATGTAGTCATGTGCATTTTAAATTCCTCCTGTACAGTGCATTTATAGTGAATAGACTTTCTAACTACACGTTTAACAACAGTTAAAACAAAAGTTCTCTTTTAAATATTCTCTTGAAGTATTGGTGTGCCATAGACAACTGGATCAATTTCTTCCCATGTGGCATTTGAAATGAAATATGTCATTGATGACTATCATACAGAGAAGGCAATTCTTCACTGTCTGTGCTGTTGACTTTCAGAAATTTATCAATCAACTTCTTTTTTTAATTATGTTTTTATATTTTCATTACTCTTTCATTTTCAGTATAGTTTACCGGTATCTCACCTGCTATTTGTGTAATAACTTCCGCGCTTACGCAGTCATGTGCATCTTAAATTCCTTCTGTATATTTTCAATATTTCTTTCTTTCACACAACTTTTTCAATATCTCATTTTCCTCTTATAGTAGCAGGATTTGTTTTGTCTTTCTTCTGAGTTTGTTTTAGTTTTATTTTCTTTCTTTGCACCCTAAAAACGACATTTTCAAAACTGGGCAAAAAATACTCAAATCTGAGTATGTCGCATTGTCAAAATGGCTCCGAATCAAAATTACTCAAGTTTGAAGCATGTATATACTCATTTCTGAAAACATGCACACATTCAAGAATAAAGCATCATGTGCTCCTTATTTGAGTATGTCCATGTTTCAAAAATGAGTATAAACTGACTTTTACGTGCTCATTTTTGAGTGTTTCCGTGTTTTAAAAATGAGTTTGAACTGATTCTAATCATTTTTGAGTATGTCCATGTTTCAAAAATGAGTATGAGCTAACCTCTATGTGCTCCGTTTTGAGTTTGTCCCTTTTTCAATATTTTGAGTATTTCTGGTATTTCAGAATTAAAAACATTGGGTTGTTTTATTTGAAACAAAAAGTTTCTTAACAAAATGAAAACATCGATTTACTCAGATTTGAAAGTGTCATTTTTCTCAGTGTGGTTCCTTCGTCCTTTTCTGCACTTATAAAGGGATTTAAAGTTCTTTTGCTTTTGATTTTTCTTCTCATTTTCTATTTTTAATTTTTCTATCGCCTCTATCAACTCTTCACCTTTAATCATCACTTTTGAAATAGCATCTGTTATTTTGCTTTTCTTCTTTGCGGAAGCATTTTTCTTTATTATCTGTAAAAGCAACATCTCAAAAGAACTTTAAGGAATTGACGAATCTTTGTTCGCAGGAGATACGATAGGAGATGCAGAATATGAACTGGTTTGTATTGGCATAGTTTTACGGCACAAAAAAGATCTTTTTATCTTACGATTTTTAGCTAAACAACGTAATGATTTACCATTTTATATCCTTTTCTTTTGGCT
The DNA here is from genome assembly GCA_963931845.1 of Maratus michaelseni. Taxonomy (NCBI): domain Eukaryota; kingdom Metazoa; phylum Arthropoda; class Arachnida; order Araneae; family Salticidae; genus Maratus; species Maratus michaelseni. The sequence continues at coordinate 366,394,364 of OZ007590.1, read as the reverse complement.
TCATATAAAATACTTTGTGAATTCTCCTATTTCCTTTCGGTTTGTAATTACGTACCATTTTCGATGTTCAAAAATGCACAGGCTTTATCCTGCAGTGTCAGTTTTAGCTTGAGGTTTAAAACTATGTTGTGAAGTCAACTATCTAGTATTTCACATCATTCGATTAAAAATCTGTAACAAATATAGAAACTACTATAGAAGTACTATTGTGCTTAGAAAACAAAAGAAAAAAAAAACGTAACTGTCAGATGAAAACAAAATGACAATCAAAGAGTAACACATTCTGTTTTTATGTGTGTGTTTCAAGCCATATGATAGAATAGTATTATTAAAGCTCCAAGCACCGTCTCATAATGAGCCCCATACACCGTCTCACATCCACCCCCCCCCCCCTGAGTTTGATTGTTTGTAACTCAATCAAAAGTGGTTCTCAAATGATCTGTTCAACAACTCAAAACTTTCTGACACAATTTCTGACTCATTTTTAAACGCAGAGGTATAAAATTGACAGGCCTGACTATTGAAACGATTTGGAATCCAAATGAGTTTTCCATTTTTTTTAAATAAATAAATTATCTATCGAAATAAGATAATAGTTATAAGCGTCAATAGTTATAAGCAATTCGTGTCACGTGACAACCTGTTTTTCTTCCTTCTCTCGCTGTCACATCCGGAAATTTGGTTCAAAACGCCAACTTTGACAATATTTTTTGAAAGATCTTTTACGTTTATCAAAAAAGGGAAAATATATTTCGATTACAAAGTTTTTGAATAAGAACACTTGCCAATTTTATGCGTTTACGAACAAAAATGAATTGAAAAATATGTCATAAAGTAGCCTTTCCGATTTGAGAACAACCTTAAGCATATTCCAAATATAAAAAGACTCACCATTTCTAACTGAACAAAGGCCCATTAGAATAATTGATTTAAGGCGAGTCTTCGCTGACTTGAAATTACCCGCTCGCTAATGTTAAACCTATGGCCAGGTTGTTTTCGAATTTCTCGTTTAAATTTGAATATCTTTAAACGATTTTTTTTTTGCATAAGATAGCTGAGGTCGATCCCTAATATGGCTACTTTTTACTTTTTCGCTTTCAGTTGCAGATTGTTTTTAATGAAAGTACTTTCAAAACCGGTTCCGAAAGTGAAAGTACCTTTATTAAAACAATCTGCAACTGAAATCGAAAAAGTAAAAAATAGCCATAGTAGGGATCGACCTCAGCTATCTTATGCAAAAAAAAAATCGTTTAAAAATATTTAAATTTAAACGAGAAATGCGAAAATAACCTGGCCCTTAGGTTTAACATTAGCGAGCTTGTGTTTTTAAGTGACTGAAGATTCCCCTTAAGTGTTGCACGTCAAAAGTTTTGAAGTTTTATATAAAACATTTTCCTTCCAAAAAAATAAGGTTATGTAATGTTTATTGTATTGGAATTTCCTTTTAAATTTTGTGTGTATTCGTAATAGATAATAGTAAAATAATGTATTGCTTACAAGATAATCATAAAGCTAATTTTATTACTATAAAAATTGGTACATGTTTTCATGTGTCTCATATTAGGCCCATTTTTTTTTTGGAGTGCTTCATATTAGCCCTGAATGACTGTACTCAATAGAAAAAAGTACAATAGATCCACAGAAATTTTTTTTAAAACCCGATATACGTAAATAAACAATATAATAATGTTCTAAGGTATTGTTTCTCATGTGTTATTGTTAGAAAGTACATATTATAGCTTATTTTGAAACTTTTAAAATAAAATTTATCTTATTTACACGAACTTTCATTAACATAAACGCGCGAGTCAATTTAATAAGTGACAATGAAGAGACGTTAAAAAGTCGATTTCAAATTTATCTGTGCATCACTACAATTTTTAGGTTAATTATGTTAGCTTACTTTTTATTAGTTTAATTATTAAAAAATACATAATTTGATTTTAACTTATTGTAATACAATTTGATTACTTCATCTTACATAACTCTAAATTATTAAATGCGGGTGAATTTCTGCTTAGCTGTAACTGATTCCCAATAAAACCTTTATCCGATTGTCGCGCCATAAAATGGTAAAAAACGCAAATGATTTTTAATCTACAAAAGTGTAATATAACGGCGAATGAAAATAATACAATACCCTCTTCCGAATTACCTTACGATTCAGCAAAATGTTTTTTTAAATCTTCAGATACTTCAGAAATCAAGATATTTTGGAGATTTTAAGAAGAATTTATAGAAACAAAGTTTCTTTTGGTGTCATTGATTTTCGGAAACGTTTTCGAATAGTTTTTATAGTGTATTAATCAGTTTTCTTAAACCGGAATATCGGTTTTGAGGATGGTATCCACTCCGAATTAAACATTACCAGCTGCGTAATTGAATTTATACATGCAAGAATAACAAACTAATATTAATGTTAGTGTTAATGATATTAATTTATCATGTTTGTCTGTAAAACATGGTTTTTAACACTTTCTAACATCATAGTTGAAAAGTGTTTGTGAATTCGGTTTGTCTGTCTGTCTGTCCGTGCTCTAACTCGCGTAAATATATATGTATAGTTATGCAATTGATATATATTATTGAGGTTTACTATGGCATGTTCGGTATTGAATATGAAGTGTGTAGCACTTATAGTTTTTTTTTACAGGGACACTCAGAACAATCCCGTTACATGACGGTCTAAGGGGAAAAATCATTTGCGGTTTATTTTAATGATGTTATACAATTTCAAACATATTGAAATTGATATATATCACTGAGGTACACTACAAGAGGCTTACTATAGAATAGGGTGTGTATAATACTTAAATTTGTTTTACAGGGACACTCAAAAGAATTCCGTTGCATTGCGATCTATGGAGAAAAATCGTTTGCGGTTTATTTTAAGAATGTTTAAGTATTTCAAACAAATTTAAATTTATATATGTGACTAAGGGGCATTACAAGAGGTTTACTGTAGAATATTTTGAGTGTAGCATTTATCGTTCATTTACAGGGACACACAATAGAATTTGGTACTATCTGTTAACAATAATTGCTGGAAGTGCTTTTTTCAGTTGCTTAACGCGTTTTTAAATTTAACTCATTTTTTTCTATTACTTGGTGTGTATAAATTCTATAAATCATATGCAGGGCAGCACAAAAGTTCTCGAGTACATTTACGTTTATTGATGGAAATTCCAAAAGGGAAATTTTAAACTGTGCTACGCGTTTTCTATCTGAGCTAAAATTTAGCGTTCTATGTAACATATATACAAACCTATAGATCATATACAGGGCTGCACAAAATAATTGGATATTTTCCCGAATATTGTTAATAATTCCTGAAATTGGGTTTTTAAATGTTATGTGTTTTCACAATTGTTTACTTAGACTACTATTATTATTTCTTTCACCTTATTAAACGGTAATGGCTTGTAAAATTATTTTGGAAGAGTTGGAAAGTGTTACATAATCTATGCTTGACGCATGATTTTTCGTTTTTTTGAACATGAAAAGGTTTACTTGGGAATTAATATTATTCGAAAAATCTATGTTCCGATTTCAGAAAACTGATGAATACACTATAATAACTATTCGGAACGTTTTCAAAAATAAGTAGCAGCAAAAGAAATTTTTTGAAAATGCTTCTTTAAATCTCGAAAATATATGGGTTTCTGAGCTTTCTAAAGATAAAGAAGGCTTTTCGGAATCATGTGTATAACTAGGAAGAGGATATTGTATATTTCTATTTGTTGTTATATTATATTTTCCTAGATTAAAAAACATTTGTCTTTGTTTACGTGTAGGTAGCATTTCTTGCCAGGGCCTGATTGCAACAGGGGCAACTTTTCACCACTATTTTTGAATATTAATCGCAGCCTTATTTAAATGCAAAATTTCTTTCACAAATAAAGCGAATATTACTAATTCGGAAATACTAGTTGAAGCTTGCTCCTACAGAAATTAGGACCCGTTTATTGTCGGATTTTTATTTTGTTTTCATAACAATTCGATACCGTTTAGCTCGCAAAAATAGTATAATCCATTCCGAGATTTGCGCACCAATCAAAATTTTCCCCGCATTAATCCAGGGAGCGTCTGAAAAAACATTACTGCTTTAACTAAGAGTAGCATTAACTGAAACCGCATAAAGCAAGGGAAACCTATGTAATTGTCACGGAAACGTTAAAAACACGGCGTAGCATCGTAACCTGTTGAGCGATATTTGCCAAAACGTAATAAGCATCAACTTAGTATATATTGTAGCGTCACGATTGAATTGACTTGATCCAGGATGACTTTTAAGCTTTTTATTACAATTACAGCTACAGGACAGCACAATTCTAAACAATTAGAAAGAATGAAATTTTGTAGAAAATTACAACTAGACTTCTTTAAATTAGGTTGTCGACAGAATTATATTCTGCCCGTGGGTTCAGCCTTGCTAATGTTCATAGCATTTTGTTCGTAACTTTTTCGGGGACATCCTTTTTTGCCCGAAAATCACTTTACATCACCGGAGCAAGTTCCGGGTTTTCTTCACGCCTCACTAGCGTCCGAGGAAAGATCAGAGGTGCATCTATTTCGCTCTCTTCGTACAAAGTCCTCTCTTAGCCTCTTTGCAGCCGTGTATATATCCAGGCTCTTCCATTGTATTTCAAGTGGAGGTTGAGTACTTACCATATAGTTTCAAGCATGTTGAGAATTATTACATTCCCATACCAGGGAAGCCTTCAGATTTTCCAAGTGTTCATAAAATTATTATACTTCAGATTGTGTCAGAATTGAGTTTGGCCCAACACTCGAAAACATTTTACGGCCTGTGAATGAAAAGTTATTTACTAAATTTCACTCTTATAGAGGGATAATTTGGGATGGCCTGAGAAAAACGTGACCTTTTAATTTTCTCAGTAAAATGAAGAAAATATCTCACAATATCAAGATTCAAATCAATATGCGGTTTGATGAAGTCCTGTCTGTTAATTCCTCCGTTAGAATGGCCACAGAATAAGTGTCGCACCCGGATAGACAGACATTTTACAAAATGGCCAAATCGTGTCCAGGTTATCCGAAACTTATAAATCATTCAAAAGACGGAAGTTTAAAGTTTTCACGATTCCTATCATAGAGGTAAAAGTAAAACTTATAACTCTGTGGATTCCAATACTTTTCTTTTATGTATATTAGAAGAAAGTAAAGAAATCAAATTGATATAACTGAGATACACTGTATAGCCAAAAGTACCGGATTTTTTTATCGAACATCTACAGAAATACTTGACGAATAATTCTGGAATTTTAGGAATATAAAGAACTTATTTGACATATTTTTTAGCGAAGGTCTAATTACGAAGGCAATAAAAGGACCAATAACAAATTAAATAAAAAAAAATTTCAGTGACCCTGTAAAATAAAATCTCAAAATGACCTGTAGCTGTAGCATATGGCTATGTGGAACTTGTGTGGAAACGGCATCAGAGTCGCTACGTTGTAATAGAGACGTAGTCAGATTTTAAGTTTAAAAGACTGTTTATTTAAATCAAAATAGAGAAGGACTACGACGAAGCTTCTCAATTTGAGGGGGTTAGAATGACAGTCGCGTAAGTCAATATTTAGTAATTTGAGAAATGGAGGGTTTTGTGAAATTTGTCCTATTGCCGTTGCATTAAGTGGTCCAACTTGTTTTGCCCTCTAGCGACTGAGTGAACTATGACTTATTTGAATGTCACACTGAACAAAAATGAGTATATGTGCAGTAAAAATATAGTTATCTAGATTTTTCAAATTTTTGACTTATTCCAGTGTCATTCTAACCCCCGCATTTAGCCTACACTACTCTGCACTTAAAAGCAATCTAATCCTAGACTCGCTTTATACGAGAGGAGCTAGTTTTCTACACTTATACAACATTTGCGTACATTTGTGTAAGAATAGCAAGTATATTCAGGGATATATAAAAGTTTCTTTAAAAAATTTAAGAAATTTCCGCATATTTTTTGCTATTTAAGGTTTTTAACCAAATTTAACGCCACTTTCAGGAAACTTGATAAAGTAAAGTAGAAACAAGATATTACAATTAGAAAATAAATATATTAACTGTTTGATGAAATATGAGCATTTGTATGAAATAATTTTTAAATGCGCATGCGCAAACGATAACATATTTATTTATTTATTTATTTATTTTGCATAATTTAGTAATTAACTACTGTAATAGAGCAACTCATGTAAAAAGGCCAGTCGAATATCGTGAAAATTCAGATAATTATCGGCAATATAATGAGCTCATTTTCAGCTGCTTTCTGAAAGTAACTATATAATAAAGGGTTTTCCACAAATTATCATTTTTTTATTGATTGACATCTAAGGACGTCATTTGATGTATGTCCATGGAACCATTTGGAACGGAATGATTCTTCTTAGGAAAACTAAAGCATCAATAAAAAATGAAATAAAAAAAATGAAAAATGACAATTTTTGGAAAATCCCTTATCATTAAGCTATTTTTAGAAAGTAACTGAAATTCTGCTCACTAGATTGCTGATATCTCTTTGAATTTTCATGATATTCGACTGGCTTTTTTATATGAGTTGCCCTGTGTAATTGACTACTAAAATATGCAAGAAAAATTTGTTATCGTTTGCGCAAGCGCAATTAAAAAGTATTTCATACAAATGCTCATATTTCATTCAATATTTGGAATATTTATATTCTAACTACAGTATGCTGTTCCTACTGTACTTTGTCAAGTATCTTGAAAGTAGCGTTAAATTTGGTTGAAAACCCTGCATGTTATAAGTAAGAAACATGCGGAAATGTCTTGATTTTTTTAAAGAAATCTTTACATTTCCATGTACATACGAGGGAAAGTCAGTACGTTAGTCACAAAAGATAATTAAATAATAACTTACAATGATATTCATTTCAAAACTATTTTTATTTCTCAACATATTCTCCACCAATATTTAGGCACTTATATCACCGTTTTATCAGTGCCCCAACACCAGCTGCATAAGATTCTTTGGGTTGCTGTTTCAGCCACATTAGGACTTTAAGTTAAACCTTTCATCATCTGTGAACATCATCCACTATACAGCTTCGACTTAGCTCCAAGCGATTTTCATCTGTTTAGTCCACTAAAAAACCCTCTTGGAAGCAAGATGATGTTCACAGATGATGAAAAAGTTCAACTTGAAGTCCTAATGTGACTGAGACAGCAACCCAAAGAATGTTATGCAGCTGGTGTTTGGGCACTGATAAAACGGTGATATAAGTGCATAAATATGGGTGGAGAATATGTTGAGAAATAAAAATAGTTTTGAAGTGAATATCATTGTAAGTTATTATTTAATTATCTTTTGTGACCTTCTTAATGACTTTCCCTCGTACGTGCTATTCTTGCACAAATGAACACAAATGTTGAACAAAATCCACAAGATCATGTGCTACAAGCTACAAATTATTTCCGGTATTTTGCGTTACAGGATGACCGAAAATATTACTGTTTTTATTCTATTTGTTGTTGGTCCTCTAAATGTTCTCGTGATCAAACTCTCGCTGAAAAGTATGAGGTAGAACATATTCTTTATATTCTTGACGTTCCAGGAGAATTTATCAAGTATTTCTCTAGATATTCGACAAAACATTTAAAATCGAAAGTGTCCGGTTACTTTTAGCCATATAGTGTACATTAAAAATTGATAAATAAACGCACGTTTCTGATTATGTATACACCCAGAAAAAGGAATTGATTAAAACTACAAAACATGTTTTGTTGAGTATATTTTGGTTGTTTTAGCAAAATTCACGTAAAATTGAACCATTTTACTTGAATTAACAAACATTTTTTGCTGACGATACAAAATTTTTTATTGGAATTGCGAAAAAAATTTTTTTTTTGTTGATTCAAACAAAATTTCCATTGACCTATATTTAAACAAAAAGTTTTGTTGGGTCAACCAAATTTTTGTTGATTCAACAAAACTTTTTTTCTGGGTGTAGCATACGACAATTTTCATACACAAAAATCCATCGGGCGAGAAGTAAATATATGTTCTAAATTATACTAAAACATTCAAAACTTTTCAGAAAAAAAATATTTTTACTTTGCCCTACTGAGGGAGGATGTGAGTATGTGAAGTCCATGTTTATCTACCCAATCTCCTGTTTTGTAAAAACTTTTGCCACTAAACAGCACATTCGTGTTCGTACAGAATATATCAAAGGGAGGTTCTACTACTTTAAATCAAAATTTTCGATTTTTTTGGATTCCTCAAATGTGTAGATTGTTTCCCTAAATCTGTTTCGTGATATTCTATACCTTTAAAATCTTTTTGCTCGCTGAACGTAGCCGCAACAACCATAAAATCGGCTTTCTACGCGCAGTTCTACGCTCGAAATTTATCCAGTCTCGAAATCATGTCGAAAAAACCCATCTCAAAACCATGTCGCAAATGCGTCTCGAAACCATGTCGAAAAAACCCATGTTTTTCACACTGGGCTACCATTTTTCTCGAAAACTATTCGACCGATTTTCTTCATTTTTATTAAAGAAAGTTAATTGTTTTTGATAGAGCTTATACCCCCGAAAAGTGTAATTTTCATTGATTAATCACTTTTTCAAGCTCGCAAAAGGTTAAAAAAAAGGCGAAAAAATGACATTTTTTTTTTCAAATGATCGCCATTTTGTCAAACATCAACTTTATAAGTGGGTATAAGGTCCAGAGAATTTAACGCACTTTCATAATTTGGCTACCCGATTTGTTTAAGATGTTTGTGACCGGCGAAAAACTGTTGCCCGATTGGAAGTTCACGGCGAGCACCTGCACGTACTCCCCGTTGCACAAGGCGTATTATTCATTTTCATCATACACAAAAATTTAAATATATAAGTGAAATGCCAGTATAAATATAATGCAAAATGTCCAAAGATAATATCTCTTTTCTTTGTAACCGAGAAAAAAAAATCGTAAAAATCACATGAATTTGAAGTCAAAGAAGTAGATCATCCTCTCTTTAAATAATCTCTGTGGACACGAAAAGTTTTACTTTGATAAATTATTTTCACAACTTTACAATTTAATTGAAAAGTGTTTGACTCCATTTCGTATTTGATCACCATTACCATTGAAACTTTGATTTAAGATGATACCATTAAGGAATCGATATTCACTATTTTCTTAGTAGGTTTTTGTTTGTAGTGTATTTTAATGAAGTAACACCTTTTTAATTGCAAATAAGTTATAGCATACACGAAACCTACAAAGTGAAGCACTGAAGATAAATATTTAAAACTAGATAATTTGATTATCTATTGAAAATTAAGTCTTATTTTGTAGTACATTTTAATGAAGTAACACGTTATTAATTGCAAATAAGTTTTAGCATATACAGGGGGTTCTATAATGTACTGAACGTTTTTAAAACTCTATAACAAGTAAAGGTGACATCTATTAATTTCTTACAGAGCATTAATGTGTGAAGTCGGAAATTTCTTTACTATTTGATGTAAAAGTCCTTTTCACATATTTATAATCGTCGGATTTTTACGTAACTTCGCCAAAATATACTAGGTATAGCTAAATAAGTAATTCTCAGAAAGATGGCGATTTCGTGTGCCAAGCGTTTTGTGGACGTATTTTTAAATTAAGAAAAACAAAAGAAGATTTAAATTATCAATATTAATCAGTTATACATATAAACTGTTATTGTTTTCTTATTGAAATTGAAATATTATATTAAAAATATTTTCTTAAATGCAAATATCATTCCCTTACTATTGCCCCATCCACACATGTCAGGAAAGAAAATGGTTTCTCTGCCATGATGGCGTGTATGTTTATAATTAAAAATAAAATAAAAATAAAAACCATTAGATATACCTAAATAAATATTTAGCTACGTAATTATATTAATATTTTATTCAGTGAAAGAAATTGGGACACTTTTTATTGTTGTCCCTATAGTAATTGACATCATTCCTTGACATTATTACAAACTTGTCCCGATTTACTCATTAAATGGCAGCATATGCATTATTAAGGTCTAGGTTAGTTTGTATAGGAGTTAAATAATAAAACAGTCTTTTATTTTTTTTTGGCTCAACAGCATACTTCAGTAGCTAGTACATGGCTTTTAAGTATTAGATCAAAAGCCATGTGTGCCACAGTAATTACTTGTATTACCCAGTGGCGTAGTGCTAGTAAAAAAAAAGTGGAGGGACGCTCATAGTCCCGAACATAGTGTCTGAGTAGTAGACCAATAGAATTCGGAATTCAGGAACGATAATTAAAGCAATGAGGTTTTTGTTAAAATTTGTTTTGCAATTTTTATTTTTGAAATAGTTGTAGAATAACATTACAGCTGCTCTCTACTGACAATAATGAAAATTACTGCATTTTCATTTTCCGGACATGTGTAGTGTAAGAAAAGTATTGTAATAATAAAACAAAGACTATGAAATTTGGCATAGCTTTACGTTTTGAGGTTCCCTAGATACGCTTTTGCCTTTTTTTTACAACAATTTTGTATGTATGTGCGTACGCTGATATTTCTTGTATTTCTGTACGCTTTTTTGTTACGTTTCAAATCCATTTTTGATGCTTTACGATGAATCTGTATGTGTGTGTGAGTGTGAGTGAAGGAGTAAACATGATAGGATTCAAACGATGGTTTCGACTATGTACACCATTTTCAATAGTGATAATACCACAAGGAACAACAAAAACATTCATGAATTTTGTCATAATTCAAGCAAACTTACAGAAGTTAGAGTAAGAACAGATAAATAGATAGATGATCAGAAGTGATACATAATATTTAACTCTTTTGGAAATTGTTAAAAATCAGTGCATTATTTCTTAAAATTGTTAATTTATTAGCGAGCTGATCCTTATAAAAATATAAGTTTGAAAAGTCCTGCCGTCTCCCTGAAAATTAAAAGTAAGGGGACGCTTGAGGTAAAATAAAAAAGTGAGGGGAAGCCGTCCTTCCGCGTACCCCCTCGACTACACCACTGGTATTACCTATCATTCCTTCATCTATTAGAAATTTAATGAAAGGAAATAAAATTTCCTTTTCTGTTAATATATTATGGAAAATGTGTTTCAAAAGTGTTTAGCAATCGAAAACATACCTCAGCCTGATCATTTTTGTACAAAGCGATTTTCACAAGTATTTTATCATTTCCTCACAACCATTTCCTCATAATTTTAATATGTGAGGCAATAATACCAATCCACTTATATGTGTACTATACAATTAAATAAGACTAATTTAGTGCAATAAAATACATATTAAGAAACGTATAAGATTTTTAATTAAATAAATCAAAGTTTTTATTTTGAGGAAATTTCATTTGCGCTCAGTTAAAAAAACAAAACAAAAACAAACACCAGCCACTTTACAGAGTATGACCCAAATGCATTTTAAGCAAAAAATTGAAAAAAATATATTATCATTTTTTTTAAAGTGAAAATTGCCGATTCCCCTTAAAAGAAGAAAAAAAAATATCGATTCAAACAAAATTTTTGTGATGTTTTCTTCTGAGAAATGAGAGTAAGTTTAAATGTAATTTAGCTGTAGCTTTTAAATACTGTTTTTGTTTTTTTAAATACTAGATTCGATTTCTAGTAAAAAATTCTATCATGCTTGCTTGTGGGAATAGAAAGATTAAAAATAATTTAGCTACAGCTATTTTCTAAAAATTAATTTGAAAAGGAGCTGTACGAAAAGAACTTATTCTATTTTATTATTGAAGTTCAGATTTAAAACTAATAATAAATAAATAAATACAGAATAACCAGAAATAAACTCGCCAATTTGAATATTCAAAATAATTCATTAACTATAATAAATATGAGGATCAAATAAGTGACATTTATATCTGATAACACTTAAATTTCATGTACTATAATTAAAAAAAAAAACAATTTTCGTCAACAGATGGCGTTGAAACGTCTCAGACACGAGAATGTTCATATAAATTTATAAATTTCAAAATTCAATCTTTTTTTTTTTGGTTGGGGGGGGGGGGGTAATTGTTTAATAGAATAAAGAATAAAATTTGAGAGATTTTTAATGCAGTTTTACATGTTAGTTTAAGCATTTTTAAAGTTTGAGAAGGTTCAGCGCCATCTATTGACGAGAATTTGAACTATTTTTGGAATTACTGTACATGAAACTTAAGTGTTAGCTGATTTAAACGACACATTTTTCATCTTCATATTTACTAGAGTTAATGAATTATTGAATATTCAAATTGGGGCGTTTATTTTGGTCACCATGTAAGTAAATAAAAAATTTAAAAATGTAGAATTATCTTATAAATAATATTTAAGAAAACTATAAGTAAATTCAGCTTGCATGCGCTTAAACGAGGAATTTCTTTATTATTACTAAGTTGAAAATTCTCTAATTGACGCAATTTAAAATATTAACATTTTCCCAAACATTGTTCTGTTTTAAATGCCATTAAAAAATATATATAAATAAATAAAAAATACAATATAAAGTTTGTCATAAAAATACAATAATAATGTTTTCTTGCGAGAAAGAGTAAGTAGAAAAAAAATAATTTAACTGTTTTCTAAACATAAATTTGAAAAGAAACTTACACGAAAGGAATTTATTCTACATTTTAACTGAAGTTTCTTATTTAAACGAAAAAAATAAAAATGAAAAGGCTGAACTATGTGATAAAAAATGTTCAGGAAAACTTGAAATAAATTCCGTTTGCATGTACTTAAAAAAAAAAGGGGGAATTTCTTTATACTGCTAAGTTGAAAATTCTCTAATGTTCGCTTCAGGGAAGAAGAAAATTGAGTGGAAAGTTCGCCTTGCCAGAAGCTACTGGAAATTAGATGCGCAATTTAATGCTCTTTCTGCGCCAGAACTTGGCGAGTAATGAATGCAAGTTTGGCTACATAGTTGAAATTGAATAAAGGCACACCGTCTATCAAAACACCTCCATGGGTAAAGATATTTATAATAAAATACTAATACTATAATAAAATTTGTATTGATAGAAAAAAAAAATATTTTAGTCTTGATTTGAGGTGAAATCCAGAAGTAATTTTAGGATTTCGAAATGCAGGATCTTGAAGTTTATAATATTACCCACCCGTCCCTTTTTCTAAACGAACCATGGAGACCATTCGGTACGTATTTCTTTCGGATATGAAAATTTTGGTGACTTCCTACTGTCTGTTGGATTTACAAATAAGATAATTTAAACTAATAATATTTATAATTACAAAACAACATAAAATTATGATATGAATAAACAGTATATAACAATATATAGTATATAATGCAGTATATAACAACAGATTATAAACAATAAAATAAGTTTTATTCGACTGCTGATAAGTTTCAGCTCAATTGAGCCATTATCAAAACAAATGAAAATATTCTATAATTGCACGGTCTATAAAGTTATTTGAAACGCTATCACTTAATTTTTCACGTACTTTTTAAAATTACGCACGCTATTTTTTTATTTCTTATTTGGATGTTTATTTCCATATTTGTAACCATGGAGTCACTCGAGCCACAATTTTGGTAAGTTAAATGATGCTGCATCGTTATATAAGAGAAACCATAGGAATTGTAACTCTATACCTGTAACACGATAATGTTGTAAAAAAATACAATATGCAACGATGCAGCATCATTAAACTTACCAAAATTGCTCTTAATTGAGTGAAAAGTTCGTATTGCCGAAGCTACTGAAAATTAGATGCACGATTTAATGCTCTTAATTAAGTGAAAAGTTCGTCTTGCCAAAGCTACTGAAAATTAGATGCGCGATTTAATGCTCTTAATTGAGTGGTAAGTTCGTCTTGCCGAAGCTACTGAAAATTAGATGCGCGATTTAATGCTCTTAATTAAGTGAAAAGTTCGTCTTGCCAAAGCTACTGAAAATTAGATGCGCGATTTAATGCTCTTAATTGAATGGTAAGTTCGTCTTGCCAAAGCTACTGAAAATTAGATGCGCGATTTAATGCTCTTAATTGAGTGGTAAGTTCGTCTTGCCAAAGCTACTGAAAATTAGATGCGCGATTTAATGTTCTTAATTGAGTGGTAAGTTCGTCTTGCCGAAGCTACTGAAAATTAGATGCGCGATTTAATGCTCTTAATTAAGTGAAAAGTTCGTCTTGCCAAAGCTACTGAAAATTAGATGCGCGATTTAATGCTCTTAATTGAGTGGTAAGTTCGTCTTGCCAAAGCTACTGAAAATTAGATGCGCGATTTAATGTTCTTAATTGAGTGGAAAGTTCGTCTTGCCAAAGCTACTGAAAATTAGATGCGCGATTTAATGCTCTTAATTGAGTGGAAAGTTCGTCTTGCCAAACCTACTGAAAATTAGATGCGCGATTTAATGCTCTTAATTGAGTGGAAAGTCCGTCTGGCCAAACCTACTGAAAATTAGATGCGCGATTTAATGCTCTTAATTGAGTGGAAAGTTCGTCTTGCCAAAGCCCCTAAAATTTAGATCTGCGATTTAATGCTCTTTCTGCGCCAGAATTGGCAAGTAATGAATTCAAGTTTGGCAACATAGTTGAAATTAAATAAAAGTTTCATGTAACACATTCTACCAAAAACATCCGCAGTAAAAAAAAAATGCTGATAACTTTAAGAAGGACTGACATATGTTCGGAAAATGAAAAATTTGAAATTTAAGTTACTGTTTTAACGCGCACGTCCTTACAAAATCTTCACGAGTGCTCATGAATTTTACACGAAATTTTAATTAAATATTTATTGTTATGTTAAAACAAAGTATGTACTTTTGTATTTTACAAAAAAATTATACTGGCAGTATAAGTACGCAGAACACATTTTGCACAAAAGAAGCAAGTTATTATTACGTGACTCGAAGAATGGCACATCCCCTTCTCTCTGAAGTAGCTTTAAAAATAGCGCCACTGTTCGCTACAAACTACAGATTTTTTTTGTATCGCGCTACTCGCTACTTTACAGTTTTCGAAATGTAGCGCGCTACACTGCAAACTAACGGAAAATCTAGCGACTGCTGTAGTTTTGCTACTTGTTGAGCATTAATTCCGATCTCTGATTGATGCTCCTTTTTCCTCTTTGCTGAATGGAAAGCAAACCGCTTAGAATGATGTAAGTTTATGATTGAAGGAATTAAAGGAACAAAGAAAAGACATATATAACATCGTAACAGGTTATGATCAAAGATTTATCATCTTGATCTGGAAATAAAAAATAATTTTAGGATTTTTGAAAGAGATTTGTAAATAGATCATCCATCAATTGACGAAGAAGAGCAAGGGATTAGAAAACGTTTTCAAAAGTGAAACCCTTTATTGTTGTTGAGAACCGAAAAACAAGTAATTCTGAATAATTTAAAAAAAAGATGTGATAAAAAAGTCACAAATAAAGAGCGAAAAGAGGGATCCAAAGTTAATAAATTTACGTATGTTTTTTCATCACTTCATATTCATGTTAATTTTTTGGCTAATGACGTAAGATGAATGTTATTTTCTCTTTTTGTGTTTCTGGCTGAACCTCTGACGACTTCTTATTCTTTTAAGTTTAAGGGGGAGGGGTGTTTGGAGAACAAAATGGTTTTTAAATGAGTTATGTGTCTCTTTCTTTCTCTGTTGAATAAAAGTTTAACCACTTAGAATGATATAAGTTTATGATTGAAGATATTAAAGAAACAAAGAAAAGACATACATAACATCGTAACAGGTTATGAGCAAAGATTTATCACCATGATCCGGAAAAAAACTGAGTTTTAAGATTTAATGCTTTATAAGCGATTGTTTAGCAGTCTATCCATCAGGTGGTGAAAGAAAGCAAGGAATTAGAACACTTTTTTCAAAAGTAGAACTCATTATTACTATTGAGAATGAGAAAGCAGGTAATTCTGAATGATTTCTAAAAGAATGTACCGCAAAAGACACAAAATAAGTGCAAAAAGAGGATCTAAAAGTAACAAATTTACAAATGTTCTTTTCTCATGATAATGCATTACTTTATATTTCTATCAATTCTTTAATTAATGAGGTAAAGTGAATGTTACTTTTACTTTTTATTCTTTCTCTTTCTCTTTATGATTTCTTATTCTTCTAAGCTTAAAAGAAAAAGTTAAAAAAAATCTTTTCTGAGAAGAAAGATTTTTATTTTAGAGGTAAGCAATATTAGTATATATTTATCTTTCTTCGCTCTTTAAATTTATAATTTTATATACCTAAGCCTCTGATAATTCCATTGTAAATCAGAAAAATAATTTACAAGTATGACTTTACATTAAGAAGGCACTATTTTCATATAGTATTCATGTAGATTTGTAACTTCATTAACTGCATTTTGAGATTTACAATTTTTAGTTTTTCAATTTTGGCTGTAATCTTGTGAATATTGTAATATTTTCCCATGTGATAGAATGGATAGCGCATTCACAGCAAAAATCCCTTTATATTTATAACATAAAAGTACTTTATTTACAGTAAACAAGAATGGTAATTAGCATTTTTCTTATTTAAATATACAAAGAATAAATAGATTCGTTTCAACTCATGACATCAAGATGCCGAATAAGGCAATTATTCAGGACTCATCAGGTAGAAAGTATATTTAAGTATTTATCAATAGAGATTATCTCGGCATAGTCCGTAAAGTCTATAATAGTTCAAACACTTTCTGGAGTATGGGGTTTGACAAGTCAGACCGTCGATACACAATAGTCCGGTCAATCACGCAAGAATAGCAGAATTAGGGACTAGGGTTTCCCTCTCTACACTCTACTAGAAAACATATCAGTCCGGGACTGGACTTGTAATGCCGACAACTGGGGTCGATCTCCTTCCCGACGATTTTCTAGATCGTCACGTGTTTCTGAAGTCTCGCTGGATGCAATGACTTCGAGACAAAAACAAAAACAAAACTACACTCTAAAACAAGATCAAGAACAAGAACCCTTCTTCTCTTCCTGTTTTCCTATTTAATCTTTTGGTTTATGAGAACGAGACACAGTATCTTTCTCTCTGACCAGTCTTTACTGGAATAGGTGAGGTCATACCTTTCTGGTTTCTTCATTGGATGCGGCGGATTTCATGCCTTTATTAGCTGATGCGGTCAGCTATTCGCCTTCATCAGCTGATGTGGTTAGATTTCCGTACTTGTAAGACCGCTCTGAATTTTCCCCGCGCATCAACGATTTCACCGCAATTAAATGGTTTGTCCTCTTCTGTCTCGGAAGTGTCAAATGGATGATGAATGGATTTCTTTGATTTGCCGGCGTAGGAAATTGATTTATTTTTTAGTTGAAAATGCTAATACATGGAACTCCTATACTGGATTTTGTAGGCTTAGTGAGAAATCTCTCTAAATCAATAGAAACCGAATAAGAACTTAAATCGTTTCATATAAAAGACAAGACCTTCCGGAAAAATTGACAATACTGATTATGACAACAATTTCACACTTAAAGAACTTCTTTCACAATGAGATTTTGAAACCTCGTTTCGAATTAGAAATTTGGTTTAGAAATAAATTCAGAAAAGTTCCAAAAAAAAACATGTAAATAATTAAATAATGACATATTAAATAAATTTTTCTGTTTCGAAACGCTGGATCAAATTAAACCATATTTTACGGAAGTAATTGGATGTGGACAAGTATGTAACAGTTTCAGTTTTAAAAAAGCAAGTCATATCGGAAGAGGAAATCGACTTCAAATGCGTATATTTAATACAAACTTATTTCAGGATTAAAACTTGGAACTGTCAGCACTGGCACTGTGTAATTACAACAGAGTTGCTAGTCGTCCCGATTTTTATGATAAATTTGAATGTCCCGAGCGGGACAACTAATTTGACAATTTTTCATATAAATCGTTTATTCAGACCCGTACATATACTTACATGGTTTTTCTTTGGAGTACTTAAAAGAGTGATACTATTGTACGATGAGTTTAATTTATTGAAAACATCTGTTATTTTAATTCCAGAAATGTCAAAAGATTTAGTAGCACAGAAAATAAATTAAAATATTTCACCTGCAAAATTATACTGAAAATATATAAATTAATTTCTTTTAAGCATAATACACTGAAAAAAAAAGACAGATGCTTCTTAATCTAGGAAAATACAAACAAACGAAAATATACAATAATCTCTTCCGAGTTACACACGATTTTGAATAGCGGTCTTTATCGTTATAGAAACCCAAGAAGCCAATATTTTTTCACGATTTAAAAGAAGTATTTATAAAAACAAGGTTTCTTTTGCTGCCGCTGATTTTTGGAAACGTTTTCGAGTAACTCGTATAGTGTATTAATCAATTTTCTCGACCTAGAATACAGGTTTTCCGGATTCAATCAATTCTCAAGTCACATCCGGTGCATCGAAAATAAGATTTATTGGAAATATGAATATGAATGAGTAACATGTCAGATATCATATAATGATATCAGAAATGTCAAAATAAATGTCAAAATAAATGTCAAAATAAATGTCAGATATCATATAATGCCCACATGATAAAATGCTCCAAATTATCACCACGCATGCTTCAGATGACATGCTTGAGTGCGATGTGGATTGGCCAACTTGACACGATCCACCATCTTGGCGTCCACAAATCGTCGCTACCATGTCTAATTATCGAATGTGAAAAATGCAGTTTTCATTACTTTTAAAAATTGGCCGATTGTGACCACTAAATTTTATTAGAATTCTTCGCCTAGTACGTGTATTATTAAAATTTCTGTTAAGAAGGGTTGCCAGTTTGGCCTTTTTTAATACGGAGATGCCGAATTTATACCGGAAATTTTGAGAAAAGAAATTTTACTTTAAGTAATCACGAAATGTCTGTCATTAAATGAGGCAAAAATTTCTATTTCAAATTTCTGGTATGGATTCTGAATTTTTGACTACAAAAGGAGGTCAAACTGGCAACGCTGGTAAAGTATTATTAAAATTTAGTGGTGACAATCGGCCTATTTTAAAAAAAGTAATGAAAATGCATTTTTTCACATTCGATAGTTTGACATGGCAGCGACGAAATGTCCTTAGACTCGTATCTACCGGATTGTATTATGTTAATATTTCAACGACACGCACAAGTCTGTTTCAGTATGTGTAGAGGTTATTTTTATTTTGAAACTTTACTTTATTCATGGAAAATAACATTGTAATGTAAGTTACAATGTTCGTGTATTTAATAAAAAATCTATTATTTCACGGAATGTCACGTCAAACCTTTTCTTTCATTTTTTCCTCGAAAATTAAAAGTGGTAAGAGCAGGCGTGTCAAACTGTGGCCGGCGGGATTCCTCTAGTTTTTACGAGTAAACTTCGCCTTATTTAATCTCGGAATGTATGCGATAAAATAAGGCGAAAATTACTATTAAAAATGAATGGTATATCGCTGGCCACAGTTTGACACCCTTGTTGTAAAGGTATGGTTCTTTGGGCATGTTTTATGTAATCCGAAAAGACTATTCCCGTTTTTGAGAGTTTGTTTCTTGCTACATTATCGTGTATGTGACCCGATTTTCAATTATGTGCAGAGATTTAAGCAGAAATATTTTTTAGCTTTATATACACTCTTTTGTTTAAACATACACTGGTGACTGGTATTTTTCTATGAAATTCAACTTTTAAGATTCTGAAAAATAGTTTACATAGCCTCATCAATACTTATTAAGTAGATTTCGTAAGAAATACTACCTATTATATTCTCCACTCAGTTGGAATTTTTGAAAAATTTTTGCAGATCTACGCCGATTATGACTCTCAAAACCCAAAACCACCCCAGTTCAAAACTTTATCTATCTATCTATCTATCTATCTATGTCACTTTTTTATGGACACGATAACTCCCATAAATCTGCACAAATCTCTTCCAAACTGATACATAAAATCAAGGGGCATAAAATCTCGGTCAAGTTCGTTAATGGGCAAAATCGAACCAGGAGGGGTGGGGTTGGGGGCTTTGTGAAAACAGAACCCCCTCACCCCCCATAATTTCTTAATTATGATACGTATAAAGTTCGAATCCGTCTAAAGTTATTATTACTTCTAGGAAAAGGGCCGAAAATTTATGTACGACAGAATTTTGATATCATTAAAAATGGCCCCAAGGGGAGGGGGGGGGGAGGAAAGGGAGTTTTAGAAGAAAAAAATTCTTAACTTCTTCAATTCCCAAGATATCAAATCTGCTTAAATTTATTATAAATCCTCTTAATATTATCTGAAACTTTTATATTGACAAGTTTTTTATAAAATCAACCCTTATAGCAAAAAAAAAAAAAAAATTAAAAATTAAAAAAAAAAATCACTGCCGACACCGCCTGCAAACAAGTTAAGTTTCGAAGCGGGCGTTTTCCAATTGCCGTCCCATGGCACAAAGGTCATTTCTTTCGCAATTCCCAACAAACAGGCGCCCCACGGTCTGCGTCTTCAAAATCTACCTGCGCCTGTAGGCCGAGCCGTCAGGGATTTTTTATTTATATTGTTTCTAAATCATAGTCTCCCATTTTAATTAACATTTCAATTAAATATTCTATTTAGTAATACAATACATATACGCAAGGGCGAAATTGAAAATGTGTTCTTTAAAAGGCAATACCAATTTTAAAGCTGAAGTCAACATACTTCAATTTATTTCACAAGCTTTTAAACTCGCCAATAAAAAAAATCTAGTGTTGAAACAATCTAACTCTTGGATTTCTTCTTTCACTGCTACTGCTATAACTTTATTGATTCTTATTACAATGAATATATCTGATTAGATAATATCTGGGTTACGGATTAAACCGGGAACTTGTTGTAAAACAGTTGTTCATTACCTCTGTTTCGTGCTATTCATTAAATAGTAAATCTAATTTACAATAGCTTCCAGCGACGCGAATAAATTAATTTTCCCCTTTTCTTTGTCGACTGCTTCAGTTAATTTTCAAAATTTTCATTGAAAGTTGGCAGCTGAAAAAAAAATCTTATTTTTAAAAATATATCTAAGGGACTAAAAAATTACACAAGTTTTCTAGATTAAATTTTTAATACATAAAAGTAATATGCTGCAGTAGAAAAGGAATTGTTTATGTATTTTACGGCTGCTTTGTATAAATTTGAACAACCTAATAACGTCCTTTTTCTTGTAAAACTCGGGTATTGGATGCAATAATTTGTTGTGACCACTTATATAATTAATTATTTAAATGACTAAAATTTTCATTCTTTCAATTATTGTTTAAAAATATTCATGATTTAATTTTGGCGCTATTGTTGTCGTAATATGTCGCTTTTGTTTTCTACTTTACTTCTACACTATAACTTATTATAAGGTACCTGTACCAAAAAAGGCCATGTTAAGTAAACTGTGTAATATCACAGATAACCTTTTAAATGTGGTTGGAACCAATATTTATACATATTTTTACAATATTAAATCATGCATACTCTTGTTGCTGTTTAATTGTGACCAGGAGAGTTCAATACAAAAGACACTTTAAAGTGTATAAAAATAACAAATAAAACCTTTGTGAAAGAATATTAAAAAGAAGAATACCAACGTTAAAAATGCACAAATAATACACAAAAAGCAGCATATTTTTGTGTATTATTTGTGCATTTTTAACGTTGGTATTTTCCCTTTTAATAACATTTTAAAGTGGTTTTGTAAAGAGTATGTGTTTTATACAAGGGCATAATTTTCTAAATATAAGATTTAACTTTATTTTCCAGATATTTTGCAGTTATTATTATTTTTTATATGGCATATCTCCCCCCCCCTCCCCATCTTCAAATTTTGAAATATAGGATAATTATAGACATTGTCCATTTTTAAATTACTATTTAAACCTTACCTCTCCTCTTATTTTAAACATGAGTAAGATTATGCCTTTATTTTTCAATTATTAAATTAATTATTTTATATGAAAAAGTTTCCTCCTCCTCCAAATATCGAAATAAAGTATAATAACAGACCCTTTTCATATCACAATTACAACTTAATGCTTATCCCTCTTTTAAATTTTAGCATGAGAAAGAAGATACCCTTCTTTTTTCCAATTATTTAGAGTTTAATTAAAATGGTAATTTCGCACCTCGCATTCTTAAATTTTTGAAATATAGCATAATAATAGGCTGTGTTCATTTCTGAACCATTGCTTAACCCTTGTCTCGCCTTTAAATATTTATATGAGAAAAAAGAAGCCTCACCCTGGCGCTCGAGTTTTTTTTAAATTATTATTTTGAATGGTAAAATCTCATTCCTCTTCGTCTAATATTGTAAGGTAACCTAATTATAGATGCTGTCAATGCTCCAATTATTATTTAGCCATTATTTCTCTTTTAAATTTTAACATGAAAAAGAAGATGCCTTTTTGTTTCAATTACTTATTATTTTAGATAAAATAATTTCCCCTTCAAATTTTGAATAATAGTATAATAATAGACACATAGTATAATAATAGACATTTTTCCATTACAACTTAACCATTATCTTAATTTAAATCTTAACATGAGAAAGAAGATACCCTTCTTAGAACTTAAATGATAAGTCTCCCCTCCCTTAATTTTTTTATATACATCATAAAAGTAAACTCTGCTCATCTTCCAACCACTACTTAACCCTTGTCTCCCTTCTGTATTTTCACATGAGAAAAAATACCTTTCCCCTGACGTTTGAGGTTTTTTTTTAAATAATTTTATACTAGTATATAACCCCCGTCAAAAATGACAGATAGTTGATCTGCGCTGAATTTTCATAAGACTTCATACAAACAAACAGCATGAAGATTTTATTATTAAAAGGTATGTATTGTAGAAAAGTACATTTTAAAAATGACAAATGATTTTTACAAATACAAATGATGAGGATTTTTTTAACTCATTATTAAATTTTTGAAATAGTTCAACGATTGGACAAAACATTCAAATTAAATACTGAAAAATAATCCATGTGCGAAAGTTTTTGTAAAAAAGTGTTATCAATGAGTTTCTAAAGAGCTTGACTCACCAGATAGCTTATTTTTTGATTATATAAGCAAAATCAAATGGAAGTTACTCGGTACTATTTATTCCTTATATTTTAATTACGTTTCATAAGAAAATATAATTTTATTTACGATGGAAACAAAATGTCAAAATTTGTTTGTATTATCTGCCGGTAGATGGCGCCAAAATATCGATCACCGTAAAATTCCCTACGAAAGCTGTCACCGCTATTTCTGATAAAAATGTTTACAGAAAAAATTGATTACAGAAATGTTGATATAGATGTTTCATATGAAAATATGCTGAACAGATACGATTTGAGGCAGAAGAAATTAACGTTTAGTTGTCATATGTTAGCATAAGTTTTGCATTAAGCCTAACATGCCGCTTAACTACGGTCGATTCGCAGACTAGAGTGGTCGCGTCGGGAATGGTTAGCTAAACTTTCTTGGCTTCGGATTTTATTATAAGTAGATGGTAAAATTCCCCCTCCTTCAAATTTTGATATGTAGCAAGATAAAAAACATTATTCCCTTTTCCATTATAACTTAACACTTTTCTTCTATTAAAATTTTCACATGAGAAAGAAGATGCTCTTCTTTTCAATAATAAATCTGACAAGATCCACTGTTTCACTCTCCTCCAAATTTCTGGAAATTGTTTAGTTTAAGACTCTTTTGATTATTAATTTCATTTACTAAATCATAATTAATTTTCAGTTATAATTTAACCCCTGCTTCCTCCTAAAAAATTAACTAAACGCGATGATGTATTTTTCTTATACTCTAGTTTTATTTAATCTATTTGGTCCGAAACTCGTTTTAAATACTGTTAAAATATAGTCTATTTTTCTATAGTCACTTTACCCTTGCCTCTTCCGACTCCCGAGTGGTTAGCTGCAGTCTTCTATGTTCTTGTTGTTTGGAACTAGGCCAGGCTTTTGAATTAAAGCAATAATTTATGTACATTTTTGTGCTAAGTGTTTTGGCCACGTTCAATCTTATGTTTTACTCTAATGTGTCAAATGATTATGTAATTGAATTTTCTTAACTTTTCACGAATCGTATTTTTTTTTTTTTTATTACTTCTAGTTTTTTGTTTTTGTACCATTTCCTCGCATTATATCTTTTCTTTCCTTAAAATATAATTACTTCTCCCTTTTATTTTTATTTTATTTCCCCCCCCCCTCCTTTTAGGTATAGTAATTTATTTTAATCATTTTCGGAAGTCTTGGCTTCTGGTGTCTGCTTTTATCTTTCACACAGGATTCGAATCAACTCTTTCTTCCGAGTTTCGAATAAATAATAAGATAATTTCTCTGGTAGATGTTATCTAAGGATACCTACTAGGAGGTCATTCGGGGAAGCAGTTTAGGAATCATGCAGGTTTGGGGAACCCCTAATTTTAATATCGCGTATAATCATTTCAAAACAGATTGCAGTGAGGACAATTTTTTAAGCATATCTCAAAACTACTTAGCAGAATGAGCAGAATTGTGAGCAAAATTTAATTTGAGCTATAAAGCCAAGCATTGATTGAATCTAGCTTTAAATTTTTTCCGGTGACATCTTACATGATCGGGTCTGCCGCTACCGTTCCAATCAAGTGTTGAAAGGTATAGGGACCCCCCTGTTACGAGCGATTTACGATGTTGATTATGATGCTTAATTATTTATTCTCCGTTTATCAAGATGGGTTTCTTATCGCTTGCTGACCGAGTTGCATTTCCTTCTGATCTCATTTTATAGTCATTTGATATTACATTTAGGCTTAATGATATATTTTCTGCTTTTACTTGATATACTTATAGTTATATTATATTTGATAAATTTAGTTTTGCAACGTAAGTATAACAAAACTAATTTTGTCTTCATAATGTCTGATAATAGCTCCCAAAATATGCTTGATCCAGTGAAATTTCTTACAATAAAGGGGGACTCTCCATTAATCTCAGATATAATTGACTATGTCGTTAACACTTTTAATCTTGTCTGTTCATGCTACATGTATATACCCAAAAAGGTCGTTAAAAAGCTTAGTGCCACCCAAATTAAGCTAGCACAGGTCATAGAAATAGACGCTTCCATTCAGAGTAAATTGCAGTCTCTGAAGCTGGAGCTCGACAATCTCAACTCACAACAACTAGCAAAACAAGCTCTCTTTCTTACAGATCACCTAATTTTAAAAGATATTAATGATGCCAATTCAACGATGGTAGAGACTTTACAGACAAAGATATATAGTTTAACTAGTGTGGAGACTACGTTTGCATATGCATTGCAAACTAACAGAAATCTATTGTTACAGATGTACATTCTACATTCAGTTAAAGACTCATCTTATCAAACTTAAAAACAGTAGAAGCAGTAAAAAATGGTAATTTATCTGAATATCATCACACGCACTTCAGCTCCTCCACTTGTTCTCTCAAATAGTCTGTGTCATTCTTCTCAATATCAAAAAGACATTCTCTTAAGCTGGATCTCGACAATCTCAACTCACAACAACTAGCAAAACAAGCTCTCTTTCTTACAGATCACCTAATTTTAAAAGATATTAATGATGCCAATTTAAACGATGGTAGGGAACTTACAGAGAAAGATAGATAGTTTAACTAATGTGGAGACTACGTTTGCTCCTCCACATGTTCTCTCAAATAGTCTGTGTCATTCTTATCGATATCAAAAAGCCATTCTCTTAAATGTCCAGTCTTTATTACCTTAAAGTATGTTAAAGTCATCATTGCTTAGAGTTAACTCTTCAATCGAGATTATTTCCGAATTTCCCTGTCTCACACTTCCAAACTTCTGAATTGTAATAATTATCTCTTTCTCATTTCTCGACCTATCTTAAATATGCTTACAGATTCTAGAGGTTTTTTTAAGTCTTGCCCAATATATGGCCAGACTTCACACAGCTATTTACAGATGTTACAATTGCCAGCAGCCCGACCACCTGGCAAAAAACTTCCCAATAATGCTCGATGTGCAACTGTGGCCTAGAGCATATGGACAAGGACTGTTCAGAAACTCCTTCGTGCATCAACTGCATTACTTCTAACATTCCCCTCGGTTTTAAAATGCCCTTTCTTCAGACAAACCTATTCTAAAAAAAAAAAGATCTCGCCTGAATGTTGAGTTTCAGCCTTCACACAATCAAAATTTCAATCAGAATACAGGCTCTGATTTTCTTTGACTCCACCACCATTGCTTTCCGGGTAGCTCCATCATCCCCACAATGGTTAGTTCATGTGTAAGTATTAACTCTTCGTCAGAGTCATGTATCTATACTTCAGCATATCAACCTTTAACCACAGATATTAAATTGTTTTTCTGTCATATGAAAGTACATATTTTGTCAACGCTTTTTGTGTAAGTAACTGCTATCAACTTCAATCGCCTAGTTATCACCAGCGATCTTTTTCAATTATAATTATTTAATTGTTCATTTGTAATTTTTCTGCTCATCGGTTCTTGTGTTGTCAACAGTTATACTTCTGCGTATCTTAATAAAAAAAAAAAAAAAAAAACTTGTAATCAAAATAGAAAAAGTACAAAGGAGCATGGTTAGAGATTAAACTCAGCTATCCAATGGAAAAAAAAAAAAAAA
This sequence comes from Maratus michaelseni, assembly GCA_963931845.1. Lineage (NCBI taxonomy): Eukaryota > Metazoa > Arthropoda > Arachnida > Araneae > Salticidae > Maratus > Maratus michaelseni. The sequence continues at coordinate 366,367,793 of OZ007590.1, read as the reverse complement.
AATATTGAAGTGCGAACGAGATATCGTAAATTATTTTCCCCATAGGATTAACATTAGCGAGTGGGTGTTTTCGCCTGAGTGAAGTAGCCTCTTAAGTTTGATATGTGCAACTTTTATTCTTCTAACTAATCGGACAAAAATATTTCTGTAAGGTTATTTTTAAGTATGTATCGTTTGAGCACGTCATGTACAACAGTACTTATTAAAAAAAAAAAAAAAAAAAAAAAAAAAAATCAGGTTGTCATTTTTTATTAGAGGATTTTTCACAGTTAAAGAAGATACTACATTTATGAGGGAACAAAGTGTTTGACGACGATGCAATAAATGATAAAAAACACCTGTATTAAACTTTTATTTATTTGTTTTATACAGAATTTTTTTGATTTGTTTTAAGGCAGGCCGTTTATGGTTTTCCTCAATGGGGATCTAAACGTAAAGCGAAGTCTTATCTCCTCTTAAACTAAGATAAAAGTTGTTTGATTTGTTTATCAGTCCTAGAAAACTTTCTTTGACGATTATGATGCTTGATAAAAGTGCGATATTCGGCGAGATCAATAGCTTTTTTATTTCTTACAAAATCCCATAAAAGCTCTTGAAAAAATTCTGATCTCTTGTTTTTAACATCTTTGGTGACATTCTAGAACTCTTGAAGGATTTGATAAAATTTTAGCAGTTTTTTGAAACCCATAATTTCTTTTAGTGCATTATAACATATCATGTTGAATTTTAAATATTTAAAATATTTAATAATTTTATTTAATTTTTGTTTGTGACAGATCGACCACATTTCTTTCAGTTATTGAAGGAGGGTTAGAAACTTTTGTTTTTACGTCTTTGTTAAAATTCTACAACTCCATTAAGCATTTCATTAAAATTGAATAATTCTTTTAAGTATCGTGTTCAATTTTAACAATTTTTAAATTTTTATTCAATTAATAATAACAGATGTTCCTCATTTTTTTTTTCAGTTGTTGTTTAAAGGTTATAAACTTTTCTTTTTAATATCTTTGGTGACATGTTAGAACTCTTAAAGGATTTGACAAAACTTTAGCAGTTTTTTTAAACTCATAATTCTTTTTAGCGTATTAAGAGATATCATGTTAAATTTTAAATATTTAAAATATTTTAATATTTTATTTCTTCTTTTAGTGACAGATAGACCACATTTCTTTCAGTTGTTGGATAAAGGTTATAAACTTTTGTTTTTTACGTCTTTGTTAAAATTCTATAACTCATTAAGGATTTTATTAAAACTGAATTGAAACACATAATTCTTTTACGTGTTGAGGAATATTGTGTTGAATTTCAACCATCTTAATTTTTTTATTTATTTGTTAATAATAGATGGTTCTCATTTCTTTCAGTTGTTGTTGAAAGGTAATAAACTTTCCTTTTTAACGTCTTTGGTGAGATTCTTGGAACTCTTAAAGGGGTTTGATAGCTGTTTAGATGCCTCTTAAAATGTAAAATTATTTTTAGAGTGCTGGGGCATATTGTGTTGAATTTTAAGTATTTTAAAACTTTTATTCATTTATTACCGATAGATGGAAAATGATTTTATTTTTATTTATTTCAGTTGCCAAAGAAAGTTTATCATTTCTTTCATTTGTTGTAGAAAGGTTATAAACTTTGTTTTTTAACGTCTTTCGTGGCATTCTGGAACTCTTAAAGGGTTTGATAATTATTTAGATGCCTCTTGAAAGGTAAAATTATTTTTAGATTGCTGAGGCATATTGTGTTGAATTCTAAGTATTTTAAAACTTTTATTCATTTATTAGCAGTAGATGGAAAATGATTATATTTCCATTTCCATCAGTTGCCAAAGAAAGTTTATAAACTCTTATTTTTTACTCCTTTGGTGGTATTTTGCAAACTTTTGAAGGATTTAATCAAAAAATTTCGAAACTTTTTTAAATGCATATATTTTTTTTTTTAGTTTTTGAGTAGAGTCCTGCACGGGGCGGGTTATACTCGATACGTGCAGGATCGTGCAGGACAACGTCCAGTACCTGTGCATGGCTGTTTAAAGTTTTTGAAACTGATAAAATATGATGCCATATCTGAATAATAATTTTTACACAGAATTTGGAACGCAATATACTTTCAACTGTACAGTAAAAATCAATCGCGTATGCATTTTTTTTTATTAAACCTTAACTGATGTTATGGTGTCACTTAGTCCTCACGTATTTTTCTGCTCTTGTCATTTTTACATCAATCAGTAAGATTCAGACAAAAATAATACAGTATATAAGTAATAACTTACTGATTTGTTCAACTAAAAAATAGAATCATGTAAAAATACCATATATATTTTTAAATCCTTTTTTAAAAAAATAAGTTATAGTACTAGCTGTGGACGAAATGGCACATTGACGAACATTTCATGACGCCAATTAAAGGGTTATCAGAGAACAATTCTTATCCTTATGCACAATTTTTATTTTTTTTTCGAAATCCTAGGCTTATAAATCATTCAAATATTTAGGCAAACAAAAATTCCAAATAAAATATCTAAAATTCACCATGTCTATATTGAATAAAATAAGAAAAAGGTCTTTTTATTTAGGTAGGAGTCTGTTTTTTCTTATAGCTACTTTATCGTTTCAAGAGCTTATTGATATCAAATATTCCCAAAATCGCTTTGGATGCGAACAAAACGGAAAGCTTTTAAATAATTTCAATTTTGCTTTTAAATAAATAAACATATTCTGAATACGGTTTCTATAAATATGCTCTTCTTACTTAACTTGAAAAGGAAAATAGAAAGATTTTAGATTCTTACTTTGTTCTAAAATTTACCTGTTATATTTCGATAGTGTGCATTGTTTTTTTAACGGATTATTGGAATGAAAAACTTTATTAAATTACCACCCTTTGAAAATAAGATATAAAGAACGCAGTGAAGATCATTGGATATGCTGTGTTAAAATATGATGTAGTATTCTTTTTGTTTATTTTTTTTTTATCAGTGGGAATACAATATAATTTAATGGTTGTACGCAATTTTAAACTGTGGAATTCAAAACTTTTTTTTTCGCTTTTGAACAGGAATAAACAAAGACATGTTCGATTTATTGGTACTTTTTAAAATTCCTTTTAGTTTCAATAAATAAATAAATAATATAAATAAATATAAAAGTGTCTGATAAGCTTTCATAAAAGGCAAGTTAAACACTTTTTTTAGGGGTCGATGCAGGGTTTTTTTTTTTCTTGGGGCCCATTTTGTGAAAAGTAAAGGTTATTTCTGTGAAATTTATTATATTTTTGTGAAAAATAACGCTTTGTAACGGATGTTAAAATCCAGTTACTCAAATTTAAACCAAGCATTTATTAACAAAAACTTTTAAAAATCTTTTTGCTGAAGTTTTCCTTCCTGGTGAGCTTGTTTGTTTACAAATTACACATTTTAAAACATCACAAAATAATTAACAATTAATAAATAATAAGTTTTCATGGAATAGAATTTTGTGAAAAGGCCTATTTTATTAAAAGGAATTTTGTGAAAGGGCCTATTTTATTAAAAGGAATTTCGTGAAAGGGCCTATTTTATTAAAAGGAATTTCGTGAAAGGGCCTGTTTTATTATAAAGAATTTTGTGAAGGAATCCATTTTACCAAATTTATTTTTTGTGAAGGGGAAACTTTTTTAAATTTATTTTTGTGAAGGAACCGTAAATAGGCCCCAAATTTTGCCTGGATCGACCCTTGCTCAAGGAAAAAGAAGAATAAAACATTTTTCTTCCCACTTGCTTTTCAAGAAAAGTTGGCATGCGTTCAACAAGAAAGAAAAATCACGCGTCAAGTATAGACTGTGAAGCACTTTCCAACAGATTTAGATTACTCTAATAAAACTTCACTGTTTAAGACGATGAACTATAATGTCTAAGTAAACAATTTAGAAAACACATAACACATCTGAAAACACAGTTGTAGCAATTATAATCTACAGTCTGAGAAATATCAAAATTCTTTTGTGTAGCGCAATATATGAACTATAAATGTGTATATCATATATTCTAATACGAGCAAATCTTGTGTGTGGTTATATATATATATATGCAAATTTTATCTTAAAAACGGCTCTAACGATTTTGACGAAATTTTGTATCCTACCATTTTGGGGCACCAGAAAACCATTGAGCTAGGTCACGCGTTCGAGAAAATTCGATTAGTGGGTCATCAAGGGTCATCAAGGGTCAGGGTAAAGCTACTTCTATCTAAAAAATGGTTCAAACGATTTTGAATAAATTTTGTATCCTATCATTTTCGGCAACGAGAAGACTATTGGGCTGGGTCACATGTTCGAGAACTTTCGATTAGTGGGTCATTTTTGGGTTAACCCGGGTCAAGTTAATTTTATCTAAAAAACGGCTCAAACGATTTTGATTAAATTTTGTATCCTACGAGTTTCGGGCTCGACAAAATCACTGGGCTAGGTCACATGTCCGAGAAAATTCGATTAGTAGGTCATTTTTGGGTCACTGTCGGTCAAGCTAATTTTATCTAAAAAACGGCTCAGACTATTTACACTAAATTTTGCATCCTATGGTTTTCGGGCACGAGAAGGCTGTTGGTCTAGGTCACGTGTTCGAGAAAATTCGATTAGTGGGTCATTTCGGTCATTGGTCATTATGGGTCAAGGTATTTTATCTTAAAAACGGCTCGGACTATTTGCATTAAATTTTGCATGCTATGGTTTTCGGGCATGAGAAGACTGTTGGGCTAGGTCACATGTTTGAGAAAATTTGATTAGTAGGTCATTTTGGTCCTGCGTCAGGATTTTTGAACTCAAAGCTAATTTTGGCCGAGCATAGCTCGGTCTTCCCTGCTCGTATACTACATACGATGTTACATTTTTGTTCCATTAGGAAACGCATAACACAGTTGAAAATTCCCATTCAGCAATTTTCATCTATATGCGGAATGTAGGGGAAGGCCGGGCAAAGTGGTCTCCCTAAGGTTTTGTGTTTTTTTGTTACCGCTTAAAATATATATCCATAACTGACAATTTGCATGGAACTAGAAGTAACTACTTAGAAGTGTAAGGGTATTTATCATTTTTACCAAATAATAAAATGGAAGTGAAAATTTGTTTTTTTTTTTTCCGAAAAAGGTCAAAATGACCACTTTGCCCGATCTGCGCACTTTACCCTACAGGTGTAAAAAGATTGAAAACACTATTTAAATTATTAGAACATTTTTTATTGTCGCATGAAACATAATGAAGGACTGAAAATGATATGAAAATCCAATAGGAGTTTGACAAACCCAAATAAAAAATTATAAACCAGAATCAAACACTGCATTTTTCGCAAATGAACTCCACGTCATCTTCTTCGCGAAGTGAACAAGCCTCATGAGCTCAGAGGTGAGAAACATTGCACCTGATCCAAATTTCATCACTTGATGCAATCAAACGGCCACTACACTGACCACTTTGCTCGTTTGGAAGCCATGACAGAAAATGCGTTCTACAGTGGAAACTAATGAACAGACAGCGACCACTCACCCACCAATCTGAAGCTGAAAACATTGCCATTAGGGAAGCCATGACATAAAATACGTTCTACAGTGGAAACTAATGGACAGCGACCACTCACCCACCAATGTGAAGCTGAAAACATGCTCTTTCCTTACACATTCAATAAATAAATGCAAATACAACAGGTTATTGTTAATTGTATGTAATATAAATCCCTTATCTTAGATTACAAACTTCAAAAAATAGAAAACTCTCTCTAAAATTGTAAAACATGGAACCACCTTGCTCAACGATTGTCTGGTTACACACTGACATCGAATGAAATAGTTTGACCACAAACCACTTAATGCCAGCTCTCTAGTGACGTCATTATATTCGGTGACCATTTTGCCCAGCCTTCCCCTACTCGAATCCTTTTGTGCAGCCCTGTATATAATCTATAGAATTTATAGACACCAAGTAATATGCAAAAAATTAGTTAAATTAAAAAAGGTATACCACAATTGAAGATGCATTTCCAGCAATTATCCCCCATAGACAGCACTGTAACAGAGTTCTTTGTGTGTCCCTGTAAATGAACGATAAATGCTATGCACACCCTATTCTATAGTAAGCATATTGTATGACCTCGGTGATGTATATAAATTTCAATATGTTTGAAATAGTGTAACATCATTAAAATACAGTGCAAACGATTTTTTCCCATAAGCTATAATATAATGTAATTCTTTTGAATGCCTCTGTAAACGAACTGTAAATTCTACACATTTAATTTTCAGTACCGAACATGCCATGGTAAACTTCAATAACATATATCAATTACATAACAATCCGATTATATTTACGCGGGGTCAGAGCGCGGACAGACAGACAGACAGATAGACGGCCAGACAGACAAATGGATAATTCTCCTTGAAATGTACAAAACGATGTGACACAATATTTATTAAAATGAAAAATAATTACAATTCGAAAAAACAAATTATGGTTATGTGATGTAGTATAACATACATTACATTAAAATAATTAATTAAATAAAAATATTAATTTTCCATATAAATAATGTGTTTACAGTTTACAAATCAGGTCCGGCGACCGTCACAGCCCTAGTTTGTACCACTTATTAAGTCTATAAATTTTATTTAATTTTGTTCCATTGTAGATTATAGATTTTTAATTCAGTGCATTTTAAATCTAATCTCAGGTTCAATGTCAAAAGATAATCTTGTTTATTTATAGTTTTGTTTGATAACGAGAACGAAGAATCATGCGTGAAGCATAGATTATGAAACACTTTCCAACACATTCAGAATATTGTAACAAAAGTTCACTGTATACTAAGTAAAAAATTTAGAAAACGCACGACAAATTTGAAAACCCAATTTCAGGAATTGTCAAACAAAATATACGAATTATTTTATGCAGCCATATGATCTATGGATTTGTCTATATACTACACAGCATGTTAAAATTTACTTCAGTTAGGAAATACATAGCACAATTGAAAATTCCCCTTCAATGATTTCCGTCAATAACGAAAGTGTACGCGAAATCTTTTGAGCAGCTCTGTACATGATCTGTAGAATTTATATGCACCAATTAATATGCAAATAATTAATCACATTTAGAAACGCGTACGGTATTTTTACTTGATAGAATACAAAAAAATTTCAAATGTAATCTGTAATTTTTTATCTGTGAAAATTAAAAATGATGTTGAGCTTGATCTTTGCAGATAAGTGTATTTAGAGGTATCTTTAAAACATCATGGGACTCGTGTGAAGCCGGAGCGGGTTGCTAATATTTTTATAAAGCGACTAAGTTATGTTTTTCAAACAGTGCAGATCAATGCATTAAAAAAAAATAATTAAAGGTTCTTAGAAAAGGAAAATAGTATATTTTATTGCAAAAGTAAAAAAAAGAAGGTGCAGATATACATAAGTTGCTCTCTTCTCTTTATGTGATAATGTTTGATGATGAATTAGTATATTTATAAAAAGCACAGTTATAACACATACATTAATAAAACAATTTATTTTGTTTATTAACTATTTACAAACATATTTTTACTCCCTTTAATTAAAAATTTTTAAAGAAATTTTAGTATACTGAAAATGATTGTGACTGGGAGAATGATCCACATATTAAGCAAACATATAATTTTCATTCGAGTAATATTTTACTTACCCATCATACGTAGTATAGGGTAAGTCTTGTAATCATTTTAAAAATCAAAATTTTTTTTGACAGATTTACATGTTTCAGACACTGGAGATTCCGAAAACCATATTTTTAGAAGCTTATTGAATTTCAGTAACCTCGATTATACGGAACTATTTCTTTCGGACTCTCGAAGTATTCATTTTGATAAAAGGTATAGAACAATTTTCGAAATTGCTTTTTTAAGGAGTGAATATAAAAGGCAATAAAAAAATATAAATTTTGCATAAAGAATGAGGTCGATCGGATAATGAGTTGCCGAGATATTTGCAATCCCATTTTTCACACTCTTCAATTTTTCATGACCCTGTATTTCATTCAAATTTAAATTCAAAGATATATTTTAATTGGAAAAGAGACGCTTAATTCGACGCAGTAAACTGTTAGTTAATAGGATTATCATTTTTAGAATTATGTTTCTCTTGCGCAATTCAGTAACAGAGCATTTAATGAGAGGCTAACGAAAAAGAAAGGCTACCGCGGTGCTTTACGTGTATCTTTGTTTAGAGACGGCGGGAGTCACGTGATGCTCGGATCCACCAATGCAGATGTACGAAAAGAGCATTACGTCACTCTAGTGGTCTGTAAAAAAAGATAAGTGGAATACACCGTGGTAGCCTGTCTTTTTCGTTAGCCTCGATTTAAAGTTTATGACGTCATCAAGCTACGATTTTATTCGAATTGCAATGCATTTTATATATAGTTTACACATGTTTAATTTTCATATTTTATGTTATGTATATCCATGATGGGTAAGTATTACGGTGGCCCCCAACGACTAGTTTTATATTTTTTTAAGCCTTTCCAAATATGAAACGTTTTATAAGGTCAAGAATTTAAAAATAGTACTAAAATGATACATTACTGATCAATCGAATGTCGCATAACTGCAATTTAATTTTTGTGGTTCGACTTTAATGGGTGGTTCTTCGAAAAATCTAGTGCTTGGCATGGTTATTATCCACTTTATTTCAACTTCTCTTTCATACTTGCTTATTAGGATATTCTAATCTTGTGGTATTGATTTCCACTTTTCTAAATTATGTACCAAAAACTCCTATCTCAAATTACAGAAACGACCTTTTTCTAATCTAAGGAGTAGATTTTTGTTTTCTTCTGCAGCAAATCGTTCTTCTTTAGCTTTGCAGTATAATTATATTATAACTTTACAAGTGTTCTAATCTCTTGTTATTAATTTGTCTTTCTCAACGTTATGGAACATAAATTAATACTTCAAAAAATATAAAATCACTTTTTACTATTACAAATAAACTGTAATATGCTGAAAAGTGAATACAAAAGTCGTGAAAATTTTATTATAATTACCGATGTATGTTGCAATACCAACTGATATCATTTTAAGGTGAATATATTTTATTTACTATCTTTAGTTTCTTCACATTTCAAATATTATTTGCTTTGTCAAAAAAAAAAAAAAAAATCTTTTTTTCTACATTTATAATTGATGGCAGCACTAGACTTATTATTTAACTTGTCTACAATTTCAGCTTTAACTTATACTTTTCTGTGATAGAAAGCAGCTCTAATCAATTTATTTCCTATTATTATGTTTTTTCAAAGCAATGTTTGCTTAGCTATAGCAGCCATTTTGAGTTAATGATGACTGGCTTCTTGACAAGTACTTATAATCTTGTTCAATCTTCATTAACATTTGTCTTTTTTGGTGAGTCTTTCACATTATTTTATGATCTAATTTCTATTTAAGTTGAATAATTGTTTATGTATCTTATTTCTAATTAAGTTGTATATTTATTTATTTATTTTGTTATTTGAACTCATGTAGGTTATTAATTGTTTTGTTTCACATACATATGTTATTAGACGCTTAATATTGTCGATTTTAGGCATAATGCTGACAATATTTGATGAAATAATATATGTTTACTATGGATATTCTTATAAAACCCTTCTGAAGATTCTATAAGATATTCATAGTTTTCCATTTTTTGCTTTTTTATCCTATCAAGTATCATTCCTGCAGTGTCCATTCCATCGCTTTTTATAATGTCTTATCCTTTGTTTTTCACATGTGTTTTCATTTTTAAATACACACACACACACACATATATATACACTGCTGTCCAAAAATTAAGGGGCAGTGACTGGACGCTTCCGCTTTTTATATTGTTTGTCAAATATCTACTGAAATTCTTGACAAATTGTTCTTGAAATTCGAGGATGTAAAGAAAAGTTTGACTTCAAGAACAGCAGAAAAAGGTATAATACAATTAAAAAAATAATATATTGAATATTGGATGAGATATGGGCATTTGTATGAAATAAATTGTAACTACATGCACGAACTACACCAAAGTTTTTTTTTTTCATGATTTGGTAGTCAATTCTATAGAGTAACGTATATAAAAAGACAGTCAAATATCGTGAAAACTCAGAAAAATACCAACAATACAGCCAATTAACAAATTGGGGGGGGGGGGGGTGAAATCGAATATAATGGACTTTTACAGTCCATATAATGGACTTTAACAGGACTTTTTTTTTTTTTTTTTTTACAGTGTTGAGCTATCAGAACCTTAGTTTATCAAGCCTGGTTTTTCGTCCAACCGCATTTGCGATTATACCGTGCTCTAAGGACAATGATTTGTTAGGTGCCGTTACAAACTAACAAAGGAGCCACTTTTGGTACAGCTCGCACCCAGCATTGAGACCTGGTACATTTATATTAAAAAGTTTGAGAATCGATAAAATTTTTCTGTTAACATCATATTTTTTGATTTTACAGCAACATAACTTTTTGAAAATGCAATTTTTGAGACTACTTATCGGGCCATTAACATAGAAGTTTTTTCTTTTTAAAAAACAGTTAAAAAAATAAATTAGTTAATAATAAGTATAAAATATTGAAAATATATAGTTTAAAAAGTCCTTCAAGAACCCGCGAATTTGATTTTGAAAAATTACAACATTATATTTACATTTTTGGCGTGGAAAAAGTTGACTTAATTTGTTACCGTAGAAATTTTCCCGGCAACCTTGGCCGAATACCATAGTCGTCCGCTGCGTGTGATGGATTCGTAGCACCATATATGGCGACTTAACTCACTTTTGGAGTGAAATTAAGAATTAAAAATCCAGTAATGCAAAATTAAAAGTATAAAAATATATGATTTTAACAGAGAAATTTGTATTGGTTCTGTAACTTTTATGTATAGGGCAACAAAATGCACCAGGTCTCGATACTAGGTGCGAGTTGCATCAAAAGTGGTTCCCTTGTAAGTCCTAGGTTGAAAATGCGAGCAATAAATGGCGCTAGTCTGCTATTAATCTAAATGAAATACATGAGAGTTTATTAATTTTTTATTTCCAAATATATCTGGATAACGTTTGACGTGCTTGATTCACTTCGATTATGAACGCTTCATATACAATTACACATTCGTATAGCTTAAATTAAATTTTTTGTTTTAATAATTTTTCTTAAGGCTGCTCGTCAGTAAACTTCCCGATTCCCCTCGCTAATGTTAATCCTGTGGGCGAAGGATGCACTCGTATTTTTAAAATATCTCCTCAGGAAATCAATATTTTTAACTTCTGTTTTCTTTGTGCTGTTCTTAAAGGATGTCTATTTTTTCCTTAGTTATCAAAATATTTCTAAAATATGTGCTTAATTTATAATTTTATGTGTTAATATCTTAGCGAAACTGAATAAGATTTTAACACTTCACATAAAATTAAGCATATATTTTAGAAAAAAATTGACAACCAAGAGAAAAAGAGACATTCTTTAAGAACAGTACAAAGAAAACAGAAGTTAAAAGTATTAATTTCTTGAGATGATATTTTAAAAATACGAATGCATCCTACGCCCATATGATTAACATTAGCGGGGGGAATCGGGAAGTTTACTGGCGAGCAGCCTTAATGTACTAAAACAAACAAAATAATTATAAATTCTAACGAAAATTTACTTTAGCAAAAGTACCTTATGTTATTATATTTGCTTTAAAGCTAAGGTTTAGTTTTTTAAACATTTAAAATAATTATGATTAATGCCATTGGCAATTTATATTTATTAACTGCAATTTATATTTATTATTTAAAATATTTTAAACAAACTTATGGCAAACGAATGTATTAATTACTCATTTTTAATCGAAAATATTTAATTTAAAATCAATTTCCCTTTTTATGTATAGCGTGAAAACTTTTCCCGCCTGGTTTAATAATAATAATAATAATAATAATAATAATAATAATAATAATAATAAAATGAATAAATAAACCTCGCAAAATTGAAATAGTTCCCCTGAATAACTTTTTTTGTCAGCAGGGGCTAAATAAGTGAATGACTGTGATATTGATTCTGTAAAAATATGATTTTCATAATTTCGCGAAAAACTGTCGCACTGCAAGCTTTAAACCAAATTTCTAAAAACAAGTTTATTAATTAATCATTTCTAATCAAAAACACAGAATTTAAATTTCTTTCCCTTTTATTTTGTGTAGCGTGAAAAACATACCTCATTTGATTTAAATTAAAAAAATCCACGAAAAGAACCTCGCAAAATTAAAATAGTTATATTTTTCTAATAATTTTCTTTTGTTTGATTAGTTTTATATCAGCAGTGGCGAAATTTTTCCCAGGAACGGTATTTAGATGTGTTAATGATCGTGATATTAATTCGATAAAAATGTGATTTTCATAATTTTGTGAAAAATTATGGTAATTATAGAAAAAAAAAAGATTCTAGAAGTTTATTTCTACGATAAAAGCGTTATATACGTATATATATATATGAATGGATAATTAAATTGATCTCAATTAATTAGTGGTTGGATTACTTTTAGAAAAATACCTGAATAAATGAGAATAAAAATGGAATGAGAAAATCCTTCGATTAGTCTTGCATATTGTTAGGAAACAGTTTTAATTTATTCCCTCTTTAAAAATACTATAGTCAATATGAAAACAAGATGATTTAAAAAAAAATAAATTTACCTTTTATTGAAATATACTTATTTTTGAGATATTAGAAGATTCTCATGTTTTTAGATATATTTTTAGATGTGTTTCTAAAGTACTTTTCAAAGTACTACATTTTAAGAAAAATGATGTGCTTATTTATTTATTTATTTGCATTTACTTTTTATTATAGTTTAAAATTATATTGATACTTATTTCATTTGAAGGAAAAAGGAATCAGAAATCTTTTTCTATGCGAAAAGCGCTTTATAGATATATACAGGGTGATTATAAAAGAACTATCCCGATATATGAGCACATAACTGTCATACCGTTCACAGAAACTGAATGAAATTCTGGCCTAAAGTATTTTGAGGTATGCACTTAAGAATCACGTGAAAAACAACAGTCAAATTCTAACAGTTACGGTTACAGTGACAAAATTTCGAAAATTTCAAATGGCAACACCTACTTTTTTTTATTGGAATGTGATCTTCGTAGTGAAAAACCATAAAAAGTGTTAGAACGGTACCTGTAGCACGAAAATCGCCGGCGCTAGACAGACTAAGAAGAAAAGTGAAAACAACCAATAAAGAACAGAGAAGCAACAGAAAGTAAAACAATTTTATTGTTCAGTGCTATCCACCATCTGCCGCATGTAAAGTGTCGTCGTGTGTGAAATGGAAAATGTATGAAACACAATAAAATGTTTTGTTTTCCGTTGCTTCTCTGTCCTTATTGGTTGTTTTCACTATTCTTCTTAGTCTGTCTAGCGCCGGCGATTTTCGTGCTAGAGGTACCGTTCCAACGCTTTTTATGGTTTTTCACTATGAAGATCACATTTCAATAAAAGAAAGTAGGTGTTGCCATTTGAAATTTTCGAAATTTTGTCACTGTAACCGTAACTGTTAGAATTTAACTGTTGTCTTTCATATGATTCTTGAGCGAATACCTCAAATTACTTTAAACCAAAGTTTCATTCAGTTTCTGTGAACGGTATGATAGTTAGGGGCTCATATATCAGGATAGTTTTTTTTATAATCACCCTGTATATATATAATTGAATAACTAAATTTGTCGCAATTAATTAGTAGTTGAATTCTTTTTAGAAAAGCATTTGAAAAAAGAAAGAATATTTAAAATTTTTAAATGGAATAAGGAAGTAATATAATTGTTCTTCAGGTTAGGAAATAGTTTTCATTAACATTCTTTTTAAAAATACAATATTCAGTACGTTAAACAAGAGGAAATTCATTAAAAAATAATTTATTTTCCTCAAACTATAGCACTTGTGTCTGAAATGTTGGACGATTCTGTTGTTTTTAGTTATATTTTCCGATATTACTCGTAAAATATGTTTTCTAAATATGATATTTTACGAAAATAATAGAATTTTTGCATTTACTTATTTTTATTTATATATTTAATTTGGTTTAAATCTTTATCTATAATCTATATTATAAAGCACAAACGTGCGTTTGTAGCTTATACTCTCAAGAAAATATCCGTGAATTGAACAAACTTTTCCGTTGCCTTTTTTCGTTAAAACACAAAAATTTCCGCTTTGATTTGCTTCGTTTCCCGCAAAATACGAAAAACGCAACAATCTAACATAAAATAAACCTGAAATTCTCCAATCTAAGTCTGCAATTTCTTCAAACCACAGAGTGTACCGGCAACTTTGCTGCGTGTTAATTTTCCGTATTGGAAACGTAATTTTTACGTATGATTATTTCCTTCAAAACACGGAAAATTCAAGAAACGAATTCAAATTTTCCTGAAATTCTCCAGTGACAAGACAGAAATTTCTTCAAATAATAGAAAAATCTCTTGCAATCACAGGGGTGATCCGGCAACTTGCTGTCTGTATTTTTTACGGTTTTTGACGAAATTTATTTTGAGAGTGTAACAACAACAACTAAGTAACAAAAACTAAGTAACAACAACAACAACAACAAATAATACTAGAATAAAAGTAAAACGAAATGTCGTGAAATATTTCCTCGCTTTGCTTTGTTTGCATATTGCTTTTAAATGTCGCACAATTTCAATCTTTATTCCATCGAATAGAACAACAACAAAATAAATAAATAAATAAAAAAAATAAAAATAAATAAATAAATGAGTTTGTTTGACAACTGTAACGTAATATACGAAGTATTTTTTATGAATTTTAAAAATATTTTTCAATCTTTACATGTAATAATTTTAAATTTATGAACGCGTAGCCTATAAATAAATATTAGTTTTCTAAAGTGATATAAAGTGATATTTTCAACAACATAAATAAATATGGAGTAAATAATCAAAACTAACTAGAAATTGGCAAGGTTACCAGGATGCGTTTTGTATCATAGGAGTACTTTCCAACATATTCGAAAAGTGTTTATGAATTCGCTTTGTCTGTCTGTCGGCCGTCTGTCCGTACTCTAATTTGATTAAATATACTCGGATTGACATGCAGTTTATATATGTTATTAATGTGTTTAATTAATTTCTCCTATAAAACTACTATAATCAATATGAAAGCAAGATGATATTTTTTTAAATCTAAATATACTCATTTTTGAGACATTAGAAGATTTTCATGTTTTAGATATATTTTTGGATATATTTCTAATGTACTTTTCAAATAATTATATATTTTAAGAAAAATGATGTGCTTTTCAATTTATTTACTTCTTTATTATAGTTTAAAATTTTATTTATATTTATTTTATTTTGATTTTTCTAAAATTTGAATAAAATAACAAAATATGATGCATACTCTATATAATTATTAAAATTTAGCAAGTTTTAGAATGGAATTTAACATACTTATGTTTGACTTATTGACTTACTTTTGAGACATTAGAAGATTCTCTTGTTTTTCGATATATTTTTAGATGTATTTCTAAAGTACTCTTCAAAGTACTATATTTTAAGAAAAACGATGTGCTTTTCAATTTATTTACTTCTTTATTATAGTTTAAAATTTTATTTATATTTATTTTATTTTGATTTTTCTAAAATTTGAATAAAATAACAAAATATGATGCATACTTTATATAGTTATTAAACTCTAGCAAGTTTTAGAATAGAATTTAACATACTTATGTTTGACCTATTGACTTACTTTTGAGACATTAGAAGATTCTCATGTTTTTCGATATATTTTTAGATGTATTTCTAAAGTACTCTTCAAAGTACTATATTTTACGAAAAATGATATCCTTTTCAATTTATTTACTTCTTTATTATAGTTTAAAATTTATTTATATTTATTTTATTTTCACTTTTCTAAAATTTGAATAAAATAACAATATATGATGCATACTTTATATAGTTATTAAAATCTAGCAAGTTTTAGAATGGTATTTAACATACTTATGTTTTACCTATTGACTTACTTTTGAGACATTAGAAGATTCTCTTGTTTTTCGATATATTTTTCGATGTATTTCTAAAGTACTCTTCAAAGTAGTATATTTTACGAAAAACGATGTGCTTTTCAATTTATTTACTTCTTTATTATAGTTTAAAATTTTATTTATATTTATTTTATTTTGATTTTTCTAAAATTTGAATAAAATAACAAAATATAATGCATACTTTATATAGTTATTAAAATCTAGCAAGTTTTAGAATGGAATTTAACATACTTATGTTTGACCTATTGACTTACTTTTGACAGATTAGAAGATTCTCATGTTTTTTTATATATTTTTAGATGTATTTCTAAAATACTCTTCAAAGTACTATATTTTATGAAAAATGATGTGCTTTTCAATTTATTTACTTATTTATTGTAGTGTTAAATTTTATTTATTTTATTTGGATTTTTGTAAAATTGTAATTACAGTTTATATAGTTATTAATATCTAGCAAGTTTTAGAATGGAATTTAGCATTCTTATGTTTGACTTATTTTTGAGACTTTAGATGATTCTTATGTTTTTAGATATATTTTTAGATGTATTTCTAAAGTACTCTTCAAAGTACTGTATTTTACGAAAAATTATGTGCTTTTTAATTTATTTACTTCTTTATTATAGTTTTAAATTTTATTTATATTTATTTTATTTTGATTTTTCTAAAATTTGAAGAAAATAACAAAATGATATGCATATTTTATATAGTTTCTCTTTTAGAATTTTCCAAAAACTTTAAACAAATATTCTAAAAACAAGTTTACTAATTACTTATTTCTAATCAAAAACATATAATTTAATTTATTTTCCTTTTATTTTGTATAGCGTGATTCTCATTTGATTAAAAAATTTAAAATCCACTAAAAGAACCTCACAAAAGTAAAATAGTTATATTTTTCTAATAATTTTCTTTTGTTTAATTAGTTTTATATTAGCAGATGCAAAATTTTGTCCAGGCAACGGTATTTAATATATGCTAATGACCGTGATATTGATTCGATAAAAATGTGATTCGCATAATTTTGCGAAAAATTATGGTAATATAGAAAAAAAAAGATATCAGAAGTTTATTTCTACGATAAAAGCGTTATTTATATATATATATATATATATATATATATAACCATAAATAAAACATTACCATAACACCAACTCAAACAATGAAATAATGATTATATATATATATATATATATATATATATATATATATATATATATATATATATATATATATGAGTGGATAATTAAATTTATCGCAATTAATTAGTGGTTGGATTATTTTTAGAAAAGTACTTGAATAAATGAAGATATTTTGTATTCTAAAATGGAATGAGAAATTTCTTTGATTAGTCTTGGAGAGTGTTAGGAAATAGTTTTATTTAATTTCTCCTTTAAAAATACTATAGTCAATATGAATGGAGATGATTTTTTTTTTTAAACTAAATTTATTTTTATCGAAATATACTTATTTTGGAGACATTAGAAGATTCTGGGATTTTAAGAAATATTTTTGGATGTATTTCTTTTAAAGTAGTACATTTTAAGAAAAATGATGTGCTTTTCAATTTATTTATTTTTATTTACTTTTTTATTGTAATTTAAAATTCTACTTCTACTTCTATTTATTTTATTTGGATTTTTATAAAATTTGAATAAAATAACAAAATGCTTCGTATGCTTTATATAGTTAACATAACCTTCTAACTGTTTAATATTTAAAAATATCTATAGTCAATATAGCAAGAAGAAATTTATTCTAAAAAATAAATTTATTTTTAACTAACTATACTCATTTTTGAGATGGTGGAAGATTCTGACGTTTTTAGATATACTTTTAGATGTGCTTATAAAATATCTTTTTAATATACTATTATTTAAGGAAAAGTAATGTTTATCAGTTTATTTGTTTTTACATCTTTATTCTATTTTAAAGTTTTAATTATATTTATTAATATATTATTTTTTATTTTATTTGGATTTAATGTAAGATTTTAATAAATAACAAAGTGCATTGTAAGCTGTATATAGTTTTTATTATCTATTATGTTTTTGAGTATAATTTAACGTAACCTTCAAATTATTTACTTTTGTAACATTTAAAATTATTATGTCTCTTAAATACAGCTATGATGATAGGGAGGTATGCAGAATAAAGTATTTTTGTTAAATTTAGGCGCAGCTTTTATAGATTTAACATTTACAATTTATAATTTAGACAGTTAAATATTTCACGTTTTTGGTCTAATGCCAGATATGTACCCCTTTTCGTTTTCTGAAATTAAGGTTGTTAGTCAGTTCCGAATTTTTCCCGCTAATGTTAAACCTATTCGCGTCGAAATCGGGCTCTTTATTTGAAACGGACCAATTTTAAACGCATAATCTTTTAGTTCCACTTCCGACCACTAGAGGGCACAATCTGTTGTAAATAAAACTCTTTTCGATCGAAATTCCGGCACGTGTCCCAGCTGCCTACGACACTCTATAGCAGGCGTGCTGAGCACTCGCTGCAAAATCTTTTAGTTCCACTTTCTACCACCAGGGAGTGCCGAATTTGATTCTTAATTAGTTACCTATATCTTAATTAGTTCGTGTTAAGTTGAATGAACTAATCGTTGTTGAAATTTGACCCGTATAATCCGAGAAGATAACCCTTTTGTTTACGCAATTTCCACTTAAGTTTTAGTAAGAAATAAATTACCTTAATTTTGAAAACAAGTCACGCCGTCTAAAAATGGGTACATGATACAGTAATTTCATTGCTATATAGTTTGATTTAGTCACCTGCAATCTCTCAGTATCAACCAATATTTTTGCAAGGGGGACACTTTGGTGCCGACCAGTAATTTACGTATCTTTTATTGTCATTAAAATTGGGATCGTAAAGACAAATAATAAATAGGATTATTCTTAGATATAATTATTTGCTGAATTACTATGACTTTTAATGTCTGTAATTTTCAATACTGAGTGAGGGGATGGCGTTAGAAAATCGATGTATAATACTTCGGCCATACATAGCCACAGTAGGATAGTTGCGTGATACTCGACCATTTGTCAGAATTTCGAGGAAGAAATTTGAGCAGGTAAAAGTTTTCCCAGTCGGAAAAAAATAATAATAAATTGATCCCTGGAATTTGTTACGTAGCTGAAAAAAAAATCAATACTTCACTTTTCGCACTTAATAATATATAATAATATTTTACTCAAATAATTGCTTGTTCTCATGTAGTATTTTTACATTTAAGTACTGATTTGAACTTTTTGAATTTTTAGTTTAGAATGAGAAATTAAAGTTGGTTACGACAGTTTGGCTCAAATTGAGCCAGTTTGAGCCAGTTTGAGCCAGTTTGAGCCAGTTTGGCTCAAACTGGCTACGTTGCAGAAAAAGACAAATGTTTCTTATAATCTGCAAAAATATAATATAACCACGAACAGAAATGTGCAATACCCTCTTCCGAGTTACCCATGATTCTGAAAAGCGCTGTTTATCTTTAGAAACCTCAGAAACCAATATATTTTCGAGATTTAAAGAAGTATTTATAAAGGCAAAGTTTCTTTTGCTGCCGCTGAGTTTCGGAAACATTTCCGAGTAGTTTTTATAATGTATTAATCAGTTTTCTCAAACCGGAATATCGATTTGAATTTAATTTGATGTTGACCTTGTTTGCTTAGATATGTTTCACTTTTATTAAACGAAGAAATTTTGTTAGATTATTTTGATAGTGTTGGAAAGTGTATATATCATAATCTATGCTTGACACATGATTTTAACTTTCTCGTTAATTTTCCTTCAAAAATTTGAATTATGTGCCCCACTTGCTGGGCCGTATGAAATAAACTCGAAGGCCGCATGCAGTCTGCGAGCAACCGTTAGTGGAGTAATACTGTTCCAGCCTCTAACGAATATGTTGTTATACTAACAGTTCTTTAAATGCTTAAAAATTAAATTTCAACTATTTCAGTTATTACTGCTAATAATTATTATACCGAAATAGATCGAACGTTTATGCCGAAATTTGATGTCAGCAGTTCGTTCACACAATGAAGAGTACACATCTTTCGAATAACCCATCTGGTAACTTTCAAACTATTAATATTAAGAAAATATGTTTTGCGTAAAAAAGAAAAAAAAAAAAAGAAACACTGATCATTCTAATTTGTATTTTTTGCTGTCAAAACGTTAACGATTCTTTCTAAATATATACCATCACTGAATGGCACTGGATTAAAGATTTTTGTTCTTTATTTTATATTAATATCAAATCATCTACGTTCTACATGTTATTTATTGTACACGAAAAATAAAATTATATCATATATACAAACAAGAATACTCTTTTGAATCTATCGCTTTATTGTATGGTTGATAGAATGCTGATCTAATCTTTACTTTGTTTACAAGAGTTTGTGTTTTGTTAGTTTTTTGCGCTGTCAAAATCCTGAAAGTTAATCTATTGCTGACTTTTAGTTTTTACCCCTTGCAGTGTGTACATACAGTGTACATACAGTCGAGCAAATATTTACTTACCACTCTCAAAGTATTACCTTACCTTGTCAAGAAGACGCGAGCGAACTTAATGCAGTTGGCTGAAAAACTATTAAGTCTATTTGAAGAGACAAGTTTTTCCGTATTATCAATAAAAGTTTTGTATATCTTTGAAAATAAGATGGAAATTTTGTTTACTATCTATATTATAAAAGACAAACGTGTCCGTTCGTAATGCTGACGTCATTTTGATGTTGGCAACACCAGACTATTAAATTTCTCTTTTACTGAAAATTTTTTAACTTCTAAACATCGCACGTGTTTCGTTTTTACATCATCGAATAGGGGAAAAATGTACACTCTCAAAAGTAAAACACTCAATTTTGACGATTCCGCAATCCTCAGGCCTCATTTCCTTATTTTTGACAATCATTTCATCACAGAGTCACGTGGTTTTTGACGAAACGCGAATCCTCAAATATCTTGACGAAACTGTTTCCTCGCTGTCAAAAATAAAACTCTCACTTTTGACGATTCCGCAATTCTTAAGCTATATTTCGTCATTTTTGACAATCATTTCGTCTCAAAATTAAATGATTTTTAATGCAATGGAAAATCGCAAATATTTTACAAAAATGTTTCCGCATTCCCGGCCAGATTATTTTTGTTACAAAATCAAAAAAAAAAAAAAAAAAAAAAAAAAAAAATACACGAAAGTATTAAATTTACGATATATTAATGAAAACAGAAACAAAAATATTTCATCCTTGGGGGCCGCTATAACACGAATGTACCAAATTTCTACTTTATTTTTTATATCTGATAATTTGCGTCTATCCTTTTTGTAAAGATTTTATGCATTTCTATTGCCTATTCAAAGATAAATTTTTCTGAAGTTACAGAATTTCGTTAAAAACGCTTAGAAAATTCATCTAAAGTTACAGAATTTCGTTAAAAACGGTTAAAATAGTAAAATGCGAATCATTTGGTCCATTTTCGACCGCAAGCATCAACATTTTCCCATGGAAGAATGAACAAATCATTTCTAGTTCCATGCATTTTCCCAATGGTTAAAAAAAAAAAAAAAAAAAAAAAAAAAAAAAAATCCCAATTTTAGGTGCTTTTTTTTTAATTTAAGAAATATATTCATATAACAATCAAATTTAAAATATGTATAACTGACCTTTCCCCTCTCTCTATAAACAGTAATCTTATCCGCTGAAATTGATGAACTCGCCTCCAAAATATGCACTTCAAAATTAATTATTTCCGATCAACAAATTAACTAGAGCATATTCATTGAACAAAGGAAATTTCTCTAATAAATTATATTAATCAAGCCATTTTCTAATTATTTATTAACCATAGAAAAATCATAATAATAATCTAGCCTTATTAATTAAAACACGCAGAAGTTATAACAACACCGATAAAAATACAATCTGCTTTCTAAAAATATAAACACACATCAACATCTCGAAATAATTCCGATCAAATAAATCAAATAATTCCGAAGTCCCCCTAGCTCAGGGGTAAGACGCTGGGCTGTCAAGCTAAAAGTCGCGCGTTCGAACCGCACCGAAGGACGATCTTATTTTTCCCAAAGTCAATTAAAAAAGCTTCTAAAAGCTCCGATAGATGGAACCACCAACCTATTTTTTCGGAACTTTCAAAGAATCAATTTGACGAAACCACTTTCTTCGTAATTTTGAGGATGCAAATTTACTCGATTTGACGAAATATTTACTCGGAGCATTTCCCAAGAAATCGTTTCGTCAAAACCGAAGAAAATTTCTTGAAATCTGAGTATTCGTTTTTGAGAGTGTACTTTCGAATGCAATTTGTTTGAAAACTGTATAGCAATTTACTCACTTCTTTATGGTTGGTTTAAAAAATAATGATTCAAGTATGATTTTTTAAAAATCTCTCTATATATCGCGAGCAGACGATTACAAAAGATAAATCCGTTTGCACTTAAATTAATGTAAATAGTTCAGCATTTGAATCCGGCTTATTATTCTATAACGAAATTAAAACTTCATCAAAAAATAAAACTAGTCGTTGGGGGCCCACCGTATTACTTATCCATTATGGATATGTGTAATATAAAATATGAAAATAAAACATGTGCAAAGTATTTATAAAATGCATTGCAATTCGAATTAAATCGTGGCTTGATGACGTCATAAACTTTAAATGCTCTATTACTGAATTGCGTAAGAGAAACATCCTTAACTCCCAAATTGATAATCCTATTAACTAACGGTTTACTGCGTCGGATGAAGCGTCTCATTTCCAATTAAAATATATCTTTGAATTGAAATTTGAATGAAATACAGGGTCATGAAAAATCGAAGAGTGTGGGAAATAGAATTACAAATATCTCGGCAACTCATTATCCGATCAACTTCATTTTTTATGAAAAATTTATGTTTTTTTTTTTTTTTTTTTTTATTGTGTTTTATATTCACTCCTTAAAAAATAAAACAATTTCGAAGATTTTTTATATACCTTTTATAAGAAAGAATATTTCGAGAGTCCGTAAAAAATAGGCCCCACCAGTGGCTGAGAGGTTGTGCTCTCGAAGCTGGTAGACGGGAGGTGCTGGGTTCGATCCCAATCGCGCCCGTCGGCCTAATCGTTCGGAGTTTTCGTGGTTTTCTTCGAGCCGTGGATTTATCCATGCGTAAATACGGGTTAGGTTCCCTTAGAAAGAATCCCACGAAGGGCACTCCCCCCGGGCCTATATCCCTAGTGTAGATAATTGGCCGTCAATAATCAACCCAACCCAACCCGTAAAAAATAGTTCCGGATAATCGAGGTTACTGAAATTCAATAAGCTTCTTCCCATTATTACATACTAAGTACATACGGCATTTCAAGTCTCTATCTCAATTTGTTCGGGAGATACAGCGGTTACAGACACACACACACAGACACAGGGCAATTTTTTTTTTCTCTAAAAATATGTTTTTCGAAATCTCCAGTGTAAATCTGTCAAATTTTTTTTAAATTTTTAAAACGATCACAATATTTACCCTATACTACGTATGATAGATAAGTAATAATAAAATATAAATAAAACACAAATTTAAGACATGTAACCGAACTACGCACTTAAACTACTGAAATTATCAGAATAAAAAAGCCTGCTGTAAATACCGATTTATTCAGATGTTAACTCCTAGAATAATGTCAACACAAAAGTTTCGATTTTAATAAATTTCAAAACTTTATTTGAATATATAAATATTTTTTATATAAAAGTTATTTTCAGTATTGTTAGTGGGCAGTCTGAAAAAATATATTAAATGTAAAAAAATCTATTAAATTTCCAATAGGACTGAAACTACGCCTTAAATCTTTAAATAGCACGACAAATGATGTGAATTTTCTTTTCACTTTGCTTAACAGTGTATAACCAACTTGTGTGAAAAATGTGTCCAGACGGGGGATCGAACCCAGATACCTTGGTATAGCGCACCAAGTGCTTTACCAATTAAGCCATGCGGACGACATCCAGTTTGGCACCTCTTTCACTAATATACATTGGCAAGGCTGAAACTCCGCAGCGCAAGATGGAATGTCAACATGAGAACACTATCCGTGACACTATTCGTCTCATGTACGCAACGGATAGTGTGCTCATGTTGACATTCCATCTTGAGCTGCGGAGTTGCAGCCTTGCCAATGTATATTAGTGAAAGAGGTGCCAGACTGGATGTCGTCCGGATGGCTTAGTTGGTAAAGCACTCGGTGCGTTGGGTTCGATCCCTGGTCTGGACACATTTTTCACTCAAGTTCGATGTACGCTGGTGAGCAAAGTGAAAAGAACAATCACATCATTTATAGTGCTATATAAATCTATTAAAATTTTCAATTATGTATGTAAAAAAAATGGCTTTCACCTATGTTCTGCAACCCGGGAATCCCGGCTTGGATCAACTAGTATTTATTAAAACAAGAACGAACAATCATCCGTCAAGCCTATATTATGAAACACTTTCCAACATATTCAGAATACTGTAACAATACTTCAACGTTTAATATTGCGAAAGGTGATGTCAAAGCAAGCAATTTTGAAAACGCATAACACAATTGTAAACCCAATTTCAGCAACTACCAGGAGAAAAAATATCCAAATTCTTATGTGCATCCCTGTATATTATCTATAGATTTGTATATATATATATATATATATACTACATAGTATGCAAAAAATTAGTTCAGTGAGGAAACGCATAACAAAGTTAAAAATTCCTCTTCAGCAATTTTTGCCAATAAGCGAAAATGTACTGGAGATGTTTTGTAAAGCCCTGTATATAATCTTTCTACAGAATTTATACATATCAAGTAAAATACAAATAATTAGTTAAATTTCAAGACGCGTACTCTAACTGAAAACACAATTCGAACAATTATTGTTCTTAGACCTTACTGTAACCGAAATACTTTGTGTGTTCGTGTATTCTACCGTAAGATTCTTATAGTGTACCTCAATGAGGTATATCAATTTCAATATATATGAAATAGTGAAATGTCTTTAAGGTGGTTCTAAAATTCCCTACTCAACAATGCAAAACTTTCCGACACATTTTCTGAATCTTTTTAAAACGAAAAAACATACATTAATTGTCAGACTTGACTATTGAAGGGATTTCGAATCGAAATGCGTTCTTCCTTTTTTGATAAACAAATTACTTATCGAGTTATAAGCGATTCTTGCCACGTGACGACAAGTTTTCCCCTTTCTCGTGTTGCCTCGTCGGAAATTCGGTTCAAAACGCCGACTTTGACAGTATTTTCTGAAATATATTCTGCCTTTAGCAAAAATTAGAAAACAACTTTCGATTATATAGTTTCTGAATAAGAATACCTACCTGTTTCATGCGGTTTCGTACAAAAATGAATTCATAAATGTGTCAGAAAGTACCTCTTTTGGATTTCAGAACAGCTTTAAAATACACCGCAAACGTTTTTCCTCCATAGAACGTAATGTAACGGAATTATTTTGAGTGTACCTGTAAACGAACTATAAATGCTACGCACATCATTTTCCATACCGAACATGCCGTAGTAAACATCAATAACAATATTAATTGCATGGCAATATGAGTTTATATACATGAGTTAGACACAGACAGACAGACGGACAAATTCATAAACACTTTTCAACTATGTCAGAAAGTGTTAAAAATAATGCTATTTATAATAATATTGTAATAAATATTCTGCGCAAAACTTAATTTTTTATGTGTTTGTTAATATTTTCTATATTATTTGAAAATCGTTCTATTTAGTCTTTATTACATGTATAAATAATAGAGATAATAAAATTACATTATATGATTTTAGAAAATACATTAAAAAACACTATTAAAAACGAAGGTAGGTGTTGTTTACAATCATGGAATTTTTAAATAAATTGTATGTATCCGAATCTTTTTATGCGAACACATAAAATAAATCTTAATGCTATAAAGACCATTTTATTTAAAAATAAACTGTGTTTGATTACAACAATATATTTACATTTAGTAGCGGTTTCTGCTCTAATATCCTTAATTTAATGCATTATACAATAACGACAAAAAGTTATACCATTTTAATTTAATTTTTGTACTACAGATATAAGCACAATATAATATGAATTTCAGCATGCATATACTAAATAAATTGGAAATGATTAATTTTGAGATATATGAAGATCTCCGGTGTTTTGCCAAAATTTTGTAGGAACTGATTATTTTAACCCGTTCGTGTCCTGTGTCCTATTAATAGGACATGCTTTTCATTGAGTATTATTTGGTCTTAAAAATATTTTTGTTATTATCTGCATGTAGTGATGATAGTATGTGTCTGTACATTTATTATTATGACTTTATTTATGTTCCAGCATAATAATAATAAAAGTTAGCTTAATTCTCCTTACACCGTTTACGATTATTTAATTTCACTCTTTCCATTTAATATTGGGGTTACTTATCTGAACGAATAATTTGTGATATAAAACATAAAAAACACTAGAAAGTTGTTATGCATGTCTATTTAATACGACATTTTACAAACGTCTTTAAAAATTATCCCATTGCCAGAATGGCTTTGAATAGTCATTATGAATAATACGAATAGGACTTCATATGACTATTCATCATATGAATCCATATGAATCATCATATGAAGTCATCATCATATGGACATCTTCATCATATAATGTCATATGAAGTCATCATATTCATCATATGAAGTCATATGAAGATTTTCACCATCATCATATGAAGTCATATGAAGTCATCTCCATCGTCATATGAAGTCATATGAAACATCTGACACCCCATTGTCATATGAATATTGCGCAAAATAGTTATATTCGTTAGATTCCAGTAAAGGACGTATTCGTTAATTTTCGGTAAACCTTAAGTTTTATAATTTGGATAGCTACTTTTAATATTAATAATGTAAAAACAGAAAAGTAATATTTTCCCCCCAAAAAAATAATAAAAATAATAATAATAATAAAATGGACCCGAAACGATTAAAGTGCGTTTTTCTTAAAGATTTCTTCATTATTTATTATTTTTACAAAATATAGTCTTCATTTTATAAGCAAATGATCTCCTGGTAAATTTTCTAAATACAAAAATAGCTCTCTTTTGTAAAAGGCTTTAAATGAACAACCTATAACAAGAAAAGGCTATTTTTCTACAATAAGTTCAGTTATTTTTTAAATTCCTGTTTAAATGTTAACTCATTGAGAACTATTTTGTTAAGTGTCGGTGCTTAAAATTAAGCAAATAGACTGTTAGGCTGTTAGAGGTTTTAAAATCAAAACCTTTTACTTACTTAATTGTTTTTCCTGTTGTAACTCTTGCTATTAAACTATTATTATCTTTTATTTTAATATTTCAACCAATTTTGCTGGAGAAAGTTTATTTACATGCGATTTTCAGAAACGTTATATTTGTCGAAAATATGTCGAAAAGTTTACCTTAAAAAAATACGCTATATTGAAATATTTCCAGTTGAAGTGAATTTTCCGTAAAAAAATTCAAGAAGTTCAAAAATGTTCGAAATATTTTCTGAGATTTGAAGTATTTTTCTGATTCTGTTTTCCTGAATTTATATTCTGTATATATGATCCCAGAATATAACGTTTACCTTTTTACCGTATTTCCGTTTTGTATATTTCTGAGGAAAGAAGTATAAAATATGAAAAATTGAGTTTAAAGTGTAATTCAAAACTTTTCTACTCGTAAGAAAGTCACAAAAATAGTGTTTTCATTTTTTTTTACTTTTAGGATTTTAAAACTCAGGAATAGTTCGGAATCATTTCTATTCACTATGTGTATGTGACGAAACTTATAGCATCATGTTATATATGTGAAATATTTGTTACTTATATTACACAGGGTGGGTTAAAATATATGTGTTCTTAATATCTAAAATACAGGGTGTCCCAAAAGTCTCCGTACAACTTCAAAAATTTATTACGAAAAAAATAATAGGCCTACAACAAAAATAATTACAACAGTACATAGAGTAACTTAAAAAGTTTTTTTCTACTACCTTAGTATACTTGTATATGAGATCCTTTCGTTGCACGAAGAATATCAAGTCGATATTCCAATTCCATCCACGTGCGTTTCAGCATGCTAACATCAACAGTAGTTACAACTGTTTGATGATATCCGGACAAAAGTTAATAGTCTCATGGAATCGAAACAAATGATCCAAACAGCAGTAGCTACTGTTGATGATCATGCTAAAACGTTTGTGGATTAAATTGGAATATCTTCATGATATTCTTCGTGCTATGAAAGGATCTTATGTTGAAGTTTACTAAGGCACAAGAAAAAAACTTTTCAAGTTACTCTATATACTGTTGTAATTATTTTTGCTGTAGGTCTATTATTTTTTTTGTAATGAATTTTTGAAGTTGTACGGAACCTTTTGGGACACCCTGTATTTTAGATATTAAGAATCTATGGACCATTTTATCCCATCGTATCTATGGACCATTTATGAACATCATGTCACATACTATGTTTTATTCTAATTCCAGGGCTGCCATTGGTGACCATTTTTATATTCTATTCGCATCAATAGTTAAGAAAAAAATAAATTTTGTAGTATATTCCTCTTGCACATGTTGCTAAAGTGGATGTGAAAGATCTTTGAGAAAGTGAGTGCGAGATAGAATTATAAAATAGTCGCCAGTGGCAGCCCTGTAATTCTAATTTAGTTTAAAGGTATCTGATTCTTTTAATAAATGTGTTGGTGCAATTCGGAAATATTTTGTCCGAAAAGTTTACAGAGTAAAAGCTGTGTCATTCAAAATTAATGAACTATATCTTATGGCGGATAGATTGAATCCTTGTTTGGTTATAGGTGATTCGTTTTATTTAAATTTCTCGCTGTGCAGTAATATATCATTGGGAAATTCGTAAAAACGAAGTTATGTGAAAGCGAAATATACTGATAAAAATGAGTACATTTAGTATCCAAAATTGAGGATTAAGGCTTTTCTAAATCCAAATACAGTCTGGTTTTTGAGACATTTCCGAAGCCATTTGTATTCTTATATGCACAAAATTTGCAGGCGTTCGTATGCAGATACTAGAATACAGTTTCTTTATTTCTTATAAAGACGAATGATCTTTCAGAAAATGGTGTAAAAACTGAGATTTTGGACAAAATTTAGGACCTATATCAATCAGGGGAGGATTGTCATCGAGGAACAATCGATTATAACTCAAGATGTAATACATTTATAGGAAAACGAAAAACATTATTTGTTTCCAAAACACTTGAATAGTTTGAAATTTTCATAATTTTACGTGGGAAAGCTTCGTGAAGGATTTTTTATTAAACTAAAAAATAGAGAGATTGCACTGTTAAAAATATCGTGAAAAATTACCTCTGTTTTTAAAGGCTCTCTATTTTTCGACCAATGAGAATGCTACATAAACGTCATTGGGGCGTTCTCATTGGTCAGAAAATAGAGAGCCTTTAAAAACAGAGGTAATTTTTCACAATATTTTTAACAGTGTGGAGTTATTGATTAGGGAAAACAATTTCCGAGGAACCTTTAAATATTCGAAGCTTTAAAGGACGAAAAAATACTCAAAAATGGATATATTTTGCTTATTTTTACGTATACATTTTTAACAGAGTGATTCTCAAGTAGTTAAAATTTAAACAAGTGTTTAAAAAAAATAAACTTCTCGAAGGAAAGTAGCTTTATCTAAGAAGTTTTATTACTAAAGCCTGTTATACTTGCTGTTGTTATTAAACCTCCTCTTCTCATATTTTTAATTTTCAACCAATTTTACTTGGAGAAAGTTTAATTTAAGAAATGGGAAGGAACCTTATTTGTCGAAAAAATGTCGAAAATTTTACCTTAAAAAATGGTTCATGTTCAAATATTTCCAGTTGAAGGATCTTTCCGTAAAAAATTTCAAGAAGTATAATCTCGTTGAAATATTTTCTGATATTTGAAATATTTTTCTAAATTTACATTTTGTCATATATGATCCAGAGTATAAAGTTTATATTTTTACCTTATTTCCTTTTTGCATGTTACGGGGGAAATAAGTATAAAATATGAGGACATTGAGTTTAAAGTGTGATTCAATTTTTTTCTGTATTCGTAAAAGGCAGGAAAAATAAGTTTTTTCATTTTTTCCTTTTCAGGATTTTAAGACTAGGAATAGTTTAGCATCATTTCTCTGTATGTGACAAAACTTATGGTATGGGATATATGTGATATACTAGTTAGTTATATTATACAGGGTAGGTTAAAATATATGTGTTCTTAATATCTAAAATATTATCTATGGACCATTTAAGAATATCATGTTACACTATGTTTTATTCTACTTACAGGGCTTCCACTGGTGACTATTTTTATATTCTATTCGAACCACTATTTTTTTTTAAATGAATTTCGTAGTATATTTCTTTTGCCCATGTTGTCAAAATCTAAACTATACACAAAAAAAAGTATGGTTTTTTGAGTACTTTTTTTTTTTTTTTTTTTTTTTTTTTTTGTGTATGCTTTGTCCGCCTTTTCACTACCTGGCATTTATGTGTTGTTTCACGAGCATGTTCCGAACCCTATTTTTTACTTTTTCAACTTCTTTACTAGTAGTTAGTTATAGCTACAGCTATACCATTTCACTTTCTTCCCATTATTTAGACTCTATCCTTAATCTCCTTCACTTTAATTTTTTTAAGTTCCAAATTTGTTATAATCTCTTTTCTTAATTTTACATTTATCTTTTTCATTGTAATTGTTCCTTTATTTTGTAGTTAATACTACATCTTAACTTTTCCCAACGGCTCAATTTAATACAAGACACTCTACTCACAATAGACTGGGCGTAAATTTGTCTGCAACTCGGAAGCCCCTTAACCGACATCAACTGTTCGGTAACTGGTCATGCTGTCAAAATGTGCTCCAATTTGGGGTTCTGTAGCAAATTCCAAATTCCAAAAAATTCAGGTTGTGCAGAATAAAAATCTAAGAGGTATCAGCAAAGCACCCTGGTATTGCAGAAATTAAATCATTCATAATGACCTTAAAAAATTCCTATTCGAAAAATTATTAATAGAACGCAATAATTTTTTAAAAAACAAAATTCATTCTATTCCTAATCTTGAACTGTTCAATCTGTCTGACTGTGATGAACGGGCAAGTTATACACGGCCTCGTGCTGTCGTCCACATTACAGAAGTTATTAAACACTAACTTCATTCTCTTGTTTCTTCCGCTAGCTATTTATAGGGCTATGTACCTTCGTGGGCCTTTTGAGTTTATTTATATTTTTATATAGCTTTTGCATATAGCATTTTTCTCTTTTTGATTTATTTTTATCTGCAAATATTTTGAAAGATTATTTTACATTTTTTATTTCTATAGCATTCATTTAATATATTTATACTTTATTTCTGGCCGAAAGTGGTCTCTGTATTGTTTATTTTTACTTACCCATCATACGTAGTATAGGGTAAGTCTTGTAATCGTTTTGAAAATCGAAATTTTTTTTTGACGGATTTGCACGTTTCAGACACTGGGTATTCCGAAAAACATATTTTTAGAAAAAAAAATTTGCCGTCCGTCTGTCTGTGTGTCTGTGTGTGTGTCTGCAAATGCTCTATCTCCCGAACGAATTGAAATAGAGACTTGAAATTTGGTTTGTACTTAGTATGTAATAATGGAAAGAAGCTTATTGAATTTCAGTAACCTCGATTATCTGGAACTATATTTTTCGGACTCTCGAAATATTCGTTCTGATTAAAGGTATATAAGAATTTTCGAAATTGTTTATTTTAAGGAGTGACTATAAAAGACAATAAAAAAACATAAATTTTGCATAAAGAATGAAGTCGATCGGATAATGAGTTGCCGAGATATTTGTAATCCTATTTACCACACTCTTCGATTTTTCATGACCCTGTATTTCATTCAAATTTCAATTCAAAGATATATTTTAATTGGAAATGAGACGCTTAATCCGACGCAGTAAACCGTTAGTTAATATGATTATCAATTTGGGAGTTAAGGATGTTTCTCTTACGCATTTCAGTAATAGAGCATTTAAAGTTTATGACGTCATCAAGCCACGATTTAATTCGAATTGCAATGCATTTTATAAATAGTTTACACATGTTTTATTTTCATATTTTATATTATGCATATCCATGATGGGTAAGTATTACGGTGGCCCCCAACGACTAGTTCTTTTTTGCTCTTCTTGGGAGTATTTAATTTTTTCCTGTGCAATTGTTGTTCTGGACTTCGACTACGGTCATAAATCTAAGATCGACATTGCTTTTACTAGAGGTACGGAGACCATGGCTCCAGTGACTCTGACTAATGAACTCGTTTCAAGTTGACTAAGTGTATGTGAAAGATATTTGTTTTGAGAAAATGGTGCGAGATTAAATTAAAAAATAGTCGCCAGTAATTCTAATTTATTTTAAAGGTACTCGGTTCTTTTAATAAATAAGTATGTGCAGTTCGGAAATATTTTGTCTGAAAAGTTTACAGAGTAATTTAAAATTAATGAACTATATCTTATGGCAATCCTTGTTTCTTTATATGTGTTCCGTTTAATTTAAATTTCTTGCTTTGCAGTAATATATCATTCACAAATTAATAAAAGCGAACTTGTATGAAAGCGAAATATACTCTTAAAAATGAGCAATTTTAAAAATGAGCCAAATTTTTTCTAATCGTAAAAAGTTACACAAAATATTTTTTTTTTCATTTTTTTTTACTTCTAGGATTTTAAGACTAGGTAAAGTTTTTGGGTAATTTCTCTTCGTTATATATGTGACGAAACTGATGGCATGCGACACATGTGAGACATTTGTTACTTATATTACACAGGATGACTGAAAATATATGTGTTTTTAATATCCAAAATACGTATTATCTATGGACCGTTTATGAATGACATGTCAGGCTATGTTATTCTAATTTATTTCAATGTTAGCCGATCCTTTTAATAAATGTGCATTTGCAATATTTAGTCTGATAAGTTTAGAGAGGCGTATTTCAAAATTAATGAACTATATGGCGAATAGATGGAATATTTGTTGGATTATAAATGCTTAGTTTAATTTAAATTTCTCGCTGTGTAGTAATATATCATTGACAAAGTAGTAAAACCGAACTTATATGAAAGATAAATATACTCTTAAAAATGAGTACATGTATTTTTCAAAATTGAGGCTTAAGATTTTCTCAAATCGAAATATGCTCTGCTTTTTCACACATTTCCGAAGTCCTTTTTACTTTCTTCTATCTTTACAAGAAGAAAGTATTGGATTCATAAAAATTTTCGATGGATTTATGCGTTTTAGAAGAACACGATTTGACTGTTTTTAGAAAATGTCTGTCTGTGAGTCTGTGACTCTACCTGTCTGTCTGTATATGACAAAAATTTTGTGGGCGTTTTATCTCATGAACTAATGCACGAAATTTAATAAAGCCTTATATTCAATTAGTCCCTGATATAAATTGGTGCTGATTAGTTTTTGGTGAAAATCGCATAATAGGTAGCGATGCTATGCTGCATTTTTCGCGATTTCCGCAATAGCTCTATCTCAAGAACTGATGCACTTATTTTCATCAAACTTCAGATTCCGTTAGATCTTGACATAAATAGACGCTGATTGCGTTTTGGTGTAGATATCCCAACAGGTGGCGCTGCTATACCACTTTATTAATGATTTTTGCGACAGCTATATCTCAAGAACTAATGCACGGAATTTCATCAAACTTCAGGTTCTGTTAGATCATAAAACAAATAGATGCTGTTTACGTTTCGGTGTAAATAGCTCAACAGGTGGCGCTTTTATGCTACTTTGTTCATTATTATCATGATAACTATATCTCAAGAACTAATGCACGGATTTTCATCAAACTACAGATTAAGTTAGACGTTGACATTAAAAAGTAAGCTGCGCCGCAGGTACCCAAGAGGGAGCGCACCGCGCGTAGGCGACCGCCGAACCCAAGTCCTGAGAGACTTTTATCGCGCCAGTAGCTTTGTGTCGCTACGGCGATTCGGCCGGTCAGAGAGCCGATCCAATACGGACCCTCTAACCTTGAACCCATGTGTTGACGACGTAGGCCGTTGCGACACGTGGTGAAACCACGGGGAGTCACCGCGAGACACTTGGAGACTGACCGGCGTCCCCCAACTGCTTCGGAGCTGGAAACCCAAAAGGGGCCCTAGGCCTTAAGTCGGGATGTTCCAACCCGTACTTGCTTTACCACAACTCGAGGGGTGTGAAAACCTACAGAGGTAGTCACAATTCCCTATCGTAGTGGACCTAGACGTTGACATAAGTTGTTGTTGATTAGGTTTTGGTCTAAATCTCCCAACAGGTGGTGCTGCTATGCTACATTTTGTATGATTTACACGATTTTAGCAATAGTCATGTCTCAAGAACTAATGCCCAGAATTTATTAAAACTTGAGATTCAGTTAGACCTTGATATAAATGGGTGCTGATTCTTTTTAGTGTATGCGAAACCTGTGTGAGATAGAAGAAAGTAATGGAATTGGCACATCCGACTAGTTATTCTTATATACACAAAATTTTCAAGAGTTCTTGTTCAGATATTCGAATAGAGTTTCTTTATTTCTTCTTGTTTCAGAAAATGGTGTAAAAATTGTCAGTTTAAAACAAATTTTAGGACTACAACCGGGGAAGTGTTGTCATCAATGAACTATCGATTATAACTTAAGATGTTATACATTTATAGGAAAACGAAAAACATTATTCGTTTACAAAGCACTTGATTAATAATCTTTGAAATTTTCATGATTCTAAGTTTAAAATTTTGTGAATGTGTTGTTATTAAATTGAAAAATAGAAAGATCTGCATTATTGAATAGGGAAAACATAATTACCGAGGAATCTTTAAATACACGAAGCTATTATAAGCCGAAAAAATATTCAAAAATGGATGCATTTTACTTATTTTTATACATATTTACTTTTAACAGAGTAACTGTCTCACTAGTAGTTAAAATTTAAACAAGTGTTTAAAAAAAATAAAACTTATTGGAGAGAAATAGCTTTATCTAAGAAGTTTTAAAATTAAAGTCAATTCTTTGCTGTATACGTTGTTATTAAACTACTTTTCTTACATTTTTAAATTTAAGCCAATTTTACTAGAGAGAAGTTAACTTTAAGAAATGTGCAGAAACATTATTTGTCGAAAACATGTCGAAAAGTTTACCTTAAAAAATGCGCCATGTTGAAATATTTCCTATTGAAGTATTTTTTATGTAAAAAATTTCAAGAAGTAGGTTCGAAAATATTTGATATTTTCTAAGATTTAAAGCATTTTTCTGATTCTGATTTTTTGAATTTATATTCTGTCTTATATGATCCGGAGTATAAAGTTTACCTTTTTACCTTATTTCCTTTTTGTAATATTTCGGAGGAAAGAAGTATAAAATATGAGGAAATCGAGTTTAAAGTGCGATTCAAATTTTTTTTTGTATTATTCGTAAAAAAGCATGAAAAATAGATTTCCATTTTTTTCCCTTTTAGGACTAGAAATATTATGGCATCATTTCTCTTCGCTATATATGTGATGAAATTTATGGTA
This sequence comes from Maratus michaelseni, assembly GCA_963931845.1. Taxonomy (NCBI): domain Eukaryota; kingdom Metazoa; phylum Arthropoda; class Arachnida; order Araneae; family Salticidae; genus Maratus; species Maratus michaelseni. The sequence continues at coordinate 366,332,114 of OZ007590.1, read as the reverse complement.
TGGGACATCTGTGAGATATTTGTTACTTATATAGAATGTCTAAAAAATGTCACTGATACGTACAATTATGAGACATGCATAATATATAATTGGCGCACTCTGTTATTGATTTAACTTTTGTTATTTTAAAGAACACGAATTCTTAAAAAAAGTATCTGTACAATTGAGGATGTCGGGGCAAGAGAGTGATAAACCACATTTTTGAACTTCAGAGACATTTCAATTTGAAAATTTGATCAAACATTCAAATCAAGATATATAACCTAAAGTTTTTTCGTCAATGACTTAGTAACATTTGAGATATTCTGAGTAACAATATGGCATTACTTTAATGATATTACAATTACGTTTTTTGTAAATTAGCTATCTTCATTGGGGGCATAAATATCTGAGGCAAAAACGAAACCTGGGATATATGCTGCCACCAAGTGACATTAGAAACAAATTATATGTAGGATATAATTTACAATATTAAGCAACAGATTAAACTGTTACATTTATTTCACCAAAAATGTGGCTTGGCACTTTCTTGTCCCGACCCCCTCAATTTTGAAATATATTATTAAAAGTTTTAAGAATAAAACTTGCGTAATTATAATATAACCAGGAACGAAAATATACAATAATCCCTTCCGAATTACCCACGATTCCGAAAAGCGTTTTCTATCTTTAGAAACCTCAGAAAACAATATATTTAAGAGTTTTTACTACCATTGATTTTCGAAAACTTTTCCGAGTTTTTTTATTATAGTGTATTAATCAGTTTTCTCAACCCAGAATATCGCATTTTTGGTTGCTATCAGTTCTAAAGTAAACATTTTTAGCTGCGTAACTGAATTTATCCATGCAAGAGCAACAAAACAACATTAATTTTAATGTTAATGTTAATGCTGCTAATGTATCATGTTTGTCGGTAAAACATGTTTGTGGAACATGAAAATGTTTGCTTTTGAGAATTCATGGGATCCGAAAAATCTAAATTCTGGGTTGAGAAAACTAATTTTTTTGAGAGACAATCCTAAGTATTGAACCATGAATTGTAACCATAGAGGATATTTGGAGAGCTAAGGGAAAAATTCCTTTATTAATTAACAATTAAGTTCTAAAAATATAAAAATGTTGTATTATGATAGAAAATACACTTTTGTACATAATTTTTATCATTTCAGCATTTCAGGGAGTGAGTTAAAAACCGATTACAAAATTGCACCTTTACACTTAAAAAGGAGTTAAATAAAAGTGTGTAGTAATATGATTTAAAAAATATATTTCCAAATTCGTCAGATGTCATTTCATAAAGAGATTATGCCAACCAAAATTCTGATAATGAAGGCACTTTAATAATTGAAAATACAGAAGCAGAAAAATATCCGGTCAATCACTTTATTTCCAAGGCATTTGCCCTTTCCATGTTCGTAAGCTCAAGTGAAGTAGCTGGAAATAAGAAGAAAAAGAAGGGAAAAAAGAGGAAACAAAAATACTATCATGTTTGTTTGTTTTTACAGGTAAGCAATTTGGCGGAAAGTATTAGAAGCGATGAGAGTTGTGAATTTTCTCTAGGGACCAAAACTTATTCTCGAGAAAATATGTTAGGAAAATGTAAGAAAAACATGTTACGGTCAACGTTCTGATTGTGTAAACGAAATCTTAATAAGTGTGGTTAGGTAATATGTGTTTTTGGCCCATGAAATAAGACTAAAAATCGACTTTGTTAAACTGAATTAATTATTTCACTTTTTAATATTAGAAGGGTTATCCTTTACGATTACAACAATAGTTTTTGTATTTTGTTCTGATTTATATGAGTTACACAAGCTCAAAGTTCGCATTATTCGTAGTTTTTGATGAAAAATACGCAATTTCTCCCAATTTTACCTTAATTATTTATATGAGCGCAATCGTGCAACACTTTCTTCTTTACATATGTTATAAAACTCATCAAAATATACAACATATGTAAAAATAAAAGTGTTGCAAAGCTGCGCTCGTAGTAAAACATTAAAAATAGAGAGTTAATTAACTGCATTCCTTCACGTCACTAAAAGACTTTTAGGATGCAGCGGCGTGTTTAAAGGTGTTAAAAAAACGCAACTATTGCTAATAAGCATGAACATAGAACAGAGAAGGACCTCAAACGAAATAGTGTTAATATCAAGTTGTGACTTTTTAATGATATTATCTGTGTTCAGCTGCAATCGAGACATACGTCTTCGAAGATATATAACGCATGGATTCTGTACAACAACTGTTATTTGCCGCCAAGTGATTCTTGGTATTGTCAATGAAAGTAGGAGCCTGTGTAGTGGATTGTTGCGCACATGTTGCAGCCATTTTACAGTATATGAGATACCAAAGACATGTGGCAGAAGAAAAGCCTCACACTACTAGACCGGGAGGCGGCAGCACAGACAATCATCTCATCGAGTTCACAGCTGAAATTCCAGAATTAGTTAAAACTCGATTCGCATATTAAAACGCAATCGGTCTGCCAAGTCATATCTTGGTGTAAAACACCTTAAAACCCGATTTTAGCGGTTGACTCGTAGGTTTACCATTGTGTTTTCCTGCACCCAAAGGTATGAAAATATGGAGGACTGGGAGCAGGAGCACACAATGGTAAACCTATGAGCCAATCGCTAAAATCGGGTGTTTTTCGGGGGTTTTTTTAATTCAGTAATACGGAAATAATAGGACTCCATCCTAAAAAGGACGTCATCACCATGGCAACCTAGAATCATTACCTATCAGGGGATATCAGTGAATTAATTACGTATGATTAGGATTTAATAGAATGAAGATTGTGACTACAACTTGGTCATAGAGGTTATAAAATGTCATATACGTCATATATGACTATAACGTCATATATGTCAGATAACTTGGAGATTACATCTCGGTCGCTTAACGATTAACCCTCGGAATCTGCTATAACAAGGAAGTACCGCTTTTTAAAAAATTCAAATTACTTAATAAATATTTTTATTAATATCTTTTAAAGTTCTAATTCAATTTTCCTAAAACTTGAAATGACTCAACAAAATTCTGCAACGATTATATATATTAAATTTCAAACCATTCGGTTGGGTAGTTTTTGCGCTGTTATATGTGACAGACGGATAGACGGACCAGACGACGACTATAGATGCTACGTATTTATACAATTACGAACGCACCTGATATCTAAACTTGTTTGAAAAAAAGAGCCTCCTCATTTTAGAGGTTTTAAAATTAAAGCTTTTATTTTCACCCAATAAAATTTTGCTGGAGAAAGTTTACTTTAAGAAAATATGTAGAAATGCTATATTTGTTGAAAATATGAGGACAAGTTTACTTTAAAAAAGGCTCTATGTTGAAATATTTCTAGTTGAAGTATTTTTCCATAAAAAATTTCAAGACGTAAGCTCCAAAAATATTGCAAATATTTTTTGAGATTTGAAGTATTTTTCTGAATTTATATTCCGTTATATATGATCCAGAATATAACGTTTAGCTATTTAACTTATTTCTGCTTTGTATGCTTCGGGGGAAAGAAGTATAAAATATGAGAAATCGAGTTTAAAGTGTGATGAATACAGATATTTTTTTTCCTACCCGTAAAAAAAATGAGAAGAAATTGTTTTTTATTTTTTCCTTTCAGAATTTTAAGACTAGAAATAGTTTGGCGCCATATCTCTTCGCTGTATATGTGACGGAATTTATGGCATGCGGCATATGTGAGATATTTGTTACTTATATAGGGTGCCTCAAAAATTTTTAGTTGTCTTACAATGGTCCGGGACACAAAATCTGATTTTTTTTAATCACAGTTACGAATTTGTATGTAATTTTTAACTTTTTGATTACGGGTTAAGATTAGTGACTATTTTTATATTCATTCATACCATAATTGACAAAAATAGATATTTGTTTGAGGTAGAGATCTCCTGAAACAGTAAATCATTTCAAGGGGATTTCCCAGTTGCAAGCAACTCCACTCCCTGTATATGAGTATTTGTGTATTACATCTTAAAGGAGCCATGTAAAAAAAAGTATAAAAGTAGCAAAAATGCTGTGTAAAATGAAAGAAAAGCTGAGGATTTTACCGTCAACTTCATCAGCCAATCCGAAATAAGTAAGATAGCCAATCAGGATTAACTTGCGTAAAGCAGCCAATCAGGTTTAATTTGCAGTTTAGGAATCGAAGGAGGAGGGAAAAAAATAGAAAAATGAGTAGAAAAGCATTAAATAAGAATAATTTCGTAGAAAAATAAGTAAATAGATGATGAGAAGAGATGTTTGACTTTTTCTAAAGGAGAATCGTTCGCAATAAAGGCAAAGTAAAGCTTGAAGAGCGTAAATCTACCCCAGATTTTTTAAAAGACGTTTTCATTACCATATATTTAAATATAGTTAAATTAATGTAAGTATAAGAATGAGTCTCTTGAAAATATCCTAGTATAAGTGTATGACAGAGTTTTTTTTTTCTTTTTTTTTTTTTTTTTTAAGTGGTGCGAATAGAATAAAGAAATAGTCACTTCGACGTCATATGCCCTGACCCCGTAATCAAAGGTTTAATTAAGTTTGCTCTTGTAGTCTTTCTGGTTATCACCATCTTTATTTTGTATTTTTTCACAAACTTCTTGACAAATTTGAGTTTCTGTAGTAATTGTCGATTGTCATCCAATATCCAATTTAGACGTTTTCCGGCGTTTCTAAAATTACAGAATGTTCTTCTTATGAGGATATACAGGCTGTTCCAAAATTTGACCTACAAATTAAGAGGGGTGATAGAAGGTATCAAGAGGATGAAAACTCACCATAGAATGTGGGGTCGCAAACCACGTTTAGTGGGAGAAAATCGTAAAAATATTTATGAAGGGTGTGACGTTGAGTGGAGAAAAAAAGAGCAATAATAAATAGAAAAACATTTATTTGACGTAAAGCATGATTACAATGCATTACAGTTCAACGTCAAAAAGGAGACGAATAGACATTTTTATGGGAATATGTTTTAACGCGTCCGGCAATCCTTCGTCCGTCGGTGTCGGTTGTGCAATGACCTTCGTGGCCACAACTTCGAGCAATTTCTATCAAAATGTGTCGCCATCTCCTTTCTGACGTTGAACTGCAATGCACTGTAATCATGCTTGACGTCAAATAAAAAAAAAATCTACTTATTTATGTCCACTTTTTTGTTCCACCCGACGTCACACCCTTCATAACTATTTTTGCGATTTTCTCCCATTAAACGTTGGTTTGTGACCCCATGTTCTATAGAAAGTTTTCATTCTCTTGATGCCTTCTAGCATACCTCTTAATTTGTCGGTCGAATTTTGGAACACCTTATATATATCTATAAAAAAAAAAAAAAGTACCCACGGAACCTCGCTACAGGGTCCATAAAAAAATAATGAAAATTTCATTTTTTGGCGATTTATCGTCGTTTGGCGACACAATTAAATTTTAAAAAGTACGCTTTTATGATAAATAATCTTTATGGAAAATATTTTTCTACTCTTACTATTGAGCATGTTTAAGTAAGTTTACCTTAAATAAATACAATTTTGAAACTACAGTTTTGTAATATACATTTATATAGATATATTATGAAATTTAACCGTCGTATTATACGGTGATGTAGAACAAAATTTAAATGGATTAAAATTGTTTCAAACTTAAAATTATGGCTCTCTTCTGAGCATTGTCAATAATTCGGCTTCGATATTGTTAGTGTAAGAGGAACAAGACAGCAGTATTGATGCCATAGAGACAACGAGTTTTTCAATATCGAAATTTATACCAACAGCACTCTTAATCAGGCAGTTACTTTTAAAACACACTTAAATCTTATCCAGTCGGTGAAACCGTGTAAAATTTAATAACAGTAGCAACTCGCAACTTATATATATATATTATATTAACTTATAGCAATAATAATAAACTATTTTGTCGTTTAAGCTTAAATTCATTAAAATGCGCATTTAAACACTCATTTAATAAGCAATTTCCAAATGCAATAAAATCGCTTGCATTTGGCATGGAGAAAGTGTTTCTAGCCAAATTGGGCTTTTTTGCGCCAAATATTCGAAAATATTTAATTTTTTTTTTTTTTTACAGATATTCTACTCGAATTCCGCAGCTAAATTTTACAGATCCTTTATAACGTACATGAATAGTTTCATTATCTTTTTTTTTTTTTTTTTTTTTTCAAAATTTTCTGAGCATGCACTTTAAGGAGACCTTCCTTGTTAGAGATGAAAATATCTGGTATAAATATGAGATAGTTCGCGAAGCGTATAGTTTTCAACTGATCGAGTTTTAAATATACTAGGTCCGTGATTGTTAATAATTGACATTATTTCTTACTAAATAATTCGGTACTTTCGTGTTATAGCGCTCCACCTCCACAATTACGATTATACCAAGGTTGCAGCTATGATTTCGTCAAGATCACCTCAATATATGCATATATATTCCAATCATTTATACATGTGCCATATACGTCATTCAGAATCTTCTAAAACGTATAAATATGTCGAAAATTGGGAGTAAATATTTTTCGAGAATCCAATTACTTTCTTTTTGTATAGAAAGTAAAAAAAAAAAAAAAGGCAATTTCTATACGGCTGTTTTTGCATATCTATAAGCAAGTCAATGATTTAAAAAACGCTTGTAGTCGGTATTTTGTTTTGTTTAAAAATCACTTGTTGTTAGTTTATTTTTTTTCTGTCTTTTCACGAAGAAAGTATTGGATTTGTGAAAATTTTTGACAGACTTATACATTCTAGAAGGCCCTGAACACGATTTGACTGGTTTTTTTTAAATGTCTGTCCGTGAGTCTGTCTGTCGGTCTGTATCTGACACAAATTTTGTGGACGCTGTATCGCAAGAACTAAATGCACGGAATTTAATAAAGCTTTAGATTCAGTTAGATCTTGACATACAGGGTGTCCATAACATAATTAAACGACCCTACTTTAAAGTTGTCTACAGACGAAACTATTGAGCAGAAAGTTGTGAAATTTTGTGAAGGACAAAATGAAGGAATGGGAATTTGTTTAAGCAAAAAATAAATTAGTACAAAATTTCGCCACCAGATGGTGCTTTTAATGATTTTAGTATACATTTACGATAGTTTACATATTTTATTGCTACAAAACATGTTCCACATGGCGGCCATCATTTTCAGCTACCATCTGGAAATCAGATGTGCTATGCTGGAAACAGTTGACCGCAATGTGTTCTGGGAAATGCTAAAAACATGTCGCGAAAAAATCAACATTTTGTTCAACATGTTTTGTTGTAATAAAATTTGTAACCTATCGTGTAAATATATGCTAAATGTGTAATTCATTAAAAAACGCCCCCTGGTGGCGAAATTTTGAACTAAATTTTTTTTCGCTTAAACAAATTCCCATTCCTCCATTATGTCCTTCACAAAATTTCACAACTTTCTGACCAATAGTTTCGTCAGTAGACAACTTTAAAGTAGGGTCGTTTAATTATGGAAACCCTGTACATTGATGCTGATAACGTTTTGATTTAAATCGCTTAACAAGTGGCGGTGCTATGCTACATTTTTCACAATTTTCGCGATAGCTATATCTCAAGAACTAATGCGCTGAATTTAATCTAACTTCGTTTTTTGTTTACACCATGACATTAATCGAAGCTGATTAGTTTTTGTTGTAAATCGTCTCACAGGTGTCGCAGATATTCTGCTTTTTCACTAGTTTTGTGATAGCTATATCTCAAGAGCTAATGTACAGAATTCCACCAAACTTCGTATTCTGTTAGACCTTGACATAAATAGATCCTTATTACGTTTGGGTGTATACCGCCCATCAGGTGTCGCAGATATTCTACTTTTTCACTAGTTTTGTGATAGCTATATCTCAAGAGCTAATGCACGGAATTCCACCAAACTTCGTATTCTGTTAGACCTTGACATAAATAGATCCTTATTACGTTTGGGTGTATACCGCCCATCATTTCGCAGCTATGCTCTATTTTTCACGATTTGTAAATAATCATTTAACTTGTGTTGCAGACGATTTATCATTTAATATTGGGTTGCAGACGATTTGATTTAGAAATAAGAAAATTTTGTGATGGCCACATTATACTAGTTGTTTTTAGTTTAGAATTTTTTACTTTAAAAAGTTGTTACAAAAAATCAATAGAAAATGAAAAAAAAATAATCAATAGAAAATGAAAAAAAAAAAATCAATAGAAAATGAAAACAAAAATCAATAGAAAATACTAAATATTTATCAGAATTTAAATTTTTTTAAATTATATCACACTTAAACAACGCGTCCGATTTTGAGATAGTTTAAATATATATGAAAGTGAGCTTAAAATCGATATTGATTTAAACTCTTTCTTGGCTTGTCCTGAATATTCCACAAAGTTTAAATTATTGTGTTTCGGAGACGTACCATCTGTAGCTTCCCAAACTTAAATCTGAATAAGGATTTTGGAAATTTATAGAATTTGCAAACTTTTTGATCGTCCCGAACTATTCGATCAATCGAAAACTTTAACGATGCACCGTATTTCTCAACCTCTTTAGATGAGAGACACACTTGAAATTAAATAAAGATTCCGACTGATACCATGCTTTTCAAAGTTAAAATTACCACAACCCATGCACAGTTAATTTATTTAAAAGATTAACAAATACAGGGTGCGTCAGAACACAGTGTATACATACACTGTTTAAGGGGGTCATAACTTTGTAATTTTTCTTTCTTTTCAAAGTGTCATTAATTGGAAATAATGAGTGGACGAATATTAACTTTTGAAACAAGAAAATTTATTTCAAAATACAATTGTGAGTATGGAAAAAAAGCAGAAGTACAAAAACAATATCGGAGGGAGTTTCAGGCAGCATGCGATTTACAATTGATCGGATAAAATATAACTTTGAATCGAATGGTTGTTTCATAGATAACGTTCCGGAACCGCAATTGAGAAAGAATGCGCCACAACACCCAATGAAATGTTTGTTGAAGTTTGTGAACCAATAGCCCGCCGTTATAAGCAGTGTATTGACCAGAACGGTAATAAGTTTGGTCATCTGCGGTAGGAGGAAAATGCATACATTTTATGTAGGTTATTTTGCAATTTAAATATTAATTATACTATGTGAATGAAAAACTGGATATAAAATAAATTACTTCCGAATGCTAAAATTCATCTTTGTAAAACAGTATAAAAATACTCAAATATTGTGATCAATACCTAGATCACTAAAATACTTTAATAGATGTTAAAAAAATTATACTAAAATCAACTAGTACTGTGTCTACTTTTCTTGAAGTCAAACATGTGCTTTACATCCTCGAAGTTCAAAGTCAAGAATTTCAGTAAATATTCGACAAACTGTATAAAGCCCGGTCACTGCCTATTAATTTTTGAACAGCAGTGTATATATAGTTGATACATGTTCCGTTATACAGGCGTTTTCTAACCAGCACATCAGGACTTCATATGATTGGTTTACAAACTATTGATCACATTCAGATTTCCCGATTAGGTAAGTTTCCTGTAGTAGTGCGGGTTTTCTGTTGCATTAGGTAAATTTTTCCCTCCTAAAAAAAAATAAAACACAATATAAATACATAATAAATGGGAATTAGAGGCCCTATTTTACGGTCATTTTGGAAACCCTCTTATACTTTAGAGTGAAGCTCGTGTTTCACGTGATTATTGAATAATCAGGCCCTGGGGACAGGGTGGTCTGAGCCCCTCCCCCACCCCTAGAAACTTCTTGAGCTCCTTCTGTCTTTCTTAATTTTAAAATAATAATAACATCTATATTACATTAAAAAAAATTTAAACTTTGTAATCAAAAGTTTTATGACAGGTGCCTCTATTTCTATCAATATTTATTTATAATTAAAGTAGATAGAATAAAAAAAGATAAACTGTGAATTAGACCCACCAAAAAATTTGCAAGAACCCCTCTGACTTGGCCGGTTAGTTACGGCCCTGAAAAAACAAAAAAGTCATTTAGTGTACTAAAGCATGTTCGGAAAGTAGTAAAAGATAGTTCAATAAAAGCATAGCGAACCTTTAAGCAGAGGTTCTATTTCTTTGGTCTAAAATTCACGTGATTTTTTACGATGTTTTTTTTTCAGTTACAACGAAGAGAGATATCACCTTAGGACTTTTTGCAATATATTTATTGTCATTTTACTAAAAAATGTAACTTTTTGTATGTAAAAATAATAATACGCCTTGTACTACGGGGAGTACCTGCAGGCGCGCGCCGATCGGGCGATCGTTTTTCTCCGGTCACAAGCATCTGAAACGAATTAGGTAGCTGAATTAGGAAAAGGCATTAAATTCTCTAGAACTTATACCAACATTTAGTTTTAAAAGTTGATTAATTATTGACAAAACGGGTTTCATATGTTTTTTTTTTTTGTTAATTTTTTGAGATGTCAAATAATTAATCAATGAAAATTACACATTTTCGGTGGTATAAGCTCCAGCAAAAAATGATTAGTTTTCTTTTAAATAAAAAGTGAAGGAAATCGGTTGAATAATTCTCCAGAAAAATGGTCGCCCAGTTCGAAATACATGGTTTCGAGGAAAGTTTTACACTAGCGTTACGTTCACGAGCGGCGTTACATTCAGTGAGTAAAAAAATTTCTAGAATTGGAATATCACGAAAACTGTTTTAGAGAAAAAAAATCTACGCACTTAAGGAATGCAAAAAAATGCGAAATTAAAAAAATCGAAAATTTTGACACAAAGAAATATAATCCTCCCTTAATGTAAATAAAGCACCTCGGAAAAATAAAATTGCCATTTTTTGAAAATGTTTTCTTTTGAAAACGTTCTTCTACTTTGAAATCCATTTTACAGTTGAAAACTTCAGTAAAAAACAGGGAAAACGGAAAAGGGATTCTTGGTAAATTTGCAGTAATTCTCAATCAAACACATTCTAATCAAGATTCTCCCTTATTAGGTCACACATTTTTATTGACTGGTGGAAGAAATTTGTTGCCCGTATTTTTTGTGCAGAGTAAGGCAGGGGGTGTAGTACGTTTCATCCAGATTTGCAGTTATAGGTAAATTGTTCAAAGGTTCTGTCGATTTTTCCGGCAAGTAACCCTCGCTTTATTTAATGACAGACACTGATTAAATAAAACGTAGTTTACCAGTCGGAAAAATGGAAGATATTTTCAATAAAATATTTTCTCAATCTGGCAACACTGTTTCGAACTTCCACATGATTACGAATCCAGGCCGACAAGAGAAAAAAAAAGGTCGTTTAATTAACTCAAATACTAAGAAATACTCTAATTGCTTTTGACATTTAAGATTTCTTCAAATTTGATATTCATTTTGATATCGACAGAAACTTGAAGTCGACAATCATCCCTGGCATCAATATTCTTAAAATGTTATGGGATTGAAAATGAATAAAAATGTTATCGAATTCTCATATCAACATCTCTATAGTTCCTTTGCTTTATTTTATCTATAAAAGAAAAATTACAAAATAAATAAATAAATAAAAAGTAAAAGCATTGATTACTTTGAGAGAATGAACTTCATAAAATGAATAAATTCTAAATTTTAAATGCGATTTGATGTCTCAAGTCCATTTAATGTATGCAAAGTATTATTTTCTTTTATTTGATCAATTTTTTAAACAACATTTTCTATCTGATTATTATGCTTGTAAAGTATCAATAAATATAAAGAAAAAAAAAAAACTTTTTTTTTTTTTTTTTTTTTTTTTTTTTTTTTTTTTTTTTTAAGTTTATATATTTTTAGCAATTATCTAATGAATTATGAAGTTATCAATGAACCACTACTTGAAATTTGTGTCAAAATATTACATTATCTTGATTCTTATCTCTTGTATGGAAAACAAAAATTCAAGGAAAATAGTCTTATGAATCTTAATTATTTAAATTGGAACTGAGAGGTCGAAAACACATTTCGTTTGTCGATTATCATGATGTCTGTGCATTACGCATATTTTTTAAGGAGGGTGCCCCTGACTGATATAGCCATGCTAAAGTTTAAGTATTCTTTTGCCGTCAATTTGAAAAAAATCAAAATTGTTTTATTTTTTTTTTAACGTTGTCAGGTTAATGGACTTTCATAAAAAAATATTTCATTCCCCATAAAAAAAGAAAAAACCTTCAATACATAAAAAAAAAAAATCAAAATATCAAATTCAATATTCCAATTGGCCATATCAGGAACATTTGCACATTGTTTCATATTTCACAATTCGTGAGTTTCTTCAATTTAAAAATGCTGTTCTACTAAATTAAATAATTTTGGTATAAAATAAATAAATATGATACTCAATAATTCTTTTTGTTATTCAAAAGTGGATTTGAAACAGGATATTTTTCATCAAAAAATGAAGTTATTAACACAATTGACATTACAATTTTATTCAGAAAAAAATGTGGAATTTTTTTAGAGTTAAAAAAATTTGTTAAAACAAATTACTTATCGCAGTTAGCACAAATAAAAATGTCTTTATTCTAGGCTTGCACGGTGCACTTGATATGGCTACCTTGATATGGCCACCATATCAGAAGCAGGTCAGTTTTCACGAAAAACGTTTGATTTTGAACAACTCGTAAAATATACACCATCAATGACAGCACAAATTGATACATCATTAAAAACTGAACAGAGTAGAATGATATTCATAAAAATATTTCTTTTAAAAACGTGCATAAAAAAGGAAACTTATCAGATAAAAACAAGAAGCAATTACACCAAAAACATAAAATAAGAAATTGGCGTCAAATTCCACAACCTAGCTGAATGGCAAGTGATCACATCATATAGTAGGAGGCTCCTTCACGGTATACTCATGGGCATTTGAGGAATTTTTTGGTTAGCTAACGTATAATAGGGAGAATATTGTTCCTCAACTCCATATCAGGAACATGGCCATAACAGGGAAACCTACCTTATATTTTGATTAATGATTATTTCTAATTTATGTACACGTTTGATAAATTATTTAGAAAAAAATAGCTTCAAATGAGATTTTTAAGGGATGCTTTTTATTTTATTTGCTTAAATTTGTCAAAGTATGTTCAGTATTTGAAATTAATACGCCCAACTTGTTTTTTTATATTACAAATTTTTGTACACAATTAACCATAATTTGTGAACTATAAAACGAAGTGTTTTTCGTGTGCCAGCTTTTCTGATATCCAATATTTATTTTTATTCTTACCAAGATATTACCCCGAAATTAATGTTAGTTTCATTTCTTAAAAAAAAAAAAAATATTTGAATGAAAAATTATTATACGATTCCATTTTGAAAATGAAAATTTAAACAAGTGAACCAGAAAAATAAATAAAACAGCCATTCAAAGGCGAGAAATCATAAATAAAAAATGTTTGATAATTTTTCTTTTATTTCAGCCAGAACTCGAAAGATTCATTGAAGCGTTTGAAGCATGCAAGCAATTTTTTTAAAGTGTAATTTACTTTTATCAGTTCCAAGTAATTTATATTAGATGAAGAAAAGAAAATCTTTCAACGTATGTTTATAATATACGTAGATACATTATGTGTCAAAGAGTCACATTTTTGTTTTGTCATTTTTTTGAAAAATCTTCTATTGCTTTATTATTGTTTTTTCTTCAAACTTTTTCCACACTTCTTTAGCTAAAAAGAAATCGGTGTAAATGGCCAAAAATATTTTTATCATCGATTTTCAAAGATATATTTTTGCTGCCAAGGTGAAGTTGAATTATTTAATGTTAACCTAGGAGTGAAAAAAAAAAGTATGGGGTTGGTGAATTTTTTTTTCGAGTATTTATTTTTACATTCTTTATACTTATATTCTTCATTTTTTTTCATTCTTAGATTCTTCATTTTTTTTTCGAGTATTTATTTTTACATTCTTTATACTTATATAAAGAGCGCTAATCTATAAAACAATCGGGTGTCGCGTCAATTCATCGCGCACAATTCATCGCAGCATCAATTCGTCGCAGCGACAATTCGCCGCGGCGAGAACTCATCACAGCGTGAACTCGTCGTAGCGTCAATTCGTCGTGGTGTCAATTCGTCGCGACGTCAGTTCGTCGCAACGAAAGTGTTTTTGAAGGCTATGATGGTTAAAGTAAAGATAATTTAGTAAAATTATTTAATGACATAAATTGTTAGTTATAATTCACTATATCTAAAAAACTAATTATCATTAAATAATTTTACTAATTTATCTTTATTTTTATTATCATAGCCTTCAAATAGATTTTCGTCGTGACGAATTGACGCTGCAATGAATTGTGCGCGATGAATTGTTCCGCGATGAATTGTGCGCGACGAATTGACGCAGAATCAAACAATCGTATGCTAATTATAATTAATTTAAAGAGAATGGTTATGAAACCTATAAATGTTTAATGATGAAATCTAGTATTTAAAAAATATCCAGATTTTTTTTTTTTTTTTTTTTTTTTTTTTTTAATTAAGGACAGAGCTGTTTATTGTATTCAAATACCAGAAAAGCATCATGTCATGTATGGTAAAAGCATCCAGACCATGGAAAGAAACTATTATTATAGAGATTGTTGTGTTGTATATTAGGATTATGGAAGATTCTTCATTGTTGAGTCTTCATTATTATTTACATTTTATTTTTTTTTTTAAAAAAAGGTTGTTTTGTGTATGATGCGTTTTGAACCTTTACCCATGAAAAAAAAAAGACATAACGTATAACTACACTTAAATAACGGATAGAGATAGAATTGTGCATTAATTATTGTCTACCGCTAGTAAAATGACTATGCGCTATCATATAAGATAGAGATCGTACATAAGAGAAAGATTGGGCATTGACGAAATATCTGCGATATTAGTTTCAAATTTGAGGGATCGTCATTGAGTGCTGTACAATTTCAGTAGCGTTTGACCCTTTTCGATCTATTAAAATCATGAAAAAATAATAATGTTTTGGATAAATAAATTACTGAAATTTTAACTATCGAATATTTATTTATGTATAAAATTTACGTTTCTCCGCCGTCCTATTTCTGCCACCTTCTCTTAATAACAGTTCCCTATTTAAGTATCATAATTTATTATTTTTTTGTTCATCATAGCATTACTCATTCTAATGCTATATACATCGGATCTGTATATTTAAAAGTTTTAAAGCCATGGCAGTAAATAGAAGTTAATTTAGAAAATAAAACAGGAATCACTTCAGTGCAGATTTTAAACCAAGCTTAAGGAGTAAAAAATTCGATTTTTTTTTAATTTGCTTATAATTATATATGATTCTTTAGGAGAATTTAAAAATAAACCTCATGCAAAAATTCACTTTAGAAGAGGAGTTATGTCTAAATCAGTCTAAGCTCTTTATCTAGCTTTATATATGATCAAGGGGTATATTTTGATTTTTAAAGTCAATTTTCTCAAAACGGCGATTTTGGTAATTGCGCGCACGATTTTTGAAAAATGGTTGGTTAGAATTTCATAAAATGTTTATTGAATGTATTAACTATACATATGCACAAAATGAT
Source organism: Maratus michaelseni (assembly GCA_963931845.1). Lineage (NCBI taxonomy): Eukaryota > Metazoa > Arthropoda > Arachnida > Araneae > Salticidae > Maratus > Maratus michaelseni. The sequence continues at coordinate 366,316,597 of OZ007590.1, read as the reverse complement.
TTATTATTATGTTTCTCAAGTAACAAGTTTACAATTCCTGACTACTTTTACATAAAAAAACCCTCAATATTTCGAATTTCTCTAATTGTTTTTTTTTTTTTATCAAGATCTATACATTTTATTATAATTTTTTCTATCGTAGGTCATTTTGAGAACACATTATATTTGTACTCATGAAAAAAAAAAAGGCTGGTTTTAGAGATTCAAATGTCAAAAATCACGCGCGGTATGCATGCAAGAATAATTCTTTGTAAAAAGTGTGTTATATTTTAAAATAAATTAAAAAGCTGTATATGAGTGTATATATTTTTTGAAAATTTTAATTGATAAAATAAACTTTTATTAATATGTGTTTTAAATTTTATAATTCAAAGTCAATTAGCTACGGAGTGACTGTAATTCTTATAGAGATCCCCTTTTCATGTATTTTGTGAGTTCAAAGGGTACCTATCTGACTCCTTAAATAATGTATATTTCGAATATCCATGCAAAAAATAGCTAATTTATAATACTTTATATTGTTGTTTAGATCTGAATATTAATAAGAAACTAAGGATAGTGGAAGGAGGGGGGGGGGGGCAATAATAATGTTATTTATTTTCCGGCTGAAATTCATTTTACATGAAAATCTAAGAAAAACTGCATTTGTTTTATCAAAATAGCGTGAAAGTCAAATAAAGATAAAGTACGCTGAATGTATTGCACTGCGACGTAATTTTTTGTAACGTTGTATGAACATTTATCCAAAAAATCTTTCACAGTGCAATGATGGTAAATGCTAAAGTTGGAATTAAAATGGCGGATATCTGAAATCTCCCAAAGCGCCAACGTGTAATTCAGTCGAAAACCGGAAATATAAATAATTGTGTAATATGATTTAAAAACGATATTTCCAAATTCATAAGAAGTCATTTCAGAAAGAAATTATGCCGACTTAATTTCTGGTAATGCACTTTTATATAATCAAAAATAGATGAGCAGAAAAATATAGGATCAATCAATTTTTTTCCAAGGATTTCCCCCCTTTCCATGTTTGTAAGCTGAAATGAAGTAGCTGGAAATAGGAGAAAAAAGAGGAAACAAAAAGACTATCATTTTTTTTTGTTTTTACAGGTAAGCAATTGAAAGTACTAGAGGCGATGAGTGTTGCGAATTTTCTCTAGGGACCAAAACTTATTCTCAAGAAAATATTTTAGGAGAATTTAAGGAAAACATTTTACGTACGATTGTGAAAAAGGAAATTTTAATAAGTGTGGTTAGGTAATATGTATTCTTCTTTTTAAATTTCCCCATAAATCGACATGGAATCTCCCGACCTGTGAGGAGAAAAACTGTTTTTGAAAGATAATCCGAAGTATTTGACACCGTTTTCATTTGAATTGTAACCGTAAAGGATATTTGGAGAGCTATCAGCTGTGGCGGGCTAACGGAAAAATGCCTTTATTAATTAATAATTAAGTTCGATAAATATAAAAATGTTGTATTATGATAGGAAATACACTTTTGTATATAATTTTTATCATTTCAGCATTTCAGGCAGTGAGTTAAAAACCGATTACAAAATTGCATCGTTGCACTTAAAACCGAGTTAAATGAAACTGTGTAATATGATTTAAAAAATATATATTTCCAAATTCGTCAGAAGTCATTTCATAAAGAAATTGCCAACCAAAATTCTGGTAATTCACTTTAATATAATCGAAAATATAGAAGCAGAAAAATATCCGGTCAATCAATTTATTTCCAAGGAATTTTCCCTTTCCATGTTCGTAAGCTCAAGTGAAGTAGCTGGAAATAAGAAGAAAAATTAAGGGAAAAAAGAGGAAACTAAAAGACTATCATGTTTGTTTGTTTTTACAGGTAAGCAATTTGGAGAAGTGATGAAGGTTGCGAATTTTTACTAGGGACCGAAACTTATATTCTCCAGAAAATATTTTAAGAGAATTCAAGGAAAACATTTTACATACATGTCGAATGTCAACGTTGTGAAAATGAAATTTTAATAACTGTGGTTAGGTCATACGTATTCTTCTTTTTAAATTTCTCTATAAATCGACATGGAATTTCCCGATCTGTGAGGAGAAAAACGTTTTTGCTAAAGAATTTGACACTGTTTTCATTTGAATTGTAACCATAGAGGATATTTGGCGATTAATAACTGTGGTTAGGTCATACGTATTCTTCTTTTTAAATTTCTCTATAAATCGACATGGAATTTCCCGATCTGTGAGGAGAAAACTTTTTTGCTAGAGAATTTGACACTGTTTTCATTTGAATTGTAACCATAAAGGATATTTGACGATTTATCAGCTGCGGCAAGGTAACGGAAAATGCTTAAAAATTAAGTTAATGATTTATAATTAAGTTCTAAAAATATAAAAATGTTGTATTATCATCGGAAATACACTTTTGTATATAATTTTTATAACTCCACGATTTCAGGGAAAATAGATTAAAAAATTCCACTTTTACATACAAAAGCATAGTTGCGTTATAAATAAAATAGTGTAATATGATTTAAAAAATATATTTCCAAATTCATCAGAAGTTATTTCATAAAGAAATTATGACAACCAAAATTCTGGTAATGCATTTTAATATAATCGACAATAGAGATGTAGAAAAATATCCGGTCAATCAATTTATTTTCAAGGAATTTCCCTTTTCTATATGAACGTAAGCTCAAGTGAAGTAGCTGGAAATAAGAAGAAAAAAGAAGGGGAAAAAAGAGGAAACAAAAAGACTATCATGTTTGTTTGTTTTTACAGGTAAGCAATTTGGCTGAAAGTACTAGAAGCGATGAGGGTTGTAAATTTTCTCTAGGGACCAAAACTTATTCTCGATAAAATCTTTTAGGAGAATTTAAGGAAAACATGTTACGTACATGTCGAATGTCAATGTTCCGATTGTGTACACGAAATCTTAATAATTATGCCCTGTAAAAAAACACAGATATTTCTTGAACTAGAAAAATATAATGTAACCAAGAGTGAAAAGATGCAATAACGTATTCCGAGATACCAGCAATTCCGAAAAGCATTCTTTATCTTTATATACCTCAGAAACCGATATGTTTTCCCGTTTTAAAGAAGCATTTATAAAAACAAAGTTTCTGTTGCTGCCAGTGATTTTTGAAAATGTTTCCGAGTGGTTTTTATAATGTATTAATCCGTTTAACTGAACCCGGAATATAGGTTTTTCGGATGAATCCATTCTCAAGTAAACCTTTTAATGTTCCAACAAACATATTTTACAGACAAACATGATGAATCAACAACATCAACATTAACATTAAAATTGAAAAATATTTGTTTACTCTTGTATGTATAAATTCAATTACGCAGTTAAAAGTGATTAATTAAGAATAAATAGCATCCGAAAAACTAATATTCCGATTGAAGAAAACGGATTACCACACTATAAACATTACTCGGAAACGTTTCCGATATTCAGTGGCAGCAAAAGAAACTTTGTTTTTATAAATACTTCTTTAAATCTGGAAAAGTATTAGACTCTGAGATTTTTTATGATAAAGAGTGGTTTTCGGTAGTCGCGGGTAACTCGGAAGAGATTATTATATTTTCGTTCGTGGTTATGTTATTTTTTTGTAGATTAAGAAACGTTTGATATTTTTTAGAATGTGTTAGGTAATGAGTATTCTGCTTTTTAAATCTCCCTGTAAGTCAACATGGAATTTCCCGATCTGTGAGGAAAAAACTTTTAAAAAAGTTTTTCTTCTCACAGATCGGGAAATTCCATGTTGACTTGAGGTTTAAAAAGAAGAATACTCGATCCACTGGCAAAAAAAGTTTTTCTTCTCACAGATCGGGAAATTCCATGTTGACTTGAGGTTTAAAAAGAAGAATACTCGATCCACTGGCAAAAAAAGTTTTTCTCCTCACAGTTCGGGAAATTCCATGATGACTTATAGGGAGATTTAAAAAGAACAATACTGGATTATCTTGTAAAAATGTTTTTTTCCTCACAGATCGGGAAATTCTGTGTTGACTTATAGGGCGATTTAAAAAGAATAATACTCGATCCTCTGGCAAAAAATTTTTTTTTCCTCACAGATCGGGAAATTTCATGTTGACTTAAGGGGTCTCAGGACTCTTAAAATTGGAAAAAAAAGACCATTTTTAACATTTAATATCTTCAAATGTATATAATTTAAAAACACAATTTTTATTGGGATGAAAAGGTATAAGCGCGTTCTTTAATTTCACATATTTAAAAAGTTACAAGATGCAGAATTAATATTTATAGGGGGCTTCAAACTGTTAGACATTTGTCGAGCAGAAAATTGACATGACAGCTTACGCGCACGATTACAAAATAATTTTTGCATCTAGAATAAAAATTTTGGAGTCTAATTATACTTCATATTGTAATAATTACACTGAACCTCAATAAATTTGTATTTAAAGCATTTTTATATTTTTAATGCAAAGTTGTATTGAGCTAATACAATTTAAAAAAAAATTCAACATTATAACCACTTAAAAAAATATTTTTTTAATAATAAAAAGGAAATTTTAGGTTCAATTTATGTAGACTAACATGACACATATTTTTGAAAAATTGCATGAAAAAATATTGATAAGTTTTTGAGATATCATGCGCGTTGTGCCCAAAAACATCATTTTGAGAAAAATGATGTTTTGCTTCAGCTTTGAGTATGCTTCAGCTTTGAGTGGGTATAATTCTAAAAGCCATAACGTCTGTTCTAATGGGAATTTCAAGAAAACATTTACACTAAAATGTTCAGGAAAGATAGGAGTTTAATATATAAAAAAAAAATAAAAATCCGAAAATTTTGAAGGATTAAGAGTCCTGACACCCCTTATAGGGAGGTTTAAAAAGAAGAATACTCGATCCTCTGGCAAAAAAAGTTTTTCTCTTCACAGTTCGAGAAATTACATGGTGACTTATAGGGAGATTTAAAAAGAACAATACTCGATCATCTAGCAAAAAAGCTTTTCTCCACAGATCGGGAAATTCCATGTTGAATTATAAGGAGATTTAAAAAGAAGAATACTCATTACCTAACACACTGTAAAAAAAGTCAAATGTTTCTTAATCTACAAATCCTATATATTTGACAGCAAAAGCACATTGTTTCCATTTGGGAGTAGAAAACATTTATAGGAAATTATATATCTTTTGCTGAATCACTGCACCGTGAAAAAAAGAAATCTATGGAAATATAATATTACCACGAACGACAATATACCATAATCTCTTTCGAGTTGCCACGGTTCCGAAAAGCTTACCTTTTCTTTAGAAACCTTATAAACTAATGTACTTTCGAGATTTAAAGAAGTATTTATAAAAACAAAGTTTCTTTTGCTGCCTCTGATTTTCGGAAACATTTCCGAGTACTTTTTATTTATTTGTATTAATCAGTTTTCTTAAACCAGAATATATTAATGCTGGATGCTAACAATTTTCAATTAAATTTTTTCCACTGCGTAATTGAATTTATACATTCTGTATATTTATCATGTTTGTCTGTTAATCATGTTTGTTGAACATGAAAAAGTTTACTTGAGAATGGATAGCATACGAAAAACCTAATATTCCGGATTGATAAGATTGATAATTACGCTATAAAAACTACTCGGAAGCATTTCCGAAAATTAGTGGCAACATCAGAAATTTTGTTTTTATAAATGCTTTTTTAAATCGCCAAATATATTGGATTCTTAAGTTTCTAAAGATAAAGAACACTTTTAAGGAATCGTGGGTAACTCGGAACAGGTTATTGTATATTTTCGATCGTGGTTATAATATATTTTCTTAGTTAAGTAACATTTCTCTCTCTCTCTCTCTTTTTTTTTTACAGTGCGGCAAAGGCAATCTAGAGTTGATTCTGTTGAATCAAATTCTATTTTTACCGTGGATATTCGTGTAAATATTGATTAAGACGTCGAATTTAATTTTGTTAAAAATTGAATAATATTAATAAATATGATAAATAACTTCATTTAAATAATTTTTATATCAATTCAGAACACAACAATATTACTTTTCTTTCTTATATTTTTCATTCATTTTAAAGAAATATATAATTTGGGATATTATAACGAAACTATACTGTTTCGTTTTGAGCTGAAAAATATGATCCGGCATCTATTCTAGTGAAAACGAAAGAAACACGCCTCCCAAGAGATTAACACAAAAATTTTCAGCTCATATTTATTTACGGTAAGAGCTCTACCGCCCATTCACAGCATGAAAATATCAAAACGATAAGGCGATACACACGCCTTATGGCTTTATTTTTGCGTATTTTGGCTACTTTTGTTAAAGCAAAGTAGTTGAAATAATAATAAAAAGAAAAGTGGAAAAGAGAAAATATTTTAAACGTGTTTGTTTACGGAACAGAAATCCGGAGATGCAAAGTGTGTATATATCTTGGGAGGTCAGAATTTATTCGTGTAAAATTTCCCCCAAAGAAAGTTAACTAGTCGTTGGGGGCCACCGTAATACTTACCCATCATGGATATGCATAATGTAAAATATTAAAATAAAAATGTGTAAACTACTTATGAAATGCATTGCAATTCAAATAAAATCGTGGCTTGATGACGTCATAAACATTAAAGACTCGATTACTGAATTGCTTGAAAGAAACATCCTTATAAATCCAAAAATAATAATTCTATTAACTAGCGGTTTATTGCATTTGATTAAGCGTCAAATTTCCAATTAAAATATATCTTTGAAGTGAAATTTGGATGAAATACAGGGTCATGAAAAATCGAAGAGTGTGGAAAATAGGATTACAAATATCTCGGCAACTCATTATCCGATCGACTTGATGCTTTATGCAAAATTTGTTTTTTTATTGTCTTTTATATTCATTTCTTAAAATAAACAATTTCGAAAATTTTTATATACCTTTCATCAGAACGAATATTTCGAAAGTCCTAAAAAATAGTTCCGGATAATCGAGGTTACTGAAATTCAATAGGCTTCTTCCCATTATTACATACTAAGTACATACCAAATTGCAAGTCTCTATCTCAATTTTCGGGAGATAGAGCGTTTACAGACACACAGACACACAGACGGACGGCAAAAAAAAAAAAAAATTCTAAAAATATGTTTTTCGGAATCTCCAATGTCTGAAACGTGTAAATCCGTCAAATTTTTTTTTTCGATTTTCAAAACGATTACAAGACTTACCCTATACTACGTATGATGGGTAAGTAAAAATAAGTTTCTTTTAATGGTTGTTTATTAATAAAGTTGGTGATTTGTTTTGAATTTAAAGAATTTTTAGAACGGGAACAAGTAACTTTTCTGTTAATATGTTATAAACATTTCAAACATATTACGACATTAAAATTTAAATAAAACAAGTTAATAAATTTTTACATTTGTATAACAGCATAAATACTGCCCGAAAAATATACTTCATGCACCCACTAGGGACAATAAATTTAACCTCGCGCTCTGAAAGGTTAAAAAAGCGATAACTTTAAATAGTATAACGAAAATATCTCATAAGCTTAAAAATAGGATCCATCTCTATTCTAATGGAAATGGAATTAAGTCAGCTACCAAGAGATTAACCAAAGTTTTTCAACTCATATTTATTTATGGTAAGAGCTCTTCCGCCCATTTACATCATGAGAATATCAAAACGATAAATAGATAAACCCTTCTTATGACTTTATTTTTGCGTATTTTTGCTATTCTGGCTGAAATAAAGTATTTGGAAACGAAAAAGAGAGTGAAAAAAAAGAGGAGAAGGGGGAAATATTCTAGTACGTGTTTGTTTCAGGAAAAGAAATCCGGAGAAATGTACCGGAGATGCAAAGTGTGGAGATCTCTTGGGAGATCACAATTTATTTAGTGGAAAATTTTCCCAAAACAGAGTAAACATAAGTTTCTTTTAATGATGGTTTGTTAATAAAGATGATGATTTGTTTCGAATTTAAAGATTTTTAGAACGGAAACAAGTAAAACAAAACTAAGGGCATTTTTAAATATACCTGTTTTCATTAAACATGTGATCTCGTGTTTTTTGTTTATTAAGTTCATTTTGAAATTTTTTGCGAAAATAGTTTATTTATTATTAATGATCTTGAAAATGTAGACGATTGAGTGTAGGAAACTTGTTGATCAATTTATTAAAAAGGTGTTTATAAGCCTTTATGTGTATTGTTATTACTTTAAACAACTACATCTTTACTTCTAAACTTTTCTGTTAATATGTTACATACATTTTTTGCTTATTACAATATTAAAAATTAAATAAATTTTTTTAAATAAAAATTTTGTATTTCTAAATAGCGTAAGCACTGTCCGAAAGAAATACATCACGTGTCCGCTCGGGTAAATAGTTTAAGCTCGCGGGCTGCAAGATTAATGAAAGTGATATTTTTTTAAATAGTTGCATATAATATAGAGAAACTTCTGGTATTGTAAATAGTCGGGTAATATGGAATACCAAGGTTTCTGTTTGGTAAAATGCTGCAACGAATAAGAAATATCATAATCAACTTAAGAATTTTTCAAGAATGCCCCCCCCCCCCCTACCCCACAGAACACGCATTTCGTCGGTCGACGTTAGGGCGCGTTGTGTAAATAAATATTTGTTTGTCGCCTTTGGAAAGTTTCGGGAGATAATTTCTCAATATTTTTTATTCATTATTAGAAGTAATATTTTTACATTGAAATTAAGCATAGCCGTACACAGAAACACTAACAGTTTATGATGGAAAACTCATTTTTTAGTTCGCGATTCACACCAATAAACACAGAGTAATTTTTCCCAAACTGGCGGTGTCCGGTCATATGCTGGGATACTAATATCTCATAATACTCCACGATTATGGTGGCACATAGACAGATCCTTATATTTGTGATTTGTGAAAATTTGACTACCTAGACAGTAGATTTTGATCAAGCTCTCTTGATACCATTAAATCTGTTTTTTTTTGTCAAATTTTGTTCGTTTTCATCATTTTTATTCCCCTATTCCACATTTCAGAATTACCCACAATACCCTCAAAATACGCTTATTATTATTATTATTTGTTTGTAAGTGCTGAAATTTTGTAAAATAATTTTGTCTTGAAGTTTGTAATTGTATTCGAGTTTCGTATTTTAAACAATATCGGGATGTTGTATTGACCCGAATGTAAATAGTATTCTATAATACCCGAAGTTCCTTTGAAACGAAAATACCTCATTAAATTTTAAGCTGAAAAATATGATCCAGCCTCTCTATTCTAGTGGAAACGGAAGAAACTCAGCTCCCAAGAGATTAACCAAAAATTTTCAGATCATGTTTATTTACGGTTAGATTAGTTATCTCCCGCCCATCCACTTGATGAAATTATCAAAACGATAAGAAGATAAACACGTCTTATGACTTTATTTTTGCGAAAATTTGCTATTCTTTTCAAGGAAAGTAGTTGGCAAAGGAAAACGAAAGGGAAAAAAAAAAGTTGAAAGGAAGGTATATTTTGAACGTGTTGGTTTCCGAAAAAGAAATCCGGAGAAGTGTACCGGATATGCAAAGTGTGTATATCCCTTGGGAGATCAGAGTTTATTGGAAGGAAATTTTCCCAAAGAAGGTTAAACAGAAGTTTCTTTTATTGGTGGTTTATTAATAAAGTTGGTGATTTGGTTTTGAATGCAAAGATTTTTAGAACGGAAATAAATAAAACAAAACTTTTCTGTTAATGTGTTAGGAACATTTTCTGCTTTTTACGATATTAAAATTAAATAATTTTTTTTAAATAAAAATTTTGCTCTTGTATTAGCGCAACTATTGTCCGTAAAAAATGCATCCTGTGCTCGATCGGGTAAATAATTTAAGCTCACGTGCTCAAAGGTTAAAGAAAGTGATAATTTTAAATAGTATACGTCTTTTAATTGCTAAAAGGCGTAAAACAGAAAAATTCTAAACAGTAAAATACATTTTATTAGACTGTTGACATGTTTCGGCTCCATCTGAGCCATTATCAAAACAAATACGAATATTCTATAATTGCACGGTCTATGAAGTTATTATTTGAAACACTATCATTAAATTTTTCACGTATTTTTCAAACTACGCATTATTAAAATAAGATCCAACCTTTATTCTAGTGGGGACGGAAGAAATTCAACTCCCAAGAGATTAACCAAAATTTTTCTGCTCATATTTATTTACGGTAAAAGATCTCCCGCCCATTTACAGCATAAAAATATCAAAACGATAAGAATATAAACCCTTCTTATGACTTTATTTTTACCTATTTTTGCTATACTTGGTCAAAAAAAGTATTTGGCAAAGGAAAACGAAAGAAAGACAGATATAGAGAAAATAACAGCAACAACAAAAACAGGTGGGAATGTTCTAGAACATAATTTTTTCCCGAAAAAGAAACCCGGAGAAGTGGTGCTAATCCAGGCGGTGCAAAGTATGTATATCTCTTGGAAGATCAGTTTTTATTCGTGGAAAATTTCCCCATAGAAGGTTAAACATTAAGTTTCTTTTACTAATGGCTTGTTTATAAAGTTGGAGATTTGTTTTGAATTTGAAGATTTTTAGAACGGAAACAAATAACAACAACAACAAAAAAAAGCTTTTCTGTTAATATGTTACAGAAGTCTTATATATGTTACCATATTAAAAATTAAATAATTTTTTAATAAACATTTTTTATTTGTAATTGCGTAACTACTTCCGAAAGAAAATCCGATCACATGATCGTTCGGGTAAATAATTTAAGCTCCCGCGCTGAAAAGTTAAAGAAAGCGAAAATTTTAAATACTATAACGAAAATATCGCATTACGTTTTAAGCTGAAAAATACGATCCAGCCTCTATTCTAGCGGAAGAACTTAACTCCCAAGAGATTAACCAAAAATTTTCAGCTCATATTTTTTTATGGTTAGAGCTCTCTCGCCCATTTACAGCATGGAAATATGAAAATGATAAGAAGATAAACCCTTTTTATAACTTTATTTTTGAGTATTATCTAGCTCAAATAAAGTAGTTGGCAAAGGGAAATGAAAGAAAAAAAAAGTGGAAAGGAGGAAATATTTTGAACGTGTCTGTTTCCAAAAAAGAAATCCCGAAAAATGCACCAGGTATGCAAAATGTGTGGGAGATTAAAATTTATTCGGGGAAAGTTTTCCCAAAGAAGGTAGAACAGAAGTTTTTTTTAATGGTGGTTATTAATAAAGTAGATGATTTGTTTTGGATATAAAGATTGTCAGACGGGAAACAAGTAAAACCATTTTTGTACATTTTCTGCATATTATCATACTTAAATAAATACAATAACAAATATTTATATTTAAGGAGATGTGTCAGATGATCGGTCGCAATATATTATATATAATTGAAAAAAAAAAAAAGGTTAGACAATAAATCCATCTTATTAGAATAGTTGAAGGAAAACAAGAAGGAAAAAAAAATGTAGATTTAGGAAAAGGTGAGAATGTTCCGAGTTTATTTTTCCGGAAAAGAATTCCCGTGAAGTATACTGAACATGTGGAATGTGTATATATATCTCTTGAGAGATTATTCGAGTAAAATTCCCCCCAAAGAAAATTAAACATTAAGTTTCTTTTAATGGCAGTTTATTAACCCCTTGGGGACAAGCGACACGTATACGCAGCGCATAAGATGCTCAGAATCCTCGATTATTCCCACCAGTTATTTTTATTGTAAGCTTTGCCTTATTGAAAATAACTGGTCTATAATACACTAACTAACAATAACTAACAATAATAACTGGTAATAACTGGTGGGATCATAGCATTTCTGCGATTCAATTAGGCTAAAATTTCTGATTTGAAAAATCGGTGGTGAAAGATTAAAAATTCTGTAAAGGACGCTCGTCGTGAAGGGGTTAATGAAGTTGGTGATTTGTTTTGAATTTAAAGAGTTTTAAGCACGGAAACAAGTAAAAAAAAAAACTTTTCTGTTAATATTTTATAATTATTTTCTAAAAATAACTATATTAAAAATTAAATAATTTTTTTTAATAAAAATTTTGCAATCGTAACTACTGTCCTAAAAATATACATCGGGCGCTCGCACGCTGAAAGGTTAAAGAAAGTGATAATTTTAACGAAAATATTGCATTACGTTTCAAGTTGAAAAATATGATGCAGCATCTATTCTAGTGAAAACGGAAGAAACTCAGCTCTCAAGAGATTAACCAAAAATTTTCAGCTCATATTTATTTATGGTAAGAGCTCTTCCGCCCATTTACAGTATGAAAATATCAAAACGATATGAAGATAAACCCTTCTTATGACATTATTTTTGCGTATTTTTGCTATTCTTGCTCAAATAAAGTTGTTGGAAAGGAAGCGAAAGAAACAAAAAGGTGGAAAGGAGGGATTATTATGAACATGTTTGTTTCAGGAAAATAAATCCGGAGAAGTGTATACCTGATATGCAAAGTGTGTATATCTCTTGGGAGATCAGAATTTATTGGTAGAAAACTTTCCCAAAGAAGGTTAAACATAATTTTATTTTAATGGTGGTTTATTAATAAAGTTGTTCAGTGTTTTTGAATTTTAAAGATTTTTAGAACGGAAATATGTAAAACGAAACTTTTCTGTTAATATGTTACAAATATTTTTTACATATTACGGTATTAAAAATTAAGTAACTTGTTTTTGTAAAAATTTTGCATTTGTAATAGCGTAGCTACTTTCCGAAAAAAAAAAAAAAAAATACATCGTGTGCTCACTAGGGTAAATAGTTTAAGCTCGCGCGCTGAAAGGTTAAAGAGAGTGATAACTTAAAATACTATAAAGAAAATATCTCATTACGTTTTAAGCGGGAAAATATGATCCAGCCAGTGTGGCCAGTGGACTACTTTTTTAAAATTCAGTTTTCTTCATTGCCACCAATTTTTTGAGAAAGTAAAGTTTGCCTTATTTAATGACAAATTAAATAAAGCGATAACAAGGCAAACTATACCGTTTCAACAAAATGGTGCCATTATAGCAATCTTAAATTTTTTTTAAGTAGTCCACTGGCAACACTGGATCCAGCCTCTTATTGTAGTGGGAACGGAAAAAACTCGGTACTCAGCTCCCAAGAGATTAACCAAAAATGTTCAACTCATATTTATTTACGGTAAGATCTTTCCCGCCCATTTACAGTGTGGAAATATCAAACGATAAGAAGATAAACTTTTCTTATGATTTTATTTTTGCGTATTTTTGCTATTCGAGCTAAAATAAATTATTTGGCAAAAGGAAACGAAAGATAGATAGATAGATAAATAAGTAGATAGGTAGATAGATTAATATATAGTTAGACAGATAGATATATAGATATAGATAGATAGATAGGTGAATAGAGATAGATAGATAGGTAGATAGATAGAGATAGATAGATAGATAGAGATAGATAGATAGATAGATAGATAGATAGATAGGGTGAGAGAGAGAGAGAGAGTTTCCGAAAAAGAAATCCGGAGGAGTGCACCAGATGATGCAAAGTGTGTATCATCTGGTAAGTCTCTTGGGAGATCAGAATTTTTACATGGAAAATTTTTCCAAAGAAGGTTAAAAATTAAGTTTCTTTTAATGGTGGTTTATTAATATAGATGGTGATTTGTTTTGAATTTAAATATTTTTAGAACGGAAATAAGTAAAAAAAAAAAAAAAAAAAAAATCTGTTAATATGTTAGAAACATTTTTTACATTTTACAATATTAAAAATTAAATAAAATTTAATCTAATAAAATATAATATACCCTGAATGAAAATATACAATAAACTCTTCCAAGTTACCCACGATTTCGAAAATCGTTCTTTATCTTTAATAACCCCAGAAACCAATATATTTTTGAGATTTGAAGAAGCATTTATAAGAACAAAGTTTCTTTTACTGCCACTGATTTTCGGAAACGTTTCCGAGTAGTTTTTATAGTGAATAAATCAATCTTCTTAACGCGGAATATGTTTTTTTTTAAAATGCTATCCATTCTTAAATAAACATTTTATTCATGTTCAACAAACAGGTTTTACTGAGAACCATATGATAAATTAGTGATCATTATTTTCTTTCTCCTATTTCTATAATTTTGTTTTAGCCTTGATTGCCATCGTCTTCTGTTCAGTCACGGTGTGTAAATTTTCAAAACCATAAGATGATAAAACCGTCTCATGATTTTATTTTTACATATTTTCTTTATCTTTACTCTTGTGCTCGAATAAAGTAGTTAGAAGAGAAACGAGAGAAATAAAAGGAACCGGGTGATGGGAGATTGAGGGAGGGGTTGTTTCTGGAAAAGAAATCCAGAAAAGCGTACGCAAAGATGCAGATCTCTTCTTGCGAGATTAGAATTTATTCCTGAAAAGTTTTCCCAAAGAATGTTAGACATAAAAGTTCCTTTTAATGGTGGTTTATTTATAAAGCTGGTGATTTTGTTTTGAATATAAAGATTGTGTGAGACGGGAAAAAGATAAAACAATACTTTACATATTCTCTGCCTACTACCATCACGCTAAAATTAAAAAATATATATATTTATATTAAAAAAATAAAGTATTTATAAATTAAATATCTATATATTTAAAGGGAAAAGCGCATTCTATCAAATTCACATTCTCTTTTCCACACGGAAATCGTCTCTTTGCGCATGTTTCAACGTTTTTTTAAGACTTCTACCCTCAGAAACGGGAAACGTGTTTAGCCCTCACCTGTTTAGCATAGAGCTGTTTAGCATAGAGCTGTTTAGCCCGTTTAGCCTAGGGGGGATTGAACAGGGTTGATTGAAAACGAATGGCGCAATATGGCCATTGCCATTATACTTAACCAATGAACCCCCAAAACTAATAAGGGAAGCGCCTTATCAGAATAAACCTGTATACAAATTTGAAGCAAATCGGATAATTCTGCATGAAAAACACATTTATTTAAATTAAGAGGGGGATTAGTCCCCCCGTTCCCCTCTTTATACTTAACCAATGAACTCCCAAAACTAATCAGTGAAGCGCCTTATCAGAATGAATTTATATACAAAATTTGAAGGAAATTGGATATTTCTATCAAGAGTTATCGCATTACGTACATACATACGTACATACATACATATACAGAACCGGTGGGCACATTAGCTCTCAGGCTTTGATAGCCTGTGAGCTAAAAATATGCTTTCAACAAACAAAACGATGAAAATTTAGGTTTATTTTATACAGATTACCACGCACTATATATCCAGAAAATTTCATGAAAAAATACCGAATTTTTTTTTAAAACTACCTTCGCACATTGCTCCAAAATCATGTTTTGAGGAAAATGACTTTACTCTCTTTGAAAATCTTCCATATTTAACAACTATTAAGAGTGCCCTTCATTTTGTTTTAAAGTGTTCAGAAATGATTACTCTTTAATATATATTATATGTTGCATTCTGCAACAGTCGAAGAAAAAAAGATGACAAACATTTCCAGATTAATTGCAGTCGTACTCGAATTTTACTCATTAGCAGCCGATTAAAGTGTAGATTGCAGAAAAGAAAAAACACGATGGCAGTCGAATCCGTTTTATTTAAACACAATCCTCTTTAGTTTCCGGGGAAATGCTCTTTTTACACAACGATAAATTTAATACTCTCCATAGAACATCATTTTTATTAGATATGAATTCAACGGCAAAATCCCCATGTTCAACAGTTTATTTTAACATCACTTCGACGACAAAATCCCCATGTTCGTCTGTTGCTTCGTTTTAAGCGAAGAGGCTCAAGAGAACATTTCGTAACACGTTACCTTTTTTACCAAATGCATGTTCAACTTTAGCTCGCACTCATTTTTATCGGAGAATTAATGTTGAAGAAATACGTTTCTCCTAGTTTTTGGCGGGAAAAGAAAATTCCAGAAGAAAGTGGAAATCAGAAACGCGGGAAACTGAAAGAATAAGTTTGGGTGTTTGCATATTGAGAATACAATTTAATTGAATGAATTTTTAGACTATTAGGAAAGGGAAAATGGTGAATTTACACAGACTAAAAGAAATAAAAGTGATTTAAATGCGGCAATAAATAGGAAGTATTTAATCTAATGAAGAATTTAAGAAAATATGTTTTTTAAGAAGAATTATTTTTATGAAATGTGTTTATTACATCTTATTTGTTGGTAAATAAAAATGAATTTAAGTAGATTAGGATAAAAAATGTTTTAAATATGGACAGTAATGGGATACATTTAAGAAAGGGAATATTTTAATATACTAGGTTTGTAAATGGGTAAATGGAATATTAATAAAAGGAATTTTTTTATACGATAAAAGTTAATAGGTAAGTAATACATATATATATATATTCTAAGATTGAATGATTTGAAGGTAAAAAAGTCCTATGACCCTTTAAACAACTATTTCAACTCATTTTTATTTACTTTAGTAAGATCCTATTCTCAACACGAAAACATCCAAACGATGAGAACATAAACTCGTCTACTTTCTTTTTTCGTATTTTCTCTATCTTTGCTCATGTGCTCGAATAAAATAGGGAAATGGAGGTGTTTGGTGAAGGCTAGGGAAAAAAAAGATATTCCGAACGTGTTTGTTTCCGGAAAGGAAATCCGGAAAAGTGTACCGGAGATGCAGGTTGTGTATATCTCTTGAGAGATCAGAATTTATCCGTGGAACGTTTTCCCAAAGAATGTTAAACGTAAGTTTCTTATAATGTGGGTTCATTTAGAAAGATTTGTTTTTAATATAAGTACTGCCAGACGGGAAACAAAACAGTACTTATATACATTTTATACATATTATCATATCAAAATTAAATAGAAATTCTTATATTGCAGGTGATCTGTCCTATATTTGATTGCAAAGGTATTCAGATCACTGTAAAATTGAAAACTATTACTTTGACAACAAACTCGTATCCTCACAACATACAGGGGATATTATATTCAGGATAATCTACTGGGTGTCCCAAAAGTACTTGACACATTTTAAACTTCAATAAAAGATCAAGCAATTGGCGTGCGAGAGTGCGATTTGGACAAAAATGTTTCTTATGATCTGAAATTTTGTTTAATCAAATAAAATACTTAGTTCCAAAACTTTCTCATAGATGGCGCTGCTTCCAGAAAGTTATCGAATAGGTAGAATGCCTTTATACATAACCATGGCGAAAGACGCACCATGCGTATGCACTGTTTTTGTTCAAACTATGGCAACCCACATTCCAGAAGTTAACAATATTCGTATATCCATCCTCACTCGTCTAATCGAACTCAGGAGGGCGAGTATTGTTAAGTTCTAGAATGTGGGTTGCTATAATTTTGAAAAAAAAACAACTCTGTATACACATTGTGCGTCTTTCGCCAATGTTATGTATAAACACATGCTACCTATTCGATTACTTTCCAGAAGCAGCGCCCTCTATGAGAACTTCTTGGAACTATTTCTTTTAATTTGCTTAAACAAAATTTAATATCATAAGAAGCATTTTCTTCCAAACCGCACTCTCGTACGCCAATTGCTTGATCTTTTATTGAATTTTAAAATGTGTCAAGCTTTTTTGGGACACCCTGTATATCGTATATCCTCTGGATGGCTTAAATTGTCCTGCCGATAGCTAGAGGATACTCTTTGTAATGTCAAAAAGGATAGTCTTTGTATGTCAAAATGTCGCATCTATACTAGAGATGAGTTCGGGCTCTGCTTTCGGAGCCCGGGCCCGCCCGAGCCCGACGATTTTAAATCCGAGCTCGCCTGAGCCCGAAACATTTTGTGTCATCAGAGCCCGAGTCCGCCCGAGCCCAATATCGAAAAAAAAACATAATATTAAAAAAAGTTTTAACAGTAATATCTCATATTTAAAAAACTTCTTACATGAAAATAACTGTTAATCTACAGCACATAATTAAATTTTATGGGAATTTACATTCAATCATTTCAAAAGAGAAGTTTGGTATGAAATAAAAATATACTTCCTTAAAAGATTCTCATTATTTTCTCTCCCAATAAGCAAACCTGATGGACACATTAATGAAGTGCGTTTTATGAATAAATTAATGAAATTTGGAGAAATTACTATTCCTATGCCGTTTTTCTATTTCCTATAATAGGTGTATTTCGTAAATTATAATCGATTCCTTAATTAAAACAATACTTCGTGTTCCTGAAAATCAGCTTAAATTTAAAATTTGGCACCGTTATCTGAAAGATCCTATGCTTTTATAGGCAAAGTGGAAACACTTTGCTTTTTTATCGGAATAACAATATATGACAATTATTATGACTTACGAATGTGAGTGACTTCGTAAATGTTCAGAGCAGAGCTTTAACATGAGCAGAGTCCATGATGAAAAATAGAATCACTAACGTTATTTTCATATGAAGAGCCATTATAACTCGCACACAATACGAGACTACAAATTTCAAAATCTTAAGCTAGTGCTGATTAACTATAAACAAAAGAAAGTATTCACTTCACTTTAGATATCTGAAAATAAATAAATAAATAAACGTTGCAATTGAAAAAATATCCTGCTTTTACAAACGAAATCGAAATTATTCGCGCTATTTTTTCCATTGGCGCCATATCCTGTCGACGCGTCAATACCGCACATAAATTTGAAAATATTGCAAATTTTCTTTTAAAGTAGCATTCTAAAACTGGAAAAGAAAAATAAGATTTCTGCTTCCCCTTTTATTCATTCTGATCAAAATATCATTAAAATGACTTAAAATGGAATACGTAATTTTTTAGGGGAAAAAGTTATTTTTATTTTTTCTATATGAGAATAAATAACATTTTTAGTTTCAGAAAGAATGAGCCCGAGCCCGCCCGGGCCCGAAGACTGATATAAAAATTGAGCCCGAGCCCGTGTCGATGGTTAATAAAGGTAATCTTATATTTTCCCCATTCTTTTCAATTCTGAAAATCTTCTTTATGTACAAACAGCAAAGAATGGTGAATTTTTAAGAACAACGTGTGCTCCACTACTGGAAGCAAGGCTGAAAATGACTGTATATTGCCATCTGGTGGAAGTATGAGGATATTCATACACCGGGACAGTAGTGACCAAAAAAGTGAGGGATGCAACTTTAAACTGAACAAAAACATATATTACACATTTCGCTCATATAAAAATTATATTACTATGCTCCATGAGATTCATATTTATAACGAATGCATTGGTTTTTCAAAAAAAAAAAATTAAGATTTATTGTTTGTTGAAGGTTTTAATGATCAAGTTATAGGGTGGGTACAGGGGACAGTAGTGACATTTGAGATATTTAAATTCCATTTTAAAGATTAAAAAAAAAAAACAGATTTTCACAGTAGAAGCAACATAATATTGTAGAGAAACATTTTAACATTAAATGAGAATTTATATTGCAAAGAAATGCCGAGAAATATATCGGGGACTGGGAAATCCTATTTATGAGATATCATTCCAAATATAAAATGAAGGTAGGTGGAAGGAAAATAAGGAAGAAGTCTAAAATGTCAAAATTATGCCTTGAATAGTATCTGACGTTTACAGGACCTCTAATTGCTATATAAGACGTCCAGAGGCAGTCTTTGTTTGTATGCAAAGGAAGAAGTCTAAATGAACATTTGCGTGCTTTCAGATTCTTTTCTAAGGACAATGTAATCGGATAATTCGGTTTCTGAATCCGATGGCTATCTAGTGGATGTTCTCATAAGACATGACAAATGCAGGGTCTGTAGGAGTGATATAGGATCTCCAGAGGATGATAGTGGCTGTAAGAATAATCACTTTCTAATTTTCTTTCTCATTTTTCCATCAGGCAGTTTTAGTTTTTGAATTGCCATTGTCTCTCCCCCATTCACTGCATGAAAACATCAAAACGATTACGAAGATAAATTTTCTTATGACTTTTTTTTCATATTTTACCTATCCGGGTTCTTATGCTCAATTAAAGTAAGACAAAAGAAAAAAAGAGGGTGGGGGTGGAGAAGAACAACAATTCGAGCGTGTTTGTTACCGGAAAAGAAATCCAGAGAAGTGTACCGGAGATGAAAAATGTGTATATTCTTTGAGATATTATTCGTGAAAAATTTTCTCAAAGAAATTTAAACCATAGTTTCTTTTAATAGTAGTTTATTAATAAAGTTGGGGATTTAGCTTTGAATACAAATATTGTCAGACAGGAAATAAGTAAAACAATACGTTATACATTCTCTGAATATTATCGCATTAAAATGTAATATAAAGCGTTTCTTTTAATGGTGGTTTATTAACAAAGTGAACGATTAGTTTTGAATGTAAAGATTGTCATATAGGAAACAAGGTAAAACCATTCTTGTCTATTTTATGTACATTATCATACTTACATAAATTAAAAATAATTATTTATATCGAATGAGATTTGTCAGATGACTGTTCTCAAAGTAATATATATCATTGTAAAAAAAAAAAAACAAATAATAAAATAAATAAAAATAATAATAAAAGAAAAAAGATAAACCCATCATATGACATTATTTTTTCGTATCTTTTCTATCTTCACTCTTGCGCTTAAATACAATAGAAGGAAAACGAGAAGAAAAACAAGGAGTAGATTTAGGAAAAGGGGAGAATATTCGGAACGTGTTTGTTTCCGGAAAATAAATCCAATGAAGTGTACCGGACATATAGAATATGTATATTATCTATCTCTTGGGAGATTAGAATTTATTCGTGGAAATTTTTCCCAACGAGAGTTAAACAAAAGTTTCTTTTAGTGGTGGCTTATTAATAAAGTTGGTGATTTGTTTGAATATAAATATTATCCGACGGGAAGTAAGTAACACTATACGTTATACATTCTCTGCATGTTAAAAATAAAATAAATATACAGATATTCAAGGTGGTCTTTTGCATAATCTGTTACAACGTCAAGTATATTAAGTATATTATTGTTAACTTGGAATATTTTTTAGACAAAAATAAGAAGAAAATTTTTTTAAACGTTTTATATTCCTTGTATGTCATATTTCTGTATTTTTTTTTTTTTTTTTTTTTTTTTTTTTATTAGCTATTTTGGATAATTTGTTCTAAACTAAAATATATCATTTGTTAATTTGAATTATTTTCGAAATCATTAATCACTGTTACCTTTCTTATTTTTCTAGCATTAAGTTTTAATCCTTGTCTTGCCATCGTATCTATAAATTTTTAGGTAGTTATTTTCTTAGTTCCAATCAGAACAAAGATAAATCTAATTTTTAAGATAATAGCTTTACGAAGATATTTTTTTGGACAGTCTGCTATTGATTAAATTTTTTAGAAGTAGTGAATCGTCAAATGCAACTGTTTTTAAGAATTAAATAAATAAATTATTGATCCGTATGAGATAAAAAATAAAGTGCTAGTTGCATGAAATGGTGTGCCTGCATACAAGAATATTAAAAATATTATTATTTTTTTGAAATATTTAATTTAACAATAATAACTTGGACTTACACTGTGAAATTTAATATTTAAAACACACATATATACTCAGTGTACAAATGTTAAATATATATATAACCATTACTGAAACATTACCGAAACACCAACAAAAACTATGAAATTATGAATTAGAATGTAATACTTAATTGACAACAATATTGTTCCCCAACACTCTGAATATAGATTCCATGTACATAGTAAAAAAAAAAAAGAAGAAATTAAATTAAAAATTGTAAAAATGAAATTTGTGGAATTTAGACAGCATCTTCAGGTCCCAAATGCCAAATTACCACAAATAAAATGTGTGGTTTCATCATCATAATATATATATATTTACAATATACCCAACGTTTCGGTGTTTGTTTGCAAAGCTATCTTCAGGGGTTTCTTGACCTTTTTACAAGAAGTCAGTTGTTTGAATCTAACTTAATTCAAACAACTGACTTCTTGATGTATCCACACTGAGCTCTGGAAAAAAGGTCAAGAAACTCCTGAAGATGGTTTTGCAAACAAAGACCGAAATGTTGGGTACATTTTAAATATGTTTTATAATTTAAATTTTGATTTTAAACATTTGTTCGCTGATGAGTATATATGTATGTTTTAAATATCATTTAATTTTAATTTTAATTTGTCATTCACATTTCAGTATTTTCGCTAATGTGGTTTTTTTTTTCTATTTTCTAGGTAAGTAAATTTTTCCTATGGAATTCTTGATCTATGACGATTCATTATAAGTTTGCATAAGATAAGTATTGTGTAATATATATATATTTTAATTTTGACTGTGCTTTTTATAATATACCTCAAAATTTGGATTTTTGTTAACTGCTGTGAAAGTATTTTTTGAAAATGTATGTTGAATTTTTTTGTATTGTGCTAAGAAAGAATAAATAAAGTTTAGATACATATATCCCTGTTTACGATAACTGAAGTTTATGGCAATAAAACCTGAAATGTGACTTAAACCGGAAGATTTCATTACTATATGCTCTTTGAGCGTATTTTTAGGGAAACGAAACTTATGTTATGATTAACTTTTAATGATTGAATTCTTTCTTTTATTTTCTTCTGTAGTTTTATGTTAACTGTTAAAATAATAAAATTTATACAAAATGTTTGCCGTAACACGACATACCGCATTGTACAGGAGATAAAGATCTGTAAGTAAAATATCGGTAACTTGTAGAAAAATTTTAAACATTTAAAAATATAGTTTGACCTAAATGAAATGATTTTATTATCGTGTGCACAAAATCTTTGTTTTCTGAGGCTACTTGTAAGGAATGGAATATGACTTAAATCAAAAGGTTTCATTGCTACGTGAAAAAAAAAAAAACATTGCTATTTTAAGCTATTTTTAAGTAATTGAAACATTTTTATGAGTAATTTTTAGTGATTAAATACAGGGTGGTTAAAATTAAACTGACGGTACTCAAAGGCTCATAGCTCCGGTTCTACTGATCGGATCCGAATGCAACTTCAAATATATGTTATGTAGATCATGCGGCCAAGGTTTTCGTAAAAAAAAATCTAGTTTGAAATTTCGCTACCAGATGGCGCTGTATTGCTGAAACCATATGCAAATGAGTAGCTAATGTAAATTCGCTATAAAAGCGATACGTATGGTTCAAAGAAATCATTCGTCCGCAGTGAACATGCCGATGAACAAGAAGGAACGCGCATTGATCGAAAACCTTTTTACCAGAAAGAGAGCAATGCTTCGGCTCTGAATGTAATTTCCTCCACAATCGACGACTCAGTTGCTCGTCGTCCGCTTCCGGTGCAACCTTCAGAGGACCGGTTTCTTCAAACTTACGAATCGTGCCCCTAACTTCATTTACGGACATTTTTCATCCGATAAGCACGGAGTGCTGCAGAAGCATTGCTCTCATTCTGATAAAAAAGTTTTCGATCAATGTGCGTTCCTTCTTGTTCATCGGCATGTTCATTGCGGGCGTATAATTTCTTTGAACCATACGCATCGCTTTTATAGCGAAATTACATTAGCTACTCATTTACATATGGTTTTAGCCATACAGCGCCATATGGTAGCGAAATTTCAAATTATTATTATTTTTTTTTTACGAAAACCTTGGCCGCATGATCTACATAACATATATTTGAAATTTCATTCGGATCCAATCAGTAGAACCGGAGCTATGAGCCTCTGAGCACAGTCAGTTTAATTTTAACCACCCTGTACTTCATTTATTTTATTTTCTAATGTTGCGTTAATTATTAAAATTACAAAGTAATTCACACTGGATTTCTTTCGTAAAACAACGAACTCAACGTACAAAGATATTATTTCTGTAACGATATTAATTACGCGAATAAAGATATTATTTCGTAACTTATAGAAAATGATGAAACATTTTAAATAACTTGAATTAAACATAATGATTTCTTTATCATGTGTACAAAATCTTTTTTTTTCTGAAGCTACTTGTAAGGACTTGAATCAAATGTGACTAATCAAATGTGACAAATCGTATATGACTTAAATCAAAAGGTTTCATTACTATACGTACAAAAAAAAAAAAAAAAAAACTTTGCTATTTGAAGCTATTAAGTAACCGAAACATTTTTATGAGTAATTTTTAAGGATTAAATATTTTATTTATTTTATTTTCTAATATTGCGTTAACTATTAAAATTACAAAATAATTTACACTAGATTTTTTTTTTCGTACAACGACAAACTCACGAATAACGATATTATTTACGCGAATAAAGATATTATTTCTGTAACTTGTAGAAAACATTGAAACATTTAAACATAGCTTGAATTAAACATAAGGATTTTATTATCATGCACTGTAAAAAAAATTTCCTGAAAAAAACGGAAATTGTACTGGCAATCGAGACGCCAGTACTATTTCCGTATTTTAACGGATAAAAAAATTCCGTAAATTCCAGGAAATTTTCCGCGATTTCTGAAATATCCGTTTTTAAATTTCCGTTACTTAACAGATATCTTCCGTATTTTTTAGATATTTTTATATCGTTAAAATACATTTAATAGGACCAAAAAAAAATAAAAATGTTTCTCAAGGAACATCTCATAACACTTTTTTCTTCCACTTCTGTGCGAGTTTTTAGCAAATAACCAACATTTGCTAGTACGGGGTTCGAACGCGGAAAGTCCTGTGTACTAAACTGGCGGGCTGTACCGTTACGCTACGAGCGGACACTTTGTTTTCTCAATTGTTGTTATTTATTCTAAAGGATGCAAAAACGAAGGTTTCATAGATGGATTTTTTCAATATTTTATTTTCATAATTTTTAATATCTTGCTTTATTATTTGATGCTTTATAACAGATAAATTTGAACTTTTTATATATTATATGCGTAAAACATTGCATTAAGACGAATGGTTGTTTCGTTTTGGAATAGTACATATACTTTTTAAAATTATGTCTGTTCATCTATTTATCAATTCCAGTAAAAACAATATTATCTTAAGTAGACGTATTTATTACATGCTATTAAAGTAAATTTTCTTTATCTCTTATTTTAAAAACTTATGTGAATAAACAATTTTATAATAAATTAAATTATTATATTTAATCTTTGCTGAGAGCTTTTGTGTACGATTCTGTTAAACTGAATAATTTTTAAAAATCAAAACAAAAAAATAGATTTTTAGAGAAAATTTTGAAATTAATGACCTTAGGATAGGTAAGTTTAAATTTGGACTTGATAATTTAGTTTAATTTATAAAATTATAAACTAACGAAATAAATTATAAACTTCATTTTTATAAAAGTAAACAAAAAGTTATTAATTATTTTTTATAAATTTAAAGTAAAAAATATGAACTTCGTAAAATTATAATTTATAAAATAATAAATTTCTGTTTAATTCACAAATTTATAAGATAAATCAGCTTAGTTTAACACCTACATACCGATAATTTGCAAAAATATTATTTTATAAATCCTTAAAAATATTTAAAAAAAAATTGCGAAAATTTTGAATTTAATGACCTTGGGATAGGTATGTTTAAATTTGGATTTATTAATTTAGTCTAAATTAATTTAGTTTAATTTATAAAATTATAAACTAACTAAATATATTATAAACTTTATAAAATTATAAACTTCATTTTTATAAAAGTAAAGAAAAAATCATTAATTATTTTTATAAATTTAAAGAAAAAAATATAAACTTTCTAAAATTATAATTTATAAAATAATAAATTTTAGTTTAATTCTCAAATTTATAAGACAAATCAGTTTTGTTCAATACCAATAATTTGCAAAGATATTATTTTACGAAACCTTTAATAACCTAATATTGCCTCACTTTAATAAAATTAAAATAAAATTTTAAAATGTCAGTGAAAAAAGTCATAATTTGAAGCACTATACAGAAAAAAAAGTAGATTTAAAAAAATATTTTTCTGTAATTTATATAAATAAAGTAAATTTCTAAAGATTTCACTAAAAAATAAAAAATATCATTATTATTTATACAAAAAATTACCGTCCAGACACGGGACTGGTTAGAATGAGCTACAGGATTGGCCCGTGTCTAATGACAGAAAATAGGCCCACGGGTAGGACCGGTCCAGGCCTGGATCCTAGAAGATCCTGGACCCTAATAAATACAACAATCTTAATTCGCATTTCAAACAAGACGATATCTGTATGCAAACCTCTGAACGTTATTTACGAAAATGGGGAAATACGGACATTGTACTGTTTTGAAAAAAATCCATCAAATTTACGGAAAACTTTCTGCATAACTACGGATTTGAAATCCCCTTTACGGAACTAATGTCATTTACGGAAATTGTACTGTTGTTTTGGAAAAATGAAACTTCTTCGTAAAATTTTACGGAAAATCTCTTGTATTTTCACGGATTTTTTTTAGAGTGTGTGCACAAAACTTTGCTTTTTGACGCTATTTTTAAGGAATGGAATATGACGGGAACCGAAAGATTTCATTACTTAGAAAACTTTAAAATATCTAAAGATAGCTTGACTAAAACAGAATGATTTCATTATTATGCGCAAAAAATCCTTGCTTTTTAAGACTATTTTTGTGGAATCGAATATGACTAAAAGCGAAAGGTTTCCTTTCTACCCGATTTTTTTCTTTTCTTTTTTCTTTTTTTTTTTTGTTTCTTAAGGATGTTATATTTTTAAGGAAAAGAAAAATGTGTGTGTTATGATTAACTTTTAACTATTAATTTTTTCTTTTTCTTTTGTGTTGTTGTATTACATATTAAAATTACAAAGTAAATTATACTAGATTTTTCTTTTTCTTTTTTGTAACACTACAAATATACTACAGAATGATAAATAAAGGTTTTATTTTTTTGTCATTTGTAGAAGACTTTGAAACATTGAAAAATAATTGTGTGATAATAATCAGCTCATTGTATTGGAGTAGCCAATTTCCATGCCTCCAGGATGGTATTTTTTTTTTAAATAGTAACCTTCGCTTTACTTTAATCGCAGAAAACTATTACAAATTCTGAGGTTAAATTAGACGAAGATTATTATTCACAAGTAGTAAGGGCTCCTGAACACCCCCCCCCCCCGCCTCTTTTCCTGTCTACGTCACTGGTTCAATATTCATCGTTAGTTAAAAAGAAAAGTTACAACTTAAAATTGTTCACATTTCATAATAAAAATGATCAAACAAATAAATAATGGCATTTACTTTCATATTGATTCAAACTACATATTTTACACTAGATTAATTTTACCGCAATTATTTTAATTGGTAAAGAAATTATATGAGATGTAATCTTCCCAACTGAGCGAAAAAGTCCGGGCCAGGATTCGAACGCGGGATCCCTTGGCTGAAGCTGTCAATGCTCTACCAACTGATCAATCCTGAGCGAATAGGGCTGAATGATTTCTCCCAGTTAACCTTAATGATCATATAGCATCAGGTCTGATTAGAGTAGTCAATTTCCATGGCTCCAGGATGGTATTATTTTCGAATATTAATATTCGCTTTACTTTAGAAAACGATTACAAATTTTTAGATTAAATTAGACGAAGATTATTATTTACAAGTTGTGATATCTTGGGTTCCTGAACCCCCACACCTCTGAATCAGCACAACATAATAAATCACAGCTAATCGGATCTCCAGTAAAACGCTGCATAACATACATGTGTAGAAGGTGAATGTACACAGATATCATAAATATGAAATTTATTTATTGAAGATAATTCAAATTAACTGACTGGGGAAATAATTACAGCTAAAAAGGTCATAGGTTTTTGTATAAAGTAATTTCGACTCTCTCTATTCGCAAAGAGATCATAATGTATTAGTGGATCAGTATGCGATACAATACTAAAATACGATATTTAAATACGTCTAAATGCTTCAGAAATGCTTTTATTTTCCATTTAAATGCAGCTTCAGCTCCATCTTTTACGAGAACCTGTACGTTCTAAATTTATTGAAGATGCAGTTACCTTACCACTTCTAAAATTCGCATTGCAATGTGTATCCTATCACTATTATTATTTTGCTTTTATCGCTCTTTTTTCAGTTGACAACTTAAAATGGATTTGTAAAAGAAAACACAGGGGAAATAATCTTTAACCATTATAAAATCTGAAAAAAAAGAAAGAGAAAAAAATTGCGAATAATCAAGTCAGATTCTCGCAAATATTTTCCCGCATTTTCATATTCGCGAATAATCAAAACTCGCGAATGTTAAAATCGCGAATATTGAGGGATTACTGTAATTAATGCGACAAGAGTTTAGTTTTCATTTATTTTTATTTTAACTTTTTTTATATTTCTTACTATCTCAGTTGAAAATAAGGTGCGAGGCCTCCCAGAATTCAGTTTTGCCACGGATCTTCTACTCCGTAAACCTAATTATGTCATTGCAACATGTAAAATATAAAGGCTTTTAAAATGCAATTTTAAACTACATTATATATATATATATATATATATATATATATATATATATATATATATATATATATATATATATATATATACATAATGTTCTTCTATATAGGAAAATATAATATAACCACGAACGAGAATATACAATAACCTCTTCCGAGTTATACCCATGATTCCGAAAAGCGCTCTTTATCATTAGAAACCTCAGAAACATATACAATTTTGTAATCCAACGAAGAATTTATAAAAATAAAGTTTATGTTGCTGCCACTGATTTTCGGAAACGTTTCCGAGTAATTTTTATGGGGTATTAATCAATTTTCTCAAACCGAAATATCGGTTTTTAGGATGCTGCTAAATCTCAATTAAACATTTTCATTTGCTTAATTGAATTTATACATGCAAAAGTAACAAAATAATATTAATGTTAATGTTAATGGTGTTAATTTATCATGTTTGTTTGTAAAACATGTTTGTTGAACGCGAAAAGGTTTATTTAAGAATGGATAGCAACCAAAAAACTGATATTCCGGGTTGAGAGAGAGCTGACTAATTCGCTATAAAAACTACGTTCGGAAATGCTTCAGAAAATCCGTGGCGGCAAAAGAAACTTTGTTTAAAACAGGTATTCAATTATTAAAGCCTGTATATTTATTGTTCTTCATATTACCAATTTTTACACTCATGCATTACCGAAAATAAAATGGTTAAAAGTTCCATAAAAACAGTCCTTCATTATTAAAAATGTTAAAAGTTTCACATAAAACTGTCACCATTACACAAAAGCGTTTTCACTCCGGCTGGAGCATCCTCAGTTGTAAACCTCAAGCATCCGTCTCTTCACTATATATCTGACTGGAGGTTGAAGAATGTCTTTTATTCACTTGGATTACAACTGAGGAAGCTCCAGCCGGAGTGAAAACGCCTTTGTGTAATGGTGACAGTTTTATGTGAAACTTTTAACATTTTTAATAATGAAGGACTTTTTATGGAACTTTTAACCATGCTATTTTAGGTAATGTCTGAGTGTAAAAATTGGTAATATGAAGAATAAATATGGAACTTTGTTTTTTTAAATGCTTCTTTAAATTACTAAATTGTATTGGTTTCTGAGATTTCTAAAGATAAAGAAAGCTTTTCTGGAATCATGGGTGTAATTCATAAGAGGTCATTGCATATTTTCGTTTGTGGTTATAGTATATTTTCATAGATTAAGAAAGATTTGTCTTTTTCCATTAGTGACTTCGTGCGAGATTTTATTTTATTTTTCTACCTAATTGTTTTTCTACTATTCTTATTTTGCAGCATAAACTGTTATTATTTCTAGAAATATGTAATATTTAATATTAATTTTTACACGAGAAACATTTCTGGCGCTTAGAAAGTTTTTTTTTTTTTAAATGTCAATTTATTTATTGTTTTTGTTCGGCAAAAAACTTTTCGTTTAGTGTTACTTATCTTTTTCTTTCCTGCCGAACATTTGTTGACACACGTACGGAAAGTTGTTACTTTTTTATATCTTCTGAAATAGTATAAGGAAAAAATCATGTTTTGTTTCAGCTTGTTAATTGACCAAAGTTTTTTTTTGTGAGTATTTCTCTTAGTTGCTGTACGTAAGTAAGTATAAATGATACGAAAGAAGTTTATATACTGCTAATAATGCTAGAAAAATACTTCTGAGCATTAGTCTATATTTTTTCATCTTATATTTTATTGAGAGAAATAATTCTTTTCCTTTTTATTGCCACTTTATCAACGCTTGCAAGTAATTGTCAATTTTTATTATGTATTTTAATTAATAACAATAAATTCTTACGCAGATTGTTATTTTGTTTTTTGTTTGAGGAAATACTATTTTTTGTTTCATATTTCGAAGAAAGAAAGCGATCTAAAACTAATATTTATTTCAAGTCTTTGGATGATAGTATTTGTAATAATGTATAAAATACGGGGTTCTCCAAAAGTTCGTTAAAACATTAAAAATGCATCAATAAGAAACAAATGATGCTAAAAAAATTGCGGTTTGCAGTAATGGATTTTTTTTTAACCAAAAAAAAGTTGTTTAAAAAATACCGACAGAGGGCACTGGCATGCATAATATGAAGCAGATGTATGCAAATTAGATGTATACTAAAAGAACCATTTGACGTCTGACAAGCTTCAGTATCCCAGCACATCAAACAGGCTCTTTTCCCGTTTTCAGTCATTTTTGCCGTGCAGAATTTGCCAGTTTCCGATTCCCTGTTCTTCTAAAAGAGTTTGAACAACAGTGCTTGGTCTGGTAATGATAACATATTGATGGCATCTATCATGTCATTTTTGAACCAAAGTGTTTTCAATACCGAACATGCCATAGTAAAACATCAATAACACATATCAATTTCATGAAAATACGAGTATATTTACGGGAATTAGAGCACGGACAGACAGACGACAGACGAACCAATTCACAAACAATTTTCAAATATGTTGGAAACTATCGTATAATCACTTTAATTTCTCTCTTGTACTCTCATGTTTGGCTCTATAACTACGCATAATAAACCATTATTTTTCCCAAATAATTTATGCCCCCCTCCATACTGTATACTCTTTTATAATTTAACGCATGCATTAAAATTGCGGTAAAGTACCAAAACTTTCAGCTTTCGTAATTTCATTTCACTTGTATATATGATATATGGGAAGGAGCGTCACATTTTTGCAACCAATTTTAGTGTCCATTAATTTGATATATATATGACAGGTCAGATGATGCAGAATTTGCCAATCAGCTGGCGCACTAGCAGGGTGTGTTGTCATAGCAACATCTCACAGTCTGCTACAATGTGAAATTAAATGGCAACCCGATTACTGATGTTACTTCCACTCGGAGGCCTTGTCAGTAATCGGGTTGCCATTCATTTCATATAGCAGAGAGCTGTACGATGATCAAAACTTGAAAAGATATTAACAAAAGTTTTCTTCATTCTATTAAATCCTATCATACGTAATCTATGTAATAAAAGCGCAAGTCATGTGATTGAGGAAAACAAATACGGGTTAACCACTTCATTTTTATTATGCCAGGCAGCTATTTCTATTCAAAACTATTTTTTCGAATAAAATTGCATAAAAGTTACATTTTTAAAAAGACAGTTAAAAAAATTGTTTGTTTGAGAGATGAGTTACATTGAAAAATGTATAGGCTCTCAGATAACGTCAGTTGAAATTAGGTTGACAGCCCAATCTAAATACATTAAAGTAGATAAACACAAAAGATTCGTTCATCGTGAGTCATAAAAATATTAAACTATGGAGGTAATCATTCGCAAAGCAACATCTCCATGTGAATTTAACAGCGCTGTCTCTTGTCGAAAAAAAAATTCGTATCTGTAAACGTGGCATACGTAATAAAATAAGAAAAAAATGATGCCCATTTCGCTCATAACACGATATAATTAATTTCACTGAAATAATAACGATTTTTTACATTGTAAAACTAGTTATAGTACGAATGCACCTTATTTGTCACATTCAACGTACTCTTTTCAAATTGTTCGATAGAATATACTTGTCTCTGAAGAGGGATAGAAAAAAAGTCTTCATATTAAAGCAGTAAGAATGATGTACATATTGTTACTATGTTCGATTTCTTTTATTATGCAATTCCGATCGTGATATTCTTTATTCTTTCGAGTATGCCGAAGAATGGGTAGTAACTCCTTTTGCAATCATATCAGCTACGGGACATGATATATTCAACTAATATCGAATGTGGGGTTTATGAGCATTTTTGATAGAACCCATTTGTGCTACGTAACGGAATCTTGTAAAAATATTCGGCCAGCGAAACGAAAGAAAATATCGTAGATTGAATCTCACATTGGATCTCTTCGGTACCTGTGTTAAAAAAGAAAAAAAGAAAGAAATTTAGAGGAAAAAAAAGAAAGAAAATGCATCTATGACGGAATTGGAACATCAATTGAGATTCATCGTTTCTTGAAATGATGTATTTTGATTTATTCAAGATAAATATCGAATAATTTATAGCATAATTTTTTTTTTTTTACTTTTTTATAGCCCATATGATATGGATTGAAAAAGTTAACTAGACCGTTAATCAGATTAAATTTACCTTTGAAATTAATTTGTCAGTTTTTTCTTTAAATTAAACAGTTTTTGCTTAGTGCATTATTATTTATGCTTATCAAATGAATTATAAATATGTTTAATGCTCTAAAATATAAAATAATCTCGAAAAAATATTTTTTTTTGAAATTCTTGAATTATTACTGCTGTTTCAAAATCTCTAAGAGGGGAGAGGAGACAAATTATAATATGGTCATCTAATTAAACATTTCGCACAAGTTGTAGCTCTTTTATTGTTTATTTAGAATCATAAAAAGTAAACACCTTTTCTTAAGAATCTTCAATCAAAAGTACAATAAAAGTATAATAACATATTGTACTAAAGCCAGTATAAGAACATCAGGTTTTAGGAAAGACATTTCTGCTGTAGCAATAAGCCTTCTAATGAAATTACCTTTTACTTCATATATATAAATGAATTACTTAACGCCACACATTTGCCGGTGAAAATTATCCATTAAGTCAAGTAACCAAAAATAAATCATCACGGTAGCAGGTGAAACTCTTCATTGCCCGATGCAAATGTATTAAAATGAATTGTGCAATTGGAATGTCGTGTAAATCGAAAATTAACACTTTCGCATTAGGCAATTTTCCCTTGCAACTTTCCTATGAAACTAAGTAATTTAATGTTATTAAAATAATGGTAACTCCTGAAAGACTTTCGTAAATTTTTTCCTACATAGTTATCTCAAGTTTACGTATCAGTAAATATTATTCAGTATACAGATTTATTATAAAATGTCTTACGATCTAAAAATATACGGGCAACATGATATAAATGCATTTTTTGTAAGGTAGAAGCCGCGACCTTATAGTCAATGATGTTTTTATTTTTTTTATTTTATTAAATAAAAACGAAAGTTCTCGTTTTCCAATGACAACGCTGATTTTTTAAAGACGAGACTTCTCGTTTCCCAATGCGAATGAGTTAATTACTGATTCCTTTGAAAATAAAAATAAAATAAAATAAATCCACCAAACGCTACTAGACATTCAAAATTTTATAAAATCTTCCGAAATCACTTTAAGATAAAATTCTCAAACTACACAAATATTTTGAAATATTTCAGGACTTATTCCTGTTTAATTTGAGGATTTATTTCCTTCCATCATATTATATTTCTCAGCGAAAGTTGATGTCGACGAGGGTGACAGTAGTGACAAAATACTTTTCAAATAAATCTTAGGCTACTTTGCTTTTTTGTTCTTTTTTTTTCACTGTTTTATGCTGCGAAAAATAATACAAAATGGAATTTTTTTTTTGTAATTTCAATGAAATATTGTAAAAAATCTAATCTTTTTTTGAAAATAATTTTTTTTTTAGAAATCTTTTAATGCTTTTGAAAATAAAAATAAAATAAATAAAATAAAACCACCGAAAACCATTATACAATCAAATTTTTCTAAACCCTTCCAAAATCACTTCAAGATAAACTTCTCAAATTACACAAATATTTTACAATATTTCGTGACTTAGTCATGTTTAATATGACAATTTATTTCCTTCTATCACATTTTATTTCTCAGCGAGAGTTGATACGACGAGAGTGACAGTAGCGAACAAAATACTTTTCAAATAAGTTTAGGCTGCTTTGATTTATTTTTTGTTGTTGTTCATTTCGCACGTTGTTTTATGCTTTTTAAATTTTTAATACTAAATGTGAAATTTTTTAAAAATAAATTCTTATGAAAATTTAGTAAAAAGTCTAATGTTATTTTGAAAATGTTTGTTCATGTCTTTAATAATAAAAATAAAATAAATAAACCCACCAAAAACCAATTCAAAAATTTCTAAACCTTTCTAAATCACTTCAAGATAATCTTCTCAAATTACATAAATCTTTTACAATATTTCATGACTTATTCATGTTTAATTTGACGACTTTCCTTCTATCACATTTTATTTCTCAGCGAAAGTTGATGCGACGAGAGTGACAGTATAGCGACAAAATACTTTTCAAATAAGCTTAGACTACTTTGATTTTTTACTCAATTTTCACGTTGTTTTATGATTTTAAAAATTTTAATGAAAAATGGGATTTTTTAAAATTATTTCCTATGAAATTTTGAAAAAAGTCTAATATTTTTTTGAAAATGCTTTTTTAAGAAGACTGTTAATGCCTTTGAAAATAAAAATAAAATGAATAAAATAAAATAATCACACAAAAATTCACTACACATTCAAAATTTTCTAAACATTTCTGAAATCACTCCAAGATACACTTCCGAAATTACATAAATCTTTTACAATATTTCCTGACCTATTCATGTTTAATTCAACGATTTATTTCCTTCTATCACATTTTATTTCACAGCGAAAGTTGATGTCAATGAGAGTGACACAATTCTTTTCAAATAAGATTGGGTTACTTTTCTTTTTTGTTCATTTTTTCATGCTGTTTCATGCTTTTAAAATTTTTAGAACAAAATGTAAATTAAAAAAAATCCTATGATTTTTTGTAAAAAGTCTAATATTTTTTTGAAAATGCCTTTGAAAATAAAAATAAAATAAACCCGCCGAAAACCATTATACATTCAAAATTTTCTACTCTTCCGAAATCACTTCAAGATAAAAAGTCTAATATTTTCTTGAAAATGCTCATTTCTTTGAAAATATAAATAAAATAAACCCACCAAAAACCATTAGACATTCAAAAATTTCTAAATCACTTCAAGATAGTCTTCTCAAATTACAAAAATGTTTTGCAATATTTCATGACTTATTCATGTTTAATTTGACGAATTTCCTTCTATCACACTTTATTTCTCGTGGAAGTTGATGTCGATGAGCGTGACAGTATAGCGACAAAATACTTTTCAAATAAGCTTGGGCTACTTTGATTTTTTGTTCATTTTTCACGTTGTTTTATGCTTTTTAATATTTTAATACCAAATGTGAATAAAAAAAATAATACCTATGAAATTTTGGGAAAAGTCTAATATTTTTTAGAAAATGCCTTTCTCAGAAGACTGTTAATGCCTTTGAAAATAAATATAAAATAATCCCTCAAAAAATAATTGTACATTCAAAAATTTCTAAACACTTCTTAAATCACTCCAAGATAAACTTTCGAAATTACACAAATGTTTTACAATATTTCATGACTTATTCATGTTTAATTTGATGATTTATTTCCTTCTATCCCATTTTATTTCTCAGCGAAAGTTGATGTCAACGAAAGTGACAGTAGCGACAAAACACTTTTCAAATACGCTTAAGCTGCTTTGATTTTTTGTTCATTTTTCACGTTGTTTTATGCTTTTTAAAACTTTAATACAAAATGTGATTTTTTTTAAAGTAAATTCCTATGAAATTTTGTAAAAAAAATCTAATAGTTTCTTGAAAATTCTCGTTTTAAAAGACTGTTCATGTTTTTAACAATAAAAATAAAATAAATAAACCCACCAAAAACCATTAGACATTCAAAAATTTCTAAACCTTTCTAAATCACCTCAAGATAATCTTCTCAAACTACATAAATCTTTTGCAATATTTCATGACTTATTCATGTTTAATTTGACGATTTATTTCCTTCTATCACATTTTATTTCTCAGTGAAAGTTGATGTCGGCGAGAGTGACACAATTCTTTTGAAACAAGATTGGGTTACTTTGCTTTCTAGTTCATGTTTTCACGCTGTTTTATGCTTTTATAAATTTTAAAACAAAATGTAACAACAACAAAAAAAATATCTTATGACATTTTGCAAAAAGCCTAAATTTTTTTTTAATTCTTTTTTTAGAAGATTGGTAGTGCCTTTGAAAGTAAAAATATAATAAAATAAATAAAATAAACTCGCCAAAAACCATTAGACATTCAAAATTTTCTAAACCCTTCCGAAATAACTTCAAGATAAACTTCTCAAATTACACAAATCTTTTACAATATTTCGTCACTTTTCATGTTTAATTTGACGATTAATTTCTTTCTATCACATTTTATTTATCAGCGAAAGTTGATGTAGACAAGAGTGACAGTACCGAGAAAATACTTTTCAAATAACTTTTTAGGCTAGTTTGTTTTTTGTTCAGCTTTTCACGTTATTTTATACTTTTAAAATTTTTAATAGAAAATGTTACTTATTATTTTTTTTAAATTCCTATGAAATTTTGTAAAAAGTCTAATATTGTTTTGAAAATGCTTTTTTAGAAGACTTTTAATGCCTTTGAAAATAAAATAGATAAAATAAAATAAACCCACAAATTAAAATTAGGCATTCAAAAATTTTTAAACTGTACCGGAATCACTTCAAGATAAACATCTTAAATTACACAAATCTTTTACAACATTTCGTCACTTTTCATGTTTAATTTGATGATTAATTTCTTTTTATCACATTTTATTTCTCAGCGAATGTTGATGTCGACAAGAGTGACAGGAGCGACAAAATACTTTTCAAATAAGTTTATGCTACTTTGCTTTGTTGTTCGTTTTTTCACCGTTGTTTTAAGCTTTTAAAAATTGTAATACAAAATGTGAATTTATAAAAAAAAATTCCTATGAAATGTTGTAAAAAGTCTAAAATATATTTTTTAAATGCTTGTTTTAAGAGACTGTTAATGCATTGAAAAAAAAAATATATAAATAATCCCTCCGAAAACCATTAGACATACAAAATTTTCCTAACTCTTACGAAATCACTTTAAGATAAACTTCTCAAATTACACAAACATTTTACAATATTTCGTGACTTATTCATGATTAATTTGGCGACTTATTTCCTTCCATCACATTTTATTTCTCAGCGAAAGTTGATGTCGACGAGAATGACAGTATAGCGACAAAATACTTTTCAAATAAGCTTAGGCTACTTTCATTTTTTGTTAATTTTTTCACGTTATTTTATGATTTGAAAAATATTAATACAAAATGTGAAAAATCCGTGAAAATTTGTGAAAAAAAATGCGAAAATTTTTATTACTAAGAAATTTTGTAAAAGATCTGATATTTTTTACACTCTTTTATTCAACTAAACTGGGTTCATGCATATAAATATGGAATTTTGTATTTGATCTTTCACCCATTTCCTGATTGCTAGAATTATAGAAATTATATATGTAAGAGATGTCTTCCTGATGGCAATACAAAATTTTAATATTTTTAGAACTTAATTATAAATTAATATATTAATTTAAAAGCATTTTCCCGTTAGCCGGGCGCAGGTGATAAATCTTCAAATATTCTTTAGAGTTACAATGCAACAACAGTGGAGTTAATGATGAGCCAAACCTTTCTCGCCAAAATAGGCCAACTCATTGGGAAACTGCAACAATGGAATATTCTAAACACAAAAAAGTAGAAAATAAAATATAAATAAATAAAACAGATATTAAATGTTTTATATGCGCTATTGTCAATTAATAGTTTAATATTAATTAAATTATGATTATATGTTGAGAAAACAATTTCAAAAACTTGAATAGATAGTTTAAATAAGGCTTTTTCTTCCTTTCCTGTTGCTAAATCTTAAAAAAATGAAACGGGAAAAAATTATAATTTTTAAAAATAAATTCGTTATTGTTATCGCCTTCTACCAAGAGCAAATGAAAGCAACGTGTTTTCAATAATCGGTAGCACACACCAAATTAACGTACTGTAACGGAAATTTTTTAGTATAACAGGAATATCAGTTATGAAATTAGACGCCATTTTTAAGAGCATTAAATGCTTATAAAAGAGTTGTCTACAACGTATAAATCCATCGAAAGTCGAAAGTCAAAAATTTTCACGAACCCAATACCTTCTTTTTGTATAGAAAGAAGAAAGAAGAAAAAAAAGTGTTTTTATACCCAGTGGTGTAAAAACTGGGTACAAATGGACCGATTGTCACCACTAAATTTTATTAGTATTCTTCGCCTAAATTTTATTAGTATACTTCGTCTAAATTTCATTAGTATTCTTATTAGGCGAAGAATATTAAAAATTTAGTGGTAGCAATCGGCCCGTTGGCGCCTAGTTTTTACACCGCTGTTTAT
Organism: Maratus michaelseni; assembly: GCA_963931845.1. Taxonomy (NCBI): domain Eukaryota; kingdom Metazoa; phylum Arthropoda; class Arachnida; order Araneae; family Salticidae; genus Maratus; species Maratus michaelseni. The sequence goes on along the minus strand of OZ007590.1, from coordinate 366,278,185 downwards.
ACCTAGTGTATGTATTGAAAGTTGTTGTATGAAAGTACATATGTATATAAGTACAGAGTATAATAGTACGAATGTACAGGGTGGTCATAAAAAAACTTTGCCGATATATGGAGCTCTAGCGGCCGGTCCGTTCAACCGATCGAGGTGAGATTTCAGATATAGTTATTCAGAGGTATGAGCTCGGGATTCTGTGAACGGCAACAAATTGGCTCTCACGGTTACGGTTATAGCTACAAAAACTCGAAATTTTCAAATGGCAACGCCCATTTTCTTTCATCGCAAAATGTTTAGCGCTTGCGAAAACCCTAAAGAGCGTTGGAACGGTACGTGTATAACGGATATATCGCAATAAACGGACGCGTTATACACGCACAAAAACAGCTAAGCGAACGGCCAATGGTCGGCATTAGCGTGCTCCCGACTGAAGAACTAACATTCCTACCCCACTTTTTATCCGTTTTCTACGCTGACTATCTGGCGAACGGCGTTCCGTGATTGGTATTTTGCCTCTGTCTTATGCAAATTTCTTTCGTGCGCCCTGATCGTGTTTTTTGCGGCCGTTCGCAGAGCTGTTTTTGTGCGTGCATAACGCGTCCGTTTATTGCGATACACATATCGTTCCAACGCTCTTTAGGGTTTTCGCATTCGCTGAACATTTTGCGATGAAAAAAAAATGGGCGTTGCCATTTGAAAATTTAGAGTTTTTGTAGCTATAACCGTAACCGTGAGAGCCAATTTGTTGCCGTTCACAGAATCCCGAGCTCATACCTCTGAATAGCTTTATCTGAAATCTCACTTCGATCGGTTGAACGGACCGGCCGCTAGAGCTCCATATATCGGCAAAGTTTTTTTGTGACCACCCTGTATATTAGTACGTATGTATATGATGCATTTACGTATGTAAGAGGAATTTAAAGATATATGCAATGAAATAATGAGCGTATGTATGAAGGTAATGTATTATGAAGGGACTGTTAAGCATGAGGGTAGTTTAAGAATTATAAAGCTACTCTGGCACATAAATAAAATCTGTCAATATATCCATTTTTTTAACACTGATTTTCTTTGAAAATAACAATTTTCTTGATTACACGTTTTCATTCTTTATTTGAGATATATTAGCTTATTTTGTCAGTAAATGAGATTTAATTGCTTCTGAAATAACGATTTTATCGACAAAATTTCAAATCGCTTAACAATTTTGACATTGTAGGTTCAATGAAACACAACAAAAAGATGTCAATTTTGTTTACAACAACTGCCTGTTTTATAAGTCAATTATCGTGTTAAGGGAAATCGAACAAAATAGACAACATTTACTGCAAAAGTATTAAATGATAGGACTTTTCTTAGATAAATTATTTGGATCCGTCTGAAATTAATCTGTATCTGACTAATAATTCGATATATTTTTAATTTTTTTTAAGATTTTGCTTTTAATCGATAATTATCGATTCAAAGCAGCACTACACAGAATATTATTTTTCCACTAGCACTTTTCCTAATTTAAGAATTTTAATGGTCGTAATTGCAGATAATTCTGCAAAAGGTTCACTTCTTAAAAACATTGAAAAATATGGTTATGTAAAGGTTCTTTCTAGGTTTTACATCTTTAAAATATGAAAAAAAGGTACTTGAGGTTACTTAGACCAGCATTGCCAGGTTCACTGTTAGAACTAGTCAGATGTGCCAATCCCAAAACTTTATTCTAATACAGGTTAATCTTTCAAAATGCGTAATTTTTTAGCTCACAGATTATCAAAGCCTGAGAGCTAATGTGCCCGCAGGTACTGTATGTACGAATCGCGATAATTATTGATAGAAGTATCCGATTTACTTTAGATTTTGTATATGTTCATTCTGATAAGGCACTTCCCTGATTAGTTTTGGGGGTTCATTGGTTAAGTATATAGGGGGGAACGGGGGCTTATCCCTCCCTTTAGTTTATTGTCGATTTCTTTATTTTTCGAAGGGAATTAATTTTTGAAATAAGAGTATAATATACAATTAGTGTGAATAGCCTGTGAGCTCAATGCCATATCAGTTTAACTGGCCACTTTTCTTTTAAATATATTTCAATTTTTTTGTCAATAAATATTTCTAACAAGGGGAGTTTGGGGTAGGTGGGGGCTGTAAAAAAATCGCAATGAAGTCTTAACCAACGGGTAATATATTAAAAAAACGTCCAAAATTTTACTTATTACAAATATGCAAATCAAACCTAGATTGGACAATTGTGTGAATAAGTACGATTTTTTTTCAACAACTACTGCAACAGACCCGAAAATCAAACAAAAATCCCTATCATAGTGCCACCTTCTGGCCGAATTTTTCTAAAATTTTATATAAACCTCGGCTTGTTACATTACATCTAAATATAAAATTTTGTAGAGAAATATTCATAAATTCTTCACTTAAATTTCAAATAATCGAGAAAATCGCACAAAAATCGCTATTACAGCTCCTTTTTCCGAGAGGATTTCACCATTTGCAACTAGAAACCTGACATCCATAGCCATAAACGCATATATGTAGTTTCGTTCAATTCTATTCATAACTTCATACACTTTCCGATGATAGAACAAGAAAATCGCACGAAAATTCACCACTTCAAGCAACTATCACGGTCTTCGTGGCTGGATCTGGTCTAGAATACCTTGGAGGAGAGATCCGACCCAAATCTGATAAAACACACTTCCGTCCTTGCTTATATACCATTGCTATTTGACCAGAAAAGCCAAAATTTGCATAAAAATACTGCGAAACACAGAAAACCCACAAATTCCGAAGGCTAACAGACATTCCTCGAAAATTAAAGTAGGTAAAATAAAGTACAGAGGTCGCTGATGCGCACACATATGTTATGTTGTCACATCACGTCCACAATCAAAACAGTAGAATGCCTATATAAGACTACTACAATAGACTTATTTATAGTCACTAGAAAGTAACATGCTATTTTTCTTTCGGTTACTTGAACAAAAGATCTTTTTATCACATCATTTTAAAAGTTTTGCGGCGCTCTCGAAAATTTGGTCTGTTACATCAAATTTTGATTGGTAATATAGGCAAACAGCCATTAGCAATATTTGAACTTTTCACGTGGTTGGTGGTGGAAAGATTTGTTTCTCTTCATTATCGTTGCTGACAATTTCTTAATTGCTCAATAGCAAAGTTACATCTTAATTGCTTTTGAAAAAATAATGTACAAAAACAGTTTCGATTCTGATCGGTCAGCTTTGTGGAAAAAATGTCCGCATTATCCGATGAGTAGTACGCTTTAAACGATGTCTTTAACAGTAATTGTAAATAGGAAATGATGAGCGAATAGGCAATTGTACTTATTAACCGAAGACACATTAACGAGATTCTATATATGAGAACCCTAGAAACCAAGGGATACAAGTGACAAAATTTAAATTTGGAGTAAATTGAGTTCAAAGTTTTGAGTCAATAGTAATTGACTGAAATAATTATGAAACTGTTGCTTATTTCACATGGTGGTGGTTCACATGGTAACATATAGTGGTTTTTGAACTCTTATTTCAATAACTGTGTAAAGAAGGTGGAGTAATTTTTTTTAAAATTTAAAGTTTCAGTATTGATAACAAGGGCTACAAGTTTCGAATGCTTAAGTAGTTGACCTCCAAAACGTAGCACAAAAGTAAAAAAAAAAAAAAAAACACTTTTTTTTTAGTACAAAAAAATAGCCTTATTTCCAGATAGCCTGTGCACTTAGCTCAGATTTTTCAATTTTGTCACTTATACCCCTTGGCTTCTGGGATCCTCATATAGCAACGTCTGCCGAGATGGAACACGCAGAAGACCGAAAAAAACAATCAGGTTTAGATAAAATTCCATCGTAGCAGGTATATCGTTTCTTGAAAATGCATTGCGTTATTTTCACCAGAACCATGAAGCTTTCTATTTAAATACGATTTACGTTATACACATGCTTTAGTGCATTTGTTTCAGACTATCTAAAATTGTCTAGCTGTGCACCAGTTTATCCGTTGTGAGATATCTAAAAGTTAAATTTAGATGTCGAAAAAAAATTATCTTCTTATTCGATTATTTGTACTACTCAGAAAAATTTGGAGTTTTGTATCATTTGTTTTTGAATTTGGCGTCTCTCCATGAAAGTGAGATGAAAAAACTGTCTATGTCAGAGGCGCCATTTGAGGGGCGGCTAGGGGGAAAGGGCGATTTTCCCCTTCCAGAAATTTTATATTTTAGAGTGTAATCATCACAGGTCCGTTTAAAAAATAAATCAGAATTTGTACAAATTAAAAATAATTTGTCAGATTTGTTTAAAAGAGAAACATTATCATTAAATAAGCATTTTTAGCACATAAACCAATAATTATCAATATTATTTGCTAAAGCCTTTCTATTGCAACATTATCAAATTGAGACGCTGATAGTCAACGAGTACCTTAGGTAATATTAAAAATATATGTGAGGATAAAACTGTATCAATTGCTTCTGAGCTGTGCACAGCAAGATTAAAATTTGTCCTCCTCAAACAAAACGTTGCCCCCCCCACCCCCCAACGAAAGAAAGTTTTGAAATGGCAGCTCTGGTCTATATGGTATACACCGATACCTAGCCCGCTCCCTTTTTTTTATTCGATACTCCAAAAGGGACGTCTTTACTTTACATTTATATTTTCAGATTTTTCGTAACAAAAATGCATTATCAGTATTTCAGTGCCTAAGATACTCAGGTTCCTTTTTTTTTTATATATATATTTCTGAAAATACTTTTTACCCTTTGTGTCAAAATATTCGATATCACATACAGTTTCTTTATACTCTATTTTACATATTGCTGAAATAGGAAATATCTTGCTTTTTAAAATTTTGTGTAAAAACAGACTCTTTGAGAAGGTTTACTTTCTGAGAAACATTTCAAATATATACTTACTGTAAAATATGGCGAGCAAAAATATGTGTAAAAATTTATCCTACTTTTCATTTTAACAGGATGATTTCAACATGCTTGACTAGAATTTTTTTCAATTAGTTTACTGCATTGAGTGCACAATTTGATTCAAAGCAACTGAAAACTTTCGTCTAAATATGCACAATCGGTAAAAGAGAAAAAAAAGCGAACAACCCATACATTTTAATTTTCAAATTGCCACAGGAAAAAACGGAAATAGCCATTCGACTGGAAATTATGTCTTCTTCCAATTTATGTTCAAAAAGTAGTTTTAGGGGTTCGTCTTCAATACTGAAATAGCACCAACTCATTCGGTCAAGTAGTTTAGGAATTATGAAAGTTTAAAATTTGGAACTACTATTGTTAAATTTATTTGTAATCATTGCAAAACAGATAAAATAAGTACCAAGCTTGCTTCAAAATTAAGAGCATTGTTGACGGCATATAGTGAAGCGAATCGAGCCTCAGTTCCTGCGTATATTCGGTATATATATAAAAATTAAATGCACCTATTCAAAGTAATTTTATTATTTTACTAAACGAAATCTTTTATTAAAAATTGGTTGGTACAATTATCGATTATGCTAATAACATTTTTTAGTGTGGTAGTTATTAAAACATTGTCCCTTTTGGAGAGGGTCATACGTAAGTCATTATCAGAACCACTGTCACATTCATTAGCAGTCTCAACATCACTTGGTACACCTGAAAACACATCTGCAAAAAATTCTTTACTATAATCTTCAGATTAATGTTCCATTTTCGATTAATTATTAAAAATTAAATTGAGAGTAACATTAAGACGTTACGCTAAACACGCAAAATCAACTAAATACGATGGCTATTACTCACACAACAACGGTTTTACTAGTATAAGATGTAATTTGTTGCCTCGCGTCTTCAATACCTGTAAACTATATAACGCCGATTCGTGTTTACCGTCTCCTGCATTTGAGAAATAAAAAAAGCTGATTCCGTATGTCATCTTCAATGTTTGGAAAATGAAAAACGCCAATTCACGTCTCCGCCGACAATGTGTTAAACAATGAGGGTTTCGTGTTTGTTTGGCCACCTGACCGGGACATACTCGTATGCTGTATAGCGGGTCAGTAAAATGCACCACAAACTATTTTTCCGCACAGACCATAATGTAACGGAATTCTTTTGTGTGTCTGTCCCTATAAGCGAACTACAAACGCTACACACTTCAATTTCAATACCGAACATTCTATAGGAAACCTCAAAAACATATAAATATTATATATCAATCCAAGTGTAATTATGAAAGTTATAGTATGGTCAGACGACCATTTGGCAGACAAAACGAAGTCACAAACACTTTTCAACTATGTTGGAAACTGTTAAAAAGGGGTTTTTAACATTTTCCAACATAGTTGAAAAGTTTATATGAATTCGATTTGTCTGTCCGTCTGTCCCTACTCTAAGTTTCGTAAATGAACTTAAATTGCCATCTAATTTTTATATGTTATTGAGGTTTACTATAGAATGTTCGGTGTTGAAATTGAAGTGTGTAGCATTTATAGTTTATTTGCAGGGACACACTTTAGAATTTGGTTATACACTGGTGTGCAATGCTAATTTTTGAACACGTGAGTATTCAAAAGGAAATTCTATGAAGAACAGGTGTAAAAAAGAGGTACACTACCCTAACAGCACGGCCAGTCGATGTGAAGTCCCCTGGACGTCACACATGGTTTAAAGTGTCATAATCGCTACGGTGAATCAAAATATGGGATCTTTCACTCGTCTCATTATTACTCTCAAATGATTGTTAACACTGAAAAGTCAATGTGACTGTCGCTTTGTGATGGGTCAGCCGGTGACATTACAATGAAGTCACCTTGTGATTCTCAAGTCACTGTCAGTTGAAGATTGAACTTTGAAGTCATTGTGAGCCTTGCATTGTGATGAGTCGCCAAATAATGTCAGAATGAATTCGCATGGTCACTTTCTAGTGACCGACACTCTATTGTGAAGTCATCATTGCACTTCTTTCTGAAAAGTCTCCAGATGATTTCATTTTCTGTCATTTGGGAACTCGTCACAGAACAGATATCACGATGACTTTACAATGGAGTGTCAAAATGACAGTCACATGAGAGTCACAAGGTGACTTCATTCTTAAGTCACCTGGTAACTCGTCAAAAAGAAGCAGTCATGGTGACTGTTCAGTGGAGTGACCAAATGAGAGTAAAAATGAGACGAATGAAATATATCACATTTCTGTTCATTGTAGTGACTGTGACAATTATGACCATTTGTGATGTAAAGAAGACATCACATCGACTGGCTTTTCTGTTAGGGTAGTACTTATTTTCTACACTTGCTGTCTATAGAATTTCCTTTTGAGTACTCACATGTTCAGAAATTAGCATTTTGTGTTTGTTGCTTAAGTTTTGCGCACTAGTGTATTATGGTCTATGGGGAAAAGTCGTTTGCGGTGCATTTTATTGATGTTACAACATTTGGAACATGATGAGATTGTTATGCATCACCGAGGTGGATTGCAACATTCTTTCTTCGGAGCGATAATTGCTGGATATCGATGATTGAGGAAAGTTGGTTTTCCGCTATTGTACGCATTTTTAAACTTATCTATTTTTGAGTGTATTACATGGGTTGTATAAATTCTATAGAACATATACAGGGCGACAATAAAGAATTCACACACATTACCTAATAGGGACAGCAATTGCTGGAAAGGGATTTTTATTGAGTTATTTGTTTTTTTTAAGTTGCGTATTTAGATATCTCATTTCATTGTATGGAAAAATGAAATTTATTAATAATATTTTGTTAGCTTTTGAAAGTGTTTCATAATCTATGCGTGATGCATATTTTTTTTGTTCTTGTTTTAATATATACGAGATATTTAAAGTCCATGTATCAGAATCGTACAGCACAACACTTTGCACGATTGTAGTGTATGTCAGTCGTTTAGTTTCGGGGAAAATATTGCTACTCAGCAGAGCAGAATTCAGCATTACAATTGTTTTGCAGACTTCTCCAATTCTCTACTCGTCAACTTATAAGATATTCACATAAGATATTCACTACTGCTATTTCACACCATAGAAAGTAAATTACATTAAAACATTCTGCCCGTCTCTCTACTGTCTCTAGAAAAAGTTTCTAATTCATCACCTGCATTACCTGAAGAAATTTCCTGTTGAAAATGTTTCTAATAAAGCCATCTTTTCTTCAGCGAGAAAACGCTTGAGCTACAAATTTCTTTCAAACGGAATTCTCAAACATCTTACTTTTTATATGTTGAAAGTTCCTTTAAATTCTTTCTCAGTTCTCTGGGGAAATCAGCGCAATTCCTTGATGGAAGACTAAAGAGTTTTACAAGTAATGTTTGAGCGCATTATTTTTAACAAAAAAGACCGCAGAGAAAAGGAAACCTGTGTAAAAGTTGCTAAGAATTTTTTGTTTTGATTCTCTTTTGCGGTTAAACTTGATCAAATATTGTTTCTGTGGTTATTTAATGGAATTTTTTTTTTTTTTTTTTTTTTTTACCGGTTTATCTTTTTTGAAGCTGTATTCTGCAGTGGCTACGACAGGGATCCCAATGGTTCGTTTTTAACGCATTACAACATAGTTAATGAATTCAGTGTGCCTGTCTGTCTGTCGTCTGTCTGCCGTCTGTCTGTCGTCTGTCCGTGCTCTAATTCGAGTAAATATACCCGGATTGTCTTGAAATTAAAATATGTTTTTGGGGTTTACTATGGCATGTTTGGTATTGAAAATGAAGTGTGTGGCATTTATGGTTCTTTTACAGAGACACTCAAAAAGAATTCCGTTACATTACGGTCTATGGAGAAAACGAGTTTGCGGCATATTTTAATGATCTTACACTATTTTAAACATATTCAAATTGATACATATCACTGCATGGTGCACTACAAGGCGCTTACTATAGAATATGCTGTGTATTAGAATGTATATTTACAGGGACACTCAAAAGAATTTGGTTACAGTACTGTCTATGAACAATAATTGCTGGTAGCACGTTTTCAGTTATGGTACGCGTATTTAGATGTAACTAATTTCGGCATATTAATTGGTGCATATAAATTCTGTAAATCATATACAATGTTGCTCATACGATCTCACGGACATTTCCGTTTATTGACGGAATTTGCTGAAGAGGAATTTTCAATTGGGCTGTTTAAGGCGGACTCTGTGTAAGCCAGAAATCTGTCTAACGCGGAACATTTTTCATGTCCCGGCGAATCCATAGAAAATAACATTAATTCATGCTGTATAGGCCTCAATTTGCCTAACGTGGAAAGGGAAAGATTTTGAAGGTACCACCTAACCAAAGTTTTGCATAAGGCGAAAAAAAAAGATATTTAAAAAGTGAAAAACATTTGGTTTATGAAATTTTAAAACTGATAGATATGTCAAATACTCACTGTCAAATATTTATTTTAAATTTCATAATACATTAATAAAGTCAATTCAAAAGAACCAAAAATTGTTTAAATTTTTAAGAAATGCTTTTTTAAAGCATTATTTCCAAGCGAATTTTACAAGTAATGTTTGAGCTCATTCATTTTACCAGAAAGACCGCAGAGAACGATGAAACTTGTGTAAATGTTGCTAAGAGTTTTTTTTTCTCATTTGTGGTTAAAATTGATCCAATATTGTTTCCGTCTAATTAATTGTTTCCGTTATCCATTAAATAAGAAATTTAATTAATTTTTTTAGCACTTTATATATTTTAAAACTGTATTGTGTGGTGGATCAGACAGGGATACCAGTGGTTCGTTTATTGAATACCAGTAATTCGAAATAATAATCTTCGTGGTGTATTTCTACAACATTTGCAATAGAAATTTACCATGAAGATTTTTGTTTAGAAATAGTGGTATTCAAAAGGGAGACTAGTGGGACACCTGATCTGCTGACATGGATTTGATGTAGAGCAAACTGATGCACACATATTGCTGTAAAACGAACATTTATATAAATAAATGTTTCTTCTAGAAGAATATGAAAAATCAATAGACCAAATTTTTCGGTAAATTACAAAAGCAATTGCGATTACTGGTTCTCTTGCACTTTAAATAATAGCTATAGATCAAGAACAATTTAAAAAATCATGAAAAAAGGTGTATAGAAGCGCCACCTGTTGGTAAATCTACACCAAAACGTAATCAGTGTCTATATATGTCAAGGTCTAATGGAATCTGAAGTTTGATGAAAATAAGTGTAGTAGTTCTTGAGATAGAGCTATTGCGGATATTGCGAAAAATGTAGCATAGCAGCGCCACCTGTTGGACGATTTTCACCAAAAACTAATCAGAACCAATTTATATCAGGAACTAACTGAATATAAAGTTTCATTAAATTTTGTGCATTAGTTTTTGAGATAGAGCGCCCACAAAATTTTTGTCCCATACAGACAGACAGAGTCACAGACAGACATTTTCTAAAAACAGTCAAATCGTGTTCAAGACTTTTTAAAACGTATAAATCCGTCGAAAATCGGACGTCGAAAATTTTCATAAATCCAATACTTTCTTCTTGTAAAGATAGAAGAAAGTAAAAATATAATAATTGAAGAATATTTATGTTTTGCTCTATTTTAAAACCAAGAAAATGATTTCAAGCGATAGTTGCTGACTTTTATGATTTTTTATTAACAGTTTTTTTTTAGTAGAAATATTTGTCTTGTTTAATCGCAAAAATCCGGCATTTAAATAAGGCAACAAAATCGAAGAAAGTGGTGGAAAAAACATAAAGGTTGGCAACTATGTGGAGCCCATTTAAAAGTAGGACATCTCGCGATTACAACCTACACGATCCTGTAACTCCGCCCTTGATTCTAATGTGTAGCCATATGCCTTCACAATTTGTCAGACTAATTCCTTAGAATGTATTTTCCATTGAACATCAAATGACGCATTAGATCCGTGACATTCAACAATTGCGCAGAAGCTTGTTTGGGATGCCCTGAGATTTTAAGAGAACCTTGGGTATGCCCCGAAATCCTTCAGTGAAGTTTTATCGAGGTATAATGAATTAAAAGAAGTATTTAATGATATTTAAATACAAGAATATTTTTAAAAATACATTACAGTATTTATTTTTTATTTATATTGTCTATTTTTTAGTGCTTAAACTATATCGTTGTTGCAGTTTCACAGCTTGTTGGCCTATTTTGGCGACAGTGGCTTGGCGGAGAATGATTGGAATGAAGTAGAATATAACTGAAGTACATTTAAAATTTAGTAAAATATTAATTTTACAGTTTAATACAACACCAGTTCTCAATTTGTATATATAATACATTTTTAACTAAATACAGGGTTACGGTGAATTATCTGTGAAAACATTTTTATGTACACGTGCACACACAAAAATTATATAAAATAAAAATTTACTTTCCAATATTTCAAATTTTAATAGCTTAAAAGGCGTATAGCCAGCATAATGAAAAACTATCCAAGCTGGGACTTGAACCCGGGTCATAGCGCACTGACGTTCTACCAACTGAGCCACTTGGAACGATACCCAGTCTGGCACTTCTAACTATCACATGTTGACAAGGCTACAATCGCAGTACAAGATGGAATATGCCGATTGTACCCTAGCCAACATGTGATAGTGAGAAGTGCCAGACTGGGTATCGTTCCAAGTGGTTCGGTTGGTAGAACGTCAGTGCGCTATGATCCGGGTTCAAGTCCCGGCTTGGATAACTTGGACAACTTTTTCACTATGTTAGCTATACATCTTTTAAGCAATTAAAATTTGAAATATTATGAATGCAAGACGTGTGAAATTTTCTATGAAAAAAATTTCCAAGTATTAAAAATTGATTTACTTTCCAAATTTTTAAAACTTGAATTTAGACCGATTCTCTTTAAACAAACTCGTATGCAAATAATGTATATTTCACATAACACTGAGAGGAAAAAAAAACTCATATGAGCATAGGATTAAAAATATGTTCTTAATTATTCAGCAAGAGAAGGGGGAATGCAAAACCATGCCAGATTTCCCCGCTTTCTTGACACTCGACTAAATTCAGAGAAAATAAATAAATGATAAAAACGAAGAAACGTATCTTAAGAATTTCTTTTCAGGAAAAAAGAACTCAAGAAAAGGAAGAGGAAGATTAGTTTATTTCTCCCGGGAAAGATTTATGTGGTCCCGCTTCATGGCCCAATGAGAAATGAATAAAATAGGGACTATCGCATGCGTTTTTTTTATGAACAACAACAACACAACTTTTAAACAAAAAAACAGCTATTAGTAATTCTACATCATAATTGGACTAATGGTTATTCGAATACGTATATGTAGGTAAAAGCAAATAAAAATACCTCTTTATCCCTAATTAAAAGCGAGAAACATCATGTTCATGTAAAAAATAATTTATGATGTAGGGTGAAACCCCCCAGTAACTGACTTTAAGGATTCTTTCTTATTCAAATCACTATTACAAAGTTTTAAATCTATTTTATACTTACCTTTGCTTTTGAAAGGATAGTAAAGATACATTTAAAAAGTATTGTTGGGAAAATTTTGAAAAATAATGCATTTTATTATTAAAAGTTAATTTTTTTCATAAGTATGGTAAATAACTGACACTATCCCTATTGTGAAACACCATTAACTGACACAAAGTGAATCAGTGACTGACACTTTATTTTAAAATATTAAAATGCTTTAAAAAAACTTTATTCTTTATTATAAAAACAAAATACATTAATATTTATTATAAAAGGTGGGATTTAGTAAGATATACTGCATTATTAGTAATGTAGAGTATATAGTAAGAGTATATAAGCAGTAATATTTAATACTGCATTATTAGTATTGCAGATATCCAATAACTGACATTTATGGACCAGTAACTGACATTTGGTGTCAGACACTAGTAAAACAACTTGAATTTTAATGGCGTTTAATACCAGATAAATTTAACTTTTATGCATTTTTAAACATTTTAAATAATAGATTTCAATTTTCTTTATTACAATAAATAACTAACACCTCTGTCAGAGACTGGTGAAATGAAATTCTAGGAACCAATAATTGACACCCCCCATTAAGCTAAATTAAATAACTATAAACCCTAAATCATGGCTCTAATATATCATATGCACCTTTAAAATAATTTCTAATAATATAACTTAAAGAAAAAGTTTAGGATGGTTGCATTACAAATAGATTAGAAAAACACTTCCTTAATTTTTGAAATAAGATGGTTGCTTCAAAATGGCACTTTTTGTATTCTCAAAAGTTTCTCCCTCATTGAATATGTTCTTGGCCCTCTAGTGGTGAATAAATTGACTCTAAAATAAAAATTAGTGTCTAGTTTACCACTAGGTGACATTACTTTTTGAATTTTACAACAAAATACTTATTTGAGTTTGTCTGCTCAAGTGTCAGTTAACTGGTTAGGTGACAATAACTGGGGGTTTCACTCTACAAGAAAATGACTTTATAAAATTTTATTTCACATAGAAGTATCGTTTACATATTATAATAAATTGATTTGCTTTATTTTTATTTATCATTAAATGGTATATTTCGTTTTGTATGTGTTAATAAAGTATTAAAAAATGGTAGAATGTTTGACGCATTTTTTTACTATAATTTTTGGCCCGAGCAGTTGCGTATCGTATTTTTTACGACACAAGTGTATCCTTTAGTTACGCTGTTACAAATGCGAGTTATTTAATAATGAAAGAAGTGAGTTAGAAAATTAAGTATACACATATCAATACAAAAATTCAATTTTAATTATATGTGTAAGCAGTGAAAAATATCCTGAAATATTTTATGTATATATTACAAAATAATCTTATTGTTTCATCATTAATAATTAACAGGTACTTACCTTCTGTAAAAATTTATTTCTGGATATTTTTCTCTGCTTAGAAATATAATTAACATTAAAATTTGTGTATTGATATGCATATAATTACTTTTGTAAATATGATGCATGATGTAGTAATGATAGTAATACATAATCTTTAGTTTTTGTTGTTTCTACAACGTGTTGGGCTTCGAGGGAATGATGGTAATTTGAAGGGTTTCTATTACAAACAGTATTAATTTGTTTTTTATTCCAGTAACGTATAACTTCTCATGGAAAATACAGGAAATGACATTTTATATAGCAAACATCTTATAAGAGTAATATTACCTACAAATGAAAATTTCAGTTGCTAAAATATAAACAACTTTTAACCAATTATTATTCTTTCTTTGGGTGTATAGAAGACCTACATTAGTTCTTTACGAATAAGTTTAATTCTTTTACAACGTATTTTCATGAATTTGTACTTTACATAATTGTATTCATTATTTAATCCCCGGGCCATCCCCTGAATTCAACACTGGCTCAGAATGTTTGGCATGGAGTAGAATATAACTGAAGTACATTAAAAATTTAGTAAAACATTAATTTTAGTGTTTAAGGCAAAACCGGTTCTCAAGTTTAGTACCTAATCCATTTTTTACTACATGCAGGGTTACGGAGAATTATCTATAAAAACATTTGGTACTACTCTAATATCCCGTCGACCACTTTTCATAACAAAAAATTATCGCCAATCTTTAACGCCAAATAAACGGGAGAACGTTGCCATTCGAATATTAAAATAAATAAATAAATAAAATATAAGAATTTAAGGACACAATTGTTATTTTAATTAATGAAATAACTAATAAATCAGTAAAACATAATGAAAAATACACGCAAATGTCGAATTAAAAACCACTTGATGACATAACAAATATATATAATGCTTCTGACATCAAGTAAATGGGACTGCATTTTTGGCGTTTAATCTTACAATTTGGCGATAGTTTTTTGTTTGAAAAGTGGTCGACGGGATAATAGAGTACCAAACATTTTTATGTACACGTGCACACACAAAAATGATATAAAATAAAAACTTACTTTCCAAGTTATTAAAAACTTGAATTTAGATCGATTTCCTTTAAACAATATATACCAATAATGTATATTCCACAAAACTCTAAGGAAAAAAAAACTCATATGAGATCGTGAATTTTACCATCTTACATAAGAAACTTCTCTTAAAACTATAATCCTTCATAAAGTACTGTATGGTTTAGAATGAGAAACAGGAACCTCTTTTTTAAGGAACTTTTTTCAACAGAACTCTTTTTAAATAACTTATATCATGTGAAGACGAATCTAAAATACACCAAAGACTTCTCATTTCTTTTAGAAGAATATCGTCTGCTATGACCCTTATGGAGTATAAGAATGGGATAATGATTACTTAGCAATTTGTATTTGTAACGTGTTGGGCGTTCCAGGAAATAATGGCAATTTAGAATAGACGCTTTTATAAGCGTTATTGTTTTATTCTTTGGCAACATGTGACTTGTAATCAAAGCCCATACACGTCTTTGCTTGTAATAAGAAATACTGGCAATAAATATATTATCTTATGTAGGAAAAACCGTGCAGAGAACTATTATTTAGAAATGAAAAATGTACTTCTTTTATGAAGTGTACTTTTTCTATGAAGTTATTATTTGAAATGCTATAATTTAATTTTTAAGGTACTATTTAAAACTACGCAAGTTATTTTTTGTTTTTATTTGGATGCTTATTTCCATATTTGTAACCATGCAGTAACTCGAGCCACAATATTGGTAAGTTAAATGATGTTGCATTATTACATATTGTATTTTTACGTGTTACAATCTCTATGGTATCTCTTATAAAGGATGGATAGTACAGATTGGGGGGGGGGATATCTTACTACAAAACATACAATAGCTAAACATACAATTTAGTCGATAAATATTAATAAATTCTTCACCTAAACTGCTAAAAAATCGAGAAAATTGCCTAAATATCGCTATTACAAGCCCCTTCTGTGAGAATTTCCCCATCTCTAACAGGAACCTAACGTCCATAGACAAAAACGTATATATGAAGTTTGGTTCAATTCCATCCATAAATTCATGCACTTTACATGCATAATACAAACGGAAAATCGCACACAAAATCGCTATCACAGCGCCCCGTTTCAAGGCAATAATCCCCAAACTCAACTGGGACGTGACGGCGATAGTCAAAAACATATATGTGAAATTTGGTTCAATTCTATGCATAACTTCATGCACTTTTCGATGATATAAAGAGGACACACGGACAGACATTTTGTAAAAACGAGTTACTCGGGATATTTCACCTCGTGATAATTTCACGATGTAAATCCATCGAAAACCGGAAGTCGAGAAAAATTTCGATTACAATAGTTTCTTCGAATATAGATGAAATAAAGTAAAAAAATTAAATTTACCAAAAAAGAAAATGATAATAATAATAATAATAATAATAATAATAATAATAATAATAATAATAATAATAAAAAACAGAAGTAATTTTTGTAAACAATAACAAATGGGTTTTCTTTCCTCATCAGTTGTTTCAGAAAATTTATTATTTTTTTCCATTTCACCATCTATCAGAATTTCTATAAATGAAGTACCAAAAATTAGCGACTTCAAAATATTTGCCAAATGTTGTGAGTTAGAGTTAAGGTTGTTAAACAGTCAGTTCTCCCATTTCATTCCAATGTTAGACCTATGTGCGTGAAATATATTCTTATTTTCCAAACAACTCCCCAGAAAATTTACTTTTTTTTTTCTATGCACCCTTCTTAAAAGACGTCTCTTTCTTTTTCAGTTGAAAAAAATATTTCTAAAGTATACGCTTAATTTTGATATTTCATGTGTTAAAATCTTAGCAAATCTGAAAAGCCACATTAATAACGTGTTGACACTTTAAATAAAATTAAGCATATATTTATAAATTACTTTTCTAACTAAAAAAAAACAGATTATCGTTTAAGAAGAGTACACAGAAAAAAAAAACTTAAAACTATGTATTTTTTTCTGGTGAGATAAAGAATGTATTCCACTCTCATAGGTTTAACGTTAGCAAGGGAAATTTGAGATCTAACTGACCAATACCAAAATTAACTATACAGATAATTCTCTGTATATGATGAATTTTACCCTCTTACATAAGAAAAGTTCTCTTAAAAATGAAGTTCTTCATAAAGCAGAGCGTGGTTTAGAATAAAAAACAGGGACATATGCTCCCTTTTATATTTTGTATCGCCTGGAGTTGGATCTAAAATACTCCTAAAAGACTTTTATTCCTCTTAGAAGAGTACTGAGCCTTTAGAGTCTTCCACGACCCTTGCGGAGTACTTGAATGGAATAAATAATGATTATTTCGTTTTTTTTTTTTTTTTTTTTTTTTTTTTTTTTGCAACGTGTTGTTGGTCGAGAATAATGATTATTTGAACGGGCATTATTATAAGCATTATTATTTTGCTCTTTATTCTGGCGACATATGCCTCATCATGGAAACATACAGGAAATGAAATTCTTATTTTATTTAGCAAAGATCGTACAAGAAAAATGTTACACAGAAGTGGAAAGCTCAGTTGTAAAAAAATAAATAACTAAATAAACAATATTTTCATCAATTAATATCCTTCCTCGTGAAGTAGAAGATCTAGATTAGTTTTTTACCATTAATTTGAATACTTTTCTAATGTATTTTAAAGAATTAGTATTTTATTAATTGTTATAATTATTTAATGCAAAAATGCAACACATAACCTATTCTCTGAGGAATACAGAAAATGAATTAGAAAATATCCTATCAGAGAAATATTTCCTAGAAACGGAAAACTCAGTTGTTAAAGGTAGACAACCTTTACAAAAATTATGATTTTTGGACTAATTATTATTATTATTTTTTGTTTATGGAACGTGTTGGGGTGTTTGAGAGAATAATAATAATCTGAACAGTTATTATTATAAGCGATATTATTTTCTTCTTTATTCTGGCAACATGTGACTTGTCTTGATGAATACAGGAAATGATATAGCAAAGATCCGATAACAGAAATATTACGTAGACACGAAAAAGTTGTTAAAGTTACAGACAACTTTTTCATCAATTATTATTTTTGGACTAATGATTATTATTTTTTTGTTGTTTTTGGAACAAGTTGGGCTTCCAGAGAATAATGATAATTTGAATAGGTATTATTATAAGCGATATTATTTTCTTCTTTATTCTGGCAACATATGAGAGTCTTGAGAAATACAGAAAATAAATCTCTTGTTTTACATAGAAAAGATCGTACAAGAAAAATATTACATTACAATGAAAAATTCAGTTGCTAAAATTAGACAATTTTTTCATCAATTGTTTTTTTCCTTGTAAAATGATGAAACTACATTGCTACTAATGCTATGAATAATTTTTTATGTTTATTAAAATAATTAGTGATACTTAAAAGTAATAATTATTTAATAGATAATTTTGTATAAAATGCATTAAATAGTTATTATATTAGTATTATGTATTCATTAAGTTGTAATTTTAGTAGAAAAATGTAGCTAATTTATTCTTCTAATAATATTTATATATAATAGTAAAAGCCTTTTTCCTTTATAGCATGTAAAATTCTATAATATTAATATAATGTAAAGAAAATAATAAAAATCCGAAGATAAGCTAAAACTTCAAAAAATGTTTTAATTTATATAATAAACAAAAGTACCGTTTTGGTCCATGTGAGATTCTTTTTAAATATCTGTGATTTCTTTTGTAATAAGTGTTTATGCGCACATTATATATGAATACAACTTTTTAAAGTTTCACGACAGCATGATGTTTACTTACACATTTAAAAACTATCTTCATCAATTTTGAATCAGTACCTACTGAAATATTTATCTCTAGCAAAAACCGCGGCTTTCTTCGCGTAATTGTTGAAATATGCCAAGTGGTATATGTGCGCCTATTTTCATTAGAGGAAATTTTGCTGCCACAGATAATTAAAAAATTATTAATTAAGTCCCATTTTGAGCAAACTTCATTCTTATGCTATATTAGGCAAACATGAGACTTAAAAGAATGAGAAGAGCTAAAATTAATTTTCCAAATAACTGGTAATTTAGGATATATTTTGAAGGTTTTCCACTCATTTCATTTTTCATTTGAAATTTAGTAATATTTAGAAACCGTTCTTAGCGAAAATTTGCATCTGAAATGTAATCACCATACCAAATTCCAAGCTTCTAGTTATCCAAGCTGCTTTGTCAACTATATCACAGAAATCGCAATTTTACAATGTATTTTGTTTTTGCACACTTTAAAAATTCTAAATTTTTAAAAACTGTTCTGTGGATGAATTTATGTTTTTGAAGTAAGAGCCATGTAAAATTTCAAGTTTCTATCCCTAACAATTTCAGATAAATGATAGTTTAGAAGGTTTTTAGAATGCTTCCTGCTCATTTTATTCTTTTAAATTTTGAATTTTTAAGTAATCGTTTTTAGCCTGCACTTACATCTTAAAAATAACCACCATGATAAATTTCAAGTTTCTACATCAGCAGCATCACAAAAATTGTAATTTTAGAACTTTTTTTGTTTCTGCACAGTTTTAAATTTCGAATTTTGTAAAAACTATTCTGTGCGAGCATTTACGTCTTAAACATAACACACATGTCAAACGATTATGAAAAAAAAATCTTGTGTGGATAAATATACACTAAAATCCAACGTTTAACATACAATATCGAACTGTAGCCCAATGAACAGACGTACGTTTCGTGAGTAACTTGGACTCACATCATCAGTGTCAGTAAAAATAAAAAAATATTTCCCCCCAAAGACATGAAATCGAGTCAAAAAACCCAAATGACAGACCTCAACACACCGAAAGCTCACCACGCACGAGTTACCAATAAGATTAAGCCGGATGTGATGCACTATAAAACAGTAAATCAACTCAGAAAGGTGAGATGTAAGGTACGCTTGAAAAATCTTTGACCAGAGAGTTACCAAATTTATGAATATAAATTGTTTCAAAAAAGTCTACATCTAAAGGAGTATTACATTTTTTAATAATTGTGGCTGAATCAGAGTTGAAATTATGTCCCTCACTCCAACAATGACAAGCAATAGAGGATTTTTGTAATTAATTTTTCTTAACATGGTTTCTGTGTTTATTGATTCTGAAACAGAGTTGTCGTTTAGTCTGTCCTATATAGGACAATTCACATTGACATTGGATATTGTAAAATTTACAATTTTAGTATAGAAGTATAGATTAAGAATTCAAACCAATTAATGTTAATAAGAAATGTTTGCTTATTAAGGGATACTAAAGTATTTTATATAATTCTTATTTATAGTTTATATGATAATTTGTAAATGTACCAAAATAAAGCTCATATATTTTGGATTAGACTATTTTTGAAATATTTCTTATTAGCCCAATGTTGCCCGTGCAAATGCTCTGAGTTTCCCAGATAAAACAAACTCTAAGATTACCATTAGAAATTTAATCTTCGATTAGCCTTATAAAACACTAAATTAAAAATAAATAATCGATAATGAAATAAAAAATATCTTTATAGAGACAATAAGTGGACCGAATTTGGGTTATATAGCAGTCTAACGATATAATTTGTCTGTTTTTACAGTATTTTTATGAAAAAATAATATTTTGTAATTTGATTATTTACATGTATTGTAAAATTATAGAACACATTATTTTCATCATAACATATTTTCAATTACAATTACTGTACGTTTCTGATAGTTGCCAACTGCTACGATTTTCAGCCGCCAGAAATTTCGAATGGAAATCTTCACCTTATTTAATTGCAGAAATTAATGATTAAATAAGGCGAATATTACGATTAAAAAATACTGGTTACCAACAATCGTAGTAGTTATTAAGCAATAAACAAAATAGTATAAATAAAACACAAATTTAACAGACATGTAATTGGAATCAGCGCTTAAAACCGCTCAAAGAATAAAAAAATAAAAACTGCTGTAGATAACGAATTTTTTAACGATTTCTTAGGATATTAACTTCTGGCACGAGGCCAATACAAAATTAGCGCTTTTAAAAAATTAAAAAAAATTAGAATATATTATTGACATATTTCATATAAAAAGACTCTTTGGTGTTGTTCGGGGACAATCTATAAAAAAAATTATTAAATGTAAAAAATCTATTAGAGTTTTTAATAAAAAAATAAATGATTTTTACACATATTCTCCATTCCGGGAAGCCCGGGTTGGATGCCGTAGTTTTAATAAAAATACTAAGGTTAATTGAAAATGTGAATATAATGTCGAAATGAATTAATTTAATATATCGTGACGGCTAAAAACCAATATAAAATGGATTTTGTTAAGATTGTGTCGACAAGTCACGTCTGTATTGCAAGAAACAGTTTTGTGTGTTTATCTGTGAAATATCAATACTTCATCAGTTAAAATTTGTAATTTATTTGTTGAATAAGATAATTAAAAATCTCTTTCTGCATAACGAAATTTTTTTTTAAAATACATGTGTATACGAAGTGACATTCTGATTATTGCTGCAATTTTACGTGCTTATTTTGACGATGAGAGAAAATAGAGCGACATCTGTCGAAGAATTTAGACATCTTATTCTTCTTCTGAGCTTTAGGAGTTTTTTCATAAATAGAAGGATCTGCAGTTTGTGGGCTGGATTCTTTGGAGTCAGTCTTTGCTTTTAAATCTGGAACAGCAACTGTATTCGGAGCCACTGATTTGTCATTATCGATGTCATCTTGATTTTTCAAGGTTTCTTTCACATCATCTTTAGCTTTCTTGATAATATTTTTTACTGTATTTCGCAGTCGAAGATTCAACACGGCATTTATAATGCACTGCCTTTCGTCATGTATTTCAGTTTGCGTTTGAATCCAGATCCTATCAGGTTGTAAAACATTGCCAACTTCTTTCTTTTCCGCCAGCAGTGGGTGCTCTAAAATTTGGCGAACGTTTGGTCTAACTTCTGCTCTATATCTAAGCACACCATGTAAGAAATTCAGGGCAAGAAAATAATCTTTATCCGTGAAATTCACGCAACGATGGGCCTGTCTCAGCAGTGATTGGAAAAACGGCATCTGCAGACACGTGTGCATCAGTGGATATATTTCATTCATCCATTTTGTTTTGCCCCATAAATGTCGTTCCATCCAGCGATTTGAGAAGATGTAAAAAGCAACCATTCCTGCCGACCAAACATCGAATGCAATGCCATCCACAAACGGACGCTCACCACCTATTTCGTCTGGCCATGCCTCGGGGGGACGGTAGTACTGGGGAAGTGCATATTTGTTTGTTGGTGTATTCAGTTTAGCCAGAGTCGTGAAGTCGCAGATTACTGCAATATTATCAGATGTGACCAGCAAGTTGTCTATTTTTAGATCTAAATGAGATACTCCGGATTGATGTAGGTAATCAAGACCCATAAACATGTCTCTCAACCACCCCACAGTGAGTTGAAAAAACTCTGGTCTATAACGGGCTGCCCCAACGTGCCACTCATGAATAATGTTTATCAGTCGATTATGACATGGCATCAAAAATATATCCACATTCTTTCGGCGTATGATGCCTAGGACAGGAATGATGTTTCTGTGATTAAGTTTAGGCCATAATGATATTTCCCCAGGTGACGTCAGATCTGGATGAACGACTTTGGCAGCTACAATTTTCTGGTTCCTCTTCGACCTGACAGCCAAAACATCACCGAAGGATCCCCGTCCTATTTCTTCAACGAATGTGTACTTGTTCCTTGAGAGAACTTTGATCGCCTTTTTTTTAATGGCATCTCTGTTATAGTTGGCAGCAGTATTAAAAACCTGCATGACTTTAATCTTTATTATAATTGTTAAATGAGTTAAAAGATATTTATAATTCTTTTTAATATAAGAATATGGCGGAAATATTAGAAATATTTAATTTTACTGTAATTGCTGTCTATTATGAATGGCATTGAAGTTGAAATAATTATTAAAACAGTATAGTATAGTTCATTGTTGATTAATAGTACAACAATTACTTTTTTAAAGTATTGTTATGTTTTATGTGTGAGTTTAAAGTTTAATTGTTTATTTGTAAAACCATCAACAATAAAAAAACGAGAAATGTAACAAAAATAAATAAATAAATAAATAAAAAATATTGCTCAAATTTCTTGTTTTAAACATTGTTGTAAATATGATATAGTTAAAACTATATTGTTGTTGTATTTAGCAAGCGTGGGTTGTTGCAAAATTTAATTCATCGTCGTAGCTTATCTTTGTAACTCCATTTTTGCAAATCTATTGTTGTCAATGTCACTCTTGTTTGATTTTTTTTTTGCAATATTTTCCTCCTGTGCAAAGATCATCACATTTTTCTTTCCAATAGTTATTCAACAAAATATTAGATGATGCACTAATAGACGTATAGTTTATGCACGAATGATTCTCGTATGTGTCAATAATAATACTAATATTCTTTGCAGAAAATATATTCATAGTTATTATAAGTGCAATTTGCTTCTGGTTATTTCCATCCAGTCTGATACTAACTTTACTTTCACTATAAAATTTTAGGCAACAATACTTAACATATATGCAGTTGGATATTTGAAGCCTCCGCTGAAAATATTACTAATCATTTCGGCATGTGAATCGGAGGCTAATTCTCTAGTCAATATTTAAATTATCTTTACTTATTTCATTTTATAATTTTATATGAAGTACTGAATGTACACAGTACCCTGCTAAAAATTTTAAAACAGCCAAATCAAATTATCAATGTCATTATCAGTTATAAAAAACAGTCAGAAAAGGATCATTCAGAGTAACATCCTCATTGAAATCAATTTCAACATTGAAAAATCCACTTACAAGAACTTTTCCTTTAGATTTTAAATTTATCATTAAAT
Source organism: Maratus michaelseni (assembly GCA_963931845.1). Lineage (NCBI taxonomy): Eukaryota > Metazoa > Arthropoda > Arachnida > Araneae > Salticidae > Maratus > Maratus michaelseni. Next base: position 366,254,414 of record OZ007590.1, on the reverse strand, counting down.
TTAAAACATTACAAGTTCATTTTTTTTCAATTTCTGGCATATAATTCTTTTTTTAACTATATTACAAGGTTACGGAGAATTATCTATAAAAACAACTCGAATTTAAACCAACTCCCTTCAAATAAATTCGTATTCAAATAATCTATATTCCTTAAAACACTCTGAGAGGGAGAGAAAAAATAACTCGTATAAACCGAGGATTAAACATATGTTCTTAATTATCGAACTAGAGTTGGGGAAATGCAAAACCATTCCAGATTTTTCCCCTTTCTTGATATTCGACTAAATTCAGAAAAAAAAATAAATAAGTGATAAAAACGAAGAAAGACATTACAAGAATTTGTTTTCAGGAAAAAAGAACTCCAGTAAAGGAAGAGGAGGATTAGTTTATTTCTCCCGGGACAACTGGTCCCGCTGCGTGGTTCAATGAGAAATTAATAAAATTAGAGACTGTGTCAGGCGTTTTTTTTTATTAACAAAAACACAACAACAACAAAAAAAAAACCTTTCAAACAAAAAGTTCTATTATTAATTCTACAAATTAATTGGACTAATGGTAATTCAAATACATATGCGAGCAAAAGCAAAAAAAAAAAAAAAAAAAAATACTGCTTTATCTCGAGTTAAAAGGGAGATACATCATATTCATCTACAAAAAATATGATATACATGAAAATTATTTTTTATTTATTTTATTTCACATAATTGTAATCTTTTAATTACACATTATAATAAGTTGTTTTGCTTTGTTTTCTCATTTTATTATTCAGTGTTACTTTTATTTTGTAAGTGTTCATAAAGAAATAGAAAAAGAAAGGCTGGATTTCTAACACATTTATGCGTTAGAAATCACACAATATCATACAAAACCACACAGCACAATACGCAGGCGTAAAGTGCTTATCGTACTTTCTACGTCACAAGTGTTTCTTCTGGTTTCGCTGTTACAATTGCAATATACTTCACAATAGCAATGAGAGAAGTAAGTTTGAAAAGTATACATATCAATACAAAAAATTTAATTTTAAGTCTATTCATGTATACGTATATTTATATATACTCTCTCTCTCCCTCTCCCTCTCTCTCTCCCCCCTCTCCCCCTCTCCCCCTCTCTCCCCCCTCTCTCTCCCTCTCCCCCCCGCCCCCCCTCTCTCTCTATCTATCTATCTATCTATCTATCTCTATCTATCTATCTATCTACCTATATACTAACTGACCCGCTCAGCGTTGCCCGGTCTCTTCAAAAATTACTACGAAATGCGGAAACACTAAAAATCGCTGCACGAAACCCTTCCTCTGGGAACCCTTTCATCTGTCACACAGTATCATAAATAGAGAGACGGACTCTGAATCCGAAGTAAATTCAATACGATTCCCTTAAATGCATGGGTCTTTTGATTCATCGCGGGCCAGTTTTTAGTCAAAATTACTGCCCGATTTTCAAAAAAATTGCATTTTCGGAATTCGAAAAATAAACTACTTATATACTGTCACTTTCGAATCGATACCTGGAATAGTTTTTTTTTTTCTAAATGAGTGAAAATGAGAATATTTCGTTGTCTGGAATTATCAAATCGGTAATTTTCTTTTGCGGTTTGGATAAAAATATCAATTTACGACGCACGTGCCGGAAATTCTTTTATTTACATCGTCCACCGCCAGGGGGCGCATTTTGGTCCAAAAAAACCTCCGAGTCGTGTACCTGCTACACACTGCACCGTATAGCTATCGTGCTGCAATATCTTTTAGTTACACTTTCCACCACTAGGGGACGTTGTAAACAAACTTCTTTCCGAACGAAACTCAGGCACATGTTCCCGCTGTTTCCGGCATCGTGTAGCAGGCGTACTGCGATATATTTTAGTTCCACCTTCCACCGCCAACACTGTAAAAAAACTCAGAAGCGTTTCGGCACAAGGCGTAAAGGTTTCCGGAAATTTATAGTAAACATTGTTTTCTCCTCAGTTACTTGTTATTTCGGAATCGTTACAAGTATTTTCGGAAAAATATTCAAAGCGGTGAATTACTCTGAAGAAGTCAGAAACGTTACTTTCCATACCGGAAATGTTTTCGAATATGTGGTGTAAAATGTTGGTTACTGAAAAATTCGGAAATGTTGCACTCATTCCGTGTAAAGTTTAAAAATGGAATTCGAAATGAAGTAATATTCCTAGTAATAGTAAACTACTCCGACCTATTGCACATGTCATTATCACGTGATTTCTATTGTTCTTGAGAGGAAAGACAGCTTAAAACAGATGCAGATGCAACGTATTTATATGAGCTGTAAGTATTCTGTTTTATAATTTCTTTTATTTGAGAGAACAATATGCTTTAAAAAAATTAATATTATCAGATTTTATTTTATTGCATATTAATATTACATTTGCAGTTAATCTTTTGTTGTATACACAAAGTTAAATAACTCGTTCGATAGTTTCTTTATAATCTTGTTCCATGAATCTATAATAAATATTAGATATATGATTGATGAATAATAATGTAGTACTAGTATTGATGAAGTGCAGATAGCACCGTATATACGTCTTTAACATCTTTTCGTTTTGAGATCGGTTCCGTTTCATAACTTTTCTAATGATGAAATGTATCGTTTATATGACAGAACAAATTCCTAATTTCACTTATACTATACATTTTTCCTTCATTTTGTATGAATAAGATATTTATAAATAAATATAATTCAAAATTTGATTTATAAATCTGTAAATAATTCTTTTTTAAAATCCGGTCTCCTGAATTCCATGCCGTAAACAGATACATATGCATTATGAAAATGCTTTATTTCCCAAAATAGATGTATTATTTTTAATACTTTTAAATAAATATATTTTTTAATCTTGTAAGTGTAGATATTATATCAAAAGATTTCGTATCTGTAAATAATTATTTTATTTTATGAACTGTATACTTATAAAAAGATATTTATTTTCTCAGGTTATCTCAGCACTTCTCAAGTTATACGAATAAAATAATACCTTTAAATGAATATATTTAAAAGCATGATAGTTGTAAAACACTATATTAAAAATAATTACGAATAGACAAAACATTTTTATCATTATATGTATTTATAAGTATACAATTCGTGAAAATAAAATAATTACCACAGATATAAAATATTTTCGAATAGTATAACTATTTACAAGATTAAAAAAAAATGTTGAAAGGTATTACTAAAATCTATCTATTTATAAGTATAAGGAAATTAAATATTTTCATTGGGTATCTATTTAGAGGATGGAACTCGTGAGGCTGCATTTAAAAAAAGAATTATTTATAGATCCATAAATCAAATTTTTAACGTTATTTATTTACAAATATCTGATTCATAAAAACTGAGTGAAAAACGTATAGTATAAGTGAAATTAGGAATTTGTTCTGTCATATAAACGATACATTTCATCATTAGAAAAGTTATGAAACGGAACCGATCTCAAAACTAAAAGATGTTAAAGACGTATATACGGTGCTATCTGTACTTCATTAATATTAGTACTACATTATTATTCATCAATCAAATATCTAATATTTATTATAGATTCATGGAACAAGAGTATAAAGAAACTATCGAACGAGTTATTTAACTTTGTGTATACAACAAAAGATTAACTGCAAATGTAATATTAATATGCAATAAAATAGAGTCTGATAATATTAATTTTTTTAAAGCATATTGTTCTCTCAAATAAAAGAAATTATAAAACAGAAATACACAGAAACATTTCCAAAACACACAGAAACATTTCCGATGTATACAAAAATATTTCCGATGTATGCAGAAACCTTTCCTATGTATACAAAAACATTTCCGATATATGCAGAATCGTTACTAAATATCTGACTGAAATATAAAGAAACGTTTCCGAAATGCACGTAAATGTTTCCAAAATATACAGTAACATTTCTGAATATCTGACCGAAATATGCGGAAACATAACAGAACCGATGGGCCACATTGCTGCCCCACCAGATAGAGTAACGTTTCCGAGTTTTTTTTTTTTTTTTTTTTTTTTTTTTTACAGTGAAGGGGCGCACTCTTTTATATAGAAACGTCTTTCCGATCGAAACTGCGGTACGTGTCCTGGCTGCCTGCGGCACGGTACAGCAGGCGTGCAGCGCACGCCCTGAAAATCTTTTAGGTCCACTTTCTACCGAAATCTATATCTTAATTCGTTATGTATATATCTTATTTAGTTCATTTTACATTGAATGGAACAATTCCCGTGGAAATCGGACCCATACAACACGAGAAAATAAATTCCTCCCCGAGAGATTAATGTGAAATGGTGGTAGCCGTCTAGCAAGAATCCAGATTAACTTAGCACTGAACTAATACTGCTATGAATAAACCTAAAACGAAACCAAAATCAGTGATTATTAACATGATATTTAATATATCCGGTAAACCTCGCGCCAATTTTTTGAAATAAATATTTTTTTGCGTACGCATGCACATTTCCAAATTGCTACGTAAAATAATTTTCATATTTGTAATATACCCTGCAAATTCTGAATGTTTTTTTTTTCTTTTTTAATTTTGTCCATTGTCGATTTGCTTTTTTTTTTTTTTCGTTCGTTTCGGAAAGTAAATGGAGGTGCCCCACCCGAAGCTGTAGTAAATTCAATACGATCCCCTTTTGGGAAGCAGATGTTCTTATGAGATAAAAACATCAAATTTGTGGGAGATTTTTAATGAGTTTTTAATTAATATCACGTGTAATTGTGGACCGAATTTTACGAAATTTAAAACGATGGATAGAAGATAAAATTTACTATATTGAGTAAAAAAAAAAAAAAAAAATGAAGCCGTATTTTTTTTTATTAATGTAGAAAATTTGCCCCGTAATCTAAAAAACACGCTAAAAATCTCATAAAAATTAAATTAAAAAAAATCTATTCAAAAGATCCTAAATCGGGCTTCAAGGTGCATTACTTCAGGCATAGGGAACCTAATTCCAAAATGTTGTAGTTCTGCGTGCAGCGGTCTCTTCAGAACGCAGCACACACACACACACAGACAGACGGACAAACTTCTGTCCTTATTACTATAGTTATTAGAAAATAATCTTATGGTTTCATCTTACTAAGTAATATGTACTTATTTTCTATCAAAGTATATTTCTGGATATTTTTCTCTGCTTGCAAATATTATTAGGCTCGTTTGTACCCCACGAACTTCGATGTACTCCAATACACGAATATCTGCATTAAAAACACGGTTTCTTTTCGCTTGTAAAAATTTTGTTTTCTTATTTTTCAAACACTTTATTTCTAAAAATAAAAAAGCTGATTTTACAAAAGAAAACGAATAGTTATATTTGTAAATCATGATATAATATAAGTTTTCTTTCCTTAGCAATAATTGTTTCAGAAAGCTTATTTTCTCAATTTGATCATCTACTTTCTATAATTAAAGCAGAAAAATTCAGCGACTGCAAAATAATTGCCGAATGTCTTGAGTTAACGGTGGTGGTCAATGAGTTTTCAAATTGCCCTCTACAATGTTAGACCTATGGACGTGGGATGTATTGTTATTTTTCAAATATCTCCCCCAAAAATTAATATTTTTAACACTTTATTTTACCTGTACCCCTTTTAAAAGACGTTCCTTTGTCTTTTTGTTGTCAAAATATTTTTAAAATGTATGCTTAATTTGATATTTTATGTGTTAAAACCTTAGCAAAGGTGACGGGCTGTGAGTAAGATATTAACACTTCAAATAAAAACACTTAAAACATGTTTTGTGATTAAAAATTGCTCTTAATTAAAAATTAAATAGGCATTGTTTTCATAAATGAAATGAAACGTTTTCCTCAAATTAGTGTTGCCTCAAAAATAAAATATCGTATTATAGCATGCTCAACAGTGATTATAAAAAATAATAAATAGTACAAATAAATAAATAAATAAATAAATAAAATATGATTTCTCCGCACGTTTTTTTTATATTTATGGTTAAAAAACAAAGTTAAAATTGGAATATTTAGAAGAAAAAGACACCATCGATCGATCGAAGCAATGGTATTTTATGCGCAGCCTAAAAGGTATCCTTTTTTATATTAGATTAAACTGTATGTTAAATGCATTCAATTTATTTTTCTTTATTTGATGTTTTTCAAGAAGCGGATGACAGCATCTTCTAATACAGTTAAAATACGATTGTTAATTTTTTTCTCGTCCATACCTTTTAGGCCAATAAAATTAGTTCGAAAAAGAGCTGTGCTAACCAAAAATTCGTGGAAAGCTGGAAATTGTTTTAATCACTTTGTTTTACATCCAAATGAAGGAATTTGAAGTTTGTCCCATTTTCCTGGTGAGCTTTAGACGTAGCACCACAAAAATCTCAGAATTTTCGGACTTTTTTCAGTATTTCGTAAATAACTTAAAAACCTTTCACTCCACAAAAAATATCGTAATGCACAAATTGTAGAGCATAAAATTTTGCGTCGATTGAGTATTACAGACTAAATATTCCACCAATAATAAGCGAGATATAATAAATCAAAAAAGTACATTTTTCCAAAATTTTCTTAAAAAAACTCATAAAATCGGTTTTTTGACTCTGAACAACGCAAAAAGTGCTCATATAACCAAACCAAAAGTACTTACACATATATTTGCTGAAAAGCTTCACGTGTGCTGTAAAAATACATAATGAGGAGGTATCCGTCGATCCAGAGATGATTTTTCGTCAAATTTCTTTCCACAAGAAATCAGAGGAAGAACTTAGAAAATTCTTTGAATTTGAATTGGCTCCATATCCGACTTCTCTGTTTGATAATGTTAGGATGATTAAAACGCGAAAATCGGTATTTTACGATTTATTCACTCCCCTCGATGATTTAGAACATACCATACAAATTGTCCATGTGATTGATGGTGGCTTCCTGCTTCATCGAGTGAGTTAGGAACCAAGAGAAAAGTTCTCGTCAATTATTTCCAAGTACGTTGAATATTTGAAAAACAACTATGGTAAAACTGCAACCATTGTATTTGACGGTTACCCAGAAGAATCGTCAGAACATGGCACCAAGTCTGCTGAGCGTTTCCGTCGAAAAAATAAATACATTGCAGCAAGTGTTGACTTTGACGAAACTATGTCGCTCACAATGCAAAAAGAGCACTTCCTTGCAAATAAAGGCAATAAACTCCGTTTAATAAAAATGCTCATTGAAAAACTAGCGCAAGACAATTTTACTGTGAAGCAAGTTGCCAAGGATGCAGATACTACCATCGTGATGGAAGCCATCCAACTTGATCAGCAGTCAGAACGCGTCATCATAATTGGGGAAGATATTGATCTGCTTGTGATTTTGACTGCATTTGCTCCAAACTAATCCACAATATACTTCTTGAAATCTGGGAAAGGACAGTCAGGCAATGTTTTGTATTCACCATTAAGTTTCAAGTACTCGCCGATTGTGAAGAATAACATCCTATTCCTGCATGCTTTTAGTGGCTGTGATTCTACATCGGCCTTCTTCAGGCAGGGCAAACTGAAATTTGTCAAGCTTTCGGAAAAACATGCTCACTTACAGGATGTTCCAACAGTCTTTAATAACCAATATGCTACGCCTCAGGAAGTAACTGCTGCGGGGCAGAAATTTATTGCCACCTTATTCACTTATTCAATCCCCAGTACGACGAAGCCACAACACTGCAAAAATTCGAAACAACATATTTGCAAAATACCTTACGAAGACACAATTTAACCTCGCTTCTCTGCCGCCGACTGAAGATGCAGCCACACAACATTCATCCAGAGCTTTTCTTCAGATCAATATTTGGAATGGAAGGCAAATGAATCCCACTGATTGAGGTTGGAAGTCATTCAGGCATGGCATACTTCCAGTCACCACGAACATTGTAGCTGCCCCACCAGAGTTCCAAAACACTCTGTCATGCAAATGTGCAAAGGGGTGCAAAGGTGGTTTATGTTCTTGTAGAAAGAATGGTGACTATATGTTCAACTATATGTTACCCCTGTAAAGGTGTGCCGTGAACAAATACCGCAGAGGAAGAAGATCCACAAACCGGATACGACGAAAAAGTAGATATGGACGAGGAGGCCTTCCATCTAGAGGAAGAAGAAGAAGAATGGACAACTCAAGGTCCAGCAAAAAAAAAAAACGCTCTAAGCTCAATTTTCTTGTGTTCCCCTCAAGTAACTTGATTTTATTACCGTTGCTTTTATACTAATTTATTTAAATAAATTATTTTTCTTGATTTTCTATTATTATATTTTTTCCAACATTTTGTAAAATACTTAATTTTAAGTACACATACGATTCTTTCATTTTTCAATTACCTATCCGTTATATTCATCATTTCATTGGATTTTCAAAATATAATCATTTATGCACCTCAAAAAATAATTTGCTCACAGACGACATAATTAAAATTAATTTGGGGAAATCGGTTGCATTTCCAGGGTAATCACCTGTTGAAAAGGTTGGTGAAAATACCATATTGATGTAATTAAATTTTGAAGTTGTTAATTAAACAGTACCATTCGCGATTTATGCAATTACACTGTTTTGTAAGCGAAATGATTCATTTAACCGACAATTGGTACTCAAAACAGCAATTTTATGAGTTTTTTAAGAAAATTTAGGAAAAATGTACTTTTTTGATTTATCATATCTCGCTTATTATAGGTCGAATATTTATTCTGTAATACTCAATCAACGCAGAATTTTATGCTCTACAATTTGTGTATAATGATATATTTTGTAGAGAAAACGGTTTTTAAGTTATTTGCAAAATACTGAAAAAAGTCCGAAAATTTTGAAGTTTTTGTGGTGCTACATCTAAAGCTCACCAGGAAAAATGGGACAAACTTCAAATCCCTTCATTTCGATGTAAAACAAAGTGATTAAAACAATTTACAGCTTTCCGCGAATTTTTGGTTAGCAAAATCCTATTTTTACTGGCCTATTTTGCTATCTTTAACATATTTTTACTGTAAATTTACTGTAATAAATGAGACGATATTCTGGCCTGACTAATATTGTTTGCAGATATTTTTACCATTAATGTTTCTTTAGAAGTTTAAACCTGCCTCTAAAAAATATTAGATATTGCTAAAAAATATTAAACTGCAGTGCGAAATCCTCGCATGGGTCCACTGGTTAAGTATATATTTATGAAATATTTTGTCCACTACACCGCAAAAAAAAAAAGTGTTGATTTTAGAGTATAATACAGGCATCCCAGCTGCCAGTATTATACCGTAAAATTAACAGTAATAAACAGTAAAATAAGCAGTAATACACTACGAGGCAGTGCATTAGTGCTTATTTTACTGTTTATTACTGTTAATTTTACGTTATAATACTGACAGCTGGGATGCTAGTATTATACTGTAAAATCAACACTTTTTTCTGCAGTGTAAAAGAGAAGCATATTATCTTTTAAGAAAAAAACAGAGAATGAAGAAGTTAAAAATATTAATATTCTGATAAGATATTGTAAAGATAAGAATGCATTCCACTCTCATAGATTTAACATTAGCGAGGGGAATTTGAGATCTAACTGACCAATACCAAAATTAACTATACAGATAATTCTCTGTATATGATGAATGTTACCCTCTTACATAAGAAAAGTTCTCTTAAAAATGAAGTTCTTCATAAAGCAGAGAGTGGTTTAGAATAAAAAACAGGGACATATGCTCCCTTTTATATTTTGTATCGCCTGGAGTTGGATCTAAAATACTCCTAAAAGACTTTTATTCCTTTTAGACGAGTACTGAGCCCTTAGAGTCTTCCATGACCCTTGTGGAGTACTTGAATGGAATAATGATTATATCGTTTTCTGTTTTTCTAACGTGTTGGTCGAGAGAATAATCATTACTTGAACGGGCATTATTATAAGCATTATTATTTTGTTTTTTATTCTGGTGACGTATGACACGTCATGGAAAATACCGGAAATGAAATTATCACTATTTATTTAGAAACGATCGTACGTAGATGAATATTTAGATAGACATGAAAAACTCAGTTCTCAAGAAATTAAACAATATTTCATCAATTATTACCCTTTCTCGTGAATTAGAAGACCTACATTTGTTTTTTATCATTAATATGAATACTTTATAATGTATTTGAAAGAATTAGTTCTTCACTTAATTGTTATTTAATGCAAAATGGCATTTTGTATTTTATCTCTCTATTCTAACTAACGCTGTTGCTGCCGTATGTTTGAATTTATTGTGACTTGGACTTTTTCCGGGCTGAGATTAGAAAACTATTGCATATAAAAATATGAAACCTGGTAGTTTTATAAAGAAATGTACGCGCTGAAGCTGACAGTTTTTAAACCAAAGAAATATTTTTAGCGCTAATTAAAGGTTTGGAATCGCTCAAAATAGTTCAGTTAAAAAAGTTTTATAGGATCAAAAACTATGCATAGGAATTTAACCATCTTTTGCAGGATAGGTCACGTGGATATTAAAAGAGAAAGAAAACTTTAAAAAAAATACGTGCGAAAAGCCTTAAATTGGGAAAATGTAAATCTATAACTAAATATTTAAACTATATATTTAAACTATATATGTCTTAAAACTATATATTTCAAATGTTATATTATAACGATTTTCTTATAGTGACTAAAAAGAAAACCTTTCTTCTAGACGTTATTGTAAAACTCCGAGAGGCAGCGATATTTTTTACTTAATCATTTTATACTAGCTGATTTTCTTATATGTAATAGATCTTATTTAATCAATCCCCAAATAAGGCGTCAGCTGAAGCAAGAACGGTGGATATGGCCTTGGAAACCGAAAAATCCTCCCAGTTGAAGGGAAATGAATAGTAACTGGATTACTGAAGATCGCCACTGATCGTGATAATGTCATTCAATTTTCCGTAATCGGGTAATCATTTTAAAACAGAACAAATTAGCGTGTTTTTCGAGTCTGAGGGGTCTAGACGAGGATTGGCAAACGTAGCTGGTAAGGGGCCTCCCTAGTACATTAAAATAATTGTTACATTGTTACTTTAATGAGTTAAAATGTAATTAGAATATATAACTTAATTCGTGTATCACATAATTAATATTCATGTAAATTAAAGTCGTGAAGGTTTTTTTTAAATTGTCGGAAGAGGGAGTTTTGGCACAGTTCTTCCACAAAAACGTAAATTTATTCAAATACAGGCATCAAACGCATTTTTTTTTTGGATTGTTACGCTTGTTTTTCATATTTAAAACAGACAAAATAGGGGTAAGTAAATTATAACTGTAAACAATAATGTAATTTATCTGTTGCAATTGCGACATACAAATTAATTACATCTATATGATGACACTTTTGGGAGTACAGTTGACCAAAAATCTATTCTCATAAAAGAAAGTTTCCTTCTGTGTGTGTGTGTGTGTCTGTATGTCTGTTTGTCTGAGATGGCCAGCGAAATCTAGCGTACCTAGAAGTCTGGAAATTTATATTTAGGTAGTCCAAAGCCTGGTTTGATGCACCTGAGTTTCAGAATTTTAATATTTTGATAATTACAAAAGATATTAATTACAGTCTCATTAAACATCGCATCGAAAATGCCATCTTTTTTATCAAAATGGCTAAAGAAAAGAACACCTGTTCTCGATATGCAAACAGAAATGAACGAATTTGAACTTCATTTACTATTTAGAGAATTTTAAGATATCGATTTGAAAATTTCTGAGCATATGTAGAACACGTTTCTGCATACGACAATGCAATTTTTGTAAAATTCGGCAGTAATTTTTCTTAATTTTTGTAAAAAACTGCCAAAAATATGGCGGCGAAGAAGAGAAAGTTTCAGGTAGGGATCTGCTTTTATTAAAAACTGAACTATAAAGAAATATATTTCTCTGGCCGATCCGGCCATTTAGTTTGCGAAAATGAAAGGAAATAACTACCAATTTTTACTTATGAAAAAAAATTAAGATAACTAATTAAGATATAGATTTGAAATTGAGGATGGGGAGGGGTGCCATCTGACGGCTATTTTAGCGCAGCGTCTTCGTTATGTTCTAATTAACAGAAAAATATAATTCTTTTTTTTAATGATCATGTAAATGTAGGAGAAAGTGGTTTTCTTGAACAAATTATTCGTTGTATTTGCGGGTATGGGGAGGTAGGGGGGGGGGGTTAACGCCTTGCTCTGATTTACACAAAACAAATTCAATTTTTGAAATTTAACATTTTTATCTTCTCCCGTAGCGTTTTATAAATGTTATATATAGAGAATACCGGGGATTGCATACAACGATTTTCATAAAAATTAAATTTATGTTCCTAATAAAAGTACACAACCCGTATTTACGTAATGTATACCAACAATCAAAGTACATGATTTTTTGTTAAGCACTTGACCAAGCAAGTTCTTTTCTCGAACTGTGCATTCTTATCTCGGGTCCTATGGGCCCGACCACAACGTGGTTTGGATAATTCAACTTGGTTTTCAATCGCGTTACAGATTGTAGTTCCACCTTCCACCGTCAGGGGACGCATCATTTACGCGAGTTCTATGGGTCCGATTTCGACGGGAATTGGTTCATTCAACTTCCTTGATACAACGGGTACGCATGTCGGATGTTTGTATAGAACAAATTGCACCCCCTGTCGGTGGAAAGTAGAACTAAAGGATTTTGCAGTGCGTGCGCAGCACGCCTGCTATACCGTAGCGGGGATACTTGTCGGAGTTTCGTTTGGAAGGTGGTTTGTTTGGAACAGAGTGCGCCCCTTGGCGGCGGGAGATGGTACTAAAAGATTTTGCAGTGTGTGCGCAGCACGCCTAGTAGACGGTGCCGCAGGCAGCGGGAACACGTGTCGGAGGTTTTTTTTATATCAAAATGCATCCCCTATCGGCTGAAAATCGAAATAAAAGATTTTTCTCGCGTACGCAGCATTTTTAAATAGATAATTTCATAGTAAATCGGGGTAAAGATATAAAATCATACAAACTTTAGGTTTGTTTAATATTATCACGGACCCGGGCAACGCCGGGCTGGTTAGATAGCTAAATAAATAAAATAAAAACAGACACACCATGGTTTTTAATCGCCTTTTTGTTGCAGAGATAAACTAAAGTAGACATTCCATTTTTGAATTATCTCTTTTTTTCACTCTATGTTCAAAAAATAAGTTTAGGTCTAAATATTAAAATTGTAACGAATTTTAAAATTTTCTATACGAACACCTAATTTTGGCCTCATATATCTTTTTTCCAGAAATTTTCATTTGGGGATACCATATCGTATTTCATTCGGTGAAATAGTTTAAGATGTATAGAGATGTAAAATTTTGAATTCATAAAGTTAAATTGATTTTTATTAGTTGTAAATCGAACTGTAATGCGTGTAATTTTTTAAGCACAATTCAAAAAAGTACTTCACGGAATGAGAGGAAATTCTTGCTTCGCATATTTAAAATTTCTAGAAATAGATGTCTGTTAAAAATTTTATAGGTTACAATGTTCATATTTTTTATCGAAAATTAATCTCATAATTAGAAGACATAATTTCCAATCAATTTATCGTTTTTTCCTGCGACAATTTAGTCATGAAAATGTACTGGGATGATTTATTATTATTATTATTATTATTATTATTTGGCCAACTGTACTATCTAAAAATAAAGAAAAAGATTCCAGCCATTGGAAACTACTGCATGGTGCTAGTTAAGTATATACACATAGTCATGGATCACATAAGACATTTCTCTTTAAAGTAAAGTTTCTCATGAAGAACTGTGTGGTTTAGTAGAAAAAAAAGGCAGGGACAATATTAAAATCTTCACATATATATTTTATATCACCTGGAATGGGATCTAAAACTCTCTCAAGGCTTTTATTTCTTTTAGAAGAGTAGAGAACTCTTAGAATATGTTCTATGACCCATGTGGAATACTTGAATAGAAGAATGATTATTTCGCTTTTCGTTTTTGGAACGTGTTGGACTTTGAAAGAATAATGATAACTTGATCGGGTGTTATTGCAGGCGATATTATTTTGTTCTTTATTCTGGCAGCAGATGACAATTCATGAGGAAAAGAGAAAATGATATAGCAAGGATCAGACAACAGAAATATTTCTTAGAAGCGAAGAACTCAGTTAAACTTAGATATCATTTTCATCAGTTAATATTTTTAGGCTAGTGATTATTATTTGTGTGTTTTTAAAACATGTTGGGCGATCGAGGTAATAATAATGATTTAAACAGGTATATTATTCTAAGCGATATTATTCTGTTCTTTATTCTGGCAACATATGACTTGCCATGATGAATACAGGAAATGATGTAGCATAGATCCTAAGGGAAATATTACCTTATAAACAAAAAAATATGTTTTTAAAATTATTCAAACTTTTCAGAACTTATTATTTTTAGAATTATTTTAGAATTGGTTATTATTTTTTTGTTTATGAAGCGTGTTGGGCGTTGGAGAGAATAATGATGATTTTAACAGGTATTATTATAAGCGATATTTTTTTGTTCTTACTTCTGGTAACACATGATTCGTCATGATGAATACAGGAAATGTATTCCAAAGAACCTACAAGAGAAATATTTCCTAGAAAGGAAAGACTCAGTTGTTAAAATTAGACAACATTTTAATCAATAATTATTTTATGAATAATTATAATAATTATTTTTTGTTTTTGGAACTTGGTGGGTGTTCAAGAGAATAATAATAATTTGTAATGTTATTATTATAAGCGATATTATTTTGTTCTTTACTCTGGCCACACATAACGTGTCATAAGGAATACAGGAAATGACATAACAAAGATGCTATAAGAGAAATATTTCCTAGAAACGAAAGACTCAGTTGTTAAAATTAGACAACCGTTTCCTCTATAATTATTTTCGAAATGATTATAATAATTATTTTTTGTTTTTGGAACTTGGTGGGTGTTCGAGAGAATAATAATAATTTGTGATGTTAATATTATAAGCGATGTTATTTTGTTCTTTATTCTGGCCACATATAACTTGTCACAAGGAATACAGGAGATGATATAGCAAAGATGCTATAAGAGAATATTTCCTAGAAATGAAAGACTCACTTATTGAAATTAGACAATTTTTTCATAATTTATTATTTTCGGACTAATGATTATTTTTGTTTTAGTTTTTTCGAACCCGTTGGGTTTCTAGAGAATAGTGATAATTTGAACAGGTAGTATTATAAGCTATATTATTTTGTTCTTTATTCTGGTAACATATAATTTGTAATGATAAATATAGGAAACGAATCTCTTATTTTATATAGAAAAGATCGTACAAGAAAAATATTAATGAATGGAAGTTCAATTGCTAAAATTAGACAATTGCTTCACCAGTTAATATTTTTTTCTTGCAAAATAATGTAACTGCATTATTACTAATATGATGAGTTATTTTTATGTTTGTTAAAAAATTAATGCTACTTTAATGTAATAAATATTTAATGGCGAATTTTGGTATTATACGCATTAAATTATTATTTTAGTGTTATAGATTTCCATTAATTCGTAATTTAATTAGAAGAATATAGTTAATTTATTCTTCTTCTTATATATATATATATATATATATATATATATATATATATATATATACTGAGCATATTAAATTAAAAACATATGATTTTATATCATAAATAATAAAACCTTTTTTCGTTTACAACATGTAAAACTTTATACAATTAATATAATGTAAAGTAAAGAATAAAAATCCGAACATAGGCAAATATTTAATTCCAATTTATATAAACGAAAAGTACCATTTTGGTCCATAAAATATTCTTTATAAATGTGTGGGTTTCTTTTATAATGACAGTTTATATTTGAATATAGTTTATTTATTTATTTATTTTTTAATTTCACGACAACACGGTTACAGATTAATGCTCATTGCTTAAGAAATATATAAATACTAATCTTTATAAATTTTAAATCAGGAAATATTGAAGTATGCATTAATAGGAATTCAAAACAATTAATTTTAATAAGAAATGTTTGCTTATTAAGGTATAGATATTAAAATAACTTATATATTTAAATATTTATAGTTTTATATAATACTTTGTAAAAGTAACAACATAAAGTGCATATATATTTTGGATCAAACTGTTTTTGGAATGTTTATTAATATTTGCAGATATGCTCGGCATTTTTTGTACAAATCCTCTGAGCTTCCCAAGTAAAACAAATTCCAAGATTACCATTTGAAATTTAATTTCAGATTAGCTTAATAAAGCACCAAGTTAAAATTTAATAATCTATGATGAAAAAAAAATCAACTTTATAGACCCAATAACTAAAGCTATCACTGTCCATGGACATGATTTGTCAGGCTCCGTTATTAAACTAATTTTATGAAAAAATAATATTTTATTATTTGATTATTTACATATATTGTAAAGTTATATCACACAACATTTTCATCATAAGATATTTTTGTACATTTTTCATGTTTGCAAACTGTTACGATTTTTTGCCATGAGAAATTTCGAATGGATATCTGCGTCTTATTTAATCGCAGGAATTTTCGATAAATGAAGACGAAGATTAATATTAAAAATTACTGGTGACCAAAATCGTAGCGATTAAAAATTATTGTGTTTAGGAGGTTGACCCTTTAAGCCATAAAAAAACTGTACAAATATAATAAAAAATCAAACATGAAATGCACATTTAATTAAAAATTTTGGTTTTCAAAAGTTAATATTCATATATTTTTCATAATTTCCTTTAACAGGGTGTAATTTCAGAGTTATGCTACTTTTAATACTTCTCTATCTGACTTTATATGTTCGATATATTTTCTATATACTGTCAGGTATATTTTGTTAGAATATAACTATCGCTCTTCTATGTATCTGTCAATATGATCCTTAATTATGTTAAAAAATCAACTTGAATTAGAATATACGATTGAAATATAGCACATTTTCAATAAACTAAAGGTAATAATGCGTAAAGTAAGGGTAGTAATGCATAAAGTAAAGGTAGTAATGCGTAAAGTAAATGTAAGTAATGCATAAATTACATGATCCAATCAAGAAATGAATATTAATTTTATTAATGCATGTTCGTTATTCACACATAATTTTTTAACTTATTTTAACAATAATACTATAACATTGTATTATGATACATAATTGAATATTGTATACATAATTGAAAATATGAATATAATGTTGGAATGAAGTGTGATATATCGTGAAGGGTGAAAAGCAATATAAAATAGATTTCATTAAGATAGTGTCCACAAGTCCCGTCTGTATTGCAGAAAAAGGTGTTGTTTGTTCATTTAAGAAATAACAAAACTTCATCAGTTAAAATTTGTAATTTATTTGTTGATGTCGCCCCCATTAAGTCGACGCCAGTGTTGTAAAGAAAGTCGAAAAAGTACTAAAAAAAGGAATTTTTTTTAGGTAAGTTATGTGAAAAAATCCTGGTGTAAGATTTAGAGAACTTGTGAAAAAGAAAGACAACAACAAAAAAATGAAAAAAACCACAACAAAATCATGTTATTGGTAGTAAAACTTCTAATATTTAATCTAAAGATGTAATTAATGTCTAAAGTGATAAAAACATTACACAAAAAGGCTTAAAATACCTTTTAATATAAAGATGACATGTTTCGCACACTCAAACGGCGACTTCTTCAAGATCGAAAATGATAAATAAATTATTTTCGCTTTTTGCGAAACGAGAGCATATATAATGAATCAGCCTCTTTTGAATTATGTAAAACTTGGCACGAGCTGATATACAAAGTGAAAAAGCAATAAGTAAAATAATAATTTTCACGTTTACAGTTTAATCATATTAAGTACGGTTAAAAATGTAAACGTGAAAATTATTATTTTACTTATTGCTTTTTTTTACATTTGTACATCAACTAGTGCCAAATTTTAGATAATTCAAGACAAACTGATTCATTGCATATGTTCTCGCTTCGCAAAAAGCGAGTATACTCGTTAAGCTGGGCAAAAGCCTGGCAGGTAGGGGCCTCGTCAGCGGTCTAAAAAAAGCCCCCCCCCCCCCGCCAAAAATATATATTAAGTACCGGCTTTCATTATGCATGCGGTCTTTTGTTTGGGTTTATCATTTTCAAAAACTTAGCGAAAATAGTTTATTTATCATTTTTGATCTGGAAGAAGTCGCCGTTTGAGTGTACGAAACATGTCACCTTTATTTTAAAAGGTATTTTAAGCACTTTTGCGTGTGTAATGTTTTTATCACTTTAGGCATTAATTACATCTTTAGTTTAACGTTAACAAGTGATTTTATTATATGATTTGTTCTTATATTTATTTATAGCAAAAAATTAGAAACGGACTCTCTCGAGACAACGTACTGATGAGTTAAAATGTAAGAAATGATTACAATTTCTTAAAAGCCCACTTACAGCTGGAACCAACCCAAGAAGATTCCAGTCAGTGTTGTAATTAAGTAATACTTAAGCGAAGAAAAATTAAACCTACTATAAGCGACTTTAAAAATGCAATCAATGGTTTGGAAAGCACTTTTGAGAATATCTCTCTTATAGGCTAATAGTGTTCGGGGTATCGTTCTGGTTTGACCTATATATTACTATTCTCGACTTAGAGATTATAGAGTCATTTCTCTTAACAGAACAATTTGAGCATTATATATTTTTAAAAAATAATATTTTTTCCTCTTTATAATTGAGGAGGTCGGGGCAAGAAAGTGTCAAGCCGCATTTTTGGTGAAATAAATCTAACACTGTAATCTGTGGCTTAATATTGTAAATTATAATATCCAACATATAATTTGTTTCTAATGTCACTTGGTGACAGCCTATGTGACAGGTTTCGTTTTTGCCCAATATGTTTATGCCCCCAATGAAGATAGACAAATTTTACAAAAAACTTAATTGTAATATCATTAAAGTAATGCCATATTGTTACTCAGAATATTTCAAATGTTACTAACACATTGGCGAAAAAATTTTAGGTTATATATCTTGATTTGAGTATTTGATCAAATATTCAAATTGAAATATCTCAGAAGTTTAAAAATGTGGCTTGGCACTCTCTTTCCCCGACCCCCTCAATTGTGTTCTATTATATTTAGGAACTGTCTTTCAGTAATAAATACTGTCAGCAAAAATCTTTTACAGTGTTAAACACCCAAAAATAAAATTTTAAATTTCAATTAGGCAGAGCAATGACAAAGAGAGACAGGCGAATGACACTTACGTTAGACAGAGATATAAAAAGGGAATGGCAAAAAGTAAGGTTAGTTTACCTACTATCATAACTATATACACACACACAAAAAAAAAATCATTTAAAGATAACTTTAAAAACTCGATACAAATAAGGCTTCATCGCTGATTGAGCTTTCATTACAAAATTAAGGCAAATAAAAGAGACAGGGTAATGACAGTCAATAAAAATACTTACCAAGATATAACTGGAAATCTCTAAGCTTTACGTGTCCGTATTTGTTTCTGCAAAAACAACAGTCCAAGATAGCTTGTATGATGATGCTACTGTTCACAGGTGAAAATTTGGGGTAATATGACTATTGTGAGATGTTAGAATCATTATTTTTGTTATATGACAGGGGAGTAACAACAAAACCAAACGACATTTTTTATTATTCTGTCAAAAAATACAACTTTACTTTTTTAATTTTTAGTATTATATGATAGTTTTTAATAATTTAAGCAACAAATTTATCACAAATATATTTGGATGGTCAGTTCTTAAGAACCATTTTCGTGTTAAGATGGAGGCAGGGACACTCAGGGGAATGACATTTATCACATAAAAAAATCATTTAAGTGGTAAATATTTATAAAAAATATATGTTATCCCATTATGCAAACATATTAATAAAAAGAAATACACCCAGTTAAACTGATGGCATTGAGCTCGCAGGCTATTTACACTAATTGTATATTATACTCTTATTTCAAAGAATAATGCCCTCCAAAAATAAAGAAACCGACACTAAACCTGTATACCAAATTTGAAGCAAATCGGATAACTCTGCATGAAATACATATTTAGCAAAATTAAGGGGAGGATTAGTCCTCCATTCCCCCCCCCCCCTTTATACTTAACAAATGAACCCCCAAAACTAATCAGGAAAGCGCTTTATCACAATGAACCTATATACAAAATTTGAAGAAAATTGGATAAATCTGCATGAAAAACCCATTTATCTAAATTAAGGGGGATCAGACTTCCATTTCCCTTTATACTTAACCAATGAACCCCTAAAACCAATCAAGGAAGCGCCTTATCAGAATGAACCTATATACAAAATTTGAAGAAAATCGTATAATTCTGCATGAAAAACACATTTATCTAAATTAAGGAGGGATTATGCACCGTTCCCCTCCCTTTATACTTAACCAATGAACCCCCAAAACTAATCAGGAAAGCGCCTTATCACAATGAACCTATATGCAAAATTTGAAGCAAATCGGATATTTCTATCAAGAGTTATCGCGTTACATACATACATACGTACATACAGAACCTGCGGGCACATTAGCTCTCAGGCTTTGATGACCTGTGAGCTAAAAACATGTGATTAACGTTATTCTAGCGTTCTGTTTCATTTCTATACAAGCTTATTCATAATTTTTGAAGCGGGGGCAGGAATTTCGTTGTTTAGAGAAAATGATTCAATAGTCCTCTGATTAAATTCGAGGCTATGTCAGTCTGTATAATGCAATACAATTTTCAATTCTGAATGTCTATAATGTGACATGTAGATTTTATGGAATTGATACATAAAATAATTCTCATTGCCAGACAAAGTATAAGAGCTCTTTAATTAAAACCAGCGTAATAGTAGCGGAGTTAAAATTTAGAATACTGATCTATATATAGATTTATATTTATATGTAGACGTTATAGTTTAGTCTATAGTTAATATAGACTGCTGATTAATTTTGAGACTGTGTCAGTCTGCATAATGAGATACAAACTTCAGTTCTGTGTGCGTATAATACGATGTCTATAGGTTATATGGTAATATTTCGTGAAATAATTTACATTGTTAGACAAAATATAAGACCACCTTAACTGAAGACACTATAATTTAATAATCAATTTAGAAGAGGCGAGTAGATTTGAAGATAATGTAGGTATTTAATTAAATGTTTGCAAAATATCGGAAAAAGGTTTTACAGAAAGAGGATATTTAAAGAGTGTGTTGTGAAAAAGTTCTAGTTGGAGGTTCAGAGACCCTGTGAAAAAAATATAAGGTATACAAACAGCAAATGAACCTTTTTTCTTATTAGGAAAATCATACATTCAACTGCTTCTTAGTACCGAAACTTTCATACTCTTGTACTCATGAATTTAGTTTGATATGTACTTTAGACTGAAGTCAGAGTATCCACTGTTTCACAACACGTAGTGTCAAAAAGAATGGACGTGTTTGATATGTACATTAGTCTGAAGTCAGAGTATCCACTGTTTCACAATACGTAGTGTCAAAAAGAATGGACGTGTTTGATATGTACATTAGTCTGAAGTCAGAGTATCCACTGTTTCACAATACCTAGCATTAGAAAGAATGGACGTGTTTTATTAAATATTTTCAAACCATAATCCGTAACTATTATGCAATTTTCGCCTTTTTTTCATTTTTTTCGAGTATGAATTTCGACAGTACAAACTTGTAAAATGTCCCTAGTATTAAGTTATGATTGCATGAAGGGGAATATCTTAGAAATAATCCGAAATATCTGAGAATATATCTAATGATTTTTATGTGGGATTTGTTCTTTCTTTACTAAATTGCGAAATAATCAATACTGTTGCGTGTTAATTTTCGTTTGCAATTTCTTGGATTCAGATCAAATGGATAAATGTTTAAAAAAAAGAAAACCCTCTAGTGTATTTATTTACACATTATTGACTGAATGGAACGATTTTAGGAAATTATATTAGATAATGAAATTTAGAAATTCCTTGATAACCAGCTGGATTGTAGTTGAATGAAGTTGGTGAAGATTTTAAAGGAGAAAAACTAATGCTTTGGATAAATTATGAAATAGTTTCACTCTTTATATGCTCCTTACACAGCGTGTTTTCTTAATTAATTAAATTCTAGATAAATATATGTAAAACAATGTGAATATATATTGTATTAACAGTTTGATTCTGCCCACTGTTTAAAATTTCTGCAATAAAAAAATGTGCAACAGAAGCACGAAGTGATTTTTCAGGCATTGAAGCGACATGGCGTGTTATGTTTGCTTTCTGTTGAACATGTTTTAACATGTTTTGAACATGTCATTGACACAAATGGAATGCACATTGAGCAAATACACAGTGATTAAATAAAGTTTTATGTTTCCAATTTGTGTTTCCGTTCTTTATGTGCCATCTTTTCACCTGGTGGTTGAGATTTGAACTATTTTTTATTGGATATTTCTCTTCTCCATGATCCATATAACGTATATACCAAGTTTCAACGAAATCCATCAATCAGATCGTGTCATAAATATATCACATTATTTATTTTTTGTTACTTTTTATTTCAGCTCAGCGTAGTTTTGCATTTTATTACGCGCTGACTTAGTAATCCTTTCCCAATAGTTCGCCATTCCTTTAAGCCTGTTTATCGGCTACCGACGCGAACTGTCGCTTTTTTACCGGAGAGCTGTTCTTCCTTTGCATTGTATCTTTCTTTGGGCTTAGTTTCGTTTTCGGCTCAGGTGCTAGCTTTGCGATCCCCTTCCTTGCTTACGGCAGCTTCGCTTGTACGTCCTATGCATGCGCCACATCCTACATCCACGACGTTAAAAATTCTACTTTCGCCGCCGATAATTTTAGAGCTCGCTCCTTCGTGTTTCGGCTTTCGTCGGCATAAGCGCTGCAATAAAAAGGGGTGTGTCTGTTTTGGTCAAATTATAGCGCTTCTTTTAATTACCAAATCTTAATGAGTTGTTCATTTGCCTTTTTAATTTTAACGTGATCACTAATCAACTAATAAATTTGAAATAGCCTTGCTTTTACTTTTGTATTCCCCAATCAATGGTATAAATACCAATGTCACTGGTTTTCAGATCAAAAATTAAAACGATGCTGCAAAGAATTATTGAAAAGTGTGTAACGATCCGAGATTCCGACCGTTGGTCGTGAATTCTTCTGGAGTCGTTGCCCGCTACTTATAATTTTCAAAGTTCTAAAAAGTTTGCGATTTTATGCTGTTGTATGTAATTTAAATTTTATATTTTAAAAGTTTTATAAAATAATGTATAGATTCTTGAATTAAGTAAAATATCTTCATGGAATCGGGTAGAAAGGAATTTAATTAATCTTCAAGTCACATTGATTCTTATGTGAAAGCCATTATTTTAAGATGATGTGCAGTCTCCCTATTTCTCAACAAATTCTACCTTCTTCTACTTATTAAAGCAATAAAATAAAGATGGATTTCTGTTTCAAAGGAGCGTCTTCATTTTCGTTTATATGTATTTATTGCAAGTCAAGTAAGATTATTTTATTCATTTAATTTGATTGTTTTCTCTTCCAAGTTTGACCTAAATAACGCAAGCACACTTTATTGTGCCGGGTTTCTATTGCACTTATAATCACAATTGCAATTCATTTAACTTATACGATCACCTTCTTTAATGTCCAACTAATTTCAATTAAAGTTCCTCCTCTTCAATAGTAATTTTAGTTAACTTATACGATCACTTTCTTTAATATCAATTAATTTCAATTATAGATTATACTTCTCTCTCTACATCCATAAATAATTATTAACGCCACAGATCGGGCTCCAGATTGGTCTGAGTAGTATAATTTTAAGTATAACCACCCAATAACTTGTGAGAGCTCGGATAAGCATTTTCTAAGTATAAATCATTTATATAGGTCCCAGGGAGTTAAAAAAATAAATTTAAAAAGTGCAGATTTTTTTACAATTGATTGCAGAACTATTTCATCAATATAATTTTAATTCCTACACTATTTTGAACGCCTTTGAAATTCATTTTCTAGTATCCCCTACTGGTTAAAAAAAAAAAAAAAAAAAAAAAAAAAAAAAAAAAAAAAAATATATATATATATATATATATATATATGGCGCGTTCCAATCTTTTGGGGACACCATGTATAAATAAATAAATAAAACAGCACAAAAGCTATAAAAAATATAATTACTTTGAAACAAGATAGATCAAAGAATTTTTAAAAAGGTGACGTTCTAAATTTTGTTGGGTTATGTAGCTTAGTGTTTAGTGTATGCGTACGCAGTACACGCGTATACTGCAACCAGCACATTGTTATTTTAAACAAAAGTTAATAAATTTAGTATAAGAATACGAATATTTTCACGATCTTTTGGTGTTTTAAGTTTTTTTTTTCTATTTTATCTTACGTCTTTTATTTTTCATAATTTACAAAATAAGATAGTATTTACATTTCATTATTCAAAAGCTGACATATCAGTCATGTCTACATACTAACCTATTTTACACTATTCAATTTTAATTTCCTTTAAAAATCATGCATTTTACAAATATATATGTATATATACAAATATTTCATTATTTCACTTTTTCTGGTTTGAAATACCTTTTTAATTTTTTTTTGGTCATATATTATATATTTTATTTTTATTTTTGGATGTTATTCAAACTGAGTACGTTTTCATATTTCATTTTGATTTTTATTCCGCTATTTGTGTATAATATATATATAATAAATAAAATGCACAACATTCTGAAAATTTTATTGTTTTAAAACTGAATAGAACAAAGGTTTTTAAAAAGGAAGCGTTTAATTTTTTTGGGGTTATGTAGCTTAGGGTATGCGTACGCGGTACACACATATACTGCAACAGTACATTGTTATTTTAAACAAAAGTTAGTCAAATTTAGTATAAAAATACGAATATGTCCATGATATTTCGATGATCTTCAGCCAATATTAAATATTTATCTTAATAATGGTTTTAGTTCGTTATTTTCGAAAATAGAAGCCGCAGAACATTTCTTTTGTTTATAGCTAAAAGCGGAAATCTTGTGAACTTTTGATCTTTACGACTATTTTTGTTATATTAGACATGTTTAATTTTTGCAAAAAAAATCCTTTTATTTTCCTGCAGGATTAGACTATTCAATTCTATTTTCTTGGCTTACACCCAAAGTGGTTGTACTCATAGAAATATAAAAAATTCTAATGAATTATTTCATTTCGATGTACGCTACACATGTAATCCTCAAATAAAAAAACTGCAATAATTTAAAGAAAATGAATATTTTTTTAAAAGGCCGTTTATTCTAGTATTCAGAAGAAAAAGTTAATAATACAATGCATTTCAGCTATAGTAATTAATTTTTTTTTTAATATTTTATCCGGAACATCGCAAATTGCCCATTTAAAAACAATAAAAATTTTTGGGTACACATATTGGTAACCAGGTAAAGGTGGATTAAAAAAATAGACGAACGGAATAGTAATATTAATAATAATAATAATAATAATAATAAATAATATTTTGTTTTTGCTTTTGAAATGAGAAAAGCGTCTTTCAAAAAATACTTCAATTTTTGGTGTTTAATTTTTTTTTCATAATTTACAAAATAAAATATGAATTTACATCACGTTATTCAAAAGGTGACATATAAGTAATCTCTACAATTTAACCCAATTTAATTTATGTAATTTTAATTTTCTTTACAAAATACCTTAAACATACATTTCACACACACACACACACATATTATATATATATATTTTTTTTTCTTCTTCTTTTTTTGGATATTATTCAAACTGTTATGCATTCATATTTCATTTTGATTTTGATTCCTCATTTGTGTATGATGGTTCTGTGTTGTTTTATTAAGGTTATATATATATATATATATATAGCAATATATGTAATATATGTAATAATAAATAAAATACAAAAGATTTGGGAAAATATAACTGTTTTAAAACAGAATATATCAAAGGCTTTTAAAAAGGCTGCGTTTAAAAATTTTCGTAACGCAGTACACACACATATATATAATAAGGTTAATATATATATATATATACATAACATATATATAATAAGGTTATTTATATTATATATATAAAATGCACAAAATTTGGAAAAATGTAATTGTTTTAAAACAGAATAGAACAAAGGCTTTTAAAAAGGCGGCGTTTAAATTCTTGGGGTTATGTAGCTTAGTGTATGCTTACGCAGTACACACATATACTGCAACAGCGCATTGTTATTTTAAACAAAAGTTAGTGAAATTTAGTATAAGAATCCGAATATTTCCATGGTCTTTCGATGATCTTCAGACATTATTAAACATTTATCTTGATGATGGTTTTAGTTCGTTTTTTTTTTTTTTTTTTTTTTTTTTTTTTTCAAAAATAGATGCCGCAGCCCATTTTCTTTGTTTATAAACTAAAAGTGGAGATCTCGTGAACTTTTGATCTTTATGACTATTTCTATTATATTAGATATGTTCAATTTTTGCAACAAATCCTTTTATTTTCCCCATAGGATTAGACTATTCAATTCTGTTTTCTTGGCTTACACTCAAAGTGGTTGTACTCATAGGAATATGAAAAATTCTATTGAATCATTTCATTTCGATGTATGCTATACATGTAATCCTCAAATAAAAAACTGGTATATATTTTAAAGAAGAAGAATATCTTTTTAAAAGGCCGTTTATTCTAGTACTCAGAAGAAAAAGTTAATAACACAATACATTTCGGTTATAGTAATTATATATATATATATATATATATATATATATATATATATATATATATATATCCTGAACATCGTAAATTGCACTTTCAAAAGGAGAACATTTTTTGGATACATTTATTTTGGTAACTAGGGAAAGGTGGATTAAAAATACGCAAAAGGCATAACAACAACAACAACAACAATAAAATTAATAATAATAATAATTTTTGTGTTTGTTTTCGCAATGAGAAAGTGTTTTTCAAAAAACACACTATTTTAATGCCAATGTTTGGTGTTTTATTTTTTTTTTCAATTTTATCTTCCATCTTTTATCATATGTAAAATTATATGTAAATTCATATGAATTTACATTTTGTTATTCAAAGAGTGACATATCAATTATGTCTACAATTTAACCTATTTTACACTATAAAATTTTATTTTGTTTTTTAAAAAAATACCTTAAACATACATAAAGAAAAAAAGACTTATTTAATGTTTCTGAATTAAAAGAATTTCTTTGAAAATGTTTCCAGTGAAAAGCCAATATTTAATCAATATTGTATTTAATTGGAACTATTTCTCATGAATGCAATATTTGCATTTTATTTCAAATATTCTTAATGTAAATTTACTAATTCTGTGTTAGTAGTATTTCTTTATAAATGCATTCAATGTAAAGCCAATATTTAATCAATATTGTATTTAATTGGAATTGATGACGAAATTACTTCGGATGAAATCAATATGGGCATTTCATTTGAAATATTCTTAATGTAAATTGAATATTTCTGTATTAGTTGTATTTCATTGCAAATGTTTCAATTTAAAGCGAATGTTTAATCAATATTGATATGTAATTGGAAGTATTTATGCTGAATACAAAATTGGCATTTCCTTTCAAGTGTTCTTAATGTAAATTTAATAATTCTGTATTAGTAGTATTTCTTTGTAAATGTTTCTAATGTAAAGCCAATATTAAATCATTATTGTATTTAATTGGAAGTATTTTTGAGGAATACATTATTGGCATTTTATTTCAAACATTCTCAATATGTAAATTTAATATTTCTGCATTAGTGGTATTTCTTTGTAAATGTTTCCAATGTAGAGCCAATATTTAATAAATATTGTATTTAATTGGAAGTATTTCTGATGAATACAATATTGGCGTTATATTGGGTCCCAATATAACAAATATGACTACTAGGGTATTTTTCGGGATAAGTTCCAACTGAATAAAAGTGTATGAATTATATAATATAGAAGTGAAGTATAAAATATAAGAATATGAGAAACTATTTGATATATAATTCATCTTTAGTGTTTAATTGTAATTATCCCATTATAATAAACATACATGTTGAAAATACCAAAGAAAAGCAATATTTCCCCCAAATTTCTTTAAATTCATATAACTTGTCTCTTTAATAATCTCATTGGAGATAATTTTAATGCCTAAATTAAATCTTCTACAATTTCAATAAATTATTTGTTTCCAAATGCCCAACTTGTAAATATATTAAATGAAAAGTCAATAAATATTTCGAAATCTTCTGTACTTTAAATTTTTATTCACACTACTTTTTAGTAAATAAGCTTTCTCTGTATACCGCCGAGTTTGTATAGCGGAAGAAAATTAAATTGAAAAGAAGGAGAAATATCAAGTTAAAGTATGAAAATAAACATTCCTGGTCCAATTTCGGAGACGAATGAATGTCCTAACAGTAAACAAACAGAACACAGTAAATGTCAATAGAAGTACAAATGACAACGCTTCCTGATCGACAAACATTAACTTGAATAAAAGGTAAACAGTAATACTGAATAAGGATATGGGCTTTATATTAAAGAATAGTTTTGGAAGAAAATAAATGAGTGTATATTTTATATGTACTTCTTACATAATGCGTTAAGGTATGTGAGTGTGTGGAAATCATACAGAAATTCATGTAAAAGTAAAATAAAAACAAATATTTACTATGGATCTATAAGATTTTTTATTTAAAATGAAAACATTAGATTCATATTTAATACTTTGGAAATTTTTCCATAGAAAATTTCACACGCCTTGCATTCATAATAATCAAATTTTAATTGCTTAATAGGCGTATAGTCAACACAGTGAAAAAATATCCAAGCCGGGACTCGAACCCGGGTCATAAGTACAGCGCATTGATGTTCTACCAACTGAACCACTTGAGAACGATACTCAACCGGGAACTTTCTCACTGTATGTTGGGAAGGCTACAAACGCAGTACAACATGGAATATTTTCCGTGAGCCACCAACCTGGGGCAAACACGAAAACAAAGAAAATCCAGCATCGATAACTGAATAAATTCATATTTAATACTTTGGAAATTTTTCCATAGAAAATTTTTTAACACAAAGTTTCGTAATAAACTCGGGTTGAGGAACCAAGCTTATATCCTATACTCAATGTAATTTCAATTGGCTTCTGAAGGACATTTGTACTTCCCACTTCACCCCTTCGTATCGTAATTGTAATTGACTTATCAAGGTCAGTATTCCGGTCCTTATCTTAGGTAAGTAACTAAGGTAACACCCTCCAAATGAACTATAAATGCTACACACTTCATTTTGAATACCGCACATGTCACACGGTAGACCTCAATAACATATACCAATTACATGATGGTCCGACTATATTTACGCGAGTTAGAGCGCCGCCAATCGAACAGACAGACAGACTGCATAAATACTTTTCAACTATGTTGGAAAGTATATTTCTTTTAATTGCTAAAAAGTGTAAAATAAAACTTTATAAACTGTAAAATAAGTTTTATGAGACTATTGACATGTTTCGGCTCCATCGAATCATTATCAAACAAATAAGAATGTTTTACAATTGCACGGTCTATGACATTATTATTTGAAATGCCATCATTTAATTTTTCACGTACTTCTTCAAATTATGCACGCTATTTTTTGTTTTTACTTGGTTGTTAAAATAAATGAAGGCGTTTCAAATAATAACTTCATAGACCGTGCAATTGTAATATTCTTATGTGTTTGATAATGGCTCATATGGAGCCGAAACATGTCAGCAGTCTAATAAAACATATTTTACTGTTTATAAAGTTTTATTTTACGCCTTTTATCAATTAAAAGAAGTATATATTATTACAAGGAGTTATAATTTGTTATATGTTAGTACTTGGTACTACCTTAGTACTTAGTACAATATTTTGTGGAAGTGCGTTTTCAATTGTGTTATGAGTTTTTAAATTAAAATAAATATTTGCATATTACTTGGTGCGTATAAATTCTATAGATCATATGCAGGGCTGCACAAAACGTCTTCAGCACATTTCCGTTTACTGACAGATATTGCTGAAGGGGTATTTTCAAGTACTTAGTATAGCATTAATAATAATAAAAAAATACACTGAGAAAAATGACACTTTCAGATCTGAGTAAATCGATGTTTTAATTTTGCTATGAAACTTTTTATTTCAAATAGGACGACCCAGTGCTTTCAACTCCGAAATACCAGAAATACTCAGATTATTGAAACATGGACATACTCAAAACTGAGCACATAGCGGTCAGTTCATACTCTTTTTTAAAACATGGACTTACTCAAAACTGATTAGGATCAGTTCAAACTCATTTTTGAAACATGGAAATACTCAAAAAGGAGCGCACATAGAAGTCAGTTCATGCTCATTTTTGAAACATGGACATACTGAAATAGGAGTACATGATGTTTTATTGTTGAGTGTGTGCATGTTTTCCGAAATGAGTCTATACATGTTTCAAGTTTGAGTAATTTTGATTCGGAGCCATTTTGACTATGCGACATACTCAGATTTGAGTATTTTTTGTTCAGTTTTGAAAATGTCATTTTTAGAGTATACACTGAAATATTTTTTACCTTTATATTAATTTTTACCTATCCAATAAATATTTATCATAATTTTTATTTAAATTTTTGTTTTTGAAGAATACCGTCCCTTTGAACTAATGCTAACAATTCAAGACCTTTTCACTTGCAACATTGATTATGGACACCCCTAACATATTGTCTATTATTTGCAATTCCAAATTTAGTTTGCCCAATAAAAGTATTTACTTATAATAAGTCTATTTACGTATTATCAAGTTCACTTTGGGAAATATGTTATTTACCAAATAGGGACATGATTCTATTATAGGCAGCATATAGATTCTCTTAAATAACGAGCTTTGGATATTAATTTTGCCGTTGATTATTCATATAATCTCAGCATCTAGATGAATTTAAATTGATTTATATTCAGTTTGTCAAATAATGTCATGATTTTGTCATAATTGTTCTACGATGTGTAACACACAAATCGGTGTGTCTAGACAGAAAACCATGTTTAATTCTGATAATAATGAATTCTGTATAGCCTTTGACATGTATTTGTACTATTTTGGTTTACTGTTTATAGTGCCAGTTTGATAACAGAATTTAATTTGAACCTATTTGTAAATATGCATTTATTCGGCTATCTATCTACGCACATATATGTTTGAACTATTTCCTGTGAAGTCTAATTAATATCGACATGAATGTTTAGGTACTTGATTTTATGATGTTGTTATTTTAATCGGATTTCAAAAAGAGTTTTTCTGTATTAAAATTTTAATAATTATTAATTTATAGATTTGTTTTCAATTTCTTATAAATGTTAAGAGACGTTTTTAAACAGACGATTGTAAAAAAAAACTAAAGAAGTGTTTAGAAACTTTTGAAAAAGAAAAAAGTGTTTCAAACTAACAAACTTATTCCTTCATGTTTTGTTTGCGTGTTATATTGTGGATTACTTCGTAATTAATGATAATAATAATAATATAATTATATTACTTTTACTATAAATAATATTATATTTTATATTAATATATTATATATTAATGTCTTATAATAATAATAATAATAATAATAATAATAATAATAATAATAATAATGTAATAATTATTATTGCGTAACATTTTCATAATTATCAATTTCTAGATTCCTTTTTCGTTTTGCTTCTAAATACTAAAGAGACGTCGTTTTTAGATAGACGATTGTAAAAAAAAAAAAAAAAAGAACGAAGTGGTTAGAAATTTTTGAAAAAGAAAAAAGTATTTCAAACTAACAAACACATTCCCTCATGTTTTGTTTGTGTGTTATATTGTGGATTATTTCGTAATTATTATTATTAATAATATTATAATTATATTACTTTTATTATAAATATTAATATAATATGTATTAATGTATTATAATAATAATAACAATAATAATAATAATAATATAATTATTATTATTGCGTAACATTTTGATAATTATCAGTTTCTAGATTTAATTTTTGTTTTGCTTCTGAATATTAAAGATACGTCGTTTTTAGATAGACAATAAAAAAAAAAAAAAAAAAAAAAAAAGAGGTGTTTAGAAACTGTTGAAAAAGAAAAAAGTGTTTCAAGCTAACAAACTCATTCTTTCATGTTTTGTTTGCGTGTTATATAGTGGATTATTTCGTAATTATTATTAATAATATTATTATAAATATATTACTTTTATTATAAATATTAATATATTATATACCAATTTATTATATGTTAATATAATAATAATAATAATAATAATAATAATAATAATAATAATATAATTATTATTATTTCATAAAAAAAAGAAGTGTTTAGAAACTTTTGAAAAAGAAAAAAAGTGTTTCAAACTAACAAGTTCATTCCTTCAAGTTGTTTCGTTTGTGTGTTATATTGTGGATTATTTCATAATCATTATTATTATTAACATTATAATTATATTACTTTTATTATAAATATTAATACATAATATAGTAATACATTATATGAATTTAGTATATATAAATACATTATATTAATAATAATAACATTATTATAATTATTATTATTGCATAACGTTTTGATAATTGTCAGTTTCTAGATTCCTTTTTCGTTTTACTTCTAAATAATAAAGATACATCGTTTTTATAGATAATTGTAAAAAAAAAATAATAAAATAAATAAATAAATAAACTTATTTCTTCATAATTAATTGTTTGTGAAAGTGTATTGAAACTTAATTTCATAAAACAAAATTAATATCTACAATATGAAAATCTAGCTGATAAAATAAATTTTGTCTTCATGCATTTTTGCATAAGAGTGCAACAGCTATTCCACCAAGATATGAATATTTATAAAATTAGTTATATTACGAACGCACCTCATTAGTTATGTTTGAGGTACAATTTCAAACTTGTTCTTCTTTCATATAGTTTTCAATTAACTTTAATTTATATTAGCATTAGCGGCCAACCCTCCTCTCTTTTTTTCAGGTAAAATAAACATATTTTGAACTAAATATTTTTCTTAATAAATGAAATCAAATAAGTACCGTATAAGAACCACTCAGTTTAAAAATAAATTTTCTAGTTCAAAACATCTTTATTTGTCTTGGGAGAAATTGAAAGGTTTGCAGCTATTTACTATATCGAGTTCATTTTGAGAAATATATTATCGTTTGCCAAATTCAGACATTTCTCTATTAGCATAGATTTCTTTAAATAACGAATTCCTGATATTAATTTTGCGTTGATTATTCATATAATCTCACACAACTACATGCAATTTAAGTATATTTACATTCAGTTTGTCAAATAATGTCATACTTTGTCATAACAGCTCTGCAATGTATAATGCACAAATTGGTAGCTAAAGAGAAAATGATATTTAATTCTAATAATAATTAAACTCTGTGTAATCTTTGGATTGTATTTGTATTGTTTTGATTTATTGTTTGAAGTTTAAATTTGATAATAGTATTTAATTTGAATCGATTTGTAAATCTGAACTTACTGTGTACTAAAACGGACTGACTGATTTTAAAATTCAATAACTTCCAAACGTTGACAGATATTAAAAAAATTCTTGCAGGAGAGTAATGTAAGATGTCACGAGTTTTTTCTACTGCGATTCCTGATTTTAGTTTGAATTACCAGCAATAGATGGCACTGCAATCTATAGGAGTGCAATCCAGGCCAAAACTAAAATCACCCAATATTGATGCGAAGGAACGAGGTTCAATACAATGAGTGGGTCTCATTCGCTAATACAATCTTGTTCTTAGGGCCCGATTCTGAATAAGATTTTTTTGGTGAATGAGACTCACTCCATGCATTAAACCTCCTTCCTTCACATCAGTACTGGGTGATTTCTGCTTTTGTCTCAGTTGGATTTCTACTGCTCGCAGCGCCATCTATTGCTGATAATTCGAACTAAAATAAAGAATAGCAAAAAAAAAAAAAAAAAAAAAAAAAACCTCTCGACATCATACATTACTCTCCTGAAAGAATTTTTTAAATATCTGTCACCGTTTGGAAGTTATCGATTTTTAAAATCAGTCATTCCATTTTACGACACCCGGTATATGGCTATCTATCAATGTTTGAACAATTTCCTCTAAAATATAATTAATATCAACATTTCTGTTTAGGTATTTGGTTTTATGACGTTGTTAATTCAATCAGATTGCAAGAAGAGTTTTTGTGCAGTAAAATTTTTGGATAAGTGTTTGTTTTTAGATTTATATTAGGTTTTACTTTTAAATATTGTTATTAGCCAGACGATTGCAGTAAACGAATGTGGCTAGAATTTCCTAAACCATAAATATTATATATGTGTTGAGCTAACAACAGCATTCCTTTGATTTTTGCTTGCGTGTTATATTGCGCATTGCTGAACTCTTTTTGAAAATGAGCGGCAAATCTTCTACATAATAAGGAAAATTATAGAAATTAATATATATATAACTACGGATATTTTATAATTCAAAAATTTCAGTTTTATAAACTTTCTAGGATTATAGTCAATATTTATTTGTTTTTTATCTTCTTTCGTATAGTTTTCTATTAGCTTTCATTTATAACATACACGTCGAACACACAGAACGAAACTTTCGTTTATTAATATAGATATGCAAATGTTTAAAAAACGGCTGTAACGATTTTGACTAAATTTTGTATTTTATCGTTTTCGGGTAGAGAAGACCATTGGGATAGGTCACATGTTCCAGAAAATTCGAATAGTTGGTCATTTTGGATCAATACGGGTCAGAGTCAAGCTAATTTTATCTAAAAAACGGCAGAAACAATTTTGGCCTAACGGCCAATCTTTCTTTCTTTTTTTTTTGAGGTAAAATAAACATACGTTGGACCAGACATTTTATTTAATAAACTAATCTATAACCCCTATCAAAAATGACGGAATGATAATCTGCGTTTCAACTTCATAAGACTTCATACAAACAAACAGCATGAAGATTTTACTAGTGAAAGGTTTGTATTGTAGAAAAGTACATTTTAAAAATTACAAGTGATTTCTACATATACAAATGATGAGCATTTTTTAAATTTATTTAGTTATTTTTTTAAACTTCATATTCAATTTCTGAAATAATTCAATGATTGGACTAAACATTCAAATTAAATGTTTAAAAATAATCCATGGGT
This sequence comes from Maratus michaelseni, assembly GCA_963931845.1. Classification (NCBI taxonomy): domain Eukaryota; kingdom Metazoa; phylum Arthropoda; class Arachnida; order Araneae; family Salticidae; genus Maratus; species Maratus michaelseni. The sequence continues at coordinate 366,219,205 of OZ007590.1, read as the reverse complement.
AAAAGTTTGTTGTAAAAAAAGTGTAATCAATGAGTTTCTAAAGAGATTGGCTCACCACATAGCTCATAATGGTTTAACAATTACACAAAACATTACAATTTTGTTAGTTTTAAATTATCTAAGTTAATGGTATAATAAAGTTTTAAATCATTGCTGCATTAAATCAGTTATTGCAAAATCATTTCTTTCTTTATTTAACTTTTAATTTTTATATTGCTTGTTGTATTTTTTAAATTATATTAAATGTTAATAAAAATCTGTATTTCCAATTAAAATCTATAAAAATATATCTATTTAATTGATAATTTCAACAAATTATAATTACATTTATTATAAGTATTTGCAGTATATTCATTTTGTCACTCTCTTTGATTCTCCACTGTGTTTATAGATGGCAGCACCAAACAGTCAAAGAAATGACGTTATCGCAATAGCGTGTATTTTCCTGAACATTTCTGCAGTCAGGTGATTTCGGGTTGCTCATAATATCTTTCAAGAACATCAATAGTTTAAAGGTTTCACTATAAAAGGATTCTGTAAAGATTAAGAACGACAAACCCTCAAAACAATGTTTAGATCAACAAAGATGGTTAAAAACCCGTTGCCAATCAGCACAAATAATTCTCAAAACTGAGATAATTTTCAAAAAAAAAAAAGTCTCGAAACGGAATGCACAGCAGTATTTATTGTAATAATAATAATAATTAGGGAAGTGAAACACAATTTCTGAAGATTGCAGAAAACATTAAAATTAAATATTCAATGCGTTAAAGTCTTTTTTTTTATTTTAAAGTATATTATTTTTATGAAAATGAATGAATCTAAAAAATGAATGGCTCACCAAACCACTTTCCGTTTGTTTACTATATTTCAGAAAAAAAAGTGCTTACAGAAAAAAAATTGTTTACAGAAATGTTGATATACATGTTTTATGTTAAAATATGCTGAACAGATAAGATTTACGGTAGAAGAAATGATCATTTAGTTGTCATATGTTTTTCATTAAGTCTAACATAGCGTTTAGCTACTGTCGATTCGCAAACCAGTGTAGTCACACCCGGCATGGTTACCGACACTTTCCTACCATTGCATTTTATTATAAGTAGATGGAATCCTTGGCTATTTACTTAATCAAATTCACTTTGAGAAAGATATTATCATTTGCCAAATACAGACATTTCTCTATTAGATTTTCCTTAAATAACGAGTTCCTGATATTAATTTTGCGTTGATTATTCGTATAATATCAGCAACTACATGCAATTTAAATAGATTTACATCCAGTTTGTCAAATAATGTCATGTTTTGTCGCAATTGTTCTGCAATGTTTAATACACAAATTGGTATCTAGAGAGAACAGCAGAGAGAACTTTGCAGACTATGCAAAGGGCCTTTGCATAACCAAGTACAATATTTGGACTATTTCGAATTACTGTTTGAAGTGTGAATTTGATAAAAGTATTCAATTTGAGCCAATATGTAATTCTGAACATATCCGGCTATCTATCTATGTTTGAACACTTTCCTGTAAAGTTTAATTAATATCAACGTTTAGGTTTAGATATTTGATTTTATGACGTTGTTAATTCAATCGGATTTCAAGATTTTTATTTTCTTTATAATGAAATTTTGACAGTAAACAGCTTAGAGATTTTGTTCTTAGATTTACTTGTAAATATTAAGAGGCATTGTTTTTAGACAGACGACTATACAGTAAACAAATAAAGTGGTTAGTAACTTTTGAAAAATATAAAATGTAGTGTTTTCAACTAACAAACTCATTACTTCGATTTTTGTTTTTGTTTTCATTTATACTAGCTGACCCGCCGGCGTTGCCCGAGCCTATGTAATAAACTTAAATCTCTTAAAAAACATAATTCAGAAGATCTGTATCCTATATCAAAACTCGATGGAGATGGTTGGATATCAAAACTCGACCGCAGTAAACCGGTCACGTCAAAAAGATCAACCTTGAAAATGGCAGAACTATTTTCTAGCTGTGTTTTTCTTCAATGGTACTCCCTCCGTATATGTCACAATTGTTTGGAGCTGTGTCAGTTACTTTGCTCCTCTATATTTATGCCACGTTTACTTATACGTTTTTAAAAATATCGATTTTTTTTTTTTTTTTACATTTTTGAAAGGTGTAAGTGTGTAAAATGTGCTGCGAAAAAGAGATTTTTGAATCCATTCATTATTTACGTTGCTACAGTACTGTCGAACTTACGGTAGAGCGCCGATTATCCGAACTCCAATTACCCGATCACCGCACTCAAAAAGTCTTTTTTTTTTTTTTGCTTTAATTTCAAAAATTTCAGTTCAAAAATTTATAAAAAAGAGACAAAAAAAAATAAAAAATAAAAAATATAAATATAAAAAAAATGACAAAAAATATTAAATATATTAAGAATGATAATAATATCCCCCCCTTCCACACACACACACACACACATTTTTAAATATGCCAGCACTAACAGCTGTCAGTTCTAATCCAGTTGCTGAGAGGTTCTGCTCTCAAAGCTGGTAGACGGGAGATGCTGGGTTCAAAATGAATGAAAATGAATGACTATTTCAGACTATGTTTTGAAGAAGCTGGAACCGAAGCATATCGGCCATGTTTTTCAAACCCGAGATTCTTCCGACCGCCATATTGGATGCCCTCTTGTATATCTCGTCGACCTAACCGTTCGGAGTTTTCCGTGGTTTACGGGTTAGGATCCCTCAGAAAGACCCCACGAAGGGCACTCCCTCCTAGGGCATATATCCCTCGAGTAGATAGCTGGCCGTCATAAATCAACCAACCAACCACCTAATCTTGGTTAGAATGTGAAGGAAAATATACGAAAGAATTTTTTTTTCGGCAGCCCAAAAGAAAAAAAAAACAAAAATAATTTTTGTGTAACACGGACGAATGAAATATATATATATATAAGTAAAAGAGTTTAAGAAAATTTCAAACGCGATTTTTCGAAAAAAGATTTTTCAAATCGTCTTAGGTTCCAGCGACTCAACCAGTCCACTAATTGACTTAGGAGTTTTCCTTAGATATCCTGTTTTACCTTATTAAATGGATTATTATTCTGAATGTGTTGGAAAGTGTTTCATAATCGATACTTGATGCATGATTTTTCTTCTTGTTTTATTTTCACCTGACACACAATCTTCTTTAGCTAAAAAGTAGTACAAAGTTTCTTCACATCTTAAAAAAAAAAAAAAAAAAAAAAAAAAAAAAACCTTATGACATTGCCATTGCAGTGTTGCCATACCAAAGAAAGTATTATGAAATTATGCATCAATTGAACAATACATATTATTAATTACATGCTTTAGTTTCAGAAGTTTATAAATGTTACTCAACAAGTTACAATTCTGCAATTCAGAACTGAAAAATACTCGAAATATGTTACAGTATCCATTATTTCTAAGTTACGTCATAAAAAGATGTTTTTCAAAACACCCTCTTGATGCAAAATGTAACTCTGACAATTTTCGTGAATGAGCAAGATAAAATTACATGTATTATAGGACTTAAACATTGTAGGTTGGATTTAAATCTATCAACATTCAGTTTATTTCGATTATATTAATCAATTGCTTGAATTATTCTGCTTTGTTAGCAGCATAAATTGCCATAACCATTTAAGCGAGGAAACAATAATTGTTTCTAATGATGATTAACTATGTTTTACTGTTGCATTGTAATTTGATTTAGTTTCCTGTTTAAATAGCCACATTGGTAGTTAATCTAAAACTGAAACCGGTAGTAAATATATATGTATATCTGCCCAAATATTTGTTATCATCACCTTCGAATATTTGTTAGTGCTGAATAATTACTTTAACTAGCAGTACACTCGATTTTATAGATTTATTACCTGAGTTTGCTGTCCACAAATGCCTTTGATGATAATAAATTTTGATAGAAATATTTCTGTATATGTACATTTTTTCTGCTTGTAAACGTTTATTGTATTTAGCAAAGTTTATGTGAGCAGAAAATTTTGAGTCTTGGAGAAAAACAATTTATTTTTCACTGATAATGATGTTTCATTGATTCTCATTCACTCATATATTTGGCGAATTGCAATTAAATTAGAAGTAAAATTATTTCCAACAAAGTTGAAAAGTATTTATGAATTCGATTTGTCTGTCTGTCTGTCCGTGCTCTAACTTGCGAAAATATACACGGATTGCCATGCAATCGATATATGTCATTCAGGTTTACTACGGCATGTTCGGTATTGAAAATGAAGTGTATAGCATTTATAGTTTTTTACAGGGACACTCAAAGGAATTCCGTTACATTACGGCCTATAGGGAAAATCGTTTACAGTGTATTTTAATGATGTTAATACATTTCAAACATGTTGAAATTGATATGTATCACTAAGGTGCATTACAAAATGCATACTATAGATTATAGAGTTCATAGCATTCATCGTTCATTTACAGGGACACACAAGAGAATTCGGTACAGTACTGTCTATGAACAATAATTGCTGGAAGCGCGTTTTCAGTGGTGACATCACGCGTTTTTAAATTTAACTATTTTTTGCATATTACTTGGTGTGTATAAATTCTATAGATCATATACAGGGCTACACAAAATATGTCGAGTGCATTATTGTTCATTGACGGAAATTTCCGAATGGAAATTTTCAACTATGCTGTGCGTTTTCTAACTGAACAAACTTTTAACATACTATGTAGCATATATACAAATCTATTGATCATATACAGGACTGTCCAAAAAATGAGGATATTTTTCCGATTATTAATGGCAATTACTGAAACTGGGTTTTCAAGTATGCTGTGTGTTTTAGACACCGTTTACTTAGATATGCACCTTTCACCTTATGAAAATAAACTTATCACCTTATCACTAATAAACTTATCACCTTAAGTTTTGTTACAGTATTTTAAATGTGTTGGAAAGTGTTTCATAATCTATGCTTGACGCATGATTTCTCTTTCTTGTTTTACTTTTTGATGCAATTAATTTCCTTTATTGCATTTTCCGTCATTCTTATCCAAACTCGGGAACTTAAATAACCATTTTTCCTAGGATTAAAGAAATTGCAAGATTTCTCATCTGACAATGGATCAAGTTCATTTGTGTTAAAGCTCGTTGAAATTTTACCTTTTCTAATTTCAGAATGAATTTAAAATTTATAACTCTTCTGGGAGTCACCCATTCGCTGTGTTCATTTCCGTAATCCTTTGGCTGTAATAAAAGTCAAGGAAATTCAAATTATTATTATTTTTTGTCTTAACTTATGAAATGAAAGTAGCGCGTTACTTCAGTAATTTTGATATTAAAGAAAATTTATCATGGCAATATCATTAAATATTTTAATTACGCTCAAAGATTAGAATACAATAATATCATAAGAACCATAAAATTCTTTCATTTCAATTGTTGAGACATTCGCAGCCTAAATTTGAATTTTCTTTAGATTGTAATGGATTTTATTGGGATCCTTTTGAAAAATAGTTGAAAAGTAAATACAAAGAATGTGAATTATCACTTACTACAGAGCATAACAGAGTGAAAAAATGTCTACACCGGGAATCGAACTCGGAACTCTTCGTAGTATGCACCAATACTCTACCATTTTGAGCTATCCGGACGACATCTAGTCTAGCATTCTCTCACTCTTTTATGGTAAGGCTACAACTTTGCAGTACAAGATGGAACGTCAATCATGAGCACAACTTCAGTATCATGCATAAGACAAATTAAACTCAATATCGCTGAATATTTATACATCTAATTAAGTTTTCAGCAGAACTGAAATTACTCTGGAAATTAGTGAATACAAAGGGTGTAAATTATCACTTAATACACAGCGTATAACCAACAAAGTGAAAAAAAAAATGTCCAGACCTGGAATCAAACCCGGAACCCTTGTTATTACGCACCTAGGTGCAAGAGCATTGGTGTGTAATATCAAAAGGTATCCGAGTTCGATCCCCGATCTGGACATTTTTTCACAATGTTGCTTGTACGCTGTGTAGTAAAGTGATAATCCACATCCTTTTTATTCATTAATTTCTAGCATAATCTCAGCTCTGCTGAAAATTTAATTAGATATATAAATATTCACCGATACTGAGTTTAATTTGTCTCATGCCATTAAAGTTGTGCTCCCGATTGTCGTTCGATATTGTACTGCAAAGTTGTAGTCTTACCATAAAACCGTGAGAGAATGCTAGATTGGATGCCGTCCGGGTTGCTCAAAATGGTAGAGCATTGGTGCGTAATACCAGGGTTTCCGGGTTCGACACTCGGTCTGGACGTTATTTCACTTTGTTGATTGTACGCTGTGTAATAAGTGATAATTTCAGCTCTGCTACAAATTTAATTAGATATATAGTTGAAAAGCATTTATGACTTCGGTTTGTCTGTCTGCCATCTCTCCGTGCTCTAACTCTTGTAAACATACCCAGAATGCCATGATATATGTTTTTGAGGTTTAATATGGCATATTCGCTATTGAAAATGAAGTGTGTAGCATTTTTAGTCCGTTTACAGGGATTCTCAAAATAATACCGTTACATTATGGTCTATGGGGAATAATCTTTGCGACGTGTTTTAATGATCTTACTCTATTTCAAACATAATGAAATTGATATTCATTTTGAGGTGCAGTCTGTAGAATATGGAGAACAAAGCATTTATTATTTATTTTCAGACGAAACAGTTCGGTTACAGTCTACGGAAAAAATGTTTATAGGTTATTTTAATGTGTTACACTAATTAAAACATAATAAAATTAATATTAAAACACACATAAATAACGCCTGCATTCAGCATTTAAAGATATACGATTATTATACATACATACATACATTAGATACAATAATCCACATGGAGTGTAAAATTAGCCAGAGCCAGGAATCGAACCTGGGTCCACAGCGTTCCGTTCCGTTGCTCTAACCACTGAGCCACTCCGGCCGATTCCTGAGTCTTCAATTTCTCACTAATAAACCATGTTGGAGAGAAAGTCACCAGCCATCTAACAGACAGCCTTGGATGACCGGGCAATGGTGAATAGCTTTTTACTATCCCACCGATCTACGAATATGTATATTAAAACAAACATAAATAACGCCTGCATTCAGCATTTAAAGATATACAATTATTATACAGACATACATACATTAGATACAATAATCCAATTTATTAGATACAATAACAACATTAAGACAATAATAAAATTAATATACAATATTTATATGTATAACAAAATGTTTAACGTAGAATATGACGTGTATGACAGTTATCGTTCATTTACAGAGATATTAAATATTTTGGTTATGGTTATTGTCTCTGAGCGATAAATCCTGGAAGTGCTTTTCTAGTTGCGGTATGCGTTTTTAAGTTTAACTAAATTTTTGTATACTACGTGGAAGGTATAAATTCTATAGATCATATACTTTGATCAATAACAAAATAATTCGTAACATTACTTTTGTATGAGCGTAAACTACTCGAGTTAAGTTATGCATTTTCCTGCAGAACTATATTTATTATATTAAGAGATGTTTTTAGAGTATAAATAAATTCATATACAGGTCTATGTAAAGAACTGGATACATTGCCGTCTGCGAATGAACACGTTTGCAATGAAAACAATATAAACAGTTCAGCACTTGTTTCCGGCTAATATTCCTTAATAAAATTAAAACTTCATTAATAAATAAAAAATGACAAAATATAAATAAAATACAAATTTAAGACATGTAATCGAACTAAGCACTTAAACCACAAAAATTATATTATTAATTATTGAACCTATAAAAGTCTGCTGTAAGGCAACGAAATATTTGACGATTTCTTCGGCTGTTAACTCCTGGCACGCGGTCAATACGAAAGTATTGTTTTCAATAAATTTCAAAAGTTTATTTGAATACATAATTTCTATTTTTCATATAAAAATAATTTTTGGTGTTGCTTTTGGTCAATCTATATATATATATATATATTAAATGTAAAAAATCTGCTAGCATAAAAGAAAAAAAAAGTTTTCACCTATTTTGGGAAATCTGCTTTGGATCCCCTAGTATTAATAAATCACTTTTCCATACAATTTTAGCGGCACTAGCAGATTTTACTGGATTATATGCACATTAAATAACACTGCAGAAAAAAGTAGTTCTTTTTAAAAAATATCTGGATTCTTTGCTCATGTTTTTTTTTTTTTTTTTTTTTTTTTAAGTATCATACATCAAAATTAGAGTCCACTTAGTGATCAATTTGCGCGTTTGTGTTATACGGTATTTGGGTCTGTTTCAATATGTGGGTCATTTGTGAAAAAAAATTGGCTTCAAGTCAGAACGATATTTCTTTTAGCAATTACATTATTACACTACGTACTTATATGACTTTTCTGTGTCTTTTTTTTTTTTTTTAACATCTATTGCATTACATATGCCTACACTTTATATATATATATATATGTATACTTAGCTAGATATCAGTTGTTAATCGACTATTATTTGCACTAAAGACGAACTAGGTATTCTTTTAAATATATAAATAATTCATTCAAAATTTTATTTGGCATTAACTGATCAGCCCGGCTTTGCTCGGGACCGGGATAATAATCTTAAATATGCTTAAAATCAGGGTTGAATTCAAAAATATATTTTCGGAAGGAACTTCCGAAGCTCTGGGAAGGGATATAAGACATAGACATGCACAGACAAATACTTTTTTTTTTCATTAACCCTTTGATTAAAGGCAAGAGCTGATGTCCCAACCAGTTATCAAAGGGTTAATATAGATGTGTACTAAATTAATAAATAAAGTACCCTAAAATCAGTGCCTTTTTAACATTTCCTGGATCATTAATAAGCATAAAATTTTTCCTTACCTCTTTTTCACTGGCTGAATAAAAAAAAGGAGCTCCCGACTGCGAGGTCACCGCGTAGTCTTTGTATCGGTTTTTGACAATAAAAGGGATTACTTAGGATGCTAACGTTGGAACGTTGCGTTCAACATAAAACAACAAAAACTCTAATTAAAAAAAAATCTAAAATCTCAGTCTCGGCTTCATTTGGACTTGTCTTTGTCTATACGGAGCCAAATTTGTAAATCTATACTTGTGATAGATTTTTCTTGCCATCGTCAACAAACAAACGGACAGACAGACAGACATAGACATACACAGAAAAATATTTTTTTTATTAACCCTTTGATTAAAGGCAAGGGCTGATGTTCCAACCCGTTATCAAAGGGTTAATATAAGTGTGTACTAAATTACTAAATAAAGTACCCTAAAATCAGTGCCTTTTGAACAGTTTCCAACATAGTTGAAAAATGTTTATGACTTCGGATTATCTGTCCGTCAGTCTGGGTTCTAACTCTCGTAGATATACCCGGATTCCCTTTACTTTTTATATGGTATTGACGTTTACTGTAGCACGATTGCTATTGAAAATGAAGTGTGTAGCATTTATTGTTCGTTTACAGAGAAAGTCAAAAGTATTTCGTTACATTACGGTCAAATGAAAAAAAAATCGTTTCAATTGCATTTTAATGATGTTACACCATTTCAATTTCATTAAAATATACCCTAAACGATTTTTCCTCATACATATTAATGTAATGGAATATTTTTGTGCGTTCCTGTAAACGAACTATAAATGTTACTTACTGTATACACTACATAAATCATGTTGTCAGCCACCTCAGTGACGCATTTAAATTTCCTTATGTTTGAAACAATGTAACAACATTAAAATGTACTGCAAACGATTTTTCCCCATTGACCGTAATGTAACATAAAACTTTGAGAGTCCTTGTTAACAATTTATAATTTCTACTTATTCTATGCTCTATAGAAAACATGTTGTCGTCTACTCCAGTGACGCATATCAATTTTGTTATGATTTAAATAATGCAACATTATTAAACTGCACTGAAAACGATTTTTCCCCATTGACCGTAACGTATCGGAATACTTTTGATTGTCCTTGTAATTTAACCATAAAAGCTACATACTTCCTTTTTAATACCGGACATGCTATGGTGAACCTGAACAACAACTATAAATTACATGACAATCCGACTGTATTTACGCGAGTTAGAGCGCGGCCAGACAGACAGACAGACGGCCAAACAGACAGGCAGACAGACGGACAGACAAACTGGATTCATAAACACTTTTCAACTATGTTGAAAAGTGTTAAAAACTATGGTTAATGAATTTAAAACATTGTTATGATTTTTTTATATATTTTTTTATGCGGGACAGAAATAGGTGCAAAGACTATTTGACTGATCTATACATGCTTATAGAAACATTCAGATTTAGATAATCTAAATATGATGATAGCTATATCATCCTAAAAAAATTCTCTTGAATGGAGCTCAATTGATTGAATGTTATTGTCTTAACTACTGTTCATTTTCCTAAAGAGGTAATGGAATCTCGACATAAAGAGGAGAAATACCGAGAGAGATTTTTCGGGGAAATATTCATGAACTTCGACCATGAGAGAAGTCATTCTCGGAGCACTGTTAGCACTTGATCAATTGACTTCTTCAATGACAAAATTAAGGAGGAAAAAGCCACTTTCTTCCTGAAATTGAACGCATATAAAGGAATTTTAAGTCTTTATATATGTTCTGGGTATGATTTTTATTTTATCGAAAGAGTAATAATAAAAAAGGTTTAATTTAATTTGAATTTTCAATTAGTTTTATAGATCGAATTAATATCCACATATATTTTAAATTATTATTTTTGTATATTTAGCCTTCTATCGTTTTAGTTGGCAGTCATCAATAGCACGCTGGAGGGCGCTTTTGGGTCCATCGAATCTTCCTTTTGCGTCTATGAATTCTCTATAATTTTATATGCTTAAATATTTCCTAAATATGCCTAAATTATGTTTATATTTTGCACTCATATATAATAAACATTGGTTTAGATAGAAATAATAGAAAGTTAATTGTAAAATTTTTCTTAAAAATAAAATCTGTGATTTTTTAAAAATTAATTTTTACTTGCACGTTTTTTGGGGCATTATTTTCATTTTTTGTATCTTTGATGTTTCAATGAAGCATTGCACCATTTGTATCACACTGTTTGAAGAGAACCTTCTCCCACCCCACAAAAATGCAAAGAATACCCTGAAGTCTTGAAAGAATGAAAGAGGGAAGAGAGAAATAAGGACGTTTCAATGAAGCATTGCACCATTTGTATCACACTGTTTGAAGAGAACCTTCTCCCACCCCACAAAAATGCAAAGAATACCCTGAAGTCTTGAAAGAATGAAAGAGGGAAGAGAGAAATAAGGACGTTTCAATGAAGCATTGCACCATTTGTATCACACTGTTTGAAAAGAACCTTCTCCCACCCCACAAAAATGCAAAGAATACCCTGAAGTCTTGAAAGAATGAAAGAGGGAAGAGAGAAATAAGGACGTTTTAATTGACCTTTGTAAAATTTACAACTGAGCCATAAAAAGGAAGAAGCACAGAAGAAAACCTTTATTTATTTATTTTTATCTGGACTCTGAGCCATATTAAACAGCCTTATTATGCCTTTTATTGCGTTGTTAAAATGAAAAGGTTATGTGGAATGAATAACTCGAAAATTGCAGTGACTATTGCAGTGTTAGCCGATATTTCTGGAAAAAGAGGAGCAATTAGTTACATTACTGAACGTCACTCATATCCATTGGAATTAAGTTCTTTAGAGGTTTTGACTTCAGTACTGTGATTTTCTCTAAAAAAAAAAGACCCGTCTAATGAAAACGACACTCACGAGGAATGTCTCCTTAAACCGCATACTTAAAATATTTTTTTAAAAAAGCTAATGAAACTACTCATGTTCGTTATAAAGGATCAGTAAAATTTAACTGCAGAATTCCAGTAGAAAATCTCTAAAAAAATAAAATACCTTCGAATATTTGGCGCAAAAAGACGCAATTTGGCTAGCAAGCAACACTTTTTTCTCGCCAAACGCAAGCGTTTTTAATGCATTTGGAAACTGCTTGTTGAATGAGTGTTTTACTTAGTGAATTTAAACATAAAAGATGAATTAGTTTGTTATTGTTTATATAAGCTTATATAATGGATATAAGTTGCATGTTGTTGCAGTTATTTAATTTTACACGGTTTCACCGGCTGGATAAGCTTTATGTATATTTTAAAAGTAACTGCTCGGTTAAGAACGCGGTAAGCGTATTTTTTAAAAATTTCGTTGTGTCGCCAGCCGACGATAAATCGCCAAAAAATGAAATGTTCATTAATTTATTTACTGACTCTATATCGAGGTTCCGCAGGAAATTTTTTATAGACATATTTATCCGAATGGAATGAATATTCCGTAATTTTTTCTAATTTTTCTGAGTATGCGCTTATAGAGTATTACCTTACTTATCAAGAGGATAAGACTGACTATTTTATGTTTGAGTTAATGTTAGCATTGAAAGAGTTAGAGCAATTAATAGTATTATTTAGTTTAATTATGTGCATGTTTTTAAGACTTTTATTATCTTTATTGGCATTACGAGTAACGAGGAATAGGAGGACTTTTCTAATTAACTTTTTGTTTCTCTTATTAAATGAGTTCGACTGCATAAAAGTGTAATAAAAAAAATCCTTTATTTTCAAGTAGCGAAATATAACTTTTGTTTTAATAATAAGTTGTTCGAATGTGAATGTATATTATACAATTAAAATCATTAATGTCGAGTAAGAATGCGTTTCTAATTTTATTTCATTTGAAACTAACGGAAATTACGCATTCCGAGAAAATGGAATTCGAGCATCTTAATATAGCATAATATAAAAATTGAAAAGATTTTATTTATTCTATAAAGGATTTTGTTCAGAGTCAGTTGTGTCTGTGTTTATGATTTTAATTAATTTTAATCAAATGTGATTTTTTTTAAATGCTAGAATAAATATTCTTACAGCTGTTTTCTCTTTCCCTTATCTTTGTTCTTATTTTGTTGTTCACTTTCTGTTTCACTTAGAGCTTTTCTTATTATTTCTTTCATTTCTTTCTCAGTTATTTTTTGTTATTACATATCCATCATACGTAGTATAGAGTAAGTCTTGTAATCGTTTTAAAAATCGAAAAATATTTTTGACGATTCCGAAAAACATAGAAAAACAAAAAATTGTCGTCCGTCTGTCTGTGAGTGTGTCTGTAAACGCTCTATCTCCCGAACAAATTGAGATAGAGACTTGAAATTTGGTATGTACTTAGTATGTAATAATGAAAAGAATTTTACTGAATTTCATTAACCTCGATTATCCGGAGCTATTTTTTTCGGACTCTCGAAATATTCGTTCTGATTAAAGGTATATAAAAATCTTCGAAATTGTTTATTTTAAGGAGTGAATATAAAAGACAGTAAAAATAAAAACACAAATTTTGCATAAAGAATGAAGTCGATCGGATTATGAGTTGCCGAGATATTTATAATCCTATTTTCCACACTCTTCGATTTTTCATGACCCTGTATTTCATTCAAATTTCAATTCAAAGATATATTTTAATTGGAAATGAGACGCTTAATCCGACGCAGTAAACCGTTAGTTAATATTATTATCATTTTTGGAGTTATAAGGATGTTTCTTTTACGCAATTCAGTAATTCAGCATTTAAAGTTTATGACGTTATCAAGCCACGATTTTAAACACTCTATCTACCTCTATTAAACTATTCATATTCGTTTATTATATTGTATATTATATATAAGATTATATGTTATATATTGTCTATTATTATTGTTCATTTGTTTAAATATTTGTTTAGAAATCGAATGTTCGGTAATTTTTAAGTATACGAATTTCTATAATTATTTATTTGAATAAATCTTTTAAAAATAAGTTTAAATTTTATTTTGGTATTGCAATGCATTTTATAAATAGTTTACACATGCTTTATTTTCATATTTTATATTATGCATAGCTATTATGGGTAAGTATTATGGTGCCCACCCCCCTCCCCCCCCCAACGACTAGGTTTTGTATTACCGCAAGAAAAGAAAAAAATTAGTTTTCACTGAAAAAAAAAAAAAAAGTAAAATTTATAGAAAAATTTGTTAGTTGAGATGACAGTAAAATACCATTTATTTCACGAAGAATGTATGTTTTTAGGCACTTTCTCTTTTATATTATAACGAGAAAGAAAAATGATGCGTCATGCACAGATTATGAAACACTTCCCCACACTTACCAGAACACTATAATGAAACTTCGATAATTTGATAAGATAAAAGAAGATATATCTTAAGCAAACAATTTAGAAAACACATAACGCAGTTGAATAATAAATTTCAGCAATTAGCGCCAAGAATCGATAAGATATTGAATACTTTTGAGCAGCCCTGTATATTTTCTCTAGATTTGTATACAGCCCACATGGTTTGCTGAAATTGAGTTCAGCTATAAAACGCAAAACATATTTCAAAAATTTATTTTCAGCATTTACGCATGAAATATTTTGTATATCCTTGCATATGAACTACAAATTTTTATACACACCGCATATTTGGCTGAAATTTAATTCAAATAGGAAACGCTTAACACAACTAAAATCGCACTTTTAACAAGTGCGATCCATAGACGGTATAATGTATTCAAGGTTTTTCGTTTGCCCTGTGCATGAATTTTTTTATGTACAAACATATTTTGGTATATACTAACGGAATATAGTTAAGCTGGAAATTGCGTAACACAATTAAAACACACCTCTAAGCAATTCACGTCCATAGACAGTAATGCTTACAATTTTTTTTTGCGCATCCCTGTATATGGGTAATATAATTTACATACATCACGTTATGTATTAAACTTTTTTAAGCTTTAAAATGCATACCGCATCTGAAAAAGTACTTTCAGCTATTATCGCTCATAGACAGTACTGTAACCAATTTCTATTTTGTGTCCCTGTAAATGATTAAATTCTATGCGCACCACATTCTACAGTACTTCTAAGTGATGTATATCAATTTCAATATATTTGAAACAGTATAACAACATTAAAATACACTGCAAGCGATTATCCATACTGTAGTGGAATTATCTTGTGTGGTGCTGTAAATGAATGATATATGTTATTCACTCGATATTCTACAGAAATAATGTCGTATTGCACCTCAATAATGTATATCAATTTCAGTATGCTTGATATAGTGTAACTTTAATAAAATACCCTGCAAACGATTTTGCCTCATACTGCATAATGTAACGTAATTCTTTTGTGTGTCCCTGTAAATGAACTATAAATTCTACCCATTCCATTTCCAATAGTTAATACTCTATAGTAAACCTCAGTAATATATACGAAACTCATGGAAATCCAAGTACATTTATTTGATTGTTGGAAAATGTTAATACTTGACTGTTAAAAATCAGAAATTAAGTTTGTAAAAGAACAGGCCGCCTTTTTTATAAAATAAACGGTTTTCTGTCAGTTTCACAGGAAACTTTCTTTCAGCGTACGCAAACATTTAAAAAAATTGACGTCATATGTAACAGAAAACACATTCATAAATCGGTTACATTTCATTACAGTTGTGACTAAACGATTTTCAAAACTTTTTCATTGCTTTGGTATTGAGTTTGAGGCCTTAGGGTGTTAAACTTAGAATGGCGAAATGAAAAGTCAGTAAAAAATTACGTCATTTTGACGCGATTATAGTAATTGTTTTGTCAGTTTTATGAATGAAAAGGCATATTTATAACGTGAATTTACACTTCTAACAGGATTCCGCCGTTCTAGGTTTAATGCCTTTGATCTCGGAATGGACCGAAATGCTGTAACGTGTAAAAAACGACACTATATTCAACAAGAACCGAGCATTTTCATTGATAAAACAAAGGTTTTACGACGAATGCGTCTAAATGATGTATGTTTCTGGATTTATTACTCTGCTGCTTACTGAGTTTAGAACTTGAAAGCTAAGTTGCTCAAATTAGTTTGTATGCAATTGTTTTTTCTAATAAACATGATCTCAATTAACTAAGTGGGCTCGGAACACAGGACCACGTTTTAGTGAGGGAACCCATTATAGTAATTGACCTATTAATAATTTATTGGCACGGAGCAGAAAAAGCTCCGTTATAGTGAGTGCTTCGTTACATTGCTTGCTGTATAAACGGTTTATGAGTGAAAAGCGTACCAAATCTCTTCTAACGAGGATAATTGTTATAGTGATCGGTATTCTAATTGTTTATAGATGCGGAGCCCACAAGTCTTGATTTTTTGAGGATTTCCGTTATAGTGATTGCACCCACATTATAGAACTATGGGTGCAAAGTGGGCAGGACGCCTGTATGACACATATAAAAACAGATGTATTACGATGATTATGTGGCGTGTAAAGACCAAAAGACTAAACTAAGTAAATTTAGCTTTCAACTATTTCAAGGCTTCATAATAAGAACACTTTTTTTAGTGCAAAATGAAAAAAAAAAGTGAGGGTGAAAACATCAAGTACAAGACTCATACTCTAAATTTAATGGGATTTCGCTTTTCAGTATGTTAGTTTTTGCGCATTACAAATTCACTATGAAATTAATTGTACACTGGATATACTTATTTATCGAACTTTAAAACGAATAATAATGTTTCAAAATCCCTCCACACAAAATCCCTTGTTGCATCACTGATTTATAATAAAGTTGTTATATAATTATAAACTAGTCGTAACTAATATTGCTATTGAACAAAGGGTATTTTGTTATATGAAACAAAATACTACTATTTCCTAAATATATATATTTTTCTAAATTAATATTATAATAAAAAAGTGTTGTAAAATTTGACTTGTAGCCGATGTAGTGCTTTAAAGTTATTGTATTAAAGCTATTTATCACTGTACAAAAAACTCTCGTTAATTAATTTTCTTATCTCGTCTCTTTGTCTTAAAGTATGCTAAGGTTTTTGAAGTAAATGATAATTTTTAGGTAGATAAAAATAGCTAATGTTCTTACTGTTTATCTTACTTCAGAAACGATGAATAAATATAAAATAGCCTTAAAGAATATTCATACAAAATGCTATGCAAATACGAAGAATACAGTACTCAAAATGAAATTTCTGTATCACATTAAGAACACATTCCAGAGACTGGAACTTCTCCAGCAGGTTATAGGTCTCCAGCGAAAGTAGTGGAGGGAATAGGTCGTATACCTTTTGGATTTTTTTAAGAACCTCCGTATACTCTCGGTTCCTCAACATAAAGCTATAGCATATACTCTTTGCCATATTACAAATGAATATCCCAACTTTACAGGGCTATTAGAAGAAAATAAAAGAAGTACAACCTTGTTGTTTATCGGAAATCAAATATAAATGTGGAAAGTTTAAATTCAACACAGTTCAGTTATAAGTGCTAAATGTGAGCCCCTCCAGGAACACGAACGATGTCGAAGCGGTATACGATAACTCATCTCTCATTTTTTTTCAGCATGTCTGGTGCGACTCTTTGAACGGCTTCAGATATGCGTACCCTAAGTTCGTCAAAGTCGGTTGGTAGCGGTGGAACAAACAAACACCTGATATTTGATGAGACCCCACCAAAAAAATCACACGAGGTGATGTGAGAAATGAGTTATTGTACCGCCTCGATATCGTTCGTGTTTCTAGAGGGGCTCACAATGAACAGTTATAACTGTGTTGAATTTAAACTTTCAACTGTTACTTTTGATTTCTGAATAACAACAAGGTTGTACTTTTTTTTCTTCTTTAAATAGCCCTTCAAAGGTGGGATATTCATTTGTAATCACCCTATACTCTACATATGGCGTATACCGTCTGGTTATTTTACGACTACAGTACTGTTCTCCAGACGAATAGAATATTACTGTCACATCGTGGCATCTTTCTTGCTACCACACACAGCAACTGTTGCAGGTTCATAATCAGTCAAGGTTACTATAGCTGCAGGTTACTATAATTAATTATATGTGCTCTATGACCACATGCACGTCATTGCTACCTACAGGATAGACTTGTATCAGCACTTCGAATTTTGGCCAGGGATTTACAGGCGCTTCAGAAAATTTCTGGCCAAAATAGCATATACATTGTTTATTTCATGTACATCGGACTTTGGTCAGAACTCTTGGCCAAAGTGCGAAATGGCTGGCCAATTCGAGAACTAGCCGAACTTCTGGCTTTGGCCGTAACAAATATCTATTAAAATTTAATTCGCGTAGTTAACCTTTGCTGTTTTCGTTAAATGTGAAAACAAGATAGATAACGATACAAAAACGGGAAATTTTTTTACACCTTTCTATTAACATTATAATTTGCTAGCAAAACTTGCCGATTTGAGCTTGTAGTTGTTGAAATATACCAAGTGGTATTTGTGTGCAAATTTTTATTAAAGGAAATTGTACTGCTATGGATAATTAAAAAATTACCAACTAAGCCATACTTTCAGTAAACTTCATTCTTATACTGCATTAGGAGAAAATGAGACTTAAATGAATGAGAAATAAAATTAATCCCAGATAAATCGTAATTTAGAATGTAGTTTGAAGGTTTTCCGCTCATTTAATTTTTCATTTAAAATTTCGAATTTTTTAGAAAACTTTCTTAGCGAGCATTTACATCTTAAAAGTAACCACCATGCCAAATTCCAAGCTTCTAGTTTTACAAATGTCTATATCAACTGTATCACATAAATCGCAATTTTAGAACTTTTTTTTTTTTGCTCCTGCATCCTTTTAAATTTTGAATGAAAAAAAAAACTGTTCTGGGCGAGAATTTAAGTCTCTAACTAAAGTAGCAGCATTGCCAAATTTCAAGGTTCTATTCCTAACAGATTTCCAAACACATCGTAAGTTAGAACGTTTTTAGAACGTTTTCCCTTCATTTCACCTTTTTAAATTTCGAATTTTTTACTAACCGTTCATATCCAGGATTTACATCTGAAAAGTAACTACTACATGAAATTACAAATTTCTAGCCTCAACAATATCATAGAAATTCAGTTTCGTGTTTCAGTTTATTTCATTTTCGTGTTTATCCTTTAAAAAAGTATTGTTTTTCCCATCTTTTTCCCGTTTCAATTTTCGAAATTTTAGAACTTTTTTTTCACTCCTGCACGCCTTTGGTTTTTTTTTTTGCACCAACATAAATTACAACTTATGATGGAGCACACATGATCACCACCATTTTAACACCATTATGTTTTAAATCGGTTCGGTAGTTCCAGAGATTGCCCCCTACAAACAAACATACAAACTCACAAACGTTACTTCTTTGTAATAGTACAGTGATACCTCGGTTTTCGTCGATAATCCGTCCGAAAACAATCGGCGACATCCTAAACCGTCGAAGACCGAAGCAATTATTTCCATATGAATCTATGAAAATCCAATTAATTCGTTCTAAACATAAAAAAAAAAAAAAACATTTTATAGCGAATAAGTATAACGTTTAATAATAAAAACCATAAAAAATGTTCTTGCCGTATGGTATCAAGGCACTATATCTGGGGCCACTTTCTTTTTGGTCTTTTGGCAGTAGGACTAGCTTCAGGATCAGAGGATCTATTTGCAGGGGTGTAAAAACTGGGCGCAACTGTACCAATTGCCACCACTAATTTTTTTGTATTATTCGTCTAATAAGAATACTAATACAATTTAGGTGAATTATACTAATAAAATTTAGGCAAAGAATACTAATAACATTTAGGGGTGACAATCGGCTCATTGGCGTTTACTTTTTACACCCCTTTCTATGTCGCTCAAAAAACTGTCTAAAATGGTCTGTTTCTGCCGCCTTTTTAAAATTTGCCCAAAATGAGGTAAGATTTTATCATTAAACAAGTTGCTTACAAGAAAATTTCTTTGGTCCCATGATGGAGCACTCGCAATCAGTAAAAAAAAAAAAAAAAAGCACAAAAATACACTGGAAATAAACGAAATTCGAGGCAACCAACGAAAATCGAAACAAATTTTTGGCTGAAAAAATCGACGAAAACCGAAACCGACGATAACCGAGGTCAACGAAAACCGAGTTATTAGTATAGATTTTGAAGAATAAGAAAAAATGAATGATAAAAAATATATTGTTTTAACAAATTATAGCTTAACTAATTGCTATGAATAAAATTAAAACAGTTTTTTTTCTATTAAATTTCTTTCTATGCAAGTGTACACATTTAAAAATTTAAAAATATATACAATATATTGAAAGCAACTAACGATCATTGTTGCGTATATAAAAGATAAAAAATGCAATTATTTTTCTTCACTAAGTTTCTATCCTTATAATTAATCAGTATATTAATAAACAAAGTGGCACTTGTGAAATATGTGCAGATCATTCATTATATAATCTTTCTTTTTTGCACTGAATCAATTAAGAGGTGATTTGGGAGATAATTTGACATAGCCATGTGTTGATTTTGGCTCATTAATTAATCACAGAGTTTATCGGAGGACTTAATTCTTCTTTTGCTTTTTTTAATCTCCCTCCTTTTTATTTTCGTGTTTATCCTAAAAAAAAAGCTGTTTTTTTCTATCTTTTCCCCCTTTTTTAACTGATTTTAAGCAAAGAAGGTTATAATACAATCCGTTCATATATTTATTTATGTTTTAATATATATATGTTATATAAAAATTTTATTTCGCATTATTCCTTTAAATTAATCTAAATTCTGACATAGTCATTATTTCCTCAATTCTTAATAATATTTATTCCTATTTAATGTCCTTTTAAAAGTAATAACACGTATATTAATAATTATCTTACTCCAAATCTTAATCTAAAACTTTAAGTTCATTCGTAACTTTTATCAACTCCCCAATCTATAAAATTCTGAGAGACGCTTGTTGTCATTTCGAATGTTTTTAAAAGCCATTTTTTTTATTATTCCCTGCTTCCCTTCGCGCTCTGGGTATTTTTCACGTCAAAATCAATGCGCAGTGGGGATAGGGATTCTTTCGTGTTAAATCTTCTTCATCGCACCTCATTCACTTAGTTTAATTTCGTCTGTCACTCATTGGTTCGTGCATACGTTACGTCGTTTCAGTAACTCTACGTGCTGTTAACAAAACTCGCTTGCAAGATTTTGGAGAGCATATTTTTGTCGTGTTTGGAAGTGCTGACCAAATCGTTATCTGGGGTTCTGCGACTTTCTCAACAGCCCTTTAAGATCATTCAATAATGTAGGGAGTTAACGTCAAGCCTGAGGGCTATATAATTACACCTTGATACTGTGGGAATTGTTACTGGCATCGCTCCTGTTAGTTAATAAACAATTTATCTGGAAATTGGCTGCTCATTATTGGAAAAATTCTTATGGTGTTTCATCATCGCCTAACCTCCTCGCCATGATTCTTGATAACGACTGCAATAATTCTACATCTGTAACAAACTGCCATTTTCTCGTGGAATATTAAATCACCTTCGTAAAATGTTTACATATATATCAAGGCATAAATTTTGAACGACTGATTCTATTCCGATATATATATATTTTGTTGGAAAGGCTCGTTTCGGTAATGGACCCGTACCAATTTTATAAGGATCGAAAAAAGCCTGAAATGGTGTTTTGAAATCAACTGACTGTTTTAAAAATGGAATAAAAAAAAGACGGTGCCAACTATTAATGTTATTCTTGGAGAGTATTAATGTGCGAAATCTGAAATATTTTTAGTATGATTTCTTGTTTTAGTACCAAATATTACCAACAGGTGTCACTGTGGTGTTTCAAATTGTAAGAATGCTTAAACTAACCTGAAAGAAGAATGAAAGTTCATCAAGTTTTATACTCTCCATTCTGTTTAGCTGTTGGAACGCGAAAAAAAAACGTTTGTGTTTAAAAACTGTATAGTCCTTTTGAGAAATCTTATAGCTTAAAATAGTGTAACGCCATGAATTTAGGGGGTGACTCAGGGGGTGTCATTCCCTACCGGAGCATCAAATGTCTCCTACGGAACAGTTAAAATTTTATTCTTGTTATGGTCAGAAAATGAAAATTCTCCCCGGAACTCTGTAAGTTCCTCCCCGCGTAGACGTCGAAATCCTTTCCGTTGAAAAGGATCTCAATTCAACACTCGTTATACACCAGTTCCACGTAATACCATTTATTTACAATATATTGTTTTTAAAAATCATCAGTGTAATTTAGGGTCAGGAAAAATCACCAGGCGAATATTATCAATGTTCTTACACATTGTTTTGACAGTATGCAAATGCATGTAAACGCGAAATTTCTATCGTCTACTTCTCTTTTTGCTTATTCTGCTTTATACATCTCGCACCTTTGATTCATTCAAGGTGCCAATTCATTTATTATCTTTCTATTCATTTAGAAAACTTTTTAACTATCAATGTTTATTAGTTACATTTTCAGCTTTTCAACACCTCCTAATTTAAAATTATCCCCTTACAAGGTTTAAAAGAATGTAATAATGTTTTGCCTCTTTACATTGTACTAACGTCTGTTTACACTGTTGATGAATTGTTCAAATACCTATTAATTAACCTCTCTCAATAAAAGCTGTGTAATTTATCTGAAGGAAGGGGGGGGGGGAGATTGTCAAATAACTCACTGAATAGGACGAAGGGACATGTTCTCTGCAGCGATCGTAAATCAATCACTGGGTCTTCTTTACAGCTGATATGTTGATCAGCATTGTTTTCACTTTTCAATCTATTTAAATATTTTCTCCGATCTTTAGTTTGTCCTTTTCCGAGATGTTGCCAACTGACGGGAGATAAAAATAATTTATTTCTAGCGCATTTTGTGTTTAAAATTAATAATTTAGTTTGTTTGAAGAAGAATAATGCCTTCTCATGTTATTGTTTGTTGTTCATTGTCTGTTTTTTATTTTCATTTTCGAGAGAAGAATAAGACATCTTCATGAAGTTGCGAGACAATTTAATTTCCAATTTCGTATTTTTTAAAAATTGATTTTAAAAGTTACACATCTATTGTAGCTTAAAAGTTTTTTTTTCTTTTTTCCTATTAAGTTTTACACAACCATCTCATTTTTTAATAATTCAGGGTATCAATTTATTTATAATCTTTGTATTCATTTTTTAAAACTTTTTAACTACCCAATAATTTATTATTTGTGTTTTTAACTTTTCAACATCCTCTAATTTAAATTCATCCACTTGCAAGTCTTAAAATACATTTTTTACCCCTTTTAAAAGCTCTAACATCTGTTAGCACTATTGATGAATTGTACAAGCTCCATTAATTTTAACCTCTCTCAACAAAAGCTGTGTAATTAATCTGGAGGTTTTGTCAAACAACACCCTGAATTGGACGATGGGACATGTTCTCTGCAGAGATCGTAAATCAATCACTGGGTCTTCTCTACTGCTATTCTCTTGAACAGCATTAATTTCAAATTTCAAACTTTTAAAATCTTTTCTCCAATCTTAAGTTTGTCATGTTCCAGCTGACGGGGTGATAAAAATCACTTCTTTTCATCAGCATATTTACTTGTTTTGTGTTCAATATTGGTATCTTTGTTTTTGGTTAAAGAACTCAGTGATGAGAACTGAATGCATTCCGATTTTCTACATGGGTATAAATTTAGTCATGATGGGTTAAGATTTGATGGATAATGCAACTTGAGTGAATTCTGTCATTGTTTGAAGTTAATATGTAAACAATAGTATTTTAAAGGGTCATACGACTTTTAAAATGTTAAAAAGTGAAAAAGAATGACCCTTTTATGTGATAAAAAGCTGTTCAACATTGCAAAAACATAATTTTTATAGGTGGTGATAGATACACGTTTCTTCTTTCATTTCATATTTTTTTTAGATAATAATGGGAAAAATAAGTTGTTATAAGGTTTTTTTTAACTTCTCGAGCAAACAATTGGAATCGCAAGTTGCGCGCATGATTACAAAAGAATTTCTGCTTGTAAAAGAAATCTTTCGGTATATATTTGGGTGGATCAAATGAAAACTGAACAGGAGTTACAGAGTGAAATGATATGCTTTATTTCAAGCACAACCTCCAAATCTACACAAGCACTTGTCCCACCGTTTCATCAAATGGTGAATACCTTGCTCATAGAAGTCCTTTGGCTGAAACCAGTTTCGAACATTGTCCATGATTTCGCTTCCCGAATAGAAACGGTGTCCCTTCAATGCCTTTTTCAACGGACCAAAGATTGCATAGTCACATGCCGAAAGATCTGGGCTTTAGGGTGGGTATTCCAAGACTGTCCACCGAAACTTCACCAGTTTCCCTTGCGGAAGTGTTTGTGTCCGTCCTGCACACGAGTCAATGACAGTGCATGTTCTACGTACTCTACCTGTGGCGTAGTGGGCAGCGCGTCTGGATACCACGCAACAGTTTCAGAGTTCGACCCCGCGCTGGGAAAGGTTCACTTAAATTTTTCATCCCTTCGGGGTCGATAAAATGAGTACCAAGATTGCTTTGGAACTGTTAATCCCGAGTTAGGCTGACCAACTGAACGGGAGATATACTGTGTAACATTTCAGGGCCCATGGTGAAGAAACAAGGCTGGACGCTGTAGGCCCTGATCTTTAATGAATCTTCGCGCCGCAGGTTTAGTTTATTATTCTCTTTAATATATAGACATTAAGTGACAGTATTGCGCTCCCAGAGAATCATTTGAAACTAACTCTCAGTATCTTAATGAAAGTGTATATATAATGTTTTTGTAAAACCTGTAAATATGTAAATAGAAAATGGAAAAAGCTTTGTAAAAGTATAATCCATCATATGAGCTATTACAAAATCATATACAGTCCAAGTTGTGAAAAAGATCTGTTCCATTCTTGGTATGTTATCGTTGTATTGTAACATTTTATATAAGTCCATAGTATCATTATTTGATGTTGCTATAGTATTGTATTTTGTGTGGTTATTATACATTGTTGGCATACGTAAATAATTGTCAATTCAGTATAAACTTCACAAATATGGTTTAATGAAGTGCTGTTCTGTAATAAGTCAATTGTAACCTGAATTGACTATAAACCTGTTTAATTCTTCAACAAATCATAGATATTTATGTTGTAATGTGATATTGTAAAATAGTAGTAATAAGCATTGAACACGTCATCAGTAACGCGAGCTGCTAGTGGATTTGGTCTGCTCCTCGGGATTGCAGTATGATTCTAAAGCGTAAGCTGAGTTCTTCAGGTGGTCATCCCTGTCATACTTATATTAACTGTCTTTCCAAAAAGGAACAGCAGTCTTAAAGGTGATCTTTTTGGGGTTATTTATTTATGTTGTTTTATATTATTGTAACAATATGCTTAGTAAAGTATAAAGTGTGAGAATATTTATAGCGAAGTGGAATAAAATAAAAAGCATGTGCTGCATTCATTATGCTTTAGTCTATGATAAACATATTTAAATTTAGGTTTTAATTTGTAAGGGATATTTTTTTAAATGGCGGAGTTTCTACTAAGAAGAGATTCTTTTACGCTTTTCACCGATGGCGAAGAAAATAAAAATAAAATAAAATTAGGTTTTGGCAGTAAAAACTAGTTTCTAACGAATAATAGTGATAAAATATAAATACATTACGAAAATATGTGTTTTAAAATTTCACAATGCTCCAAATTGTTTGAATTAAATTATAATTTTGACTTAGATGATTTTATCGCTGCCTTCTTTAGGTGAAGTAGAATGTACAATTATTTCTAAAATCGAAAGTAGGTCTTCAAACTTACTCATCGCTTTGAAGAAATCGTTATTTACAATTCTTGCTGCATTAATGAAGAAGAACATTACATGTGATTCAAACATTCATAGAAACTTTTATTTATTAATTCTAGAATCATTAGCTTTCATAAACTGTTTATTTGTAAAAATTCATTTATAGGTTGAAATTTATTAAATACAATAAATAAGTATGAAGTATATTGATATTACAAATTTTTTTTAAATATTTCCCATTTGCTAGAAATCTGCACCACTGTCATTTGAAACATATTTCCATGCATTAATGAAACGTGGTAAGAAAAGAAATAATAAATATTTTATAATATTAATACAAGAATTTTTTTATGAAGCAAACAGAAAACATTCTTCTAATAAAGGAATCTCTGGCACTAGGTAAGACGTCCTTATTTACACGTAGCGTACTCAATTACCTTAATGTACCACTAATACCACTTCAATTCCCCAGAAATACCTCCACATCAGTGAATCGCATCAATGAATCATGATTTTCCTCTCTTCGCCTCCGTGATCCTTTACCTGCCATTGATTTCTTGCAGTCAGTGAGTGAATGAATGCTTTGTTTTCAAGAACCGCATGTATTCGATCGATGAGGCGCTTAATCCCTGAGATCATATATTAACCACTTAAGAATCTCATTTAAAGGCTATTGTAGTGACTACAAATGTCAATTTTGATTAGAAATTTTAATTAATACTTTCAAAACTTTAAGGTATAATTTGTGTAACAATATTTTGTATCTTTTAGGATATATATTTTTTTAAAGCTTGTGCATGCAAAGAAAAAAACAAAAAACACCACGGGTGAAGCCAATTTTGAAAAAAAAAAATATATTGGTCACAAGTAGTGTTACCAAGTGTCCCGATATTAAGTAGTTCCAAGAACAGTCTTGCAGAACCACTGAGCGGGACGCCATAATTTCGTTATGCACAAATTCCTTTAATTTTTGTTTAGTGCAATGCTATCCGTTAGTTTGTATCGAGTGCTTAGTGCAATAAAATATGTGAAACAGAGCCTGTCTAAAACGGAATTTTATTATGATTTTGCCGAATGGATTACCGTATAAGTCTACCTTTTAGAAAGGTAACCTGTTTAAGACGGAATATTTTAGCATTTCAGTTTTTACAAGCTTTACTATACTTTTTTAAATAAAATCTGTTAAAACGGAATCAACCTGCTTATAACGGAATTCTGTCTTAAATGTAAAAGTTCTATGATCCCTGCAGAAGGAATACCATACATTTATAATTGCGCAGTTCGAAACCTCTCCTAAACGGACTTTTATTTCAGTTCCTAGAGATTCCGCTATCACAGATTTTACTGTAATATAAAACCCTACTAAGACGGAATGTCAAGCAATCAGAGAAAGATTCCGTCTTATCTGGTATAATTGAATATTTATTTTTCGCTAACTGTATGGAAACTTCCATATAAGGCAAGATTCCATTATAGATAAGTCCTGTTTTCTTAGAATTCATTGCATGTCCCGATTTAGAAGCCGCTATGCCGCTTTTTCTGTTTCCCTGTCCCGCTTTTTTGGGACAGTTGACTCGAGAACACTAGTCACAAGCCTGATAACGGTGAATGGTAAGTGATTAAGCATGATGAAAACATTACATTTTTTGCATGCTAAATCATCAGTAGTGTAGCCGTATAAAAGCCAGAAAGTATACGCTATCGGCAAAAGGTATACACCAGATAGTATATTACATGCAATAGAGGAATATGAAGTACATTGATAGACAAAAATCGTTAAAATATTCACCATTTGCTGGGAGAACTGCATCAGTGCCATTAGGAACATATGTGCACGAGTAATGAAACGTGGCAGGAAGTAATAACATTAATACAGCAGCCCTCTTATTTATATCGCACGTACCAGGAGACAAGAAAAAAGCAAGATATAACCAAAAGCAGAAAAAAAATAAAGTAATAATTTTAAAGTACCTTTGTTTGCCAAATGTTACTTTATACGTATAATAAAATGTTCTTAAGGCTGTTTTCAAATTCTAAGGAACTACGTTTTGACACATTTCTGAATTCATTTTTGTTCGAAAACGCATGAAGTTCACAAGTTTTCTTAGTCAGAAACTCTGTATTCGAATGGTTTTTTCCATTTTTCGTTAAGAACAGAAGATCTTTCAGAAAATATTGTCAGAATTTGCGTTTTAAATCAAATCTCTGGACGCGACAGCGCTGGGATGGAGAAAAACCTGTCGTTACGTGAGAACAATAGCTTATTTCATAAGTAATTTATTTATAAAAAAAATGGAAAACATCATTCGATTCCAAATCGCTTTAATAGTCCGGCCTGCTATTGTTATGTCTTTACATTTAAAAATGAAACAGTAAATGTGTCAGAACGTTTCGCGTTGTTCAGAAGGGAATTTGAGAACCGCCATAAGAAAAATAACAATAAAAACATTTTTATATTCGAATAATAAATTAAGTTCCTGAAAAAGTGCGCTTAAGATAGAACTTTTCTTTTTACTTATGGAGGCACGTGAAAAGAGCGATATATCCGAACGAGATATATAACGAGGTGCGCTATGACGAGGGGCTGAATTAGAATCTTTCTCTGAAGTATATGAAAACTCAGCGAATTCTTCTTACGGGAATTTATGTAAACACATTTTAACCGGCCCTTATTTAGACACAGTGTAATCAATTACCTTAATGTACTACTCACTCCAGTTCCTGAGAAAATATCTCCTTGTGTCGTGTCAATGAATCAGGATTTCTTCCTTCGTCTTGCGATCCTTTTACCTGCCATTTAGTTCTTGAAGCCAGAGAATGAACGCTTTGTTTTGATGAACCGCAGATATTCTATTAAGCATAATTTAAACATCGCATTTTGCGCATGCTAAATCACAAGTGATTTATTGGGAGGGGAACCGTTATGATTTTACGAGATGTTGCGAGGACTAACTTACGGAAACCTGAAGCTGCGCGCAGACCTAATTGCAAAACAAAATCCATACATTGTTTATTTGGTCTTTCTTTTTTGAAGACTGTGTGGTTTGGTCAGTTCTAACCTTTTTTACAGCTCTTTTCAGAGTTTTCAGAGTAAAGTGGATAAAATTAACAAAATAAATTATCTTCAAGGGATGTGATAAACATCTCCACCGTGACAATCGCGACACCAGAGCGACTAGACAAAACGTTCCAAAAAACCCAAAACCAGACGCCCCCATTCTGCGCCCAGCGTTGCGATCAGACTACAACCTGCGATAACGGCTCCTTTAGTGTGGTCACTCGTTTTCTTTGATGTGTCAGCTTTTCGTCGCTCGGCGGTAAGTCAGAGGTCATCGGAGATCACTGACATGTTTATCACCACCCTTTTTGTTCAGACTCTCCTTAATTTTCATTAATGACCACAGAGCCATTTGAAAAGAAAGCCCGGGGGAAATAATTTATGAATTTTTGAAGCAAGTGTTGTCTGAACGCAGACACATGATCATCATTACTCACTTGATAGCTTGTTGATCATTCCGGTGGTAGTCTAAACATAGTAGAAAGTCCGGTTATTGGTAAAAACATCTATCTATCAATGACAAGTCGTTCAATACAATTAGCTTATTTTATTACAACACTATGTACTGTAAAACTGACCATTGTCTTTCCCATAACTGAGGACACACGCATGTTTGACAACTTTTTACGGAAATTCAGTTTACATTCTCTTGTTTCTAGCGATGAATACAGGGGGTAGCTAAACATTCCTTCACACGGAAAATTTGAGATTTTTTTTATAATGGTCAAAAAGTGCAAATCTCCCCCCCCCCAATACTTTACATATCCCCCCCCCCCCGAGTTGTTTAAATCTTTCCGTTTCGGAATTTAACATTGCTTGCTTCTGCCTCTAAAAATGTACACAAAATCATACATAAAGGTACGAATCAGTATAGTATTGTACAGGGGGTGCCCACGGAAAACCAAAGGTTCAGTTGTACTCAGTTGTACTCTAAGCTATACGTGACATAGGGGAAAGTCGGGTAGCCACGGACATTTCAATTTCTAAGAAATTCAAAGTGTTGCGTAAATAAAGAGTTATTGTAAATGAACGCCCTCTAGAGTCGAAACAAATACAATTTAAAAAACACCAATTAAAATATATTAAGACAGACATAAGCTCACTTTAAAAAATAAAATTTTATAAAAAATATACTTAAAAACATTTAAAAATACAAATAAGTAGACGTTTCGCCATGCGACACGCAAGTGATCATCAGTACAAAATATTACAGTTAAATACAATTTAATTGCGACGTCGGCGCCTTATTTTAACAAACTGATTTTGCTGATCTAAATGGTTTTTATTTATTTAATTGTTTGTTAAAATATTGCAACTTGAATTTTAATGCGTTTCAATTTTAGTATGCGTTATGTACCTGCCAACACATACGAGTGTCAATTCTAATGTGTGTTGATTTTTTTTTCGTTTTATGTAATACTTTATTATTTAAGAACGGAGTTGTTTTTCTCTTTAAAATGTTGCATTTCAAACCACTTTTTCAAAATAGCAATTTTTGTGTCATTTTATCACGTAATTTCTGTTATCAAATAAAGATAATATTTCTCATCAAAAATAGTGATATCCAAACAACAAAATAGTTGGAAGTTATTCCGAGACCATATGGTGCCGCTAAGCCTTAATTCGTTAAAAACAGAATGAACTACTTACAATAATTTATTTTAATATTTTAAACGATAGCTAAATATTAGCATAATGCTGGATAATGTGATATTTCTCTTATTAGAATTATTTTACACGGTTAAATACGTTTTCTAACGAGTGGACTCTTCTGTATAAGTATTTTTATTTTCCCCAAGCGTTGAAATACTGTAGACGTCTTTTTAACACTTTCCAATATAGTTGAAAAGAGTTTATGAATTCGGTTTGTCTGGCCGTCTGTCTGCCTGTCCGTGTTCTAACTCGCCCAAATATGGTTGGATTGCAATGTAATTAATATATGTTATTCATGTTACCATGGCATATACTCTATTGAAAATGAAGTGTCTAGCATTTATAGTTCATTTATAGGGGGCACTCAAAA
Source organism: Maratus michaelseni (assembly GCA_963931845.1). Classification (NCBI taxonomy): domain Eukaryota; kingdom Metazoa; phylum Arthropoda; class Arachnida; order Araneae; family Salticidae; genus Maratus; species Maratus michaelseni. Next base: position 366,188,468 of record OZ007590.1, on the reverse strand, counting down.
GAATACCGTTATATTATGGTCTATAGGGTAAAATCGTTTGCGGTGTATTTTAATGATGTTATACTATTTCAAACATATTGAAATTTATACACATTTCAATAGAACATCGCAGTGACACACACCTCACTGCGATGTTCTACAAGATGCTTACTGTAGCATATCGTGTGCATAGCATTTGTCTTCCATTTACAGAGACACACAAAATAATTCTGTTAAAGTACTATCTACCATCAATAATTGCTGGAAATGTGTTTTCAATTGTGGATAATGTCCTCCTTTTTAAATTTAGCTAATTTTTTGAATATTACTTTGTGTTTAAATGTTCTGTAGATCACATACAGGGCTGTGCAAAATAATTCGGATACGATTTCTGAAATTGGGTTTTCAAATGTGTTATGCGTTTTCTAATGTTTTTATTTAGAAATATTTTACCTTATTAAACGGCGAAATTTTGTTTCAGAATTCTGAATGTGCTTGGAAGTGTTTCATAATCTATGCTTCACGCATGATTTTTCTTTCTTTGTCAAACGAATGCTGGAGTCTTATATAGGCGATAAATTGAGAAAAGTTACTGCACTTTTAAGTGACAAATTCTCCCAGTCGGAAAAATTCAGGGATCAGCTTTTTCCGAAGTATGCGCATCGTTATTTTCAGGGATTTTGTGAATGGACTTTAAAATCATGAAACTTAGAACTTTCCATTCTTTTTCAATATTTTTTTTCTAAAGAGAAGAAATGTAAGTAGTTTTATTTTGTGTTTATTTACGGTTAAATTAATTTCAAGATATTCTCATGAAATCTTAATATAAATAAATTTGGCAACATGATGTATGCTGAGGATAAACTTTTGTTATACCTTGCGAGAGAGAAACAGTCGTACTATAAAATACATGAGTGATTTTCGCTTATAGAAAAGATAGAATCATACCAATTTTGTCAGATATCAAAAAGCAAGTATATTACTTCTGCTGTATATTTTTGTACCTGATTCCAAAAACTTAGCTTATATATGTCTAATGACAAAACTATCGTTAGTAAAAGTTAATTTTTATATTCCAGTGAATATTAAAAAAATATATACTACAGCCTATGAAATATCAGAGTTTATTCATATTCTCAGCCAAGAATATCAGAGAAAGATCGTTTCCACGGTGGATACCTCCCGAAGAGTTTGGTAAACCCGAAGAGCTATTAAGGCGTACCTTAGCTAATTTCTAACGTCGCAGTTTAATCCTTTGCACATTGTCCAAAAAGTGTTTAAAGGGGTAACCCTTTAAACACTTTTTGGACAACGTGCACAGGATAAAACTTCGACGTTAGAAATTAACTAAGATACGCCTTAATTAATCGCTTTATTGATGTCCCTTGGCCAAGTAGCCTCGGCGCCGAAGAAAGTTCCCAGACATTTGTTGGCAACATTCTTCCTCCTACGAGAGAAAGGCTCAGTCAATGAAAACAAAATAGAGGAGAAACTCTTCTAGCACACAATAGAGGAGCAGAGAGAAGCGAATTCCTACATTTTTCCCGGGGGCCCTCTACCTCTCCAAGTATGAAGCGGAAGGGAGAAATAGAGAGATTATTCTTGGAGTGGATCGAAGAGAGGGAAGTTGGCTAGAAATCAAGAGTGGAACGGGAATACCGGGAGCTCTGAGCCAAACTCTCTGTTAGTGTAACCGATTGAAAAGGCGATCGCTTGAAGCCCTTGGCATTACTCTGACGAAGAGAATAATAGTGAAGACCAGTCCTTGGTTTGTTATAGCGCTATATCCCATAGGTAACTAGAAGTGCGCCCGCACTTGACGTGAAGCTTCTCATGTTTCACATCGAACTGATATCTTAATATAGATTTTTATTTGAAACTTGCTATCTACGCGAACTTTAGTATTTGTTAGTTCTAATCCAGCACATCACCCGTAGTTGCTCAAGTATCTACATTCCATATATTTTCTTTTATTCAATTGGTGAAGTCCTATTATTTATGTTTTACTTGAATAAAAAGTCTTTACTTTAAAATCTATAATCGAGTGCATCCGTGCTACCATTCCATTAATTCACCACGCGCTCGAATCATTACAAGCCTCTAAGCTGGAAAAAAATTATACAAAATATAAGATGCTAAATGTGTACAAATGTTCTAACACAAATCTAAAAAAATGAATTAATAAAACATATAAAAATAATAAATAAATATGAAAAGTCGTAAGATATTCTATTCACATAGTAAAGATTTTTGCAAAATTTTTAGAAGCAAAAATTTTGGAAAATAAATAGTACTATAATGATAATGTGGTAAACGAAAAATTTCCCATATTTTTAAATAACCATTCACATAGTTCTTGGGTAACTGTACTTTGAGGTATCTGGCAACGATTAATTTGACAGTTTTGTAGCCACAATTTGTACTCATGAAAAAAAAGAAAAAAGAAGAATGTTGCTGTATTATTCATGTATGTTATATTTATATATAATTTTTCTGAATCTTAAAGAACCATGTTCGAATATTAGATTTGCTAAAAAGTATTTCTCATTACATTGGGAAACATACATATTCTCTAATAAGATCTAACATGGTCTTCAAGTTTTACTTTCATTTTTTTCCAAGTGTAAAAATTTGTTGATAAATTCATTGGTTTCAAATCCTTAAAAATTCAACAAATAAAAAAAATAATAAAATAGAATTTTCTTTGGGCAATATGCTTGAAAATATCATATAAACTTGAAAAGCATACGTTTTTCAAGGATAATCTTCGGTTTTCACATTCTTACATTATATTACCTAAATACATATGGTTGGTCACTAATATTAAACATAGTATTTGAAACAAAGCATTAAAAAACCAAACAATGAAAATATTAATAATGTGGATATTCTGTCGAATCGTTTGCAAATATACAGCAATAGCGATTGTAAATGCTGAATTCTTTCAAAGTTTCACAGATTATTTTTTAACCTTAAAAAGGCAAAATTATATTTAATTAAAAAATGACTAAATTTGCATAAAAATATTTACCAATTTATAATTTTGAATTTTTCTCATTAACTTTTTTGCTATATTACTCGTACTATTTCCTATAGGTTACGTTAGCATTTCTATCGTATGCAAACATTTTATGTTACATATATATTATTCTTGCTATCGCGATGAACACTTCCGTGATGCATATTTAATGGCAAATGAATTGGACATCTTTCCGTGAGGCAGCCTTCAGTTTCATCTGCTGCATATTTAATCCGTGTCGTAAATTCGTAATGAACCGCTTATAATCCACTTGATTGAGAGCATATTTTCTGAGATTAGAATCTATTTCTATTTGCAGTTTATTAGGGAAACTAGTGGATCCGTGCAAGGATTTCGCACTGCAGTCTAACATTTTTTAGCAATGTATGTAAATTTTTTTTTGATGCAGGTTTAAACTTCTAAAGAAAATTTAAGGATAAAAATATCTGCAAACAACATTAGTCGAACCAGAATATCTTTACAAATTACACAAATTATTTTTTAACCTTAAAAAAATATTTAATTAAACAAGGAATAAATTTGCATGAAAATATTTACCAATTTGTAATTTTGAATTCTTCATATTAACTTTTTTGGTACAGTACTCGTGCTATTTTCTGTATGTTACGTTAGTATTTCTCTTGAATGAAAACATTTTATGTTATATAGATATTATTTTTGCTATCGCGGTGAACACTTCGGTGATGCATATTTAATGGCAAACGAATTGGGCATCTTTCCGTGAGGTAGCCTTCAGTTTCATCTGCTGCATATTTAATCCGTGTCGTAAATTCGTAATGAACCGCTTATAATCCACTTGATTGAGAGCATATTTTCTGGGATTAGAAACTATTTCTATCTGCAGTCTTATAGATAAATTAATATACGAAAACCAAACTGTTTATTCAAGTATAACTTTGGCATCTTATATTTTTTCATAATCTTAGATTTCTCTTTTAAAAAGTTTATTGTTAACACTTTCCTAGATGGATAAAAAGTACGGCTTGTGATTTTCGACTGCTCTTTTGATTAATTAAGTGTGAATTATTATCGAATGTTATAGGGGGTATTGGTGGTATTATGAAAATGTATAGCTAATTTATTTACATTCAGTTTTGCATGTTACGTTAGTATTTTTCTCGTAAGGAAGCATTTTATGTTATAACAGAAATTGTTTTTGCTATCCCGCTGAACACTCCGGCGATGAATATTTAATGGTATAAATGAATTGAGCAGCTTTCTAAGAGACAGCCTTTCGTTTCATCTGCTGCATATTTAATCCGTTTCGTAAATTCGTAATGAACCGCTTATAATCCATTTCAATGAAAACATATTTTCGGAGATTTGAAACTATTTCTATCCGCAGCTTTATAGAGAAATTAATTATACGAAAATCAAATTGTTTATTCAAATATAACTTCGACATCTCATATTTATTCATAATCTTATAATATTTATCCACAATCTTACATTTCTCTTTTAAAAATTGTATTGTTAACGCTTTCGGACATCGCTAAAAGTAAAGATAATGATTTTCGACCTCCCTTTTGATTAATTAAATGTGAATTATTATCGAATGTTCTATTGATGGTATAAAGATGTATTGTTAAATTCTTTACATTCACCTTTTGGGTTTATTATTCACAGCCTAAGAGGGACAGCTCAGACAAGGGGACCAAGTCTTTAGAGCATAGATGTCCCTCCCGGTACCTTTTATTAAGGTTTGAAAAAAAAGTACAAATTTCAGCTGGAGCTGAACCCTCCGTAAGCACGACTGGGGGTGGAGTGACAAATACTATGGCCATGGGCCAGAAACACCAGAAATTCAAAGAACAAAAACCCCGCTGCCGGAGATCTCGCGACACGGGGCAGCGAGGAACCAAAGTTGTTGTGATTACAGAACCTGGTGCCCTGACAGCTATGGAGCGTTCCATGCTGACAGCAGGTGAGCTATAGAGTTGCGCACCAGAGACATGATCTCTCGCGACAAGGGGCACTGTTGCACTGCCAGAGGAAGCGTTATATGCGACAAGGGACGATGCGATACGAAAAAAAAAATTTAGTTGTGGTGGGTAGTAACTAGCTTGTCAGGTTGGAAATGCGTGCTAGGTGCTGATTTATGTGTTTGTGTTTGTTTAAAAGTGTGGATCTTGACTATTTCATTCTTGTTACGTTGGCATTTCTTTCGTATGAAACATTTTATATTATAACAAAAGTTGTTCTTGCTATCGCGCTGAATACTTCGACGATGAATATTTAATGTTAAATGAATTGGGCAGCTTTTCGTGAGACAGCTTCCAGTTTCGTCTGCTGCATATTTAATCCTTGTCGTAAAATTCGTAATGAACTGCTTGTAATCTATTTCAATGAAAATTTTCTAAGATAAGAAACTATTTCTATCTGCAGTTTTATAGAGTAATTAATATACAAAAATTAAACTATTTATTCAAATATAACTTCGACATTTTATGTTTATTCATAAGCTTACATTTCTCTTTTAAAAATGGCTTTGTTAACACTTTCCGATATGGCTCAAAACCTACGGATTGTAATTTTTGACTGCTCTTTTTTTATTAATTAAGTGTGAATTAAAGAATGGTCAAGATAAAAGATGCCCGGTATACAGAAGTACAAATACTTACTAATATTTATTTAAAAGCAGTAAATACAGAATATTAAGAATAACAACAGCTCCTATGAACTATTGAATGTTCAGTATGTTGTTATTCATAATATTATGTATTTACTACTTTTAAATAAATATTAGTAAGTATTTGTACTTCTATATACCGGGCCTCTTTTATCTTGGTCACTCTGTATTATCGAATGTGTTATCGATGATATGATGAAAACGTATTTTTAAATTCTTCACACATTCACTTTTTTGGTATATTAGTAGTAATATTTCATGCATGTTACGTTAGAATTTATCTCATATGAAAGCATTTTATGTTATAAAAGAAATAGTTCTTGCTATCGCTCTCAATAGTTCGGTGATGAATACTTAATGGTAAATGCAGCTTTTCGTGAGGCATCATTCAGTTTCCTCTGATGCATATTTAATCCCTGTTGTAAATTCGTAATGAGCCGCTTATAATCCATTTCAATGAAGAGTTATTTTCTGAGATTTGAAACTATTTTTATCTGCAGTTTTATAGAGAAATTAATGCATGAAAATCAAAATATTTATTCAGATACTCCTCTGACAGTTTGTATTTGTTCAAAATATTATATTTCTCTTCTAAAAATGACATTGTTAACAATTTCTGACATGGCCGAAACGTAGAAAAGACAATTTCTGTTTGCACTAATGATTAACTGATTGGGAATTAATATCCTGAAATCAAATTATTTATTCAGATACGCATTCGACATTTCATAATTAATCATAATATTACATTTCTTTTTCAAAAATGGAGTTGTTAACGCTTTCCGACCTGGCTGAAAAGTAGGAATGGTGATTATTAACTATATTATTGATTGATTGATTGTGAATAATTAAAATCCATAAAAAGCAAAATATTTATTCAGATACACCACCTTTATTTTTAATTTATTCATAATCTTGTATTTCTCTTTTAAAAGTGTCATTGTTAATACTTTTCGACATGATTGTAAAGTAAGGAGGGCGATTTTTGATAGTACTATTGATTAATTGGTTGTGAGTTACTATCCATGGCATTATGAAATATGTGCTGGTGTTTGATTATTTGATTTTTCTACTTTGTTGTGTGTACATAAACTGATTTTTTTAAAGGAATCAATGTAACAATTAGTTTTATTACTAAAGGGATAGACTGTTTTTTTTTCAATTCTTCTGGAATACATTCTTATTACATTCTTTCTATATTTCAATACATTGGATCTTTTAAGTATAGTAGTCCTGGAGTCAACCGAAGAAGACTCTACATAAACGATAATCAAAATAATTTATATAAATTTAAAATACAGTGTTGTCCAGAATACTAAACAATCCGTCTGCCTAAGTGCAATCCGGCAGCTGTGATTGGTAAATCAACATGAGCCTTATCACATGTTACCATTAATTGGATATACTTTATAGCTTAGAATATTGAAGTAGTTTACGACTCATTGTGAAGATCCAAGCTTGGATGTTCGTAGTCGATCATGAAGCACTTTAAGCGAGAGAGAGTGATCTGCTTATTTCTTATAAGCAAAAAATGGCCGAATCTACAGAAAATCAAATACAATTTGTATTCTTGAAACAGCTTCATTTCTTTCTCAATTGTGACCCCCCAACCTTATAAATGAAGAACTGAACTCCATGACATTACAATCCACGAAGGATCATGGCTTGCTGTGTTCAATTCTCCTTTCTTGACCACGGGCCCTGATGTGATGTATGTAGTATAATGTTGCGGTTAAGCAGTCAGTCTGACACGGAACCCTTAGTGCTTAATACAGTAGACTCGCCCAAATCCGCGACTCTAAAATCCACACATCATTGCAAATGTAAACAATGAAACATACAGTTAAGATGTCGAGAAAAAAATTTCAAGTTTTTTTATTTTTTTATTTTTTATCATTCTGTATATATTTTAATATGTAATTCTGGTTAATATGACTGAATTCATGCTTTTTCATGCAGGAAGTATAAATTTGTTTCTGAAAAAGTTAAAATTGGTACTGATATCAGTTGCCATTGCGATCTTTTTACCAAATACATTTATTAATTAATCAAGCTTTATGTGTTATTAAGTCTGTCTAAACATGAAATAAAACTTACTTATTTTAAGATTTTTATGTAAATTATTAGTGGTGTTCTTTTATGAGGCGGGTTCCATTGAATAATTCAAGAAAAAATTGTCTCGTCATAATTTTGCATATTTAGTTATGCATTATTAATTTTTTATTTGACAATTTTCAATTTTCTTAATTTTTATTATTTGGCTTAATTATTTTCACATTTTACTTTTTTTTAAGCATTCATTATAATTTAAAGTGCATTATTACATTCAAATTACTATTTAAAAAATGTAAATAAAATGGTGACCAGAAATTTCGTAAAATTCTAAAATCTGCAGAACCTCTGGTCCCAAGCTATGCAGATTTGATGGAGTCTACTGTATATGAATAATATAAAATAATAACTTTTAAATACGAGATGGTTATATCGGGTGATACAGAAATCACAAACAATAAGCGAATACAATAAAATATTAATGATTTGAAAAGTATAGACAGCACAATATTGCTTTCACTGAAATGTACAGAAATACCTGGAATTTTTCGTTATTACGTTTTTCATTATTACGAAGTCTGTGGAGAGTAGTTGTTAGGCGTGGCAAGGTACTCTGTACACCATTGAACAGGATTTGTACACATAATCTGGCGGGATGTGAAAGGATTCTGTAACACGATGCCTTCAATAATGATGCTTCGGGACCATTGCAGTTCTAACTGTTGATGACAAATACAGCTATTCTGGCAATAATTATTTTCTATCAAAAAATCCTTCTTTGTTGTGTTTATATGAAAATCGTATCGTCCATGCTGCTTATACTTTTCGAATTACTAAATTTTTATTTTTTTTATGACTTTTGAAAGTCCAGTTTGTTAACGCAGTTAAAAAAAAGTCCACTTATTCAACACTTATTGGAGCTAAGGAAGCCAAAGGTGAACATACAATTCAAAGAACCGGAATTTGACCGCGATAAAATAATAGATTCGAAAATGCACAGTCAGTATATATGTTATGGTCAATATGATTAAGCCGGTTATTATTAATAATGATCGGATTAATCATATTGACCATAACATATATATATATATATATATATATATAACAACACATACCATAAAATTGAATCGCCAGACTGTCGGTGAGAAAAACAAAAATAGCCATTCGACTCGGAAATAATCTGTATCAATTTATATTTAAAAAATAAACTTAGGGGGCCATCTTCATACTGAAATTGTACTAAACTCTGAAATTTTCAATACGAACACCTAATTTTAACTGCGAATTTGGATTTCGCATATCATGAGGAAAGTCATTCGTTCAAACAGTTTAGGAATTATGAAGGTTTAAAGTTTCGAACTCGTAATATAAAATATTTTCTTAAACGTTGCAAAGCAGATTGCAGTGCATGTAGTTTTCGAAGCATAACTCAAAAACTATTTGTTGGAATGAGCTGTAATTTTGGATTAGTATATATAACGCTTCTGTAAATTTATGTATCTTAAAAAATATCATAGGTTAGGCTTCATATTTCTTTTGAAAATCACTTCTAATATATATGTATTTTCTAAGCAATTATGATTTTTTTTTTAACAGGAATAGATTTTTAGAAGCTTTAACTATTCATATCCAAAATTGCAGCTCATTCTGACAAGTAGTTTTTAAATTTTGATTTTAAAAACTAAAAATATAGGTGCATTGCAATCTGTTTTGAAATGATTAAAAATAAATTTAACATTACGAGTTCTAAATTTTAAACTTTCATAGTTCTTAAACTATTTGACCGAATGGTTTCCCGTGTGATGTCAGAAGGTAAAATGTACCGAGAAAGTCAACTATGCTGTCAAAATTGGGTGTTTACATTGAAATTTCAGATTTTAGTACAATTTCAGTATGAAGACAGTTTCTAATCTTATTTTTTTAAAACTTAAATTGAAAGAAGACACAATTCCCAATCGAATGGATATTTTCGTTTTAACTCGGCAATTAAATTTTATACGGTGTATCTTTTTTAGGTAGATTTCGTAAGAAATGCTATCTATTACATTCTCCCCTATGTTGAAATTTCTGGAAAATTTGTGCAGATCTACACAATCATGACTCCCAGAACCCAAAACCACCCCCAGTTCAAAACTTTATCTATCTATCTATCTATCTATCTATATCATTTTGTTATGGACACGATAACTTCAACAATTCTACGCAATCTCTTCCAAACTGATACATAAAATCAAGGGGCATAAAATCTCGGTCAAGTTCGTTAATGGGCAAAATCGAACTAAGGGGGGGGGGGGGCTTTTTGTGAAAACAGGAAAAAAACCCATAACTTATTAGTTATGATACGTATCGAATCCGTTTAAAGTTATTATTACTTCTAGGAAAATGGCCGAAAATTTATGTATGACAGATTTTTGATATCATTAAAAATGGACTCAAGGGGAGTGGGAGGGGGTGAAAAAGGGGTTTAAGAAGAAAAAAAATCATAACTTTGTCAATTGACAAGATATCAAATCCGCTTGAATTTATTATAAATCTTCTTAATATTATTTACAACTTTTATATTGACAAGTTTTTTATAGGACCAACCCTTACAGCAAAAATAAATTAAAAACAAAACAATCGCTGCCGGATCCGTCTACAGACACACAGACGGACGGCAATTTTTTTTTTCTAAAAATGTGTTTTTCAAAATCTCCAGTGTCTGAAACATGTAAATCCGTCAAATTTTTTTTTTTTTTTTTTTTTCCGATTTTCAAAACGATTACAAGACTTACCCTATACTACGTATGATGGGTAAGTAATAGGATACAAAAGGAAAATAAGACTAAATTATATTGATATAACACTACTATATTGGCATGACAAGTATTAAATTTAGTTACTGAAAAAAAGAGCATATATAGCTGATATTACGTATAATAGAAAAACCAGAGCCCTGGCAAGATTATATCAAGAAGAAACCATCCAAATAAATTTCAATAAAAGTAAAATAATTTTCTCCTGCAATGTATACTATCAATGCATTATAAAAGAAACCATACAGATTCTAACACGTAAAAATACAATATGTAACGATGCAACATCATTTAATTTTCAAAATTGTGGCTCGAGTAACTCCATGGTTCCAAATATGGAAATAAACATCCAAGTAAAAAATAAAAGTAACGTGCGTAATTTTTAAAAAGTACGTGAAAAATGAAGTGATTACGTTTCAAATAACGTCATAGTCCGTGCATTTATAGAATATTTTTGTTTGTTTTGATAATGGCTCAAATTGAGCTGAAACATATGTCAGTAGTGTAATAAAACCTATTTTACTGTTAATAATATTTTTATTTTACATCTTTTAGCAATTAAACAGAAGTATATAAATTATATTGTACAAAACAACAACAACAATAAAAACAACAATCCGTAAAATTGATGGAAAAAAATGCTTGCTATGAAATGACAGCAACAAACTATTTTTTTTTTTTAACTTTTCAGGACGAGTGCTTTAAATATAGGTCAGAGGACACCCTTTCTTAAAAACTGCAATGATCTTAAAATCTACAAAGTGCCAATTTTCTCCACAGCTATTGTTTTACTTATGCTTCGGGGTGATATGATTAACAATAAATGCGGGGAAAAGGAACGCTCGCTACATTTTAAATTAGATTTAGGTCTTTTAGAAAGAATCTCACTCGTCTATACTTAAAACACCCGACCTCAAAAATACTGATATTTAATTTTTTTCCCACTTAAACACCAAATTTGACTTTAAAAAATAGAAAATTCGTAAAAAAGATTTTTTTTCCTGTAAAATAAACAATTTTTTATTTTTTCCTGGATAATTAATTTCCCCTAAAAAATTCCGGACGCTTTTTTTCAACAGTTTAGGCTAAATTTAGTTCTTTGCCAATCGTTTTTCAGGAAAACATGTTAAGGTATTTAAACCTAACAAAAAATAATTCTTTTTCATGCTTTTTCCTGTTTTATTTTTTAGCTTTCTTCCCTGCTCCTTATTGCGCTTAGGCTTGTCCTGGCAGTACCGGCCTTTGGCCTAGTTTGTATTTTCTTTCTTTCTTTCTTTCTTTTTTTTCTTTCTTTTATTTATTGTTGTTCGGGTTGTGTGCGCGTTGCGCTGGCGGTCTCGGCGTGGGGCCTCCCCTGCCCGCCGGTGGCTAGAATCACCCACAATGAATCCCCGCGTGCCGGGGAACATCCCGAGGGAGGTGCAAACGCTCTACGGCCTGGCTTTGCTGGGTCGAGTGGCCTCCCTTAGGCATTCAATAATTACATATCTATTAAAGCAAAATGATTTTAAACATGCTTTATATATTTTTGGGGAAATATATGTGTTTTAATATGGGATCGGTTATAAGTTTTTAAAAGCTGCCATGCTAAAAAAAAAGGGCTAGACTATTTTTACGACTTTACTAAACATTCAGTTAAACAAACTATATTTTTGTGCAATATATTTTCCTACATTCTTTGTAGGGGAAGCTCAAAGTTGAACAAATTTTCCTAACAGAGCGAATAATATCTAGGCCATAATTCGACCCTGAGACCTTGGCTATACGAGTTTATGTTCTCCCACTAACTAGGGAAGGTTTTCAACTGTCAGAAAGGGATTTTGTCGAAAGTGGTGTCGTTGGAAAGCTCTTACCAAGGGGATCAAGGAAATGTATAAAAATACCCGTCCGAATGCAAGTGATGAAGAGTTATAGACCGATGTATTTCTGTCATTTATGGATTTCTCCAGGTCGCTAGTTATGCAGGAAAGACACTCTGTGTGGTAGAAAAGACAGATTACAGTACAGTTATGTAACCTGTTGTTGCCAGTGTGAAGTTGGTGAAGGTTCCATGTTCCCTCTGGTAAGAAACAGAAGATTGTGACCACATTTTATCGACATGACCACTACAGAAAGCATAATAAAATTGCATAAGTTGGCCTATGCGTCGGTGTACCTTTCAAAAAGATTTAATTAGAGATACGGATCCCGTCTTTCGATCAGCTAAACTTGCTTGCTTTAAGTTATAACTAATAACAACTGTGACAACTGCGAAACCCCCCCTTTCATTGTGTGTACCTGGTGTTGGTAACAATAGTGCTTCAGCCATTTCTATTCAGAAGGTCAGTACTATCCATGAAGTTACTTCTTCTACCAAGCATAAACTGTCTTCTCTGTAATCTCTGTAATCCGTCACCTTTCTTTTCTACCACACAGATTGTCTTTCCTGTATAGCTAGCGACCTGGAGAATTGAATAAATAACAGAAATACATCGACCTATAACTTTTCACCCGTTGTAATCGGACGGGTAGTTGTATACACTTCCTTGATCCCCATGGTAAGAGCTTTCCAACGACACCACTCTCGACAAAATCCCGATCTGGCAGTTGGAAACCTTCCAACGCAATACAATAAAATAATTTACAATTATTTTATTGTATTGTGTTTATGTCAATGTTTTACAATAAAATAATTTGTGCGTGTTTGTAATAAAATGTTTGCGTGTTTTATAATAAAATAACTGTGGGTGTTTTATAATAAAATAAATGCGTGTTTTTTACAATAAAATTATGTGTGTTTTATAATAAAATCGTGTGTGTTTTAGTAATAATGTAAATTTTTCATAATAAAGTATAACTAAAATGCTGTTTTCGTATGCTAAGTCTAACATGTATTCGAATTTAAGCGCCAAAACGGCGCCAAAACAAAAATCGCGCCAACCCGCTGCGTCTGCGGCATCTCTTCCGATTTTTTGTGACAAGAGATGTAGCAACACTAGTCCAAAGGCCCCCGAGACATACAGTTGTACCGAGCCAACTGATCATGCTTATCTCGTGGGCTGCATCTTTGCATCTATCTATTTTTACAGAGTCGAGTATTTCGTGTCGGAATTCCATATGTATATTTTCTTAATTTAAAAGGCTCTTCAAATTAAATCTAGCACAGTTAAAACTTTTCTAAATAATTGACAAAATAATTTCTTTGCTAACAATTTGAAAAAACAACGTAGTTTAACTGTATTCATCTCAGCAAACAGCTGCAACTTATCTCATTCGTGGAACTTCCAAAGAAATTCCAGATTTTATGCAATCTTCATTGTGTTTACTATTACGTAATTAATTTTATCCAATTTATGAAAGTTATTTAGTAAAATTTTAGAAGAAAAAAAGAACGCTTATTTAAACGTTAGAGTAAAAAAAAAAAAAAATAGTTTACACAAGAACAAATTATGTAACTTTATTAAAAAAAAGGTAAAATGTATTTAATTTTACCTCTTGTGGCGTTTTAATTAAACCACTTTATTAAGTAATAGAGTGCTGAATTTTTAATTAAAAATGCTGATAAAGTTCTAAATAATTAGTTCTATTTAAGCTTATTATGATATGAAAAATGAAAATTTAAATTACAATGTCTTTAGTCTTTATAAATATTTGATAACTCTCAATTTAATACTTATTTTTGTTAGCAGAAAGTGGAGAAAAAAAATGAGTGGATGTAGTCCATAATGATTTTAAAGTTACGGCGTTATTTCTTGATTTCTTGTAATTATTTATATTTCCCCTGATGATTTATTTATCTTTGAATTTTGGAATATGTGGAAGATTTTGCTGGAATGATGAAACGTATAGATGCGAAAAAGAGAGAGAGAAAAAAAAACATTTATTAAGATACCGGAATATTTACACTCAACAAATGTCTAGTTTTCAATTATTAACGACGACGGTTATTATTTTTGAAGAAAAGAGTTAAAATTGATGTAAATAATCTTCATTATTTTATTTTTTTTAAACAGAATTTTCTGATTATTTGAAAGTTTAAGTTACTCGAGTGAAGAATATTTTTGGAAAAAACTATTACAGTTAATTTTCGAACTGGGATTTCATTAGCGAATAATTGTTTCTTCAGTTTTGTTTAATTATTTGTTGGAATAGTCTTAATTTGCTAGAAAATCGCGCAGTTTAATTTCAATGAATATATTCAAACTCAAACAATGAATAATAAAATTTAAATATTATACAAAATATATTTGCAACCGTATAAATACGAAGTTTGTTGTTTCATATGATGTTTTATTATTTTATTTTTATAAGAAATTAAACTGTAATCAGAAAAATAGATTCTTACCTTTCATTTTAATAAATTCCCTGCTGATAATGCGAAAACTCATAAATTTTCTTAAATATTTTTTTTCTTTTATGGAATTAAATGTTTCGATAAACGAAAATATTTTTGTTGAAAGCTGTATATAATGTTATTTTTAAGTAATTAATTATTTTTTTGGTTAACAGTTGTATTTTATTATATTAAGAAAAATAAATAATAATTTTTGCAAAAAGTGCAACGTTCCTCAACATGCTCAATGCTTTGAAACATTTCATCAATACCATTAAATGATGAAAAGTATGTATCTATACATAATGTACATAATGTAATATGTATGTCTGTCAGCGGTCAAGTTCAGTAATCCGAACGAGTTTGAAATAGCAGATGTCTTTAAAATTTTACTCATGCTTCAGAGAAGCGATTTCGGTCTTCTGTTTTTCAAATGTGAAATAGTATTTTATTAATCTTTTGTGGAAAATTGTGGTCAACGTTTGGTCAAAATGTGTTTTTATCTACAACTGAAATGCATTTTTTTGTTTTCTGTTGCTACATCTTAAAAAAAAATCATTTATAAGATTTTTGTTTTGTTTTTTTACTGCTAATACGATTTCAATTTGCATACAAAGAATATTACATTTTCTCCTCTTTTCAATAAACTTTATTTGGAAGTAGATATTTACGATTTAAACATTCATCGCCATATTTGCGGTTTATAAACGCGAAGCGCACAGGACTTTGTTATAGTAGTTGTCACATCAACGAATTATTGGCGACAGGTGAAGCTCGGGTCTATGCTACTGTAGGCATGGTTGCCTTAATTACCAAGTTCTTTTGGAAAATCTGCCCGGCTAGTAAATAATTAAAATTAGAATTTTCATGAATTTTCCTGTAAAAAATTCCTGTAAGTCATACTTTCTTTTGTTTTACTGTGTTATCAATATCTGTTTACATCTAATTTTTAAACCATTTCTGCTGATGCAGGCAGCTTTTGCAGCGTTTTATAATTCTTGAGCTAATAATTCGTAATTTTTTCTTTGCAGTTTTGTCAATAATATGACATAATTATCATGAAATATTAGTATACATTTTAATACAAAGTTATTGTGGCAGGAAATGGATTAATTTACTTCAAAGAAGAGGAAATTACGATACACACTCACGGCGATTCACTAGGAAGTGACAAATATCGACTGAAATGATCGAGAATGAATAAAGATTTTTCAAAAGTCCGAGATATTTTACAAGGGACGAAAATTTTTAGATAACATATTTAGCACTTGTTAAGAATTGATGAGATATATTGAATATTATGAATTATGAAGAATTAATTTACCTGCAAAGTAAGATACTGAATGACCAAATTGATTTATAATATTATTTGAATATGGAAATACGGGCAGGGAAGACCGAGCTGTGCTCGGTCAAAATTACCTTTGAATTCAAATATCCTGACGCATGATGAAAATGACAACTAATCAAATTTTCTCGAACATGTGACCTAGCCCAACAGTCTTCTCGTGCCCCAAAACCATAGGAGGAAAAATTTAGTCTTAATTGTCTGAGCCGTTTTTTAGATAAAATAGCTTGACCCATAATGACCCATGACCAAAATGACCCACTAATTGAATTTTCTCGAAAATGAGACCTAGCCTAACAGTCTTCTCGTGCTCAAAAACCATAGGAGGCAAAATTTAGTCTAAATAGTCTGAGCCGTTTTTAAGATAAAATAGCTTGACCCATAATGACCCATGACCAAAATGACCCACTAATTGAATTTTCTCGAACATGTGACTTAGCCCAACAGTCTTCTCGTGCGCAAAAACCATAGGAGGCAAAATTTAGTCTAAATAGTCTGAGCCGTTTTTAAGATAAAATAGCTTGACCCATAATGACCCATGACCAAAATGACCCACTAACTGAATTTTCTCGAACATGTGACCTAGCCCAACAGTCTTCTCGTGCCCGAAAACCATAGGATTCAAAATTTAGTGTAAATAGTCTGAGCCGTTTTTAAGATAAAATAGTTTGACCATGACCCAAAATGACCCAAAATGACCCACTAATTGAATTTTCTCGAACATGTGACCTAGCCCAACAATCTTCTCGTGCCCGAAAACCATTGGATGCAAAATTTAGTGTAAATTGAGCCGCTTATTAGATCTTGACCCACAATGACCCAGAAATGACCCACTTATCGAATTTTCTCGAACATGTGACCTAGCCCAAGGATTTAATCGTGCTCGAAACTCGTAGGACACAAAATTTAATCAAAATCGTTAGAGCCGTTTTTTAGATAAAATTAATTTGACCCGCGTTGACCCAAAAATGACCCACTAATCGAAAGTTCTCGAACATGTGACCCAGCCCAATAGTCTTCTCCTGCCCGAAAACGGTAGGATACGAAATTTCGTCAAAATCGTTAGAGCCGTTTTTAAGGTAAAATTTGCATATATATATATATATATATATAACCACACAAGATTGGCTCGTATTAGAATATATGATAAGGGCTCAAATGAAAAGTGGACACAGAGTGTAGGCGTAAACATTTTATTACAACTCTAAAAATAATCACCGTATTTGTTGAGACATTTGTCTCATCGTGTCATCAGTAGGTCTATACCTTTGGCGTAGAACTCTTGCGGCTGATTTCGGAAGAATGTTCGTATCCCTTTTTATTTCATTTAGTCGTCCGAAGTAAGCCGTTGTCCTCGAAGGGCCTTCACTCTAAAAAAAACATTTTCAAAACTGAGCAAAAATACTCAAATCTGAGTGTGTCGCATAGTGAAAATGGCTCCGAATCAAAATTACTCAAGTTTGAAACATGTATATACTCATTTCTGAAAACATCCACACACTCAAGAATAAAACATCATGTGTTCCTGTTTGAGTTTTTAGTTTCTATGTTTCAAAAATGAGTATGAACTGATCTCTTTGTGCTCAGTTTTGAGTATGTCTATGTTTCAATATTCTGAGTATTTCTGGTATTTCAGAATTGAAAGCATTGGCGTCGTATTTGAAACAAAAAGTTTCATAACAAAATGTAAACATCGATTTACTCAGATTTGAAAATGTCTTTTTTCTCAGTGTTCTTAAGTGGCTGGATGATGTGAAAATCACAAGGCGACTGGTCTGGACTGCAACATCTCATCGACAGCGGTGACTAATGCACCGGTAATGGATGTTATAAATTTAATTGCAATTAATCAATTGTTTCTTCAGGTATCGCAGAAATTCTGCTTGCAACTTTAATTCGGAACACCATTTTATACTTACAGGTTTTCAGCTATCTAATAAACAAAGTTAGACACTTATAAATAAAATTTTACATCTAATTGAGTGATAGATTTTTTAAAAAAAATAACTTTTGCTTTTGACTTATATTTATTACTAGCTGAAGTACCCGGTCTTGCCCGTGATTTTAAGAAGATTGGTTTAGAAAAATCAACTTCAAAATTAAACATGCAGTATAAAAACATAATAAAAGAAGCATACACTCACGTATACACTGCCGGCCAAAAGTTTGACACCATACTAAGAAAAACGAAAAAATAAAATAAAACTCAAAAACTTGTTCGTACTTTAAGAAAAAAACTTTATTCATTAGAAAATATACAACCTGAGATATAAACTAATCTAAATATAGACAAAATATCAATTACTGTTTTAACGTACACTTTTTAATGGTAAAAACAGCTTAAACAGATTTTTCATCGAAAAAACTCCCTTCACCTTTTATAAGTTTTTTCACCCATCTCGGCTTACAAGCAATCAATTTATCTATTGTGTCATGTGGTATATTGTTTCAGCTTCCATTTAAAGTCTTCCACATGTCTGCATGTGATGAGTAGCACTGATCACGAACGTTTCTATCGAGTTCGTCCCATAAAATTTCGGTCGGATTGAGATCGGCGTTCTGAGAAGGCCACACCCTGTTTTTTAATATACCTTCCACTTCTTTTTGTTCTAAATATACTCTGCATAATTTCGAACTATGTTTAGGGTCGTTATCTTGTTTGAAAATGAACCTATCGCCAATTAGTCTCAGTTCGGAGGGAATGGCATTTGTTTCGAGAATCGTTTTCTGTTGTTCCTTTTTCATAATTCCTTGGATCCGTACCAGATCTTTTGTTCAATACGCTGAGAAACAACCCTAAACCATAATAGACCAACCGCCGTGCTTCACAGATGGCACCACACAATCTGGCAGCATTTTTTCTCCGGCACAACGTCGAACAAAAATTCTCCTTTTTCTTACAAATATTTCGAACTTGGATTCGTCACTTCAAAGAACCTTTTTAAAGTCTTCTTCTGACCAATATCGATGGCTAAGGGCAACGCTCCCTAGATAAGAAAGCCGTGACACGCGACACGAAAACGTCATACCAAGCAGGCAAAACAAAGAAATAAATTCGAACAACTTGCATGTTTCGATTTCATTGGCTCATAGAATTAATAATTATTGTTTACGACTAATAGTTAATAATTCTACGAGCCATCAAATTCGTAACATGCCAGTTGTTCGAATTTTTTTCTTTGTTTTGCCTGCTTCGTATGACGTTTTCATGGCGCGTGTCACGGTTTTCTTATCTAGGGGGCGTTGGTAAGGGCCCATTGGATAAGTTTCTTCTTGTTTTGCGGCTTTAATAGCTGTTTCCGGGCGGCAACGCGGCCAAACAAATTAGCGACTCTCAATCCTCTTTTTATAGTAGTAAGTGACACAGGTTTGGATCGAGATTTGTTTACTTCAGCGAGAATTTCTGGCGCTGTAATGCGTCTACTCCACTTGCTGGTAACAACAATGAAATTATCCAAGCAAGAAGTGGTTGCTCTCGGCTTTCCTGAGCGTGTACGATCCTGATTACTGCTGGTTTCCATGTATGGAACGATTGTGCACTGTAAAAACACACTGTAGATTTAACAGCAGAATGTGCTGGCAATTTGGACCCCAGCAGTTTCACCTGTTAATTTTATGCAACTGCTGTTATTTTTCAGCAGCACATTGTGTTGTTAATTTGACAGTAGTTTGTGCTGTTAATTTTAAACAACTGAAGTTATTTCAACAGCACAATGTGTGGTTAAATTTACAGTAGTTTGTATAGTTAAGTTTACGAAACTGCTGTTATTTCTGCAACGTTGTTATGTTGAAAATAAGCTTACGGTATTCAATCTACTAAATCTATAATATGCGCTTTCTAGTTCAAGGGCAGAAAAAATAAAGCATGTTATTAAAAGAAGAGAACAACGTTTCAAGTACATACTACATTTTACGTGTTTTTTAAAGTTTTACTTACTTTGCTAAAGACAGAAACATAATTGTTTGCACCGCTTATCGCTTCAAATAAGCCACAGAGTTCAGAGGTATAACAATCGGGAAGAAATGGCGGCTATACATGTTACAGTTAACTTCTTTTCTGCTAACCGAAGAAAGCTACAGTACATTCAACTGCAATCGAATGTGAGTGCGAAATGAACAGCAGTTTGTGATGTAGAAATGTAGTTTTATTTTACAGTGTGCGATGAACACATTTCTTCGATAATGTTAACCGAGCGGCAATCACGCGTTCAGATTAGCCTTTATTATGTAGAACAAAGAAGGCAGACCTTGTTTCGATGCTGATTTCCCTGTTTTTCTCCATTTTTAAGACACCATTTTACCACAAAATCAGACTAAACAAGAAAGTGTGTGAAGAACTTCGACAAAATAGTGTACCGTAATTTGAAACACCTAAAAAAAGTAAAACAATAGTTAAATAAGTCAGCAGTATGAGTAAAACAGTAGTTAAAGAAGTAACCACCTGGGTGCCATTAAAAAAAAGCAATGACTCTACCTCACTTGCTCATACTCGGCCTTGATGTTTGGAAACAATGCGTTTATTGCACCTTTTCTTGATAATTAAACAAAAGAATTTGCTTTTTGGATATTCTGCAAGGACTATAGAAGATGTACAGGTGCAGTTTGCAACTTATTTTCAAATATTTTTTGAGTATTTATAGATAATAAAAGATTTTCAGATGTGGTCTCAAACTTTTGGCCGGCAGTGCATATGTGGAATAGATTAAAAAATGGCCAAAACAAATTCAGAGAACCCCAAAATGTTAAAATATGCCAATATTTCCATAATCGGCTTTTTATCATGTTTCAATACTTTCCTCAAGCTCATGTGATGTTATATATTCACCTGCTGACGTCATGTTCATCTGCTTTCTGTACTTACTAATATTTATGCTCCTTGTATTACTGAGAAATCTTTGAAAATGTCTATTATGCTTCCAATATGACGTCATATTCACCTTCTTTTTCATTCGTGAAACTTTTTATTTCATTTTCATTTTTCACGTGAAAATCTTTCAACAGAAAATTAACTGTTGCGGTAAGAATTTTATTCCGGATTTTTGGATGCTGCTGTAACGAAAAATGTTTAAATTTGATAGGAAATTGCTCCTAGATTGGTGGTGTTTTTATTAATAAAAAATTAACTATAATTTATTTCGGTTTCGGATTACTTTAGTTGCCTTGTCTGTATTTTAATACGCCTGTACTTAAAATTTCACGATTCTTGCTTCTAAACTGTGGAGTTGTATAGAAATACAGACATACAGACAGACAAATTTTCATTTTATATATTAGATTATCTTTAAACTTGATATTTGTCCAAAGCTCTGATCTGAAAAAATTACCTCAAACAATTTCCTCTTTTTTTCCGTATGGAATACTTGTGGAAAAAGAAGTAGTATAGCAATGAAAAATAGCCAAATTTGCATATAAATACTCCTTATTATCTCTTTGATTCTCTCTGCCCACAGAAGAAAGATTAAAAGAAAAAAAAAGTGCGTTGGGTTATACCTGCGGGAGCAGACCTCATCAATGTTGAATCTAAAATTCAAATGAGATTCGAATGAAATGATTCTTTGTGTATATTTCTAAGGGAAAATACTTCCTTTAATGTGCGCACTCAAAGTAGCAGTATGTTTTGTTATTTGCTTCCATTTTTACGTTTCGTGTTTTTAGATATGTTCGTATTTATATAAATACGTAGCACCTAAATTCGTCGTCTTTTCCGTCCATCTGTCCGCATATAACAGCGCAAAAACTACCCAACCGAATGGTTTGAAATTTAATATCTATATTCGTTGAAAAATTTTGTCGAATCATTTGAAATTTTATGAAAATCGAACCAAAACTTAAAAAGATTATAATAAAATTTTCTTCATTTTATTAACTCCTATCATACATAATTAATTAAATGATATCCCTTGATAGGTAATGATTCCAGGTTGTCATGGTGATTACGTCATACTTAAGATGAAGTCATATTATTTCCGTATTACTGAATTTAAAAGCCGAATTTGTATACTAAAAATGTTTAATTATAGCAATCCTATAATCTACCGACAGTTTTTTGGATAGATGTTTCCGAAGGAATAGATATTAGATGGAAAAAGAGTCTAAATATGCATTTCATGTTCTGAAATTTTCACAGCTAGGTTTAAGTTCCCCATTGTAATTTTCAGTGAATGCCAACAAAAGATAAAATGTTGCCAACTTAAAATGTACTCATTTTATTACGGAAATTAATCATATCATAATAAGGGACGATATGATTCATTTCATTGAAATAATAACGATAACATTTTTTACATTGTCTTGTATTGGATATTTGCGCATAGTATAATTTTAATGGAACAGAATTGTAATTAATTGTTTGTAAAAGTTTATTGAAATTTAATTTCATAAAATGAGATTAATATCTGTAATAAGAAAATCTGCACATAAAATAAATTTTGTATTCAAACATATTTGCATAAGAGTGCAACAGCTATTCCCTAAGATCTGAATATTTGTAAAACTAGTTATAGTACTAACGCACCTCATTTCTCACGTTTGACGTACAATATCCAACTTGTTATTTTAAAATCTAGATTTTGACATTACACTCGCAAAACAGCCCTGAATCTTCATTGTAAAAAATGACAAATGTTTCTTAATCTGTGAAAATATAGTATCACCACAAACAAAAATATACAGTAACCTCTTCCGAGTTACCCATGATTTCGAAAAGCATTCTTTAGAAACCTCAGAAACCAATATATTTTTGCTATTAAAAGAAGCATTTATATAAAAAAAAAAAAAAAAAGAAAAAAACGGTTTCTTTTGCTGTTCCTGATTTTTGGAAACGTTTCCGAGTATTTATAGTATATTAATCTGTTTTTCAACCCGCAATTCAGGTTTTTTTTTTATGCTATCAATTCTCGAGTAAGCATTTTCATGTTCAACAAATATGTTTTACAGACACACATGATGAATTAACCAGCATTAACATTAACATTATCATAAAAATTAAGATTATTTTGTTACTTTTTTTGCATGCATAAATTCAATTACGCAGCTGAAAATTTTTAATTAAGAATAGATAGTATTCGTAAAATCTATATTCCGGGTTGAGAAAACTGATTAATATGCTATAAAAACTATACTCGGAAACGTTCCCGAAAATCAGTGGTAGCAAAAAAAACTTTGTTTTCGTAAATGATTCTTTAAATTTCGTAAATACATTGGATTCTGTGGTTTCTAAAGATAACGAACGATCCCTTTACTGAATAATGGGTAACTCGTTATTGTACATTTTCGTTCGTGATTATATTATATTTTCGTAGATTAAGAAACATTTATCTTTTTTATAATGTTGAAAAAATTAATGGTGTCGATTTGTAAATTTCCTGTCGTTGTCTTCAGAATTAGATTATAAATGTATCAAAACTAATATTTGACATTTGCATCAGCTTGTCAAATTCTATGAGTTCTTTGCCTGAAAGGATATAAACTTTTACGACGGAGAATTCGGCTGAATTTAGTTATGTTATTCGCGTTACATTATTACAGTCATCATCAGGGCAGGAGGAGATCTTTAATATATCACTGTTCTTGAATTTACGTTGATTTTATAGTTGGAGACGAGTCTATTTTTTAGAACGGGGGTGAGTAAGGGTTGTTCAGAGTGGTTACATTTCAAATTCACCAGAAATATACCCGAGATTTGGTATAACATAGTGAATATTTCTGGTGAATTTTGAATATAACTTCTGAACAACCCTCCCCCACACCCTTGTCTCCAACTATAAAAACAATGACAATTTAAGAACAATGACCATCTTAAAGATCGCCTCCTCCCCTAATGATGACTGTGATAACAGTAGAAAGCGCTCGGGTAGTCAAGTATTTAAGCTTTTAAAACCTGGGTGATCCCGAATTCATGTTAAAAATTTTAAGGATTGGTATAGGACACTGTAACTGTCATTTATTATATAGGAAACCAGAATCAGAAATCCATTTATTTAGTCTCAAAATTACAGGGCGTCTCACTCCAATCCGAAGTCGAGTTTTCGTTCATAACTAGTAGTGAAGATTTTTTAACGAAATCCTTACAATATCCTTACAATTCATACAAAGATGAGTCTGTTGCGAATTTTGTTAAAATATCTTCACCCCTGTTAAACTTATGAACGAAAACGTGACTTCGGATTAGAGTGAGAAGCCCTGTAATTTTGAGACTAAATACACTAAGAAAAATGTCCCTTTGAAATCTGAGTAAATAAATGTTTTCATTTTGTTATGAAACTTTTTGTTTCAAATAAGACGAACCAATGCTTTCAACTCTGAAATACCAGAAATACTCAGAATATTGAAACTTGGAAATACTCAAAACTGAGCACATAGAAGTCAGTTCATACTCATTTTTAAAACATGGAGATACTAAAAAATGATTAGAATCAGTTCAAACTCATTTTTGAAACATGGAAATACTCAAAAATAAGCACATAGCAGTCATTTCATACTCATTTTTTGAAGCATGGACATACTCAAATAGAGCACACGATGTTTTATTCTTGAGTGTGTGCATGTTTTCAAAAATGAGTCTATACATGTTTCAAACTTGAGTAATTTTGATTCGGAGCCATTTTGACTATACGACATACTCAAATTAGAGTATTATTTGCTCAGTTTTGAAAATGTCGCCTTTAGAGTGCAAATTGATTTCTGACCCGGGTTTCATATACAATAAGTGATTGCGACAGTATTTTGTACCAACCTTTAAAGTTTGTACTATAAATTCTGGAACATCCTGTATATAAGTACTTTTAGCACATTTCTAGTTAATTAAAAGCATTTATTTTGATTTTGTGTGGTTTAATGTTTTATACAGTTTTAAGCTGAATACGACGTCCCGAAAAATATAGTTTAATCTATTTACTTTGTAAAAGAATTCCACATATTTTGCACTTGTTACGAGTAATATATGTTCAAATGAGAGAAACAAAAAGATCTTATGATGTATATTTACAATATCAGTGGATACATCATACGTGAGGAAGTCGTATTTTGTTCTGCCAGAATATTTGTTTTTATCTGGGATCATGTTCGTTTATTATAGTTTTCTTTGCTTCCTTTCCTCTTCTCTGTCAAAAAGAGATGTATATAAGAGAGGCGAAAAATATTCCGTTGATCGATTTCTGTGGAGATCATATTACTTGCCTTACAGAAGCTAAAGAATTTAATCTTGTTTTACAAAAACACTGAGAAAAAGGTTGTATATTTCAATAGGTATGAAAAAAATGGAAAGTTTTCATTGCATTACGAAAGCTATTAAAGTTTTTCTGACAAAACTTTAATCAAATGCAAAATAATCTAATCACCCGAATTACTCATGAATCTAATGAAAATTTTCCTTTTGTTTTCATTCCGATTAAAATACAATCTTTTCTCATATCATTGCATCACATAAAATTAGTTATGTTACACTGACCGATTGTTTCGCGACCTACCAGTGGGTTGTGACCTATAGTTCGGGAATCGATTACATTTAATTTTCACGTGATTAAAGCTTTGTTAGAAATATATAAGGTAAAGCCAGGAGAGATGACGCAGTCGGAGAGATTGCGCACATAGAGGTTCGGGGGGAAGGAGTAGAGTGAGCGCGCAGCGACTCCAGGTAGTTGTACAACAACAGTAGTGGAGTGTCTACTTGAAAATGCACGTTGATTGCTTTGAGCATTTAAGATAAATTATTGCTATTTTGTTTTGTTTTCCCAAAGTAAGTGCTTGAATTTTCATAGCTATTCATCAGAATTTCTATACAATGTCAATAGTGCAAAATATTTTAAACTTATACGATTTCTCATAAGCTACTAATCTAGACTAACAATGTGAACACCAACGGCTCGTTTTAGAAGAGTTCATGTTTAAATAAAAGGCCGCGCAATCTCTTCTACCGAAATTGGAGAGTTTGCGCATCTGCTACTTAGGATAGATGGCGCAGTGTTCCCATTAGTTTCCATGCTAGGAGAGATTACGCAGCTTATTGGTAAATTTGTATAAAAAATGAAAAAGGGAAAATGGACTAATTTTAAGTTAAACGTGTTATCAAGTAACATAATTTTATTTTGTAATCTCATCTGGACTTGCTTTTTCGTATTCTTTAATTTTTTTTTCTTTAATTAAAATTTTTTAATCGTTTTTAAATTATTTCCTTTTTCTGATTCTTTAATCATTAGGTTGAAATATCCACTCCTAATACAATAATATTTGTTCACAAAAATCTTACAGCAATGTCATTTAAGTGTAATTATTATTGTTAACAATTTAATTGTAGTTATTATTAGTAACAATCCCTCCTACGCATGTGCGCAATCACACCAACCCTGTAAGGACAGATTGCGCAAAATAACTTTCTTGGTTTTATTATAACTGTTCTATTAAATTGCAACATAACAACAAAATAGTAATGGAAATGCATAAAAAACAAATGAAGTAAAAATTATTCCTGAATAGTTTAGCAAAAAATTAATATTTAATTTTTTTATTGCTATTCTTTTGAATTGTGCGCAGACTATCCTAGCTTTACCTTACTAATGAAACCTTTTATAACATTTATAACCTAGTGAAAACTTTAATAACTTTTAAAATCTAATGAAAACTTTCCATTTTATTCATTCCGACTAAAATACAATCTTTTCTCATATTATTGCATCACATAAAATTAGTTATATTACATTTCGGAAGACCTGACCGATTGTTCCGCGACCTACCATTGGGTTGTGATCTATAGTTCGGGAATCGATTACATTTAATTTTCATGTAATTAAATCTTTGTTAGCAATACATACTAATGAAAGCTTTTATAAGTTTTATAATCTAATGGAAACTTTATTATCCGATTAAAATGTAGTATTTTTCTTTATTATTGTAGCAGATAAAATTAATAATACATTTTTGAAGATATGACCGATTGTTCCGCGTCTTGTAATTCGAGAATCAATTCGAGAATCAATTTAAAAATATTGAAATGCGAGCGAGATAGCGTAAATTATTTCCCCCATAGGATTAAGCAAGCGGGCAAGCTTGCTAAAACAGTTCTTTAAACTTTCAGTAAACTTCAGTAAACTTTCAGTAAACTTTGTTGCTCAGGCAACAAAGGCAAGCGGGTTTGTCGCCTGAGTGAAGTAGCCTCTTAACTACATTACAGGCTGATGTCATCCGCTTCTGGAAAAACACGGGACCAAGAAAAGTAAATTGAATACATATGAAATACAATTTAATATAACAAGGCATACATTTTAGGCTACACTTGAAATACCACTGCTTCAATCGATCGATGGCGTCATTTTCTTCTAAACTTTTGATTTTCAGTTTTGTTTTGTAATCATATATATATATATATATATATATATATAAACCTGTGCAACGAAATTGTCCCACTTTATCTTTTTTGTACTATATATATATATATATATATATATATATATATATATATATATATATATATATATATATACAGGGTGATTCATAAAAGATGGGCAGAACTTTAAGGGGTTATAGTACACTTAAAGACAAATAATATTAAATAGGAGACTAAGGGTCCCAGACGTATTCCCAAGGAGATAGGGGGCATTAAAGTTTAGGGTCCGAAATTTCAAATGATTATAAAACATGGAAAAATTGGTCGATTCGTTTGCGGTTTTTGCAAAAAATTTTCTTTATGCCAGTATTTTCTTGAAATAAAATTTTAAAGTTCAATTTCAAAAAATGCCGATAGGGGGCGCTTTAGACTTTGGAGTAACAAACAACTATTTTTTAACGTTATTTTTTGTATTTCTTTAAATGATTTCGAAAGCTTAGACTTAAACTTAAATTTTGATCTAAAAATCTGAGTCCTAACGAGTAGTTAAGTAGCGTAAACTGAAATTTGAAATTTGAAACCCTTCTCCCCCCCAGAACAAAAATCAGTTATTCCCGATCTTTGTGTCGTAGATTAGGCTCTAACTACTGCCGCGTTTTGCTAAAATTATTCTTTATGTCAGTATTTTCTTGAAAATAAATTTTAAAGAAAATTTTCAAAAAATTCCGATAGAGGGCGCTTTAGACTTTGGAGTAACGAACAACTATTTTATACCGTTATTTTTTGTGTCTCATTAAATGCTTTCTAAAGCTTAGACTTAAACTTAAATTTTCAGCTCAAAATCTGAATCGCTGAGCGTGGTTCAGTAGCGAGGGGAGGGGGTTCAAATTTCAACTTCTGAACATAGTTCAGTTTGCACTACTTAACCATGCCCAACGATTCTGTGCTGTGATACGAGGCAAAAATACAACTTTCGTCAAGGACTGCATAGTCGGAATTCACTCATAAAGGCACTGGCACAGTTGGAAACGTCGCTCATGCAAACGTTAAAGCTCCATTCCTGACGCTAGTCACCGGGTGAAGAAGGAAACAGAAAGTATGCAAATGTCAAATGGGGAAGAAGAAGAACACGTATGCAAAATTTCGACACGATTCAGGCATAAAAACCACTGAACGGTGAGTCAAGTGTAAGTCGCTGTAGTAATGAATCGGAAGATGGTGCCCTTCACGAATAAGGAAAAGGCTGAGATGCATTTAATTTACGGAGCGGCAGATGGAAATGGTGCAGAGGCACAACGAATGTACGGAGAGCGATTTCCTAACAGGCGGTTGCCTAACCGCAAAACTTTCGAGCGCTTGCACAGACAGTTGTGTGAGACGGGATCATTTCTCGCTTCCCGGTCGAATGCAGGTCGTGCAAAAAAGGACGAATCAGTAGTTGTTGCAGAAGCCATTCTGGATGTAGTAGCGGCGCAGCCAAGTACAAGTACACGAACAGTGGCTAGCCAGGTGGATACCTCACAGTCCACGACTTGGAGGGTACTGAAGGATGAACATTTGCTCCTGTTTCATGTGCAACGAGTCCAGAAACTGTCTCCAGGGGATTATCCAAATCGTATTGAATTCGCCCGCTGGTTTCTGCAGCAGAACGCGCTAAATCCACATTTTGGACGAACTGTGCTTTTCACCGATGAATGTACCTTCACACGTGAAGGTACATTTAACACACACAATGCACATGTATGGGCGGATGTCAATCCACATGCTACGTATCCACATGCTCATCAGAGACGCTTTTCCATCAATGTTTGGGCAGGAATCCTCGGAGACCACCTAATCGGACCGTACCTTCTTCCTGAACGCCTCAACGGTAAAACATACCTCACATTTCTGCAACATGTGCTGCCAGACCTGTTAAACGTTGTTCCTCCACGCATCCGGCGGGTCATGTGGTTCCAGCACGATGGAGCGCCAGCCCATTACGTACGAGACGTCCGCAACTATCTGGACATCACATTTCCGAACAGATGGATTGGTCGAGGTGGTCCTGTTGCTTGGCCTGCTCGCTCGCCAGATCTTTCACCCCTCGATTTCTTTTTTTGGGGACGATTGAAGGCTCTTATGTATGAGACACCCATTGAATCCCCCGAGGAACTGGTCGCCAGACTTTCCGCCGCTGTAGGGGAAGTGCTCGAAAAGCCTGATGTTTTCGCGAATGTTCGCCGTTCCATTCGTCGCCGTTGTTCTGCGTGCATAACCTCTGGTGGTCACAATTTTGAACATTTATTGTGATTACATGTTAATAAATATGCTTTGGTAACATAATCCTAATTTGTGTCTTTTTACCTCGTATCACAGCACACAATGTGTGGACATGGTAAACTGAACTGTGCTCAGGAGTAGAAATTTCAAACCCCTCTCCCCAGAAACTTAACCACGTCTAACGATTCAGATTTTGGGCTGAAAATTTAAGTCTAAGCTTTAGAAAGCATTTAATGAGACACAAAAAATAACGGTATAAAATAGTTGTTCGTTACTCCAAAGTCTAAAGCGCCCTCTATCGGAATTTTTTGAAAATTTTCTTTAAAATTTATTTTCAAGAAAATACTGACATAAAGAATAATTTTAGCAAAACGCGGCAGTAGTTAGAGCCTAATCTACGACACAAAGATCGGGAATAACTGATTTTTGTTCTGGGGGGAGAAGGGTTTCAAATTTCAAATTTCAGTTTACGCTACTTAACTACTCGTTAGGACTCAGATTTTTAGATCAAAATTTAAGTTTAAGTCTAAGCTTTCGAAATCATTTAAAGAAATACAAAAAATAACGTTAAAAAATAGTTGTTTGTTACTCCAAAGTCTAAAGCGCCCCCTATCGGCATTTTTTGAAATTGAACTTTAAAATTTTATTTCAAGAAAATACTGGCATAAAGAAAATTTTTTGCAAAAACCGCAAACGAATCGACCAATTTTTCCATGTTTTATAATCATTTGAAATTTCGGACCCTAAACTTTAATGCCCCCTATCTCCTTGGGAATACGTCTGGGACCCTTAGTCTCCTATTTAATATTATTTGTCTTTAAGTGTACTATAACCCCTTAAAGTTCTGCCCATCTTTTATGAATCACCCTGTATATAATCATTGTTAAGAAGGATATAATGCGGTATTTCATTTTTGTGTCAACATTGATTTGATAAATACCTTTGATTTCATTTATAAAAACAATGCTTCATTATTTTTAATTAAATGCAAATTTTAATCAAAAACCATGTTTTAACGAAATGTGAGTGTACTATGTCAGAGTCCGGTTCAAAAACCTTTCGAGTGATACCTTATCCATTGTTGTGACTTTTGTAAATGCAGAGAAAAAGGGATGTTGACAACAGAAATAATATATATGATTTTGATGGATGGTCTATGATAATATCTAAAATTTAAAGTAATTTTTTTCTGCTCCATTTAAAATGCTTCGATTTAGGATATAATTTTTTTAACACCCCTGTTCGCAGTTTTTATTTTACCCCCTTATGTGTTTTCCCCAACCTATGTTCCGTTCGAGATAATTAGATCAGAGAAATAAAGTATTATTTAATAATCGATATTCAAAAATGTTGCGGGTAAACTAAATAATACGATGTTTCAAAATATCTTTTCTACGCTCCTGATGATAAAACATGTGTTGTATCGGTAAGAGTTCAAAAGGGCAAGTGCGTGAAAGATGAATTATATTTCATGTACTTGAAGCTAAAGTATCGCGGCAAATACTTTTGCTCTATTTTTTCAATCGCTGATATAAGAGATGGGTAGCAAAAACACAGATAATATTTATTGGTTTTCTTTATAAAAATTTCTATTTATGAAATTCAGTGCGTGATTTTTGTTTTTCAAATAATTTTGAATTTTTTGATGGATTGTCTATCATAGTCTCTAAAATTCAGTAAAGTAATCCGTCGGTATGTGATAGAAAAATTTCTGTGGCGATGACAGTTCCACAGTTTATTCAAAGATGGTAGCCTTGGTTAAAAATAATATACTAAATACTGCGATAAATACTAAATACAATAAAAACTATGACAACGGAAATTGTCTATAACGGAATCTTGTCTTAAACGGGAATTTTTCATTGTCTCGACCGGAGAATATATACAATTATACCTGCAAATACGGGAGCCTATCTAAAATAGAATTTTTTCCGTTTTGTTTGCGATATCGTTTTCACAGGTCCATTTTGTTAAAACGTCTATAACGGAGTCCGGTCTTAAACAGGAATTTTTCAATGTTCTGGCTGAAGAATACAGTATAATTATACCTACAAATACGGGAGACTGTCTAAAACGGATTTTTTCCCCCAAATTGTTTGAGATTCCGTTTACTCATGTTTTACTGACCAATTTTATCGAAATAAGAATAAAATGTAGTTTACAATTGATGGTTAATGAATGATTCTCTTATTGTCAATGTCTTCGACGTTTTTGATGGATGACCTATGATTGTATCTAAAGTTTAAAAGAAAAGAATTTTTTCTTGATTCGATGTAGGATTGAAAACGCTTCTGATACCCCTATTCGCAGTTTTTCTTTTCTTTGGTGTGTTTCTGTTAGCCCATGTTCTTTTCCCGAAAATTAGATCAAAGAAGTAAAGCATTACTTAATAATTGATTTCTCAAAATGTTGACGTGTAAACTAAGTAACACGATGCTTCAAAATCGCTTTTCTATTTTCTCGATGATAACATATGTGGTTGTATCGATAAAAGTTCAAAAGTGAATGTGTAAGAAAAGATGAATAATTTTTCCTGTACTTGAACCTGAAGTCTCATGACAAGTATTGTTTTCCCTATTTTTTTTTTTCAACTATTGATAAACGGGTAGAGAAAAAATAGATAATATGTATTGGCTTTCTATATGAAAAATTTTAATTGGGAAATTCAGTGCGGGAATTTTGTTTTTAAAATGCGTTTGAATTTTTTGATGGAAAGTCTACAATCTATACTAATATTATAAAGGAGTAAAGATTGTTTTTTTGTTTGTTTGTTTGTAGGGAGTAATCTCTGGAACTACCGAACCGATTTCAAAAGTGATGGTGACAAATTGATGGTGACAACCCCTGCTCCAACATAGGCTATATTTTATGTCGGTGTCACTAACCCCAGGGGGGTGCAGGAGCGAAAAACGTTCTAAAATTGCGATCTTTTTTATACTGAAGGAGCTAGAAATTTGAAATTTTGCATTGTTGTTACTTATACGATGTAAATACTCTCTAAAAACAAAATAAAAATAAATTCGAAAATTAAAAGTGTGAAATGAGCGAAAAGCGTTCTAAAAACATTCTAAAGTACAATTTCTATGGAATCTTTGGAACTACCGAACCGATTTCAAAAGTGATGGTGGCAAATTGATGGTGACAACTCCTGTTCCAACATAGGATATATTTTATGTCGGTGTCACTAACTCCAGGGGGGTGCAGGAGCGAAAAACGTTATAAAATTGCGATTTTTTTTATACTGAAGGAGCTAGAAATTTGAAATTTGGCATTGTAGTTACTTATAAGATGTAAATGCTCTCTAAGAATAAAATTTAAAAAGAATTCGAAATTTAAAAGGGTGAAATGAGCGAAAAGCGTTCTAAAAGCATTCTAAATTACAATTTCTATGGAATCTCTGGAACTACCGAACCGATTTCAAAAGTGATGGTTGCAAATTGATGGTGACAACCCCTGCTCCATTACAGGCTATATTTTATGTCGGTGTCACTAACCCCAGGGGGAGTGCAGGAACGAAAAACGTTCTAAAATTGCGATCTTTTTTATACTGAAGGAGATAGATACTTTAAATTTGGCATTGTAGTTACTTATAAGATGTAAATACTCTCTAAAAACAAAATAAAAATAAATTCGAAAATTAAATGTGTGAAATGAGCGAAAAGCGTTCTAAAAACAATCTAAATTACAATTTCTATGGAATCTCTGGAACTACCGAACCGATTTCAAAAGTGATGGTTGCAAATTGATGGTGACAACCCCTGCTCCATTACAGGCTATATTTTATGTCGGTGTCACTAACCCCAGGGGGAGTGCAGGAGCGAAAAACGTTCTAAAATTGCGATCTTTTTTATACTGAAGGAGCTAGATATTTGAAATTTGGCATTGTAGTTACTTATAAGATGTAAATACTCTCTAAAAACAAAATAAAAATAAATTCGAAAATTAAAAGTGTGAAATGAGCGAAAAGCGTTCTAAAAACATTCTAAATTACAATTTCTATGGAATCTCTGGAACTACCGAACCGATTTCAAAAGTGATGGTGGCAAATTGATGGTGACAACCCCTGCTCCAACATAGGATATATTTTATGTCGGTGTCACTAACTCCAGGGGGGTGCAGGAGCGAAAAACGTTATAAAATTGCGATTTTTTTTATACTGAAGGAGCTAGAAATTTGAAATTTGGCATTGTAGTTACTTATAAGATGTAAATGCTCTCTAAGAATAAAATTTAAAAAGAATTCGAAATTTAAAAGGATGAAATGAGCGAAAAGCGTTCTAAAAACATTCTAAATTACAATTTCTATGGAATCTCTGGAACTACCGAACCGATTTCAAAAGTGATGGTTGCAAATTGATGGTGACAACCCCTGCTCCATTACAGGCTATATTTTATGTCGGTGTCACTAACCCCAGGGGGAGTGCAGGAACGAAAAACGTTCTAAAATTGCGATCTTTTTTATACTGAAGGAGCTAGATATTTGAAATTTGGCATTGTAGTTACTTATAAGATGTAAATACTCTCTAAAAACAAAATAAAAATAAATTCGAAAATTAAAAGTGTGAAATGAGCGAAAAGCGTTCTAAAAACATTCTAAATTACAATTTCTATGGAATCTCTGGAACTACCGAACCGATTTCAAAAGTGATGGTGGCAAATTGATGGTGACAACCCCTGCTCCAACATAGGATATATTTTATGTCGGTGTCACTAACTCCAGGGGGGTGCAGGAGCGAAAAACGTTATAAAATTGCGATTTTTTTTATACTGAAGGAGCTAGAAATTTGAAATTTGGCATTGTAGTTACTTATAAGATGTAAATGCTCTCTAAGAATAAAATTTAAAAAGAATTCGAAATTTAAAAGGATGAAATGAGCGAAAAGCGTTCTAAAAACATTCTAAATTACAATTTCTATGGAATCTCTGGAACTACCGAACCGATTTCAAAAGTGATGGTTGCAAATTGATGGTGACAACCCCTGCTCCATTACAGGCTATATTTTATGTCGGTGTCACTAACCCCAGGGAGAGTGCAGAAACGAAAAACGTTCTAAAATTGCGATCTTTTTTATACTGAAGGAGCTAGATATTTGAAATTTGGCATTGTAGTTACTTATAAGATGTAAATGCTCTCTAAGAATAAAAAAAAAAAAATTCAAAATTTAAAAGGGTGAAATGAGCGAAAAGCGTTCTAAAAACATTCTAAATTACAATTTCTATGGAATCTCTAGAACTACCGAACCGATTTCAGAAGTGATGGTGGAAAATTGATTGTGACAACCCCTGTTTCAACATAGGCTATATTTTTTGTCGGTGTCACTAACCCCAGGGGGGGTGCAGGAGCGGAAAACGTTCTAAAATTGAGATCTTTTTTATACTGAAGTAGCTAGAAATTTGAAATTTGGCATTGTAGTTACTTATAAGATGTAAATGCTCTCTAAGGATAAAATTAAAAAAAAAATCGAAATTTAAAACGATGAAATCAGCGAAAAGCGTTCTAAAAACATTACAAATTACTATTTCTATGGAATCTCTGGAACTACCTAACCGATTTCAAAAGTGATGGTGACAACCCCTGCTCCAACATAGGTAAAAATTTATGGCGGCGTCACTAACCCCAGGGGGGGTGCAAGAGCGAAAAACATTCTAAAATTGCGATTTTTTTATACTGAAGGAGCTAGAAATTTGAAATTTGGCATTGTAGTTACTTATAAGATGTAAATGCTCTCTAAAAACAAAACAAAAAATTCGAAATTTAAAAGGGTGAAATGAGCGAAAAGCGTTCTAAAAACATTCTAAATTACATTTTCTATAGAATCTCTAGAACTACCGAACCGATTTCAAAAGTGATGGTGGCAAATTGGTGGTGACAATCCTAGCTCCAACAGCCTCTTTAATAAAAAACTATGCGTTTCTGACGACTGGGTTTTTCGCTAATTGTTGCCACAGATTAATCTCGGACAATGAAACATTTGAAGTTACTGAAAAAAAATAGTGGCTCGAAAAGTATTTGTCAGAAAATTGTTAGGCAAACTGCGTTTGAAAGGTAAAAATTCGTATTTTTCTTGATATAAATTTCTAATCTAATGATTATGCCATTTTTCAAATATTGAATTTGAAAAATTACCAAATTTCACAATGGAGTACCATAGCAAAACCTTCATGCGTAAAAAGATAATGATAAGGGCGACGTGTCCTGGCGTGTATATTGGCTATAGCACGAGTCACAAATTATAGTAGCCTTATTATTCTGTTAGTGAATTATGAAATGTCAATATTTTGTTGGATTAAAATTTCGTTATAAGAAATTGACCAGCGTAGCGGGCGTAGCTTGCTAGTAGTGTATAAAATTCAATAAAGTAATTTTTCCGTCGGATTCAGGAAGCGTTTTTATACGTCAGAAAAATTTTCTATGTAGATGGCATTTTCACCGTTCATTCAAAGATCCAAAAGTTTCAAAGTTCATTCAAAGAAAGCCTTGATAAGAAATAAAATGTACAATGCAATAAATAAAAAGTATAATAAAAACCTGTGAAAACGGAAGCTGTTTAGATCGGAATCCTACACTGTTAAAAATTTGCAGCAAACTGTCCAGTCATTTGACCGTTTTTGTAGAAAACGGTTACATAACTGTAATTTAACTATATTCGGACCATAAAATGAACAATAATGCGGTCAGAATGTAGTTAAATTACGGTTATGTAACCGTTTTCTACAAAAATGGTCAAATGACTGGACAGTTTGCTGCAAATTTTTAACAGTGTATTTTGAACGTGGAAATTTTTATTTTCCAGAAGAATGTAATATTCACAGAAGAATACAACACAATTATACCTAAAAATACGAGAACAGTCTAAAACGAATTTCCTTCCCGTATGGACTTTTTCCGTTTTCACAGGTTTTACTGTACAATTTTGTCAAAATAAGAATCAAACGTGCCTTACAACTGATGTTTAATGCGTGATTTTCTTATTGTAAATATTTTTGACGTTTTTGATGGATGGCCTATGATTTTATCGAAAGTTTAACGCAAAGTAATTTTTCCTGCCATATTCAATAAGCTTCGATGAAAGACAGAGAAACAGTTTTCTTTTCCCGCGTGTGTTTCTCTTAGCCTATGTTCCTTTTCAGAAAATTTGATCAAAGTAGCAAAGCATTACTTACTAAGTGATTTTTCAAAATGTGGGCGGGTAAACTAAATAACACGATGTTACAAATCTCTTTTCTACTTTCTTGATGATAAAATATGTGGTTGTATTGATAAAAGTTCAAAAGTGCAAGTATGAGAGAAGATGATCTACATTTCATTTACTTGAACCTATAAAGTATAATGGTAAATATTGTTTAGTCTATTTTATTTTTCCAACCATTGATATAATAGACGGGTGAAAAATATACGGGTGCAAAACATGTGAAAACGGAATCCTGTCTTATACGGGAATTTTTCCTTGTCCCGACGAAATAATACAGTACAGTTATATTTAAAAATATGGGAGCCTGTCTAAAACGGATGGATTTTTTTCCTGGTTTGTTGGCTACTCCGTTTTTAAGGTTTTACTGTACAATTTTGTCAAAATAGGAATCAAACAAGGCTCACAACTGATGTTTAATGCTTGATTTTTTTTATTCTAAAAATCTTTAACGTTATTGAGGATTGACCTATGTTTGTATCTAAAATTTGAAGCATAGAAAGCTTTTCTGCCGCATTCAATAAGCTTCGATAAAGAATAGCATTTTTTTCCTCCAATACCCTTGTTGTCAGTGTTTCTTGTTTTTCCTAGCAACTTTATATTTTTTTCGGAAAATTAGATCACAGGAATAAAGTGTTACATAATAACCAATTTTCCAAAATGTTGCTGGTAAAATAAATAGTACAGTTTCAAAATCGTTTTTCTAATCTTTTGATGATAAAATATGTGTTGTATCAATAAAAGTTTAAAAAGCAAGTGCGAGAAAAGATGAATTATATTTCATGTACTTGAAGATAAAGTGTCGCCGCAAATATTGTTTGTGCTATTTTATCAAGCGCTAATTTAAGAAACGGGTAGAGAAAAAATTACATTTATTGGTTTTCGTTATTAAAAATTCTAATTGCAAAGTTAAGTGCGTGATTTTTGTTTTTCATAAATCATTGAAATTTTCGATTGTCTATAATAGCATATAAAATTCAATAAAGTATTTTTTTTGTCGAATTCAGGACGCGTTGGTATACAATAGAAAAAATGTCTTTGTAGATGACTGTTCCACAATTTATTCAAAGATGGTAGCCATAGCATTCGATTACTATCCTTGCAACTGTAAGATATAAAGTCTAGGCTTAATGCTATGATAAATTTATTATTTAGTTTTTTAAATGGTTTTTTAATTTTTAAATATTTTAAGTTTTTGTGATTAAAGGCGCAAAAGAATATACATATCCAGTTAATTAGTATCTTTCGCCGAAATATTGCCGTATAAAGTGTGTAAATATGAAAATTACATCATGTTATTTACGTACGTCATCACGGATACAACGACAAAAATAACGTAATTTTTTTTATTAGTGTGTTAATGAAAAAATAAAATACAATAAATTGCAATAAAGACTAAGTACTATAGTATCTGTGAAAACGGAAGCTATTTATAACGGAATCCTGTCTTTAACGGGACATTTTCATTGTTTCGACGGTAAGATTCAATACAATGAGACCTGAATAAAATAATAGGAACCTGTCTAAAACGGGTTTATTCTGGTTTGTTTGTGAATCCGCTTTTCCAGGTTTTACTGACCAATTTTGTCAAAATAAGAATCAACATTTTGGCTTACAACTGATACTTATTGCGTGATTTTCTTTTTTGTAAATATATTTGCTGTTTTGATGGATGACCTATGACTATATCTAAAATTTAAAGCAATATTTCCGGCCACATTAAATAAGTGTCGATGTAGGATAGAAACATTTTGTGATACCCCTATTGGCAGTTTATACATTCTCTCGTATGTGTTTCTCTTAGCCTCGTGTTCCTTTCCAGAAAGTTAGATCAAAGAAGTAAAGGATTATTTAATAATTGATTTTTCAAAATGTTGTCGGGTAAACTAAATAACACGATGTTTCAAAATCTCTTGATGATAAAATATGTGGTTGTATCGAAAATAGTTCAAAAGTGCAAGTGTGAGAAAAGAGGAATTATATTTCATGTACTTGAACCTAAAGTGTGATGGAAAATATTGTTTATCCTATTTTTTTTTTTCAAGCATTGATATAATAGACGGGTAGAGAAAAAATGGATAATATGTATCGGTTTTCTTCACAAAAAAAAATCTATTTATAAAACTCTTCTTATTTTTCATCATGTTTTATTGCATTTTCTGCTTCATATACAGTGAAACCCGTTAAACTGTCAAGCCTTTAGACCTGACGGTTGGGAAGTTTTAAACGGAGTGATGGTATAAATAGATTTATTTATTTTTTTGTAGGTAATTTGGTTACATTCATTTTTAACACTTTTCAACATAGTTGAAAATTTGCTAAGTAATGCTAAGTAATTGATATACAGTATGCCCAATAAGGTTCCTTGCCACCCTCTTAAATTCGGAACGGCTGCTGCTATATTGATAAAAGTAGTGTCTAGGTATAGTAAAGTAGCCATATGTTACTCAAAAAACCACCTACGGCGCCACCTGATGGAATACTGCGGAGTTAGCATTCCTATCTTGAAAACGGAAAAAGATAGAGAAAAAAAGTCATTTACAAAGTTGTAGAGCATCATCGATTTAGTACAAAAAGATAGCCTGTGGACATTAATGCGAAGACTATAATGGTTTAAACGCGCATTTGTTTTTTCTTGATTTCCTACACTATGACGTGATAATCTTAGAAAGAAAAAAAAAAAACTTGTTAAATAATATACCTTTATTTTAGATGTTCAAACGTCTCAGCGTCAGCTGCAATACACATTAGAATCCCTGTGTGAATGTCACGTTGCACACGTTGGAGCATAGATGGTGATACGTTGGCACAAGCGTCCGTAATGCGACGTTTAAGGTCCTGCAATGTTTGTGAAGGGGTTGCATACACATGCTGATTCATAACTGTTTCTTTCTTTCTTTTTAAGATCGTTTTATCACGTCATAGTGTAGAAAATCATGAAAAAACAAATTCGCGTTTTAACCGTTCTATTCTTCGCATTAATGCCCACAAGGTGTTTTTTGTACTAAATCGATGATGCTGAACAACTTTGTAAATCTCTTGTTTTCACTATCCCTTTCCGTTTTCGAGATAGGAAAGCTAACTCCGCAGTTTTCCCCCAGGTGGAGCCGTAGGCGGTTTCATTCAGTAGCGCATGGCTACTTTACTATAACTAGACACCACTTTTGTGAATATAGCAGCAGCCATTCCGAAGTTAAGAGGGTGGCAAGGGACTTTAGTGGGCATACTGTATGTTATTTAGCTTTATAATGACATATTTGTATTGAAAATG
Source organism: Maratus michaelseni (assembly GCA_963931845.1). Taxonomy (NCBI): domain Eukaryota; kingdom Metazoa; phylum Arthropoda; class Arachnida; order Araneae; family Salticidae; genus Maratus; species Maratus michaelseni. The sequence goes on along the minus strand of OZ007590.1, from coordinate 366,148,271 downwards.
AAATATGTAGCATTTATAGTTTGTTTGCATGGGCACTCAAAAGAATGTCGTTACATTGTGGACTATGGGGAAAATCGTTTGCAGCATATTTTACTGATGTTAAGCTACTTGAAATTGATATACATTACGGAGGTGCACTACAAGATGCTTACTGTAGAATAGGTAGAACGTTGCATTTATCGTCCATTTAAAGGGACGCACAAAACAATGTCGATGAGCGTTAATTATAACTATAAATATTGCTAGAAGTGCGTTTTCTGATGTAGTATGCGTTTTTAAATTGTACCAATTATTTGGATATCACTGGGTGTGCATAGATTCTATGGATTGCGTAATTAAAGGACAAAGCTGTAATGCAAACCGGATGGACATTCCTGTGTCTCTCGTGTCTCTAAGGCAGGGATGTGAAACAGTGGCCCGCCGGATACCGCTAAAATTTTATAGTAATCTTTTCCTTATCTAATCATCGAATTTCTGTGATTCAAGAAGTCGACTATTTCTTTTAAAAATTAGTGGTATGAGGCGGGCTACAGTTTGACACCCCTTCTCTAAGGGTTTACTGAGCACACGGACTTACACTTTATAAAGCAGTTGTTGAAATTGGTAGGAACAAATTCTCACTTGAACTGAAGTATGTCGGCGCTCACGTGTAAGAAGACTGATCTGTCATTTGGCATGTCATTCAATATTGCTCGCTTGCTGAAAAATCATTGATTCTGAAACGCTTAAATTTACAGTGTCTTTTAAATTTACAATAAACTTTGTATATGACTTTTTTACTGTCTTCTATCTTTACAAGAAGAAACTATTGGATTCATGAAAATTTTCGACCTCCGGTTTTCGACGGATTTATACGTTTTAGAAGGTCCTGAACACGATTTGACTGTTTTTAGAAACTGTCTGTCTGTGACTTTGTCTGTCTGTATGTGACAAAAATTTTGTAGGCGCTCTATCTCAAGAACTAATGCACGAAATTTAATAAAACTTTGTATTCAGTTAGTCCCTGATATAAATGGGTGCTGATTAGTTTTTGGTGAAAATCGCCTAATAGGTGGTGCTGCTATGCTGGAGTTTTCGCGATTTCCGCAGTAGCTCTATCTCAAGAACTAATGCACTTATTTGCATCAAACTTCAAATTCAGTTAGAACTTGACATAAACAGACGCTGATTACGTTTTCGTGTAGATATCCCAACAGGTGGCACTGCTATGTTACTTTGTTTATTATTATCCCAAGAACTAATGCACGGATTTTCATCAAACTTAAGATTCAGTTAGACGTTGACATAAGTTGTTGTTGATTAGGTTTTGGTTTAAATCTCCCAACAGGTGGGCTGCTATGCTACATTTTGCAGGATTTACACGATTTTAACAATAGTCATGTCTCAAGAACTAATGCACGGAATTTAATAAACCTTAAGATTCTGTTAGATCATGACATAAATAGATGCTTCTTGCGTTTTGGTGTAAATAGCCCAACAGGTGGCACTGCTATGATACTTTGTTTATTATTATCCCAAGAACTAATGCACGGATTTTCATCAAACTTAAGATTCAGTTAGACGTTGACATAAGTTGTTGTTGATTAGGTTTTGGTTTAAATCTCCCAACAGGTGGGCTGCTATGCTACATTTTGCAGGATTTACACGATTTTAACAATAGTCATGTCTCAAGAACTAATGCAGGGAATTTAATAAACCTTGAGATTCAGTTAGATCTTGATATAAATTGGTGTTGATTCTTTTTAGTGTAAACCTGTGTCAGATAGAAGAAAGTTATGGGATTGGATTTACACATCCGACTAGTTTTAAAATAAAACTTCACAAATATCATTATAAATTTGAACTGTAATTACTCGAGCCACAGAGTGAATTTCAAAATTCAGACAGCGTTATTATTCCCATCTTACTGCGATCTATACAGGGGTCGATGCAGGTTTTTTTTTTCTTGGGGCCCATTTTGTGAAAAGTAAAAGTTATTTTTCTGAAATGTATTATATTTTTGTGAAAAATAACATTTTGTTACGAAAGATGACAACCAGCTACTCAAATTCAAACCAAGCATTTAATAATAATAACTTCTTAAAATCATTTTGCTAAAGTTTTCCTTGCTGGTGCATTTGTTTTCTTGGCAAATTACACATTTTAAAACATAACAAAATAAAAATAATTAATGGAGAGTATGTTTTTATACAGAATGGAATTTTTGTGAAGGGGCCTATTTTATCAAGAGGAACTTTACGAAGAGGCCCGTTTTATTAAGATGAATTTTGTGAAGGAACATGTTTTATTAAATGAATTTTTTTGGAAAGACTATAAATAGGCCTAAAAATTTTCTTGGATCGACCCGTGCTATATTTGTGGTAAAATACATTGTAATTTATCAAGCCATTGTCGAGAAATTATGTTCATTTCATTGCCAGATTAGAGCGGATACATAGGTCGAAAATTTTAATTGTTTATTTGCTGCATGTTTACGTTAAATGTATGTGGTATCGTGTCTGTCATTTATTAAAAAAATGGTAGCCTTGTTAAAATGGAAAAATTAGGGATTTATAACTACCATATATTCCGATGTATAACGCATATTTTTGATGCAAGAGAATTCATCGCAATTTACGAGTGCGCCGGTTCTAAAAACGAAAGATTAAAATAAGGGAAAACAAGTTTGAAATTGTACGTCAAACGTAACAAATGAGGTGCGTTCGTTCTGTTATTATTTCTGTGAAATGAATTATATCGTCTGTTATTATGATAAGAATAATTTCCGTAATACAATACGTACATTTTACGTTGGCAACATTTTATCTTTTGTTGACATTCACTGAAAATTCCAATGAGAAACTTAAGCCTAGCTTTCAAAATTTCAGAACTTGAAATAGATATTTAGACTCTTTTTCCATTTAATATTTATTACTACAAAAACATCTTCCATAAAACTGTCGGTATATTATAGGAGGATTGCTATAATTAAACAATATTAGTATACAAATTCGGTTTTTAAATTCAGTAATACGGAAATAATAGGATTCCATCTTAAATAAGTCGTAATAACCTTGGCAACCTAGTATTATTACTAGTATTATTATTGTCATTGCATATATTTGAATTCATTACGTATCATAGGATTTAATAGAATGAAAAAGGTGAATATAACTTGGTCATAGAGGTTATAAAATGTCATATACGTCATATATGACTATAACGTCATACATGTCAGATAACTTGGCAATACATCTCGGTCGCTTGACGATTAATCCTCGGAAGCTGCTATAACAAGGTAAATTTATAAAAATTTGAAACTACTTAATAAATATTTTCATTAATACCGTTTTAAGTTTTGATTCGATTTTCATAAAATTTGATATGACTCGGCAAAATTCTGCAACTATTATATATATTAAATTTCAAACCGTTTGGTTGGGTAGTTTTTGCACTACTATATGCGACGGACGGACGGACGAACCAGACGACGTGACGGCTGTAGGTGCTACGTACTATTTATATAATTATGAACGCACCTAAAACAATCATAAGAAGAGCTAAGATTTCTGATTTAATAAACATGTTATTTATATACCGAAAAAGAAAAAAATATTCTCTATCAGATTACATGAAAAGTGAAAGTTATTATATTTTGCAAAAATATTTATATTATTTTTATCTATGTATCTGATGAAGGCTCCACGCGTTATACACCGAATATATTTTTGAAATAGAAAAATTAAGACTGATTGTTTAAGTGCTCGTTTACGCCAGAATATAAGATAAATTTTATTTTGGTTGTATAAGAGTCAAAAATGGCTCACAACTAATGTTTAACATACGATTTTTCTTTCTCGCTTAAGTGTTTTGCGAAAGATTCATGATGGTATTTGAAAGTTTAGAGTAAAGCAATTTTTCCTTGCCACTTTCAATAAGCCTCAATATTAGAAAAGAAACTGTGTTTCTAAAACTCTTATTTTAGTTCGTAGCTTTCGCGTCTTGACTTCATTTTCCTTCGCGCTTTTTCCCAGTCTAACCCTCTTTCCAAGAAAATTAGATCAAAGGAGTAAAGTTTTAATACTTAACAATCGATTTTCCAAAATGTTCCTAAAGTGAATAAAAGCATGTTTCAAATTGCTTTTCTTGTCTCTTAATGATAAAATATGTGTTGTATCGATAGAAAATGTGAAGAAGATGGAATATATTTCAAGTACCCTAACCTAAATAGTGTCATGGCAAATATTGTTTATCCTATTTTTTTTTTCAAGTATTGATAAAGAAGGGTAGAGAAAAAATGAATAATATGTATTAGCTTTCTTTATGAAAAATTTTAATTGGAAAATTCAGTGCGGGATTTTTGTTTTTTCAAATACATTTGAATTTCTCGATGTATTGTCTATAACAGTACCTAAAATTCAGGTAAGTAATTTTTATGTCCCATTCAGGAAGCGTTTTTATACGCCAGAAAAATTTCTATGTAGATGGCAGTTCCAACGTTTGTTCCGGTTTGTTTGCGTTTCCATTTTCACAGGTTTTACTAACCAATTTTTCGAAATAAGAATTAAACATGGCTTACAACTGATGGTTAATGTGTGATTTTCTTATTGTAAATGTCTTCGACGTTTTTGATGGATGACCTATGATTGTATCTAAAGTGTAAAGAAAATTATTTTTTCTTGCTTCGATGTAAGGATAGAAAGCTCTTCTGATACCCCTATTCCCAGAATATTTTTCTATTCTCTCGTGTGTTTTTCTTAACTTATGTTCCTTTCCAGAAAATTAGATCAAAGTTGCAAAGCACTACTTAATAATTGATTTTCAAAATGTTGACGTATAAACTAAATAACACGATGTTTGAAAATCTATTTTCTATTTTCTCGATGATAACATATGTGTTTGTATCGATAACAGTTCAAAAGTGCAAGTGTGAGAAAAGATGAATTACATTTTATGTACTTGAACCTAAAGTGTCATAACAAATATTGTTTATCCTAATTTTTTTTCAAGTATTGATCAGAGAAGGGAAGAGAAAAACTTAATAATATGTGTTGGATTTCTTTATGAGAAATTTTAATTTGGAAATTCAGTGCGGGATTTTTGTTTTGAAATACCTTTGAGTTTTTCGATGAATTGCCTATAACAGTGCCTAAAAATCAATAAAGTAATTTTTCTGTTGCATTCAGGAAGCGTTTTTATACTTCAGAAAAATTTTCTATGTAGTGGCAGTTCCACCATTCATTCAAACATGGTAGGTAGCCTTGATAAAAAATAAAATGTACTGTGCAATAAATGCTATGTATAATAAAAACCTGTCAAAACGGAAGCTGTTTATAAAGAAATCCTATCTTAAACGGGCATTTTTCATTGTCCGGAAGAATACAATACAATTATACTTAAAAATAAGAGAGCCTATGTCTAAAACGTAATTTTTTCCAGTTTGTTTGCGATTCCATTTTCACAGGTTTTACTGTACAATTTTGGCAAAATAAGAATCAAACGTGGCTTACAACTGATGTTTTAATGTGAGATTTCCTTATTCTAAATATCTTTGACGTTTTTGATGGATGGCCTATGATTGTATCTAAAGTTTAAAGGAAAGTAATTTTTCCTGCCTCATTCAATAAGCTTCGATGTAGGATAGAAATGTTTTCTGATATTTGCAGTTTTCCTTTTCCCTCGTGTGTTTCTCTTAGCTCATGTTCCTTTCCAAGAAATTGGATCAAAGGGGTAAAGTTTTAATACTTAACAATCAATTTTCCAAAATGTGCCTAAATTGCATAAAAGCATGTTTCAAATAGCTTTTCTAGTCTTTTAATGATAAAATATGTGTTGTATCGATAGAAGTTCAGAAGAGCAAGTACGAGAGAAGATGGATTATACTTCATAAAGTGGCTTGGAAAATATTTTTTGCCCTATTTTTTCAAGCACTGGTATAAGAGACGGTTAAAGAAAAAATATATAACATTTATTAAGGTGGTTCTCAAATGGTCTGTTCAACAATTCAAAACTTTTCGACATAATTTCTGACTCATTTTTAAACGCAGAGGCATAAAATTGGAAGGCCTAACTATTGCAGCGATTTGGAATTGAAACGAGTTTTCTATTTATTGATAAATAAATTTCTTATTGAGTTATATGTGATTCATGTCACGTGACAATCTTTTTTTCTCCTTTCTCTCGCCCTCACGTCCGGAAATTAGGTTCAAAACGCCAACTTTGACAATATTTTCTGAAAGTTCTTTTGCGTTTACCAAAAAAATGGAAAATGTATTTCGATTACAAAGTTTCTGAATAAGAACACTCTCCAATTTCACGTGTTTCCGAAAAAAGAAAAGGAATTGAAAAATATGTCATAAAGTAGCCAGTTTGGATTTGAAAAGAACCTTAAGCTTCTTTATATAAAAAAATCCATTTATGTAATTCTGTTTAATTTTCATGATACCTCATTTGCTGCACAATAAAACATGTTAAACTATTAAAATTGAAAAATATTATTTTTTTTTGCTCTATTTTTTCAAGCACTGATATAAGAGACGGCAAACAAAACAAATGGGTAAGTGTGATAGAAGATCGCTCAAAGGGTTTCGTTTAATATTCCTTTCAAAACACTTTATCCTTTCTTTAATAAATTCAAACAAATTTCATTTAGCAAAAAAAAAAAAAAAAATTCGTTTTTTATAAAGTAAAAATTTACCGGTCTATTTTTTAATTTTTTCGAATATCTAAACCAGCCGCTATTATATTCTGTCATACTAATATCCGTAATACGGATTAAATGCAATATTTAAAAAAATAATTTCAAAATTAAACAGATTGTACACCTTCAAAAAGTTAAAATATGCGAATATTTCCATAATCGGATTTTTATCACGACTCAATATGTTTCTCAAACCTCAAACTCATATATTTACTATTCTCTATTATTTATATTGATACTCGCTTTGTATTATTCTCAAACATTTGAAAAATTAGTTAAACTTCCCATACGACGTCAGATTTTCGTTATAATTCTCTAATGACGTGATATTAATCTGCTTTGTGTACTTACACATACTCCTTGTATTATTGAGAAATCTTAGACATTTTCCGTTTTATTACGACTATGACGTCAATCAATTTTATTTCATATTAATATTTTTTTTTCATTTGGTGAAACTTTTTATTTCATTTTTTTCACGTGGAAATCGTCTGATAGAAAATTAATTATTGTAGAAAGAATTTCTTCGTGGATTTTTAATTTTTGGCATCGGCTATAACGAAAAATGTTTAAATTTAATAGGAAAAGGCTGTTAGAATTTTGGTTTTTTTATCTCTATTTATTAAAATAATACGAAATTTTCAAATTTTAATATTTTCAGCTCTTCACAGCTGATATTCTGATTTATACACAAAGTTTCAACTCTGTAAGTTACATAGTTTTCGAGAATGGCTCTGTGACAGACAGACAACGGAGCGGGAGCAATAGGGTTTTGTGAGATGAACGAAACCCTAAAAATGGACATTAATTTAGTTAAAAAAAAATATATATATATATGTTCTTTATTCACCTTCTACATGCCCTCTTTAAATTGGCGTTTGGGTCAGAATTCAATGATAAAACTTGTTTGATGTATTTTGCTTACAAAGGTATTATATATAATGCATTGCACATGTCATCTTTGTCTTTTTTCCTCCCCAATTCCATTTTACTATCAGTTGATATCTGAATTTCATTTTTGTTCTTCTGGCATCTTTTATCATTTTAAATATTTATTTTCTAATTTTCCTTTAAAACTATTATGTATGTTTGGCTGCGTGCTGTCTCTGAATTGGAGCTTCGGTAATTTGATGTTTGAATTGGTTAATTATATATTAACTTTATAGCATTCTGTATACACTTTAATTTAATTTATAAGAAATATTACGAAATTCTGATTATTTCTCATCATACCTGTTTTATTATATAATTACACTTAACCTATATACTGAAACTGGATTAAACCGTAGAAAAAAATTTTTTTTTTTCATTCACTCGAATCCGAAGAATTTTTCAATAATTGCGTTTGTCCTATTTTTTCAAGCATTGATGTATTTCTTATCAATTATCACATTTCAAATTATTTATTGTTTTCAAAATTATTGTTTTGATTTTGATTTTATTATTTTTTAAATATTTCCAATGTATGATTTTTATTGTTTACAAATACGATTTAGAGATTGAGAGAGGAACACTGCTAAAAAAAAATCTGTTGACTTTACTGAAAAGAAAAAAACTGCCATAATGGCAGTAAAAAACAGTTTATTTTATATTAAAAAATCTGATTTTTTTTAATGAGATTTTCTCTTTTTTTAAGAGTCAGATACAGAAATTATTGACTGTTAAAAACGAATTTTTTTTCCAGCAAAAAAACATCTTTTATTTATTTTTTTGTATAACTGGCATTAAAATGTTTAGTGTTTCTTTTGAATCAACACACATTTTTATGCAGTATTTAAATCGATGATAGTGTATTTTTTTTAATTTATACTCTGAAAGGTTTTTTCTGCAAGGAAAAATAGAGAAAAAAAAATGTTTTGACATATTGGGACGAACTAATAATCAACTTTTTGTATATGTAACTTTGCTTGCATCGGTTCCACACGCGTTATTATTATACTGCATGAAACATTTTATATATTCTATTTTAATAATGTTATACTATTTCAAACACATTGAAATTGATATATATCACTCTGGTGCACAACAAGATGCTTACTGCAGAATAAACTGTTGCTTAGCATAAGCACGGTGTGCTTAGCATTTATCGTTCATATACAGGGAGACACAGTTCGGTTACAGTAACCTATGAGCAATAATTGTTGGAACTGCATTTCCAGTCATGGTATGCGTTTTTAAATATATATATATATTTACATATTACTTGGTGTGTATAAATTATATAGATTACATACAGAGTTGTACAAAATAATTCGAAAACATTTCGGTTTTTTCTTGGAAATTGTTGAAAGGGAATTTTCAACTGTGTTAAGCATTTAGTAACTGAATTAAATTTTAGCATAATAACTTCCATATATACAAATCTTTAGATCATATACAGAGATTCACAAAGGAATTTGAATTATTTTCCATCTATAGATGTTAACTGCCGAAATTTAGTTTTCAAATGTTTTATGCGTTTCCCAAACTGTTTACTTAGATATCATCTTCCATCTTATTAAATGGTGAAGATTTGTTACAGTATCCTGAATGTGTTGGAAAGTGTTTCCTAATCTATGCTTGACACTTGATTTCTTCTTTTTTTTTATTCTTATTTATTGCTTGAGAACACATTAAATTCAGTTGCACCCTATGTTAAAAAATTCATAATCTGATAAAGATATAAACTTGAATAGAGGATCAGTAGAATTAATTCAAAATTAAATGAAAAAGAATTCTGAGAAAAATAAAAAAAACTATGAGAAAATTCAAATCTGAGTAAATCGATGTTTTCATTTTGTTATGAAACCCTTTGATTCAAATAAAACCACCCAGTGCTTTCAGTTCTGAAATACCAGAAATACTCAGAGTATTGAAACATGGACATACTCAAAACTGAGCACATAGAGGTCAATTCATACTCATTTTTGAAACATGGACATACTCAAAAATGATTAGGATCAGTTCAAACTCATTTTTGAAACAAGGAAATACTAAAAAATGAGCACATAGAAGTCAGTGCATACTCATTTTTGAGACACGGACATACTCAAATAGGAGCATATGATGTTTTATTCTGGAGTGTGTGCATGTTTTCAGAAATGAGAATATACATGTTTCAAACTTGAGTGATTTTGATTCGGAGCCATTTTGACTATGCGACATACTCAGATTTGAGTAATTTTTGGCTCAGTTTTGAAAATGTCATTTTTAGAGTGAAATACGTAACCTAACATTTTGTTCGTTTATCTCAGTATAAATAAAATGAATTGCACAGTCGCGGGGGTAGAGGGTGTTTATCACAGGTAGTTATCTAACAGTTATACATCGGTTTTTCTCGTACGAGTATCTATTTTTATCGCTCTTTCATAGCTGCTAACATTTCGATTTTTTTTCCAAGTCAAATAAACTTTTTTGAAACAGAAAAATTATTCAGTAACATGCATCTAGATTCTACGTAGTACTTATTTGATTTAATTTTTAAAATAAAATTTCTGGCTCAAAGTATATTAATTTGACTCGAAAACAGAAAAAATAATTCCGGAAAATTGGCAGCTAATGTTTTTACCGATGTGAGGTAATCTTCAATTTTTTTAAATGGACCCTCATCATTCTTTTTTTATACCTATCTTTGACTACATTTTTCAAAGAATTATCTTTATTTTTATCTCAATTTAAGACTGAGCGGAACGATATTATGTCTCCCAAGCTAACAGAATAACGCTGTCGTCTCCAATTTCTCAAAAAAGTGGACTCTTATCGATTTTCACTCGACTTTTTCAATATTAATTAAATCAGGGCATACATAAAGTGCTAAAAGGTATTAAATAAAATACAGAAAATAAAACAATGAGACTGTTTTATATACAAATTGTTTATATGTTTCGGCTTCACCGAAGCCCATTTTCAAGAAAAATAAAAATATTCTACAGATGTACGATCTATAATGCGATGATTTAAAACGCCATGATTCACGTTTATCACATTCTCTCTGAGAGCAACGTGAATGGTGGCGTTTTAAATCATTGCATTATTGATCGCGCACCTATAGAATATTCTCAATGGTATCGAAAACGGCTTCGGTGAAGCAGAAACATGTAGACAATTAGTATATGAAAAAAATCTTTAAATGTTTTATTCCCTTTTTTATTTAACACATTTTAGCAATTAATGAAGTATATTGTCTCTGGGTATTAGGTATCGTTATATGTTTGAATCACGGCAATCAAATTAACATGTTACTAGTGTTGCCACATGTCCCAATTTACGCGGCACTTCCCGATTTGCAGGAGCCCCAAGATCTGTCCCGCGTAACCATTGAGTGGGACACCAAAAGTCCCGATTTTTCATGATGCACAAATTCTTCTAAATTTCTTTTCGTACCATGCTATTTGTTAGTCTGCATCGAGTGAAACTTAATGCAGTAAAACCTGTCTATAACCGAAAATTATTAGAGTCCTTATTGAAGGGAATACTTTACAAATCTACCTTCCTATACGAAAAATTACTTTATTGATATGCCTATACGAAAGACTGTCTAAAACGGAATTTTCTGCTGTCCATAGCGATTTTATTTTCACAGTTTTTACTGTATTTTGTTAAGTAATTTTTGTAATACTGGACCTGTTTATAACGGAATACTGTTTTAAAAGTAAAAATTTCATTGTCCCAGCGGTTCCACTTTACTGTATCAGCTTGTTGTGTTTATTTATTACAGTAACACCTGTTAAGACGGAATCAAAATAAACTGCAGAAAAATTCCGTTTTATTGTCTTTTCGTTTATATTTGTAAGGTATTCTTACTGTAGGGACAATGAAATGTGTATATTTAAAACAGGAATCCGCTTTAATACGGTTTAAAGTAATTTTATATACCGATTTAGAAGTCGTTGTCCCGCTGTTTGTGATACTGGATCCAGTAACACTAAGTCCGGTTACAGACGCATCCATGTTCTTTTTAAGTGAATTAGATCATAGAAATAAAGTATTATTTAATAATCAATTTTTCAAAATATTGCGAGTAAAGTCAATAACATGATGGTGTTGCGAAATATCTTTTCCACTCTGGATGATAAAATACGTGTTCGTATGGATAAAAGTTCAAAAGGGCAAGTGCGAGAAAAGATGAAGTATATTGCATGCACTTGAACCTAAAGTATCGCGGCAAATATTGTTTGCCCTATCTTTTTTGAAGCGCTGATATAAGAGACGGGTATAGAAAAAACAATGATAATATTTATTGGGTTTTTTATATAAAAATTTCTAATTATGAAATTCAGTGCGTGGTTTTTGTTTTTCAAATACCACTGAATTTTTCGATGTAATTAATGTGTATGAGTATCTAAAAAAAATTCAATAAAGTAGTATTTCTGTCGCATTCAGGTGTAGTCGGCATAGCGTTTAGAATATATAGTGTGGCAACTGGCTACTGAAAAATTGCTAAAAAATTGAATTCCATAAATGTCGAATGATAAATGTCGATCGGAGCACCATCTACTAGCTCAATCGTTATACAATCCTTATACTAGATTTATTGTTGAAAAAAGCAAGCAGAGGTCGACATTTATCGTTCAGCACTTATCGCATTCAAGTTTTTAGCACATTTTAAGGTGGTTCTCAAATGACCTAATACTCAACAACGCGACACTTTCTGACACCATTTTCAGATTCATTTTTAAAGGCAAAGGCATAAAATGCGCAGGCTTGACAGTTGAAGCGATTTGGAATCGAAATGAGTTTTTTATTTTTTGATAAATAAATTACTTATCGAGTTATAAGCAATTCGTGTCACGTGGCAACACGTTTTTCCCCTTTCTCGATTTGCATCGTCTGAAATTTGGTTCAAAACACCGAATTTGACATTATCTTCTGACAAGTCTTTTGCCTTTACCAAACTAGTCGGATGTGCCAATCCCAAAACTTTCTTCTATCTCATACAGGTTTCGCATACTCTAAAAAGAATCAGCACCAATTTATATCAAGTTCTAATTGAATCTAAAGTTTAATTAAATTATGTGCATTATTTTTGAGATATGACTGTTGCTAAAATCGTCTAAATCCTGCAAAATGTAGTATAGCAGCGCCACCTGTTGAGAGATCTAAATCTCCCAACAGGTGGCGCCTAATCAACAATTTAATCAACAAACCAAAACCTAATCAACAACAACAAATGTCAACGTCTAACTGAATCTGAAATTTGGTGAAAATCCGTGCATTAGTTCTTGAGATATAGTTATGGTGATAATAATGAAAAAAGTAGCCTAGCAGGGTCACCTGTTGGACTATTTACACCAAAACCTAAGTATAATCTATTTATATGAAGGTTTAACAGAATCTGGAGTTTTATGAAATTCTGTGCATTCGTTCTTGAACTATAGCTATCGTAAAAATCCTAAAAAAGTGGTATAGCAGCGACACCTGTTGGGATATATATACACCAAAATGTAATCAGCGTCTATTTATGTTAAGGTCTAAACGAAAGTTCGGTGAAAATAAGTACATTAGTTCTTGAGACAGAGCTATTGCGGAAATCGCGAAAAATTCAGCATAGCAGCGCTACCTGTTGGGCGATTTTCACCAAAAACTAATCAGCATCAATTTATATCAGGGACTAATTGAATATAAAGTTTTATTAAATTCCTTGCCTTAGTTCTTGAGATACATCCCCCACAAAATTTTTGTCACAGACAGACAGAGTGTAATTTGTTTAATAGTGTATTAATCTATATAAATTATTTTACCATGCAATAATTATTGTAATTTGTTTAATACTGCATTAAACTGTATAAATTATTTTATCATTCAGAAATTGTTGTATATTTTTTAATACTACACTGAGCTATATCAATTATTTTACAATGCAGTAATTATAAACAAAATATAAGAAAAAATAAAGAAATAAAGGGAATATCTCGGATGTATTTGTTTTACGAAAGGAATCCTAGAATATATGCTACAGATTAAGATTATGAGTTTCTCTCTGCAATTTATTCCGTTTGAAAATCCCTTATCTTAGATTAAATCAAATGTCGCCTTTTTAAAACGCTTTTAAAGAATGAGCATGAATTATGCTGAATCATTCATTTAAATTCCTTAAAATACTTATAGTAGCGTTTGATTGGACTTTTGGGCTTTTTTATTTTCCTTAGAATGAATTCTGTAATCGGACTTGTTTTCGTATGAGAAGCATATTATCAAATTACAATGCAGTAATTATTGTAATTTGTTTAATATAATATTACGCTATGTATAAGTATTTTACTGTGCAGTAATTATTGTAATTTGCTTAATATAACATAAAGCTATGTATAAGTATTTTACAATGCAGCAATTATTGTAATTTTTTAATAGTGTATTATTCTATATAAATTATTTTACAATGCAATAATTATTGTACTTTATTTAATACTGCATTAAGCTGCATAAATTGTTTTACCATGCAGTAATTATTGTCATTTTTTAATACTACACTAAGCTATATAAATTATTTTATAAAGCAATAATTATAAACCAAATATAACAATAATTAAAGAATATAAAGAAATAAAATGAATATCTCGGATGTATTTTTTTACGAAAGGAATCCGACGAAGACTACAGATCAAGATTGTGAATTTCTCTCTTGAATTTATTATGGCGAAAAATCTTTTAACTTAGATTAACTAAAAGGTCGCCCTTTTAAAACGCTTTGTAACGAATAAACATGAATTACGCTGAGTCTTTCATTTAAATTCCTTAAAATACTTTTAATAAATGTAGCGTTTAGTTGGAATTTTTAACTTTTTGACTTCTTTATTTTCTTTAGAATGAATTATTTAATCGGACTTCTTTTCATATGAGAAGCATATTATCAAATTACAATTCAGTGATTACTGTAATTTCTTAATATAGCATTAAACTATATGTATAATTATTTTACAATGCAATAATTGTTGTAATTTGTTGAATACTGCATTAAACTGTATAAATTATTTTACAATGCAACAATTAATAGCCTTTTTGGATTTCAGAACAGTTTTAAAGCATTACTGAAATAGTCGGTTGCCACATTATATCTTCCAGACCTTATAGTGTCGTTATACGATGAAAAACATTTCTATGTAGATGACAGTTCTGTCGTTTATTCAAAGATGGTATAGCCTTGATGAAAAAAAAAAGGCGATAAATACTTAATACAATAAAACCTGTGAAAATGGAAGCTTTCTATAATGGACTCATGAACTATTGTATTTTTTTGTTGTCTGTAAAATTTCCTCATTACTTTAATAGTCTTTGAAATGAAAACTATTCTCAATTGTAATGCAAATTCGGAAAATCTACCTCAAAACATGATTACAAGAATTCTTGTATCACATTTTAACTTCAGTTTATCAAAAATCCGAAAGCTTTAAAAAAAGGTTGCTTTCTTCCACTTTATTTTTTAGAAGCTCTTTTTTCCAAGTTCTTGAGCTTATTGAACTGGTTACAAATGTAGGAACAAAAACAAAGAATAAAATGAATACCTTGGATATATTTGTTTTTACGATAGAAATATGTTAAGGTATACTACAGAATAAGATTGTCAATTTTTCTCTGGGGACTGGCATTTATTCCGGCGGAAAATCCTTTAGCTTAGATTAAATCAAAGGCCAAACTTTTAAACTAATTGTAAAGAATAAGCTCGAGTTACGTAGAATTGCTGACTAATACCATAAAATATTTATGATAAATATAGCGATTGTACGTAGTAAACTTGTTTGTTTAGATTATAGTTATAATGACTTTTTCATACCATTATCATCATTATAGTTGTTCTCGTTGTGTTAATACTAATTATTAAATATATAATCATTAAACATACAAATATAAATATATAAATATATAATTATTAAATACATAATCTATTCCGGTGGGAAATCCTTTAGCTTAGATTAAATCAAAGGCCAACCTTTTAAACTAATTGTAAAGAATAAGCTCGAGTTACGTAGAATTGCTGACTAATACCATAAAATATTTATGATAAATATAGCGACTGTACGTAGTAAACTTGTTTGTTTAGATTATAGTTATAATGACTTTTTCATACCGTTATCATCATTATAGTTGTTCTCGTTGTGTTAATACTAATTATTAAATATATAATCATTAAACATACAAATATAAATATATAAATATATAATTATTAAATACATAATCTATTCCGGTGGGAAATCCTTTAGCTTAGATTAAATCAAAGGCCAACCTTTTAAACTAATTGTAAAGAATAAGCTCGAGTTACGTAGAATTGCTGACTAATACCATAAAATATGTATGATAAATATAGCGACAGTACGTAGTAAACTTGTTTGTTTAGATTATAGTTATAATGACTTTTTCATACCATTATCATCATTACAGTTGTTCTCGTTCTGTTAATACTGATTATTAAATATGTAATCATTAAACGTACAATTATAAATATATAAATATATAATTATTAAATACATAATCTATTCCGGTGGGAAATACTTTAGCTTAGATTAAATCATGGGACAACCTTTTAAACTAATTGTAAAGAATAAGCTCGAGTTACGTAGAATCGCTGATTAGTACCATAAAATATTTATGATAAATATAGCTACTGTATGTAGAATTAGTTTTGTAATCAAATTTCCGCTCTTATAGGAAGCTGATTAAAAAAATACAATACATTCATTAGTTTTAATTTGTAAAAAAAAAATCAGAATTTTAAAATGTAAAGATCTCTTGAATTCGATACTTTCATTTTGAGATCATCAGCTTTTGAAAACATTTTTTAATAAAACGTTTAATTATCTGCTAATTAAAAAATTTACTTTCGTACTAATTTACTGCATTTATACTATTATTAATAATAATGAACTTTTCATACCTTTATCATCACTACTTTTGTTACTGTTCTGTTAATGCAAATCATTAAAATTGTAATGATTTTGAATTAAAAAAATACGTTGCGAATAAACTTCAAGATGACATGTTTTCGCTTTTCATAGGAGTTTAATGTCCGATTAAAAGCGCGTTATTCCAAATAAATCTAGTATTTGATTTTAGAAATCGTGAGATTTTCTTGTAATGACTTTTAACTGTTTTTAAATAAAGTTCTTTAATTTTTTTCCCATTAAATGTAGCTTTTTTTATCTGTCCAATCTTCTAGTTAATTTAATGGTCTTACAAGGAAGGTCTCCTTAAAGCGCATGATCAGAAAATTTTGAAAAAAAAATGTGATGAAACTACTCATGTACATGTAAAGAATCAGTTAAATTTAGCTGTGAAATTCTAGTAGATATATAAATTGTAAAAAAACAAAAAAAAAAACTTTCGAGTATTTGGCGAAAAAACACGCTATTTGGCGAGCAACACTTTTTCATCGCTAAATGCAAGCGATCTTAATGCATTCGGAAATTGTTTGTTAAACGAGTGTTTAAATTGAAACTGAAACGATGAAATAGTTTATAGTTATTTCTATAAGTTTATATAATATATATAAGTTCCGTGTTGCTTCAGTTATTTACGTTTATTCCGTCTCACCGGCTGGATAAGTTTTAAGTGCATTTTAATAGCAACTGCATGATTAAGAATTCTGTCGTTATAAATTACGATGGGGAATAAGTCGTTGTTTCCATAAGAACCATACTGTTCTCGTGTCTTTTACTCTCACATTATCAAAGCGGAATTGATAGTGCTTAGAATGGGACTTTAATTTTGAATTGGGAACAATTTTAATATATTTAAATTTTGTTCTAAACCGTATAATACGATGGCTAAATTTCATTACATATAAATATGTATGAGAAAACTGTAGTTATAAAAGTGTATGTATTTTAGTTAAACTCATTTAAACCAGTTCAGTATGAAGAGTAAAAAAAATGCCTATAGCGTATGTCACTGCAAATCTTTATACACTTTTCAGAGCACTTATTTTGTAACCTTTTTTAGAACAGTTTGAAGCGCACATTTTGGAACAGTTCTTAGAATACTTCTGAGAATACTTCTTTTGTTCAGCACACTTTCTAACGCACTTTTTGAAAGCGATGATTTCACAAGTGTGCCCAAATGTGTTCCCCAATCCGTTCTCAAATGTGTTCCCAAGTTTAGATGTAACACATATTCTGAGCAGAACACTTTCGGTACACTTTCAGAACACTTTCTTTATAGCGGAGTATATTCGGAACACATTAAGAGGACACATTTAGTACACATTAAGATAACTGGAACACTTTTTTTCAATCAAAGTGTTACAAATGTGTTCCCAATGTGTGCTGCGAATTTGCTGTGTATCATAAATGCGTATTTTTTTAAATTTCATTGTGTCGCCAACCGACGATAAATCACTCAAAAAGTGAAATTTTCATTACTTTTTAACGGGCGCTTCATCGAGGTTCCGCAGCAATTTTTTTTTATCTACATATATATCCTCATGTCAAGAATATTCTGTATTTAAAAAAAAAATGTGAGTATACGCTTATGACCTTCCTTGTTATACTGCAAATTTCCAGCACATATTGGGGAACACTTTTGGAACACTTTGATTTAAAAAAATGTTCCAGTTACCTTAATGTGTACTGAAAGTGTTTCCTTAATGTGTCCCATGTAGAATGTGTTCTGAAAGTGTACCGAAAGTGTTCAGATCAGGATATCTGTTAAATCTAAACTTGGGAACACATTTGAGAATGGATTGGGAGCACATTTGGCACACTTGTAAAATCATCGCTTTCAAAAAGTGCGCTAGAAAGTGTGCTGAACAAAAGAATTCTTCTCAGAAGTATTCTAAAAACTTTTCTAAAAAGTGCGCTTCAAAGTTTTCTAAAAAAAGGTGACAAAATAAGTGTTCTGAAAAGGTTATAAAGATTTGCAGTGTAGTAATGAGACTTGGCGACTGTTCAAATGTAAATTCAGAAAATATTCCGCAAAACATATTAACAAGCGTTCTTGTATCGCATTTATAACTTAAGAAAACAAGATCCCTTAATATTTTCAAAAAAGTAGAAAAAGCTTATAAAAATTTCCTTTCTTCCACTTTATTTCTTAGAAGCTTTTCCAAGTTCTTGGACTTAAGTGAAGTGGTTAAAAATGCAGGAACAAAAATAAAGAAGTAAATCGAATACTTCGGATGTATTTTTTTTTTTTTTTTTTTTTTTTTTTTTTTTTTTTTTTTTTACGAAAGGATTCAGATGAGTTAATGCTTACAGATCAAGATTCTGAGTTTTTGTCTGTAATATATTTCGGTGGAAAATTCTATAGCTTAGCTTAAATTAAAGGCCATTCTATTAAAACTATTTGCAAAGAAAAAAGGTTGAATTAAATAGAATCGCTCTTTTATATTTCATAAAATGCTTATGATAAATGTAACGATTGATGACTATAAGCAGCAAGCTGTTTTATTAATATTTTTGATTTCTTTTTTTTTTTCATTTATAAAAGATTAACTATTTTATATATTAGGTTTTTACTCTCGTCTGTACATATAAGGAGAAAGTATTGAAATATGTAAAATTCTTTGGCTTCCGTTTTTAGATGAATTTACATGTTTTGGGATGTCCTGAACACAATTTGACTATTTTTGGAAAATGCCTGTCTGTCTGTTAGTCTGTGTGCGACACAAATTTTGTGGCCGCTTTATTACTTTTTCACATAAGAAATCAAGGTGTTTTGATATTATCAAAACCAAGGTCGAAATTAGATTTTTTTTTCCACCCGGGACAAGCTTGAATTATGGCGCCATTCCCCCGCTTCTTTCCGAAATAAATTTATAAACAGAAGTTTTCGATCCATCGTTTCTTTTTTAAATATGAAATAATTTCTAGAAATTATATTAATCTTATTATTTTATGTTGATTTCTTTAAAAATCGACTTATTGCAATCATTTCATTTATATGTTTAAATAATGCAAATCTTGTCATCACGATACCGTTTGAAATAATGACCCAATTTGAACCTAATTTGAACCTAAATAGATCTATCAGTATGTTTGATGAGTTCGTTAATCAAGTATGGAGCTGTAATATTTCACTTACAGGAAAACACACACACACACACACACGCAAAAAAAAAAAAAAAAAAAAAAAAAAAAAAAAAAAAAAAAGTTATCACGATAAATTAAGTATTGTTTTGGCGCCCCTACGTGGTCACCTAATGGAAAAACCGGCCCTGTTTAAAGCCCCTAGCCCCATTTTCACTTTTTTAATTTTTCTTCTTCTTCTTCTTTTTTTTTTTTAAATCTGCCAATTCAACAAATTTAAACAGAAACTACGAACTTGCAAACAAAGAATACTGAAACAAGCCACTAAAGAGCACTGCAGCGATGCCGACAAGGATCTTGTCAGGTGAATCACACCCATGTGGTGATCAGGCGTATATCGCGCCATGGCCAGGTACTAACCCGTCGAGATAAGAAATAAGTCCTGCAGGTAGCGGACTGGTCAGCGGTGTATGTATATATAAAATCTGCGAATACATTTTTGCTTTGTGTTGTCCGATTGCATAGGTTTTTTTCGGCCAAAATTTCGTTATTTAATTTTTGTACCAAAAGACGAATCAAATCTTCTTTTGGCGCCCGGGGCACATGCCCCGCTTATTCCTCTCTAGTTTCTTTCCTGATCAGAACCTCTGAAATGCTTAAAAGAATGTTATTCCCTTCCACTTGATTTCTTAGAAACTCTTCTTTCCAAGTTATTGAGCACGGGTGGTTAAAAATGGAGGAACAAGAATAAAGAAATACAGTGAATATCTCTAATGTATTTGTTTTACGAAAGGAATCCATCGAGGTATGCTACAGATCAGATTGTGAGTTTCTCTCTCGGATTTATTCTGGCGGAAAAACTTTTAGCTTAGTTTAAATCAAAGGTCGCCCTTTTAAAACGTTTTGTAAAGAATAAGCGTGAATTACACTGAATCAATCATTTAAATTCCTTAAAATACTTATAATAAACGGAGCGTTTGATTGGACTTAATTTTTGTTTTCTCTTTATAATGAATGAATCATGTAATCGGATTCCTTTTCATATCAGAAGCATATTATAAAATTACAATGCAGTAATTATTGTAATTTTTTAAATATAGTATTAAGCTATGTATAAGTATTTTTAAATGCAACAGTTATTGTAATTTGTTTAATAGTGTATTAATCTATATAAATTATTTTACCATGCAATAATTATTGTAATTTGTTTAATACTGCATTAAACTGTATAAATTATTTTATCATTCAGAAATTGTTGTATTTTTTTAATGCTACGCTGAGCTATATCAATTATTTTACAATGCAGTAATTATAAACAAAATATAACAAAAAATAAAGAAATAAAGGGAATATCTCGGATGTATTTGTTTTACGAAAGGAATCCTAGAATATATGCTACAGATTAAGATTATGAGTTTCTCTCTGCAATTTATTCCGTTTGAAAATCCCTTATCTTAGATTAAATCAAAGGTCGCCTTTTTAAAACGCTTTTAAAGAATGAGCATGAATTACACTGAATCATTCATTTAAATTCCTTAAAATACTTATAGTAGCGTTTGATTGGACTTTTGGGCTTTTTTATTTTCTTTAGAATGAATTCTGTAATCGGACTTGTTTTCGTATGAGAAGCATATTATCAAATTACAATGCAGTAATTATTGTAATTTGTTTAATATAATATTACGCTATGTGTAAGTATTTTACTGTGCAGTAATTATTGTAATTTGCTTAATATAACATAAAGCTATGTATAAGTATTTTACAATGCAGCAATTATTGTAATTTTTTTAATATTGTATTATTCTATATAAATTATTTTACAATGCAATAATTATTGTACTTTATTTAATACTGCATTAAGCTGCATAAATTGTTTTGCCATGCAGTAATTATTGTCATTTTTTAATACTACACTAAGCTATATATAAATTATTTTATAAAGCAATAATTATAAACCAAATATAACAATAATTAAAGAATATAAAAAATAAAATGAATATCTCGGATGTATTTTTTTACGAAAGGAATCCGACGAAGACTACAGATCAAGATTGTTAATTTCTCTTTTGAATTTATTATGGCGAAAAATCTTTTAACTTAGATTAACTAAAAGGTCGCCCTTTTAAAACGTTTTGTAACGAATAAACATGAATTACGCTGAGTCTTTCATTTAAATTCCTTAAAATACTTTTAATAAATGTAGCGTTTAGTTGGAATTTTTAAATTTTTGACTTCTTTATTTTCTTTAGAATGAATTATTTAATCGGACTTCTTTTCATATGAGAAGCATATTATCAAATTATAATTCAGTTATTACTGTAATTTCTTAATATAGCATTAAACTATGTATAATTATTTTACAATGCAATAATTATTGTAATTTGTTGAATACTGCATTAAACTGTATAAATTGTTTTACAATGCAATAATTATCGTAATTTCTTTAATACTGCACTAAGCTATATAAATTATTTTACAATGCTATAACTATAAACAAAATATAACAATAAATAAAGAGCATAAAGAAATAAAGGGAATAACTCGGATGTATTTGTTTTACGAAAGGAATTCGACGAGGTATGCTACAGATCAAGATTGTGAGTTTCTCTCTGGAATTTATTACGGCGGAAAATGCTTTAGCTTAGATTAAATCAAAGCATGCTTTTTAAAACGTTTTGTAAGGAATAAGCATGAATTACGCCGACTCATTCATTTAAATTCTTTAAAATACTTATAATAAACGCAGCGTTTGATTGGACTTTTGGGCTTTTTTATTTTCTTTAGAATGAATTATGATCGGACTTCTTTTCATATGAGAAGCATATTATCAAATTACAATGCAGTAATTTAATATAGCATTAAATTATGTATAAGTATTTTACAATGCAATAATTATTGTAATTTGCTTAATACTGCATTAAGCTATATAAATTATTTTACAATGCAGTAATTATCGTAATTTCTATAATACTGCGCTAAGTTATATACTTTTACAATGCAATAATTATAAACTAAATATAACAATAAATAAAGACAATAAAGCGAATATCTCGGATGTATTTGTTTTACGAAATGAATCCGGCGATGTATGCTACAGATCAAGATTATGAATTTCTCTTTGCAATTTATTTCGGGGGAAAATCCTGTAGCTGAGATTGAATCAAAGGTCGCACTTTTAAAACGTTTTGTAAAGAAAAAGCCTGAATTACGCTGAATCATTCATTTAAATTCCTTAAAATACTTATAATAAATGGAGCGTTTAATTGGACTTAATTTTTGTTTTCTGTTTAGAATGAAATAATTATGTAATCGGATTCCTTTTCATGTGAAAAGCATATTATCAAATTACAATGCAATAATTATTGTAATTTGTTTATTTCTAAAAATAAAACTGTTTAATTATTGATCATGAATTTTATTTATTTTTTATTTCACAATTATAACAATTAGTAGACACTTTCAGAAATATATATTTTAATTTCATGATCGTTAGTTTTTTCCCCCCAGCTATTTTGGTTTTATAAAATATTTATTTATCTGCTACATTGGGATATTACTTTCGCAATAATTTACTGCATTTCAATTAATCAGAATGAACGACATTACTTTTGATGTCATATTGTTAGTACTGATGATGATAATAATGCTGATGTTGTCCAATAATAAAAAAAGGCGTAATTTTTTATACCATTTTAAACTTTTAGGTGAAATATTTTTATTTATTTTTTAAATTTTTAAATCCGGATAAAAATGCATTATTTCAAATAAACGTAATTAATGATTCTTGATTGCGCCGTGGTTTTGTTTTAATATATTTTAACTTTCATTTTTCTTTTCAATAAAGTATCTTAAATTTTTTTTCAGTTAAAACTGTTTTTTAACACTTTCCAACAATAGTTGAAAAGTGTTTATAAATTCGGTTTGTCTGCCTGCCGTCTGTCTGTCTGTCCGTGTTCTAACTCACGTAAATATATTCCGATTGGCATGCAACTGATATATGTTATTGATGTTTGCTATGGAAGGTTTGATATTGAAAATGAAGTGTGTAGCACGTATAGTTTTTTCACAGGAACACTAAAAAAAATTCCATTATATTACGGTCTATGGAGAAAAATTATTTGCGGTTTGTTTTAATGATGTTACACAATTTTAAACATATTGAAATTGATATATATGACAGAAGTCCACTACAAGAGGCTTACTATAGAATAGGGTGTGCATAGCACTTTCAGTTGCATTACAGGGAGACTCGAAATAATTCCGTTACATTACGGTCTATTCAGTAAAATCGTTTGCGGTTTATTTTAATAATGTTTCACTATTTCAAACATATTGAAATTCACATGTATCACTAAGGTGCATTACAAGAGTCTTACTATAGAATATTGTGTGCATAGCATTTATCGTTTATTTACAGGGACACACAAAAAAAATTTTGTTACTGTCTGTTAACAATAGTTGCTGAAGTGCATTTTCAGTTGCTGAATGCGTTCTTAAATTTAACTCATTTTTTTCTATTACTTGGTGTGTATATATTCTATAGATCCTATACAGGGCAGCATCGAGTACATTTCCGTTTATTAACGGAAATTCCAGAAGGGGAATTTTAAACTGTGCTACGCTTTTCCTAACAGAACTAAAGTTTAGCCATTCTATGTAGTATATATACAAATCTATAGTTCATAAAAGTTCGGATATATTTCCGAATATTGTTGGTAATTCTTTTGAATTAGGTTTTCAAATGTGTTATGCGTTTTCCAAATTTCATCTTATTAAACGGTATTGATATGTAAAATTATTTTGGAAATGTTGGGAAGTGTTACATAATTTATGCTTGACGCATGATTTTTCGTTCTTGTTTTTTTTTTTTTTCTTTTTTTTTTTTAAGTCAATGAGAACTGATGTCAATTCAGAAAATCTTTTACAAAACATGATAACAAGAATTATTGTATCGTACATTTTAACTTAAAGGGGCACGTTATATATGCTAATTAAAATTTCCAGCAGAGCTGAAATTACGCTGGGGATTACTTATATAACAAAGGATATGAATTATTACTTACTACTCAGCTTATGACCAACGGAGTGAAAAAAATGTCCAGACCGGGTTTCGAACTCAGCACTTTTTGGTATTACACACCAATGCTCTATCACTTGGAGCTATCCGGATGACAACCAGTCTAGCATTTTCAAACTCTGGTCACCCCACAGATTAATTTACAAGATCGGACTGTTACAGCAAAATCTGTAATCTGCAGCAATACTAGCGTTACTAGTGACAAGGGGGAAAAACTAACAAGACTACGAAATTTACCCATGTATATGAAATATGTTTATGCTCTATGTTTTTAATATCTATTCTTTTCTCTTCGATGAAGACGATTCCTTTCAAATTGACCATTGATGCATTGTATAAGTTTCTTTTTAGACTACTTTCTTTTTATTCTTTCTTTGAAACAATACTTCTTTTCAGAACTTTTTAGTATGTCTAAACATGTTAAAATATGTCCAGCAGAATCTTATTTGCACACAAATTAGAATTCAAAATTTTCGTTTTTCGCTGTTACTACAAAGTTCAAAACGTAAACATGTAATATTTAAAAAAAAGAAAGATCATAATTAGATAGACGTTCAAAAGCAGAAACATTTTGTGTATGAGATGTTTCTTCCCCCTTGTCGCTACAGGCGCTGCGATCGTCATCGCGTTACCATTACGCTCTATGATAGTGTCCTATCTTGTATGTTAATCTATGGGTCACCCATAGTGGGATTTAATTCGTCGCATGCCTTCCTCTGAAGATGTGTGCTCATGGTTGAATTTCCTTCTTGTGATTCAAAGTCGCAACCGTGCCATTACATAAGACTGAGAAAATGCTAGACTGAATGTCGTCCAGATAGCTCCAAATGGTAGAATATTGGTGCGTAATATCAAAACGTTCCGGGTTTGATTCCCGATCTGGACATTTTTTCACTCTGTTAGTTATACGCTGAGTAGTAAGTAATAATTGATATCCTTTTTTATGTAAAGGGTACATCAGTTTGAAAGTTGAAATGAACGTTATACTTCAGGATTTTGTGTTGGTTTTCAATAACAACGTAAACTAATGGGGGAGAACAAGAGTTGCGATAGTATAATTTCTTAACAAAAAAATCTTTACAATCTTTAATCTTTACAATCTAGGGAAAGAAGGGCAGTATCAGCTGACCGCTTGGATTGAACATTCCAGAAACATAAAAAAACTAGTCGGATGTGTCAATCCCAAAACTTTCTTCTATCTCACACAGGTTTCACATACACTAAAAAGAATCAGCAACCAATTTATATCATGTTCTAACTTAATCTAAAGTTTTATTAAATTCCGTACATTAGTTCTTGACATAGGACTATTGCTGAAATTGTGTAAATCTTGCAAAATTCAGGATAGCAGCGCCACCTGTTGGGAGATTTAGACCAAAACATAATCAACAATAACTTATTTCAACGTCTAATTGAATGTGAAATTTGATGAAAATTCGTGCATTAGTTCTTGAGATATAGTTATCGTGATAATACTGAAAAAAGTAGCATAGCAGTGCCACCTGTTGGGCTATTTACATCAAAACGTAATCAGCATCTATTTATGTCGAGGTCGAACAGAATCTGAAGTTTCATGAAATTCCGTGCATTAGTTCTTGAGTTATCGTAAAAATAATGAAAAAAGTGGTATAGCAGCGCCACCTGTTGGGATATCTACACCAAAATTTAATCAGCGTCTATTTATGTTAAGGTCTAACTATATCTGAAGTTTGATGAAAATAACTACATTAGTTCTTGAGATAGAACTATTGCGGAAATCGCAAAAAATGCAGCATAGTAGCGCCACCTGTCGGGAGATTGTTACCAAAAACTAATCAGCACCAATTTATATTAGGGACTAACTGAATATAAAGGTTTATTAAATTTCGCGCATTATTTCTTGAGATAGGGTGCCCACAAAATGTTCGTCACATGCAGACAGACAGAGTCACAGACAGATATTTTCTAAAAACATTCAAATCGTGTTCAGGACCTTCTAAAACGTATAAATCCGTCAAAAACCGGAAATCGAAAAATTTCATGAATCCAGTACTTTCTTTTTGTAAAGATAGAAGAAAGTAAAAACAAGAACGGAAAATCATGCATCAAGCATAGATTCTGAAACACTTTCCAACACATTCAGAATAGTGTAAAAAGACTTCACAGTGTACTAAGTAAACAAATTTAGAAAACGCATAACACATTTGAAAACTCAATTTCAGCAATTACTACCAATAGTCGAACAAAATATCCGAAATCTTTTGTACAGCCCTGCATTGATCTATAGACTTTTACATATACTACACACAATAAGCTAAAATTGACTTCAATTAGGAAATAAATAGCGCAATTGAAAATTCCCCTTCAGCATTTTCCTTCAGTAAACGGAAATGTTTTGAGATGTCCTGTATACGAACTATGGAATTTATATATACTAATTAATATGCAAAAAATAGCTACATTTGAAAATGCGTACCGCAACTGAAAACGAGCGACCAGCATTTATTGTTCATATACAATACCGTAATCAAATTCTCTTGAGTGTCCCTGTAAATGAACGATACATTCTTAACAATACGCTATTCTACAGTAAGCGCCTTCTAGTGCACCTCAGTGATATATATATTAATTTGAATATGTTTTAAATAGTGTAACGTCATTAAAATACACCGCAAACTATTTTTCCCTTTAGACCATATGTAACGGAATTCTTTTGAGTGTCCCTGTAAAAGAAACATGAAGGCTACAAACTTCATTTTCAATACCAAACATGCCATAGTAAACCCCCTTCCCCAAATATATCAATTTATTAAAGCACATATACACAATACGTCTGATGACTTAATTTATAATAACATTTTTAATTCAGACAGTATTAAATACACAAACCAAACATGAGTGAAAAATTGACCGGGGACAAGACTCGAACATGGGACCTTCAGCGTAATGTGCTAATGCTCTGCCACTGAGTAACCCCTGGTTGATATCCTAGACCGGCAATGTCTCATATTTATACATGTTGGATATATCAATTTCATGGCAATCCGAGTATATTTACACAAGTTACAGCACGGAGAGACAGACAGACAAACCGAATTCATAAACACTACTCCACTATGTTGGAAAGTGTTAAAAATCTTTTAATCTTTAATGAACTGACTATGGCGTAGCGTAGGATTTTTTTCAAAATTTAAATATTTGTGAAAGTTGTAGGCATTAAACAAAAAGCGTTTAAAGTTTACTTAAGCGGCAATTAATTCAAGTGATATATTTGTTGCTGTTACTTTTGTAATAATTCGAATTTTAAAAAAATCGCTTTTGGGCTATATTTTAGACATTATAAGCTTTCAGGCAGTTAAAAAAGAAAAAAAAAAACGAATTTTCGAAAGCCTCATACTGCTGTAATCCTTCACAAAACCATATCCCTTAACATTATCAAAATTGGAAAAACTTAAAAAAAAGTTTCTTTCTCCAACTTTATTTCGTAGAAGCTCTTCTTTTGCAAGTTTTTGAACTTATGTGAAGTGGTTAGAGAATGGAGTAATAGAAATAAAGAAACAAGGTGCATACCTCAGATTTTTTTTTTGTTTTCATGAAAGAACTCCGTTGAGATATGTTTCAAACCGATATTGTGAATTTCTCTGCGGAAATTAAGAATTTATTCCGGTCGAAAACTTCTTTTGGTTAGTGTAAATCTAACGCCGACGTTGTATTCACGCCGTATTGCCGTGAATCATGTTGAATCACTCATTTATATTCCATAAAATACTTAGGATAAATGTTGATACTGATTGTACATAGTTTGTTTAGAATGAATTTTGTAAGCAGCTTCTTTTTCATATTGGAAAAAGATAAGCAAATTACAAGAGAGTAATTATTGTAATTTGTTTATTACTGTATTAACTTCTATATACGTAATTTACAATACGATAATTATTATAATTTGCTTATAACTGAAAATAAAATTGATTAATTTTTGTTAATAATTTTTAATCTCTATTAACATTTTCAGAATTTCAACAATTTTTAGATTTGTAAAAGCAGATATTTTCTTTTTAGGATCGGAAGATGTTAAAATATTTTCGAGATTTTTTTAAAATTATTTATAAATGATTTAATTAACTACTTTATTAGAATTTTACTTTCGTTGTAATTTACTACATTTGTATTAATAAAAATCATATCGTTTTGAACCCATTAGCTGTCGACGCTGATGAAGAAATTAATAATGCTGATTTATGAAAATAATGTTCATTTTGCATTGAAATAATAATAAAAAATACATAGCGAATAAAATCATATGATGACATATTTTCACTTTTCATAAGTTTCATCTTTCTATTAAGAAAAAAAAAAAAAAAAAAAAAAAAAAAAAAACATTATTTTAAATAAACATTGTTATAATTTACTGAATAGGTTTTAACTTCAGTTTTTTTTTTCAATAAAGTTCTTTGAAAATTTTTCTTTTCAATCAAAATGTGTTTTTGTCTGTGAAAAATCTATTTATTATTTTAATGATTTTTATAAAGAGACCTGCATAGCTGCTCACTTTTACGCTTTTTTGATACCACTATATCTATTGGTAAAATTGTGTTTATTTAATCTAGAAAATATAAGATTAAATAAGCCGAACTTTTCTTTTCCTAATCTGTGGTAAGAAAAAAATCACAAAAGTTGGCAGCCGTGGAACTGGCATCTGCTCAAATGGGAATTCAGAAAATCCCCCACTACACGTGATATAGGAAATTCTTGCATCATGAAAACAATATCCCTTAAAATAATCAAAGTGCTAAAAATCTTTAAATAAATCCACTTTTTCCACTTTCTTCCTTAAAAGGTCTTCTTTTGCAAGTTCTTCAGCTTAAGAGAAGTGGTTAGTTTAGAAGTGGAGAAGCACACAAATGTAAAGATGTAACGTAAATATATATATATATATATATATATATATATATATATATATTTACTTTACATCTTTACATTTTGGACACCCTATATATATATATATATATATATATATTTAAAAATGAAAACACATGTGAAGAACGAAGGATAAGGCATTATAAAAAGCAATGGAATGGACACAGAAGAAATTATACCCAAAAGGATGAAAAATCAAAAATTGGAAAAGCAAAAATTGGAAAAGCAAAATTGGAAAACTGTGAATATCTTATAGGATCTTCAGAAGGGCTTTATAAGAATATTCATAGTAAGTATATGTTATTTCATCCAATATTGTCAGCATTATGCCTAAAATCGACAAAATTAAGCCCCTAATAACATACACAAATGAAACAAGAAAATGAAAAAACGGAATGAGGTCCAAATAACAAAACGAAGAATATATATATATATATACACAGGGTGTCCATAATTGAACAATCCTATTTTAAAGTTGTTTATTACAGACGAAACTATTGTTCAGGAAGTTGCGAAATTTTGTGAACATAATAATGGGATGGAATTTGTTTGAGGGGGGGGGGGGAAGTTCAAAATTTCGCCGCTAGAAGACTTTTTTTTAATGAATTACACATTTATGGTAGTTTATAAATTTTATTACAAGAAAATATGTTTCACATGACAGCCATAATTTTCAGCTACCATCTGGAATCGTAAGATAGAATATTCCACAGTCGACCACAGTGTGTTCTGGGAAATACTAAGACCATGTCTTGAAAAGCTGTCTTTAAAATCTGGTAAAGTTATTGGATTATAACGACATACCAGATATTTCAAATGCCCCAAAGCCAAAAGTCACATCGATTAAAAAACGCCCTCTGGTGGCGTAATTTTGAACTTTTTTTCGCTGAAACAAATTCTCATCCCTTCATTAGGTCCTCCACAAAATTTCACATCTTTCTGAACAATAGTTTCGACTGTAGACAACTTTAAAATAGGGTCGTTTAATTTGGGACACCCTGTATATAAGTCGGATGCATTTGTTTTTACGAAAGGGATCCTGTGAGTTACGCTACAGATCAAGCTTGTGAATTTCTCCCTGGAAACTGACATTTATTCTGACAGAAAATCATTTAGCTTAGATTAAATCAAAGGCTGTCAATTTTAAAACTATTTGTAAAGTATAGAGATGAATAATGTTGAAGTACTCATTTATATTCCATAAATGACAAATGTAGCAATTGATCGTATGTACTAAGTTGTTTGTTTAGAATGAATTTTGGAATCGGATTCGAGTATTTTCCAATGCACTAATTATTGTAATTTGTTTACATCAGAAATTAAAACTGGTTAATTATTTTTAATCAGTTTTAATTCCTGTTAAAATGTTCATAATTTTAACTATATGGATATTTCTAGAAGCTGATATTTTCAATTTAGTATCGGTATTTTTTTCCCATCTTTTTTTTTTATTTATAAAAGATTTAATTATCTACTATATTAGAATTTTACTTTCGCAGTAATTTATTGCATTTCCATTAATAAGAATGATGGATTCACATCATTACAGTCATTACTTTATGAAATCAGGGCTTTTTGAAATCTTAATTTTTGTCGTACATTTAAAACTGATAATGATGATAATGCTCACTTTGACCATTAAAAAATATAAATAAAAACTCATATTTCATACCAAATAAGTTCTTAAATATTTTCAACTTTTAATGTTTGAAATTTGATTAAAAATTTATTATTTCAAATAAACACGGTAATTGATTTTAGAGTAGCACGAGGTTTTCTTATAATACCTTTTAACTTTTGTTTTTTTTTCTTTCTTTTTTTTCTCTTTTTAAATAATGTTCTTTATTTCCACTATTTTTTTTCTTTTGGTCTGCGAAACCTCGTCAATTATTTAATGGTTTTTGAAATGAGAATTGGAATCTTTTGAAATTGAAATTCGGAAAATCTTCAGAAAAACATGATAACAAGAATTCTTGTAGCACATTTTGACTTAAGAAAACAAGGTATCTTAAAATTACCAAAACCCCGAAATATTTTAAAGAAAAATCTTTTCTTCTTCCACTTTATTTCTTAGAAAGCTCTTCTTTTCAAGTTCTTCAGCTTTAGTGAAATGGTTAAAAATGGTGGAGAAAATATAAAGAA
The DNA here is from genome assembly GCA_963931845.1 of Maratus michaelseni. Classification (NCBI taxonomy): domain Eukaryota; kingdom Metazoa; phylum Arthropoda; class Arachnida; order Araneae; family Salticidae; genus Maratus; species Maratus michaelseni. The sequence continues at coordinate 366,116,542 of OZ007590.1, read as the reverse complement.
ATAAAATGAATATTTCGCATGTATTTGTTTTTATGGAAAAAATCCGGTGATATGTTACAGATCAAAATTGTAAATTTCTATCTGGAATTTATTCGGGCGAAAAATCCTTTAGCTTAGATTAAATTAAAGACCATTCTTTTAAAACTATTTTTCAAAGAATAAGCATGATTTACGTAGAACCAATCTCTCATTTATTCGCCATAGGATACTTATGATAAATGTAGCGATTATTTGTGAGTAGTAAATAATTTGTTTAGATTGAATTTTATAATCGGATTCCTTCTCATGTGGGAAGCAAATTAACAAATTATAATATAGTTATTACTGTAATTTGTTTATTACTGTATTAAGTTATATATAAAAATATTTTACAATGCAATAATTATTGTTATTAAAATTGATTAATTATTGTTAATCTTAATTTCTGTTATTATCTTTATAATAAAAAAAATGTAAAGATCTCTCTTTACAATGCAATAATTACTGTTACTAAAACTGATTAATTATTGTTAATCTCAATTTATGTTTATTTATTATCTTTACAATTTTATCTATTTATTATCTTTATAATTAAAAAAAATGTACAGATCTCTAGAAACGGATATTTTTATTTTGATATCAGCAGTTTTATAAAAATTACATATTGGAACTAGTTTTTTATATATCCAAAAATTAAGCTAGAACCAGCTTTTGGACTCTCGCCACTAAAACAATGAAAATAAAGGTAAAAAATATGGTTTATATGAATAAAACCTTATGAAGCAAGTATACTTTTAAAGAATTGTACAATTACATGGCAGTGGGGGGAAACTGAGAATATCCTACTTTTGAGGTCATTTGTGGGTATTTTTTTTATACTTGTTGATCTTTGTTGGTACTACGATATTGTTGGCCAAGTGTAGGAGATGTTGTTTACCTGATTCTTTAATATGATGGACAATTGTATGGAGGAAAATCAAATTATCACAAGCTGATGCTGCTAGATGTCTTAATGTGTCTCGTAGTGTGGTCCAAAGATTCAGAGATTAATTTGAATTCAAAAATTCAGTGTCAAGGAGACCTGTTCCAGGCCGCCCATGGATTACAATCTCCTCGTAAGATCGCTTTCTAGCTGTTTCGGACGAAGGAGGAGCATCATTAGTATACCCTTATAGAATTGGACAATTACATGACAGTCGGGGAAAACTGAGATATCCTACTTTTGAGGTCATTTGTGGGTATTTTTTTATGCTTGTTGATCTTCAATTGTTTGTACTACGATATTGTTGGCCAAGTGTAGGAGATGTTGTTTACCTGATTCTTTAATATGGTGGACAATTGCATGGAGGAAAATCAAGTTATCACAAGCTGATGCTGCTAGATGTCTTAATGTGTCTCGTAGTGTGGTCCAAAGATTCAGAGATTAATTTGAATCCAAAAATTCAGTGTCAAGGAGACCTGTTCCAGGCCGCCCATGGATTACAATCTCCTCGTAATATCGCTTTCTAGCTGTTTCGGCCGAAGGAGGAGCATCATTAGTGTGGCTCATCTCATTTCAGATCACCGTAATGCAACAGGGGTGACAATATCGGAGACTTCTTCACAATCAAGGATTCTATGCAAGGCGACCCACTGTATGTGTCCTTTTCTTAATCCCGACACAGAAGTGCCCGTTTACGTCGGGCAAGAGAGCATGTTACCTGGAACAGACAGCAATGGGCTTTTGTATTCTTCACAGACGAGTCCCGGATTGTTTTGGAGAGGGGTTGAGGTCGTGTGCTGATATTTAAGGTGCAAACAGACAGCGTCTAACTTGGCGTTTTCTCTGAATTGATAAAGGGGTCCCTTTCATATTTTATGAATTTCTTAGCATGTCTAAAGTTCAGAGGTCAAGCTGGGGAGCTTGATGACATGCCATCAACACCTGTTCCTTTTGTTGAAACACCCCTTCTTTTTGTCGAAAACCACGAGATCGTTCGGAAAGAATGGGAAGTCGTATTATTTATAAAACTCCCAGGCAGACTTGCAAGCCTGTTGTATAAACGCTGCTTTAGAGTACAAATCACTAGATACTGCCAATGTAACATTATTGAACGACACAGTTATCAAAAAGATGGCATCATGGTTTGGGCTGGAATCTCTCTGGGTAGTCACGCTGACCTGCATCTATGCCATGGAAGAACTTTGACTCAACCATATGCTGCTGCAATTTGTGATAAATTCATCCTAATGGATGATAATGTCCGACCTTACCGAGATAGGCTTGTTGATGAATATATTAAGGATTAAGGTTTGGAGTGAATGCATCACCTGCAGTTCAATCTCCGGACATTAATCTGATGCAGCATCTTTGGAACTCCATTAAGTTGGTCGTTAAATGATTTGGAATAAGCGTTGCTCTATGCATGGACATTGCTTCCCATTCCAGTGTCCGACAACTTAATTGAATTGACAGTATAGAAAGTAGATGCTGCCAATGCATTACAAGTAGAAATGGACACATTACTTATTAAAACCCGTTTATTTCTTTTTTTTCACAAAATCCGTGATTTATATTTTTATTTAACAGTGGACTTTTGCAAAAAATATAGTTCTTTATCTCTAAATATTACTTGATGTTAAAATTATGTAAAACTCAATAAATAACGGTTTAAAACACAGTTCTTCTCAATTTCATATTTTTGTGTTCATTTGTTTTCAAATTAGGCAGAAAAATCTGAATAAATCTTAACTTTTGGATATAATAGTATTTAATTATTGGCTATATTAGAACTTCACTCCCGCAATAATTTAATACGTTTGCATGTATAAAAATGATAGCTTTTTAAAACAATTATTACCATTACTGCTATTGTTGTAATATTAATATTAATAATGGAAATAATGTTGTATTTAAATAAAAGTAAATAAATAAATAAATCGCAAATGAACTCTCAAGTGAAAATTTTTTACTTTTTATAAGAGTGTAATCTTCAATTATAAATGTATTACTTCAAACAATTCTTGTAATTTATTTTAGAAAGTACCGTTTCTTTGGTTGTAATACGCTTTAACATTTTTCAATAAAATTCTTTCTTTCTTTTTTTTCAGTTAAAAGTGTTTTTTTTTTCTTCTTTAAAACCTCTTCATTACTTTAATGGTTTTTGAGATAGAAACTGGCGACTGTTCAAATAGAAAATCAGACCACATCATAGAAAATCAACCACAAAACATGATAACAAAAATTCGTGTTATGCATTTTAAGTTAAGAACAAAATGTCCCAGAGAAAATCCTCTTTTTTTAGCATTTAAAAAATTAAATGAGAAAACAACATTTTGCCCTTTTGCTGGTCTCATTATCAAAACCTCTGAAATGCTAAAGGCTTTTCTCAAATCCGAACTGGTTACTTTATGACATATTTTTTAAATTCATTTGTTCGGAAAAGCATGAAATTGGCAGGTGTTCTTATTCAGAAACTATGTAAGGTAAAGCCCGGAGAAATGGCGCGGTCGGAGAGATTGCGTACATAGAGGATCGGGGCAAGGAGTAGAGTGAGGGAACAGCGACTCCAGGTAGTTGTACAACAGCAGTAGTGGAGTGTTTACTTGAAAGTGCACGTTGATTATTTTGAGCATCTAAGATAAAGCATTGCTATTTTGTTTTGTTTTCCCAAAGTAAGTTATTCAATTTTCATAGCTACTCATCGGAATTTCTATACAATGTCAGTAGTACAAAATATCTTAAACTTAAACGATTTCTCATAAGCTAATATTCTAGACTAACAATGTGAACATCAACGGTTCGTTTTAGTTGCGGCCACGTTTAAATAAAAGGTCGCGCAATCTCTCCTACCGAAATTGGAGAGTTTGCGCATATGCTACTTAGGAGAGATGGCGCATTGTTTCCATTAGTTTCCATGCTAGGAGAGATTACGCAGCTTATTCGTAAATTTGCATAAAAAAATGAAAAATGAAAATGGACTAATTTTAAAATTAAACGTGTTTTCAAGTAACTTAATGTTATTTTGTAATCTTATCTGGACTTGCTTTTTCTGATTCTTTAATTTCTTTTCCCTTTAATTAAAATTTTTTAATCGTTTTTAAAATTATTTAATTTTTCTGATTATTTAATCATTAGGTTGAAATATTCACTCCTAATATAATAATATTTGTTCACAAAAACCTTACAACAATGTCATTTAAGTGTAATTATTATTGTTAACAATTTAATTGTAGTTATTATTAGTGACAGTCTCTCCTGCCCATGTGCGCAATCACACCAACCATGTCAGGACAGATTGCGCAAAATAACTTTCTTCGTTTTATTACAACTATTCTATTAAATTACAACATAACAACAAAATAGCAATAGAAATGCATAAAAAACAAATGAAGTAAAAAATATTCATGGATAGTTTAGCAAAAAATTAATAATTAGATTTTTTATTGTTATTCTTTTGAATTGTGCGCAGACTCTCCTAGCTTAATCAAAAGACGTTTTCCATTTTTTTTTTGTTAAATGCAGAATATATTTCAGAAAATACTGACAAAGTCGGAATTTTGTGCCGAATTTCTGACGCCGTAGCACGAGAAAGAGGATGAACGCTTCGTCACGTGACACGAATTGCTTATAACTCGATAAGTAATTTATTTATCAACAAATAAAAAACTCATTTTGATTCTAAATCACTTCAATAGTCAAGCCTGCCAATTTTAACTAGTCGGATGTGCCAATCCCAATTTCTTTTATCTGACACAAGTTTCATATGCATTAAAAACGAACCAGCACCAATTTTTGTCAAAGTCGAACTGAATCTAAAGTTTTATTAAATTCCTTACATTAGTTCTTGATGTATGACTATCGCTAAAATCGTGTAAATCCAGAAAAATGCACCATAAAAACGCTATCCATTGGGAGATTTACACCAAAACTTAATTAACAACAACTTATGTCAACGTCTAACTGATTCTGAAGTTTGATGAAATTCTGTTCATTAGTTCTTGAGACATAGCTGTCGTGAAAATCATGAAAAAAGTAGCATAGTAGCGTCACCTGTTGAGCTGTTTACACCAAAACGTAGCCAGCATCTATTTATATCAAGGTCTAACAGAATCTGAAGTTTGATGAAATTCTGTGCATTAGTTCATGGGATATAACGATCGTGAAAATCATGAAAAAATAGCATAGCAGCACCACCTGTTGGGCTGTTTACACCCAAACGTAAAAAGCGTCTACTTATGTCAAGGTCTAACAGAATCTGAAGTTTCATTAACTTATGTGCATTATTTCTTGAGATATAGCTATCAGGAAAATCTTGAAAAATGTAGCATAGCAGCGCCACTTGTTAGGCGATTTACACCAAAAACTAACCAGCACCAATGTATATCAGAGACTAACCGAATCTAAAGTTTCATTAAATTCCGTGTATAAGTTCTTGAGATAGAGCGCCCACAAAATTTTTGCTACATACATACAGACAGACAGACAGACATTTTCTAAAAAACAGTCAAATCGTGTTCAGGGCCTTCTAAAACGTATAAATCTGTCGAAAACCGGAAGTCGAAAATTTTCATGAATCCAATACTTTTTTCATGTAAAGATAGAAGAAAGTAAAAATGAGTCAGAAAATGTGTTAGAAAGTTTCCCGTTTTTGAGCAGGTCATTTGAGAACCACCTTAAAAGAATAAAAATTTCATTCTTCTGATTATCTTTAACTTGAGTAGCTAGGGGTGGATCGCCTGGTATAAGTATAGACAAGAGAATAACATGAAAGAAAAAAACTTTTTATTTTCTACTAAGGGGAGATTTTATTTCTTTGCCTAAAATCCACGTGTTTTTTACGATTTTGTTTTCTATTACAAAGAAAAGAAATACCACCTTCTGAGTTTTTTGCATTGTATTTATTGACATTTCACTTATACATTTAAATTTTTGTGCGTAAAAAAAAATTCAATAATGCGCCTTGTACCATGGAAAGTACACGATAAAATCGACAATAATAAGCTCCTTATAACATATATAAGAAACAAAACACAATAAAATATAATTAAAAAACCCACAAGAGTTCAAATAACTAAAGAGATAATAAATAAACCTTTAGTCAAAAGCCATAGAAATTAGATCATAAAGCAATGGACAAAAAGAGTAAAGATGATGGAACAGGATTAGAAGTGCTTTGCAATAACTGCTATACTCATTTCACCAAGGAACGCAAAATGGTTTAAAACGCTTAGTCATTGTATTCAAATGTATGCTAAAAGAAAAAAAATTAAAATGTTTGGTGCTCCATCTATCACTAATAAATAAAAGGAAAAGCTGAAACTACAGACTCTATTACAGATTGTGTGTGTGTAGAAACTACAGTCTGTGCAAAATAAATCTGGTGCTGCCATCTATTATGAAAAAATGAAACGCTGGAATTACAAACAAATTTGGCATAAAATAAATTTTAAACGAATTAGTAATTAATGTAAATAAGATTTACAGAGTGATAAAGACTGAAGGATGTAAATAAAATTTAGATAGTTTTAAAGATGAAATGAGAAGATGGTAGTAAACAATAATTAGCCTTGTATGAGGAGACAGTGTGTAACATGATGAATGTATTATTTATGATGTGTAAAATAGTTTGTTGAATGCATTAAACTCGCTTTATTTTTTAAATAAAACTTTGTATCTTTTATAAATATTTTTGATGAAACTTTTCTGTATAATAATAATAACCATTAAATCTCATAAAAATCGACAATATATGAATCGATAATTATAATACAATACAAGGACATATATCCACAAATGTAAGATTCCCAAAATGAAATAAGTGGAGAAAAAAATAAATGAAGAAATATGAAGGAAAAAAAATCCAACTTTCAGAATGTGAAAATATTACAAGAAGCAAATGGAAACTTATATTATGAAACACGTTATCAAGAGCAATATTCCACAAATATAAGTAAATCGCAATTGATTTCTGTTTGAGTAAATAGGCCTGAGCCGAATTTACTTTACACAAATTGCCCGATCAAACACGATGCCTTTTGTAAAGAAAATTGAATAAAAATGAACAGATATTGAATACGTGCACTGTTAAAAATTTGCAGCAAACTGTCCAGTCATTTGACCGTTTTTATCGAAAACGGTTTCATAACCGTAATTTAACTCTATTCTGACAATAATATAGGCAATCATATGGCCAGAATAGACTTAAATTACGGTTATGTAACCGTTTTCTATAAAAAAGGTCAAATGACTGGACAGTTTGCTGCAAATTTTTACAATGTACAAGAAGGTGCACGCCGTAAAATTCCTATCGGGTGACCGTTTTTCTCCGCTCACAAGCATTTGAAAAAAATTGCGTCGCCAAATTATGAAAGGGCATTCAATTCTCTGGGTCTTATACGAAAATTTAGTTTAAAAAGTTAATTTTTGACAAAATGGCGGTCATTTAAACAAAAAAGGTCATTTTTTCGTTTTTTTTTAAAACTTTTTTGCGAGCTCGAAAATATACTAATTAATCTATGAAAATTATACTTTTCTGTGGCATAAACTCCAGCAAAATAATTACATTTGTTTAAAAAAAAATGAAGGAAATCGGGTCGAATATACTTCTCGCACAGTTTAAAAAACATGATTTCGAGACAAATAGTTTTAAGACGGTTTCGACATGGTTTCGGGGTAGATTTTTCGACATGGTTTTCAACAAGATTTCAAGGTGCAGTTTCGACATGGTTTAAGACGCATTAAACTTTGCACATAGGCGTTTTCTGGCTGCTGCGGCGAGGCGTTATGTTCAACGAGCAGAAAATATTGTTAGGAATTTGAATATCACGTAACTGATTTTAGGTCAACAATCTACACATTTGAGGGATACAAAAAGTTCAAAAAATTAAGGAAGCAAAAATCGAAAATTTTGACCCAAATAAGTAAAACTTCTTCTTACATGAAGAAATAACGTAAATACTGAACAGTAACTAGATTTGTTCATGGACATTTCATAAGAGACTTTAAAACGGACATAAATTAAATTCCTTAAGTTTCCCTTGGCGTGTAAAATATTTTTTTTGCTAAGAGTTTAAATTAAATCTTCTTTGTCAAGCGTTTGAATATATTTTTTGGTGTACATTATTTTCATTAATTGATGAATTCATTGGAATATGCGACCCATTGATTTCTGTTGAGTGTAACTGAAATTTAGATCTCTGTATCTCTTTCTTTTTTCTGTTTTATACGAGGGGTTTTCGAAAAGTGAAGATACAATGCCGCATACTCATTCAAAAAACTTTTAATTGATAAAATGTTCATTACAAATTATTTACTGATATATGCCTTATGTTTCGACATAGTTGCCGTCATTGTCCAAACATTTGTTAAGTCTGGGTTACAAGCTTTTGTATCCAACAGTCACAGAAATTTATCACCTGTTGTCTAAACCACATTTCAACTTCGATTTTAATCTCATCATCGTCGTGGAAGTTTTGTCCTGCAAGATGTTTCTTCAGGTAAAGGAATAAGTGGTAGTCGCTGGTTGCAAAGTCCGGGCTGTAGGGTGGATGGTTCTTCCTGAAACCTTGGTTCTACCTCCAGAGAAATCTCAACACCAATTCGTTACATTTTGGTTTAAAACGTATGCCAGAACATATTTCACATTTAGCGGGGCGGGATTCTGAATTGGCGCAGACATTATAAACACGTGCTACACGAAACAGACTCACCATACAACTAATGAATGACTGCAGGAGAAAGGTCAAATGTTCAAGGTTACAATATGTGTTGCCAACGCGCTCATTAAACTTTTTCTTTCCCGCTGTCTGAGGTGTATCTTTACTTTCCGAAAATACCTCATATATACCACCATTAGAACAAACTTATATTTGGAGTTCGTAGAATAATTTTGCAAAGGATAAAATGTAAATCTTCCGAGAGAAATTTTCAGTCTTTATGTGCAATTTACTTATTCGGATTTCTTTTTCGGTAAACATGTTCAGGCATTCCACCTTCTCTTAATATTTAACATTTTTTAGCATAGTTGAAAAGTGTTTATGAATCCAATTTGTCTGTCTGTCTATCTATCTGTGCTCTAACTGACGTAAATATTCTCGGATTGTCATGCAATTTATATATGAGGGGCTCGGGGCAAGAAAGTGCCAAGCCACATTTTTGGTGAAATAAATCTAACACTGTAATCTGTTGCTTAATATTGTAAATTATAATATCCTACATATAATTTGTTTCTAATGTCACTTGGTGGCAGCCTATGTGATAGGTTTCGTTTTTGCCCCAGATGTTTATGCCCCCAATGAAGATAGCTAATTTACAAAAATACATAACAGTAATAGCATTAAAGTAATGCAATATTGTTACTCAGAATATCTCAAATGTTATTAACACATTGGCGAAAAAACTTTAGGTTATATATTTTGATTTGAGTATTGGATCAAATTTTCAAATTGAAATATCTCAGTTGAAAATGTGGCTTGGCACTCTCTTGCCCCAACCCCCTCATATGTTAATGAGAATATAATAAATTATAACACCTTGTAATAATATATTTCTTCTAAATGCTAAAAGGTGTAAACTATTTTATCCAGCATCGATATTTATATAAAAATATAATAAATTATATAACCTAAATTTTAACTTACCGAAATTGTGGCTCGAGTTATTCCATGGTTACAAAAATGGAAATAAACAACCAAGTAAAAATAAAAGATAACTAGCGTAATTTTGAAAAAGTACATGAAAATTAAATGATAGCATTTCACATAATTACCTCAAAGACCGTGCAATTATAGAATATTCTCATTTGTTTTTGAAAACATGTCAAAAATCAAATAAAAGTTATTTTACTGTATATTATGTTTTCAGTTTACACCTTTTAGCATTTAACCATTTCCGACACAGTGGTCCCACTCCAGGCACACCTAATTTTAATTCCAAACTTGCATACGGCTCCAAGAATATTTTAATAAAATTTTGTTTACACAATGAAAGCTTAAAATAAGCTCTTATTTTCTAAAAAAGTCGTTTGTAAATTCCGGTGTCAGTCAGTAATTTCTCATTTTACGAACAGAATTTGTCTGTGCCGGAAAGGGTTAAAAGAAATATTCTTTACCCCTTTTACAAAATTTGAAAGAAAATTTAAAACTAAAATTGGAGTAATGGAAAGAAATTGCAAAGAAAAAATATACCCAATATTATATTCTTACAAAATATCTTAATGAATTTCTTTTTCTATATTTGTTAGATAATTAATTTTCTAGAATTGGAAATATCTGATATTATTAATTGTCGTTTTCCATTTGGAACTCCATCGAACTATCAATGGCTTTATATATACTTTATATAAACTTTAATTTTATTTCGGATGTAAATATGTAAATACTAGTTGTAATATAGTTAAAGTGTGCACTGCGTGTTAAAATAAATATAAGCATATAAAATCAGTACGCGGGTTCAAACTGCCAAAGTCACAACATTTACCTTCAAACCCGGATACATTGCTTTAAATTGCAACATATCATATGATTAACAAAATCAAATGATATCACATTTCTTTTCTAGGAAGTAATCTGATCCTAGATTCTCTTCCTAGATTAGTACTTATTTTTGTGGGGCAACTTATTTTTTTTACTAAAATACTATTCCATCTATTAAATGGATATGTAGTAACAATAATTACATTTTTCTGGGAAACGTATTCAATTAATTTAATGGAGTTGAAAAAAATAAACATTTCAATTAATCAGAACAGATTTATTAAACTATAAAACTTGTTAATTAGATTAAAATAGATAAAGACCATATTACACGTGATGTTAAGAAATGTAGTCTATTTATAGTTGCGTCTGCTATAATCATTTGACCAACTTAATTCGATAGCTAAAAAAGGGGTAAGGAATGGGCCCAACGGAAAAAAAAATCAGAGAGAAAAATTGTCTAAACTAAGAAGTTATTATTTTTCTAAGAAGGAAAATGTTGTTGTTTCTATTATATAGCACAAAAAAATATATAGATATAAAAAGATCAAGTAAAACTTATTTCACCCACATTCTGTTTTCCATAAAAAAGGAAAAATTCATAAAAGTATTGCAAAATCACTTAATTTCTTTAAATTATGGAAACTGTATTTGTTCTCGTAGAAACCAAAATATTCATATTATGAAAGATACATCGAAAATTTCATAATACATTTTTATTTTCAGTTAAGCACCAAAAATTTTCGCATCATTAAAACATAAAAATGTTGCGCAGATAAACCTGCTTTATGACTTTATTTCTCTAGAATACCTTATCCAAATTCTTGAGCTTAAATAAAGTCGTTAGAAAGAAAACCAAAAGAAAAAAGAATGGAAGATGGAATTCCTGAACATGTTTGTTTTCAGAAAAGAAATCCAAGGAAGTGTACCGCAGAGCGCAGATGAAGACTGCGAATTTCTCCCGAGAGGTTAGAATTTATTCGTGGTAAAATTCTTCGACGGAAGTTAAACTTAAGTTTGTTTTAATGGTGGCTTGCTTGTAAAAGAGACAGAAAGACAGAGAGAGAGAAGGTTAGAAGAGATTTTTGTTTTAACAATAAATTTCTTCCATATCCCCATCGGAAGTAAAAATTATAAATTGATTGTATGTCTCATGCTAATACCAAGAAAAGCAAATTTATATTTAAATGAAAAACAAAAACGAAAAAGAAAACTGCTTTATTGCCAGATTTTATTTATGCATGAGAGCGGTTAACGCTAACTAAATGCATTTAAAATTTAAAATTAACTGTATACACCCAGAAAAAAAATTGATTAAAACTACAAAACATGTTTTGTTGAATACATTTTGGTTGTTATAGCAAAATTTTTTGTTGAAGTAAAAAAATTGGTTTTGTTGGTTGGACAAAAAAATAATGTTAACAGTCTTACAAAATTATAACAAAATTTCATCAATTTTACTTGAATTAACAAAATCTGTTTGTAAATTTTGTAATTCCAGCAAAATTTTGTTGTTTTTGCAAAATTTAAATTGTTGTGTTGCAGCTATAACTTTCTCACGTAACTCGATTTATTTGACTAATATAGCTATATAATTAAAGGATTAACATAATTTTTGGATAATTAATTTTTTTTTTCATTGGGACGGACCAAGGTAGTTTTAGAAATCCCCCTGTCCCATTTATTACTTTCTTCTATCTTTACAAGAAGAAAGTATTGGAACCATAAAAATTTTTGACTTCCGGTTTCCGACGGATTTTAGAAGGTCCTGAACACGATTTGCCTGTTTTTAGAAAATGACTGTCAATGACTCTGTCTGTCTGTATGTGACAAAAATTTTGTGGGCGCTCAATCTCAAGAACTAATGCACGGAATTTAATAAAACTTTACATACAGTTACTTCCAGATATAATTTGTTGCTGATTAGTTTTTGGTGTAAATCGCGCAACAGGTGGCGCTGCTATGTTGCATTTTTCGCGATTTCTGCAATAGCTTTATCTCATTTTTAGTAGTGAATTGCGCCTGTAATCTTTGAAGAATAACCAGTCAATTTTTATCCTGCTTTTTGCAGGCGTAATTCACTGCTGAAAATGAATTAAAAATTAACTATGTGTTGCCGTATGCTGGGCTTTGTATTGTCGTCTCATGTTTGCCGCAGAAATTTGCGTGCTCCTGATGATAATTCCATCTTGTGCTGCGGTTGCAGCCGGTTCGCATTTATAAGAGTGAGAAATGCCGAGTTTGGATATCGTTCCTTGTATCTCAGTTGTAGAGCCTCAGAGAGCTGTTCTGAGGACCCAGGATAGAGTCCCAGCTTGGGGCATTTTTCACTCTCTCGGTTTGCGCTTGAAAAAAACAGGATAAAAATTCACTTGTTATTATTCAAGGATTACAGGCGTAATTCACTGCTGAAAAGGAATTAAAAAATAGTTAAAATTGCTTATTTAGATTGGTTCATTTAACCAAAGTTTTTGTAGTATAAACAAAACAAGTTCGTAATATAACATATTTTATTATTTAAACAAACAAAAAGTATTTTGTTGAAAAAAGAAAACAGATTGTTAAAATAACATATAGCATATATCTATGTAACAAAAAGAATTTTGTTAATTCAAGTAAAATTGAACCATTTTAATTGAATTAACAAAACATTTTTCTGCTGACGATACAATTTTTTTTTTTTTTTGGGAATTGCAAAAAAAAAAAAAAAAAAAAAAAAATCAACAATATTTTTTTTGTTGATTCAAACAAAATTTCCATTGACCCATATTTAAAAGAAAAGTTTTGTTGGGTAAAACAAATTTTTGTTGATTCAACAAAATTTTTTTCTGGTTGTACTACATATTCTTTAAGCACTTAACAAACGAGTTGTTTTGTCTCAGTCTTTCGCGGTTTCCGGGCATTTTTAGGTGCGTGTGTAATTATATAAATAAGTAGCACATGCATAGTTAACGTCTGGTCCGTCCGTTTGTCCGTCCGTCCGCATATAACAGCGCAAAAACTACCCAACCGAATGGTTTGAAATTTAATATATATTATCGTTGCAGATTTTGTCGAGTCATTTCAAATTTTAGGAAAATCAACAAAGAAAAATCTCCATGGTGAATTTTGCAGCGCTGTCTAGAGTAGAAAAAAAAAATTCACATTTGTAAAAATGGTATACTTAATAATAAAAAAAAAGGTATGCTCATTTTGCTCATAGCAGACGATAGAATTCATTTTACTGAAATAATAAGAATGATTTTTTACATTGTGAAACTAATTATAAAAAGAACTCACCTCATTTGTCACGTTTAACGTACAATTTACAACTTGTTTATAATAATGGTATTGCTTCTAATCGAAGTTTTTATGTGCTTACACTGTTAAAAATTTGCAGCACACTGTCCAGTCATTTGGCCGTTTTTATGGAAAATGTTTACATAACCGTAATTTAACTCTATTCTGACCATAAAATGGGCAATAATATGGTAAGAATACGGTTAAAATACGGTTATGTGACCGTTTTCTATACAAACGGTCAAATGACTGGACAGTTTGTTGCAAATTTTTAACAGTGTAGTACTCTAATTGTAAAAATATGAATTTACGAATTTGTAGTATGTTTTTAAGAAATAGTGTAACACACGAAATGAAAAAGTATACCGTCCGTGGACGGAATTAAATTTATCCATACGATGGGTTTTCACGTAATTCTACGATGTCCGTCTTAGGAAGTCAGAATGGAAAAACTTAAATTTACGTTACAAAGGGTTCTTCTATTTCAAATTTCATTATTTCATCAAGAGCAGTGATTGAAACTGGTGTTAATATGTCAAACACTGTCAGTTTTTGTTATGTCAGTCCATGACTTGCCTCGCAAATAAAGCCAAAAACTCGATAGCCAAACACCATATATATGTTCAACATACTAAAAATTTTCTAGTAAAAATTTATGGCAATACAGAGAAAAGTAGAGGAAAGCAGTGTAAAACCGCATAGCAGAGTAAAACCGGATATTTCAGTTTCGATTCAGTTTGAGCAGCTCTCTAACAGGTAGTAGTTGAAATACTTAGATCTAGGCAAGAAGAAAATGTGGTCATTACTGTATCTACATATTAGCTTTTATGTAGTTCCTGTTTTGAAAACTTTATTTCATCATTTTTTTTTGTTTTATTGTTTGCTAGTTTTTAAAATTCTTAAATATGAACAAATTTAAAGCTGAAACTTTTCATATTATTGTTTGTAGAATATTTAATGAGAATTTATTTCATACATTGAACATATTGCTAGCATTTATAGGCGATTTTTCCCGTTTTATGATTCTCCTTCTTTTGCCGTATAACCGAATATCTTAATTGGGATAACAACGTATACTAGAAAACAATGGTTGAAGAAAAAACAGCCAAAATTACACAGCAAGAATTGTTACGATTTTTCTCAAACTAAATAGGTTAACTTACCTCAAATTGTAATGAAAGTTGTTATGGTTTTGTCTTTGAATATTAAATCATTACACCTATAATTGAAATACCGTTAGTACCAGTTATACTAAGTATTGCTAGTTTGTTCATTGTTAGTATTGTTGCATTGTTGTAACTTAGTTAATGTAGCAAAATAAAATATTTTTTTCCTTTTCAAAAGAAATCCTAAATTATTTCATTTACTGTAAGTTTAAGATTTAACCTCCACGATCTAACTCTACTGAGGGGCTAACACAGTGAGGTAGTCTAGCGAAATAAAGTTATAAAGCAGGTTTATCTTTTTATCATTTTGATGTTTTAAATATGCGAAAATTTTGGATCCTAATACCGGGTGATCTGACTTCTTCTAGATAAGTATTTATTAATAAAAATGTGATAAACAAATCATATGTTTATAATGATCTTGTATACAAGGAAAAGTATTTACGCAAAAGTTCCATTAAATTCTATTGGAAATTCTAGTTGCAAGAAGACACCAGTGATAAAGTAAAACTATTTTACAATAACTTTCCTTTACTTTTGAAATCCATTCAGTAGAATTTCAGTTATAAGTTATGTTCCTTTTCCGTGATCAAGGCTCAGTATATACAATAAGTATAACAACTATTTCCTGAACAAATGAAAATAATAATGAATAATAAGGAATTTTTCGTGATTCTTATGATTATTAAGCAATGATTTCTTTCCATGTTCATAAAAATTTTATCATAAATAACATGACGATTTTACCGTTCTTGAAAGAAGTAAGCAACTCTGTCCCTTAAAAATCTATTTTATAAACAGAGTGAAACTGTGTTGTACTGTCCTCTAAAAAAACACAGAGTGAAATGTTTCCTTAAAAAAACCCGCCCGAGTACTTCATCAAATATGTCACTGAAGTTATTTTTGTTTTGTTTTGTTCTGTTTTATGCACCATTTATAATAATAAAAATAGTTAAAAATTTCTAAAAAAGAAGCGCTTCAGTTTTAAAATAGTTTAAACTAACAATTGCAGAATTTTGGAAAAACATGAGTTTCATTTTTACAGATTTCCTTGTTATAATAGAGTTTTAGAATGATCTACATAAATTTTTAATTGTTTTCATGTTAAACCATTAATATGTAATAAAATGCTTCATTTGCAGCTGATTATGTCAGGTATGTTTTTTTTTTTCAGTTAACATGGGTTACTTTTTGGAATAGTTTTTTTTTTTTCAAATTCTCGTTTAATTGTTTTTCACTATGTAATAAAATGATAAGATGTAAAATGCTCAACATTAAAATCTTAGTCAGAACACGTTGTAAAAATTTAGCAATGTTTAATTTTTTGCATTCTTTATTATAGTTCATATAGACAAAATTTCAAAAAAATGTTTTTATTTTTTTTTCTTTAGAGGACAGCACAATATCTATTTACAACAAATTTTAATATTTAAAATTCTATTAATTCAAAATTCTCTTCTTTCGTTTAAACATTTTATTTGATGCCAAGTAAACAAGCAGCGTATTCATCTATTTATTTGGGGTGGCTCATATTTCTCTATACATTAACCGTAATGGTTTTGCTGCGCATAAACATATATGGAAGCGCACGAAAAGTAATGAAAATAAACCATTCTAATTCAAACTTTATCATCTCTTTCAAATGGAGAGAATGCAATTAATTTGGAATAAAATTAAACGTATCAAAATGACTAGATTTTATTTTAAGGCATTATTTCCCAATTTTATCTCAACAATATTTCTGTTCTTTATCGTCGAACTCTGATTCTAAACTGCGAATTTCAATTCCAAACTGCTCATGGTTGCAGAATGCAAGAATCCTTATACTGGTGGAGTTAAGTGACCTTATCAAATTCTTGGAAAACAGTTTTATTAAAAAATCGATGTGAATTAATGATGAAATTTCTCTGTTAGTCATAAATACAGTAACATCATTGAATTCCAAACACCTTGGGACCTCGCAGTTTGTCTGATATTCGAAATGTCCTTTATTTATGAGTAAAAGCATAACAAATATATAGGAATTTAGGGATTGAAAAAAGTTCTCGCTAAATAGAGGTGCCCCCTATTCTGGAGTGACGGTTATGAAGGCTTACTATGTTATCATTTCTCTAATATTGTTTACAGAACATTTCACGATAAACCTATTTATCAACAGATAAATAGGTACATGGACCGACATGAATCTACCCTATTAAAATCGCGTATCTATGTATGTAACCTCAAAAACCACAGGGCGCAGGGCGACAAAATTGACACACGGGTTGCTGGTAGGGGGCCCATGAACGATTAGGGCAAAAAAATCGAAAACTTTGAATAGATATTTTCTTATTTTATGTTTTTGACGAATTTTTACCTTTTTTTATGTTCAACCCGTAATCGCGTGAGTTCTAACCAGTTCTAAATGTTTACTGCAATGTGAGATATACATATATCGTACGCTTTGCGCTTAACTATTACTTTTTTTTTTAAAAATAAAGAAAAACATTTTATCACAAACATCAACAAAACTTTTTATTCTTTTTATTCCTTTATTCAAAATATCTTCTGCTGCCATAGCAACATGATAAATTAAATTTCATAAAAAGAAAATGCACAGTAGTAGAAAAATATTTTTCTAAATCGAATAGTTATTGAACAACTCAACAGTTTAACAGGGAAATTCTTATTTCTTATTTAGATATTTTAAAGTTGTTTGTTTGGTTGTACTGATTTTTTTTTTAAATTTTGGTTTTAGAATTAAATTCATGAACTCCCGTGCGTAGAACGGGTTAAACAGCTAGTTTTAATATGAATTTTGAACTTTGATTATACAATGTCGTTAAACAGAAAAAAAATCATTATTTTCATACGGTATTTAAATAAATATAGAAAGTATATCATAACCAGTGTCTAGCATAAAGTTATTCTATATTCTCGTTTAACAAATAATAATAATAATAATAATAATAATAATAATAATAAGCATGCAAATTGCAATACATGCCATGGACTTATAGCTTAACAAAAAATAATAACACTAAATTTTGAAGTAGATGTATCATGGTAAAAAAAATAAGTAAAATAAAAAATACTTTGTACAAATTTATAGTGAAAGGTAATTTTCTTAGATGAAATGAGAATTTTATTAGATTCACAGAATGTCTTTCAAATGTAATTAAACTCTTTATATATATATATATATATATATATATATATATATATTGTAATGTGCATGGTATTTTTTTTTTCTTTAAAATCAAATTAGTAGCTCTATGTTCGATAACAAATTCATTCATTTGATGTTTAATTTTTAATTTAAACGCTAATGGTCGATTGGGGCGGAGAATTTCCGAATTTTTATTCACGCCGCTATCTCACCGAACTAGTTAAACGAGGTTTATAGCTGTTTAACTATTTAAGGAGGTGATTTTGTTTTGCAGAGCAACTTAATATATTGAGTTTTCGTATATCGTTGGTTGGTATTAGTAGTTCAGCAAATATAGTTATACTAAAGTGTAAAGACATATAAAAAAAAACAATTTTTTTAAACAAGTTTTTATTATTAGTATTTAATTTCAATTTCCAAGTCATGTAATTATATATATACCGGGTGAACAAAAAGTTCGTTAAAACTTTAAAAAATCATAAAAAGAGAATAAATTATGATAAAGAAGTGCGGTTTGCAAGAAAGGCCTCACAAGGTAGTCGGATTTTTTTAATAGCAAAAAAAATGTTTTGTTAAAAATGTCACTGGTAGAGGGCGCTGACGACCCAAAACTCAATGAACAGGACAACAGTACTCTCCCTCCATTTATTCTTGCACAACTGTTCCAATTGTATCTATAACAATTGTTCAACATGACGTCCAGACCACATTCTTCGTCTTCAGTCCTTTTGCCGTGCGAAATTTTCGCAACACGACAGTTGCTGACTCTCCATTCAAATAGCACAACTTTACCAACAACGCTCGATCGGGTAATGATAACATTCTAAAAGCGAATGAAAAATCCTCGTGTATCCCGGTCTTCTATCGCAGGATTAATTTGCATAATTCTGCTGAATCTCTCGCATGTTAGCGCCATCTACAGGTGACTTTTTTAACTAAAATTTTTTGGTGCAAAAAAAAAAAAAAAAAAAAAAAAAAAATCCGACTGGCTTGAGAGCTCTTTGTTGCAAACCGCACTTCTTTATCGTAATGTCTTCCGTTTTTATGGATTTTTAAAGTTTTAACAAAATTTTGGTTCACCCGGTATACATAATTTTAATACCTTTGAATTTCAAAATACATTAAACAAGTTCTGCCATCAAATCTAACCAAATTTCCTATTTAAAGATAGGTAATTATAAAGTGTATACAGAATACAATTCAGTTAATATATAGTTAACAAGTACAAACATCAGATTACTAATGCGCCATTTTAGTGACGGCACGCAGCCAAACATACTAAAAAGTTTTCAAGAAAATTTAAAAAATAAATATACATAATGATACACTATGCCATATAATCTAAGAAAATTGGAATTTGGGTATCAAATGAAATTCGAAATAAAAAAAAAGACATATGCAGAGTTTAATCGTCAGTCTGGCAGAACACTACACATGTCTAAAAAATTATACAATATTTCATAAAATATACTGGCAAATATGCTAAGATCAGTATATTTCTGCCAGAAATATTGCATTAATTAAAGTAAACCAATGGAGAGGAAAAAAAAAACATGAAATATTATCTCTCTATATATATCCAATAAAACCTCCATAATGGACACCTCTGTTTAGAGGACACTTTTTCAATCCCCAACATCTATACATTCGTTTGCTTTTACCTCCGACTCCGTAAAATTCCGAACTTTATTTAATGATGGCCTTATTTAATGACAGAATGTCTGCAATTAAAATGAGGCAAAGATTAATATTAGAAAATTGTGGTAATAAAATTCAATAACCGTAAAGACGCGTGTGTAAATAACCAGTGAAACAGACGGTAAATATGGATTTATAATACTAACCGAAACCAATTGTTATTTTAATAAATGGATATTCAATATAAAGGGCATGTTGAAACATTAATCTTTTAAGCTGCTCTGTCGATTCTAATATTTCTTTCACACTTTCATTTTAATTCTTTCACTTTTGTGTTTGTGCTTTGTTAGTGATGTTGAACTCCCAAGAATTATGATATTTTGATGAAATGGTAGCGATGAGTTTCATGTATGAACATAAATTATCTTTGTAGTTTATTACGTGCTAAATTTGTACAGTATTTTTTCTTCATACTATTTAGTTTTTTTCTCCTAACGTGTATTTTCTTTCTTTTCTAGGTAAGTAAAGATATTCTGTTGATTAATTGAATTATACTGTGGGTGAGTGAAAGTTTACAAAACCAGCGAAAAATAAGTATTTTTGTATGTGATTGTATTTCATTTATTTCTTTTATAGTATATATCAAATAGTTGAATCTTCAGTCAACTGTTTTAATATTTTTAATAAAGGTAGAGGAACTTCGGGTAATATGGAACACTCTAGATTAATTTTGATACAATTATTCAAATTGGTAAATAAATCATATGAGTTGTAATTTTCCAACTGGACGAAAACTAACTATGATCAATAAGGTTAACTGGATGAATTATGTCCTCCAGATTCGACCGGGATGGCTCAGTTGGTAGAGCATGGCAGCTTCAGCCAAGATATCACAGGTTCGTATCCTGGCCCGGACATTTTTCGTCCAGTTGGAAAATTACAACTCATAATATGGAATACTATTTACATTTGGGGCAATACCGCGTCCCGATATTGTTTAAAAACCGAAAACCGAATACAATTACAAACTTCAACAATCTGCGAGTTTTATAGACAAAAAATTTTCTTACCAAATTTCATCACTTGAAAACAAATAATAGTAATAATAAACGTATTTTGAGGGCAATCTGAAATAGTTCGGAAATATGGAATAGTGGGTTAAAATTAAACAAAACGAACAAAATTTGACAAAAAACAGATGTAGTGGTATTAAGAGAACATGATCAAAATATAGTGTCAATTTTAGGTAGTCAGTCAATATACTCCAGTTCATACTTCAGATTTGCACAAATCACAAATATAAGGATCTGTCTTTGCGCCACCAATAATCATAGAGTATTATGAGATATTGGAATACCATATAACTCGACACATGCCGGTTTAAAAAAAAAATACTCTATGTTTATTGGTGTGAATCGCGAGCTAATGAGTATTACATCCTAAACTAGTAGTATTTCGGTGTACAGTATGCTTCATTTCAATGTAAAAATATTACTTCTAATAATGAATAAAAAATATTGAAAAATTATCTCCTTAAACTTTCCAAAGACGATAAACAAATATTTATTCACACAAAGCGCCCTGGCACCAACCGACGAACTGCGCGTTTTGGGGGCATTCTGGAAACATTTTTTAACAAACAAAAACCTTGGTATTCTATATTACCCGACTATTCCATAATACCTGAAGTTCCTTTACGTTTTCAGAATTTTGTGTACATAAAAAGTAAAAAAAAAAAAAATCGTTGCTGCTGCATGATTCTAACGCATTTTTGTCCGTAACTTTTAATAAGTAAAATTAGAAATAAGGTCAGTTAATAAGGTCAGTTTTTCAGTAAATATAATATAGTCACAATAAAATATAGTCTTTTTTTACAAGATATTTCACAGTTATTATTGTGCACGTTTAAGGGTGATAACACCAAGGGTAAACACCAAGACAAAGTATTTTTGCATTGGAAACTGGGGTCATAAACCAATTATTCTGTTACAAATATACGGGGTATCTCACTGTGTAACCAAACTCTGATTTTCTACCATAACTGTAACAAGGACTTGGCAAATGCGGTCACCAGATCGCCACTGACGACCAAGTTTTTTCTAATCTGGCGACCAAGTTTTTTAATCTGATCGTTTTTTTTTTTACAAATATCGACCTAATAAATAAACACAAACGGCAATTTTGGTCCTTCACCCCCCCCATTCTCGTGCGCGGCAAGTAGTGATCTTCCTCATCTCTCGTACTTTTAATGGAAAAGCCATGCCCTTTAAAAGACAAATTTAAAGGGCATTTTCCATCTTCATGCACAGAAAAGCCACTCTTTTCCGTTCTAGTTATCTAAGGTGTCAAGTAATGTGTGTGGGCGGGGAGGGGAGGGGGAATAAAACAGTAAGAAATAATGTCAATCCAGCCTCTGTAGCATGTAAAATTGGATACAATGCTAAAATATGTTCTTTTTTTTTTCTTTTTAATTTTAAATCGGATTTTTCTGTTCAGAATTAAGTGATTATAAGTAATTCCTTTGAAGTAAATCTATGAAACTTAATTAAAGTTTCAGAAATGATTAATTTTAATTATATAATATGTATTTATTAAAAAAATTCTTCCGTTGAAATGTTTGGCACCTTTATTATCATGACCCATGTATGCACCACTCGCATTGCATAATAAGTTGGCGCCACCCATGTTTGGTAACAAGTGACTGGTACCGAATTGTTTACCAATGTTTCTAAAAGTAGAGTAAATACATTTTACTGGCGACTGGAATTTTTTGCTGGTTACCAGATTTTATAGAATTTGTAAAGCCGTGACAGTAACACTATTAACGATATTTTAGCGAGACGTTTTACAGAGTAATTTTGCTTTACGCGAAATGGGATGAAATCGCAGGTAGCGTTAGAAGCGAAGTGCAATTCGATCAGTGACACCGCATGTACCGTCAGCTACATTCTGAATTGCGTCCATATCAGTGTTGCTTAGATATGAATGACAGCCATTTCTATCACTTCCCGTGTAGTCATCACATGTCATAGAAAACAATGTAAGTCTAATAATTTTTTTTTTTACATTATTAATGATAAAGTTATGAGCTAAACTCCAGGTTCGGCACGGAGTGAGACACCCTGTATTTCTGAAGGAATAATTGAATCGTGATTTGATTTTGTTATATAGAAATCGTCTGTCACGGGATTATTACTGCAAAACGTTTGTACTAATAATTTTGTGATATCCTATATGTCTACCTATTTATACAGGATGCATATTTATTACTAAAACTAACACATGTAAGCCAGACGCAATTTATTTCAGTTAGAATATCAAGTTAAGTAAGCAAAAAATGTTCACTAGCTGCAACAATGCATGTGTATGTATGCGATTGGATATGTATTGCTGCCGATGTTAGATACATGGCAATTTCTTACACGCATTAGTTTTATAAGCAAATATAGGGTACTTTCGTGTATATATATATATATGTATATATATATAATATATATAATTATAATATCTTTGAATTTCAAAAAACATATCAAGTTCTAATATATATATATATATATATATATATACTCGAAACACTCATATATGTGCCATATACATCATTATATACATATTATTTACGTCTTATAATGTCATATATACATCATAAGACGTCTTATACACATGTCATATAGCATATGCATCATATATGCGTCATATATGAAAATGACTTGGCCATATGCGTCAAGAAATGTTATATACATCATATATTATTATAATGTCATATGCTTTATAATTTGGCGATGAAACTTGGTCGCTTAGCCTTTCATCCTTGGGGGCCGCTATAACACGAAAGTACAGTAAATAGCTGCGAAGAAACGCGTTTTTGGGTAGTATTTTAAAAGATATTTCGATGTTTAGTGAAAAATACTTACCAATCCAGTTTTTAAATTAAAATGTATAAGTCATAATCTAAAAATGTAATTATTATTATTTTTAAATCATAATTTCAACTGCCGTAAAAAATTTTTAAGTGATCAATTAGCTCTCGAGTTTTTCAGCATTGAAAGATGGATTCATTGATTGATTATCCAGTTTTTTTCTTGTTTTCTTAAAAACAAAATTTAGTTATCGGAATGCAATAATAATCTGCTGGTTATAGGTCAGAAAAAAAATCGTTATCTAACTCTGATAAATTTAGTCTTTGTTATGCAACCTTTTCTGAACCTGTTCCGAACAAACAGACAGACAAACAGATAGACAAAATTAAATTAAATGTAACTTTTGTATATGTGTCGCCTAAATAATTGAATGAACTTAGAAAAAGGTGTTTTTCTGAAAATCAGAAAGATACACTCAAATTTTATACATTTTATGCATCTGCCATAAATGTCGCTACATCTCGCAACGAGGCTAACGAAATAGAAAGGCTACCGCGGTGCTTTACGCGTATCTTTTTTTACAGACCGGCGGAGTCACGTGATGCTCGAATGCACCAATGAAGGTGTACGAAAAGAGCATCACGTCACTCTAGTGGTCTGTAAAAAAAGATAAGTGGAATGCACCGCGGTAGCCTGTCTTTCTAGTTAGCCTCGATATAGAGGATGCTCTGCACTTTTGTAGTAGGTTCTTTTCTTCTATCTATCATAGGTTTCGAGCTGGGACGATAACTTCAAAATTTAGCCCCTAGAGGGGCTGCATTAATTGTTATAGACAGAATATAGTCGTTTAACTTAGTCCTCGTTTCTCATAGGTTTCCAGAGCAAGTGTCTCGCGGCAAACATCACGTGATCTTACTTAGATTATTGTCCTTTTACATCTTTAAATATGCTTTGCTTAAAAAAGCATTTGATAATATTACACTTAAATGAAACTTTAAATATTAAATGGCACTTTAACGTAAAATATTAAGCGCATTTTGTCGTATTTAAATTAGTATTTTATTTTATTAATATAAATAAACCTAATTGTTATCAATATCAAAATTAACTTTTATTACAATAGTCTATGAATAACATTTTAAAATCAAAAAGTAGAAAAAAAAATAAATAGAATATTTAAGTAAGTATTTTATTTTTAAAATAAAAATAAATCTTTAATTGTTATTAACATCAAAATTTACTTTTGTTAAACTTATTCCATTTATTATAAAAAATATAAAGCAACCAATAAAATACTTTTAAATTAAAAAGTTAAAAATAAAACTGAAATAGAATATTTCACCGATAAAGCGTTTATAAATGAAAAAGTAAAAAAAAAAAAAAAAAAAATAGCAACCTTTAATAGAGTATTTTAACAGATAAAACATTTGAAAATAAAAATCTAGAAGAAAAGTTGAAAAAAAAAAAAAGACGTGGGATTCGAACTCATGCTATCTAGTTTCAAATGCATCGCTCTAACAATTCAACCACCAAACACATATCCGTTTAGCGACAAAACATTATAATAAGTAGGCAAATCTGTGATCTGAAGGCAGGAATCTAAGTATGATCACGTGATGTCAGCCTCGAGACACTAGTGTTTCGAGATGGACCGATCACTTCAAAATTTTGCCACTAGAGGCGCTGCATTAACCTGTTATATAATAGAATATAGTCGTTTAACTTAGTCGCTGTTTCTAGCTTTATTTCTCACAAGTTATTTAAATGTAACCCAGACTTTACTCTTGAATCCGGTATAATAATATCTGAACATGTTTAATTCATTTCCTTTCTTTTTCTTTATTAACCCGTGAGCATTAAAAATAATTAATTTCTTTGCAGACGTATTGCAGTCATTTCATAGCGTAAATGATATAACTGTAAATAATTCTTTTTAAAACTTTGGTAACATATTGCTTTTTGCATACGATATTTTTCAACAAATGAGATTTTTTTCCCCTCGCAGCAAAATTGTGAAGAAATTAAAATTATTATTTCTGTTAACAGATGTCATTATATTTTTCTCTTTTTAAAAATAGAAATGTTTCCTCTGTTTCAATACATGTTAGCAGTTTGAAAACATGAGAAATCTACATGTTATTGCCATCTTTTATGAATATTTTGTTTTACAAGTTTTTTTGGCATTAGAATTGTTTAGCAGATGGGAAAAGCAAATAAATCGCTGCTATAAATGAAGGAATAAAATTTTTATTAGTACTTTAGTGATTTTGTTTCTATATATATATATAAAAAAAATCTTATATCAATTTTACAAATGCATGCAGTAAAACTGATTCTTGAATATTGGGACATAATTATATTAGCTTTATATTCCGAGAATTACAGTAACTTTAAAACTCATCGCTTCTGACATTCATCTACATCTAATTTAAAATGTTGAAAAACTGGTGTGATACAGAAATGTGGTGTTATAGTTAATGAAAAATCTGATTGAGCTGCAAATTGGAAAAACTTGTTCTGTTCAACCGTATAATCTTTTTATATATTATTTGGTAATTTATTTATTTTACATTTAGATACATGTATTGATATATACATATATACATATATTTATATATAGATAGATATAATTTTTAATTTCTGTTTTATTTGCATTTATTTCATTTATTTTTATTATTACTATTTATTATATACGTGTTTTATAAAATTTACTTTTCAAATTTATTTATTTGTTTTTTACTTCGTCTTTGTTTATTATATATATATTACCATATATTTTCAAGTAACTTTTTTTTTTTACTTTTCTGAATCTGCCGTTTTATTCAAGTTGCTTCCTATTTCTCCTTTTGGCCTGTTTTCTTTTCATTGGCTGATGCCTTCTGCTTTCTCATGGGCTGTTTTCTTTAAGACATGTTATAACATTTTTTAAACAAAATAACATAAAATTCCCCACTTTTTTTTGCGATTTTTTAGCGCACTTATACAGTAATAACAATGGGCTTTTTTTGCAAATGAAAGAGCATATCCTAAAGTTAAAAAAAAAATTATTCGGAAATTGATTGACGAATAATCCTCTGGTGGACTTTGATACAGGTGTGTGCAAAAAGTGAAGCGTTCCGCGGAAGATGAATCTCGGACTGTAACTATCTGTTAACATCTGTAATGATTATCTGTATAAAAAAAAAAACAAAAAAAAACCCTTTAAATTTACGATATTTTGTGTAGTCTTTCTCGGATGGGTTTATCATATTTTCGATCCTGAAGAAAATGGCGGCCGTTCAAAGTTTAAGTTGACGATTTTAGACAAAATTTTCGGATTTAAATCGCGCAAAAAAATATTTACAATTCGAATATTGAAAAACGCGTCCGTGAAGGACTACAAAATAGTATATACTAGAAAATTATGAAAATTTCAACCAAATCGGTCGATTCAATCTCGAGTTCTAGCTCAGAAAAAAAGAAAACCCAATGTGGGTTGAAAGATTCTTAGGTATGTGCCTAAATTGTTCCTTTTCTTTTTTGAAAATGAATATTTAACAGTGCCCAAAAAGGAAACATAGTGATAACCAAAACAGGCATGGCCCAATTTGGGCACATACCTAAGAATCTTTCGACCCAAATTGGGTTTTATTTTTTTCTGTGCTGGTACCGATTCGTAAAATAGAGTTTCGAGAAAAACAGGTTTAAATTTTTACAACGTTTTTAAACAAACATAGATAACAGTGACAATTTTCAACTTGTATAAAATCATCTATACAATACCCATATAATGAACCCTCCTGGACATCCACTTCCGCAATTCTTTTCTTTCTACCTAACAATATGCTAAAACTGAGCCTGTTCACTGCAACACTAATAGGCGGATAGGATAACTTTCGAACTAATACGAATTTCGAAAAAAAAAAAAAACATGTTTACCACAAAGTTTTTGAGGGTTTATGAAGTGAAAATATGCAAAAAGAAATTTCAATTAAAAAAAAGTTATAATATGCCTTAACCTGTCTTTTTCTTGACCAGTTTCTTTCAGTCTTTCTCCCCCCTTCAAAGTGGTGGCACATCTTCTTTGTGCCTGAGGAAGAAAGACAAGTTTTTTCGAAAGGCCTTGCACATTTCTTATTTTTTATGGTGTTAATAAGAAGGTTTCTGCTTTTATTTTTTGCATCTATTTAACTATCTAAATGTGATACTCGGATATACATGCTTTATTTTTTTCCTTCGTTAGCCTGATAGATCAAAAGTTATTTCTTCTAAAAAAGCTTATTTAATAGCTGAAATAAAATGAACTGTGGAAAATTCCTCAACTTTTTAACATATTACTTTTTTAATATTACTCAGCGAATAAAATTTTTTTCCCCTCGCAGCGAAATTGTGAATAAATTTGAATTACTATTTTTGTTAACAGATGTCTCTATTATTTCTTTTTTCAAGAATAAAAAAGTCTTTCTGTTTAATATATGTTAGCAATTTGGAAAACACGAGAAATTTGCATGTTATTGTTATCGCTATGAAGGTTTTGTTTTACAAGTTTTTCGGCCATTAGAATCATTCAGCAGATGGCGAGAAGAAATGAATTGCTGTTATAAATAAAACAACGGAAATTCGATTAGTTCTTCAATGATTTTGTTTCTATGTAAAAAAGATAATTTCTGATATCGCTTTTACCAGTAAAAAGGATTCTTCGATAAAAAGACATAATGATATTCATCTTTATATTCTGCACAATTAAAGAAAATAGGATTCATTGATTTTTGCATTCATCTACATCTATTTATCTCTCGACATATGATACCTGGACATGCATGATGCATGCTTTCTTCTCTTTTTTCCTTTCATTAACCTGATAATAAAAAAGAAGAGATTATTAATTTTTAAACAATCGTATTTGTTGATAATAAAATGAGCTGTGGAGAACTTTACTTGTAACAGGTTACTTTATTACACATTTTTCGATGAATAAGATATGTTTTTTCCTCGCAGCAGCATTCTTTCTTTCTTTTTTTTTTTTTTTTAAGAATAAAACTAGCTGACCCCCGTCTGGCGTTTTCCCGGCCCCATGATAAAAAATTTAAAAAGAAACATAAAATTTTTATTATTTTATATCTTTAACCGGATTTTGTATGAAATTATATTTTAAAATGAAAAATTCGCGAAAAAATATTGATATTTAGTGATAAAGGCGCTCATATTTTTTTTTTTTTTTTTTTTTTTTTACGTAGGGTCGTTTTATAGTTTTAAAATAAAAAGTTCTTTTTGTCTGAAGTCTTGGAAATCTCTATTGGTGATAAATAAAACGGTTTTACAGCCCGTGTAAAAATTTCGGGAAAAAATATTGTTTTCTAGTTGTAAAAGAAATGTTTTCTTCTCGCTTTTTTGTTTGTTTGCTTGTTTTCGCGTGGGCTCCTTTAACATAGCAATAAAAAAATTGTTCTCATCTTCCGAACTCTCTGACATTTCAATCCGTTAAAACTTTATAACTGTATCCAATCTCTCTTTAAAAATTTGCGAAAAATATGCATATTTAGTAGTGTAAAAATTTGTTCTTTAAAAAAAAAAAAAAAGCTTTAGATTTCGATTTCAGAGCAAAAATATATTAGAAGGTCTATGCTTTCAATGCAATGGTGACTCCATCTGTTTTCAATTAACCCTTTTTAACACCCCTAGGCTAAACAGGTCAGGGCTAATCCATCAGGTTTCCCCTTTCTGAGCAGAGAAGCCTTCAAAAAACGTTGGCGCGTGCGCAAAGAGACGATATTCGTGTGGAAAATTTGACAAAATGCTCTTTTCGTTTTAAATATATAGATATTGCCATTGTTTGAATGTATGTTAACCATATGGTAACACGGGAAATAATTCATGGTATTGTTATCGTTATGAAAGTTTCATTTTACTAGTTTTAAGGTAGTTTCTACTACAAGAAGTAAAAATCTACCTATTTCAGTGTCCGAAAGAAAAAAAAATCCGAGAAATATCGGTATATTTTTACCGATCATGATCTCCAGATCCCAAAAAACACCCTATATTCAAATGTTGATTTATATATATTTACATACACATATATATTATTATATATACCAAATCTGTTTTTTTATCATGCGATAGCATTCGTATTTATGAACTGATTTAGATGTGATTGTACATGTGTATACAGGACTTACCAAAGTTTCGGCCTAGTTCATTGGCCAGCTTCATCCGCCAACTTGTTTCAAAATAGCAGCCACTTAAAGATTTCAAATTCGAAAAGATGTAACCCAAAATGATTTTCATCTTAAGTGTTTGACCTTGATCCAAGTATTCCGGAGCATTTTTTGTTTCACCTCTATCTTAAAAAAAGGCTGAGATACAGCAGTTTGAAATAGTAGGGTGGCTGACATTTTGAAACAAGATAACAAATTAAAAACTAGTCGTTGGGGGCCACCATAATACTTACCCATCATGGATATGCATAATATAAAATATGAAAATAAAACATGTGTAAACTATTTGTAAAATTCATTGAAATTCGAATAAAATCCTGGCTTGATGACGTCATAAACTTTAAATGCTCGATTACTGAATTGCGTAAAAGAAACATCCTTATAACTCCAAAAATGATAATCCTATTAACTAATGGTTTACTGCGTCGGATTAAGTGTCTCATTTCCAATTAAAATATATCTTTGAATTGAAATTTGAATCAAATACAGGGTCATGAAAAATCGAAGAGTGCGGAAAATAGAATTACAAATATCTCAGCATCTAATTATCCGATTGATTTCATTATTTATGCAAAATTAATTATTTCTTATTGTCTTTTATATTCACTCCTTTAAATAAACAATTTCGAACATTTTTATATACCTTTTATCAGAACGAATATTTCGAGAGTCCGGAAAAAATAGCTCCGGATAATCGAGGTTACTGAAATTCAATAAGCTTCTTCCCATTATTACATATTAAGTACACACCAAATTTCAAGTCTCTTTCTCAATTTGTTCGGGAGATAGCGCGTTTAGAGACACACAGACACACAGACGGACGGCACATTTTTTTTTCTAAAAATGTGTTTTTCGGAATCTCCAGTGTCTCAAACATGTAAATCCGTCAAAAATTTTTTTTTTTCGATTTTTAAAATGATTACAAGACTTACCCTATTACGTATGACGGGTCAGTAAAAACCACAACGTAAGATTCGGCCACGTAATATCTAAAAATTTTAAATTTTTGTGTAGCAATTTTATGATATTGTTATCGTGCAAAAATATATATTTAAAGGAGCTATTTATGTATGAAATCTAAAGTTATTCATGCAATAAAAATAGCCAGAAGAATTTTATTTTTAAAATATTTAATTAATTAATTAATTAATTAATTAATTAATTAATTTTATTGAGGAGTACTTCTTTTAAATGTAATTTAAAAATATTGCACATTGAGTATCTTATTTGGATTCTTGAATGAATAAGCAACACCTGCCAGATATTATATTTATTTTAAACTTCTACGCCACTTAAAAATTTAATTAAAGTAGGCTTCTCTTAAATTAATCACTGTAAAAGTTTTATTTTATATAAAATTTCTTAAAAATAAAATTATATTTTCTCAAGGTTCTAGTTTTCTTTTCTGTAGGCTCAGTTTTATGGCAATCCTGTGCATGCTGTTGGAATTAAGTTTAAAAGTTAAGTTTAAGTTAAGTTTAAGCGCTTAGTTTAAAAAAATCCATTTTTACATACTGTTACAAGACTTCAAAAAGTTGAAATAATAATATATTCAAGCACATTATTTTTAATGGAATTATGTATTTACACGTGAATATTAAAGACGAACGAAAATTCATGCGTCAAGCATAGATTATGAAACACTTTCAGACACATCCAGAAAACTGCAACGAAACTTCGCCGTTAAATAAAGTGAAAGTGCAGTATTAGTAAATAGTTTAGAAAACATATAAGGTAAAGCTAGGAGAGTCTGCGCACAATTCAAAAGAATAACAATAAAAAAATCTAAATATTAATTTTTTGCTAAACTATACATGAATGATTTTTACTTCATTTGTTTTTTATGCATTTCATTACTATTTTGTTGTTATGTTGCAATATAATAGAACAGTTGTAATAAAACCAAGAAAGTTATTTTGCGCAATCTGTCCTTACAGTGTTGGTGTGATTGCGCACATGGGCAGGAGAGATTGTTACTAATAATAACTACAATTAAATTGTTAACAATAATAATTACACTTAAATGACAATGTTGTAAGGTTTTTTTAAACACATATTAGGAGTGAATATTTCAACCTAATGATTAAAGAATTGGAAAAAGAAAATAATTTTAAAAACGATTAAGAAATTTTAATTAAAGAGGAAAAAAATTAAAGAATCAGAAAAAGCAAGTCCAGATAAGACTACAAAATAACATTAAGTTACTTGATAACACGTTTAACTTAAAATTAGTCCATTTTCATTTTTCATTTATTTTAATGCAAATTTACCAATAAGCTGCGTAATCTCTCTTAGCATGGAAACTAATAGGAACAATGCGCCACCTCTCCTAAGTAGCAGATGCGCAATCTCTCCAATTTCAGTAGGAGAGATTGCGCGGCCTTTTATTTAAACATAGCCGCTACTAAAACGAACCGTTGATGTTCACATTGTTAGTCTAGATTAGTAGCTTATGAAAGTCGTTTAAGTTTAAAACATTTTGTACTACTTCAATTGTATAGAAATTCTGATGAATAGCTATGAAAATTCACGCACTTACTTTGGGAAAACAAAACATCAACGTGCACTTTCAAGTAGACACTCCACTACTGCTGTTGTACAACTACCTGGAGTCGCTCACTCTACTCCTTCCCCCCAAACCTCTATGTGCGCAATCTCTCCGACCGCGCCATCTCTCCTGGCTTTACCTTAACACACTTAAAAATCCAGTTTTACCAATTACCTTCCATAGTCAAAAGTGTAGTCGGATTATTTTGTGCCGCCCTGTATATGATCTATAGATTTGCATATATACTACATAGCATGCTAACATTTACTTCAGTTAGAAAATTCACTTTTAGCAATTTTCGCCAATAGATGGAAATTCACTCAAATTCTTATTTTCAAACATGTATTATATTTAATTCAGGTAAAAAACGCATAAAACAATTTAAAACGCACTTTCAGCAATTACCAATTTTAAACGGGAATACCTCTCGTTCTTTGCGTAGCCTTGCATATAAAAATATTTATGTTTCACAATCTTCTATTAGTATACTAAATATTGTTTAGCTGTAAAATGCATTGTAAAATTAAAAATCACGATTAAGAAACTCATACCCATAGTCAGTAATACTTATGAATTCCTAGTCCTGTATATCAGAATTTATACACATCGCGTACTATGCAAAATTTAGTTAAACTTAAAAACGCAAACTGATGTTAAAAATGCACTTCTAGCCATTATGGCTCATAGATCGATATTATTTTGTGTGTCCATGTAAATGAACGATAAATATAATTTTCACCATACTTCTTAGTAAGGAATATATAATAATGCATATAAATTTCATTATATTTGAAATAGTTTAAAATTATTAAAATACACCGCAAACAATTTTTCCCGTAGAACATTATGTAACATAATTCTTTTATGTGATCTCTAAATGAATAATAAATTATTTGCACCCCATATTCAACAGAAAACATGCTTTAGTGCACTTGATAAATTCACACCAAGTTCACATTAATATTTTGAAATAAGAGTAACATCATCAAAATGCAATTGAAACGATTTTCTCTCATTGTCTGTAATGTTACGGAATATTTTTGACTGTCCCTGTAAATGAACTATAAATGCTACACCCTTCATTTTAAATAGTGATCGTACTATAGTAAACGACAATAATATATACAAATTACAGAGAAATGCAAGTATATTAAAGGGTGTTAGGACACCGCCAAGTCACCAGACAAACCGAATTTATCGGTTTGTCTCATCAGCGGTTTGTCTCATCAATTTTGTTGGAAAATGTTGAAAAAAAAAAGAAATTTTCAAATAATTAAATTACTACGTGTGAAAAGCATATTATGGTAAAAAAAAAAAAAAAATCATCTTTCAAATGATATAATTAAAAAGCCATATTTAAAACGATTCTCTTATAGCACCTGAAAGAAAACTTTCCTTTTAGACTTTATAAAAACCCGGGATGCAGCAACATTTCTTATTTAGTCATTTTACACAAGCTGATTTTCGGATGCGTTATTGATCTTACTTAATCAGTCTCGAAAACAGCCGACAGCGGTGGATACGGACTTGAAAACCGATCCCAGTCAGAGGGAAATCATTTGTAATCCGGATTACAGAAAATCGTCACTGGCCGTGATTATATCATTCCATCTTCTGTAACCCGGTAATATTGTTTTTAAAACGAAACCCATTTTTAAAGCCTGCAGGGTCTGGACAAGAGTTGGCGAGCGTAGCTCGTAGTAGGCGATATTAAATAAAATAATAAAAATTATAATACATTAAATAAAATATTATAAAATTCAAACACGTATCTTTTATAATATTCAAGTTTACTTCAGGCCTAATTATGAATTTTTTCGTTTTTTTAAAATTATTATTATTTTATAGATTAAATCGAAGTTTACACGAGTGAAAGTTAACAGAAAAATACTTCGAAATCAGCTAAAAATACTTTGAATGTTTTTTACTTTTTATATTTTCCTGAAAAGAATCGTGAAGACTGCTATAACTTTTATTTATTCTCGAAAAATGTTCGCTATAAAATGCTAAAATTCTTTTCAAGTTCTTCTTTAAAAGTTGTGTGGGTGAAAAATGAATACACTTTTTTTTTTTTCCTCTATTTTCGGGGATGTTTGTTTTTTCTTCTAGTGATTTATTGTAGAATTTGTCAGCTTTCATCATAATCTTTCCAAATATACTTTTCCAAATTGTATTGTTACACAAGTCGATTATTTGAAGTGAATGAAGTTGGATCACATTTGTCGTCCAGGTTTCTAATTCTCGATTTCGGGAGAGAAAATAAAAATGAATGTGAGATGAAAACAGTAATATTATTTATAATAATTGTCTAATTGATAGCAGATGAAAAATAATGTAAAAAAATAAAATTTACAAACTTTTTATTACAATATAACATTTAGAAAGAGGTATGAATGTTTCAAAAATTGATAAGCTCAAATATATCGCGTAGTATATTTAGATTCATATAAGACTATCTCCTGACTTTGTATTAGAGAAATGTTTTAGTAACACTTGGAATTCCAAAAAAAGAAGAACGAAACATACCGGTATTTTTGAGGAAATAAAAAATCAGATAACACAATCTTTCAAGAGAAACTCAGTAAACTCACACTGTAAAAAAAAAAAAAAAAAAAAAAAAAAAAAGATAAACAGTTCTTAATCTAGGAACATATAATATAATAATCACGAAAGAAAATATACAGTAACCTTTTTCGAGTTACCTACGATTCTGAAAAGTGTTCTTTATCTTTAGAAAACTCAGAAGAAAATATATTTTCTAGATTTAAAGAAGCAATTTGTAAAAACAATGTTTATTTTGTTGCCATTGATTTTCGAAATTGTTTCCGAGTAGTTTTTATAGTGTATCAATCAATTTTCTCAAACCAGAATATCGTTTTTTTTTTCGTATGCTATCACCTCTCAAATAAACATTTTCAGCTGCGTAATTAAATTTATGCATCCAAAATTAACAAAATAACAATAATTTTAACGTTGATATTAATTTATCATGTTTGTCTGTAAGACATGTTTGTTGAACATGAAAACGTTTTTTTGAGAAACGATAGCATCTGAAAAACCTATACTGCGAGTTGATAAAATTGATTAATATACAGGGTGGTTATAATATAAGTATCTCTATTTAGAGCTGTCTGTAGCTCGAAGGAATAACTCGAATGAAACCAAAATCGGTACACTTACTATTCGAGAAGGGGGAAGAAAAATGGAACAAAAAAATAATTGCAATAATCACCGACAGATGGCGCTACCGAGTGTGAAATGTAATGTGTAACACAAGAACAAGGAATTAGGGCGTAAAACTGGATGACATACCTAATTTATTGGAAAATGTCACAGTTAATGTGGTTACGCTTTCGCATGGCGGTGCCGATCATGTTCAAGTTCCACATGACCATTGTGCTGGAAGACACAATCCAGGCGGTGCACGACGTGCTCAGTTGCGGAATGTAACGCATCAGGAGTGCTGTTTCGCACATGTTGTGATATGTGGTAAAGTTATTGAGGTTTGCGACATCACCACGGTACACAATATTACACATTACATTTTACACTAAAAGCGCCATCTTTTGGCGATTGTTCCCATTACTTTTTTTTATTGTTCCATTCTTCTTCGACCTTCTCGAATAGTAAGCGATTTTAGTTTCGTTCCGGTTATTCCTTTAAGCTACAGACAGCTCCAAATAGATATGCTTATATTATAACCACCCGGTACTATAAAAGTTACTCGGAAATGTTTCTGAAAATCAGTATGGAAGCAACAGAAACTTCGATTTTATACATGCTTCTTTAAATCTCTTAAATATATTAATTTTTGAGATTTCTGAAGATAAAGAACGCTTTTCGGAATTATTGGTATCTCGAAAGAGTATATTTTCGTTCGCAATTATATTATAATTTCCTAAATTAAAAAAAAACAAAACATCTGTCCTTTTTTTTTTATCAGCGTTGTATATTAACAAAAACAATGTAAAATTCAACATACTCCGTGTATCTTTTCCAGTGTTTGAAGTTTGCTTCATGCGTTATTTTGCTTTATTTTTTTGGATATTTTAATTTAATTTGATAGAATAAATCGATGACACGAGCAAAAGGTAATTGAAAAATACTTTTAAATCAGCTAAAGATACTTTAAATTTATTTACTTTTCATATTTTACTGAAAAGGATCGCGAAGACTGTAGAAACTTTTATTTATTCTCGAAAAATATTCGCTATAAAATGCTGAAATTCTTTTCAAGTTTTTTCTTGAAAAGTTGAGTGGGAGAAAAATGAATATATTTTTTTTCTTTTCAGTGATGTTTGTTTTTTCTACCAGTGATTTATTGTAGGATTTGTCAGCTTTCAACGTAATCTTTCCAAATATTATTTTCTGATTTGTATTATTGCAGAATAATTTGAAATAAATTAATTTTGATCACTTTTGTGAAATTTATTCTCATTCGGGTTACTAAATGTATATTTTGATGTGAAAATATACATGAATGTGACGTTAAAATATGAATATTATTTATAATAATTCTCTAATAGGCAGCAGCTGAAAAATAAATTAAAAAAGTAAAATTTACAAATTTATCTTACAATATAACATTTAGAAAGAGGTACGAATGTTTCGAAAATTGATAAGCTCAAATTTCTCGCGTAGTATATTTAGATTCATATAAGACTGGATTATGGATATGCATAGTATAAAATATAAAAATAAAACATGTGTAAACTATTCATAAAATGCATTCTAATTCGAATAAAATCGTGGCTTGATGACGTCATAAATTTTAAATGCTGTATTACGAATGATACTGGTGTTTCAAGTGACGGTCAAAAAAGACTTTCAAGCAGCAGTGTGGGGAGTCTGTAGTTCGGCCGAGAGTGGTTCTTTGATGGTTTCGGCGTGTTTAAACATAGTATGAAATGGACCACTGATTCAGCTGGCTATTAGCATAAACCAAGGTGAGAACATTCTCCAGATGTTACCCTTTATTCAACACGACGATTATTTTTGACGAATATGCTATGGACCCCCCCCCCCCCTCCAATTTCTAAGAATACACTGTATCCTTGTTCATAGGGCTGCATGCCCACGAGACTGGCTTGTTGAACACTCACAGTATATATAGCACGTCTCCTGCCACATAGAATCACCTGATCGTAACCCCGTAGAAAACCCGGTGTTTGGAATAGCGACTAAAACGCCGATATCAAAATACCAGAAATTTGATGGCTTTCTGTGATCTACTCATGAGGTTGTTTTGTCAACTGGCTGTGCTATACCTGCATAATCTTGTAGACTATATATATAACACATTTTAAATGTTCTAAAATTTCTTTCCTGATTTCTATAATACTTTTTCTTTCGTTCCCCATTGCAAATTTCCTTTGGTTTTGAGCACGTAATTTCTTTCCTAGTCTCAGTTCATTCGATTTCAGAAATATTATTTTTTGATCATAAGCTATTTCATTTCCCTTTGAAAGACTCTTTCGAACGTTTTTCGCGCGCTTTTGAAGACGAAGTTACAGTAAAATGATGCTTCCGCCTGTAGTTTTCACAGATCGCTTTCCCATTGGCTCCGGGCTATTGTCGTATTGCATATTTTGTAATCTGGCGCTTTACCAATAAAAGCTCACTACACTGAGTCGGGAAGCACTTTTTTCGCTTTACTCTCTGTCTAAGGACTAGTAGCATTAGTGTATTCTGAATTGTTTTCTGCCATAGTGAAGAAGCTTGTTTTGATTATTTTTATTTAATGCGTTTAATTTAAAGTGTGAAGAGAAAGTGGTTCGTATAAAATAAGTATAAAATTTATATGTTAAAATTTTTATATAACTATTTCCACTTAAATGCTAATCCCTAACAAGTAAAATAAAATTATTTTCATGTGATCTCTAATACACGACTGAAAGCTAGAGCATCTATATGAACTCTTGATCTTCATTATTTTTGTGATAAAAACATTAGACGTTGCTTGTTTATTTTTTTTTTTACAACAAATCATTTTATCTTAACTCCAGGACAAGAACTGTTTAATTGTACTCTGTTGGCTTTCATCCAAAGAGAGTAAAAACACAGAAACGTGAAAAATTCGATTGGATTATTTCAAATCTTAGAATGCAATACATGTAATCTTCTAACAAAAAACTAGTAATTTTTATTGAAGAAAAAAAGTCTTTTGTAATACGGAATTTTATTTTATTCTTCTAAAAAATCGGAAAGTGTCTGCTTTAAAAATGGGTTAGAAGAACAAAATATTAATGTTTTTGTATAAAGTAATTCCCATACATTGTTTTAAAATCTCCGTTGTCCTAAATCCATCATTTTTGACGTCTTAAGTTCAAACAGAACCTACCTGATTTTCTGCTGAACAATTTGTCAACTTATATTGGTTTAAAATTGAAAGGAAAATATATGCAGTAGAGAAAAAGAAGAAAAAGAACGTGTGCATTAACTTTAAATCTAATTGATGGAAGAAAGAAAAAACGTCTTATTTTAAATTATGAAAGAGTCTTAATAATGTGTATATGGTGTATTTTGTCACATGGAGTCATGTACAGGTTAAAACCGGAACAAACATTTAAAATTTAAATTGAATCATTCTAAGTTTATTATTTTTTTTTAATTCAACCACTAATTAAACATGGAAATATAAAGTTTCATTAGTATTGACTGAATGGTTATTGAAATATAAATTACTCAAACTTGAACAACCTTAAAAGAAATATGGTTTTCTTAGACATAGGTGGTAAAATAAATTACATATATTATTACTTTTTGCTTTTTATGATGCTTTGTAAAACTCCAAAGAAATTTTGCATTAAAATTTCGACTATTTATATTTAAAAATCCCAGGAAATAACTTTTAATCCTTTCTGAATTATATTTGGCACAATATAGGTGAATATAAAAAAGCATGACATTCGAGTTTTAATTTTTTGTATATCCATATAATTCATTAAGCTGAAATTGGACTAATCACTATTTAAAATATGAATATACTAAATATTAAAAAAAAAATCTACGGCATATTTATCATTTTTCAGGTAAGCATTGTGCGCTTTATTGAAAGAAAAGTGTTTACATCATTTTAATTTCAATACCCACAGTCTTCTAAATAATCAAAATGCATTATTCAATATTGAAAAGTTTAAAAAACACATTTAATTCTTATGTAATTTGTGTTACATAACAGAGGAATGTAAATTCGTATTTTAAGAAAATAAAGCATATCAACTTGTATTAAAAAGAGAAAAAATTGGGATTTAAAATTTTCAAAGTTGGAACAAAAAAAAATTTTTTTTAGCCAATTCCAAAAGAGTACAGGATTAGTACAGGAAGTACAATTACTTATGAGATATAAGTAAATTTAAAGAGGGAATTTGGGTGCAGACAACTTTGAATTGCAAGTTTTAGAGAAGAGAATATGACTTGCTATCGTTTGTTTGTTTCTTTTTTTTTGGGGGGGGGTGGGGGGGGGGGAAAGATGCAGGAGGCGATGCATAGTACATCGAGAAAAACTGATAATAATTAAGTAAGCGAACCTATCTCGCTGGATGCACTGTCCAGTGCAAGCACATCTTATAAAAGGGCTCTGTTTTTGAACCCGAAATTTTCGTTCGTGTAAGGTTTTCCATTTTGTGGTGTCAGAACAAAGGTGTCTTTACTTATTTACTTTCGTGGGAAAAAAGAGATGCCCCCCACACCCCCCACAGACCATAATTTGGGCGCATATCAGTGTCTAAACATAATACTGGTTCTAACTAATTGATATTAAAGTCTACTATTACATGTTCTGTACAAATTAGGTTTTGGAGGTTGTGTATACATAAATATTTCATCAACTTCCTTTTTGCAAATGGTAAGACC
This sequence comes from Maratus michaelseni, assembly GCA_963931845.1. Taxonomy (NCBI): domain Eukaryota; kingdom Metazoa; phylum Arthropoda; class Arachnida; order Araneae; family Salticidae; genus Maratus; species Maratus michaelseni. The sequence continues at coordinate 366,076,424 of OZ007590.1, read as the reverse complement.
CACTTTTGACATTATGTTCGTGTTCCTTGGATTAAACCAGCCTGGAAAAGTGTATAGTTTATGTACTTTTTCTTAAATATTTATAGAGTTATAAAAAAAATATTAGCTTTTAAATTCATAAAGTTAGAGAAATAAAATTCAGATCTTCGAGAGAAAACGAATAGGAATATTCAATTACTTACAAGGATAATGTTATAGAAAAACTGAATATTATTTAAAGTAAATTATGTAAAAGAAAGTTTCAAACAAATTTTCCGTATACTTTCTAAGATTTGTTTTTCATGTGTTAACAAATGATATCAAAAGACGATTTCCTTATACCGACGAAAAGAAAAATTTCCCTATATCTAAAAAAATAATGATAAGAATGTGCTGTTAAAGTACATAGCCATGTTTTAGACCTCGCTTATTCTTTCAATAGAAACATTATTATTGTAGGTCCTAATTCATAATTTTTTAATATGAACTTATTAATAATTTTCATAATTAAAAATGTACTTTTTAATCAAAAAGTGCCTCGATTATGTTTGGGTCTATCCGTTACATTTCATTAAAAAATAATCATTTCTTTTTTCTGGAAGGATACAAGTTAAAGTGTGTCAAGGGGATTTAACTTTAAAATCCCCAAACTTTGACCTCTTGAATGAAGACTTCAAAAAAAAAAAAAAAGTATAAACTATGTACTTTTCCGGAAGGAATTGAACCAAGGAACTTGTACATAGTGCTAAAAGGGGGTGTTACCGTTCGAGAAAATAAATTTGATTCAACTGTCAACAAGTAGACGGTCCCAAACCCGAATTCATGCACAGCGTTTAATAGCAGACGTTATTACCAGTCGGTTGGTTCCAATATAATTTTTATACGATGATTGGCGGCAGAATTAGTAATAGTATATATATATATTCGCATTCCTGTCGACCAAGTTCGCAGAACGTATACGAAACATGAAGATCTTCCAGTCCATTAAAAAGACCATTTCAATAAAGACTTAATATAAAAGGTATAAATTGTGTACTTTGCCTGAATGATTTGATCCAAGAAGCATGAATATAGTGTCAAAAGTGGGTGTTACCATTTGAAAAAATAAATTTGATTCAACTATCAACATGCAGACGGTCCCCAAACCCGAATTCATGCACAGCGTTTAATAGCAGACATTATTATCAGTAGGATGGTACTAGTATAATTTTTATACCATGATTTCGGGCAGAACTAGTAAGGGTATATCTTTTTATTTTTCACAATCGTGCATACTATTAAAAAAAAGTACAAACCTTAATGACACTTTTATTTCCTATACTTCTCTATAATATTAATAACATTACCTTCCCAAGTTCCCAGAATAAACGATAAAAGAAAATATAAAGTACAATAATTGCAGTGAGCTTTTCAATGCCCTTTATTTTCTGAACCACGAAAAATGTTAAGAGAATAAAACAAAAATAATAACTATTATTCTATTCCGGTACTCCATTAAGGATCATAGACTCCGGAGGTTTAAGGAGAATAATAATCATTAGTCTACTTTAGCTCTGTATGCTGATAGTTAAAAAAAGAATTACAAAGGGAGAAAATGCCTCTATTTTTATTCTAAAGCATCCTTTGCACTTAAAAAAAAGTTTCGATTGAATAGAATATTCCATTTCTGTAAAAGATAACAAGATTCACACATGCGAATAAATTCATTTGATTCTCAAGAGTTAAATGCATTAAACGTTTAAATAATGAATTAGATTTAAATATTTTGTTTGGTTTCATTAATATTGCTTATTTTAATTACTCCCCCTCCAATAATGGTTAGCAAAAACTTGATTGTATGCATTATTTTTCTTTGCTCATTTTATGTCACTATGGGTTATTTATGCATTTTATTCCAGTGATTAATTTCACACATACATATTTATGAAGAAAATGTCAGCTATTCCATATACTATAGAAGCGCTTCGCAGTTTCATCATAAAATAACATGTTAAAATTATTGAAATATGACACATGGATAAATCTAAAAAATACACGCATAATATTTAACGGAATATAATAAATATTATTGAATAAGAATGTGATTATGAAAAAAAACAGTTATTGCAATAGGTGTTTGCCTGTTTTGGATTTAAGAGACTACTTTACTCACGCGAAAACACGCACTCGCTAATGTTAATTCTATGGAGAAAATATTTTAAGATATATCGTTCGCATTTCAATATTTTTAAACGATTTTTTTTTTTTTTTTTTTTTTTTTTTTTTTTTTTTGCACAGGATAGCTGAGGTCGATTTCTATGCAAGCCCTTTTTTTATTATTTAGCTCACAGATTATCAAATCAAAGCCTGAGAGCTAATGTGCCCGCAGGTTCTGTATATACGTATGTATGTAACGGGATAACTCTTGATAGAAATATCCGATTTGCTTCAAATTTTGTATATCGTTCATTCTGTTAAGGCGCTTCCCGGATTAGTTTTGGAAGTTCATTGATTAAGCATGAAAGGGGGAAACGGCGGACTAATCCCCCCTTAGTTTATATAAATGGGTTTTTCATGCAGAATTAGCCCATTTGCTTCAAATTTTGTATATAGATTTATTGTGATAAGGCGCTTCCTTGATTAGTTTTGGGGGCTAACTGTTTAAGTATATAGCATGTGAGTTCAATGCCATCAGTTTAACTGGGAACTTTTATTTTTATTCGATTTTAGTCACAATTTTTTTTATTGAGGATACTTTTACTTTCGAAACTGGTTCCGAAAGTGAAAGTATTTTAATAAAAAAAAAACTTGTCCCTAATATTAAGCGCGGTAAACGTCTGTCTCTGTGTGTGTGTGTGTGTGTGTGTGTGTGTGTGTTTCTGTCTGTGCACTCCGCCTTTGTACCCGCAAAGGCTCCTGGACTAATCGACGCACCGACGGCGGACGCGTACCGAAAAATTCGCAAAAAAGGCGCGACGCTCAAGTTTCGATCGGGTCGGGCCTCCGACCCGGACCCGGGGCGTTATTAACCGACGAAACTGTTTTTATTACCGACCGAAACCGAAGTTGGAAGAGAAGTCAAAACAGCGAAAAGTTCGCCTCCGCCGAGGGTTGCCGGTGGAGACGATTCTCGAAAAAGGCAGGGTCGCCAGGAGCAAATTAAGCCCCAAACCGCAGTGCAGGTTTTTAAACCGACCCGGATCTACGGAAGTCGGGGGGTCAGAAATTCGGAAATGGGACAGACAGATTCAGGAGAGCATTTGCTTTCAGAAATTCGAAAAATCATTCCAGTACGACCATTAGAACTGAAAAAATCCTTTAAAAATCGATCAATAAAAAATAATTTTTTAATTCTTTCGGCGCGGCATGTGGAGACCGCAGACTGCCTGGAGCGCAGATGTTTGGAAGGAAGAAAGAGCAAATTCACCTGACAGCTTTCATGTAATGCTCAAGTCCGTTTTCGAAAAACAATGAAAGAATTAATCTCTGGACCCCCAAATCGGCCATCACACGTAAAAAAAAATCCTGAATTCAACAAAAAAAAGATTGTACAATTCGACCAGTAAAATCGGAAGATATCAATTAAAAACCGGTTAATGAAGCAATCTATTTCTAATCATTTGTAACCAATGCAGAAAAACGACACGTGACCGGATATTTTCAGACAAGAGGAGGATTTTCAAGAGTAGAGGCGCAATTTTTTTACGGTGGTCACGTGACGTTCAATTGGGTTTTCTAAGAGGCGCAGAAATTCCAAACTTTGACAGGGCGACGCTAAATAGATTCTGCTTTCAGAATATCTAAAAATTATTGCCATATCTTCATTACGAGCCGATATATTATTTTATTGTATAATTAATCATCGTTATTTGTATAATTAAAGCAAAAGAAAGATTTCCATTACAGTGCCGGCTAGATATTACGATTTTAAGAAGTAGGCCGCGTCTAAAAACTGCATTACGAGTATTTTCAGTTTTTGTTTTAGAGTGGCAACCAGATATTATGAAAAGCGGGCTTCGCCCGTTATCGATTTTTTTTTTTTTTTTTTTTTTAGTTTTAAGTTTTTCTACAGCTCACTGTCATTGAAATAGAACTCAGGTAGTCTACATAAGTTGTTTGAGGAAAAGCAGTGTCATCGCCCCCCCCCCTCCTCCCGCTTTTTATGACAGTGCCGGATAGATATTAGGATTTTAAGAAGTAGGCCGCGTCTAAAAACTGCATTATTATTTTAAGTTTTAGTATTTTAAGTTTTTGTTTTAGAGTGGCAACCAGATATTACGATAGGGAAAAGCGGGCTTCGCCCGTTATCGATTTTTTTTTTTTTTTTTAGTTTTAAGTTTTTCTACAGCTCACTGTCTTTGAACTAGAACACAGGTAGTCTACATAAGTTGTTTGAGGAAAAGCAGTGTCATCGCCAACCTCCCCCCCCCCGCTTTTTTCTTTTAACTGTGGTCCGTTTCTATAACTAAGAAACTATGTTACGGATGTCCACCAAACTGATTCCAAACATCATAATTAAAGTAATAAGGACCCCCTATCCAGATATTATGATAGGGAAAAGCGGGCTTCGCCCGTTATCGATTTTTTTTTAAGTTTTAAGTTTTTCTACAGGTCCCTGTCTTTGAACTAGAACTCAGGTAGTCTAAATCAATTCGACTCGACATCGATAGAGCTTACCGATTTTTTTTCGTTTTTTCACCACTAGGGGCGCTTTCCTATCTTCGGTTCTACGGGCATGAAAACGACGGGGTATGGCTCATTCGACTAGACATCGAAAGTCTTAACGATTTCAGTTATGATCATATAAACAGATTGCGCCACCTGGTGGCGGAAGGTGGAACTAACGTATACTGCAGCGCGTGCGCAGCACGACTGCTATACGGTGCCGCAGGCAGCGGGGACCCGAGCCGCAGGTTCGTTCAGTTAGAGGTTTATACTATTCCATGTGCAATTTAAGGGATTATCCGGTGCATGCGTAGCACGACCGTCATACGGTGCCGAAGGCAGCGGGGACCAGGGTCGGAACGACTGCTATACGGTGCCGCAGGCAGCGGGGACCCGAGCCGGAGGTTCGTTCAGTTAGAGGTTTATACTATTCTATGTGCAATTTAAGGGATTATCCGGTGCGTGCGCAGCACGACCGGTATACGGTGCCGAAGGCATCGGGGACCAGGGTCGGAGGTTCGTTCGGTTAGAGGTTTGTACAATTCAATGTGCTAATTAAGGGATTACCCGGTGCGTGCGTAGCACGACCGGTATACGGTGCCGAAGGCAGCGGGGACCCGGGTCGGCAGTTCGTCCGGTTTGAGTTTTTACAAGATTCGAGATTTTCTACAATTCGAGGCACCGATGTAAATTAGGGGCCCGCTGGCGGGCGAAGCCAGCTAGTACATACATTAAAGCAGAATTTTATTAAAAAATTCTGGGTGTCATTTGCCAATTTGGAATTAAAATTAAATGGTATAGATAATTTACCAGCGCTGTTCAAACGGTTAAAGAACACGAGGAATTGGCCATCGAGCCGTAAAAGACAGTTTCTTTGACAAAAACTATTTTAGTCTGTATTGCACTGTTGATAATCAGATTACTCTTCGTGGAAAAGCAGGGAAGTTCCTTTCAGACTTTGTTGTCTCTGCTGTTAAACTCCTTTCTTGTTTAATGGCATGGACCTGGATATTTCATCAGGAAGCAGGTAGACTTCTCTTTATACAAGAATGTTCAAACGCAAGAGATCACCTAGCAATAATAAAAAAAAATTGCTGAAAACAATGAAAGACGCAATTTCGGCCAGTCTGGCACATACATCTTTATAGACGAGTGTGGTGTCCGATATTGAGAGAAATAGAGATTAAGGCAAGTGATGTATGTATTTAGATTGAGTGTATTTATGCTAGAAGATATAAGTTGGATGCATTAGCATTTATAGAGGCTCGAAAATGGTTAGCTAGACAGTTCATTATGCTCCTTATCTGACAGTACATCAGCCCCTAAATGAGCATTATTCAAACATTTTGACATTATGTAGTGTCTGATGATAATAAGAAGAAACGATAGCTATTATGTCAACATAAGATTGCCATGATTTGTGTTTGGGGTAGTAATGTCAGCCTCGTATACATTCAGAAGTTTGTCTTTCCATTGTATCGTCATTGTCATACAGTCATATGGGCCAGAAGCGTTGGAGAAGGACGTATTAAGTTAATGTTTTCTTTGTTTACTTTAATTTTCACAGAAATTTACACGTTGGACTAACATTTAATTTTGTATTGTCTCTTTATTTGATAGAGTCATTTTTATCCATCTTAGCAGATGCCAACAGGAAATATCTCATATTAATGAATTTTGCATAAAGCTGTATGGTTTAGTATAGCAAAGTGTGCCTTTTACAAGTTATTTTTTACTGTTTCATATGTTACAAACATTCCCGGAAGAACAATATCATATATCTTTGTGTATATGTTAACATATTCACTTCTAAACTTCTTTTTCGCCTATATCCTTATACGATATTGTTGTTTACCTATTTGTAAGTGTTGTTACTTTCATCTTTCATCTATATCTCTATTGGTAGACTAAGTTCTTTCTGCTTAATATCAGAACGTTTTTTCTCTGATAAATTTGGATATAAATATTTATTTTCATGTTCAAACTTGATTTTTCTTCCCCATATTTTTATACAGACTTTTCTCCTTTATAGAAATTCAATTACACATAAAAAAAAAATCGACATACTGAAATAAAATTATTTGAGCGAAAGTTTTGGAATTATTTATTGGATCTTCTTAGCTTCGGAGCAATAACGGTGGCATTTTTAAGATACGTTTCCAAGAATATTATTTTAGGCAAATAATTCCTTGTTCTGAAATGCGGGCTTAAAGATAAAAAAAATTCTAGTTTAGATGAATAAAATGTGGAGAAAGTACGTATTTTATGTTGTAATTAAATACAGTGGCACCTTGGTTATCGACGGCTTCAGTTAAAAAAGCACTTGGTTAACGATGAATGCTTGTACAAAAAAAAAAAATAATCTTAGCCCGATTGAAAAATCTCGTGTTAACATATGGGAAAATTTAATTATGTGAGTATTCATTAATTAATATAATTATCCAAATGCAACTCTCACAGTCAAAAAATAGACATCGGATGCCGACGTAGTGCGTTTTTTGAAACCGTCTCCTTAAATTTTAAGCATTTTTAAGAAAATAATAAAATATGAAAAATTTTCTTAAGAATCCATTTAAAAGTTTTTAAGATTTCTTAAAATACTTAAATTTTATGGAGACATTTAAAAACACGCACTACGATGTTATCGCTGATGGTAAAAGACGTATTTGAATAAGTATAATAGGAAATGAACAATCACTTACACTGCAAAAGAAAAAAATTAAACTGATCTAGTAAAATATAATACGATATAAAACGATAACCTCTTCCGAGTTATCCCCGATTCTGAAAAGCGTTCTTTATACTTAGAAACTTCAGAAACTAATATATTTGATATTTAAAGAAGCTTATATGTAAACAAAGTTTCTTTTGCAGCCACCGATTTTCGGAAACGTTTACGAGTGATTTTTATTATTCAGTTTTCGCAATCCAGAATATAGGTTTTCGTATGCTATCAATTTTCAAGTAAACATTTTCATTTTCAATAAACATGTTTTGCCAACAATAATGATAAATTTACAGCATTAACATTAACATTAAAATTAATATTATGTTCTTACTCTTGCAAGTATAAATTCAGTTTCGCGGCTGAAAATTTTTCATTGGGTATTAATGGCATAGTAAAAACCGGTTAAAAGGGGTTTGAGAACCGAGTAATTTTTATAGCATATGCTATAAAAATTACTCGGAAATGTTTCCGAATATCAATGGCAGCAAAATAAACTTTGTTTTCATAAATGCTTTTTTTAATTTCAGAAATATAGTGGTTTCTGAAGTTGATAAGCATACATAAATCTTTTCGGAATATGGGTAACTTGGAAGAGGTTATTGTTTGTTTTCGTTCTCGGTTATATTATATTTTCGTACATTAGGAAATATTTGTCTTTCTTTTCATTACAGAGAAATTAAATTTTCCCATAAATTAATACGAGATTTCGCGAAACGAGGAGGATCAGTGAATTGGTCGCTTAATTATCCGAAAGAACAATTTTAATAAAATGAGCTCCAGAGACACAGCTAGTTCTGACAAATCAGCGATAGAAAAATTTGTTATTAGTCGTGAAAGATTTATAGAAAGAGGGTAAAACCTACCTCAACAAGTCCACAATTGGTCACAATAAAGACTGGGTTATTTTGATAAAAAAATGCCCAACAGGACATTTATCGCAAAAGAAGAAAACATATTCCTCGGGCATAAACCGATGAATTCCAAGTTAACATTGCTTTTGGCAGCATGTGCAAGTGGAGACTGCAAAGTAAAACCGATGTTAATTTTCTACGGAGAGATCTTTTGAGAAATCCAAAAAGTTCAATGTCACCAAATCAATCCTGGCGTTTTGTAGAAATCTAACAGCAAAGTGGGTCACAAGAATAAAATTTAATAACTGCATTCGCGAAGGGTTTCATCCAACTATCAATACCTATCTTGAGAAACACAATCTACTTCTAAATAACAGTTTAACCTTAGATAACGCACTTAGCCATCCAACTAGAATACAAGAAAGATACAGGGTGATTATAATTAAAGTCCCACATTTAAAATGCTGTAAAAAAGGAAACACTGGTCAGAATGACTACTAATTTGAGCTGAATATACTGGAAGAAGGGGGAAACGGTATATGGCAGAAGAAAGAAAAAGTTCCCATAAATTAATACGAGATTTCGCGAAACGAGGAGGATCAGTGAATTGGTCGCTTAATTATCCGAAAGAACAATTTTAATAAAATGAGCTCCAGAGACACAGCTAGTTCTGACAAATCAGCGATAGAAAAATTTGTTATTAGTCGTGAAAGATTTATAGAAAGAGGGTAATACCTACCTCAACAAGTCCACAATTGGTCACAATAAAGACTGGGTTATTTTGATAAAATAATGCCCAACAGGACATTTATTGCAAAAGAAGAAAACATATTCCTCGGGCATAAACCGATGAATTCCAAGTTAACATTGCTTTTGGCAGCATGTGCAAGTGGAGACTGCAAAGTAAAACCGATGTTAATTTTCTACGGAGAGATCTTTTGAGAAATCAAAAAAGTTCAATGTCACCAAATCAATCCTGGCGTTTTGTAGAAATCTAACAGCAAAGTGGGTCACAAGAATAAAATTTAATAACTGCATTCGCGAATTGTTTCATCCAACTATCAATACCTATCTTGAGAAACACAATCTACTTCTAAATGACAGTTTAACCTTAGATAACGCACTTAGCCATCCAACTAGAATACAAGAAAGATACAGGGTGATTATAATTAAAGTCCCACATTTAAAATGCTGTAAAAAAGGAAACACTGGTCAGAATGACTACTAATTTGAGCTGAATATACTGGAAGAAGGGGGAAACGGTATATGGCAGAAGAAAGAAAAAGTTCCAAAGTGTATCAATAGATGGCGCTGTAAGCGACATAACGAAAGTGGATTCGGCTACAAGTGACATTTTTAAGCGAAATACGACGGCTTTAGCATGAGTTTCACAGTAAACCAACCACATTGTTCAATGTGCATGAGTGTTTTGGTTGTTTGACAGAAAAAAATGACTTTCAAATCAGCCAACAATTGTGGTATTGTTAGTGGAAAGCCCATCCACCAGAGCTAGGTCGTACCACATTGGACGGGAAAAATCAGTTTTTAATTATTCTTGGGCCAAAAAACGCATAAAAAACGCATAATATGATTCGTGTTTTAATTGCGCATGAGTGTCTATTAATTTCCATAGTATGCCGCTTACAGCGCCATCTATTGATACACTTTGGAACTTTTTTTTATGCCATACCGTTTCCTTATTCTTCCAGTATATTCAGTTCAAATTTGAAGTCATTCTGACCAGTGGTTCCTTTTTTACAGCATTTTGAAAGTGGGACTTTAATTATAATTACCCTGTATATCAGAGAAATTACTTTTACCAATGGTATTTTTCTTCCTTCCACAACTGCATCTCTGATTAAATCTAAGCATCGGCTTATAATTGCAGATTTTAAAAGTCTTTATAAAAGGGTGCGTTTTATCAGATGCTTTGAAATGTGTGAGTGTACTAACATAAAGTTAAGAAAATTTTGAAAGGAATAATTAAAAATTGCCCTGCAGATTAGTCTAATTATAAAGACATGGAAAAAAGCCACGATGAAATGGCCCAAAGCAGCATGCATGGAACTATGATCTTCCAATGTTAACGAAGAAACTTCAGTTAAAGGACCCACAATGATAAAGGATATCGGGGCAAAACATGGTACCTTGAGCAAAACAATTCAACTCTAAAAGACATGTTAACCTTAAATAACGCACTTAGCCATCTAAGGAGCATACAAGAAAAATATACCAGAGGAATTAGATTTATCAATGTCATTTTTCTTCCTCATAAAACTGCACCTCTGATTCAACATAAAGATCAGCTGATAGTTGCAAAATTGAAAAGTCGTTATACAAGAGCACTTTTTATCAGGTGCTTTGAAATGTGCGAGTTGGCCAACATAAATCTAAGAAAATTTTGGAAGAAAGAAACCTTTTATATGCATAGACCTTATATATGTATAGTCATAGAAAACAGGCTGATTGTAAAGGTATGGAAGGAAGTCAGAATGAAATGGCCGAAAGCAGCATGAATAGAACTATGATCTTCCAATGTTAACGAAGAAACTTCAGTTAAAGGACGCACAATGATAAAGGATATCGTTCAAAACATGGTACCTTGCGCAAAACAATTCAACTCTAAAAGACATGTTAACCTTAAATAACGCACTTAGCCATCTAAGGAGCATACAAGAAAAATATACCAGAGGAATTAGATTTATCAATGTCATTTTTTTTCCTCATAAAACTGCACCTCTGATTCAACATAAAGATCAGCTGATAGTTGCAAAATTGAAAAGTCGTTATACAAGAGCACTTTTTATCAGGTGCTTTGAAATGTGCGAGTTGGCCAACATAAATCTAAGAAAATTTTGGAAGAAAGAAACCTTTTATATGCATAGACCTTATATATGTATAGTCATAGAAAACAGGCTGATTGTAAAGGTATGGAAGGAAGTCAGAATGAAATGGCCGAAAGCAGCATGAATAGAACTATGATCTTCCAATGTTAACGAAGAAACTTCAGTTAAAGGACGCACAATGATAAAGGATATCGTTCAAAACATGGTACCTTGCGCAAAACAATTCAACTCTAAAAGACATGTTAACCTTAAATAACGCACTTAGCCATCTAAGGAGCATACAAGAAAAATATACCAGAGGAATTAGTTTTATCAATGTCATTTTTCTTCCTCACAAAACTGCACCTCTGATTTAACATAAAGATCAGCTGATAGTTGCAAAATTGAAAAGTCTTTACACAAGGGTACTTTTTATCAGGTGCTTTGAAATGTGCGAGTTGGCCAACATAAATCTGAGAAAACTTTGGAAGAAAGAATGCATAGTCATAGAAAATAGGCTGATTGTAAAGGTATGGAAGGAAGTCAGAATGAAATGGCCGAAAGCAGCAGGAACGAAACTATATTATTCTATGGTGACAAAGAAACTTCAGATAAAAGACAAACATTGATTAAGAGTATTGTGGAAAAACATGGTATCTTGAGCAAAACAATTTAACTCTAAAAGACATGTTAACATTAAATAACGCACTTAGCCATCTAATGAGAATACAAGAAAGAGATACCAGAGCAATTCGATTTATCGATGTGATTTTTCTTCTTCACAAAACTGTATCTCTGATTCAATCTAAGGATCAGCTGATAATCGCAAAATGTAAAAGTCTTTACACAAGTGTACTTTTTTATCAGATGCTTTGAAATGTGTAAGACTACCAACATAAACTTAAGAACATTTTAGAAGGAAGAATTCAACATTTTCATAGAAAATAGGCTAATTGTAAGGGAATTTAAAGAAGACACGATGAAATGGCACAAAGCAGCATGAATGGAACTATGATCTTCCAATGGTAACGAAGAAACTTCAGATTAAGGGCAAACATTGATATAGGTTATTGTGGAAATTGCTTATGATTTTAACTTGGAAGTCAAGGAAGAAGATGTTTAAGAATTATTGGAGATGCATGACCGTCAACTGACTATGACGAGTTAAACAAATTTTTGTTATTTGTTCCTAATAATTCATTTTAAATTTATTGTACTTGAAAAATACTTTTGTTGTCCATTTAAAAAATAATTCCGTGCGTGAGAGGGTTAAAATATAATTCCTTAAATTTCGCCTCGTCATTTTTAGTTTAGGCACATTCTTATTTTTTGCAATGACGATCACTTACATAAATGTATATTCATATGTTTTATGTATACTTACATATTGCTAGTTTCCAGACACATTACATGTATATAGACAGACAAATCGATAAGGAGAAAAGACAGATTGTAAATCCAATTTTTGTTTTGAAAAGGGAAACTATTTTTCTTACGTGTGGCAAGTTTATCGTTCTCATTTTTTCCTCTCTTTGGCCTTGATCCAACTTTAAAAAAAATCTGCTGAACATTTTACATTATATTGGTAATTGGATAAGGGTAAAAGATGATTTTTTTCCTTCAGGAGGCTTATGGATTCCTTAAAAAATTTCGTGCTATTCTATCTTGCTTACATTATACCTAGAGCATTTGATATTTATTTTAAACTTATTAGGTCAATGTCCCTGTATTGAGATATGAAGTGTATAGCAATACAGTTGAAGAATAACATTTTAAAAATCAAAATTGAGATGTTTTGAAATAAAATAGATATTTTCTGAAACTGATTTTTTTAGACTAAGATTCTTTGTATTGAATTTTCGTGATTTGTAAGAAACTTTTTTAGCTTTTATAAATAATTCAGCTGAAAAATGTTACTTTATGTTTTAAAAAGATTTTTAACAGCACTTGAACAATGTTAACGACTTTTATAAATGCTTCTTTGCATATGTGTGTATGTGAAGCAATGTGTGCATATGAAGTTGATTAAAACGTTCATGTATGTATACATGCTATCTACAGGGAAGTCATAACTTTTTATATTTTTAATTTGAGTACCAGAACTTCCGAATTGTAATGATAGCTTTATTTAAATCCAAATTTCTAGATTAAATGAGGTAAATAGTATTACTATTAAGAAATATTGTTTCCCCGTCTTCCCGGTGTTGTTACCATCAGATGTCTAGAAACTTATATTTTATAAAATGGTTTCTGAATATGAAAGCTGTTGCTGAAATAAATTGGTTTGAATAAAATTCAAAATAAAATGTAACATATTTTGGTCTTATGTCTCACAGAAGCATCTTAAAAATCCTTTTGTAACATTTTATAGCCTAAATAGGAAATAGGTAAAATTTTACATTTGTTGTAACAGTTATAAAAATACTTAAGAAAAGAAGTTTGAAAGGCTAAAGTCGAACGTTTATCAATTGTAACAAAATGTTTTTTTAAATGGTGTTTTTATCTCTTATTTTCATAAAAGTTTCTAAAAGAAAGAAATATAAAATTTCTTTGTTACCTTTTCTATTTGGGACTATAAGTAATGACATTATGATTTATTATTATTATTATTATTATTATTAGAAAGTAATACATGTCCTAAATCCACTCATGGTGGACGTCATGATCGTGACAGATTACATTAAAAATATGGCAGGTACATGCAACTGTGCAAGTGAAGAAACTCAAAACGTAATATACAGAGTAATTCAAAAGAATTGTCTTGATTGCAATTGACAATACATTCGTATATAAACAACGATAATAAGATACTATATAAACACAATACAAAATCAATGTTTTTAAAAAAAGTTCAAATTTAAAAAAAATGTTTGCAAGTTTTATCATTGTTCTGTGTGATTTCTTTTGTAACACGGAGTAACCTACAATAAAAAAATTTCTGTGCTGCTTCACAATCATAGATGAACGGTTCTTTCTTCTTCTTCGCTGAGACAACTATGACAGGTCTCAAGTTAGTTGGATATATTATAGATATGGTTCATGCCTCAACCTAATAGATAATGTACATGTTTGTCAACAATGCTTGTCTACTCAGCGCCTCCTCGTAGTCAAAACTTCAAGCTAAATTGCGCCTAGTGTTCGTTAAATTGCTTGTATTTTTCTCGTATTTATTATACATCCCATTATGCGTCGGAAATAATACATTTGAATTACTAGTTATGCGGGAAATTTTTATTTTCTGTCTACATCAAGTTGAGAAGTACTTCTTTCCTTGGGTGCTGTTGCTTCGCGACGTCACATACACATTATCCATTTGCGGGACGAGACAAGAGTGACAACAAACATACTTTGCAATGTTTGGCATGAAACGGAGCTGTCTGTGTGACCAAGGGAAGTCACATGGAACAGTCATAAAGTGTGCAAACAAAACTTTGAACTTTCAGCTGAAATATGTTAATTTTTTTTCTATCATATTTAAGGCGAAGTTGTTTTATTTTCAATAATTTTGAATCACTTTGTGTAATGATTTGAAAAGCAAATGTAACAACAGTATAAAAGTAACAGTAAATAAAACTGTTTAATAGCTGAATGGGTTAGTCAATATGAGAAGAATGTATATTAGTTTGTTTCTTGGTAGACGCTGGAGGGGGACTCATTTTCCTATGCATTTTGTGAACCCAAGGAGTAAAAACAAACAAATAAAATAAAAATTGATAAATTTTAATAAAGTTTGATATTTTTATAATACTCTGAGCAGAAATCACTCAAAGGTAGTTTGTCGAAATGGGATTTTCTTGAGTTGAGCGGATAATAGTTTTGAGTTGCTCCAATTGAGCACTCTCCTAACATTTTTTTTTTAGAAAAACAAAAGTCCCTACTTTATGTAATATGAACATTGTTCAACAGTGTGGATAGTTTCATGCCCTTCCTAGTTCCAGACTAAATTTACACCCTTACAAAGAGTAAGTACTTTGCTAATTATTAGGGTGCCATGAGGAATTAGGTCTTACGGTAATTGTAAATAATTATAATAAAGGGAAAGTTTCCATGATAAATGCCTTAAAATAAGATCATTGAATAAAATTAAGAAATTTTAAAAAAGAAAAGAAAAATATTCTGTGCACATATTCATAAATATAGGTCACTAATGGAAGCCAAGATCACATCGTAAGCAAAAATAAATGTACGTTTTGATGCAGCCATAAATATTTTTCCAACATTTTATTATGTTACAGTATAGTAATTATAGGTAATTTAACTGTATTTCTAGAACTTACATACATTTACTGAATGGAAATTTTAATTTTTGTATCTTTAGTAACAACTGAAATAAGAATATCAGATAATTTATCGAATCAAAAACAGTGCAGGATCGTACATTAATTATATTCTTATATATAATACTTTACAGCTTATCATCATTATGCATTCATCATTAAACTTTCTTATGCTCGATCATGAAGCAAGAAAAATAAAACGGAAGTTGCTGGTTTAGTGAGTGTGCATTCACACCTTAGTGCTCCAACGAATATATAAGTCGATGTAATTTAGGAAGACCAATAAGCTCGATCCATTTATACATTTCGTATTAATAGATCATGATGAATCGCCATGAATTATTTTATGCTTTCTTTTTCTTTCCTTTGGTTCAAATATGTTATACTGTAATATTTATATTGTATTTTATTTAAATTCTAGTTTCCGTATTTTTGGTAACAACTGTAAAAGGACTATCAGATAATTTATTGATTCAAAAACAGTTCAGAATCGTACACACAATTATATTCTTTATTACGATAATTTATAGCTTATCATCATTATGCATTCAACATCAAGTTTTCTTATGCTCAATCATGAAAATAAATGCTCATCATGCATGGTCATACATGAAAATAGAACGGAAGATGCTGATTTAGTCGCTATGCAGTCAAAATATTGCTGAAATGTCCCAACGAAGATAGTCAATGTAAATTAGGAGTATCCATAAACTCAATCCATTTATACATTTTGTATAGTTTCACGAATTACTTTATACTTTCTTTTTGTTTTCTTTAGTTCAACTATGTTGGAGTATAATACTTATATTTTTCTGTTGCTTGACTTATTTTAACACTTATATTCAGTTATAGTCTTAAGTTATTAAGTTGTATTCTTAAGTTATTAAGTTATATTCTTAAGTTGTTAAGTTATATTTTCAATTTATTAAGTTGTATTCTTAAGTTATTCATTCACAGGGTGGCGAGTGGTCTGGAAAAAAAAACAGTATATTCTTATAGAAAAATTTATGTTGATTATTTGATCGAATAATCAACATAAATTTTTCTATAAGAATATACTGGTGTGTATCACTTATTTGACTGTATTTTTCCCTGACCACTAGTCAACCTGATTCATTTCATTGTTTTGCTTGACTTAATTTGACAGATATATTTAGTTATATTCTTAAGTTATTAAATCGAATTTTTAAATTATTAAGTTATATTTTTAAATTATTCAGATATTTCATCAGTTATATTCTTAATTGCAATAATTTATAGCTTATCATCTTCATGCAGTCATCATTAAGTTTTCTTATGCTCCATTATGAAGCATGAAAATAACACGGAAGATGCTGGCATAGTGGCTGGCGTAGTGGCTGACGTAGTGGCTGATTTAGTTGCTATGCAGTCAAACATACTGCTGAAATACCCCAACGAAGTCAGTCGATGTAAATGAGGAATACCTATAAACTCAATCCATTCATACATTTTGTACAATTTCACAAACTACTTTATACTTTCTTTTTGTTTCCTTTGGTTCAACTATGTTGGAGTATAATACTTATCTTTTCTGTTTTGCTTGACTTAAGTTAACAGTTATATTCTTAAGTTATTAAGTTATATTCTTAAGTTATTCAGTTATTTCATTGATTTGCTTGACTTATTTTAACAGTTATATTAAGTTATAGTCGTAAGTTATTAAGTTATATTCTTAAGTTATTAAGTTATATTCTTAAGTTATTCATTCATTTCATTATTTTGCTTGACTAAATTTAACAGATAAATTCAGTTAAATTTTAAGTTATTAAGTTGTATTTTTAAGTTATTAAATTATTTCAGCATAACAATTACATTCTTAATTGCAATAATTTATATCTTATTCTGGATCATGAAGCATGAAAATAAAACAGAGAATGCTGGTTTAGTGGCTATACAGTCAAACATATTGCTGAAATGTCCCAACTAAGATAGTCGATGTAAACACCCATAACCAAGATGAGGAAAACCCACAAACTTAATCAATTTATACATTTTGTATAGTTTCATGAATTACTTTATACTTTTTTTGTTTCCTTCGGTTCAACTATGTTGGAATATAATATTATATTTTCTGTTTTGCTTAATTTAATTTAACAAATGAATTTGCATTTGGAAGAAGTAATAGGGAATCGATCTAAAATTTGACAGATGACACATATATTTTCAATAACTTGTCTTATAACATTTATTTATACATGTTTTGTCTTTCTCATTTGCAAAAGTAATAAATACAATGATGCATTGTTACGAAAATTTGTATTATTTAAAATGTAATATATTGTAGATACATTTTCGGATATGGAGATTTGTTTATGAAAATTCAGTGTAACCTCCTAATTACCCGTGTTACTGTAAACATTTCCCTTATCTTCAGAAATCTTCAGAAGAGAACAAATTGGAAATCTTAGATATAAATCAAAATTAACAGAAACGATTTTTTCTAAATTTTTGGGCAGTAAGATGGGGTTTTTTTAATTCCAAAAGGGTTTCTTTAAAGCTCAGAAACATTTTATTATTTGAAGTCAATAATACGGATAGGTAAAAAAACTTATATGAGAACATACAAATTTTCTAACTGTGTGAAAAAGTGTACAATCAAGGAGTCGAACCCAAGACTTCTGGCTTAAATTGACAAAATTCTACCAACTGAGCTACCTGGACGACTCTGGCCGACACAAGTCACTTAGAGAACCTTTTGATCATAACATCTGCTCTGTTATATGAGATATCTATACAGAATGAACTGTAGGTTAAGGGACTACAATAAGCGTTGAATAAGTAATTAAAATTTACCAGCTGAACTTTTTCTGAGTAAAAAAGTGCCCATGCCCAGAGACGAACATAACAATTTTATTCAAATGTCCTGGGTACGACTCAGTTGGGAAAACTTCAAATCTGAAATATTCTTTTCTGAGGTTTCTGATTGGTTCTCTTACAAATAATTTCTGAAGGTATAGGAAACATATTCAGAA
Organism: Maratus michaelseni; assembly: GCA_963931845.1. Taxonomy (NCBI): domain Eukaryota; kingdom Metazoa; phylum Arthropoda; class Arachnida; order Araneae; family Salticidae; genus Maratus; species Maratus michaelseni. Next base: position 366,058,127 of record OZ007590.1, on the reverse strand, counting down.
TCGTGGTTAACTTACAGCAAATTTTCATACTCTTTTTTGCTGCAAAAGGAATTTTTTCTGCATTTTTTTTTTTTTTTTACTGTTGAGAAAAATAATTCATGGAAAAAAATATGCTACTCAAGTTATTAAAATAGGTTTTGTGATTCCTAAATTCTATTGATATGGGAAAACATAAAATTTGCTATGTAATATAATTTGGTATTAAGGAATGTTTCACACCACAGCAAAAATAACAGCACAATTAAATTGAGTTTGTAATTTTCTTTCTGCTCATTATCTTGGCTTTTCTGATTTAAATAATTGAAATGAGTTTGCATTTTACGAAAATCTTACAAAATCAACCAAGATTATAAGATTTATTTTAAAGCTTAAAATGGCTTTTGTGTTATTCCGATAGGTATTTGCAAAAAGAATAATGATTTTAAAGTGTTAAAGGAAGTGATAACAACAACGATTTCAAGAACTAATGCCAGGTGTCTTTTATTTCTCTTAAGATAAGATATCATCATTTGTTTTTATGGTTCATTTTTTATTCTTTCTGGTTGCTTCATTTTATTTAAAAGCTTTGTTTTTTTTAAATCCGATTTCTTATTCTTGTCGAACGTTTTATATAGTATGACTATACTGATTAGAATTATTGCCTTTTAAATCAAATCGACCCGAATTTTTATTTCTGTCTAATGCTTTCATATAGTATGACTATATAGAAATTACTGATTAGAATTATTGTTTTTTAAATCAAATTGCATTTGTGAAAATAGTTTTAAAAGTTCTGACAGTGCATATGATTGCATAACACCATTTTTAATTTAATGATTACTGGGTTGTTCGGAAAGTTCTTTCCGTTTGGGAAAGTTGGCTCGTACCGGAAAATTCTATCATTTAATTATTAGATATTAATTCCGATATCTAGTGTCTAATAATTGACGGGCAGAATTTTCCGGTACAAATCGGTTTTACCAAACGAAAGAAACTTTCCGAACAAATCAATAATTTCTGGAAACTTCGAAGTAATTTATATGCTTTTAAATATGTATGTAATTTTAAAATTCAAATTGCGCATTGTAGGATGTTAAATATGAAAAGTGAGATTAAAAAACAATGACTTGTAGAGCTGACGTTGAGGCCCCCGATCTGCTGATTTACTAATATATTAAGGTTCGCTATTGAAAATGGAATGAGTAGTATTTAAAGTTCTTTTATGCAGGGCTATACAAAAAAAATCTGTTACATTGTGTTATACACAGTAAAAACCTTTGCAGTGTATTTTAAAGACTTACTATTTCAAACATAACGAGACTGGTATGCATTTATAATGCCCATTACATAGAAAAGTCACACAAACTTTAAAATTTAATATAATTTGCTTAATTTAATAAATGTTTTTCCGAAGATATTCTCTCTTTTAGATAATTGAAATAGGTTTGCTTTTCACATAAATCTCACAAAATAAAGCTCAAGATTTATCTTAAAACTGAGATGGATTTTGTGTTATTCCGATAAGTATTTGCATAAAATGATAATTTTAAGGTTTTAAAGCAGGAAATAACAAAACCGATTCCAATAACTACTGCAAGGTGTCTTTTATTTCTCTTAAGATAATATATCATCATTTGTTTTTATAGTTCCTTCTTTATTCTTTCTCGTTGCTTCGTTTTCTTTATCGACCCAATTTTTATTTTTGTCTAATGCTTTCATATAGTATGACTATACAGAAATTACATATTAGAAATATTGCTTTTTAAATCAAATGGCATTTGTTAAGAAGAGTTGTAAAAGCTCTGACAGTGCAAGGCTTTTGAGCAGTACTTAGCAAAATTATGAAGGATTTAATGACAAAGCAACGTTTATTTCATAGTTTTTTAATTAAGATTTTGAAATTTCAGAAATTGATAAAGTATTTTTTATAGAGATGCCCACAAATGTTGGTCCTTTTTAACATAAAATTACATGCACATTTCTTATCTGTTATCGAAAAACCTAATCATTATTTCACATTACTGAAAAGTTTGATAGAGAATACGGAAAATCAAGATTTATATTATTTAAAGAATGCTTACAGTTTGTCATCTAGTATTTAGAAAATTTAAAATTACTTAAATATATTTTTTTTAATCTAGAGAAAAATAATTTATATGAAAAATGCGCTACTCAAGTGGTGAAATTATTTTTCATGAATCCTAAATTTTATTGATATGGGAAAACATATATTTTGCTATTTAATATAATTTATTCCGTTTAAGCGAAGTTTCACACCACAAAAGCAAAAATAACAGCACATATAAATTGAATTAGTAATTTTCCTTCTGCTTTCTCTTTCGTTATCTTGGTTTTTCTCATTTAGATAATTGAAATGAGTTTGCATTTTACGAAAATCTTACAAAATCAACCTCGGGATTTATTTTAAAGCTTAAAATGGCTTTCGTGTTATTCCGATAAGTATTTGCAAAAAGAATAATGTTTTTAAAGTGTTAACGCAGGTGATAACAAAAACGATTTCAAGAACTAATGCCAGGTGTCTTTTATGTCTCTTAAGATAAGATATCATCATTTGTTTTTATGGTTCATTTTTCATTCTTTCTGGTTGTTTCATTTTATTTAAAAGCTTTGTTTTTTTAAATCCGATTTCTTATTCTTGTCGAACGTTTTATATAGTATGACTATACTGATTAGAATTATTGCCTTTTAAATCAAATTGCATTTGTTAAGAATATTTTTAAAAGTTCTGACAGCGCAAGACTTTTGTGCAGTACTTAGAAAAATTATCAAGGGTTTGATGATAAAGTAATATTAATTTCACACTTTTTTGTTTATGAATTCGGTTTGTCTGTCTGTCTGTCTACCATCTGTCCGTGCTCTAACTCACTTAAATACATTCGGATTGTCATGCAATTTATATATGTTTTTGAGTTTTATTATGGCTTGTTCGGTATTGAAAATTAAAGGTGTAGAATTTATAATTCATTTACAAGTACATTTAAAAGAACTCCGTTACATTTGTGTCTGAGGGAAACAATCATTTGCGGTGCACTTTAATGATGCTACATTATTTCAAACATATTGAAATTGATATACAGCACCGAGGTGATATATAAGGTGATGATACTTATTATATAGTAAGGTGTACATACTATCATTCATCGTTTATTTACAAGGACACACAAAATAATTTGGCTACAGGTCTGTCTATCAATAATAATTGAATATTAATTGTTGAAAGTGCATTTTCAGTTGTGGTACGCGTTTTTAACTATTTTTTTTGCATATTATTTGGTGTATATAAATTCTATAGCTTCTATACAGGGCTGCACAAAAGATCTCGAGTGCATTTCCATTTATAGACGGAATTTGCTGTAGGGAAATTTTCAATTGTGCTATGCGTTTCCTAACTGAAGTAAATTTTAGAATATCATGTTAGTATATATACAAATCTATAGTTCCTATACAGGGTTGCACGAAATAATTCGGATACTTTTCCGACTGTTGACGGTAATTGCTTGCATTGTGTTTTCAAATGTGTTATGTGTTTTCCAAATTATTTACTTAGACATGGACGGGGATAGTTGAGCTTAAGCCGAAAGGTAGGTCTCCCCGCCCGGTTTGACTTTGACCTTGTGTACTTAGACATCATCTTTCACCATATTATACTGAGAAGTTTTGTTACAGTATTCTGAATGTGTTGGAAAGTGTTTCATGATTTATGCTTGACGCATGATTTTTCTTTCTTGTTAATTAATTTTTGAAATGTCAGAAATTTATAAAGTATTTCATAGTAAGATCCCCAAAATTGTTGGTATTTTTTTACCATAAATTTAGAAGCGTGTTCCCATTTGTTTCCGAAAAACCTGTTCATCATTTCACATTACTGAAAAGTTTGACAGAGAATAGAGAAAATTAAGATTTATATCATTTAAGGAATGGTTACAATATGTCATATAGTATTTGGGAAATATATAATTATTCAAATATTTTTTAATGCGCAAGCTATTCAACAAAATAACGTTTTACAATAGTAATTGATTTTAAAATAATATATAACTAATAATAAATAGTTAATAATTAATACTTTACAATAATAAATAATAAATCGGTAATAATAAATAATAAATCGGTAATAATAAATAATAAATCGGTAATAATAAATATTTTACAATTATAAATAATTAATAATAAATATTTTACAATTATAAATAATTAATAATATATAGTTAATAATAAATATTTTACAATAATAAATAATTAATAATAAATATTTTACGATGATAAATAATTTTAGTACAATTCATTTTGCAGTAAAAAAGGAAATTTGAAATTCTCAATTTTATTAATGTTAATTTAATAGTGTCTGAAAATTTCAGCAAAATATTTTAGAATAATTTTATTTGTTTTCTATTTAGAAAAAGCATATTTTCTAAACTGCATTGTATAGAATTTATTTTTGTACCCTTACAAAAAATACAGTTTCGATTAAAATGTATTAAACATTTTATTTACAGATATCAGTAATATTACGCAACTAGTTATAATTAATTGTAAACTCCTCAATTTCATGAAATTTTATAGAAACGTTTTCAAAAAATGTACTTGAAATTTTATGAAAATGAAAAATGTCGAATACAAATATTTTTGATATTTTTTGGGTACTTTTTTGTTATTTGCGCGCTCTGAAGGGCGAGGTTGAATTTGGCGAGAAAAGCAAAAATTTTAAAAGCACTTTCTGGCAAGCTTTATTTACATTTTAAAAAACGTCACCTGATTGTTATAATTTTCTGAAATAACTAGTAATATACACAGACAATTCTTTTGTACTTACACCAATTAATATATACAATGAGAAACTATTTAATTTATAGATAAGTAAGTCCTATTATAATGTAGTACAAACAATATAACATAAATAAGCCATATAAGATTCGAAATTTTTTAATTGGTCATCGTTTCATTTTCGTGAATATTTATAATTTTTTTTTATTGAAGTGGCAGTTTTTTAAGACTGAGCTATGCCAAGGCTTATATAACAAAAAAGTTTTTTTTTCTTTTATTCATATAGGACGGTGATGTACTTTTAGGAAAATACTTTTTTGAAAATGAAAACAAAAATAGTGTGTAAATACATATTTCTTAAAGTACTTTTTATGCAAAAAAAAAAAAAAAAAAAAAAAAAAAAAAAATGTTTTCACTGCTTTACTGAGTAAATGTAAGGAAAAGTTAAGAAATAACGAATATTAAAAAAAAAAAAAAAATAAAATAAAATAAATGATCTGCCCTTTTTAACTTATGGCTTTGCTTTGTCTGTCTGCCGTGCTATAACTCCCGTAAGTATTATTGGATTTCCATGTAATTGATATATAATATTCAGGTTTACTATGGAATGTTCGCTATTGAAAATGGAATACGTAAGTGTTTATAGTTTTATTTTACAGTGATACTCAAAAGAATTCCATTACACTGTTGTCCTTGGAGTAAAATCCTTTTCGGTGTGTTTTTTAAAGTTATTACGCTGTATTTCTTTTAAATGCTAAAAGGTATAAATTAACAACATAAAATAACTTTTATTAGGTTGTTTGATATGTTTCGGCTCACTCCGGGCTATTTTCAAAAACAAATGAGACTATTCCATAATTGAACTTTCTATGAAGTTATTACTTAAAATGCTATCATTTAATAAATAAGTAGTTAATTATATAATTTATATTTATATTTTTTATATAATTGATATTTATATTTAATTATATAATTTATATTTATATTTTTTTTTATAATTTATATTTATATTTAATTATATAATTTATATTTATATTTTTTTATATAATTTATATTTATATTTAATTATATAATTTATATTTAATTTTTTTTATATAATTTATATTTATATTTAATTATATAATTTATATTTATATTGAATTATATAATTATATATTTAATATAAAATTTATATACCATGTAATTATGGAAAATTATCATTTGTTTTTGGAAATTGCACGGAGTGAGCCAAAACATATCAAACAACCTAATAAAAGTTATTTTATGTTGTAAATTTACATCTTTTAGCATTTAAAAGAAATATATTATTAAAATGTGTTATAATTTATTATATTGTTAGACTGTTTCAAAAATAATGAGATTGGTATGCATTTATAATCCACATAATAGGAAGGTCACACAAAATTTAAAATTTAATATAATCTGTTTAATTTAATGAATATTTTATTCCAAGGATACCCTATTTTTTTAGATAGTTGAAATGGGTTTGCATTTTACATAATCTCACAAATAAACTCCATCTTAAAACTAAAACAGAATTTGTGCTATTCCGATAAGTATTTGCATAAAATGGTAATTTTAAGATATTAAAACAAGTGGTAACAAAAAAGATTTCAAGAACTAATGCCAGGTGTTTTTATTTCACTTTAAGATACGACATCATCATTTGTTTTTGTTTTTTTTATTATTATTATTCTACTTCGTTGTTTCCTTTTATTTAATGTGACGGTGGAATCTACAAAAGTAATTTTCATTATTTATGTTATTCGAACACGAAATTCTTCAAAAAAGTGTTTTGTACCATAAATCTAATAAATATTTTAAAAAAACTGATAATTAAAATAAAAGCTAATAATTAGCATATTTTTATATGATTTTTAAAGTGTTAAAATTTTCAAAATATTTTCACTGTGTTTTTCAGTTTATTATTTAAAAGGATTTCATTAAAAAATTGCACTTCCATTTTTTTTTCATCCGACAGACAATTATTTAAAAATAATAATAAACTGACTCGAAACAGAATTATCATTAAAAATCCACATTTTAACAGATTTCATTACTAGTTTGAGAACTTTAATAAACCAACATTCGACAAATTATGAACAGTTTTTTTTTTCGAAATGTCACAAAATGGTTGGGCCAACATTGGCTAATTGATGGCTAATTGTCGTTTTACGTTGGCCCACAGTAAGAAATGTCCAATCCACCTTGTTGTACCATCAGCAAACAAACCATTTGCCAATCATATCATTCCTAATCCTACCATTTACAAACGGTTTCCGCAAACTGCCGACGTTGGGCCAACTAACTATGCTACTTGGGTTATAGTATGTGTGTATCGAGATTTTTCCTATGACTTATTGAAAATTTTAAACAAAAATTAAAACGAATGGGAAATTTGAACCAGAGTGAACTATCCCTCATTTTTGTTGAAAATGAATTTGAAGTGTGATGTATGGCATACCAAAATAAAACATATATATATATATAAACCTGTGTAATGAATTTTATTAATTTCGGAATTATTCAAGTGATAGAGACAGATTAACAGATAGTCAAACATAACTTGGATATCACGCTCCCCGTGCAAGAGTGGATCAAATGGCTTGGTTAACTCTTGCACTGCCAACTTAGTCACGGTATGTTTGCCAAGGAAGCTTGGTCTCCTCTGGCACTGGCAGAACTGGCTTGAAAGAGTTTGACAAAATATTGTACAAATTTTGGAAAGCATTTTTCACGAAATCACAGCTGGCGAGATTGGTCCACTCTGGCCTCAATATAAAAATGTATAGATTGAAAAAAAAAAAAAATTCTAAAAAAAAAATCGAAAACCATTTTTATGTGTTATTTTCATTATTTCCCTTCAAAAAGCATGAAAACTTATTTGCTCTGTAAGTGTGTTTCTACACCAAAGTATATAGTAGGCAGTGGAGAATCCTGATACTCAATCGGTACGTATTCTTTCCCTTCAGTTTTTAGGTACGTTCGTAATTGTATAAATACGTAGCATCTATAGTCGTCGTCTGGTCTGTCCGTCTGTCCGCATTTAACAGCGCAAAAACTACCCAACCGAATGATTTGAAATTTAATATATATTATCAATGCAGAATTTTGTCATTTAAAATTTTATGAAAATCGAATCAAAACTGAAAAAGATATTGATGAAAGTTTCTTTTATTCTGTTAAATCCTATCGTACGTAATCTATATAATATAAAAACGCAAGTCATGTGACTGAGGAAAACAAATAGGGGCATACCACTTCTTTTTTCATATGGCAGGCGGCCATTTTTATTCGAAATTATTTTTTAAAGTAAAATTGCATAAAAGTTACATTTTTAGAAAGATCGTTCAAAATAATTGTTTGCTTGAGAGATGAGTTACATTAAAAAATGTATAGATTCTGAGATAACTTTAGTGGTAATTAGGGTAACAGCCTAATATCTCAATCCATTTGAGTAAATAAACACAGGAGATTCGTTCATTATGAGTCATAAAAATATTAAACCATGAAAGTAATCATTCGCAAAGCAAGATCTCCATGGTGAATTTTGCATCATTGTTAGGTGTAGAAAAAAATATTCGCATTTGTAAACGTGGCGTACGTAATAAGGAAAACAAAAGCATGCTCATTTCGAGCATAGCAAAGCATATAATTTATTTCACTGAAATAATAAGAATGATTTTTTTTACATTCTGAAACTAGTTATAAAAAGAATACACCTCATATGTCACGTTTAACGTACAATTTTCAACTTGTTTTGAATTGTTTTCATCGCCTTATTTAATTGTAAAACATATCTAGAAAACTTACGGAAATTATTGGTGGGGCTCAATTTGAACAGAAAGATAGCAATATACATTTATTGTTTTTTAAATTTAAACATATTGATTATACAAAAACAAAAATGTATTTTTGGTCGATTTTTTCGATTTTATTCAACCGTCCTTTCTTTTTTAATCGATTGTTATTGCTGTTCGATGTTCAGACATTATAATTAGTTTAAACATCGAAAATACAGAGAAATACTTTTTAAAAATATTTTAAAAATCAAACTGCATTTGTGAAAAATAATTTTCAACAATATGAAGAGGGTTATGAAAATTGAATTATAAAGTAATGCTGATTTCCTATCGTTTTTAATTAAGTTTGTGGTGTTGGTATAAATTTTTCATATACTAATTATGAAATTTGAAATTCCTAATGTGATTAAATATTTTTAATGGTGCCTGAAAGTTAAAAAAAATATTTTCGATAATTTATAACTTTTTACCTCTTAGAAAAAAATATGTTTAAATATAACTTTTCTAAAGTGTCTTTACAGACATTTCTTTTATTTAATTCTTTTGTACGGTTATAGAATAAAATAATTCAATACAAATATATTTAAAATTTTCTAACAGATATCACTCATAGTGTCTGAAATATATTCCATTTCAACTAAATACATTTTTCGATATCTTTTAACTTTATAACTTTTTTTTAAAGGTAAAACAAAGAGGTTTAAATGCAGATTTTCTAAAGTTCATTTTATATACATTTAAGTTTTTCTATTGTTATACAAAATGCAGTTAAAAAATGCATTTAATATTCGTTTACAGATATCACTAATAGTGTCCAGCTGACTATAATGAAACGTAAAGTGATAAATTTTATGAATTTTCATGTAATATTTTCTAGAATTTATATAATGCTTTCGACAATATGACTGAAATTTTACGAAAATAAATATTGAGAAAGAAAAAAATACCAGGGGATGTGATGCTTTTCTAAGAAATACAAAAATTCAAGGGTTTGCGGCAAAAATAAAGTAGCTCCATTTTTGACATTTTTGAGACACTTTCTTGTTCAAAATAGTCTCAGAATAGGTATTTTTTGCATATTGTTGGGGGCAAACCATGCATAGGTGCATAGGCTAATGCATAAATAATACTTTCGACGAAACTGTAAAATTTAAATTTTGAAAGGTTTTCTTTTAAATTTCACATTAAATTGCACTGTAAAGAAGAAATGAGGACTGAAAAAAAAAATGGAACCTGGACTTCATAATCGTGGTAAAACTAGTATTACAAGATTATTTTGTAGTACAATATTAAAACTTTTATTATTATTATTATTATTATTTTACATTTCAGCACATATTTTTTATTTCTGTAAAATAAATGTAAAAAAGGAGCTACTTTATTTTTGAAGCATCACACCCTTCAACTGTCAAAATTATATTTTTTAATTTATTAGTTTTAAAATTAATAACTTTCTTCTCAAATAAATCTGCACTTAAAACCATTTGAAAAAAAAAAGATTGATTAAATAATTCTTATAACAAAACTTCGTATAACGGTATAACGAAAGTGGATTTGGCCACAAATGTAATTTTTTTTTTGAAATACGACGGTTTTCGCATGAGTTGCACTGTAAACCAACCGTACTGTTCAATATGCTTGAGTCTTTCGGTTGTTTGACGGAAAAAATGACTTCCAAATCAAACAACAGTTATGGTACTGTTAGTAGAAAGCCCATCCACCACGGCATGGTTGTACCACATTGGACGGGAAAAATCAGTTTTTAATTGTCCTTTGGCCAAAAATCGGATAAAAAGCACATAAAAGCACATTCGGTTTTTAATTGCGCACGAGTGTCTTTTAATTTGCATAGTATGCCGCTTACAGCGCCATCTATTAATACACTTTGGAACTTTTTCTTTCTTATGCCATATCGTTTCCTCCTTCTTCCAGTATATTCCGTTCAAATTTGAAGTCATTCTGACCAGTGGTTCCTTTTTTACAGCATTTTGAAAGTGGTACTTTAATTATAATCACCCTGTATATTTATTTAAAAAAAATACAAATTTTAGTTTGTTTTTCAGGTATAATCGAGAGACAACGTAATAGGCAATTTAAAGAAGAAATCACAACTGAAAAATATGGAACATGGACTTCAAAATCCTTTTCAAAACTAGTTTGCAAGATTAATTTTGTCAAACAATATTAAAACATTTGTTATTGTGTTTTAACAATTTAATAAATACTTTTTATTTTTATAAAATATAAATAAATAAATGCAAAAAAAGTAATTGTCTTACAGCCTTCCTAATCCACTATCAAACTTCAGACAATTTGCGTCATTTCAAACTTTTCTGGCATCCTTGTTAACATTCAAACTATTAGCAGTTACTTATTGCTATTTAGTCATAAACAAACTGATTTGAAATAAATTCCAATGACTTTTTCAGTTAGATTACTTCAATTAATTCAATTAAATTCAATTAATTAAAAAAATTATTGGAATTTACTTGTATGTGTTTTCTATGCTGGACTTGTTGTGAAAAAATGTCGTCCAAAATTTGCCACAGGATTTTTTGAAGGAATGATGCTTTGAGATCTATATCTACAAAGGCTGTTGTCTCGAATGATTCATATATATATTTTATTCACAGAAACACATACATGACTTCAACAATTACATAAATCTTCCTAGACGAGATAGCCACAAGAAAATTTACAACACCAGAGAGTTACAACTTCACAAAGTGCGTGCAAGGGAGCTCGCGGGAGTCGAACCCGCCATCCTAATTCCTACGCTCTCAAGCGATTAGCGGAATGGTGTCTTAACCACTCGGCCACGGAGGTCCCACCACAGGGTTTGTGTGCTTGGGATGGCAGTTTCCACCTTGTGCTGCGGTTGAACCCTTTCCGACATATATAAGAGTAAGACATACCGACTTGGGATGTCGTTCCTTGTAGCTCAGTGGTAGAGCCTCAGACCGCTGTTCTGGGATTTCCGGGTTCGATTCCTGGCTTGGGACATTTTTCACTCTGTCGGCTTAACGCTAAGCTTAGCAATGAAAAAATACATTTGTTTGTTACTGATTTGAAATTTTTATTATAATTTTTTGTCTATCTCAGTAAAAAATCTTGGCCACGGTCATACCCGTAAAGATACTGAATTTGAAGTTTGACTTTTATTTTTCAGTCTATGAATATTGGCAAATTCTACTAATAATTTACTGTTGAGATTATGAGATTTTGTTTTTCTTTGTTATATTAAGTTTATTTTTACATTATTTAAACAGATAATTTTTTTAGGAGTGCACTATTTATATTTAACAATTGTGAGCCAAAATGCTGAAAAATAGAGAAAAAATAAAAGCTGTATCTACATAATGTTTATATTTTTATAAAGGATATCAAATTACAATATTTAAAACTGTATGAATAAATCTATCCATACTCTACACAACTGAAAGTAATAATCCTTTAAATCACTGAGTAAAATTCTAATAGCAATTTTTCAAGAACTATTTGAAGAATCTAAATGATACAAAATTTTCCCTACATAAACTGAAAACAAATATGACATGAGTAATTCATTTTCATAGTGTATTTTTCTATTACTAGTTACACAAAACTTAAAAATGCAATTCTCCACTGTGTGTGTGTGAGAAAATGTCATTCACTGGATAGTTATTAATTTGGCTGGGTAATTTCATATAAATATGCAAAATTCTTTTGAAGGGCTGTATTAATTAGACGTCGGCTAAAAGTACTTAGAGGAAAGTTCCCTAATCAACGAGTATTTGAAGTGCCTTAATAGTTGAAGCACTCTATACTTAGCAGAAAATTTCTAATCATACAAAATAGCAAAATAGTTTGTTCTTGTTATGTGTATTTTATAGTATGATTCATAATACTACTAGTTCATTATTTCATTTTTTTTTTACTATTTTACATGTTAACGTAACGAATAATAATAATAATAATAATAATTTTAATAATATATTATTATTATTATTATTATTATTATATATAACCTGGCATTTAAAAGATCCGTTTTCAAATTTCATTAGTGAAATTACTTAATCTAATGCAGCTGATGTTTATTTTTTTTGTTTTTTGTTAAAAGTTACTTATAGGCAGGGCTTGATAAATACGGTCGTCAGGTCGACACTGGCGACCAAATATTTTTATTTGGCAACCAAGTTATTTAATCTAATGGTGTTTTTTTTTGTTGTTTCTTTATTGTACAAAAATTGACCTAAGCTTTCTTGAATTGAGCACAAATGCCATCCCCCCCTCCTCCTTTCCAATATATAAAAAAAAAACTTTGAAACTATATTCACACAAAAAATATTTTTAACTTTTGTTTTTAATTTGGCAAAAATAAGTTCATCATCAAATGTAAATTTTAAAATAATCAAATCAGAATTATTTGACACTTCGACAGAAAGATAGGCAAAAACTTGTTTTCCTACTTCACTATTTCGTCGATGCGCTCGCCAGCAGATATAGATTTTGTAGCATTCAACTATCCGGACATTTGAAGCATTCGGCAATCAGCGTTTTCCGAACAGTGTATATATATATTTCTTTTTGAAAGATATATGATTTTGATAAGTTTCACTACAAAACTTAGTTTATATTATCTTTCTAAACTATATAACTAATAATTCTAAACAATGCCTGTTATTATTTTTCCTGCATTAAATCATAAAAACTTTTGTGATTTTTGAAAATTAATGACGAGGAAGAAGGGGGTGGTAAATAACTTTAATTGCTACTAGAATTTTTTTCTGGCTACCAAATTTTATCAGTTTTGTAAAGACCTGCTTACAGCAGCTATATCTATACTATTAAAATCCATACGCGTTTGTCTGTAAACAATCATTCTTGTGTCTCTGTTTGTCTGCGTACCTGTTTGCAAACTTAGAACAAAAACGCAATATATATAGAATGTAAGTCATTTATGATGCATTTATATTATGATATCTTTTCATTTTGAATTTCAACAATTCATCTTGATCTTCTTTCTTATACATCATAGTATCGTATATATATATTTAAATATATAAATAATGGTGCTAATTGATTTTAGAAATCTTTTAAATATTATATGCCTTGATCTCTGCTGCAATTGCGCATTATCATTTGTGTATTTTATATTTGATTTCTACTTTGTATAGATATCCGATACCTCGTTATAGGAATTTCCAATAATTGATTCATTATTTCCATTACATGATTCATTATATGAATTTCCTTAATCCCATTGTTTTTGTGTGTTACATTTATTTTCTAATGCTTTTGTATTATATTGTCCTATCTAATCTATAGTTTTAATTTAATATTCAGTTCTTGCACTTCTGCTATCTGTAAAGTTATTCTTTATTTAGTTACATTTTTGAAAAACTGTTTAAAATAATGGAGATTTAATGTTCAACATGCTTTGGTAAATTGTTATGTCATAATTCTGAGAAGTCCATTGGGATATTACTATGGGAGTCTTTGCTTGGTTTTTGTAATTAATGGATATGGTATAATGACTTGGTTCATTTGAATTTTTTGTACTAAAAAGTCCATTGGTTTTCTGATTTGGTGGTTTTGCAATGCGAGTTTACAAAATTATGGTTATGATTTTATTATTGGAGTTCTTTTTTTAGCACTGCTTATTTGATTTGTACATTTTGTATATGCTTTCATTTATTCAAGAATTTTTTATGTTTCTAATTTATTAAATTAATCAAGATTTCTAAATATCATATATTAATGATATTTATTTTTATATTTTCATTTTCTTTTTGAAATTGTATTTTCATTGTATCAATTTTTTTTTAATGGCAGTTCTAAGTAAAATTCTCGTTCCTGGCAAGATACACCTTGCATCAATGCAGTGTAGTGCCCGGTACAGGGGCAACAAATGGGTTGTTCCTGGATCGTCATCTAAGTGACCATTTTTACTCTCCTCCTCCTCTATTATTATATCGAATGTGTAATGATGCTAGATGCAAGACTTGCTCATTTGCTTCTCAGAAACAAATTGTATCAGATCCTAATTTATCAACTTTTTGTAAAGCCTTTAATGTTATTTATAGTATTAAATGTAACTTATGTGGTTTGAAATATGTAGGTGAAACATCAGGTCCATTACATAAACGTATCAATCAACATCGTTCAGACTCTAACAATAACAAAGCAAAAAATATACAGTCTACAGCAGAAATACAGCATTTTCATAAACATAAATTTATCAATACTACAATTGAAATTATACAAATTATAAAAACTAAATCAGAACGTTTGTTTATGGAGTCTTCATATATGAAATATTATAACACTATTTATCCTTATGTACTTAATAGGGAAATATTTAACAGACCAGTTAAAGTTTTTTCAACAAATAATACTATAGATTATTCTCCTATTTATCCTACTCTAAATCATAATTTAAATCATAAAACAACACGAAACAAGCGAGGAAAGTGTACTGCTACAGTTGTTATTTCCAAGAAATTTATTGTTAAACAAATCAATACTCTTCATCATAACTATATTAAGAATTACAACTGGTTTTTAATACGAAAATACCTATTTGCTATTAAAAAGAAACAGATAGTACAATATTTAAATGTATTTCTTAGTAAATCTTACTCAAATCATTTCTCTGATATTTTTTATGATTTAATTATGACAAGAGCTAATCTTTTCAACATTAATTTATATAAAAAACAAAACATTCAAAACACTAATACTCAAATGCTTATAACTTTTTCAAATCAAATCTTTAATAAAATTAATATTAATTCTATAATTAATGATAAAAACTGTTATTTTCCTATTAATAATCTTCAAATTTCAAAAACATTTAAATATCCTAATACAATCGGAAGAAAGATTTTTAACTATAATGCATTTTCAAAAAATACATCTGTTGCAAGTACTTTTCCGTGTAAATGCAATGACCCCACTCTAAAAAAATACATTAATAATGGTCATGGACATATAATCACTGGTAATCTTAACTTGTGACTGATATTGTGAATGATTTTAAACTACAAAAACTAATGGGTTATGGTACTAAATATAGACTTCCTTCTAAATTTAATGTAAATTCTATTATAAAACAATTTACATACGATATAGATATTTTTATTTATAAAATTTCAATCTCATATAGTAAACCTATTGAATATTTTAATCAATGGAAAATACTAGTTATTGAAAAATTAACTACGTCTTTAAAACATAATTTATCGCATATGGTTAAAATTAACACAAAACATTTGTTCCAGCAAATTACTAAATTACAAAAAAAACTATGTAATCACATACATTGATAAATCTCCTAATAATTATGCAACCAGATGTAAAGTTTATACGTAAAGCAACTACTTAGATCCTGTATTTCTACTAACAATTCTTTTAAAAAAAACTAATGAAAATGTAATTGTAAACAATCGTAAAATTCACAGTTATTATAAATTATTAAATATTTCTTCTACTAACTTTAATTATCCTTATTTAGTTTTAGTTCTTATACCCAAATTTCATAAAAATCCAATTAAATTTAAACTGTAACTATAGGATGCAATAAATATAATAATATAGCCAATAAACATCTATTAAAAATTCTCAATCAAATTTATACACTGACAACATCTACTGATAATACACATTGTATAAAAAATAGCTATCAACTCGTCAATATTTTGAAAATCTTAAATGAGTTAACAATATAATGACATATGATTTCAAAGATCTATTTAATAATATAGATTTATTAGATCTACATAATATTATAAATGCACTATTTAATAAGTATAATCATTCACTAAATTTACCAATTCATATAGATACAGCTTATTTTAAAACTTTAACAAATTTCATTATATATAATAATTATATAATGCATGATAACACGTTATATTTACAGAAAGTCGGTATACCACAAGGGGGATGTATATCTAGTATACTATCAGACTTATACTTGTATCACTATGAACGTACTTTTATTAACAGTAATATACATTTATATTGTTATATTGATGACATAATTTTAATTGCCACTGATCACACTAATATTTCTATATTTCCAGTTGATTATCCTACTAATTTAGAAATAACGGAAAACCTCCTTTCTAACAATATTATTAACTTTTTAGATCTTAAAATTACACTTAAAGAAAACAAAACAATAATTGATATACTTGATAAACGTAAAGAATTTAAATTTAGGTTAATTCATTTACTAATTTTAAATCATGTCTTCATAATTCTGTATATCGTAATATACTCCTTAATCATATTTATAAAATAAAAAGTTTATGTTCTTCTCAACTAATTAACAACAATAGTAAAAAACTTATCTATGATGCATTACAACATGGTTTTCCAAAAAAATCCATATATTCTTTAATGTATATAATTAGTACTTAAATGATCTTTGCAACCAAATTAACACATGCGTTAAAAATGTATAAAAAAACATATAATCTTAGAAAATTGTAAAATAATAATAATAATAATAATAATAATAATAATAGGACGGTTGGGTGGTTAGATGTTTGATTGAGGAGGTGTGTGGCGGAGATGTATGGAAAAACGCATGGTTAATTTATATTTAAAAAGGGGCATTTTGATTTCCACACACGTTTGATATTACACATTTTATAATGGACTGTGATGTGATATTTTTATATGTATATTAATTTAGTTATATTTACATATTCATTATTTAATTAATTTAAATGAATTTATATTCATTAATATTAAGAATGTTTTGATACTATGAATTCATTTTTTTTGCCTACGGTAGACAATATCATATTAACTTCTAATATAATGTATACTTTTCTAAAGTGTTAATATAATACATGTTTTAATTTTTATTAAACGTTCTACCCTTACCACTTATATCAAGAGTATTTAATTTTTAACTTTGTATGGAGAAACATTATATGTTAATAATTAATTTCAATATTTATTTAATATTAATTTTAAATCCTTTGTATCTTAATTCAAATATTTAGTATTTTAATTTAATTTTTGTGATGTTGCATTTTTGGCACAACTATTTAATAGTTGCTATGTCATTTCAAGGTACATATATTTTTATGTTGCTTTAATTATTAATTTTTCCATCTTCCATCTTATTTTTAACCTAGAATTTTTCGTTAATACATTCATTACTTTAATGTAATTGGATATTCTATTTATTATTTAACTAATTGCTATCATCTTTAGATAGTATATGGTTTAATTTTTAAATATTAATTATCATCCAATGCTATTTTTATTCAGCGTATATTCACTTTTTACCCTAATAGATGGCAGCACCATGGTTTCTGTTGCTTTACAATAATATTCATATTATTCTTACATCTATTCTAGCAACATGGTAAATAATTTTCTAAAACTAAATTTGGCAACATGTAATGATTTTTTGCAATTCATTCCCTCTGTTTGGTTGTGTTCATGTGTGGTTCATGTGGTGCACAGGTATATTTTTTAATCCAAATGGATTATGTACTTTATGACTCTATTTCAAGTTTTATCTGTATATTATAGGTATATGGTTTCTTTCCTTTTTAATATTGTATTTATTTTTTATTTTTTCACAGGTTTGATTCACTGTTTATGAGTGGTAGTCCCAAAATCATATTCTTTAGCAATGTTATGGCTAATATGATGATGAAACCACTCATTTTATTTGTGGTATTTAGGCATTTGGGACTTGATAATTCTGTCTAAATTCCACGAATTTCATTTCATTCATTCAATTTCATTTATTCAATTTTTAATTTAATTTCTTCTTCTTTTAAATAAGTTTTTGGTATCTATATTCAGTGTGTTGGGGAATACTTTCATTGTCAACTAATCATTATTTCATAGTTTAAGTTGGTGTTAGGGTAATTTTTCATTTATGGTTATATATATATATATATATATATATATATATATTCTCAATGTACACTTTTTTCACACTGTGCGACGCATTGCAGCGAGAGCAATGCCTTTGTTGAATTTTCGAGATTTTGAGATATAAGTTTTTGAAGAGTGGAATAAAATTCCCTTGGCAACCTCACCGCATCCATGGGAAACAGATGTACAGCCAGTGGCGTACCGAGGATTTTATTTCGGGGGGAGGTGACTTAAATTTCCATAATGGACTGAATATTACGAAACACGTTGAATTGCGTTGTAAACAATAATAATTTTTGACAATAAGGACGTATCCAGAGGGGGAAAAGGTGAGTGTGTGGGGGGAGGGGGAAGGGGGAAAAGGGTGATTCTGTTCCAAATTTTCCGAAAATTTAAGGCAGGAGGTTCCGAAAATTTAAAAAAATCGGTCATCAGTCCGAAAATTCGGACTTAAAAATATATCACTATTTTTGACAAATGGCCATCGAAAAAAAGAATTTCGTCAATCTTTTTCAGAAAAAAATCTCCAATTTCGTTAAAGGATCAAGGAAAAAACAGAATTTTGCCAAAGCACCGCGGATAAAACTCAAAATTTGTCAGAGGATCGCGGAAAAGAGGTCAAACTTTCTCAAATGATTGCAGAGAAAACGCAAATTTCGTCAAATAATCGCTGAAAAAACCCGAATTTCGTCAAAATGATCGCGGAGGAAACGCGAATTTCGTCAAATGATCACGGAGGAAATGCAACCTTCGTCTAATGACCGCTAAAAAACGCTAATTTCCGTTGAATAGCTGCAGAAAAAGGGCGAATTTCATCAAAGGGCCGCGGAAAAAAATGCTAATTTCGAGAAAGGATCGCGAAAAAACACGTATTTCGTCAAAGGGCCGTGGAAAAAAGCCAGTTTCGTCAAAGAGCCGCAGAAAACCACGAATTTCATCAAAGGGCCATGGTAAAAATGCGGATTTCGTCAGAAAAACGCGTTCGTCAAAAAGACGTGGAAAAACGCGAATTTCGACAAAGGAACGTTGAAAAAACGTGAATTTCGTCAAAATGATCGCGGAGGAAACGCGAATTTCGCCAAATGATCACGGAGGAAATGCAAACTTCGTCTAATGACCGCTAAAAAACGCTAATTTCCGTTGAATAGCTGCAGAAAAAGTGCGAATTTCATCAAAGGGCCGCGGGAAAAAATGCTAATTTCGAGAAAGCATCGCGAAAAAACACGTATTTCGTCAAAGGGCCGTGGAAAAAAAGCGAGTTTCGTCAAAGAGGCGCAGAAAACCATGAATTTCATCAAAGAGCCATGGTATAACTGCGGATTTCGTCAAAAAAACGCCGAAAAACGCGTTCGTCAAAAAGACGTGGTAAAACGCGAATTTCGATAAAGGACCGTTGAAAAAACGTGAATTTCTTCAAAATGACGCGAAAAAACGCAAATTTGGACAAAGGAATACAAAAAAAGGTCAAATTTCATCTAATGATCGCGGAGAAAACGCGAATTTCGTCAAAGAGCCGCAAAATAACCACGAATTTCGTCAAAAGGCCATGGCAAAAACGCGAATTTCGTCAAACGCGGGAAAACGCAAATTTCGACAAAAGATAGTGAAAAAAACACGAATTTCATCAAAAAGTGGTGGAAAAAACGCAAATTTCGACAAAGGATCACGAAGAAACGATAATTTCGTCAAAGGATCGCAAAAAATGCGAAATTTGTCAAAGGATTGAAAAAAAACACGTAGTCCGTCAAAGGGCCGTGGAAAAACGCGAATTTCGTCAAAGGGCAGTGGTAAAAAAGCGAATTTCATCAAAGCATCACAGAAAAATGCGAATTTCGTCAAAGGGCCGTAATGAAAACCTGAATTTCATCAAAGGGTCGTGGAAAAAAACACAGCGGTCTCTTTAAAAAACAGCACACATACAAACATCTATGTTTATAGGTATAGTTTTTAAACTGAAATAATATACTGAACTAACATTTTAAAAATCTGGTTAACAAAATATTGTTAAAAGGCCCTTTCAAAACCGAAAATCAATAATAAATGGCAAATATTACTTGACATTGCCATTCACAAAAAAAATTTCAGTACGTGCATTTGGTGAAATTGTTTTAAAATGATCAATTTAACAATAAGTGTTGCACACACAGAGCAATATATATAGAGAGCTAAAATTTAAAGAATGTGTGGTAGATTCTTAAACTAGATCCTGTTTGAAAAAGGTTTTTTTTTTTTTTTTTTTTTTGAAGAGCAAGAAAACTATCATTTAGCCATTATCTACAAAATGTTGAACTATCCTGCATGTAAAGTGGACATTCGGGACATATCACACCCATTATTATATGCATACCAGTATTATATACGTCCTGCATTACGCTATATATAAAATTTTCTCAGAACGCTAAAGAAACATTTACCCCAAACATATGACTTGGTACTTTTGAAGATTTCCTGATCTTAGACCTCACTTTTAAGTTCCCCAATTGTTTTTTCGCAATTTCCTTTCAACAAAAACTCACATACAATATATTTTTGTAGAATTCATACAATTGTTTATGAGCTGTGTATCTCGTATTTTGTTTCCTTTAAATCCAAAAATTGTTATTAAATTAATTTGAACCAAAATATATCAGATACTCAGTGGATTAGGCAAGATTTGAGGGAGTAATTGAATGTTAAAGTTTCTTGCTAGAACACTAAACATTTAATAAAATAAATACCTTTTTTTTTTCTTTGCTAATAAGAATATGTGATGTGTAAATAGCAGCATAAAGAAAAGCACAAATAACCAGAATAAAAGATACATCCAACATCATAAAAGAAGTTCCGATGTTTTCAGTGTAAAACGAAAAGACATAGACAGCAAGAAGCTCTTTTTATAAACATATACACACAAAATATTTTTATACACATAGCTAAAATAACGACTTTACTTATTATTTGTGCATTGCACAAGTAATAATAATGACTTTAAACTGTACCAAATGAAAAATATTGGCTACAAAGTTAGGACGGAATAGGAAGATAAATGGGAGGAGTGTTACCGAACTCCAAAGATGTCTTTGCAGTCAGACAAGAAGTCACTGTGTATTTTACAAATACGAGGAAGTAATCGAGTGCTAAAAACGAAAGGTAATGAATATCATTCACAGTTAGTTCTTGCGTGCAAATATAGTGCCTGACTTCCGACTTAGCCAAAATTCTGAAGAGATTAGCTAAAGTGTCAATGTGCACTAATATGGGACTAACAAGAAAGACAAGTGCTATACATGACATATATACATATATATATATATTATATATGTATAATATTATATATATGTACATATATATACAAATTGATCTAAGAAGTAAGGAACAAAATCAGCCCTTCTTTTATCATTTTACTCGGACCATTTCGGCAGAGGTCCCTTAAACCCCCTACACATTTCGGTATGGCATGGAGATGTGTCTGAAAAATGAAAGTTAATAAGCTACTTTTACAGTCAACTCCTCCGCACCTGATTTCCGATTTAGCCGAAATCGACTTGATATTAGCCGTGGTGTTACTGTGCATTAACATACTTCCGCATTGACAATCTTTGCGCCGCCTGTGGGAGAGATTAAAAAACTCCTTAAATTAAACTGCTTCTAAATTTGTCGAACTTACTTGTAGGTCTCTTGAACTGAGCATATATGTATTCATTTATCCAGTAAAACAGGGATGGAGCTATTTTTCAGTGATTTGAAAATAGATTTTGTTTGTCTCAAGTAAATTAGTTCAAAGGAATGAGGAAAATTTTGGATTAACGAGAGAGACAAATTTGTTGCATGCCAGAAAATAAAACAAATTTATCTAAAAAAGAAAGAACCAATATCAGCCCTTTTTTTCATTTTACTGCGACCTCTTCAGGGGGGAATGGAGCTGTAACCTCATAACCCCCGAACCCATCGCCTTCTTTGGGTATTGTATGCTGGGGTATCACTGTGCACTAATATATGGGACTAACTAAAATGGCTATATGACAAATTACAAATTTATCTTTAAAAAAAAAAGAAAAAAAATCAGGAGTTTTTTCATTTTATTTTTGATTATTTCGGGAGGGGGAGCTGTAACCCAATTGCCTTCTTCAACCTCTTTTGGCAACTATACTGATATAGGACTAAAGAGAGAAACATTGAATGACGGGAGGGAAAGAAAAAAAATATCAATGCTTTTTTCCCATGTCATTTTCGAATATTTCAGAAGGCAGTGGTGGCTGTAACCCCATCAATCTCCTTCCCCTTCTTTGGGTATGCTGTGGTGTCTATGTGGACCAATATGAGACTAACGAGAATGGCTAATCCGCGGTAAAACAGAAAACTAAACTACAAATTTATCTCAAACAGAAAGAAAAAACAGCACCTTTTTCATTTCATTTTCAAACTATTTCGCAAGGGGGCCTGTAACCTCATCGGCCCCTTCCCCTCGTTGAGTATACTGTGGTGCAACTGTGCGCTGATATGAGACTAAACAGTGGGTAGTTCGTCGTATTTCAGAAAACAAAGTTACAAATTTATCTCAAACAAAAAGAAAAAAATCAGCATTTTTTTCATTTAATTTTTTACTATTTTGGGAGGGGGCTGTAACCCCATAACCCCCCTTCCACTTCTTTGGGTGTAATGGGGTATACTAACATGGAAGTAAAGAGAAGAGAGCGGCTAGTCTGTTGAATGATATGGGGAAAAATACATTTTTTTCTCAAACAGAAAGAAAAACAGAACTATTTTTTCATTTCATTTTCGTTTATTTCGGGAGGAGGGGGTGTAATACCATCAGCACCCTCCCCTTCTTTCGATATACTGTCATGTCAATGTGGACTAACATGGGACTAACGAAAATGGCTATTTCGCTGTATGACAAAATAAAAAAATTACAGATTTATCTAAAAAAGTCAGAATTGCAGAAAACAAAATTACAAATTTATCTCAAACAAACAAAAAGAAAAAAGTCAGCATCTTTTTCATTTCATTTTCGACTATTTTGGGAGGAGGCTGTAAGCCCATTAGCCCCTTTCACCTCTTTGGGTAGGCGAAGGGAGCGGCTAGTCTGTTAAATGATAGCGGGGGATGCAAATTTATCTCAAACAAAGAAAAAATCGGCACTATTTTTTCATTTCATTTTTGACTATTTCGAGAGGAGGGGGCTGTAATTCTATCAGCCCCCTCCCCATCTTTGGGTATACTGTGATGTCAATGTGCACTAATATGGGGTTAAGGAGAATGGCTATTTCGCTGTATGAAAGAAGAAAAAATTACAAATTTGTCTAAAAAAGTAAGGAAAAAACACTTTTTCATTTAATTTCCGACTATTTCGGAAGGAGGGGGCTATAACCCCATTAGCCCTCTTTCTCTTTTTTGATTTCAATGCGGACTAATGTGGAACTAATGAGAATAGCTAGTCCGCTGTATGACAGAAAGAAGTTAAAAATTTTCCAAAAAAGAAAGAAAAAAAAAGCAGCAATTTTTTCATATCACTTTCGAAAATTTCGGGGGGGGGGGGCTGTAGCCCCATCAGCCCGCCCCTTGGGTACGCCCATGTGTACAGCAATCTTAATTGTATGAAAAGATTACACAGCATATAAAAAAATCCTTCATTATCTTGAAACAACACATTTTTTGGCATTTACAGGCGCTCAAATTGATACGGGGCGTTTCTTCATGTTCTTGACATCATTTCAAAGGATTAAAATTCCGATACAGGATATTTTAGTGTCTTTTTTTCTGTACTACTTTCAATGTATGTGTTCCTAGAATTTTATACCCATGCATGGCTATTTTGCATGCTTTTTTCTATATGGTTGTTTGTTTCTCTAATTTAATTGAACAATATATATTAATTTATATATGGTGTATTTTGTAATTCTACCATTTAATTTTCTCATTTACATTATAGAAATTTATACCATTATTTAATTATTTAAAGATAGCATCTCGTTTTCATTACTTAACAGAAGTTATTGTTAAATCTAAGAACTAAGCAATATTGTTCAGACTAATCCCTTTGAGGGAAGTCCTAGTTTATTAATTTGCACTGTTCAACAAGTTTTTCAAATTTAAGCTACCTTTGCGGTCCTTTTTCGCCTATACAAATCTTTTGCTGCCATCCTTTCTAGGGAAAAATAAACCTTTTTTTTAAAGGAAATATATAAAATTTTTGTATTTTCATGCTCATTGAAAGTGAAAAGATATTCCGGCAAGAACTTCGATGTTGTACAATAAAAATATGTAATTTTTTTAATTTGCGTAACTAGACATAATTTTAGTTTAATTTTTCGCCTTTAAATCTTCGATTATTTCGCTGTCCTTTCTCGACAGCAAAATTGTTTTACTCCAATCACTTTTAGGGTAAAAAAAAGCTTAGGAAACATCTAAAATTTCTGTGTAATTTTTGTTTATTACAATATAAAAGTGTAGGATCTAAAGTTGTATCAAAATAGACAAACTTGTGCTATGTTATTGGGCGGTGTAGTTCACTCAAACTATTCTTTAAAAAAATAAAAGTGCGTAGCTGCTAAAAAACTTTTTATACGTTCATCTGAAGTCAAATGAACATATTTTGAACCAGAGAAATGATTTAATATGATATGTATTGTTCAAATGTGGAAATGTGTTCAAATAAGATTTGTGAAATGCTAATGTGATGCATGTTATAAAACATCAATCTTTATCAAAGATTACAGCGAGAGAGCGTAACGTAAATAAACACGATTTAACTCGGCCTAAATCCTGCCAAAGCACTTTTACACAATAACCAATGAGATCCGTTTTATTCGGGCGTTGCTATTAAACAATTAACAAATAATCGCGATTTCTGTGCCACGTACGATAGCGTAATATATATATAGCTTATATTTAATGTATGATGTTGTGAATAAATTAATAAGTGTATTTTATTGATAGTTTTACTATCAAGTCACAAAAAATTAAATAATAATATGCTGCCTGGGAAAATAGGATTATCGACTTCGAAAAAAAAAAAAATAGTCGATAATAATAATCAATAGTTCGAAAATAAATATCAAATTATGAAAAAAAATATATAGTCCCTAGACATACTCTTTTATTTATTAATTATAATTAATGTATGACGTTGTGGAAAAAGTAATAAGTATATTTTATTAAAAGTTTTACTATCAAATCACAAAGAATTTAAATAATTATATGCTGCCTGGGAAAATATGATTACCGTCTTCGAAAATAAAAATAGTTTACTTTTGTTCTAATGCTTTTTTTTTTTTTTCCAAGTAAAAGTAAATTCTGTCATTTCTTTATTTGTTCTCTATAATTGCACATTCTTCATATATCTTTTTTTTTCAGTTTGTGATATTCGTTGATTAAATTAAGCCAGTAAGTGAAATACTTAAATAACAAACAGTGAAAGATAGAAGTTGTTATATTTAAAGAATTTCCAATATATCCGGAGAAAATAATTGATGAAATATCCAAACTATTGTCTGGCATTTAAAAGAAACGTTTTGAAATTTCATTAGCGAAATTATTTAATCCAATGCACTTGTTAGATATTTCTTTTTTCCTTTAAGTTACTTTATTTATTTCTTTATAGCTATATTTGATTAATAAAATTTGATATTTTATTTGTTCCTAAATGTATCTATCTATCTATCTATCTATATATATATATATATATATATATATTTGTATTATTAATCGGTATGCACTTAGATATTTTAGAACATTGTTTTGTTTCGTTTCAGTGTTATCTCATCATGAAAATTTTTTTAAATCATTTACTATCCAGAATATTAACAAGTCCTTTAAAATATTGTATGCGAAATTTATCGAGTAAAAAATAATATAACATAAAAAAATATATAAATATACAAGGTTGCTAAATTAAATTGGTGGTACTCAGTGTGTTCTGCAGCGCAATCTACAAAGGGCATTCCATAAAAACTGCGAGTTATTTTTTTACGTAGTGGCAACACCGTGAAACTAAAAAATAAAACTGCCGGCGATTTTTTCAAACTGTTAAGTGTACGTTTATAAATATTCTAAACGAAGCAGACAATTTTATTTTCCCAGTTTCATGCTTGTTTAAAGAACTGTTTTTATTTGCCCTAATGGAGGTGAGTGATTCAAAGTTAAAAGAACGAAATGCGTTGTGTCATAAAATTTTGCTATCGTTTGGGCAAAACAGCTCTAGAAACAGTTTAGTTAATGAAAGAAGCTTACAAAGACAAATGTTATGGTGAGTCTACAATTTTTAGGTGGCATGGTGATATCAAAAATGGACTTTTGTCTGTGGAACTGGCTCCTAAGCCTGGCCGACCAGAAAGTGTTGTGAATGATCAAAATGTTAACATTGTTTGAGCAATCTTGCAAGAAAATCGGCGAATGACATGTGAGGAGATAGCAGCATCAAGTAACAATTCGAAAACGTCGATATTTCGCATTCTACGCAACAATTTACAGCTTCGCCACGTTTGTTCCAGATGGGTCCCTCATCGCCTTACTAAAAAACAAATGAAAACGAAAATTCACCAATGTTGTGAGTGGAACAGATGCTTCAAAATGGTCCGAATTTCCTAAAGACTGTAATGACAGATGATGTAACTCGGGTGCATCATTTTGATCACAAGATTCTGAAGTTATTTCAGCAGTGCAGGGTTCTTCAAAGCAGCTTACAAAAAAATTCTTCTCTATTTGTTTGAAAAGTGAGTTGAACGATGGGACCTTTGCATATCATCTGAGAGAAGGTATTTTGGAAAAGAATATTGTATTTTTTGCTGCAAATATATTTCTTGATTTTTTATGATTTTACTCTCAGTTTTTATGGAACGCCCATTGTAATTACGATAATGGAGGCAAATTTTGTAAGGTGATTGAACAAGACGGGTGACGAAACATTCAATGAATAAAAATTAATTTCAAAATTCACCGCTAGGGATATTTGACGCCGTTTTTATCGCCGAATCCTTAGTCCCCCTTCTTGTTTAAGGGGTCTCAGGAGCCTTACTTTTTCATTGAAGGGGAAAATTAGCATCATGTCACATTTAATTTTATTTATGATTCCCTATAAATAGAAATGCATAAAATTTTTATCACTGATAGCTTAATATCTTTTCTATGTAGAATAATTATTTCAATATTCGGCAACTAATATTTTGCTTCTTTTTAAATGATTAATTTTGATTTAAAAAAAAATAAAAATTGTCTTTCGAGTTGCATTTCTTGCGCGCAACATTTTTCAAATACGGATAAAACAATTTATATGAAACTTGGCAGATGCATTTATTTTGATGCAAGGAATAACTTATACTTCAAATTTAGTATTATAACTGCATTGATTTTTTAAAATTAGCATTTTTTCAAAAGAAAAAAAGATTTTTTTCAAATTTTTATAATTTTAATTTAAATTAAAAATATTAAGTTTTTAAATGCTTAAAAATGAAGCATACGTTCAAGGCACATTTGTTTTAAATCATTACCAATATTGTTTGGAACTCTACAACCAATAGTTTTGATACAGTCTTGCGCGCAGTGGATGCCGGTTAAAAATGAACTTAAATTTTTTTATCAAAATTAAACATAAAAAAGGGAAAATATCAATTATAGAATATTGAAATAATGATGTTACATACACTCTAAAAACGAAAATTTCAAAACTGAGCAAAAAATACTCAAATCTGAGTATGTCGCATATTCAAAATGGCTCCGAATCAAAATTACTCAGTTTGAAACATGTATTACTCATTTCTGAAAAACATGCACACACTCAAGTATAAAACTTCATGTGCTCCTATTTGAGAATTTCTATGTTTCAAAAATGCGTTTGAACTTAATCTAATCATTTTTGAGTATGTCCATGTTTCGAAAATGAGTATGAACTGACCTCTATGTTCTCAGTATTGAGTATGTCCATGTTTCAATATTCCGAGTATTTCTGGTATTTCTGAATTGAAAGCATTGGGGTCGTCCTATTTGAAACAAAAAGTTTTATACCAAAATGAAAACATCCATGTACTCAGATTTGAAAGTGTCATTTTTCTCAGTGATTGAAAAAGTAAGACTCCTGAGAAAGTAAGACTTCTCCCTAACTCCGGGCGTGATTCTAAAAGTAGTACTACACTACACGCTTTCATATTTTGTGCTAGACGTTTAATATTAACAAAAATTGTGTTATATATCATATACTATTGTTTAGTATACGGAATTTACTTTTAAATAGATTGCGTCACGGTAAAGGATCAATTTACCTTTAAGTTCGCAAACACCAGATTGAGTTCTTAAGTTTTTCAGTTCTTGACTTTTAACAGAAGTGACAGCATCCTGGAGTAGTCCAAATAATTTCTTTTGTGTATGCGAAATCATTCCTCTTCGTTGTGCAGATTTGATAAATAGAAAATTTAACTATTTAAAGCTCGCTGTATAGAAAAATTTTGATAATTCAGAAACTAAACAGTCCCTCTTGTAATTTGAATTTCTCTCCTTTCTGTCATTCTTTCTTTTTTTCATTTTTATTTTCTTTTTTATTGTTGTTGTTGTTTTTCAGTAGTAAATATTTAACTTACTGAGCAACGATTGCAAAGTGTTGTTGGTTGAATAAATGTCTTGAGAACTCTATTATTATCAATTTACTATACATTTTTATAGTTATAAAGTTTATTTTTCAATTATTTATATAAAAAAATAATTCTATTAAGTATTAATCATCGTTATGTTATTCAAAATATAACTGTGGAATACTTTGATTGTAAGCATTTACTTATAATTTAATAATTTGTTTTTGCAGTTTAATTTTAGCATATACAGTTTTATAGTTACACAGTTTATTTTTCCACTATTTATTTAAATATTTACTTATTATTTTTTATTACTATTAAGTATAAACCATCCTTCGCCCTCCCATAAAATTTTTTTCACTATCTCAAAAAAAAAAAAAAAAAAAAAAAAAAAAAAAAGTAACCAAAATTCCGATATATTTCACAAACTAAAGATTTTTACTATGCGAAATTTATTTTCAAATATACTGTATCATGGTGAATGATCAATGCATCTTCTAAGTTCGATCTCCCTAGGCTGAATTCTCCTCACGTTTTTCAGTTTTTAACTTTCAACGGAACTGCCGGGAAACTTCCTGGAACAGCCGCAATAGTTTATTTTGTGTATGACCGGCGGTTCATGTCCATTATAATTTCCTCTCGTGATTCAGATTTGAGGAATAGAAATTTCCGTTGAGGCACTTTAAAGCTTGCTGCACTGAAAAAAAATGACAGTAAAAATATCTTCTTCAGAAAAGCTTTTGGAACTTAACTGTTTTTTTTCTGCTTTCTTATATTTTTCTTTTCCTCAGCTGTGAATATTTAGTTTACTAAATAGCTGATACGGATAGTGA
Organism: Maratus michaelseni; assembly: GCA_963931845.1. Lineage (NCBI taxonomy): Eukaryota > Metazoa > Arthropoda > Arachnida > Araneae > Salticidae > Maratus > Maratus michaelseni. The sequence goes on along the minus strand of OZ007590.1, from coordinate 366,028,295 downwards.
CTTAGCAATTTAGAAATTATGAAAACGGATCAAGTAGTTTTTTTCAAATATATCGAACAATTTGGATTGTCGACAGTTCATTCAAATACGAAGTTTTGTGTTACATACATTAATAAGCAAAATTTGTGATTAGGGTAAGGTGGCCTAAAATGATCCTAATGGACAAAACGATCCACATATGTTTTCTTCCAGACAGGCCACGCTATCTACAGGGTAACACATAAACTAGTTGTGATAAGTGAAGAAGAAGCAATAGCGGTATTCAAGCAATCGCAGAATTATGCGTCTGAATAGAATTCTTTGAAAAATTAGTTTTTATAACATTTGTTATAAGGAAAGCCCTAACTTTAATATTTATTTAGATATACAGTCTTTCATGTACAGAAATAGGACTTGGTTTATTTAATGGAATATGTTTTTAGATGTGAATTACACTTATGTATTGTCACAATTACTTTTATATCCTTTATTTTGTCGATAAAAAACAATTTACAATTATTTTCAAATGAAGGATCACTTTGGCCTTTGGTGAGGGTAAAATGATCCTTTGGACACTTTAAAAAATATATATTTTTTCATTACGCAATTCGGGTTTAAAATATTATTAAAATATGTTTATAATGCAAAATATAGTGTAAAACATACTAGTAAAGGGCCAAAGTTTTATTTAAATAGTTATGTTATTTTACACAAGTTTTTCCCTTAAAGGGATCATTTTAGGCGGCCACCTTCCCCTACTACTAATACAGTGCTTATACTTTTAAATTAGTGTCCTAAAAAAGTATACACAGTTGAATGACTGTATCTTCAGATTTTTCACATATAATTAATATTTAAATTGCAGAGAATTTATATAAAATGTATAACTTTTCTTCCTATCGCAGCTGTTCAAAATTATTACCGTTCTGGTTAATACACTGCTGCTAACGGTAGGCTATTGATTCACAAACTTCAACAAACATTTCATTTGGTGTTGTGGCACATTCCTGCTCAATTTTGGTTCCGAAACGTTATGTATGAACGTCCATGCGTTTCAAACTTTTTTAGACCGCTGACCAGGTCCCTACCTGCCAGGCTTTTGCTTAGCTTAACGGGTTAATGCCTGGCAACGGGGAGAGGATTCGCCTGCTCTCCGCTTGGCGAACATGTGCTTGATAAATCTATAGGCCGACGTGGCTTCAGTGCGTCTTGTTGCCTTAATTGCTTTTTCTTAGTTGTCCGGTTGCTAATTGATTTTGGATGAGATGGTTCAGCACTGCACAGTGTAGCGAACTCATGCCGGATGGATGTGAGATGCTGGGATATTTACTAATTCCACGCTGCATCTCTCACTCATGCGTCATGCCCCCACTACTCGAGTTGGTCTCGTAATTTAGAATCTTGATCTGGTGACGAGACCTTCATCTGACTAGGTACTTCCAGAGGTGTAATTCACAGGTATACACTTTTAATACTAGAAACTAGGTGCTACATTTAGACTTTGAGTACTATTATTTTGCTTTGTTGTTTGTCTTAATTTACCTATAGTTCTACCCTATGATTATATTAACTGAAACTAAATATTCTACAGAGTTGCTTATTCCTAAAGGGGGGACATTATATGGATAATTTACATTTTTTATCCGATTAATTGTACGTGCCGTAAGGTGGATCTGCCGGAAACTACCTCCGATATTGTTTTTGTACTTTTGCTACATTTTAATACTTACAATAGTATTTTTAAATAAATTTTATTTTTTCAAAAGTTAATCTGGGTCCACTCATTATTTCCGATTAATGACACACTGAAAAGAAAGAAAAAGCAGAAAGTTAAGACACGTTAAACAGTGTATACATTTCTTAGGACACCCTGTATTTATAAGAGTAATTAATCGTTCAAAGTAATTACTAATTCTACGAAATCAATATTTTATTTTGTTTAGATAGGAGGTTTAAGATAATAACAATTCTGTAGAATTCGCTGTCAAAACAATGAAACAACTGGGATGAGGAGTCAGGGAACTGACTCCTCTGAAACGGTAAAAAGTTTTCACAGAAAGTAAACAGTCCTGGAATATCACTGAATGTAATCGTATTTCGCGTTGCAATTCACAAGAGTTAAACATGTTGATACTACTTAGTAATACTCTAAAAACGACATTTTCAAAACTGAGCCAAACATACTCAAATCTGAGTATGTCGCATAGTCAAAATGGCTCCGAATCAAAATTACTCAAGTGTGAAACATGTATATATTCTCATTTCTGAAAACATGCACACACTCAAGAATAAAACATCATGTGCTCCTATTTGAGTATGTCGATGTTTCAAAAATGAGTATGAACTGATTTCTATGTGGTCAGTTTTGAGTATGTCCATATTTCAATATTCTGAGTATTTCTGACCATGTTTCAAAAATGAGTTTGAACTGACCCTAATAATTTTTGAGTATGTCCACGTTTCAAAAATGAGTATGAACTAACCTCTATGTGCTCAGTTTTGAGTATGTCCATATTTCAATATCCTGAGTATTTCTGATATTTCAGAATTGAAATCATTGGGTCGTCCTATTGGAAAAAAAAAGTTTTATACCAAAATGAAAATATCGATTTACTCAGATTTGCACGTGTCATTTTTATCAGTTTATGGAGAAAATGAAACGGCGAATTGAGAGTTTCAAATATGTACTAATTGGAGAATCTGTCTGCAAGTTTAAGAAAAACACCTATTTCTAAGTTTATTCGACTATTTAGACTACGTATAATTAAGACTAACTTTTAAAAAATGCTTTGTCTATCTATTTGTCTGGAATATAGTCTCAGAAACGATTGCATAACAAAAATTAAACTTATCAGGAGCAGATAAAGAATATTTCTGGATACAATCTGCAGTTTGTCGCATTCCGATATCTGAAATATAAGGGTCGCCCAAATGAAAGTGACATTGCTGTAATAACTCCGCCATTTGAAGAGATAGATGACTGTCCGTGCTCCTATAGAGAGCGCAGAGTGCTGGGAATGCATGCGAAATTGTCAAATCCCGCCGAATGCGTGTGTGATAGCGTGGGAGTATGTTAAAAGGCATTGTTCGCATCATGGATGCCTCCAAACGGTGTCAACGTGCGGTCGTGCAATATTTAACAGCGGAAAATGTGAGTGCTAGTGAAATCATGCGGGGTTTATTTCTTGCATGATAATGCGCGTCCTCATGTGGCTATTGCGTGCCAAACATTGCTACGGCAATTCTGCTGGGAGGTTCTCGAACATTCTCCTTATAGCCCAGACCTCTCTTCGTGTGACTACCACATCTTCGGTCCACTCAAGAAAGACCTGAAGTGACGGCAATTTGCCGACGATAATGAGGTCCAAGTTGCCGTTGAAAATTGGTTCCACAACCAACCGTGGATTTTTTTCACCCATCTCGTTGACCGCTATCTATCGTCTCGTTGACCGCTGGGACACTTGTTTCCAACTACAAGGGGACTTTGTCTAGGCTATCTGTTACGTCTGTATTACTTCTTCCTTTTGTATACTAATTTATATTAATACCATTAAACCATTTCTCAAACCGACTGTAGTGCCACTTTCATTTGGGGGAACCATATAGTTTTTGAGAAAACAACAAAAAAAAGTGAGAATTAATCAACCAGCCAATCTTCCAGTGCTCAAAAACTCGAGAACTGTTTAATTTTAAGGAAACTTATACCAATTCAAAGGGCTAATTAATATTTATAAATGATAATTATGGCTACAATCTACAGTTTGCCGTATTACGATATCTAAACAGTTTTTGAGGAAAAGGTAAAAACCGGTAGATTTAATCAATCAACCAATCTTTCAATACTGAAAAACTCGAAAACGAATTGATCAATTTTAATGAATCTTATGGCGATTGAAACGTCTAATTAATTAAGATTTATAAATGATAATAATTACCTTTTGAGCTTATGATTTATACATTTTAATTTAAAAATTGGATTTGTATATATTTTTTCTCCAAAAAACTTTAAAGATCTTATGAAATATAAATGAACACGACGAGTGTTAAATAAAATGATTTGCAGGGCTGAATTGAGGTATTTGGTATATAAATTTACACGTTAATAAAATGAAATTTTACAGCGTTTTTTTATGTACAAACTTTTTTTTTTCGAGATGAAATATTAAACACTGAAGGAGTGTCATTGAGATTATCTCTTTGAAAAAGTTGTCTTCATTTGAATGGAAAGGATATAATTCCCATCACCCCTTTTCCGATGTCCCTAATTACGTAGTACTGTTTGTATTTGATTAAAAAAACTTCAATACTATATATTTTATGTAAAATGACAATGTTATTATTAAAAATAATCCTGATTTTCCAATCTGATGCATACGATTGAGGTTACCTTGATACCACTCCCTACGATTTCGTTCATACCTTTAAAATGTATTGTCTAGAATTGTCACTGTTATATTAGTTAATAGTGTAAATTTTTTAGACTCAGTTTAGACTAAATTAGCTTTAAAGTACTGCAGACAGAGCATGGCTCAAAATGTAGTTCTGCGCAGTCAATTAAATTTTGTTTTTTGTTCCCTCAATAGAAATTAATTAAGGGGATATTTGCTGTTTTTCTTCTCTAAAAAAACCCCCCAAAAAACATGTTTTTGGGAAAGTGTTTAAGAAAAAAAATATCAACTCAGGGTTTTTGGTCCTACATATGTGAAGATTAGACGAAAATTATTAGATATGTTCTCTGCCATATAAAACAAGTTTTCAAATCTTTTTGATTAAAAGTTTCACGGAGATTGTCTAAACCGCTATAAATATGGCACAAAAATCCTTGAGGTGATATTTTTATCATTGATTAATAAAACCTTTTCCACAAAAATACTCTCTTTGATCAAAGATAATAAACATCATCTTAAATTAAACAATATGTATATTGTTATGTAAATTCAGAATTGTGATTTTTATAAAAGGTTTCACGTTCCAGTTGAAAATGAAATGTTCTTATTGAATATATAAAATCCATTGTACAGTTACATTTCATTTTTACTGTGTTATATGAACAGAATTCAATTTACTGCATACATTTTTAAGTATTTATTATCTGTTGTACATTGTGATGAGTTTTTGATAGATTGTAGAACATTTTATTGAGAGGCAAATGATTCTTAATATGTGTTGAGAAATATTCAAGTTTCTTTCAGTAAAAGCTAATCCGTCTTAGAATCCTCGCTTTTTGACTTTTGTTTTGTAATATAATTTTATTTTGTAATGTTCCATCGGAACTACCGATATGAATTTGAGCCATAATATCATAAATCTCATAAATACATAGAAAATTGCATTGGAACTTAAAGAAAAATCCTGCTTGGAAAGTTTAAACCTGAAGAGCTATTTCAACTTTATTCGAAATCATAGGTTTCAGTTAAATCTGCAAAATAAAAATGTGCTTATTGCTTAACAGTTCATATGCTTTTGTACTTTTTTGTAATATTACTATGTTGTTTTTCTGAGTCCCGTTAGATCTATGCGTGAATTTGAGCTATAACATCACAAATAATAATAAGAAACATAAATGTATATTGGACTTTAGGGAAATAAAAATTGAAGAACTATTTATTATAATTCATAGGTTTTAAGCATATTTATAGGTTATGACTAACCTAAATTTCAAATCTATAAAATAAAAATGTGCCTACTCCTTCAATTTCTAACTTAAAAGGTCATTTAAAAGTTAAAAAAAACTCATTGCAAGATATAAGTATTCACCAGGAAGCTCAAAGGGTAAGTTTCTATAAATTAAAAAAAAAAAAAACATGTAATTATTCGTTCTTTAAATACAACCCTCTACTCTAACAATCTTTTGTAGAATTTAATTTTAATTTATCTGAATATATACCACTTAAGAAAAACGGAACAAACAAGCAAAATTTCTCCAAAGCTGCCGAAATACTCAGGAATTAGCTGGAAATCTCAGAATACAAAAATACAAAAAATTATATGCCAGCAAAATGCTTTTATATCCCTTTCAAGGGCGGTAGGTACGTTTATGAAACCGTTTAATTTTAATTACCAAATGTAACAATGGCACCAGAATTTCGGTATACATTTTACGTTTATTTATGTATTTGAATTTTAGCTTTTTATTATTTCCAAATAAATTTGTTCGTAAATTACGGTGTCATTCATTCATTTCAACATTTTAGCGATGGAAGTGCTTTGCCCCCTGAGAGGGTTAAACCAGAATCAACCGATAACGCCCAATAACATCATGGACAACAGGAAAGTATACATCTTTCTCGTCGGATGCCATTCACACGTTGAAAATTAAAAGAGTTTTATAAAAGAATAACTGTAACTAAAATGTGTTAAGGAAGCTAAAAATTATATTAAAAAACATTCTTTAAACTTCAGAGTTACATTTTTCACTATATTTAAAAAGTTACTAGATCTGTCCCCAAAACTTCGAATATTTACTTTCGGAAACTAGCAATAGTTCACAATTCCATTATTTGATGCATCAAAAACATCGCAAAGTTCCTTTATAATGTCGTAAAGTACCTTTATAAATTTCGAAATTCTGCTGCCACCAATAAAGGACTTCTCAATTCAACTAACGAATGAATCAAAGACTTCGTAGCATCAACACCTCACTTTTCGCTATATTTAGAAAGTTACTATATCTGTCCCCAAAATTTCGTATATTTGCTGTCGCAAACCAGAAAGACTTCACAATTCTATTACTGATGTGTCAAAAACTTTGAAAAGTAGTTTTATAATGTTGTAGACAACCTTTATAAACTTTGCAAATCTTCTGTCACCATTAAACGACTTCACAGCTCAACTAATGATGATTAATAAACTTCGTAGCATCCACATCTCACAGTTATAATCTTGAAATATTTCTTTTCAGCAAGAACACACATTTCATTTAAAAAGGAAACCTAAAAATAGTGAAAGCAAAAAAAATAATTAATTAATTAATTAAAAAATCACATAATAATAATAATAATTGAAAGAAAAGCATGGAGAATATTATCATCATTTCCGTAATCGCAAAAATAAAATAAAATAAAAGTAAAAACCCGCGTATAGTTTCCACTAATCTATCATATTTAACCATCAAACAAGTTATAAATGTCAATCGTCATTTTTAAAAACATCACCAACATTTCCCTTTGAAACATCTCATAGGTGATAAATTACAAACTGGTATGCCAGTCTATCGTTTCACATTTCTTTTATACTCATCTCTCTGAACACTTAAAGATTTTCAAAGTCACACTTTTCTTTTATTAGTTGATGGATAACGTAAGCATTTTAAAAAAGATTTTTGAGCGAGAGATATTTCGCTGTTTTTTTTTCTTTTTCCTTCGATTATGACAATGAATATTTTTTACAGATATATTTTTCGTGATGCGAAATCTTGAAATATGTATCTTTAAAATGCATTAACCACATGTTTTAAAAAGAATAATTGCGGTATGAAAATGTCAAATATGTGTAATATTTAACATTCTTACTCCCCTGAAATTTATATGAGGCTCCAAATTTAAATGATAAAAAACATTTTTTTTTAAACAGGTTTTCACAAAATTTTGTCAGTAACAAAGTTTCTATTCCTTTCAGTACGCGGTTAAAAGCTGTTAGACCGATATCGTTAAAGTACAGCTACAGTTCCACTGATGTCATAACGATGGTGGCAAGGGCCACCACTTTCTCATTTATCGCTCATACATTCATTTCTAAATATTGCATAATTTGAAATTTTATATCATAGAATAGAAATAAAAATGTAATTTTAGTTGAAATTTGTTTGAAAACATCAGCTTAATTTACTGATTTTTTTTATATAAATTTTTAAATAATATTCAAGCATGAAAATTTAAAAACAATCTAAGTCAACAATAAATATTTGTTTGAACCCGACCCGATGCAGAGACAATGTAGAATACCCATGTTTTTATTTTTAAGGGTATATACCCGGGTAAATATCCAGTTTAGGTACCTACCTGGGTATTTATTTTCAATGAAATATAATTGTGGAAAACGCTCATATTGTTATTAGCTATGATGGATCAGTGTAAAAGAAATAAAAAACCCCTATTTCTTCAAACATTCAACATATTAATATTTTAATTGCAGTATACCATTTCTACAATTTTTTGTCGGGTTATTAGAAAGCGGTGTTAAATTCGGTTGAAAATTCTGCATGCTATAAAAAAAATTTCAGTTTTTCACAGAGACATTAGCATCTTCAAGAATATGCGTGCTATTCTTACACAAATACACAAAAACGTTGAACAAGACCTACATAGTCATTTGCTACAGTGACGGATCATTTTGAGCATTTTCTGTTTCTTGGGTAAACGCAAATATTATTTTATTATTAAATTTATTATTACCCCCTCATTGTCCTCGGGCCTAAATCTTCACTGAAAAACATGAAGTCAAACATGTTTTTTACATCCCCAAAGTTCAAGGGCATTTCGAGCATTTCTTCACGAATTTCAGTAGGTATTCGACAAAACGTCTGAAATCGGTAACTGCCCCTTAATTTCTGGATATCAGTGTATGAAATTAAAGCATGTAAAAAAAAAATACATTTTGAAAGGATGTTTTACTGTTGCCCATGTTCCTCTATGATTACAAGGTATGATTCAGTATTATGATTTTTTACAGAGAAATATGAAAATACCCAGTTTTTGGGTTTTTACCCTAGGCTTGGGTAAATACCCAGGTATATATCCAAAAATAATTACCTATCCACTTGGTATTTACTCATCCCACATCACTGTGCAGGACTATATTCAACAATCTCGAAATATCCGCTATTTATAGGTTTTACTATATTTGAATTTTAAAGAATATAAATTGTAGATTACTTTTCATAATTCCATTAAAAGATGAATTAATTTCCTTTCATTTCGAGTATCGGTCGGGTTGCGGGTTGTTGACTTCCAATGGAACTCTTGGATTCTGGTCGGGTACAACCCGACTAATGCAGTGTTCTAGTTGCAGTGTTCTAATGCAGTGTGTTAGAATGCTGTGCCAGGTTTTGGATCTCGTTTATTGAAATTTCGATATGAAAAAACATTTTTTTTAAAATAATTTTCACAAAATTTTATCAGTAACAAAGTTTATATTTCTTTCAGTAAGCTGTTAAAAACTTCTTGAACGATATTGTTAAAGTACAGTTACAGTCCACTGATGTCATAGCGATGGTGGCTACAGCTATCACTTTCTCATTTATTGCTAATACATTCGCCTCTAAATATTGCATAATTTGAAAATTTACATCATAGAATAGACATAAAAAATGTAAATTTAATTGAAATTTGTTTGAAAACCGCAGCTCTATTTACTGATTTTTTTTTTATTTTTTTTTTTTATAAATTTTTAAATAATATTTAAGCCTGAAAAATTTTAAAAATATAAGTCAACAATCAATATATATATATATATACATAAACCCGACCCGATGCAGGAGACAATGATGTAGAATACCAAGGTATTTATTTTTAAGGGTAAATACCCAGGGTTTATACCCGGGTAATGTTAATGTGAATACCATTAAATGTTTTGAAAAACACCCTTTCATCAAATCACATTTGCTCAAATAAACCATTTGGCCGTGGATCTGATTTCGGAAGATTGAACGTAAGATCTCCTTCTAATTTTAATTAATTTATTTTTTAGCGAATAAATGCAAAAACTATCAGAAAATCAAAATATAAACTGTATAAACTTTTGCTATCCCATTTGAGTATACATCGAAAATTAGATCTGCAAATCATTCTAAATTAAATATCTAATAACTTTAAACTAATTATTAAACATCTGAACTCTTAAAGTTGAGTGACTTGAAAAAAAAATTGTATATATTACAAGCACTTTTTAGTAACATGTATTGAAACCGCTCTTTGTGACTAAACTGTAAGCTTTTTACAAAAGACAAATTTTAAATCAAAGTTTTAATGCTTTCGCCGCAATCTGTATAATAACATTCTGAGTTGATGTATTTGAAATATTAAATACATTTTTTTTTATTTGAATGTTATCTCTTAAACATACAAGCCTCATCTATGGCGAAAATAATTTATTTCTCCATCCAATCTTGAATAACATTTCAATTATGCCAATTCAAAGTATGATTTTTCCCCCTCAAAATTCGTGAGCAAGATACTTCAGAGTCAATAATATAATCATTTCAGACAAATATGCACACATGTAAAACAACAGTGGAGTAGAAATATTGCCATTTATGTAGAAATAAACTGCTATTTTTCTACGTGACTTTTCGTGAAATAAGAACACTTGTAACAAAATCAAAATATTTCGTCATCGCTTAAGGGACATAATAGTGTATTTTTTAAATAATTAATCAATATGGAATTATATATTATAATTTAGAAACATTGGATTTATTGAGAAAGATATACACAGCATTTTTCCTGTATGCAGCGAGGTTATTATTCCAAATAAATAAATAAATAAATAAATTGGGAGGCACACCTGTTACATGAATATTTAAAATATGAATGCCACCTCCGTTACCTCATCACTGGTCTTTATATATATGATCGCTTTTTAGCTGTTTTATATTTCAGTATACGTAACCACGAAGAATAACTTTGGGAATATTTGGAAATGTCAATTATAATTGTTAGATTTTTAATAGAATAAAATATGAAATTTCAATCCAAAATATACAGGGTGTCTCAAAAGTCCTTGACACTTTTTAAAATTCAATAAACGATCAAGCATTTGGCGTACGAGTGTGGTTTGGACGAAAGTGCTTCTTATGATCTGAAATTGTGTTTAAGCATATAAATAAATTAGTTCCAAAAATTTCTCATAGATGGCACTGTTTCTGGAAAATCATCGAATAGGTAGAATGCCTTTGCAGATAACCATGGCGAAAGACGCACATTTTGTATGCAGAATTTTTGTCCAAACAATGGCAACCCACATTCCAGTACTTAGCAATACTCGCCCTCCTGAGTTCGATGTTCGATTAGACGAGTGAGGATGCATAGACGAGTAATTCTTAAGATAATCTTAATTGTATTTCTGTACTAGGCCAATTAAGAGGCTATTAAAAAATGAGTAACTTAGACGAGTCCAAAAATTTCTTTCTTCATGAAAAATCCATTGGCAGTAAATTTGTTGTTTTAGACATGGACTTGCATACATTTATTAATAAATTTGAAAGTTTTTCTAATACTACAATTGATTTTCATTCTAATGTAGAATTTGATTCTTAGACAGATAGACAGACAGGCATACAGATAAGTCAAAATAAATGTATTTGAGAATTAAAGACACAGTTAAAAGATGGTATGCCACATTTCTCTCAAAAACTGTTTTATTTTATTGGTGAAAGTGTTATAAGGAATCAAATTCTGCATTAGAATGAAAATCAATTGTGGTATTAGAAAAACTTTCATGTTTATTAATGAAGTGATGCCATTTCATGTCTACAACAACAAATTTATTGCCAAACGAACTTTTTATGAAGGAAGAAACTTTTACAGTCGTCTAAGTTACTCATTTTTTTAAAAAAATTGTCTTTTAATTAACGTGATACAAAAATACAATTCAGATTTTTTTTCATTTGATTTGGTTTATTTTCTAAAACTAAAATACCAATATTCTAAATGTCTTTAATGAAACCTTCTATATTTAACCAATGTACTATTTCTTGATATTATATATGGTTCAATATATAGATTTAATATGCTTCAAATTAAAATTAAAAGTTTTTTGATAGGTTTAGTACCGTCTGCATTGGAATTCTAAGCATATTCTAAACAGAAAAAACAAACAAAAAAACACAAAAACATCAAAAAGCATTTTCCTCCAATTTTCTTGGAATTTAATTTTTTTTTTCATATAACAATTTATTCCTTTCGTGTCTCCAATTTGCTTTTCAACATTTTAAATTATAAAAGTTGTCCATGGAGAAAATAAATAAATTAGTAATTTAAATTTTGGCGCATCAATTACGACGAAAAAATAAATGGTAGCAAGCCAATAAAGGATTTATAATCACGTTATAAATCATTCAGCAGCATATTACATGTTTTCGGGCTATCAAATTTAAAATCATGTCTTTAAAGTAAAAAAATAAATGAATATATTCATGAATATATAAGGTAATATAAGAAATATGTCATATTAATTTCAATTTTTAAAACAGATTTCCAAAAACCTATTAACTATAATAAACTTTTCAAATAATAGTATCTGTCATTTTTAAATAACGAAAGAGAGAAAAATATGAAACAAAATGATGAAAGCGGAGATTTTTTTAAAATAAAATTTTAATTTATTTTGAAACAGAATAAAATTAACGAACAAATCTTTATTAATGAATAGTTTTTTTCAATTAATAATTTAAATCATTAGTATGAACTAAATTACCTAACACACTTTTTCCCAGTACCACGCTTGTTGAAAGATTTTAAAAGTAAGGTAAAGCAAGGATAGTCTGCGCACAATTCAAAATAATAACAATAAAAAATCTAAATATTAATTTTTTGCTAAACTATCCATGAATTATTTTTACTTCATTTGTTTTTTATGCATTTCCATTGCTATTTTGTTGTTATGTTGCAATTTAATAGAACAGTTGTAATAAAACCAAGAAAGCTATTTTGCGCAATCTGTCCTTTATAATAGCATTTACAGGGTTGGTGTGATTGCGCACATGGGTAGGAGAGATTGTTAGTAATAATAACTACAATTAATTTGTTATCAATAATAATTACACATAAATGACATTGTTGTAAGGTTTTTGTGAACAAATAATACTGTAATAGGAGTGAATATTTCAACCTAATGATTAAAGAATCAGAGAAAGAAAATAATTTTAAAAACGATTAAAAAATTTTAATTAAAGGGGAAAAAATTAATGAATCAGAAAAAGCAAGTCCAGATAAGATTGCAAAATAACGTTAAGTTACTTGATAACACGTTTAACTTAAAATTAGTTCATTTTTATTATTCATTTTTTAAAGCAAATTTACCAATAAGCTGCGTAATCCCTCCTAGCATGGAAACTAATGGGAACAGTGCGCCATCTCTCCTAAGTAGCAAATGCGCAAACTCTCCAATTTCGGTAGTAGAGATTGCGCGGCCTTTTATTTAAACATGGCCGCTACTAAAACGAACCGTCGATGTTCACATTGTTAGTCTAGAAAAGTAGCTTATGAGAAATCGTTTAAGTTTAAAATATTTTGTACTACTGACATTGTATCGAAATTCTGATGAATAGCTATGAAAATTCAAGCACTTACTTTGGGAAAAGAAAGCAAAATAGCAATGCTTTAACTTAGACGCTCAAAACAATCAACGTGCACTTTCAAGTAGACACTCCACTACTGCTGTTGTACAACTACCTGGAGTCGCTGCGCGCTCACTCTACTCCTTCTACCCGAACCTGTATGTGGGCAATCTCTCCGACCGCGCCATCTCTCCTGGCTTTACCTTATATATTTTACAAATCTAAAAACTAACATTATATTTTTTAAAAACTACCAGTTTTCATTTTGAATGAACAGAAAGTAAAACAATAAACCTTTTTTTAACCATTTTTATCATTGCATTTAATTATTAAACATTTAAAAAATTGACTTATCTATATTAATAAAAGAAAGATGTTTGTCTGTGTGTCTGCGATAACTAGGGAAATCTACCGCACGCGGAGGCCTGAATATTTGGACGAGGATAGACTAAGACAAGTCCAAATGCACCTGAGACCCAGATTTTTCATTTTTTTATAATTAGCCGAGATATTTATTAAAAACCATAATGAACATCGCAAAATGGAGAGCTTTCTTTCCTTCAAGGGGACTGTGCCTGTGCATCTCCGGATTTCCCACCTGTCCTTCACGCAGACGAAAGCGAAACATTAAATTTTTTCTGTTTGAAATCGCGATTGTCAAATTCACCAGTAACCAGAAAAAAATATATATCCTAATTTTTTTGTTTTATTTCCTGGTTTTAACGATATCTATACTTAAAAAAAATATTAATATTTATTATTTCAAAAAACATTTTTACTAGACTTCGATTCGCGTTAGTTTTCAAGTTTTTCATTTTTCTGCAATTGGAAAATACCATATTCACCTCTCCCCCCCCCCCCCCAAAAAAAAAAAAAAAAATATATATATATACATATTTTATTTGGGAATGTTTTTTTCTTTCTAACGGTATATTTGTATTAATATTTCCAATTAAATAACATGTATTTTCCAAAGAAAAGTGTGTTTTCATATTCTTTTTCAGGTTTTCTGTTTTTTTTTTTTCTGCACATTCAAACCGCTTCGACCGCATCCACTTTTAAGGCAAAAACATAAAAAGGGAAAACCACCCACTTATTCAGCGAAATTTTTCGGTTCTGACGGTGCGGTATCTTTGGTTTTGAAGAATATTAATATTTTCTAATTTAAAAAAAATCAATTATCTGAGGTCGATTATCGTTCGTTTTAATTTTTACCGGTTTTCCTCCAATTTTTTAAATGCCATCTCTTTTTTTTGTCGACAAAAATACCAAAAAAGTCCCACTTATTTCCGGTACTTTTCAGATTCTAACGATCTCTTTGATTAAATATATATATATTAATATTTAGTATTTAAAAAAAAATTCTTGAAGTTGTTTCAAGGATTCTCCAGAGATTTTGTTATGTTTCTCTCAGTGCTTTTGCTACCGTTTCCCGTTTAAGCGAATTGAATGGGTGTCTGGAAGAAGGGCGTATATTACAAATTTAAAATTTCGAGAAATGAGGTTAAAGTCATTGATTAGGGATCTTCTGAGTACTTAGTGCAACTGATGTCCTTCTTCCTCTCTTAATTAGAGCTCCCACTTTTGTCTTGATGCAGACAATTGACGGGTAATAACAAACTAATTAGTAGATAAGGAAATAATAATATTATTTTTAGTTTATTGTTTTAATATTTTATTTAAAATAAACAAACTTGCATAGTATGAAATTGTAATTTTTAACACTGGGTAATCATCCATCATTCCACATATATCCCTTTCCAACAAAGACCCCAACTTTCAAAAATTTGTAATATAGGCTCTTCTCTCAGGCACTGTGCTTTGAATATCATTTGGCGTTTTAAAAAAGTGAGGTTATGGTGCTCGTCTTATATTCATTAGGTTTTACCAGGAACTTTTGGTCAGAATTAAAAGTTTTACATATCTAAATGTCAGAAATTAAATCGGCAACCACTATAGCGGGGACACCTTAGTACGTTTGGAAATATTTTCGTTTACAAAATATAAAATCATAGAAATTTGAGGTTTGTTTACAAAAACAGACCGGAGCGTGCGCAAATCTCTCTGTGTACGCTTCCAAAGGTAGTGGGTCCCCTAGCTTTAGATTAGTTTGGAAATATTTTCCTTCAAAAATATAAATTCAAAACAGACAGGAACATGCGTAGCACTTCCGGTGTATGCTGCCGAAGGCAGTTTAGTCCCATCTCTAGATTCGTTTAGATTCGCTTCCTTTAAAATCTTACAAATTCAAGGGTGTATGTTTCCGGAGGCGGTGTGATTCAAAACACTAGGTTTGTTTGGAAAATTTTTCGTTTAAAAGTATAAAATTATTCAGCACTGATTTTAGATATATGTAAGGTTACTATTACGGGTCCAGGCAACGTCGGTTATACTGTTAAAATTTCTGTGGTAGTTTGAACCAAATTTTGGTGCTGCAGTAACTGCAACCATAAGATGATGAAATATTGTTTCAATATTTGGACCTATGGGTCAACGAGCTCCAAATGTTGGAACGATATTGCACCATATTATGGTTGAAGCTACTGCAACACCAAAATTTGGTTCAAACTACCAGAAAATTTTTAACAGTGTGGGTCAACTAATTATATATAAAATTTATTCTTAATTTTAGCAATGGCAAATGTTTAGACATATTTTATCATTACTACGTGCAGATAATAACAAAAATAATTGTTAAGACAAAATAAAAGCAATTTAAATTGACCGTACCTTTTGAGTACAATTAGTCCCAAAAAGGATAAGTAACCGTTATCTATAAAAGTGCTTGAATAATTGGACAGTTTGTTGCAAAATTACGATTCTGTTAGGAAATTAAAAGTACATTGATACAATGTGCTACATATACTCAATTACCATTAGAACCTTTTGCGCTTGTGTTGCATTTTCATTTTATTTGCCTATGCTATGAATATAATTTATTTTTTTAAATGTGACTAATTCACTAAACTTTGCAAAAAAATCGGAAACACTAAAACAAAAAGATTCAGCTGAGAGTTTTCCAGTCTTTTTGGGTATTATAAATGTTTAACTTATAACGACATGGCAGAAAAACTATAATGAGAATGTCTTTATTTCGAGGCTCTTTTTCCCTTCATTGCGCTAATTACAGTCACAGCAATGTTTCTTCTCATTGTTCCCACATCTGTTAAAAATGTGGAAGTGATAATGGATAATAGTCTTTTCTTTATCATTTCATTTATTTTCCTCTACACAGTCTTTGAATTCTCTTCTTTTCTCCTTTTGTCTTTTGTCTAATCTTGCTATAAATGATTTTGCTAATAACGAGATGCATTTGAATGTACATTGTGAATGTCTATTTCTATTAATTCACTATTCGGAAATAACCACAGACCGTTTGATTATCTTAGAAATATATTTGAGAACTAATAGAAGTTCCCTATAATTAATGCACTAAGAATACTATTATAATATTTTCTCCATTTATTACACAAAAGTGAATTATTAGGTTTACGTACCCAAAAGTAAAAACGGAACCATTATAAGATCAGCGTGTCTGTCTGTCCGTGTGTCACAGTCGTTTTTCTCCAAAACCTTGGAACGTGTAAAGTTCAAACTTGACAGATGTTATAAAGACTATTGACTCGCATATTTATATATTTTAAGGAAAATTGTAGGGGAATTTTTTAAATTTTATTGTCAATGTCCTGAACGCATGAGATGCAAAAAGCAAAGTTCATGCATCAAGAGCAGGGTTTAATTTGCTCTAGAGTCCACCGGAGCTCAGCTCCGGTAGCATGAGGTGCTTCTCTGTTTTTAGTAAAAAATTAAATATTGGCCAGAATTCACCACAGCTCATAAACACTGCGTTTCGGAGCCCAGTGCAATAATGCTTCTGAAAAACGAATTCTAAATTACCCTTTCCTTTCCCTCCCATCTCCAAGCTTTTGCCTTATTTTGTATCAAAACACTTATAAGTGACGTAATGGTTGCTCACGTAAGAGATGGAGATGAAACGAGCTCCATTTTTATATCAGTCTTCGGGTTTGGGCAGGCTCGAGCTCAATCTGTCTTAAATTCAAAATTTTATTTATTTCCATTTCAAATCGTTCTAATGCTATTTTGATCAGAATAAAGAGTAAACAGAAATAGTCTTTTCTATTCTGCATAGCTATTAACTATTCATTTTTTGTGTTAACACTATTTCCGAATCATAATCCTGAGCTTATTTAATAGCAGAATTCTTCGATGAATGAACATTAAGGTTAGGCAAAGGTTTCTATTTGGAAGTAGTAAGAACTAAAAAGTGGAATAGTTGAGAGCTAAATATATGCAGATGTACTTTTAAGTATTTAAAATTTTTATTTTGCTAAATAAATAAAAAAAAGCTTTAAATTTTGAAAATAATGTATGAAATATGAATATACAGATTTGAGTGACGGCGGAGGGGGTGGGGGTTCGTAGAAATTTAGCGCTGATCAAGAGCATGGTGACCCAAGACTTTCAAAATCAGAAATGATCAGTCTATTATATTCCATTATTTGTGAAGCATTGAACGAAATCCAGTTAATAAAACAATTGCCTATGTTAGCTCTAAATGGAATGTCTTTTAATTATTATGTAAATATGAATTATTAAGTAGTTATCTTGATATATTTCAAAGAGTGTGTATCATATTGTAAATTCTATATATCCAAGTATTAAATTACAGTTTGTATTGATTTATCGACTTATAATTATTCATGCTATTTTCATTTTTCATATAAACATACTACAATTACATATTAAGAAATTTAAAATCCCGTCTTATTTTAAATGTATTCTATAAATTTTTCCCTTCTAATATATTTTTCTAACCCTAGTTTACTTAATTGAAGATAAAAAAAAAAAAAAGTTAATTGCTTTTAATAGGTTTTTGAAAGTGAGAAATAAATGATATCGTACGATTGCCATCTGCTTAAATTCAAGTTCCAGTTCTTTCCATTCTATTTCAATCTTAAACGCCGATGTGATTTCATTTCCCTACTAAATTATTTGTTCTGCAAATCTCATTTTTAATTTGCCATTTCTTTTTTCTGTATTCCAAAAACTTTTCATGCGCTTTTTTGGAAGTTCCTTCAGCACAACTGTTTTCTTTCGCAGCCGGAAGATATAGTTATTCTTTTTCGCTTTCTCAATTGGCTGAGAGAGCATTTCGCATTGCAGTATTGAAATCTTACATTTTCGGTATTTAACGTGTTGCCAGAGCTTCAGAGATAGAATTTTGTGTGTTTTGAATTGCTAAAATCATTGCGTCGCCAGGAAAACGTATTTATTATATTATGGAATAGAATAGTTTTGTAACAACTTTTCTTAATGTAATGAATGCCACTGAATACTTGCGCGGAGTTGTGTGCTACTGAATACTTGCGCTCGGCATTTTGCTCTAATTCATAAAAGTGCCATGCTCGAGTAAACTGTGTGGAGAATGTTGTTATCTGTGAAGTCTCAACTAAAATAATAAGCAGTTTTCTTTAATGTATATGCGTCTGCGAGTGATTCTCTGGGAATACTCTTAAGTTTTCGAATCATGCCATTATTTTTTAAAGCATTTCGACTACTCTGCGCTTATCCTCAGTGTCATACTTAATGAAAAATATTTATATCTATGCATTTTAGTTTTATGAGTGCAGCTGATATGTAACTAATTTTATTAAGGGGTATGAAACTGGGACTACTGGGTTTTGGCATTGGACGGTGAATAAAGTTTCTGAAGTAGTCTGTGATTTTGTTAGTGGGAGTGGGATGTTCTTTGAAATCGTTGGGAGCCTGCTCAAATATTAGAACTTGTTCATGTAGAATATTAAATTTTGTTTCAAAAATATAATATTGAGTGAAAGTCTGATTATTTTTAATCTTCCAGCGTGCGCTTTGTTGCAGATTTAACGACAAATGTGATTTTTCCGAATTTTTCTTTTGATGCATGACACCAAAACTAAAGTTTAACTTTTATTAGTACAATGTTTAATTGACCCTCTAACTTATCTTATCATTGTTGTGAAATATATTTCATTTGTATTAGAGTAACTGCTGTGCATAAAAAATAACGTCATGCACCTGCGCGTGCAATAAATTTAAATGCGCCCGCTGAAAGAGTAGGAAATTCAAAATAAACCACTTCTCCCATTTAGATTCAATCCTGGCTTTCTGCTTGAAACAAATTTTTAATTCATGCTTTCTCTTTTGGAATGGCGCTTGCATGAAAATTCGCTTCAATACATTTTAATAAAAGCTTAAATTCATTTTATGTGACTGGTGATGTACATATTGTTAGTGATTATTTAGAGATTTCCCGTGGAAACCAAACGCTGTGACGTCACGACTATGTCTTAACACTTACCAACATAGAGTTGAAATGTGTTTATGAATTCGGTTTGTCTGTTTGCCAGTGTTCCAGCTCGTGTAAATATACACGGAGCGCCATGACATTGATATATATTAATGAAGTTTATTATGGCATGTTCGGTACTGAAAATGAAATATATATGGTTTATAGTTCATTTACAGGGACACTCAAAAGAATTCTGTTCTTACAGTCTATGGGAAAAATAATTTAGTCTATGGAAAAAATAATTTTAGGGAAAATCAATTACCGTTTGCCGTTAATTTTAATGATTTTACACTATCTGAATTTTTTTAAAATTGACATATATCACTGAGGTGCACTAGAAGAGGCTTACTATAGAATAAGGTGTGCGTAACATTCATCGTTCATTTACAGGGGCACACAAAAGAATTCGGCTAGAGTATTGTCTCAGAACAATAATTTTTCGAAATGCGGTTTAAGCTATGGTACGTTTATAAACTAATTTTTAAATAAATTTTTTGCTTACTACTTGGTGTGTATAAATTATATAGATGATATACAGGGCAACACAAAAATATCTTGAATACATTTCTATTTATTGGCGGAAATTTCTGAAAGGGAATTTACAAATTTGCTATGAGTTTCCCAACTCAAATAAATTTTAGCATACTATGTTATATATATATACAAATTTATAGATGTTATACAGGGCTGCACGAAATAATACAGATATTGTTCCGACTATTAATGGTGATTCCTGAAATTGTGTTTTCATAATTGTTTACTTAGACATGGGCGGGGCTAGTTGAGCTTAAGCCAAAAGGTAGGCTTTTCCGTCCAGTTTGACTTTGACTTTGTTTACTTAAACATCACATTTCCCCTTATTAAATTATGAAGTTTTGTTAAGGTATTCTAAACGTGTTGGAAAGTGTTTCATAATCTATGCTTGATGCATGATTTTTCTTTCTTATTTTGTCACTTTGGAGTATTCGAATACTTTTGATTGTGTACACTGGAAAATATCAACTAAACCTCCCATTCTAAAGCGAGTATCCAACTCTACCAATGCTTGCAATTCATTGTTATCAACTTTCATTCTGTAAATCACACCTCCAGAACATTTTCAAGATAAAAAAAATTCTGAAAATCCTGTAAATGACAGTTGACTATGACGTTCACTATTACATATCGATAATAAATATTTTCAGTTGCTTTTGCAGACTTTATTATCTTAAAACCTAAACCCAAAAAGCATGATACATCGATTATGAATCATATCCGGGGCCATCATTGTAAAATAACAATCAAAAAGCTAGTTTAATGGAAAGGATAATAAAGGACAAATTATCGAGAATATAAAATTTAAATAATTTCAATTTTAGAATCAACTAAGTGCATTTATATAGGCTTTTTATTACAAGTTAAAAAAGTCTGCATTGTTTCCCAATCAACACGATATATTTAAATGAAACATACCTCTTTTAATGCTATCCCTGGATACATATTGCAATTCTGCTGAAACTCAAAGTATACTCATTAATGCTGTATCTAAATATAAAATTAATTCTTATTACCATACATTATTTTTAAAAATGAACATAATATCAAATGCAAAAATGCACATTTATATTGT
The DNA here is from genome assembly GCA_963931845.1 of Maratus michaelseni. Lineage (NCBI taxonomy): Eukaryota > Metazoa > Arthropoda > Arachnida > Araneae > Salticidae > Maratus > Maratus michaelseni. The sequence continues at coordinate 366,007,082 of OZ007590.1, read as the reverse complement.
TGATAATAATTTTTTTTATTATTATTCATTAATTAATCCCATCTTAGGAAGTGTCTACTGTTTGCTGAAAGAATTTCTAAAGTTAGAAAAATTAAATCACTACTGATTAAGAAGACAGAGATAGAAAAGACGAACTGATTAATTTATTACTACAGTTAGAGAACGCATTACATTACTTGAATTAGAAAGTTACGTGGTGAAACTTTGAAATCATTATTTAACTTTTAATTGAAATGCGTTGTTTAATGAATTCAGAAATACAACGCTTACGATACAGTCCAATATACCAATAAATGCAATATAAATATGGAAAATCAACCCTGCTATTTAAAAATTCATAAATCACTGTGTCCAATCTAAATAAAGCTGGAAAAACCGAAGATAAAATAAAATAAAATAAAATGAAAGCAATATCTTTGTTTAATAAATTTTCGTATTTATTCATTAATATAAACTTTCAAAAGCTATACTTTGAAAGAGCATATCGATTGGTGTAATGAAATGTAAACTAGAGATAAAATGATTAAACTTGCGGTTACATGTAATAAAGCTAAATCTTTGAAAAATACGTACAATATTTATCGGACGAACTGATTTTCTAGTTTAATCACAAAACTTCCATATTGCAATCATTCGTAGTGTAACATTATTTCGATATGCAAATTCTGATAAATAAAAGCAAATAAATAACAATTAAGAAGATGAATTATTAATTATCAGTAATATTCAGAATTGAATAAATTTAGGGAAGTTATTCGAAAATGCAACTACGAAACGACGTCATTGGACGTGATTGTATAGCAGCAAAACCTATCTTGGCAATATGTAATTAACTAGAATATTATATAAATTTAATTCTATAAAATTAGGCCGGAAAATATTATTAAAATAATCAATATCGATTTGAATAAATAATTTTAAATAAAAATGATGAATATATATAGTAATTGCCATAATTAGAACTACTAATAAAAATTTATGATAAATTAAAACGGACTCGCCTCAGTTTAGAACTTGTAAATTAAGAAGTCAAATTTAACATAAGCTCAAGATTTTATTCATTGTTGCACATTTTTATCAAATATTAAATAACCAGTTGGCCAACTGATAGCAATCAATGAAGAAGATTATAACATTACAAAATTATATCTTAATAAGGTCGTAGAATATTGAAAAGTTATTTCAAATTATAGTAACTACTGAAAACTTGTTCAAAGTTATTAATTTCAAGTTGATTGAGTACACACGGAATAGACACAATGATTAAATTTTATGTTAAAAGGATGATGCTGAATGTTTTCTCAAGTAGTTGTTATATTAACATTAATGAAAATAAAAAGCCAGAAATACAAAGTTCAAACTTATGGATTTTAAAAGTTCACTGAAGTTAAAATAACAAGGAGGGGGAACGATGTCGAAATTTAATTGTAATCAGATACGAATATGAAGAAGAAAAATCATTTTCACAGGAACTGCACAACATATAAATTTTTGAAGATGACCGTTGCCGTTGTTTAATAAACTATGATAGACAGTATAACTCCAACGACGATGGAAGGTAACGGACAAATAATTTATTGAAGATGACCGTTGCCATTGTTTAATAAACTATGATAGACGTATAGCAAATTGCTTTAACGTTTAAGACAGGATTCCGTTATAGACGGGTCCGTTTTCATAGGATTTACTAAGTTTTTATGTCCCGATATAGAAGCCACTATCCCGTTTTTTGACTTCCTGTCCCGCTTTTTTGTGGCAGTTGGAACTGGCAACACTAGTTGGCAGCTATGTAATATGAATTAAGATCTTTCAGCGGTTATAGCATCAAAATTAGCCATTTTTTAGAATTGTGCCCTTCAAGACATCTGATCAGCATGGCGTGAACTACAACATATCAAAATTTCAACCAATTCCACCGAGCCACATTTCCATATAATATGCACTTGAGCAACGTAAAAAATTACAGGCGTTTTAATTTAGATTGATTAATTTTCAACAGAAAGCTCTAATATCCCAGCAAAAAGTTTTCAGTAAAAAAAAAGGCGCCAAGTTAACCTTAATAAATAATCTGAAGTTCGCCCAAGTTAAAAGTCAAACATCCAAAATTTTTCATCAAAAATAACTTCCTGCGACTTGGCCGTTAATTCATTCGAGATATATCGGATGTTTGATGGTGTAGAAATATTATTAGTTAAAAAAATACCTCCCCTCTTGAAGCAGTGGAGCTATGAATAAAGAGGAGGAGACATATAGTGTAGTGTCTACCATTTGCGAGTGAAGTAACTGAGTATGTAGTCACAAGATGGCGGCTTTTGTTTGTTTGCATCGAATCAACAAGGTCTGATTACCACCGGGGCAATCTTCTACCTATAAATTTAACTAGATTTTTTGACTTATATATAAACGTCTTATTCATGCAAAATTTCTGTCATAAATAAGGCAAAAATGTCTATTCATTTTTACTGGTGGAACTTTGCCTGAGGGTATTATAATCTTTTTCATTGACATTAATAGGCAGATTACTTATTTAGTCACAATTAGGAGGAACCACAGAACTTCACTTCGGACGGGACAAACTTCTATCAATAAAACGAATAGATATTTTTGCCTTAATTATGACAGAAATTCTACATGACTAAGGAGAAAATTTCTATTCAAATTTATTGGTGGAAGTTTGCCCGGTGGTAATTAGCTGCTGCGGAACCAGTTACACTTGAAGCTTCACCCTTTCGAGAATATGACAGTTTGTCTTTTTTAATAGTTCCATGCTTTTAGTAAGTGGAGAGAAAAACTGCAGGTAACAAAATAACGAATTTGCTCCTTTTGATACACATAATCAAATTTTAATTGTAAATTAAGTATTAGATTGTAAATTAAGTATTATCAGGTCATATGCAAATGGATTTGTAAATACCATTTGTCTTATCCAGGTTGTCTCATAATTTCCATGCGAAAGTTATACGAATCTTATGTTTTACACAAAAAATTCTTTTCAAACACAGGAGCTGCAAAAAATATGCGTGGGCGTAAATTATGCGAGTATATAGATTACGTTGGAAATATTGGCGATGAGTGACGATATATTTCTTTTCAATATTGGTGTTATGTAAATACTGCATTTTGGGATAATATATCATGCCAATATTGCTAATATTAGCCAAAGTGTAACCAAGATATGAGGAACATTTATGAGTGTGTATTTTGAAGATATACAAAATACACCTCATATAAACAATATCGACCTATTATTAGTTTGAAAGTGGGATTTGATTTATTTTTTATATTCTTAAAATGACATTTTTAATGCTAAAGTAACTTATTTTTTCAAAATGGAATTAGTTGATAAATTACGAAGGAAAGTCATTAAGTAAGTCACAAAAGATAATTAAATAATAACTTACAATGACTTCATCGACAACATTAAATAATATCTTACAATGACTTGACGATCACTTCAAAACCATTTTTATTTCTCAACATATTCTCCGCCAATATTTATGAACTTATATAACCGTTTTATCAGTGCCAAAACACCAGCTGCATGGCACTCTTTGGGTTGCTGTCTCAGCCACATTAAGACTTCAAGTTGAACCTTTTCTTCATCTGTGAACATCATTTTGCTTCCAAGATGTTTTTTTTTTATTGGACTAAACAGATGAAAATCGCTTGGGGCTAAGTCGAAGCTCTGTGGTGGATGTTGAAGAAGTTGCCAACCAAACTTTTGAACTGTCTCCTGTGCTCAACTTGAAGTCCTAATGTGGCTCAGACAGCAACCCAAAGAATGTTATGCAGCTGTTCTTGGGGCACTGATAAAACGGTAATATAAGTGCATAAATATTGGTGGAGAATATGTTGAGAAATAAAAATAGTTTTGAAGTGAATAATATCATTGAAAGTTATAATTTAATTATCTTTTGTGACTTACTTAATGACTTTCCCTCGTATTATTTTTCAATGTTTAGAATCAAAGACAATTCCACCGCTAGAAGGAAAAATATTTATTGAGTATTACCTTAAAATGACATCATGGCATCTGATAGGACAATGAAAACAACATTCTAAGATTAAATTGAACCCATATAAAAAACTGAATTAAATTACATCAAGAAGTTAATATTCTCATTATTTAACAGAAACAATGCTTTAAAATTGCTTTCGAACATGACCTCTTTTTCTTTAATGGCACTTTTGTTCAAATTTCTTCGAAAACTAAACCTTCTATTATTAAATAAGTACCGAATACTTTGTTTAATTAGATTTCTGCCGGTATAAAAGGAGGAAACTTCTTTTTTCGGAAGTCTATAAAATTTTAATAGTGTAATGACTGACGGAATTAAAATAATTAGTGTAAAGAACAGGAGTGCTTAATTGATAAGAGATGACGATCAGAAAAGATATAAGCGCTTTAGTGTTTTTTCTTAGCAATTAATTTTGTATTAAAAAGATCAGTTTTTTTAATTATAATTTAAGATTAAACTGCTTTTATAGAATTGAAACACCTTTCTTTTGTTTTTCACAGTATTTCAATTTATGCATATATTTTTTGTAATATTTTCACATTCTGTTCGTAGAATTTTTTCTCCTCATATTTTTATTTATATTTCCATTTTTTTTTAAATTCTACATACTTGGATATACATTTTTGCATTGTATTAGAATTATTGTTTCATATATGTTGTCGATTGTCATGAGATTTAATAGTTATTACTGACAAAAGTTTTATTATATCTATATATAGTATATATATAGATATATTTTTTTAAAATGAAAACAAATGTGAAAAGCAAAGGATGAGATATTATAAAAATCAATGGAAAGGATACTGCAATAATTAAACTTTATAAAATAAAAAACTATGAATATCTTATGGAATCTTCAGAGGAATTTCATAAGAATAACTCACAGTAAATATATGTTATTTCATTAAATATTGTCAGAATTATGCATAAAATCGACAATATTAAGCTCCTTATAACATATATAAGAAACAAAACACAATAAAATATAATTAAAAAACCCACAAGATAAATAAACCTTTAGTCAAAAGCCACAGAAATTAGATCATAAAGCAATGGACAAAAACTCACCAAAAAAACGAAGAGTAAAGATGATGGAACAGGATTAGAAGTGCTTTGCAATAACTGCTATACTCATTTCCCCAAGGAACGCAAAATGGTTTAAAACGCTTAGTCATTGTATTCAAATGTATGCTAAAAGAAAAAAAAAAGTGTTTGGTGCTCCATCTATCACTAATAAATAAAAGGAAAAGCTGAAACTACAGACTGTATTACAGATTGTGTGTGTGTAGAAACTACAGTCTGTGCAAAATAAATCTGGTGCTGCCATCTATTAGGAAAAAATGAAAAGCTGGAATTACAAACAAATTAGGCATAAAATAAATTTTAAACGAATTAGTAATTAATGTAAATAAGATTTACAGAGTGATAAAGACTGAAGGATGTAAATAAAATTTAGATAGTTTTAAAGATGAAATGAGAAGATGGTAGTAAACAATAATTAGCCTTGTATGAGGAGACAGTGTGTAACATGGTGAATGTATTATTTATGATGTGTAAAATATTTTGTTGAATGCATCAAACCCGCTTTATTTTTTAAATAAAACTTTGTATCTTTTATAAATATTTATGATGAAACTTTTCTGTATAATAATAATAACCATTAAATCTCATAAAAATCGACAATATATGAATCGATAATTATAATACAATACAAGGACATATATGCACAAATGTAAGATTCCCAAAATAAAATAAGTGGCGAAAAAAATAAATGAAGAAATATGTAGGAAAAAAAATCCAACTTTCAGAATGTGAAAATATTACAAGAAGCAAATGGAAACTTATATTGTGAAACACGTTATCAAGAGCAATATTCCACAAATATAAGTAAATCGCAATTGATTTCTGTTTGAGTAAATAGGCCTGAGCCGAATTTACTTTACACAAATTGCCCGATCAAACACGATGCCTTTTGTAAAGAAAATTGAATAAAAATGAACAGATATTGAATACGTGCACTGTTAAAAATTTGCAGCAAACTGTTCAGTCATTTGACCGTTTTTAGAGAAAACGGTTACATAATCGTAATTTAACTCTATTCTGACCATAATATTGCCCATATTATGGCCAAAATAGAGTTAAATTACTGTTATGTAACCGTTTTCTATAAAAACGGTCAAATGACTGGACAGTTTGCTGCAATTTTTTAACAGTGTAATATATGTATATGTGTGTGTGTGTGTACATGGTGCTCATTTTATTGCTGGCCAATAGTTAATTCCTAAGCCATTAATTTTAGAGGTACACCAGTTGCAAAAATATTTTAAACATTGTTCTCCGTTAAGACCCAGTTCAGTTGAAAAACATTATTATTTCTATAAAAGTTAGTGATGTATTTTTCTCCCGTATATATATATATATATATATATATATATATATATATATATATATATATATATATATATATATACTTGTATTTTTGCCAAAGTCGTGGATTTTGGCCATTTCGTCCCAATGTGTGGCGGCGACAAAAGTGACTACGTCATCGAGCTTCGGGATGAAATTATGATGTAGGACAAGATTATTACAAGTACATGAAAAAAAGGACTCGTCTGTCTCGGCATATCGTGGTAAGATATGAGCTGCAGGGGGCACCATTTCATCATTTTGACGGTACTATCACGTCATGGAGTTTGAAAATGAAACTGGTGCTAAGTTAAAACGTAAACAAAGTATTTTAAAACTACCGAGTGGTTATAGTATAAGTGTCTGTATTTGGAGCTGTCTGTAGCTCGAAGGAATAACCCGAATGAAATCAAAATCGGTACACTTACTAGTCGAGAAGGGGGAAGAAGAATTGAACAATAAAAAAAATAATAATTGCAATAATCGCCGATAGATGACGCTTTTTAGCGTGAAATGTAATGTGTAATATTGTGTACCGTGGAGGTGCCGCAAACCTCAATGACTTTATCGCATATCACGACATGTGCGAAACATCACTGCTGATGCGTTAGATTCCGCAGTTAAGCACGTCGCGCACCACCTGGATTGTAGACTCCAGCACAATCGGCATGTGGAACCTGAACATGATTGGCACCGCCATGCGAAAGCGTAACCACATTCACTGCGACATTTTCTAATAAATTGGGTATCTCATCCTGTTTGACGCCTTAATTCTTTGTTCTTGTATTACACATTATATTTCACACTCAGTAGCGCCATCTGTCGGTTATTACTGCAATTTGTTATTATTATTGTTCCATTCTTCTTCCCCTTTCTCGAATAGTAAGTGCACCGATTTTGGTTTTATTCGGGTTATTCCTTCCAGCTACAGACAGCTCTAAATAGAGATAACTTATATTATAACCACCTTGTATATTGCTCTGCCTAGTCATATCATGGTAGGCCCTCTGGTAGACTAAAATTTATGACAGAAAAGGACGTATTACTATTGAGACACGATAAGCATAATATTTTACATTATTCGTTTATATTAAAATGCGATCAAAGTACAAGATGAATAATTTATGTGGGAACAGATTATTAAGAGTACGTTAAACAATGACTGGTCTACCTGTGCATATCTTGGTATAATATGAGCAGAAGGGAGGCGCCAATTCGTCATTATGGCGGCACTATCACTTCATTGTGTTTCGGAATTAAATATTGTAGATATCAGCTAGCAAAATACAAATATTTTAGTCTGTCATGTGATATCTTGGTACAATATGAGAAAATTGGGCGCCAATTCTTCCTTTAGGAGTACTATCACGTCTTTGAGCTTCGGCATGAAATTTTAACATGTTGTAGATCTAGATCTAGACTATTACAATATAAATATGTTAGTCTTCCTCGGGATATGTTGTTAAATAACAGCAAACGGGACTCAGTTCTTCATTTTGGCGGTACTATCACGTCATCGACTTTTGGCAAGAAAACTTAACGTGTTCTAGATCTCAATTAGTGCAATACAAATATTTCAGTCTGACCAGGAATATCTTGTTACAATATGAGTAGAACGGGGCGCCATTTCACATTTTCTGATCCAAATTTTCAAATGGTGAAATTTACTACGAAATTCACCCTGTGTTTAAAGGACAATCTTGATACACACTGAAAATTTGTGCATCCGTTTTAGAAAATTGGTTAATTAAGTTCCTCAAATTAGTAATAAAATCTATTACATGCAATTTTTAATTATCATACAGTTTCGTTAGTTAGTTTTTAATTACTGAATTTTGGATTAAAAGTGGATGCTCAAAATTTTCAAATAAAATATTTTTACATAATAAAGTGAAAAACTGTAGAAAATATTTCTAAATTTGTAACTAGAGGAGCATTTAAAAAATTATTTTTAAAAAATTAATAACTTTATTTTTTTTTAAATTTCCAATAAAAATAATTTTATTTTTCAACAATTTATTGAATTTATGTTAGAGAACACTTTTTTGAGGAATTTTTTGTTGAAATAATATAAATAATAAAAAACAATTTATGAAATCCACAGTTCCTTTAAGGAGACGTGGGGCTCTTAAAATGTCGAAAAGTGAAAAACATTGACCATTTTTGTCATTTTATATCTTAAAGCATGGATGCAAAAATCTAGGCGTCAATGGGCTGATTCCCACCACTAAATTTTATTAGTATTCTTCATCAGTTTTTATTAATATACTTCGTCTAAATTTTATCTGTATTCTTATTAGGCGAAGAATACTGAAATTTTAGTGGTGGGAATCGGCACATTGGCGCCTAGATTTTTGCACCCCTATCTTAAAAGTATACATTACAAAAACACAATTTTTGAAGACAGTATTAGATACACTATATTGCCAATGATGATTGGTCACTTGCAATTTTAGACGTTTTGTTAAATATCTGGAAAGATACATGAGAAATTATCCTGAAACTTCCGGAGTGTAAACAACATGATAGACGTCATATATTTCCGCGAAGATTTTTTCCCGAAACCCCATAAGGGGCCGTCAACAAACTGAAGAAAAACTAATATATTTTGGATAACCCTGTAAAAACTAATATTGCAAAAGCATTCAAACTGTAGATTATGATTAAGTGGCTTACTGTAATAATTTGGGTTCATTTTTATGAAGATAGCATGTATACTCGAAGAGAAATTCAGGTTTTTATAAAAAACAGTCCCAAATTTTATTAAGTTTTTTGCTTATAATTTGCAGAGTTTTTAATATAAAAACAAGTTATTTTTAGAAAATATGACAAACAAAATTGTACACAACACCCTGCAATCAGAATTAAAAAATAATAAAAATTGTATGAAAAATGAGCAGGTTTACTAAATATTGTTTCACTGCGCATGCGCGAATTCAATCAAAATATACTGTGCATAATATATTAGCTAAATATATAGACCAACTTTTATGAAAGTCTCAAAAACATAGCTTGAAAATTCTGATAGTAATCATCTATAGAATAAGCTCGAAATTCGCTGTTCCCAAAAGGAAGCAAAAGATGAGGGGTTGTATCAAATATAGAATGAGAGACACTTCATTCTTATTATGTCAACTTTCATTTCACTTTTTGCTTCCTTTTGGGAACAGCGAATTTCGAGCTTATTCTATCGACGATTATTATCAGAATTTTCAAGCTATGTTTTTGAGACTTTCATAAAAGTTGGTCTATACATTTAGCTAATATATTATGCACAGTATATTTTGATTGAATTCGCGCATGCGCAGTGAAACGATATTTAGTAAACCGGCTCATTTTTCATACAATTTTTATTATTTTTTAATTCTGATTACAAGGTATTATGTACAATTGTGTTTGTCATATTTTCTGAAAATAACTTGTTTTTATATTAAAAACTCTGCAAATTATAAGCAAAAAACTTGATAAAATTTGGGACTGTTTTTATAAAAACCTTAATTTCTCTTCGAGTATACATGCTATCTTCATAAAAATGAATCCAAATTATTACAATAAGCCATTTAATCATAATCTACAGTTTGAATGCTTTTTTCAATATTAGTTTTTACAGGGTTATCCAAAAGATATTAGTTTTTCTTCAATTTGTTGACGGCCCCGTATGGAGTTTCGGGAAAAAATCTTCGCGGAAATATATGACGTCAATCATTTTGTTTACACTCCGGAAGTTTCAGGATAATTCCTCCTGTATCTTTCCAGATATTTAACGAAACGTCTAAAATCGCAAGTGACCAATCATCATTGGCAATATAGTGTATGTGTTCCTTCTTTCAATTCATATGTTATTCAGATCATAATGGAGAAAATTAGTTTTTATAAGGTTTTTAAACTTGCCGAGCATAAAATTCGAATCACAGGTTTCGCAAATGATTACAAAAGAATTTCTGCATATAAAACAACGTTTAAGATATTTAATTTTATTTGTGAGTCTGATGCTTACATTGAACCTAGAAGATTATTTATTTATAGCATTTTTATATTTTAGAAACAAAAATATATCTTTCTTATATACGATTTTCGAAATTTTAGCAATGTAACAACAAGAAAAAAATATTTTTTCAACAGCAAAAGATGAAAATTTAGGTTTACTTTATAGCTTACCATGTACTATTATATATTCTGAAAATTGCATGAACAAATATCGGAAAGTTTTGTAACAACCTTGCGTGCCCTTCATTTTGTTTTAAAGTGTTCAGAAATGATTTTTCTTTAATGCATATTTTCTTTTCTCCAAACACTGGATTTTTTGAAGATTTAAATCCTATATATTATTTCTGTTGTCAACATCCATTTTTCTAAGCAAATACAAAACGCAGAACGATAAAATGAAATACCATATGAAAGGATTTTGAACCGGATTCTGACATAGTACACTTACATTTCGTTAAAACATATGTTTTTTGATTAAAAATTGTAGTTAATAAAAAATTAAACCAGCATTGTTTTCATAAATAAAATGAAAGGTTTTTCTCAAATCAATGTTGCCACAAAAATAAAATACCGCATTAATGCTCAATAATGATTGTAAAAAACAAATTGTAAAATAAAGATAAAGTAGAAGATTGTTGCTGCATGAGTTTATTTTATATTTATGATTAAAAAGTGAATTTTAAATTCGAATGCTCAATTTATTTTTCTTTATCCCATGTTTTTTTCCCCGAAACACATCGTCTAATGCAGTTAAAATACGATATATATATATATATATATATATTGCCTGCGCTATCTTCGATCAGTTTTTACTGTAACTTTGATGGAATAAATGAGATGATATTCTGGTTTTTTTCCAAATATTTTTAGTTCTTGTTTTTGTTTTATAAGTTTAATCCTTTGAAAATAAATCTAAAAAATATTAGACTGCAGTGCGAAATCTGCGCACGGGTCCACTGGTCCCTTTAAAAACCTGTATCTATAGATTTAACGTAATACAGTTTCCATTCACCTGCACATTTAAAACCTTTAATCATGCCAGAAGCGTATGCAATTCTGAAACCATACATTGATGCTAATGCATTTAGTTTGAATGCGGCTAAATCGGAGCGGCCGCAAATTCTCCAATTTGCATTTTTGGAGCCGTCAGATTTCCCTTTTCTGGTATGTTGGAAATTAGAGACTTTCATGCTACTATGGTAAGATATGATGAATTTTAAACGATGATGAATTTTAAACGAGAATGATTAGAGCAACTTTCTATATGGTAGCATCCCGTTTGAGATGCATGTCTAATCCTTGTCATAAATTAACGATGAGTAGTTCATAATTTATTTCAGTGAAAATGCATTTACTGAATTTAGAATTATTTTGGAGTTATACTTTATATATTAATATCTGTAAAGATATGAAAGGTCATTGAAATTACATCTTAGATTTTTAATTTTTTAACCCCTTCGCGACGAGATAGATTCAGAATCCTTGATAATTCCTACCAGTAATTTTGTGTAGAAAATTTTACGTTGTTTAATTATTGAATTTATGCGATTCAGTTTGGGAAAATTTATGAATTGGAAATACCGGTGATAAAAGATTAAAAACTCTGTAAAGGACGCTCGTTAATTTTGTAAAAATTAAGGTAAATACTTTATATGTGAAGAAAAGTACCGTCTTGAATTGCAGATTTTTCTTTTAATTTTCAAACCTCTCCCCTTGAGAGTACTCGGTACCTTTCACTTTGTGAAAAATGAAAAAAGTATCAAAATTTCTCTCTTTTATGTTATTATTATTTTTTCTTAAAATAATTTTAGACACTTGTTGCATATTTTGACGACCACAGCGTTTGATTATCTAGGTGGACAAAATTCATTTTCCCGACTATCTCGGATCTTAATTAGACCGCGTATACTGATTATAATACCGCATATAACCCAAAAACTATTAGCTGTCAAAGTCATACATCCAAATCTGACTTCACCTGGCGAAGTATCATTATGGCCTGCACTTAATCACAAAAACATCATCCCTTCGTAGAAAAAATGTGGATATATTTTTGATGCCATATCACCCTAATTGTCTGATTAACATTCTTCATGAATGACATGTAGGAACAAAGCAGAGTTTTGGTTGCGAGATATTTTTATGGGTATTGATTACTTGCATCGTTCTGGAGTATGTCATTTAGGTTTAAAAATAGACAACTTGTTGATTACATCTGAGAATATTGCAGTAATCTGCGACTGCAACGCTCTGGATAAATTGAACACACCAACAAACAAATATGCACTTTGCCAGTATTACTGTCCACATAAGGTATAGCTAGAAGAAGTGGATGGTGAATGTCCGTTTGTGGATGGCACTGCATTCGATGTTTGGTCAACAGAAATGGCCTGGTTTTTCATTTTCTCAAATTGATAGATGAAAAATACCTTTATGAGTCAAAAATAAATGGGTAAATGAAATATAAGTGTTGGTGCACTAGAGTTTGCAGATCTGTTTTTTCCAATCGCTGCTGAAAGAGGCCCATCGTTGCGTGAAGTTGACGAATAAAGATTATTTTCAATCCCTGAATCTTTTACAAGGTGTGTTTCCATATAGATGTTAATTTTTTATTTTGTTCGATAACATAATTAAATAATCATTTCTGCATAACAGAAATCCCCTAAAATACCGTGAATACGAGAAACGTATAATCTATATGTGGCACGACAGTTATTACAGAAATAACTGTCGATTGCTTTCCATAGTAGAATATAGGCCTAATGTTCACCGATCACCTATTGCCAGCTGAAAAGAAAGACAGTGTCAATATTTTAGAACCTAATAAGATCTGGGTTCAAAAGCAAAACGAAATATACGACTAAATGCAGGGCATGTTAAACGAGTTTAATATTCGACTGAAAAATAAAGTAAAAAGTATTATAAAAAAAAGTTCAAGCTGTTGTGAAAGAAACATGGAAGAGTCAAGATGACTTCAATAATGGCAACTCTTTAGCTCCAAATGCAACTGGTAAACATTGTCCTTCAGTGTCACTTCCTGAATTTCTTTCACTGTACGCTAATAGCGATCACGTTTAAATGGCGAAATCTTCGACGACTGATCGCTCTTGGGGCTTGAGCTTTTTTTTATAGGGACCCGTAATGCTGGCTGCAACGCCATCTATCGACGCTATTTGTAACTAAAATTTCGAGGTTTCTGTATCAGATTCTTACTGTTTTTTTAATAAACACACCACTGGTTTCATGCTCCTATCTATCACAGTTTCCGAGTTATTTATTTTCAAAATTAGGGGTCCTTCGTGAAACACCCGGCAAATAAAGCTTGAAGTAAAATACAATAAACAGAAAAATTTGATAAAATTGCATCTGACAAGCTTCAGTTGGGTTCTTTACCTTCTCAAGTCCTTTCACAGTTATCTATTTCTAATCCACCATTCATATATATATAGTATATATATATAAAGCTTAATAATGCTTGACCTAGTAATGATAGCATGCTGTTGACAACGAAGGAGAATTTATGTCGATCCAAGTCTTTTATTGACGGCCTTATTTGTATAAGTTTATTTCACCAATTCCATACCAGCGGCCTATAGCAATGACTTTTGAAACTACAAAACTGTATTATTATTATTATTATTATTATTATTATTATTATTATTATTATTATTAACAATTCCGATCTTTTACTGATTTCATTCATACAAATCGCAACTTTTCATTATTATTTGTCCTTTTTTAAATTAATTTTTAACACTTTCCAATATTGTTGAAAAGTTTATGAATTCTGTCTACCGTCTATATGTGCTCTAACGCGCACAAATATACCCGGATTGCCATGCAGTTTCTATATTTTATTGAGGTTTACTATGGCATGTTCTTATTGAAAATGAAGTGTGTGGTATTTATAATTTGTTTACAGGGACACTCAAAATAATTCCGTTCTATGTGGAAAAATTGTTTGCGGTGTATTTTAATGATGTTACACTATTTCACAAATATTGAAAATTCTTACTATCGAATATGATGTGTATAGCATTCATCGCTCATTTACAGAGACACATAAAATAATTTGGTTACTGCCTATGAATAATAATTGCCATAAGCGATGCAACTATGCCGTCATAAAACATCTTACAAAAATTCTACCCTTTTCATCCATCCCATTTAAAGAATATAACAACATCAGACTTAATAAGATCATGGCAAATGGATTGGAATCTGGGAACAACGGGTCGCTTTACTCACGCCTTAATTCCAACAGTATCAACAGATCTTCAACTTCAAAAATAGACACCACTACATTTTTGCTACAAACCATGGCCCATTTCCTCAATATCTGAATAAATTCGGCAAGCCATCGTCACCTAGGTGCACCTGTGTGAAAAGAGGTACCTCCTTACATTATATCCTAGATTATATCCCTGACTGCCCACCATCACATTAGAAAGCCATCACAAATTAATCTGTTGTTCTGGTTTGTCTACTTGCTGAAGTAGCTAAAACTGTTTAAAAAAAATAACAGATTGTATGTTTCTGCTAGGACACAATCAATACTTATTCATGCTGCCTCCATTGGACTTAGTGGAGGTTGATGATGAAGTGGACTTCTAAAATGCATAAGTACATTTACACACTATATAAACTCTAACCTTAACAATTTTATTATTTTTAATGACACCATACAGTGTTATTTAGAATTTTTAGCATAATTTATTATCGTTTACTCTAGTACGTATTATTATTCATTCATTATTGTTCATTTACTACTTACATCTATCCATTATTATTATCTACTTCAGCATCGTACAATTTTATTACATGGTAGTATTATTGTTCAGTATACCGTAGAGTTGTATTTAGTATTGATCAGTAGGAATGGTAAATTGTATTTTCAGAATTTTGCATTTTTGGAATCTTGTATTTTCAGAATTTGTATTTCAATATTCCATAGTATAATTATTGCTCAATATCACAAAGTATAATTTAATAATGCTCAGTATAATTTGGTAAAAAAAACCTGCTGGGAGAGGCTAGTTGAGCTTAAGCCGAAAGGTAGGCCTCCCTGCCCGGTTTGAATTTGACCTTAACCTTGACCTGGGCTTATTTAGACATCATCTTTCATTTTATTAAACGATAAAGTTTTATTTCAGCAATCTGAATGTGTTTGAAAGTGTTTCGTAATCTATGCTTAACGCATTATTTTTCGTACTTGTTAAAGTTGTAACGAACTTTTGATGCACTTGGTATTTAGAATCACATGAAAACAATACTCTCTTTTTACTTTTTACTTTCATCTAGTCGCTAAACATAGTCAGCGTGCTGAGATGAATGAATACTTTTGGCTTCTTTTATATCTCAGCTGAATAGTCATAAAAAATTCGACGCTAAAAATTAACCTCATCGTCATTTGTCTTTGTCTTATGTGAAATACTACATTAAAGTAAGAAAAAAACTAGAAATAAAATTGCTATAAAAAATGATCAAATTTGCATGTAAATATCTTTCGTTCTTCTGATTCATTTTAGACGTAAAAAAGGGTGTAAGAAGTGCATTCAGTTATCCCTTAGGGAATAAACCTCATCAAGGTTGAATTTAAATTTCAAATTAGATTTAATGCAGTGATTTTTTTATAATCTCCAGTGAAAAAACTACACTTAATGTACTCGAAGTAACCTTTCTTCTTATTTTCTTAACTGTTCAAAAAAATATTTATCCAGCCTTTACTCTTGTAAAATTTCAGTGAATGATAAGAAAGGAAACAGAAAATTTTGTAGATTCTTAAGTTTCTTGTGATTATCATCTGAACTGATTTATTGCTGTTTAATATCTTGCATTGTTAAACACATGTATTTGTAAATGAAATTTACTTATTTTAATACACACTGTTAAAAAAGGGAAATATTTCTTGATCTAGCAAGAAGGCTTACGAAAATATAATATAAGCTTTTCTGAGTTACCCACGATTCCAAATAGTGTTGCTTTATCTTCAGAAATCTCAGTAACAATTAGATTTCTCATATTTAAAGAAGCATTTCTGAACCAAAAATTTCTTTTTCTTTAAGGCATGTTATAACTTTAAATAATAATAATAATAATAATAATAATAATAATAATAATAATAAAACGTAAATTTTCTCCACATTTTTGCGATTTTGTTAGCGCAATTGTACACTAATAATAATGTTTTTTTTTTTTTTTTTTTTTTTTTCAACTGAAAAAGCATATCTTGAAGTTTTGAAAATAATTTTTTATTTGGAAATTGTTTGAAAAATACTCCTCTGATGGGCTTTGATACACGGGTGTGTAAAAATCGAAGCTTTCCGCGGTACCGGATGGATCGCGGAATCTGCTTACTTGTAAAAAAAAAAAAAAAAAAAAAAAAAAAAACCCTTAAAATTTACGATATTTTGTATTCTTTCTCGGATGGGTTTATCAATTTTTCGATCCTGAAGAAAATGGCGGCCTTTCAAATTTCAAGTTGTCAATTTTAGACAAAAATTTTGGGATTTAAATTGCACAAAAAATTTTACTATTCGAATATTGAAAAACGCGTCCGTTAGGGGCTACAAAATAGTATATACTAGAAAATCATGAAAATTTTAACCAAATCTGTCGATCCGATCTCGAGTTCTACCTGGTACTGATTTGTAAAACAGAATTTCGGGAAAAACAGGTTTAAAGTTTTACAACGTTTTTAAACAAACATAGATAACAGTGACAATTTTCAACTTACATAAAATCATCTATACCAGGCCCATATAATGAACCCTCTTAGACTTCCTCTTACTCAATTCTTTTGTTTCTATCTGCGCGCACACTATGCGCTAAAAATGAGCCTATTCAATGCAACACCAAAAGGCGGGTAACTTTTGAACTTGAACCAATACGAATTAAAATAAAAACTGCTTTACCACAAAGTTTTTTAGGTTTTAAAGAGTAAAAAAAAATGTAAAAAAATATCGATTTTTTTTTCAAAAATAAGTTATAACATACTTTAAATATTTACGGAAAATTTTTCGAGTACTTTATACAGTATATTCATGAAATTTCTCAACCCAGCATCAACATAAAATATCGGTATTTCGGATGCTATCAATTTTCAAATAAATACTTTTATGCAACACGTTCAAGAAAGAAACATGTTAGTTAAGAGCGTAAAATGAACATTATTTTCTTAATTTTACATGTATAAATTCTGCTACGCAATTGAAAATGCATTTTAACAAGACAAATGTTTGTTTATCTACGAAAATATAACATAATCACGAAACGAAAATGTACGATAACCTCTACCGAGTTACCCATAGTTCCGTTCTTTATCTGTTGAAATCCCAGAAACCAATATATTTTCAGGATATAACGAAGCATGTATGAAAAACAAAGTTTCTTTTGCTGCTACTAATTTTCGGTAATGTCTCCGAGCAGTTTTTACAGTTTTTTTTAACCTGGAATTCAGGTTTTTCGGACGCTATCCTTTCTCAATTAAACATTTTCAGCTTCGTAATTGAAAATTTTTACATGTAAAAATAACAAAATAATATTATACTTAATGTTAATGCTAATTAATGTTAATTAATGTTAATGTTAATGTTAATTAATGTTAATGTTAATGTTAATGTTAATTAATGTTAATGTTAATGTTAATGTTAATTAATGTTAATGTTAATTAATATTAATGTTAATTAATATTAATGTTAATTAATGTTAATGGCAATGTTAATGTTCTTTATCTTTTGAAATCCCAGAAACCAATATATTTTCAGGATTTAACAAAGCATTTATAAAAATCAAAATTTCTGTTGCTGCTACTGATTTTCTGTAATGTTTCCGAGTAGTTTTTACAGTTTTTTTTTTAACCCGAAATTCCGGTCTTTCGGATGCTATCATTACTCAATTAAACATTTTCAGCTGCGTTATTGAAAATATATACATGCAAAAATAACAAAATAATATTAATGTTAATGTTAATGTTAATGCTTTTAATAACCATGTCTGTCTGTAAAACATGTTTATTGAATTTGAGGATTAATTTTAAAAAGCATTGAATTGAAATAAATAACTTATGGAAAATAAATACACTGGTGGACAAAACTTAAGGACCAAGAAGAAATGGGCATGTAAATGAAAATCTACGCGTGATATTAGATCAAAAGGCAAACAATAGTATCGACAGTATGTTCAACAGTATTTAATTTTTAAAAAAATGTTGAAAGGATGTATACAGGATTCCAAGAGGTTGTTTTTCTGAAACGTGCATGTTGTCCTAATACATGATTGTACAAAGAAAGCAAAATACTTGCAATAAGCAATCATTAGTGCCATGTCAGTAAAGCATATGCCCATCCGGTAATGTCAGCCAACTTTCAGCAGGCGTGGCATACTCAGAAAACATGATTGAGTAACTGTTGAGGCAAGTTGCCCCATTCCTCTTTCACTGCATGGATGGGGGGTTTTCTTGTTTGTGTATAGTACATCCTTTTTCAAACATCTTGCAACAGTTTTCCGGAATATTTGAGTTACTGTGGCAGCACAAAGTTGATTTGCCAATTGACCAACTGTGCTGCGTCGGTTCTGTTTTGCCGAAATAACAATATATCGATCTTCTTGGGATGTCCTACTGCTAGGCGGGCCTTCTCCCGTGCACCTGGTGCACATTCCACATGTTTGAAATGTTATCCATAGCCTAGAAACGATACTGTGCACGATGTTAAATTTGAGAGCAACATCTCTCATTTAACGCCCTTCTTACAGCTTTCCGATTATTTTTACACGATTAAAATCATCTAAATGATGCCTTGAAGACATGTTCAAAATTTCAATGTTCCAACAACTTCACTTCTTCTCCTTCGATGTTTACATCTAACGACAAACTCACAGCACGCGCCGATTGCCTGAAATATTTTATCTCTGCTGTCATGTGACCGACAAATGCGGAAAAACAAAATTTGCACAAGTTTCACAAAACAGAGCATATTTACATCCCGCATTCATTCAAATTTACACACGTTGCTGCGGACCTATTTTTAACTGTAATCTTTGAAAATAACAGCGGTCCTTAAGTTTTGTCCACCAGTGTACTTTATATTATTAATAAATGAAACAAATGGGGGCTGTAACACTCCACGGACATGACTTTTCTCTGGACACATTTTCTTAAGGAAAAAAATAATATTTTTCTTTATTTAATGAATTATATGTATGGTATATGATTATACTACATCCCATTTCCTTCATTACATATTTTCGGTTTCAATTATTCTTTTATAAATATTTCATGACATGGTTTCGCATGTTTCTAAGAGAATGACCCACTTGTAAGGGTCTTCTTGTCATCGGAAGATATTTAATACTTTTCATTTACAGTCATATGAATGATAGACAAAACTAATTCACTGTTATAAATGTTTGAGTGTTAATACGAAGATGATTGATTATATTGATAGATGATCTTTTGCTTTCAGTTTGTTGGATGTTGGATGTTTAATCGCCGAATGATATTTAATGATTTTCTTTTCCATTTATATATATCTATGAAATGGATGAATATTAGTATGTAATGAATGTAATGTAATGAAAAATGAATGTTTATTATTATGTAACGTTTGTATATTAATATATAATAATGCATAAAATTGTATAATTAATATACAATAATATTATATGATTGATTGTAGATGCATATTTTTTTGCTTGTAGTTTTTAAAATAGTGAATCTAGTGATTAATAGTTAATAGATAAATAGTTATTGAGGTTAATTACTAATATATCATTTATCATTTCTAGTTTATAAGTTATTTAATCACTGATTAATATTTGATGGTTTTGATTTCCATTTATTTGAATAATTTATGAAATGAATGTACATTAATATAACATAAATGTAATAAAATGAAAATGAATGTTTATTATTATGTAATGTTTGTATATTAATATATAATAATGTATAAAAATGTACAAAAATGTATAATTAATATACAGTAATATTATATGAATGATTGTAGACGGATATATTTTTGCTTGTAGTTTTTAAAATATTGAATCTAGTGATTAATAGTTAATAGATAAATAGTTATTGCTAGCGTTTCAAAAAACCGGTTTATTCCCAATAGACCCGGTTTATTCCCTGGTTTATACCCAAAAGACCTGTTTTATTCCCAAAAAACCAAGTTCATTCCCAAAAAACCAAGTTTATTCCCGAAAAACCCGGTTTATTCTCAGGTTTAAACCGGGTTTTTTCTAGTCTTTGCAACTTTAGTTATTGCGGTTAAGTACTAATAGATAACTTATTATTTGTAGTTTATAAGTTATTTAATCACTGAATAATATTTGATGGTTTTCATTTCCATTCATTTCAATAATTTATGAAATCAATGTATATTAATATGAAATAAATGTAATAAATGAATGCTATTATTATGTAATGAGGGTATATTATCAACTCTTATTGGTGCTTAATTATTATAGATGGATAGATGCTTACTTGTATTTTGCATATTTAATCAACACATGATACATTTTTATCGTTTGTTGTTAATATATTGCTTATAATTTGTAGATTATATGCTACTAAATCAATGAATAACATTTAATAGTTTCTGATATCGCTAAAATTGTGTAAATCCTGAAGAATGCAGCATAGAAGCACCCCCTGTTGGGAGATTTACACCAAAACCTGATCAACAACAAATTATGTCAACGTCTAATTGAATCTTAAGTTTGATGAAAATTCGTGTGTTAGTCCTTGAGATATAGTTATCGTGCAAATGATGAAAAAAGTAGCATAGTAGCGCCACCTGTTGGGCTATTTACACTGAAACGTAATCGACATCTATTTATGTCAAGGTCTAACAGAATCAGTAGTTTGATGAAATTCTGTGCATTAGTTCTGGCGATATAGATATCGTGAAAATCCCATAAAGTACTATAGCAGCGCCATCTACTGGGATATGTACACAAAAACGTAATCTGCGTCTATTTATGTCAAGCTCTAACTGAATATGCAGTTTGATGAAAATCGGTGCATTAGTTCTTGAGATAGAGCGATTGCGGAAATCGCGAAAAATGCAGCATAGCAGCGCCACCTGTTGAGCGATTTACACCAAAACCAATCATTACCAATTTATATCAGGGAGTAACGGAATCTAAAGTTTTATTAAATTTCATGCATTAGTTCTTGAGATAGAGTGCCCAAAATTTTTTTGTCACATACAGACAGAGTCACAGACAGTCACATACTCACAGACAGACATTTTCTAAAAACAGTCAAATAATCGTGTTCAGGACCTTCTAAAACGTGTAAATCCGTCGAAAACCGGAAGTCGAAAATTTTCATGAATCCAATACTTTCTTCTTGTATAGATAGAAGAAAGTAATAATGATGTGAAAATAGTGGTCACCATGTGTGTTCCATCATAGTTTATAATTTATATCGGTTCAAAAAAAAACCCCAAAGGTGTGCAGAAGCGAAAAAAAGTTCTAATATTGCGAAAATTGACACTGGGAGAAACAGCTTTTTATTAAAGGATAAACACGAAAATGAATTAAACTGAAACGCGACACTGAATTTTTAGGAGCTTGTCGGGGCTAGAGATTTGTAATTTCATGTGGTGGTTACTTTTCAGATGTAAATACTGGCTATGAACGGTTTCTAAAAAGTTCGGAATTTAAAAGAATGAAATGAGCGGGCAACCTTCTAAAAACGTTCTAAATTACGATTTGTTTGAAACTGTTACGACTAGAAACTTAAAATTTGGCAATGCTGTTACTTTAGTTAGAGACGTAAATTCTCGCCCAGAACAGTTTTTTTTTCATTCGAAATTTAAAAGTATCCAGGAGCAAAAAACGTTCTAAAATTGCGATTTATGTGATACAGTTGATATATAGAAGGTTTGAAAACTAGAAGCTTGGAATTTGGCATGGTGGTTATTTGTAAGATGTAAATCTAAAATTGAGAAAATTGAAACCTTCTTGTAAAGATAGAAGAAAGTAATGAAGAAAAGCAACAAGAAATTAAATAAGTCAAATGTATCATTAGACTCGAAATATTGTCCTCTTTCAGTTTATTAAGGCAATTTTTGGTATAGGGACTTCTAAATATTAAAAAATGCATAAACTTTGTTGTTTCGAATGGTAACACCCACTTTTGACACCCTATTTGAGTTCCTCGAATGAAAGCAGTCCGGAAAAGGGGTGTGGTTTTTATACTTTTTCTTAAATTTTCAGAAAGTTATTAAATTGTTTACTTAGCTATCATCTTTCACCATATTAAACGTAGAAGTTACAGTATTCTAAATGTGTTGGGAAGTGTTAAATAATCTATGCCTGACGCATGATTTTTTTAATAGCTTTTAGTTACCTTTATTAATCACTTTCATTAAAGTTTTTCTCTTTGTAAAATTCATTTTACTAATGTTTGGATATTATTTTTTTCACAAAAAAGGCGATTTATTTATATTATTTTTTTATTGTTTCACCATTCAAAGGCATAAAGGCATACCACTCTTACATTACTAAAACACATCTTCAAACGAAAGAAAAAATTGTCATAAATAAAAATTGTTTAATGGTTTTATTCCCTTTTATTTCGCACGGTGCATGAAAGATTTATTGAAAATATTTGAAGTATGCGAGTATTTATTAAGAAGTGGGTATTTTATTTTTTATCTCATCCGAATAATTTACATTGCTGAAACAAAGAAAAAAAAATGAAATATGTTGATAATACATAGAGATGTATTATGTGACAACATGTCGTATTTTGTTTTCTAAGCTTTTTTTTTTTTATAGCGCTCTTTTATTTTAATTTATTTTTTCTATCGAGTTCTTCCCGCTTTTTTATGACCAAAGAAAAATTGATGCGAAAGACGAAAATATTTCGTTTATTGATTCCTGCGGATATATTTCTGCTGCCAAGAAGAAGCTGAAAAAAAATAATGTTTCCTTTTTTTAAATGGAAAGCAAATTAAGAACACCGTAAAAAATACAAATGTTTCTTATTCTGCAAATATATTATGTAATAACAAAAGAAAATATGAAATAATTTATTCCAAGTTATACATGATTCCGAAAAGAGTTCCTTTATCTTTAGACTAGACTAATCCTTTATCTTTAGATTGGAATTAATGTTTTGCCGGTTCGTATTAATTTTCTCAAACGGCACGAATTTTCCGAAGAAGCCAATAGTTTCGGCAATTATGTACATATGCATCAAATAACTTACCATTAGACTTTTTATACCTATACTGTTTTGAATTTTATGGTGGGTTGAACCAACTTTTGGTGCTGAAGTAGCTGCAACCAGAAGATGGTGAAGTTTTGTTCAAACTTTTAAAGCTATGGTTCAACGGGTCTGCAAATGCAGAAACGAGGTTTCAGTTGAAGCTACTGTAGCACTAAAAGTTGGTTCAACCAGCCGTGAAATTTTTATCAGTGTTGGAGAACTTAATTTTACAGTACAAACATACATTAAAAAAAACTTAAGTTAAGATGACAGATTTTTATTCTAACAAGGAAGTTTTCTTTTAAATGTATTTTTGTACTGTAAAATTAAGTTCTCCAACACTGATGAAAATTTCACGGCTGGTTGAACCAACTTTTAGTGCTACAGTAGCTTCAACTATAAGAGGATGAAACCTCGTTCCAACTTTTAAAGCTATGGTTCAACCGGAGCTCCAAATGTAGAAACGAGGTTTCAGTTGAAGCTACTGTAGCATCAAAAGTTGGTTCAACCAGCCGTGAAATTTTTGTCAGTGTTGGAGAACTTAACTTTACAGTACAAACATACATTTAAAAAAAAAACTTAAGTTAAGATGACAAATTTTCATTCTAACAAGGAATTTTTCTTTTAAATGTATTTAGTACTGTAAAATTAAGTTCTCCTAAACTGATTAAAATTTCACGGCTGGTTGAACCAACTTTTGGTGCTACAGTAGCTTCAACTATAAGAGGATGAAACCTCGTTCCAACTTTTAAAGCTATGGTTCAACCGGAGCTCCAAATGTTGGAGCGCGATTTCACCATCTTAAAGATTGAAGCTACTGCAGTACCAAAAGTTGGTTCAACCCACCACAATTTTTTTTAAGTGTAATGTATTGCATTTACAAATTTGAAGGAATATAGTTGTATCATAAGAAAACAAACTACCAATCTTTATAATTTTTCAGCATACTTTTCACATTTCTTGTCCTTAGTTTTAAGAATCTTATCTTAAGTATTTAGATACAAAAATAATGTTCTGTAGTTTGCTTTGCACAAATTTCTGTTCAGGATAAATGCGAAAAAAAGGAAGGAGACAAGTGCAATTCTAAGACAAGTGAAATAGCTTAAGCGTTTCTACCTTTTCCCCAAACTTGATGGATGAATGAAACTTTCTCAACGTGATGGAGATTTTCAGCAGTTTTCTCCTGCAATGCATCTCTTTTGTACTTTACTGTGTGAAGCAAATTATTCGAGGAAATTTCTTCGATTTGACATAAAGTGGATACTTTCTTTTTATATTCGAAACTTAGTGATTAAGATTTTAATAACCGTGCTTATGATTAAATTTCAAGAAACATAATGCTTAAGATTTTATTAAGATTTTAGAAAAAATTAAAAATACAATTAACTCTTTATAACAACACCTAAAATTTGCCAAATTATTATTTCCTTTTAATTAAATTTAAATTCGTATTTCTCAGAAGCATGTAGCTATAAGACTTTGAAGCCATATGTAAACGAAGAAGCTCTTATTAGTAGTTTATGAATATAACAGTTCTAAATATTTTGTATTTATACAGCTTTTCAATATGTTGATTCCACCTTGAAATATTAATTACGAGTATTTTTAATATGTTAATAATATAAGTGGTGAATACGATTTTTTTTCTCTCTTCAAAAAAGTAAAATGAAATAACATTGAAAAAATATTATTACCTTTTTTTTTTTTTACCAATTTTCCATTATACGACATCTGCATAAAATAATTAATTTCAGATATTTTTTAAATACTTATTGTACATTACGTTTAAAACTTTGCAAGGAATATCATTATATCATATGAAAACAAACTACCAATCTTTATAATTTTTCAGCATATTTTTGTATTTCATGTCTCTGTTTCTTTTTTATTTTTAAGAATTTTTATCTTAAGTATTTGGTTTAAAAAAAAATGTTGTAGTTTACATTCCACAAATTTATTTTCATGATGAATGCGAAAACAAAAGAGTGAAATTCATGACAGGTGAAGTAACTAAGTGTTTTCTACATTGAGTAATTTTTTTTTTTTTTTATATTCAACGCATAATGCTTAAGAATTTAATAAGATCTTAGAAACGCATGAAAATGCTATTAACTCTATTAACTCTACAGCAGCACCTAAAATTATCAAAAATATTATTTCATATTAATTAAGTTTAAATTCGTATTTATCAAAAGTGTAAGGGGTATTAGACTCTGACGTTTAATTCTGCGTCGTGTTGGGTAACCCTATCGGAATCGAACCGCGGTTAGGTCGGGTTGACGTTAGCTTTTTCAGTTGAGGGTCGAGTTTAGATCGGGTTGACTGTAAATTATCGGGTTCGAGATGGTTTCGGGTTTGGATCTTATTCTTGAGGCTCGGGCTCGGGTCGACACATTTTTTTTAAATGTCTAGAATATATAAAAAAAAATCCTCTATATATTTGAACATTATATGTTCATTTTTCATTAAAAAAAAGATAAAATTTATATTAGAGATATAATTGTAGACAATTTTCCCATAATTGTATCAAAATATGATTTTTTTTTTCATTTCGGTTATGGGTTGAAGTATGGTCTTTTTCGGATCAGATTTCGGTCGGACAAAGTTTTTACAGTCGGGTTCGGGTCGAGTTTTTAGTTGACTTAAATAGAATTTTCGGGTTTAGGGTCGGATATAACCCGACCGTCACCGGATTCAACTTTGAAATCATGTGGAAACAGAAAAGTTCTTGTTAGTAGTGCATGAATGTAACAGTTTTTCAATACTTTGTATTATTATTGATTTTCAATACTTTGATTTTACTTTAAAGACCTTAATTATTTTTAAATATATTGTATAACATAAGTAATAAATGTGATTCAATTTTTTATTTCTCTCTTTAAAAAGGTCAAATTAAAAAAAAAATTGAAAAAATATTATTTCAATTTGCAAAGCTAAATGTTTGTTACATGCAAGAATATATGACAAATCTACATATATATGAAATAATATACCTTCCGACTTAATATACATTTGATTTTGAACTTTTGAAAAACAGAATTGTATCATATGAATACAAAGTTTCAAACTTTAGACGTTTTCATCATTTCTTTTTCGCTTTTCTTATCTCTCTTCTCCTTATTTTTAAGAATTGAAGTATTAAATATGTGAGTCTTATGTATTTGATTACAAAATAATATTTCAGTTTGCTTTCCTATAATTGGCCTTTATGATAAACGAGGAAAAAAAGGGGGGAAAAGATAGAAAAGAAGAGAAGTAACAGTGCATTTTCTCAAAAACTTGATTGATGAAGGAAGCTTTCTCAACGCCATGGAAATTTCCTGTAGTTTCCTCTTGCACTAAACTTTTTTGTACTTTATTGTGTGAAACAAATTACTCTAGGAAAGTTCTTCGATTTAACATAAAGTGAATATTTCTTTTTATGTTCGAAATATAATGCTTCAGGTTTAAATAAATGTGATTCTAGGAACAAATAAAAATTTTGTTAACACTTTATAGTGGCACCTAAGATGTTTCTAAATATTTGACTGAGAAGGAAAAAGTACAAAACTGTAATGTTGATTTCTTTGTAATTTTTGAAGTGAAAACTTCTTTAGGTGCGTTGGGCATTTTTGAGATGGGAGAAAACCATTGAACTCGCGACACTGTTACTGTAACCGACACCTCTGTATATTTGAAGTGAAAACTTCTTTAGGCGTGTTAAGCATTTTTTGAGATGGGAAAAAACCATTGAACTCGCGACACTGTTACTGTAACCGACACCTCTGTATATTTGAAGTGAAAACTTCTTTAGGCGCGTTGTAGCCCAGTCAAATTGTAGTTTGAGGTGGAAAATTCTGGTGTAATTGTTTTTGGTGGCTTATTTTATGTATTTTGGGGTGCTGAATACGAATCTGAAGTTTTCCAACAAAATTTCGTTCGGCAAATTTGTTTTTTTTTTACAAAAAACCTGTAAAAACACTGACTTTTTTCGTTTTTTTCAAAATAACTCCAAAATTCTGCATTTTGCGTGAAAGTCGGCAATATATGAGTTAAAGAGAATAAAATTTTCTACATTTTATGTACTGAAAGTTTTTTTCTATGATCAATGGTTTAGCCGTGAGAGTGCCTCAAAAATGGGTATTAAAAACAAAAACTGTAAAAAAAACGGGAATTACGGCATTGTATGTCGATGTAACATGGAAACAAACCATTTAACGCAAATATTAACCATCAGTGATACTAAAGATTATATTATTGACTATATTTTATGCATTTAAGGTAGGAGAAAAGTGTGGATCTGGCACCAGTGGAAGTTTTGAGCAGTGGAGTATCTCCACCTCCTCTCAAGAGTCAAAGGTGCTCCTCCTCCGGAGAGCTAGTACTCTAAGAGAATATAAAATTTTGAATAAGGGGGTAAAATTTGGTACAGGAGATAAATCTATCTAAAATCGTCGAAAAACAGTAATTTTTGGAAAATAGCAATAAACACTTTAAAAAAATCCATTGAACAATTACATAAATATAATAATGAATCCTCTTCAGACACACAAACAATATTTTTAATTCAAAACTTAACATTTAAATATGTGTATGTTTTTCCTCCCCATAACTCTGTAGTTATCGTGGATGAAGACGTAGATTTGCTGGTGATCATGATTGGTCTCTGTAGGGGCATACATTCAAATGTATATTTTTTAAAGCCAGGCAAAGGAACAGTTTCATCACTCATTTTTTCTCCTGGCTGCAAACTTGAACAATCGATTGCTGACAACATATTATTTTTACATGCCATGAGTGGTTGTGATACTCCTTCAGCCTTTTCCAAAGTAGGCAAAATGAGGTTTCTTCAGACTCTCAAAAGAAACCCGGCATTAATTAAAGAAATTGAAATTTTTAAAGACCCTATGGCAGATGCTGATGCAATTACTGATGCTGGCAATCGTTTTTTGACTTCCTTGTACAAATTATCTGACAAGGAAACCACTTCATTAAACAAATTGAGGTATCTATGCTACCTTAAGTCTGCATATAAGCCATCAACCCATTTGGCGTCCCTACCTCCTACGGAGGCTGCAGCTAAACAACATTCTTTAAGGGTGTATTTTCAAGTTCAGCAATGGCTTGGGATTGAAAAGAATCCTGAACAATGGGGTTGGAAAAGCACCAAAGATGGTCTAGAGCCAATAACCACGCTAGAGCCACCAGCACCTCAAGCCGTTCTAAAACTCATTTCTTGCAAATGAAAGAAGACATGTCGTAAAAACTGTGGATGTAAAAAAGCAGGCCTCAGCTGCTCTAATATGTGTCTAAACTGCGAGAGCAGTTGTAATAACATGCCTAATATTGAAATAGAAGAAAACGAGGATGACCCGGAATACCCTGAAGTACTTGAAGGTAATTATACATAAATCATTCCATTTCACATTTATTTTTTCATTCATTTTTAATTTGGTGTGGTCAAAATATGTATCCCAATACACTGTGCATAACTATTTAGTTTTTAGACAATTAAAACTATGTCATTAATAATTTTTTAAAACCCTGATACGTAGTATAATAGCTTTTTTGCTCCCTGATTTGGGGTCCAAAAGTGACCGATTCCTGAAATGAGCTGTAAAAGAGGGCTGATATTAAAAAGAGGTAAAAATAATGTTATGATAAAATGCTGTATGAATCTTAACTTAGTTATAATTAATTCCACCGTTTAAAAAAAATATTATACACACCAGTTCTTCTCCGGAGCATAAGTTTCGATCCTCGGGACAAAAACGGCTTTTGCGCCCGTATGCGTAAATAGCTATTATATAATTAATTTCTTTCTTATAGGTGTAGAAGACCTAGAAGGCATACCCTAAGGAAACATGAAACCATTGGCCAAGAGGACTCGGTTTGACTGACAAGTTCCTTTCAACGTCCATAATAATTATTAATTAATATTGTATAAATACATAACTACCTATTTTACTATATTATTTAACATTAAACAGTTTACATACTAATCAATCGTGAATCATTTATCATTTTTTGTACCTATATAACGTAACATCAACGTTTTACATATCTGCACACATGTATAATGATGCATATAAGTTATATGCCTTTAATAAGGAGGTGGATGACTACTTCGTGCATTCGTCATTTCTTTTTTCATAATTATTCAAGGTCCAAGAAAATTACTTGCACATAAATTGTAGAGAATTTTATCTATTTTTTTAAAGCATAGTATAATGTATACAGTGAAATGTTTATTTTTAGGCTTTATGAACAGAAAGGCTGTAAAAAAATGTGTTTTTTGCTATTTACCGAAAAGTACTGTTTTTCGACGATTTTGCCTAGTTTTACTTCCTTTACCTAATTTTACCTCTTTTTAGAAAATTTTATCACCTCTTAGAGTAAGAACTCCCCGGAGGAGGAGCAACTTTGACTCATGAAAGTAGGTGGAGCTGCTCCACTGCTCCCAACTTCCACTGGTGCCGGAACCGCACTTTCCCCCTACTTTAAATGCATAAAATATAGTCAATCATATAATCTTTAATATAAATGATGGTTAATATTTGCGTTAAATGGTTTGTTTCCTTGTTACATCGACATACAGTGCCGTAATTCCCGTTTTTTTACAGTTTTTGTTTTTAATACCCATTTTTGCGGCACTCTCACGGCTAAACCATTGATCATAGAAAAAATCTTTCAATGCATAAAATGTAGGAAATTTTATTCTCTTTAACTCATATACTGCCGACTTTCACGCAAAATGCACAATTTTGGAGTTATTTTGAAAAAAACGAAAAAAGTCCGTGTTTTTACAGGTTTTTTGTAAAAAAAACAAATTTGCCGAACGAAATTTGTTGGAAAACTTCAGATTCATATTCAGCACCCCAAAAAACATAAAATAAGCCACTAAAAACAATTACACCAGAATTTTCCACTTCAAGCCCTTTTTGAGCACAATTTGACTGGACTATTGGGCATTTTTTGAGATGGGAAAAAACCATTGAACTCGCGACACTGTTACTGTAACCAACACCTCTGTATATAAGTACGTACATGTATTGTGTATAGTTCGGTATGAGGTAGGGCGGGGTCATAGATATATATATATATATGACAATATTAACCATATAATTATATAATATAATATTATATAATTATATATTAATAATTTTATATAATATAATATGAATATATATATATAATATGTTATATATTATATATATATATATATATATATATTATATTATTATAATATATATTATTTTATAATATATATATATAATTATATATTTATAAAGTATATATGTATATAATAATATAATAATCATACCATATTATATATTCATTTACTATATTCTATTCATTAACTATATATATTACTATATTTATATTCAGTCTATTACTATATTTCATAAATATTAAAACATTTCCTGCCGATTCAAAAAATACACACGTAATTGCTCAAGTTTTCTTTTCTGTGCCAGAGTTTTTTTATTATTATTATTATGATAAAAAGGCGTTTATTCCACATGATATAAAAATCTTAATTATATGTATGAAGATAAAATTTAAGAGTTTTAACTATTATTTCATGTTTTTAAATTTTAAAAACTGCATAATTGAAATGATTCCTGTTTAGAAGTGAAAACTACAATTGTTTGAATGAGTAATATACAATTATGGTAGTGAAATTATTAAAAGTTTGTTTTTCCCTAATCTGAACATTTTAATCTTAAAAAAATGTCTTTTATTCAATAAATCATAAAGCAGTTATATATTCGCCAATGTAGTCTTGAGATATGGCATTGTATTATCAATATGACTTGTTTTCATTTGAATTCATTTTATTCCGTATAAAATCTAAAAGATTATTAACAAACAACCTGATATACAACATGATTATAAACAACGTGATAAGTAGTATTCTTATAGTATAAAATAATGGTAGCTTGTAAACAAGAATTCTGCATGGTTCGGGTATTAGAATTCTGATATCAGTACTACAAAAATATAATTTTTAAAATGTTTGATCTTAGAAAATTATGACTTTTATTCAATAATTCGTAAAGCGAATATATATTTTCCAATGATGTTTTGTGATATGGCATTGTATTCTAAATATGTGCTGTTTTCATTTGCATTCATTCTATTATGTATAAAATGTAAAAGATTATTGACAAATAACATGATTTTAAATAACATGATAAGTAGCATTCTTATAGTGTAAAATAATAATAGATTGTAAACAAGAATTTGTCATGGTTCCAGTATTAGAATTCTGATATCAGTACTAAAAAATGTAATGTTTAAAATGTTTAATCTTAAAAAATTATGACTTTTATTCAATAATTCGTAAAGCGAATATATATTTGCCAATGAAGTATTGAGATATGGCATTATATTCTAAATATGACTTGTTTTCATTTGCATTCAGTCTATTCCGTATAAAATCTCAAAAATTATGTACAAGCAACATGATATACAACATGATACAACATGATTATAAACAACACGATAAGTAGTATTCTTATAGTATAAAACAGTGGTAGCTTGTAAACAAGAATTCGGCATGATTCAGGTATTAGAATTCTTATATCAGCGCTAAAAAAATATTGGGCGCAAAGCTAATATTATGATGCATAAAATAGTTAGTGCAGTGTACACTTATCAGCATATTTTATTTTGAAGAATAGCAATTTAAATATCCGATGCATTTTTAAAAAAATATGACACGTGTTTTAAGAAATCTATCGAGATTCAAGAACAAAATACATCCCGTTAAGGGTGTTGTTCGGTTAGGTTTTCAACTCTCATCTTCTATATTAAACCTACGATCATGGAATGTATTCATATTTTTAAAATATCTCTTCAGAAAATTAATATTGTTTATATCTGTTTTCTGTTTACACTTCTTAAAGGACGCCTCTTTCGTTCTTATTTGACAAAATATTTCTAGACTATATCCTTAAATTAATATTTTATATGAAGCTGACAAGTTTTGAGTAAGAATTTAACACTTCAAAAATAATTAAGTATATTTATATTAGAAATATTTTGACAGCTAAAAAAGAACGATACATCCTTTAAGAAGAGTATGCAGAAAAAAAAGTTTAAAATATTAATTTATTTATGAGATATTTAAAAAAAATATATTAATACATTCCACACCCATAGGTTTAACACTAGCGAGAGGAATTCGAAATCTCACTGACCAACTAGCGGTATAAATCCACTTAAGGTATATATAATGTACTTTTTAATGTTGCAAATTCAATATGTATAAAGATTTCGACGAGATTTAAACTATTTTATATAGGTTATTATTTTTAACCTTATTACATTATTATATTTTATTTTTAACCGTTTAATTTATTGCTGCTTTTTTTTTCTTTTTCTTTTTTTCATTTGTTTGCATCTATTAAGTCTGTAGATCGTTCCCTAAACCGGTTTCGTAATATTTAAATCCCTTACATTAATTTTTGCTCGTTAAACGTAACGCTATTGTAAAACTTATAAATAGTTTTTCTCGAAACGCAGTTTTTCGCAGACCATTTTTTTTCGAGAATTATTTGACCGATTTCCTTCTTTTTTTTTAAAGAAAGATAATCGTTTTAGTAAAAGTACAGTTTTCCTTGATTAATTATTTTTTCGGGCCATCAACAGGTAAAGAAAAGTCGAACAAAATGACCTTTGTTGTTAAAATGACCACCATTTTGTCAAAAACAAACTTTTAAAAATAAATGTTAGTATAAGCTTCGGAGAATTTAATGTCCTTTCATAATTTGGTGACCAAATTTGTTTCAAGATGTTTGTGACCAGGAAAAAAAGGGCCGCCCGATTGGAAGTTCACGAGGCGCACCTGAAGGTTGCACAAGGCGTATTATTCCTTTTTTTTATTACTGTTATTTACACACAAAAATTTAAATATAGGAGTGAAATGTCAAAAAATATAATGCAAAAAGTCAAAAGGTGTTATCTTTTTTCTTTGTACCCGGAAAAAAATCATAAAAATCATGGAATTTTAATCCAAAATCTAATTTAGAGAAGTTTTGATAGGTCAGCGAATGTACTATTCTTTAAAAATTGCATATAATAAATCTAAGGTTTATAAAATTTGTGCAATTAAGAGTTTTGGCCCGGTGCAATTTTCGCAGTAGTTCAAATACTTCATCTCTTTTTTCCATTCTAACTTTTTCTTTCCAGATCGATTTTTTTTTTCTCTGATAGAATCCATTTTATCTGTATATGTGAGAACATTTCTTTTTTTTTCCCGACACATATTCTTATTAAAAGTATTCAAACACCGACATAAACCTACAAGAAATGCAACTTTATTACACTAAAAGTTAATCGCATGATGGAAAATATTGCATTTAAAATAAAAGATGCTTCTATTAATTAGTAAAATCTTTACAGAACTAGCTTAAAATTTTCGTGGCACACCGGATTTCTACTTGCGGCAAATGTCCCTTTGACCGGGCACCCTGTTTGAAAACCCTTGGCACTTAAAATTTCTCTTTTCTAAGTCCACGAACATATTTTGTGGTGAGAAATGCAAATAAAAATTAGTAAAATAAAAAGAAAAAAATACAGTAAAAGGAGTACTGTGAGGTAGTATTTATTTTCAGGAAAGAAATCAGGCAAAATGTTACTAACGAGCTGATTGTGAATTTCTCTCTTAAAATCAGAATTTATTATTGAGGAACTCTTATTCGTAAAATAAATAAATAAATAAAAAATAAATCTACTCCTAATAGTGATTATTTAGCAAAGAATGTGATTTATGTTGAATTATGCTGCTGCATACCATAATAAAAATAAAATAAAAATCGCGATTCACTGACATTTACATAATAAATAAACAGATAAAGTATGGTTTAAATAAATCCAAAATAACTAGTATTTACTTTTGAAATCAAGGCAAATATCTCTAAAATTTCCATGAATACGAATCTAAAGAAATGAAAGAAATGAAACATTTTCAAAATCTGCGGTAACAAATTCAAGTTGAAATTCCCCGCGGCTTTAAAAATAATTGAAATATAATAAAAAATAATAAAAATTTATGAAACGTGATTAAATAATCGGATATTACATTTTCTGTCAATAAAAGAGTTGAGATATATGTTACTAATGTCGGTTCTATATTGCTCACTCAATCGTCTTTAAATTTTTCATTTTTTTTCTTTTGATAATTCTGTATAAGAAGCTTGAAAAAGTTGCGTGCATTTTACATAATCAATTGTTAATACTTATGAATAACGTTGATTTCACGTTTATTTTACTTTTCGCAGAAAGTTTTTTTTTTTTTTCTCATTTTCGTTTGATCTTCTTATAGAAAATTTATTGAACTTCATTTAATATTATACATTTTTTTACAGTATATTATTGCTTTTTATTTTTTTAAGTAATATAAACATTTTAACATTTTTTTAAAAGAGAAAGTTTTGTCAATATTACACATTTTTATGTGATGTTATAAGAATGTTACTGTATAATAATTGTCATTGTTAATATTAATGTTTTATGCACCCATATAAAATATGTAAGTTCAGTAATTTTATTACTATTAAACTAAATTAATGTTTTTTTAATTATATATTTTAACATCAGCTTTTGTATCTTATTGTGACATTTTTATTTTTGAATTTCGAATGTAAACAATAACATTCTCTTACTCAATCTTTTATCAAAGAATCGTCCATATTTTTTAATGAGCTTCTAAGCAAAAACTCAATTCATTCTGTACAAAAGAAGAGTCGAATGTCATAACGAACGTTTTCTAAATCAGCTTTATCCTAACAACATCGAAATTGAAAGAAAATTAGTTCTATTATCCCTTTTTTCCCCATTGATTCTCTTTTCTAAAATCCTTGGACATTAGATATATCGTTAAAAAGAATATAGAGAAAATTATATTCTAACAATTGCATTAAAAAAAAATCGAAAGGATATACACACATCAGTTGTCTAGAAAGTTTAACTATAAAAAACGTATACAGCCGATCCCGTTTATAAGGATAAATATTTTGCAACATAACGGTCTTTAAAGTTGTCTCATGCTATAAAAATGTTAAAATAAACTTTCAAAATGCTAATCTCTTTTTAACACTTTCCAACCTAGTTGAAAAGTGTTTATGACTTCGGTTTGTCTGGCCGTCTGCCGTCTGGTCGTCTGCCGTCTGTCCGTGCTCTAACTCCCGTAAATATGCTCGTATTGCCCTGCAATTTTTATATGTTCGTGTCGTTATCTATAGCATGTTCCCTATAACAACTGAAGCGTGTATCACTTATAGTTTTTTTACAGGGGCACTCAAAAGAATTCCGTTACATTACGGTCTATGGAGAAAAATCATTTGCGGTTTATTTTAATGATGTTACACAATTTCCAACACATTGTAATTGATATATATCACTAAGGTGCATTAGAAGAAGCTTAATATGGAATAGGGTGTGCATAGCACTTATAGTTACTTTACAGTGACAGTCAAAATAATTCCGTTACATTACGTCTATGGAGAAAAATCGTTTGCGGTTTAATTAAACAATGTTTCACTATTTTAAACGCATTGAAATATATGTATATTACTAATGTGCATTACAAGATGCTTACTAGAGAATAGTGTGTGTATAGCAGTCATAGTTCATTTACAGGGACACACAAAATAATTCACTACTGTCTGTTAACAATAATTTCTGGAAGTACGTTTTAAGTTGATGAACGCGATTTTAAATTTAACTCACATTTTGTCTATTACTTGGTGTGTATAAATTCTGTAGCTCATATACAGGTCAGCACAAAAGTTCGCGAACACATTTCCGTTTATTGACAGAAACTCCAGATGAAGAATTTTAAACTGTGTTACGCGTCTCCTAACAAAACTAAAATTTAGCATCCTATGTAGTATATATACAAATCTATAGATCATACATAGGGCTGAATATGATAGTTTCGGATATTTTTTCGAATATTGTATATGTTGGAAATATATGTTGGAAATTTCTGAAATTACGTTTTTAAATATGTTATGCGTTTTCCAAATTGTTTACTTAGATGTTATCTTTCAGCTTATTAAACGGTAATGATTTGTAAAATTATTTTGGAAGCGTTGGAAAGTGTTACATAATCTATGCTTGACGCATGATTTTTCGTTCTTGTTTTCGCTTTTCAACAGTTAAGTAGAATGAAGGGTAAAATATTTCAGTTCTTTTTAAAAATACGTCGTACCAAATAACGTAATAAATTATTCTTATAAATTCAATATTCCTTTCTCTAAAATTCATTATTGTCATGAGATCGAGCTATTTTAGTATATATATGAATTCTAGTCACATTTATCATCTATTTGATAGAATTTTGTTACTATTGGCAGTACGTTTATGAATCTCGCTGGCCATATTTATATAATATAAACTGTGAAATTTTTTTTCCTAAAATTGCGAGTATTTTTCCATGAATTGCTCCAGTAAATTTACGGAAAATGCCATTTCTTTCAGCTAAACAGTCAGATCCTGTAAATTCCATATTTTACTGACCAAGCCCATTTATCTAGAAGAAAAGCCTTTTTCTTATGTGACTATGGAATCTCTGCTGCAATAAAATTACCGCAGCTTTTTTTTTTTACAGTGAATACATTTTTCCTATTACATATCAGTTTTTAAAAGGTACAAAATGATAAAAATTTTCTATTTACATGTACATTGAATATAAAAGTGGATGCTCTCACATTTCTCCGTTTGAAATGAGCTAATTGAAATATAATATTTTATTCATTTTTTTAGTTCCTTCTATCAGATCATACAACAACTACATTATTAATAACTTTTTGTATGCTTGTATTATTTCACATTTCGCATTGTTCTTAATATTGAATATTTAGTCTGTTTCGATTTCGATTTCAATTATTTTTTTTAGAATAACGTCATACCAGATAACGCAATAAACTTTTCTTCAAAATTTATTCATTTCTCTGAGATTCATTATTGTCATGAGGACCAAGTATTGTACTTTTTAACGAATTCTAGTTACATTTATCATAAGTTTTTTTTCTATTAAAAGGAAGAATCTTTAAGACTTGCGAAATCAGATGAACTTCTGATTACTTTAGTAATTTGAAATATACGAACCAGCATATTTTCTGGCGGAAAAAAATGAAATCTGGTTTCAAAGAGATTAATGAAGACAAATTTATCGATTAATCACTTCGGAACGAGGAATTAATAATTTATAAAAATTTTTATTCCTTTCTTTATTTGTTGTAATTTTTTTTTTAAATTTCTATGCTGTGTGTATTGGGTTGTATATAAAAATGGTTACAGTTATACGGGGTAATAGTAGGCATCAAGATAAACAATATTTGTATAGGAAGTCAGAATCGCAATCCACTTATTACATTAAAAATACAGGGTGTCTCACACCAAGCCAAACCCGGCTTTTCTTTCATAATTCTAACAGTAATGAAGGTATTTTATTCAAATCGTCAACAGAATAACTTCAAAAGAAGTAATATCAAGTAAATACCTGAATTGCACTATACGTACATTGACACCGTCTGCACTGGGAATTCCCTTTCAAATTTTGAAGCGTTTAGCCCATTGTTATATCGACATGAAATACAGTCCTGCCTGGGGTCGTGTAACGCCGATTTTAGCCGAATCCATTACAAACTGCGATTCAGGTCGGGTCGAGTTGGAACAAGATTTTTTCTTTGCGATTTGGGTTCAGGTCTGGTTGACTCTAATTGTTTCGGGTTTGGGCCTATTTCCAGGTTAGTTTAGATTTTTTGCGGGTCGGAATAACTCGATCTTTTCAAAAGAAAATCAAAAATATTATTTGAAATCAAAAACTATATATTTAAACATGAATTAGCCCATGTATATTAGTTTTTCTTTATAAAAGATGAAATTTATATTAGAGTATGATTGTATAATAGTTTTTCATAATTATATTAAATTATGGATCAAGTTTGTTTGATTTCGAGTTTCGGATCGGGATCGGGTTCAATTATTTCGAGTTCGGCTTGGATTTTCGATTGTCTAAGATTTGTTTGTCGGGAGCAGGTCGAGTTTCTGTCAACGAAATATTTTTTTGTCGAGTTTCGGTTTGACGTTAAGTAGAATTTTCGGGGTATAACCCAACCCGAACTCTAGCGTGACTGATGACTGTTTCTAGCACTCTTTGTGATTTCATCACTTTTCCAAGGAAGTCTACTAAAGATTTCGTTAATATTTTTTATTGCTGTAATTATGAACGAAAATAGGGTTTTAGGTATTTTTGATTGAATAATTGGATTGTAACACTGGTTTCCTATACAAAAATTGTTTGCCTTGACGTTTTATCACCCTTTTATAGCTTTTATTACAGATCTGAGCACTTCAGATACTTTGATAATTAAATTTTAAACTTAGATAAAAATTGATTTTGGCTTCTATTTATCTATATAATTGGTTATCATCTTTTTGGATTGAAAACTAACCACGTGTTTACTGTGCGTGGCAATCCGTGTCACTGAAAAGAAGGATCCAGATAGTTGGTGGAAGCAAACAAACTGCTTTGGGTAGACAGAAGGTGCATATTGATCCCGTATGCATCAAGCGGCTGGTCAGGTGACTTTTCATTGGTTAGGGATAAAGCAAGTGGTCACTTACTTCGGCAGTGGGTCGTGAGGATAGCGTCCGAAGCGTCCGAATTTATTTTGTTTTTACTCTGGATGGAAATATTTAACTTTCTTTTACTTTTCTCTCATGTAGAGAGCAAAACTGTACAGAATAATTTTTTTCACACATTTTTTTTTTCATT
Source organism: Maratus michaelseni (assembly GCA_963931845.1). NCBI lineage: Eukaryota > Metazoa > Arthropoda > Arachnida > Araneae > Salticidae > Maratus > Maratus michaelseni. The sequence goes on along the minus strand of OZ007590.1, from coordinate 365,967,676 downwards.
ATTAAATGCACCAACAGTATTTCTGGTAGTTGAGGGGGTCGGGACAAGAAAGTGCCAAACCACATTTTTGCTGAAATAAATCTGACACTGTAATCTGTTGCTTAATATTGTAAATTATAATGTCCTACATATTATTTTTTCTAATGTCACTAGGTGGCAGCATATGTCCCAGGTTTTGTTTTTGCCCCAGATGTTTCTAGAACTTTTTTACCAGAGCGAAAGGTTGTTAAAGTAATGCCATATTGTTATTCAGAATATTTCAAATGTTACTAAGAAATTGGCAAAAAAATCCATCATGTTATATATTTTATTTGAGCATTTGATCTAACTTTCAATTTGATATACCCCAGAAGTTCAAAAACGTGGCTTATCACTCTCTTGCCCTGATCCCCTCAATTCATTTAAGAACATTTCATCATTTCTCGTAGCAAACACATTTTAGTCCATTTTAGGTGATGTTCGCTCAATCAAAGAGCTGCAATCTGACGATTCTTGCTTGTCGAGGTTTCATCAGCGCATCAATCACTGCTACTCTCAAACTATAAAGAAACAGGTTACTTCTCTGTATCTGTCTAGACCCACTAAAGTCTGAATACTTATCCGTGGTGTTATATCTTCATTTATACTCTTTGAAAGAAAATCCGGGAAATCTCTCTCCTAGAAAATCTTAAAGATCAAAATGTTATCGATGTATGCCGAATAACTATACGTCATCAAATGGAACAGGTGCTTTGTACAAGGCGCATCAATCTGACTTTTAATAACGCAATTCTACCATCAAGAATCAAATCAGTATAGCTCAGCTGTACTGTTCGGTCTTACATTCCTAACACATTGCCATGTTTTCAATGCCAATGTTACGACCCTGTTAAAACTTTCTGCCATGGATTTGTTACCTGGATATGTTGTGAAGAAGTCTTTCAAAACAGTATAGCTTGTGAAAATCCTGAACTTTGTGCCAGTTGTCACGGTAACTACGCTACATATTCCCGTTCTTGTTCAAATTGGATCGATGAAAAAGATATTCTGGCTGCTAAAATTACCGAAAATCTTTCATATCCTGAAGCAAATCACAAAAACTTGATGTTGCTGAAGTTTCTTGATGTTACTAACACAACAAGGAAGATACATATCACGTGCACAGAGTAATAAAAACAAAACTTTATCTCAAATCTCGCCACAGTGGAAAACTGTGAAGAAAAAAACCCAAGATATCACATCTTGGCCCATCATTAGCTAATGTTAAGGACTCCAAACAGATGCTTTGCAATGCGAAGGAAGCTATGGATTCCGAGTCTTATAGCCCTGATTTTGATATAAATGAGGACAATACTATCTTTGAGGAATTTATGATATTGACGGGAACCGAGCTTAATCGTCTGCGCCACTGTGGGGCAAAAAAGCTTTCCTCCTGTACCAATATTACAAAATTTGGCCAATTACAAAACATTACCTTTTCATAATGAAATCATGAAAATTATCAGCAGATAAATACCCTTTATCTTCTAATCCTTCTAATTATTTCTGTAGAATTAATTATTAAACTCCTTCTACTTAAATAAAGTAAAAGAGACAACAATAATAATAGAGAAAAAACCCCGAAGAAATATCTCATACGTGTTTGTTTTTTAGAAGGAAATCTCGGACGTGTGTGGGATTTGGAGACTTTGGATTCCCTTTGGGAGATTAGAACTTCCTCGTGGAAAAAACTCTTTCATGGAGATTAAACACACATTTCTTTTAATGGTGACTTATTAACGTAAATTATAAACTGTAAAGAAATACCAGATTAAGGATTATGAATATTTTACATACATTTACTATACATTTACATTTACTAAATCAACAACAAACCGAGCTACTAATATCGTGGATTTGATCCATAGTGACGTATGTGGTCCTTTAGATACACCGACTTTAGGCGGAAAAATTTATTTTATGACTCTTATTGATGACTATTCCCGATATACTACGATATATTTATTATCTAAAAAAGAGCGAAGTTGCTGAAAAGATAAAAGAGTATATAACGATGATATACAATCAGTTCGGTAAAAAACCTAAGGAAATTAGATCGGATAACGGTCGTGAATATGTAAATCAAGAGATAGATGAATACTTAAAACAGAACGGAATTTTACACCAATTGACTGTCCCGCATAATCCGAGCCAGAATGGAGTTGCGGAGAGAAAAAATAAAAGTTTATTAGATATGACTAGAAGCATGCTATCACAAGCAAAATTAAGCAAACATTTTTGGGGTGAAGCCATAAACACTGCAACATATTTACAAAACCGACTCCCAACTAAAGCAAACAACAACAGAACACCTTACGAATTATGGAAAGGAGTTAAACGAATTTAAAACACTTAAGAACATTCGGTTGTAAAGCGCTATTTTACGTCGATAAAGTAAATAGAAGAAAACTCGATAACAGGGCTCAAACCGGGACGTTCGTAGGTTATGACACACGATCGACTGGTTATAGAATTCACACACAAGGAAAACAAATTATAATAGCGAGAACGGTAAAATTTCTTGAAAATGAAAATGTACACTCAGATAACATTGAGGAGATACAAAACACCACAAAAACATCAGATGACAATACACAATTACCGGATAGACATGCAAATCACTTAGAAATAAAACTTGACAGTGAGGAGACACCATCCGTGCCCAAACAGCAACCAATTGAACCAAGAAGGTCTAATAGGACAAATAGAGGCGTTCCTCCTGACAGATATGTTTGTCTCACAAATAGTTCATCTGAAAACATTCCCGAAAATTGGGAAGATATCAAAAAAATGAAAAATACTAATGATAAACAAAATTGGATAAAAGCAACACAAAATGAAATACAATGCCTAAGAAAAAATAACACTTGGACTTTAACAGATCCACCACCCGGAGCAAAAATTATCGGCTCAAAATGGATTTTAAACTAAAAAAGGACAATTTAGGAAATGTTCAAAGCTATAAAGCGCGTTTAGTAGCACAAGGATATAGTCAAAGATTCGGGATTGACTATGATCAAACTTTCGCACCTGTAGTTTCGCACGCTACAATACGTGCATTTCTCATCTCTGCATTGCACAAACATTTGAACGTGAAACATGTTGACATAACCACAGCATTCTTGCATGGTGAATTAACTGAAACTGTTTATATGAGTCAACCAGACGGGTATATTAAACCCGGCGATGAAAGAAAAGTTTGTAAACTTCAAAAAGCCATCTACGGTCTTAAGCAAGCTGCAAAGGCCTGGTACACCAAAATATCGGAAACACTCACAAACAATAATTTCGTACAGAGCAAAAATGATCCATGTCTGTACTTTAAATCAAATCAAGAAAATCCGATATACATCATCATTTATGTAGATGATATCCTGATAGCAGGAAAGGACAGTGATATCGAAGAAACAATAAACCAACTTAAGAAAGAATAGGAAGTAAAAAGCTTAGGAGAAGTGAATAATTACCTAGGCATAAACATTAATAAAATCAACGATACATATTACCTAAATCAAAACAATAAAATACAGGAACTAGTGAAAAAACTGAATTTAAACGACATGAAACCTCATTACACACCCATGATTGCTGGATTCAACAGACTTGAAGACGACGATAATCTTTTACCTAATAACACGAAATATCGACAAGCGACAGGCACATTACTTTACATAACAACAATCACGCGTCCTGACATATCTGCAGCAGTAAACATATTATGTCGTAGAAACGAAACACCACGCCAAAAGGACTGGTCAGCAGTAAAAAGAATCATTTCATACCTCAAAACTACAGAAAATTTGAATTTAACTCTTAGCGCAAACAGCAAGCCCATCCTAACAGCATACGCTGATGCAGACTGGGCTGGTGACTTGAAAACACGTAAATCAACGTCAGGAAATCTATTCATGCTAGGAAAATCGCCGATTTACTGGATTACAAAAAGGCAAAATTGCATTGCACTTTCTTCAGCCGAAGCTGAATACGTTTCAGCTAGCAACGCAGCACAAGAATTAAGTTGGATAACAAACTTGCTAAGCGACCTCAACATTCCACAAAAACTACCCATCACGATATTTGAGGATAATATGTCCTGTATAAAAATGACTGAAAACGATAAAGATACTAAGCGATCCAAGCATATCGACATACGTTTCCACAACATCAAACTTATGAAAGAAGAAGGAAAAATCGATCTACAATACTGCCCTAGAGAAGAAATGATAGCCGACACTCTCACGAAGCCCACTCCCAAGCCTGTGTATGAAAAACACCGTAAGAAACTGAATCTTCAACCATTCCCCACACAGGAGATTACGGGGGAGTGACGGAGAAACCTTTTTTATGCAGTTAATTAATCTCCACGTGCAGCGAACGATTGAAAAACATGTTAAAAACCAGACCCCAATTAACTATAAGTACTTTAAGTGACAACCGCAGATGAAAAACAGTGAATAAAACCAGAGACTGTCGAAACTAACTAATTGGAGAAATACTGCAGATGTCCCTCCTTCAAACTACAGATGTTTGTCCCGCGCGTGTGCACAGAACTCAAATAACAATCTCCCTTCAGTTTCCAAAATGTATCCGAGCAGTTAAGACGCTCTTGTATATATATGATGTAAATATATTTTAATATAATGTAAAATTGGAGCACTTATACGCAGCCTCCAAAACGCGATTTTAAACATGTACATCTAGCCAAGAATTATAATATTATATTCAAAGGAAAATGAATCTTCTGCTCATTTCACACAATTGTTATTTTCTACTAATACTATTTCTTATTATTCCAATATAAGTGAATCAATGGATAAGATAAATATCGCTACAACACTTTGGATTACTGTGGATATTACTTGGCGCAAAAAGGAAAATTTCAGGTAAGCTGAACAAACTTCTTTAACATATCAAAAGATGAAAATGTATATTAAATTTGAAGACTGATTTAACTATTTATAAAAATAAGAAAATTTATTACGCTACCGACGGTTCCCCCAACAGAATGTCATAACGAACGTTTTCTAAATCAGCTTTATCCTAACAACATCGAAATTGAAAGAAAATTAGTTCTATTATCCCTTTTTTCCCCCATTGATTCTCTTTTCTAAATTCCTTGGACATTAGATATATCGTTAAAAAGAATATAGAGAAAATTGTATTCTAACAATTGCATTAAAAAAATCGAAAGGATATACACACATCAGTTGCCTAGAAAGTTTAACTATAAAAAACGTATACAGCCGATCCCGTTTATAAGGATAAATATTTTGCAACATAACGGTCTTTAAAGTTGTCTCATGCTATAAAAATGTTCAAATAAACTTTCAAAATGCTAATCTATTTTTAACACTTTCCAACCTAGTTGAAAAGTGTTTATGACTTCGGTTTGTCTGGCCGTCTGCCGTCTGGTCGTCTGCCGTCTGCCCGTGCTCTAACTCCCGTAAATATGCTCGGATTGCCCTGCAATTTATATATGTTATTGTCGTTATCTATAGCATGTTCCCTATTAAAACTGAAGCGTGTATCACTTATAGTTTTTTTACAGGGACACTCAAAAGAATTCCATTACATTACGGTCTATGGAGAAAAATCATTTGCGGTTTATTTTAATGATGTTACACAATTTCCAACACATTGTAATTGATATATATCACTAAGGTGCATTAGAAGAAGCTTAATATGGAATAGGGTGTGCATAGCACTTATAGTTACTTTACAGTGACAGTCAAAATAATTCCGTTACATTACGTCTATGGAGAAAAATCGTTTGCGGTTTAATTAAATAATGTTTCACTATTTTAAACGCATTGAAATATATGTATATTACTAATGTGCATTACAAGATGCTTACTAGAGAATAGTGTGTGTATAGCAGTCATAGTTCATTTACAGGGACACACAAAATAATTCACTACTGTCTGTTAACAATAATTCCTGGAAGTACGTTTTAAGTTGATGAACGCGCTTTTAAATTTAACTCACTTTTTGTCTATTACTTGGTTTGTATAAATTCTGTAGATCATGTACAGGGCAGCACAAAAGTTCGCGAACACATTTCCGTTTATTGACAGAAACTCCAGATGGAGAATTTTAAACTGTGCTACGCGTCTCCTAACTAAACTAAAATTTAGCATCCTATGTAGTATAAATACAAATCTATAGATCATATACAGGGCTGAATAAAACTATTCGGATATTTTTTCGAATATTGTATATGTTGGATATATATGTTGGAAATTTCTGAAATTACGTTTTTAAATATGTTATGCGTTTTCCAAATTGTTTACTTAGATGTTATCTTTCAGCTTATTAAACGGTAATGATTTGTAAAATTATTTTGGAAGCGTTGGAAAGTGTTAAATAATCTATGCTTGACGCATGATTTTCCGTTCTTGTTTTCTCTTTTCAACAGTTAAGTAGAATGAAGGGTAAAATATTTCAGTTCTTTTTAAAAATACGTCGTACCAAATAACGTAATAAATTATTCTTATAAATTCAATATTCCTTTCTCTAAAATTCATTATTGTCATGAGATCGAGCTATTTTAGTATATATATGAATTCTAGTCACATTTATCATCTGTTTGATAGTATTTTGTTACTATTGGCAGTACGTTTATGAATCTCGCTGGCCATATTTATATAATATAAACTGTGAATTTTTTTTTTTCTAAAATTGCGAGTATTTTTCCACGAATTGCTACAGTAAATTTACGGAAAATGCCATTTCTTTCAGCTAAACAGTCAGATCCCGTAAATTCCATATTTTACTGACCAAGCCCATTTATCTTGAAGAAAAGCCTTTTTCTTATGTGACTATGGAATCTCTGCTGCAATAAAATTACTGCAGCTTTTTTTTTTTTTTTTTTTTTTTTTTTTTTTACAGTGAATACATTTTTCCTATTACATATCAGTTTTTAAAAGGTACAAAATGATAAAAATTTTCTATTTACATGTACATTGAATATAAAAGTGAATGCTCTCACATTTCTCCGTTTGAAATGAGGTAATTGAAATATAATATTTTATTCATTTTTTATAGTTCCTTCTATCAGAGCATACAATAACTACATTATTAATAACGTTTTGTATGCTTGTATTATTTCACATTTTGCATTGTTCTTAATATTGATTATTTAGTCTGTTTCGATTTCGATTTCAATTATTTTTTTTTAGAATAACGCCATACCAGATAACTCAATAAACTGTTCTTCAAAATTTATTCATTTCTCTGAGATTCATTATTGTCATGAGGACCAAGTATTGTACTTTTTAACGAATTCTAGTTACATTTATCATAAGTTTTTTTTTCTATTAAAAGGAAGAATCTTTAAGACTTGCGAAATCAGCTGAACATCTGATTACTTTAGTAATTTGAAATATACGAACCAGCATATTTTCTGGCGGAAAAAGAGGAGATCCGGTTTCAAAGAGTTTAATCAAGACAAATTTATCGATTGATCACTTCGGAACGAGAAATTAATAATTTATAAAAGAAAATTATTCCTTTCTTTATTTGTTGTAATTTTTTTTTATCTCTATGCTGTGTGTATCGGGTTGTATTTAAAAAAAATGGTTACAGTTATACGGGGTTATAGTAGGCATCAAGATAAACAATATTTGTATAGGATGTCAGAATCGCAATCCACTTATTACATTAAAAATACAGGATGTCTCACACCAAGCCAAACCCGGCTTTTCTTTTATAATTCTAACAGTAATGAAGGTATTTTATTCAAATCGTCAACAGAATAACTTCAAACGAAGTAATATCAAATAAATACTTGAATTGCACTATACGTACAGTGACACCGTCTGCACTGGGAATTCCCTTTCAAATTTTGAAGCGTTTAGTCCATTGTTATATTGACATGAAATACAGTCCTGCCTGGGGTCGTGTAACGCCGATTTTAGCCGAATCCATTACAAACTACGATTCAGGTCGGGTCGAGTTGGAGCAAGATTTTTTCTTTGCGATTTGGGTTCGGGTCTGGTTGACTCTAATTGTTTCGGGTTTGTTTCTATTTCCAGGTTAGTTTAGATTTTTGCGGGTCGGAATAACTCGATCTTTTCAAAAGAAAATCCAAAATATTGTTTGAAATCAAAAACTATATATTTAAACATGAATGAGCCCATGTATATTAGTTTTTCTTTATAAAAAATGAAATTTATATTAGAGATATGATTGTATAATAGTTTTTCATAATTGTATCAAATTATGGATTAAGTTTGTTTGATTTCAAGTTTCGGATCGGGATCGGATTCCATTATTTCGAGTTCGGCTTGGATTTTTGATTGTCTAAGATTTGTTTGTCGGGAGCAGGTCGAGTTTCTGTCAACGACATATTTTTTTGTCGAGTTTCGGTTTGACGTTAAGTAGAATTTTCGGGGTATAACCCAACCCGAACTCTAGCGTGACTGATGACTATTTCTGGCACCAAGGAAGTCTACTAAAGATTTCGTTAATATTTTTTATTGCTATAATTATGAATGAAAATAGAGTTTTAGGTATATTTGATTGAATAATTGGATTTTAACACTGGTTTCCTATACAAAAATTGTTTGCCTTGACGTTTTATCACTCTTTTATAGCTTTTATTACAGATCTGAGCACTTCAGATACACCCTTACTTTGATAATTAAATTTTAAACTTAGATAAAAATTGATTTTGGCTTCTCTTTATCTATATAATTGGTTATCATCTTTTTGGATTGAAAACTAACCACGTGTTTACTGTGTGTGGCAATCCGTGTCCCTGAAAAGAAGGATCCAGATAGTTGGTGGAAGCAAACAAACTGCTTTGGGTAGACAGAAGGTGCATATTGATCCCGTATGCATCAAGCGGCTGGTCAGGTGACTTTTCATTGGTTAGGGATGAAGCAAGTGGCCACTTACTTCGGCAGTGGGTCGTGAGGTTAGCGTCCGAATTTATTTCGTTTTTACTCTGGATGGAAATATTTAACTTTCTTCTACTTTTCTCTCATGTGGAGAGCAAAACTGTACAGAATTTTTTTTCACACATTTTTTTCATTATTAAATGCACCAACAGTATTTCTGGTATTTGAGGGGGTCGGGACAAGAAAGTGCCAAGCCACATTTTTGGTGAAATAAATCTGACACAGTAATCTGTTGCTTAATATTGTAAATTATAATATCCTACATATTATTTTTTTCTAATGTCACTAGGTGGCAGCCCTAGGTTATGTCCCAGTAGGTTATGTCCCAGGTTTTGTTTTTGCCCCAGATGTTTCTAGAACTTTTTTACCAGAGCGAAAGGTTATTAAAGTAATTCCATATTGTTATTCAGACTATTTCAAATGTTACTAAGAAATTGGCAAAAAAATCCATCATGTTATATATTTTATTTGAGCATTCGATCTAACTTTCAATTTGATATACTCCAGAAGTTCAAAAATGTGGCTTAGCACTCTCTTGCTACGATCCCCTCAATTCATTTAAGAAAATTTCATCATTTCTCGTAGCAAAAACATTTTAGTCCATTTTAGGTGATGTTCGCTCAATCAAAGCGCTGCAATCTGACGATTCTTGCTTTTCGAGGTTTCATCAGCGCATCAATCACTGCTACTCTCAAACTATAAAGAAACAGGTTACTTTTCTGTATCTGTCTAGGCCCACCAAAGTCTGAATACTTATCCGTGGTGTTATATCTTCATTTATACTCTTTGAGAGAAAATCCTGGAAATCTCTCTCTTTGAAAATCTTAAAGATCAAAATGTTATCGATGTATGCCGAATAACTATACGTCATCGGATGGAACAGATGCTTCGTAAAAGGCGCATCAATCTGACTTTTAATAGCTCAATTCTACCATCAAGAATCAAATCAGTATAGCTCAGCTGTACTGTTCGGTCTTACATTCCTAACACATTGCCATGTTTTCAATGCCAACGTTACGACCCTGTTAAAACTTTCTGTCATGGATTTGTTACCTGGATACGTTGTGTTGAAGTCGTTCAAAACAGTATAGCTTGTAAAAATCCTGAACTTTGTGCCAGTTGTCACGGTAACTACGCTACATATTCCCGTTCTTGTTCAAATTGGATCGATGAAAAAGATATTCTGGCTGCTAAAATTACCGAAAATCTTTCATATCCTGAAGCAAATCACAAAAACTTGATGTTGCTGAAGTTTCTTGATGTTACTAACACAACAAGGAAGATAAATATCACGTGCACAGAGTAATAAAAACAAAACTTTATCTCAAATCTCGCCACAGTGGAAAACTGTGAAGAAAAAAAACCCAAGAGATCACATCTTGGCCCATCATTAGCTAATGTTAAGGACTCCAAACAGATGCTTTGCAATGCGAAGGAAGCTATGGAATCCGAGTCTTATAGCCCTGATTTTGATATAAATGAGGACAATACTGTCTTTGAGGAATTTATGCATAGTTGATTTTTAACTTATTTCCTTTTATTCTGTGGGTTAATCCCTGACTTTGCGTTTTAACATGTGTATTTATATGTTTGTGTTGTATTCTTTCATTCATTTTATTTTAGCCTGTTTTTTTATCATGTGTATGTATCATTGCTTTAACTATTTTATTATCTAAATGCTTTTTAATGGTTAATGTTTTTTTCGCGCAGCATGTTCAAAGGTAAATATTGCGCCATTAAACACAACTCAACCAACCAAAAACTGTTCCAAAATTGTGATATTTTGTCAATTACCTTTTGCTTTCTTCAAAACTTTCAAAGTTTGTCTCTAAAAGCTTTCCTGTTGTTGTTGTTGTCGTGTCAGAGAAAGTGCCATGGCACTTCTTTGAAAGACGGGGTGCCAAAGCCTCAAGAGAGGTTGGACTTCTAAAGCTGGTTTCCTAATTTTTAACCAATTCCAGATGAGAGACCTGCATGTGGATTGGCACGCCCAGAGGTATCGTTTTCAAACTTGTACGGCATTGGAGCCACGAACAGATTTTACGTGCACCAGCTCCCATTCACGTACACGGTCCCACAGGTCGAGAGTTGTTGTCACCCTCCCAAACATCTACCATGGTCGATGCTGCTTCACTTTCGGTGATATTGACGGGAACCGAGCTTAATCGTCTGCGCCACTGTGGGGCAAAAAAGCTTTCCTCCTGTACCAATATTACAAAATTTGGCCAATTACAAAACATTACCTTTTCATAATGAAATCATGAAAATTATCAGCAGATAAATACTCTTTATCTTCTAATCCTTCTAATTATTTCTGTAGAATTAATTATTAAACTCCTTCTACTTAAATAAAGTAAAAGAGACAACAATAATAATAGAGAAAAAACCCCGAAGAAATATCTCATACGTGTTTGTTTTTTAGAAGGAAATCTCGGACGTGTGTGGGATTTGGAGACTTTGGATTCCCTTTGGGAGATTAGAACTTCCTCGTGGAAAAAACTCTTTCATGGAGATTAAACACACATTTGTTTTAATGGTGACTTATTAACGTAAATTATAAGCTGTAAAGAAATACCAGATTAAGGATTATGAATATTTTACATACATTTACTATAAGAAATATGAATTTTCTACATATAATGTTTACTAAGATTCCGAGATGAAGATCTTTACTAAGATAAAAAATAAAACTTAAATTCAAATATCTATCTTAGAATCAGAAAAAAAAAATTTCGTCACAAATTTCACATTAAAAAAGTACCATGAATGACATTCTTATTATCTCTTGATTTTTTAATAAGATTGAATAGGGATACAAACGAATTCGCTACTACACGTCTCAACGCTACTCCACGCGATAAAGAAAAAAAAAAAGAAAAAAAGAAAAGAAAAGAAAAAGAAAAAGAAAAAAGAAAAAAAAATGGGATGTGAGATGGAGGTAATGGTGAAAATTAAAATATTTTAAATTTAACTAACTAAACTAGTCGTTGGGGGCCACCATAATACTTACCCATCATGGATATGCATAATATAAAATAGGAAAATAAAACATGTGTTAGCTATTTAGAAAATGCATTGTAATTCGAATAAAATCGGATCATGATGACGTCATAAACTTTAAATCGAAGCTAACGAAAAAGAAAGGCTACCGCGGTGACATTTTTACCGCGTATATTTTTTTACAGACCGCCGGAGTCACGTGATGCTCGAATGCACCAATGCAGGTGCACGAAAAGAGCATCACGTCACTCTAGTGGTCTGTAAAAAAAGATAAGTGGAATGCACCGCGGTAGCCTGTCTTTTTCGTTAGCCTCGCTTTAAATGATCTATTACTGAATTACGTAAAAGAAACATTCTTATAACTAAAAAATTGACAATCATATTAGCTAACGGTTTACTGCGTTCGACTAAGCGTCTCAGTTCCAATTAAAATATATCTTTGAATTGAAATGTAAATGAAATACAGGGTCATGAAAAATCGAAGAGTGTGGGAAATAGGATTACAAATATCTCGGCAACTCATTATCTGATTGATTTCATTCTTGATTTAAAATTTATGTTTTTTTATTGTCTTTTATATTCAATCCTTAAAATAAACAATTTCGAAAATTTGTATATACCTTTTATCAGAACGAATATTTCGTGAGTCCGACAAAAATAGTTCCGGATAATCGAGGATACTGAAATTCAATAAACTTCCTTCCATTATTACATACTAAGTACATACCAAATTTCAAGTTTCTATCTCAATTTTTTCGGGAGATAGAGCATTTACAGACGCACAGACACACACACAGACATGCGGACGCCAATAATTTTTTTCTAAAAATATGTTTTTCGGAATATCCAGTGTCTGAAACGTGTAAATCCGTCAAAAATGTTTTTTTGATTTTCAAAACGATTACAAGACTTACCCTATACTACGTATGATGGGTAAGTAATAAGAATAGATTATTTGCGAATCAGTTTGTTGATATCCCGAGAGAATCTTATTTGTTTCATCAGAAACCTTTTAAATGTTTTTAATTTTTTTATTGCAATTATTTGTAGTTTTTTAAACCTTTTTAAAAGGAAATAATTTAACCTTTTTCACTGCTTAAAATATGCCTTTTTATTAGCAACAAATTTGTATTTTTTTCACTTTTTCCACAATCAAAAATGTGTACGCCATTGTTGGACGCCAGCGAAAAAAATTTTATTTTTATCGCTCTAACATCACTTTTAAATATCGCATAATTTTTACATCATACTTTCGAATGAAATTTGCTATTTTTTCTGCCATCAAAAATGTGTAGGCCACTTTTGAACACCTGCCAAAAATATTTTTGTTATTTTAATCGTTCTAACATTAATCACTTCTAAATATTGCATAATTTCAAATTTTGCATCCTACTTTCGGATGAAATTTGTTTGAAAACTGTAACTGAATTTAGTGACCTTTTAAGGACTTTTTAAATAATTTTCAAGCATGAATATTTCAACAATGAAAATCTGTTTACCACACTAATGTAAAGTAACAAGTGGCTGGGTTACTAAAAACGGCAAATGATTGCCCAGAGACAATTAAAAAGGGAAAAAAGGCAAATTGACCATAATATACCACATTTTGATGCTAAACTAAAATTTATCATCGGAAATACAGAATTCAATTTTATCTTGAACATAAAATTTATATCAAGTTAAGTGAAATTAATTAAAATGTATATTATATCAGAATATGCTGAGAAAATGTATTTTAATTATTTTCCATGTAAGTCTTTCTGTTTTTCAATATTAGGATAAAATCTTGGGCACAGTCAGGCAAACCATTGCACCTTCCTGGATTTTGAAATTTAATTACCTAAATTTCTTTTATCTGTGGTTATTTTTTAAAAAGGAAAAGTAATTTTTTAAACCCCAGTTTAATAGGTATAGTTGTAATATAGTTTCTTAAATTGATACATGAAAAATTAAGTAATTTTTTTAAATTTTAAAATGTGTTATTATATCTGTTACTTGATGACGTTTTCTCCATGATTTTTTTTATGATTACTTGATGATGGTTTTTTCTATATAATTTTGTAATTTTAACTGATATATTTTTTCTTTTCTAGGTAAGTAAATCCATTTCCACATTTTGAATGAACTATGCTAAATCAACATGACCACACAGAATCGGTATAAGATAAGTAATTTCAAATTTCTGGTGTGCCTTGTCTTATTTGTCGGCCATTCTGTTAATGCAAAACCATGGGAAAACATAAAAAGTACATCGTTATGATATCTATATTTCAGCCCCATGGTCATTACTTTTACCTACTATGTGTTGTATTATTTTTCAAATGATACACACAATATCAATATTTACAAAAGAAATATGATAGTCCTGGAGGCAGCGTCATATTTTTACAGCCATTTTTAGCATCGATGATTTTGATTTGTATGGTAGGTTAGGTGTTTCAGATAACGAAACTGGCAGTCAGCTGGCACCCCGGAAAGGAATGTTACCATAGCAGCATCAATCTAAAAGGAATAGAAACCCGATTACAGATGACTGCACCGAGTCGAGGTAATATCAGCAATCGGGTTGTCATTCATTTTGCATTATGCTCTGGCAACATCAGCTGGTGCGCTATCTGATTGGCCGTTTTGTTATCTATACCATCTAATACATGAAATATATCAAAATCATGGATGCTAAAATTGGTTGCAAAAATGTAACGATGCCTCACGGAGTATAAGTGCGTGTAAATACACATGTGTTAGAACAATCACCATTTTTATGTTTTGATTTATATTACAAAATAATAAATATATTTCCACTGTAATATCCCATGTTAATGTAATGTCCATCGGGGGTGGACAATCGTCTTAGATTTGCATTAAATATTTGCTGTTTATTTATTTTCTTTATTGTAGATTCTAAACTTAAAACGTTTTTTATTCATAACTACCACCACGATGGAAAGTCGAAAATTACATAAATTGGAGCAGGGATTTCCATAAACTTCTTAACAATGATCAGATTAATCTAACAATGGTCAGATCAATGATCAGACATCAGATTCTTAACTTGCTATTTTTTATTGGAAACTGCCATTAAAAAATGCAATAATTGTAAGTAGTATATAATAACTATAATTGTTTTACTCCCACAATAAGCAAATCAATTGAATTGGTGAGTGGAAAAAGGCTAACATTCCAGGTGATGTAAATGTTGAGAAAGTAAAAAAAAAAAAAACCTTTATGTTAAAAAAAAAAAAAACTATTTTAGAGTAATGTTCACCATTTGTAAAACTGTCGATGAGGGTTCATCTAATAAATTTCAAAGAAAAATACTGTTTAATTTATTAATTATTATTAATTAAATTATTTCAGTTTATTTTTCTTATTTTTGGAATGTTATATCATTTTTTCAACTCACCCGTTCAATTATTTCATGAAATTTCCAAAAACAAAATTCATTAATCATTGAATTATAAAGTTCAACAGATATTGGAATCTTCAAAAATTTTCGTTAATCAAAATAAACTAATAAATCAAAATCTGCTGCAATATTATGACTGCAATAACATATACCGAAAATCGTTATTTAAGAGTGGCACTTACTTTCTCAACGTCTTTCTAACATCGTCAATGAGTTCCTTTTTCTTTTAAAGAGTCGTTGAAAAATCTGAAGACGTAATTTATGAATATATAAAGTGATTCTGCTGACTAAAGTAGTTTTATTTGCATCGAAGAACGTGCATTTTCATTCACAATTCTGAAGCTTTGCTTTATGAATGATTGGAAAGAACATGAATTTCACACTTTTTTTTTACTCTGTTTGTTCTGAAATTAGGGCCAAAAGGAAATAATTTATTGAGTTGAAAGCTGCTTTTGAAATTAATTACTGCGAAATTACTTAAAAACTTGCGTAATATGCTTAAAACTTTTAAGTATTTATGCAGACATTTCAAAGGTTAATGATATTTTATTTTGATTTAACTCAATTTATCTTAGAAACACTTGAGGTTTATGATGTATGTCTGCATTTTTTATGACATATATTCACCTTTCCTAAGATCCTGTCGATAATAATATGTGTAATCTAGTGTTTTGTTAGCACTTTTCAACATAATTAAACAGTAATTTTTAAAACATTGTTTCGATAGTCGCTTTTAAAATTAATTATTGCGAAATTATTTAACAACTTGTGTAATATGCTCAAAACGTCTAAGCATATATGCAGACATTTCAAAAGTCTTTTTTGACATGGCTCAATTATGTTAGAAACAATTCCGTTAATATTACTTTTTTTATGATGTATGTCTACTTTCTTAAGCTTCTGTCTATAACAATATGTGTAATTTAGTGTTTTATTAACACTTTTCTACATAATTAAAAAGTAATTTTTAAAACATTGTTTCGATAGCCGCTTTTAAAATTAATTATTGCGAAATTATTTAACAACTTACGTAATATCCTCAAAACGGCTAAGCATATGCAGACATTTAAAAAGTTTTATTTTGATATGACTCAATTATCTTAGAAAGAATTCAGCTAATATTGCATTTTCTATGATGTATGTCTCCTTTCCCTAGCTTCTGTCTGCAATAAGATGTGTAATCTAGTGTTTTATTAACACTTTCCAACATAACTCAAAAGTAATTTTTAAAACATTGTTTCGATAGCCGCTTTTAAAATTAATTATTGCGAAAGTATTTAACAACTTGTGTAATATGCTCAAAACGTGTCAGCATATGTAGACACTTCAAAAGTTTTATTTTGACATCGCTCAATTATCTTAGAAACTATTCAGTTAGTATTGTATTTTTTATGATGTATGTCTCCTTTCCTAAGCTTCTGTCTGTAATAATATGTGTAATCTAGTATTTTATTAACACTTTTCAACATAATTAAAAAGTAATTTTTAAAACATTCTTTCGATAGCCACATTTAAAATTAATTATTGCGAAAGTATTTAACAACTTGCGAAATACGTTCAAAACGTGTAAGCATATGCAGATATTTCAAAAGTTTTATTTTGACATCGCTCATTTATCTTAGAAACTATTCAGTTAATATTGTATTTTTTATGATATATATAGCCTGTTCCAAGCTTCTGTCTGTAATAATATGTGTAATCTAGTGTTTTATTAACACTTTTCAACATAATTAAAAAGTAATTTTTAAAATATTGTTTCGATAACTGCTTTTAAAATTAATTATTGCGAAATTATTTAACAACTTGTGTAATATGCTCAAAACGTCTAAGCATATGCAAGACATTTTAAAAGTTTTATTTTTACATGGCTCAATTATCTTAGAAACAATTCAGTTAATATTGTATTTTTTATGATGTATGTCTGTTTTCCTAAGCTTCTGTCTGTAATAATATGTGTAATCTAGTGTTTTATTAACACTTTTCAACTTAATTAAAAAGTAATTTTTGAAACATTGTTTCGATAACTGCTTTTAAAATTAATTATTGCGAAAGTATTTAACAGCTTGCATAATATGCTCAAAACGTGTAAGCATATGCAGACATTTCAAAAGTTTTATTTTGACATCGTTTAATTATCTTATAAACTATTCAGTTAATATTGTATTTTTTATTGTATATATCGTCTTTCCTAAGCTTCTGTCTGTAATAATATGTGTAATATAATGTTTTATTAACACTTTTCGACATAATTAAAAAGTAATTTTTAAAACATAGTTTCTTTAGCCGCTTTTAAAATTAATTATTGTGAAATTGTTTAACAACTTGTGTAATATGCTCAAAACGTCTAAGCATATGCAAGACATTTTAAAAGTTTTATTTTGAAATGGCTCAATTATGGACAAAACAGATTCAGAAAGGTCGACATGTGACAACTATCACTTAAAACTCAAAATATAGTATATTTATACAAATATGTAAAACAAAATTCCATTCGACTTCAAAAGTCGACTTCATGCTTGCCAAATTTCATGTATTTTGATAAATATCCGTCTGTGAATGTACCAGAAAGTTTTGAGTTGTTGAAAAGGAGAGGTATTTTTTGAAGAATCGCTCCAAAAATTATATTAATATTTATTTTAAATTTAAATGTTAGAATTATTTCATCAAATACAAAAGCAGCATAAAACTAAAGAATCTGAATAATTTCTTAAAGTATTGAATAGAAATAAAAACGTCCGTACAGAATTTTCGTATAAATTTTATAAATACTTCCGTTAAATTCTACCAGTACAGTATCACATATTAAATTTATCTGAGTCGTGTCTCGAAAACTGTCTGCTTCTGTGACGTTTCGTCCCTGATATATAATGTCAATAACACTTCGTCAATAAATCTTTTACCGTTTGTACACCAACTCATGCATGAAAATATTATATCCATGGCAATAAATTTCGAAATCCTAGCTTACTGGAGTGAAAAATAAGTTAAAAACGAATCTCTTTCTTTTCTGTGTTTTATTTGAATTGAAAATATCATCAATTCTCTGTCGACCGTCTAAGATACGGAAAAATAAGACGATAGTGGAAAATGCTATTAAATTACTTTTTGATATCACCATTTGTTTTCAGTCGAAATACGTATATCTTTGACACACAAATAAAGCAAAATTTACATTATATTTAAAACAAAACTCTTATTTTGTTAAGAAATTTGAATTCATTATTAAAACTAGTAAGGTGAACACTGAGAAAAATGACACTTTCAGATCTGAGTAAATCAATGTTTTCATTTTGTTATGAAACTTTTTGTTTCAAATAGAACGACACAATGCTTTCAATTCTGAAATACCAGAAATACCCAGAATATTGAAACATGGACATACTCAAAACTGAACACATAGAGGTCAGTTCATACTCAATTTTGAAACATGGACATACACAAAAATGATTAGGATCATTTCAGACTCATTTTTGAAACATGGAAATACTCAAAAATGAGCACATAGAAGTCCGTTCATACTCATTTTTGAAACATGAACATACTCAAATAGGAACACATGATGTTTTATTCTTGAGTGAGTACACGTTTTCATAAATGAGTATATACATATTTCAAACTCAAGTAATTTTGATTTGGAGCAATTTTGACTGTGCCAAATATTCAGATTTTAGTACTTTTTGCTCAGTTTTGAAAATGTCGTTTTCCGTGGGTTTTCCGGGATATTTTAGAATTTTTTTTGTAGAGGGGGACCCCAAAAGTAGAAAATGATGGGGAATTTATGTATAGGGCGCCCCTACAAAAAAATCACTAAAATTTATGTCCCACCCTAGTGTGTAAGAAGTCCGTTCATATTTCACAAATTCCTATCTTTGTGAAAATAAAATCTTTTGTGTCTGTGTCTGTGACGTATCATCCTTCATATATACAGGGTAAATCTAAACTCTTGGGCAAAACTTTAAGGGGTGATAGTACACATCAAGACAAACAATATTAAATAGGAAACGAAGGGCTCCAAACGTCTTCCGAAGGAGATAGGCGCCATTAAAGTTTAGGGTCCAAAATTTCAAATGATTATAAAAAACGGAAAAATTGGTCGATTCGTTTGCTATTTTCGCTTAAACTATTCTTTATGTCAGTATTTTCATGAAAATAAATATTAAAGATTAAGTTCAAAAAATGCCGATAGAGTGCGCTTTAGACTTTGGAGTAACGAACAACTATTTTTTACCGTTATTTTTTGTATCTCAATAAATGCTTTCAAAAGCTTAGACTTAAACTTAATTTTTGAGCTCAAAATCCGAATCGTTGGAATGGTTAAGTAGCGCAAACTGAACTGTGTTCAGGAGTTGAAATTTGACCCCCCCCCCTCCCTTCCCTGAACACAGTTCAGTTATTCCTGATCTTGGTGTCGTAGACCAGGCAGAAACTACTACTATATTGTTACGGAATTCCGATTCCTAATTAATGTATATATGCTTTTGCAATTTTAAATATTTTTATGTATCTGTTTTAAGTATTCATTTAAATACCCCAATTACGCAACAACAATTATTGATAGGAAATGTAATATATTTCTTTAAATTTAAGATTGTGTTGTAAATATGAATGTAAAAAAAAATGTAACACAACAGTGAAATTCTTGAATATTCAAACCCAACATAGGATCAACATACATACAGTGTGTTATAAGTTCGTTACGTTCGCCATAAGTTCGTTAAACTCCATAATTTTATAAAAGCCCAATCTCTGGTCTTTTGAAAATCGTTTGCTTCTGTGACGTATCGTCCCTAATATATATAATGTCAATAACTCTTCGTCAATGAATCTTTTACCGTATGTATACTCAGCCATACATGAAATTCAGCCATACGGGAAATATTGGACCTTGTAATATTTGAATAATTGAAGAAGATGAGCATCTTCTTTCTCATGATGAAATTTAATTGGGGGATAAGTGTTAAGTTGTTATTGTAAAATAGGCAGTGTCTAATATTATACTACTATTCAAAATTTGAAGAGGAAGGGGGATTTTCCCTTGTAAAATAATAAATAGTTGAATAAGAAGGGCATCTGCTTTCTCAAGTTAAAATTTTAAACGGAGATAACTGTTAAGTAGTCATAGAGTTAAAATGGTTAAATAGGTAATGCGGGGTAAAATTATAGAAATTGGAATATGGGCTGGACAGTATCTGCAGTTAGGCTATATTACTAAAGTAGAAGAAGGGGGAAGAAATTTTAACATATAAAATAACAAAAACCCTAACGTCAGGGGATTTCTTTTGTCTCATATAAAAATTTAAAAAAGAGACAAGGGTTGAGTAGTGGTTGGAAAATGAACAGAGTAAACTATATTAAAAAAAATAATAATAAAGGAGGGGGATACCATTTTAAATTAAATATTAAATAAGTGAAGAAGAAGGCATCTTCTTTCTCATGTTAAATTTTAAATGGGAGATAAGAATTAAGTTGTAGTTGTAAAATAGACATTGTTTATTAATATACTACTATTAGTATTTGAAGGGGAGGGGGGGGGGGGTATTCCTTGTGAATTAATAAATAATTCAAAAAGAAGGGCATCGAGAAATAAAAAAGGCATTTGATTTCAAACCACTTCAATAGACATGTCTTCAAACTTCATATATTTTTTAGAAAAGAAGTGTGCCATATAAAGTTTCGCATTGTTAGCGAGAGAAAATTATTTTTCGGAAAACCGCCTTTAAAAAATGTTAATGTTTAGTTTAAAAATAAATTTCAGGAATAGTTCATCAAATAAAAAAAGTAGCATAAAAATATAGAAACTTTAAAATGTTATTTTAAAATATTAAAAGTTAATAAAAAAAATCTCATAAAGGATTTTCAAATAAATTTTATAAGTATTTCCGTTAACTTCTGCCTATACAATATCATACATTAAAATTTAACTGCATCATAGGATTTTTGTAAAAGTAAAATGTCTCGTATCTTGAAAACTGTGTGACATTTTGTCCCTGATATATATAATGTCAATAACTCTTCGTCAATAAATCCTTTACCGTTTGTACACCCAGCCATGCATGAAAGTCTTACATTCATAGCAATAAATTTTGAAGCCTTGGCTTACTGAAGTGAAAAATAAGTTAAAAACGAAACTCATTCTTTCTGTGTTTTATTTGAATTCAAGGTATCAGCACTGTCGTAGGATGAGGAAAAATAAGATGACGGTGGAAATGGTATCAAATTACTTTTTGATCTCATCATTTTTTTCAGTCGGAATATTTATATCTTCGAAAAGAGAAAAGTGAAGTTTACATTACATCCGAAACAAAATGATATATATTGTTACTGAATTCGAATTCCTTATTAAAATATAGTATACTGTGGTCGTCACAAAACTTTCTTTTATATGGTGGCGAAATAATAGCACACGTGCTCGAGGTGATGATTTATGCGACATGAGATGTATAATTAAATTTTAAAATTATTATATAGATAAAATTTATTTTTATTTTTGTTCACAACAAATAAAATTTTGTTTAACGTGTACAGATTAACACACAAATAATACAATTATTTTTGCATGTGTTAACACTTGTATAGCAATGCTATACAGCGTTTTCGTTGAGTAATTTTTTTTGTCTTTCTGTATAAATTTAAAATCTTTATTTCCTGAGATGAATTACAAAAGACAACCACTTCAATAAAATAACAGATGGACATATTTTTTCTGTGTATATTACTGTCTGTGTTACAAAAAATAAACAGTGTTTTCACAGTCAAGAAGTCCGTTCACATTTCAAAAGTTCATACTTTTGTAAATGCACAATCTCTCGTGTCTTGAAAATGTTTGCTTTTGTGTTTCTTCCCTGATATAATGTCAATAATTCTTCGTCAATAACTCTCCATCAATAAATATTCATCAATAAATCTTTTACCGTTTGTACACCCACCCAAGCATGAAATTCTTACATTCATGGGAATATTTTTTTTGGATTCCTGGATTACTGGAGCGAAAAATGCGTTAAAAACACATCTCGTTCTTTTCTATGTTTTATTTGAATGGAATGTAGCTACGTTGTCGACCGTCTAAGATAAAAAAAAAAATAATAATTCTAATATATTAATTAAAAACACATAGTTATACACCAACAATTACGAATGTAAAATTCTATGAGTTTCTTTCAATTTAACATGGAGCCACACTGATTAGTGAATTTTAACTCCTTGGGGACGAGCGACACGTATACGTGATGCATAGGATGCGCAGAATCCTCGATTATTCCCACCAGTTAATTTTTATTGTAAGTTTTGCCTTATTTAATGATAGCATTTCTGAGATTCAATTAGGCAAAAATTTCTGTTTTAAACAAGTTGGAAATTGTACGTCAAACGTGACAAATGAGGTGCGTTCGTACTATAGATATTTATATAAATATTCAGATCTTGATGATTTTTAATTCTGTGAAATGAATTATATCGTCTGCAGATTAATTTCTGTCATAAAATAAGCATCTCGGTCGCTTGACGATTAAACTTCGGAAGCTCCTATAACAAGAAAGCACCGATTTTTAAAAAAAATCAAATTTCTTGATAAATGTTTTTATTAATATTTTCTAAAGTTTTCATTCGATTTTTATAAAATTTGAAATATCTCGACAAAATTCTGCAAAGATAATATATCTTAAATTTCAAACCATTCGGTTGGGTAGTTTTTGCGTTGTTATATGCGGACGGACGGACAGACAGACGGACGGACCAGACGACGACAATAGGTGCTACGTATTAATATAATTACGAACGCATCTAAAAAACGGTGTTAAAAGATTAAAAATTCTGTAAAATACTCTCGTCGTGAAGGGGTTAAAAAAGCACCGCGATTCTGTTGGCTCAAATTTGGTGTTTTGAAAAAATCCTCGGGCGCGACAGACCAAGAAGAGCCGTCATGATAGGGCCATCGCTTATAACTCAAGATACCTTTATTGAAAAATTAAAAATGCCATTCGATTGAAAATCACTTGAATAGTCAATTCTGTCAATGTCATACGTTTTTGAGATATAATGGGCCCATAAATGTACCAGAAAGGTTGCATTGTTAAGCGAGAGAAAAATATTTTTCTGAAAACCACCTTAAAAAGGTGTGAATCTTTAGTTTAAAAATAAATTCTAGGATTAGTTCATCAATTGAAAAAAGCATAAAAATATAAAAACTTTAAAATGTTATTTTAAAACATTGAAATTAATTTTTTTTTAAATCCATGAAGTATTTTCGAATAAATTGTATAAATATTTTTGTTAAATTTTACGTATACAATATTATAGATTTAAATTTAACTGCATCATGGGATTTTTGAAAAAAGAAAATTTCTCGTGTCTTGAAAACTGTTTGCCTGTGTGACATATCATCTCTGATAGAAATAATGTCAATAACTCTTTTACCGTTTGTACACCCAGCCATGCATGATAGTCTTACATTCATGGCAATAAATTTCGGAGCACGGGCTTACTGGCGTGAAAAATAAGTTAAAAACGTATCTCATTCTTTCCTGTGTTTTATTTGAGTTGAAGGTATCAGCACTGTCGTCTGTTTAGGATAAGGGAAAAAAAAAAAAAAAAAAAAAAAAAAAAAAAAAAAGATGACGGTGGAAAATGGTATCAAATTTCTTTTTGATCAGATAATTTTTTTCATTTGGAACACTTATACCTTTGAAAAGAAAAAAAGAAAAGTTTATATTACATCTCAAGACTTGACGATGAAATTTCGGTTTGCTGCTGCATTTTTTTTTTTTAAGCATTGCATATTTTTTATTTTTACACCTTTATATAGAACAAAAAAATCTACTTTCAAATGCAATTAGTTTGGGAAACTGTTTCTTAATTGACTGATTTATTATAGCATTTAAATAAAATTTCAAGCATGATTTTTTTTTTAAATCTATCTCAATCGCTTGCAGACGATTACAAAATATGAATCTGTTTGCACTTTAAACAATATAAAAAGTTTAGCATTTGTTTTAAGCTAATATTTCATAACGAAATTAAAACTTCACTAAGCAATAAATAAAATAGTATAAATAAAACACAAATTTAACAGACATGTCATTGAAATAATTGCTTAAAACTGTTGAAATTATCACAATAAAACAAACTGCATTACATAACGAAAATTTTCACAATTTCTTCGGCTATTGCTGGCACGAGCCCAATACGAAATTACCTCTTCTAATACATTTAAAAATTTTATTTGAATATATAATTGGCATATTTCATATAAAAATGTTCTTTGGTGTTATTAGGGGGAAATCTGAAAAAAATATTAAATGTAAAAAATCTTTTAGAGTTTTCAATAAAAAAATGAATGGTTTTCAGATATATGCATCCAGAAACCGTATATTCCGTACTGAGAAAATTGATTAATACACTATAAATAAAAAGAAAAGTGCCCAGTTAAACTGATGACATTGAGCTCACAGGTTATTCACAATAATTGTATACTATACTCTTATTTCAAAGAATAATGCCCTCAAAAAATAAAAAAATCGATAGTAAATTAAGGGGGAATTACCCCCTCCTGTTCCCTCCTTTATACTTAACCAGTGAACCCCCAAAACTAACCAGGGAAGCGCTTTATCACAATGAACCTATATACAAAATTTGAAGCATATCAAATAATTCTGCATGAAAAACCAATTTATCTAACTTAAGGGGGGTAATCAGCCCCTCGTTCCCCCTTTATAGTTAACCAATGAACCTCCAAACTAATCAGGGAAGCGCCTTATCACAAGGAACTTATATACAAAATTTGAAGCAAATAGGATGATTCTACATGAAAAACCCATTTATCTAAATTAAGGGGGAGGGGAATTAGCCCCCCGTTCGTTCCTTATACTTAACCAATGAAACCCCAAAACTAATCAGGGAAGCGCCTTATCACAATGAGCCTATAACCAAAATTTTAAACAAATCGGATATTTCTATCAAGAGTTATCGCGTTACGTACATACGTACATACGTACACATGTACATACATACAGAACGGGTGGGCACATTAGCTCTCAGGAAAAACTACTCGGAAACATCTCCGAAAATCAGTGGCAGCAAAAGGAATTTTGTTTTTATAAATGCTTGTTTAAATCTCAACAATAAGTTGTTTTCTGAAAATATGGAACAGTTTTCGGAATCATGGGTTAAATCGGAAGAGGTCATTGTATATTTTCGTAGATTAAGAAACATTTGTCTTTTTTTTACAGGGCACATGAAGATAATTGTTTGATGTGTAACTGCGAAAAAATTGGTTTCCTCCACATTATTTTAGAAAGCATTATGTAATTCTATATGGAAATTTAATTAAAACAGCCTTTAAAAATAACAAAATTGATATTTTTATATGATTTTGATAAAAAAGTAATACAAATCACACTCTGATTTCTTTCATTTCTTTTTTTATTTTGACTTTTTTTTCCGGAAAAAGAAGTGTGAATTGGAAATTTGAAAAACTTGCTAGGAAAATTTTTTCTGTAAGAAGCTAAAATTCCTTTTAAAATTTCTTCTTGAGAAAGTGACTAAAGATTTTTTTTTTTTTTTTTTCCGTTTTGAGACAGAAACTTTTCACGGTAATTTATTTAAAGATTTAACACTTTTCACTGTGACTTCTTTTTTATTCCTGCAAAATTATATTGCCTTATATTGTCGATTATTTCAGATTAATGCGTGCAAATTTATTATGGAAGGATGATTTTTTGTATAGGTTTTTAATCTCTCTAGTTGGTATCCACCGAAAATTGACAGCTTGTTAAATAAATGTACAATCGGCCAAAAACAAGAAGAAACTAGTCGTTGGGAGCCACCGTTATACTTACCCATCATGGATATGCATAATATAAAATATGAAAATAAAACATATGTGAACTATTTATAAAATGCATTGCAATTCGAATAAAATCCTGGCTTGAAGACGTCATAAGCTTTAAATGCTCTATTACTGAATTGCGTACAAGAAACATCCTTATAACTCCAAAAATGATAATCATATTAAATAAGAGTTTACTGTGTCGGATTAAGCTTCTTCAAAAAACTTAAAACTAGTCGTTGGGGGCCACCGTTATACTTACCCATCATGGATATGCTTAATATAAAATATGAAAATAAAGCATATGTAAACTATTTATAAAATGCATTGCAATTCGAATAAAATCCTGGCTTGATGACGTCATAAGCTTTAACTGCTCTATTACTGAATTGCGTACAAGAAACATCCTTATAACTCCAAAAATGATAATCATATTAAATAAGAATTTACTGTGTCGGATTAAGCTTCTTCAAAAAACTTAAAACTAGTCGTTGGGGGCCACCGTTATACTTACCCATCATGGATATGCTTAATATAAAATATGAAAATAAAGCATATGTAAACTATTTATAAAATGCATTGCAATTCGAATAAAATCCTGGCTCGATGACGCCATAAGCTTTAAATCGAGGTTAGCGAAAAAGAAAGGCTACCGCGGTACTTTACGCGTATCGTTTTTTACAGACCGCCGGAGTCACGTGGTGCTCGAATGCACCAATGCAGGTGTAGGAACAGAGCATCACGTCACTCTAGTGGTCTGTAAAAAAAGATAAGTGGAATGCACCGCGGTAGCCTGTCTTTTTCGTTAGACTCGCTTTAAATGCTCTATTATTGAATTGTGTAAAAGAAACATCCTTATAACTCCAAAAATGATAATCCTATTAAATAAGAGTTTACTACTTCGGATTAAGCGTCTCATTTCCAATTAAAATATACATTTGAATTGAAATGTGAATGAATTACAGGGTCGTGAAAAATTGTAGAGCGTGGAAAATATGATTATAAATATCTCGGCAACTCATTACCCGATCGACATTATTCTTTATACAAAATTTGTTTTTTTAATTGTCTTTTATATTTACTCCTTAAAATAAACAATTTCGAAAATTTTTATGTACCTTTTATCAAAACGAATATTTCGGGAGTCCGAAAAAAATAGTTCCGGATAATCGAGGTTACTGAAATTCAATAAGTTTCTTTTTATTATTACATACTAATTATACAACAAATTTCAGGTCTCTATCTCAATTTGTTCGGGAGATAGAGCGTTTACAGACACACAGACAAACGGACGGCATTATTATTATTATTATTATTATTACAAATATGTTTTTCGGAATCTCCAGTGTCTGAAACTTGTAAATCCGTCAATTTTTTTTAAATTTATTTTTAAAACGATTACAAGACTTACCCTACACTACGTATAATGGGTAAAGGGGGAGAGGTGCAGACACTCCCACACATTTTAATCTTTAAATTGTTCCAGAAAAAAATGGAAACAGCCTTTCTATTGCAAATTGCGTCTTCTTCCAATGTATGTTTAAAAAAAAAAAATTAGAGAGTCATCTTTATACTGAACTTATATCAAACTCTGAAATCTTCAAAACGAACACCTAATTTTGACATTGGATTTGGCTTTCTCGATCCATTTTACCTTATGATACCAAACAGAAAGTCTATTTAAGAAAAAAATTAATTTAATTTACCAAAGAATTTCATTTAATTATTCTGCGATATCTATAAATATTGTTTTATCTTTCAATGAGTATGTATACGGTCAGTTTCAAAAGATTATGAATATTTTTAAAGGTTTTTACATAAAGTAATTAATTTTGTAAATATTTAAAATAATATTTGTGGAGGCATGCGATTTTGTACCCCCTAAATAAATTATAGATTTTAAAAGTCTGAGCTACTTCTCGTTTCCTTGATTACACATTTGTCTACATATATACTCAACGAAAGGTAAAACATTTACAGGCATCGACGGAGCAATTAAATGATGTTTTTTAGTATATCTTGCAAAATTTAATTTTCCAACCATTAAAGATATGTAATTTTTAATCTTAATTATATAATTTTTAAAAAGTTGGATATGCATGAATTGTTAATTCGTATTAAATTAAATTTCGACAATTTTGTATTAATGAAAAACTGGTCATACACGTGGTAATTACGATGAATTAATATAGCAAGTTTTATATCTTAAAATATAGTTAATGAAATTTACTACACAATTTAAAAATCATTTTTAGAAAAAAAAAATTGGTACTTTTCGGTTAGCCGGGCGCCAGTGATATATGTACAAATATAAATACATATGTATATATTATACATACATATATGTATATATATGTGTATGTATATATATGTATACGTAGATATTTGTGTTTGTGTGTATGTATATACATGTATATATATCACTGGCACCCGGCTAACCGAAAAGTACCAAAAAAAATTTTTCTTTATTATATGATTTCCTAAACATTGTGTGCATACTCTCTCAAAATTTTAAATGAACTTTGCTACCCTCATTGAAAAAGTCGTAAATTTTTAATCAATTTTTTTTTAAACTTAATTTATTCAAAGAATTTTTTTTAACTGTTCAATTATGTCTGTAAATAATGTTTTACTTTTCATTAAGTATGTTTGCGGTCAGTTTTAAAAGCTTACGATTATTTAAAAAGAATTTTAGATACACTCTCAGAAATAAAACACTCAATTTTGATGATCCCGCAATCCTCAGGCCTCATTTCGTTATTTTTGACAATCATTTCGTCACATAGTCACGTGGTTTTTGACGAAACACGAATCCTCAAATATCTTGACGAAACTGTTTCCTCGCTGTCAAAAATAAAACTCTCACTTTTGACGATTCCGCAATTCTTGAGCTATATTTCGTCATTTTTGACAATCATTTCGTCTCAAAACTAAGAGTTTTTTAATGAAATGGAAAATCTCAGATATTTGACAAAAATGTTTCCCCATCCCCTGCCAGATTATTTTTGTTGTTACAAAATCGTTCAAAAAAAAAAAAAAAAAAAAAAAACACGAAAGTACCAAATTTACAATATCCATATTGTGGTGTCTAGTTCAAAATGTAAGTAATAGATGGCAGCACCACAGCAATCTACGGCAACTAAGGATATTAAGTTTTGTTTACTGTCATGTGTAGAATGTTCTGTTCCGTGTTGTTAGATGTACGTGTTTGTGTAGATGTACGTATTGTGATTTAAATTGTAAATTAAATGTGTTCAAACGTCCACCTCGAGTTATCCATTATGAAGTTGCTGCAATTACTTTAATTTAAGTACTTAATATATTATATTATGGCGACGCAGGTCAAGGTTTTTACCGGAATTAATATAAGAAGAAATTCCACCTGATTCGCAAAATGGCGAAGTTTCGTTTTTTACATCTACAATTGTATATGCTGCAGTAATATTTTGAAGGCGTACATCATTTCGAGGGTGGTAAGTGCTGACATTTTTTTTTCTTCTCTGAAATAAATAAAAGTTCATAATGTTTGCAAATTTCAAGGAATACAATGATTCCATTGAAACGTTCCAATCATACGTAAAGAGATTGGAACAGAGTTTTCTATTACATGATGTTGAAGAAAAAAAAAAGGTACCCGCAATTATTTCCTGTATGGGGCCAAAATTGTATAATTTGCTGTCAGATTTAACATTTCCGAAAAATCCTGAAGCATTAAAATACGACGAAATAGTTGAAATTCTGTTAAAGCACCTAAGCCCCGCCCCTAATAAATTTTGTTCAAGAATAAAATTCCGTAACTCTTATCAAAATGAGAACGAATCTATACAAGATTTTGTTTCAAAATTAAAGAAGTTAACCACATTTTGTGCGTTTGCTGGTGAAACACTTAATGAAAATTTGTTAGAACAATTTTTACGAGGTTTAAAAAATGAAAATATCCAAAGTAAATTACTTTCACAAATAGATGATTTAACTTTTGAGAAAGCTATTGAAAAAGCAATTATTTTGCAAAATAATGAGCAGGATATATCTGAATTGAAAAATAAAAATGTAAATGTCAATAAATTGGCATATTCTAAAAATATTCAACCGAATAAAATTTCAAATGATTTCCAGAAACCGAAATTAAATAATGTAAATAAAGGGAATTTTGATGTAAATAAAAATAAATTATAATGCTATCGATGTGGAAATCCATCGCATCTTGCTAATAAGTGTAAGCATATCAATACTATATGTAAAATTTGTAAAAAACGAGGCCATCTTGGTAAAGTATGTAAAAGCAGTTCTCAGAAACAAACAAATGTATTGCAAACTGTCGACATTTTATCTGTCAGTCATGATAAAAGTTCTACACCTATAAAAGTATGGGTTTTAATTGAAAATAAAGCTAAAGCTGAAATGGAGGTCGACACAGGCTCAGGAATTTCTGCGGCACCTGTAAATCGTTTTCGGAGAATTTTTCCGAATAATAAAATTTTTCCACCAGATGTTCAGTTGAGAACGGCAACGGGTGAGGTGTTTACACCTGTGGGGTATGTAACAGTAGATGTTTCTTATGCAAATATTACTAAAAATCTTAAATTGTATTTAATTAAAGAAGATAATTTCCCACTTTTATTTGGCAGAGACTGGGTAGCTGCATTTAATTTGTTCCCTACTAACTTTAAATCTGTGTATGTCAATGAAATTGCAAATTCCACGGATCAATTGAAAACATTATTAAATGATTTTTCTGATTTATTTTCGGATAAAGTTGGTGAAATAAAAGGTTTGAAAGCAGAACTTTATCTAGAAAAAGGTTCTACGCCCATATTTTGTAAGGCTAGAACAGTCACGTATGCTCTACGTAATGCAGTAAATGATGAAATTCAAAGGTTACAGGATGAGGGTATTATTAAACCTGTCACCAGTAGTAAGTGGGCAACTCCTATAGTTCCAGTGGTAAAACCAAATGGGAAAATTCGTTTATGCGGAGATTTTAAAGTTACAGTAAATAAATTTTTGAAGGTGGAAAAATATCCTTTACCTAGGGTAGAGGACATGTTAGCTACTTTAGGTGGTGGTTTACATTTTACGAAAATTGATTTAAATCAAGCTTATCTTCAGTTACCTGTAGACGAAAAATCACAAGAACTATTAACTATAAATACTCCGAAGGGCTTATTTCAATTTTTAAAGTTACCAATGGGTCTTACTAGCTCTCCAGCAATTTGGCAACGATCTATCGAACAAATATTAAGTGGTATTGATGGTGTCACTGTGTTCATTGATGATATTGGTGTTACAGGGGAAACGGATGAAATTCATTTAAAAAGACTAAAACAAGTCTTAGAAAGATTACGTGAATATAATATTAGGATAAATAAAGATAAATCAATTTTTCTGGCTGACCATATTACATATTGTGGTTATAAAATTGATAAGCAAGGTATTCATAAAACGCAAGATAAAATTGAAACTATTGTGAATGCTCCTAGACCAATTAATGTGTCACAAGTTAAAGCTTTTTTAGGCTTAGTCACATATTATTCTAAATTTGTACCAAATTTATCTACAATTGCCCATCCTTTAAATCACTTGCTCAAAAAGAATGTAAAATTTATTTGGTCTCCTGTTTGTGAACAAGCATTTAAAGATATAAAAAAGGAAATTATTTCAGAAAGAGTTCTTACTCATTTCAACCCTAAATTGCCTTTAGTATTAGCAACAGATGCTTCTCCATATGGTATCTCTGCAGTTCTTTCGCATGTGATGCCAGATAACGTGGAAAAACCAATTGGTTTTGTGTCCAGAACGCTTACGAATGCAGAAAAAAAGTATAGCCAGGTGGATAAGGAAGCTCTAGCTATTATCTTTGGTGTAAAGAATTTTTTTCAATATTTATATGGTAATAGGTTTACTTTATTTACAGATAGCAAACCACTCGTGTCCATATTTTCTCCAAATAAAAGTATCCCTGTTCTTTCAGCTGCTCGGATGCAAAGATATGCATTATACTTACAAGCGTTTAAATATGATATTCGGTATAAGAAAACATCCGAACATGGAAATGTCGATGCTCTTTCACGACTTCCATTACGTAGTGAAGATTTACCCCCACAATTAAATTCAAGTAATGTAATTGATGAATCTGAATTTTTTCAAATTAACCAAATTTCTACATTGCCTCTAAACGCCAAATCAATTGCTGTAGCTACAAAATCTGATCCTTTATTACGTCAACTTTTTCATCATCTAATTTCTGGTTCTCCAATTCCTAAAAATTTACTTTTTGGTGGCAAACAAGAAGAATTTACTCTTCAACATAGTTGCATTTTAAAAGGATGTAGAGTAATTATCCCAGAAGTTCACCGTAAACAAATTTTACATGATTTGCACTATGGACATTTTGGTATAGTGAAAATGAAGTCCTTAGCTCGCAGTTTTGTTTGGTGGCCAGGAATTGACCAAGATATTGAAGATCTTGCACGAAATTGCACTACTTGTGTCAATTTAAAAAATAATCCTCCTAAGGTAGATACTCATCATTGGGAATGGCCTACAGCTCCATGGCAAAGAATTCATATAGATTATTTTGGTCCTGTGATGGGTAAAATGCTTTTGCTGGTGGTTGATGCTCATAGCAAATGGCCTGAAGTTTTTATTGTCCCTAATACAACTTCAGAACATACAATTACTTGTCTTTCTTCTCTTTTTGCAAGATACGGGTATCCTATATCTCTGGTATCAGATAACGCAAAACAATTTACTTCTGAAGAATTTGAGACATTTTTGAAGAATCATGGGGTTAAACATTGGTTTAGTGCTCCATACCATCCAGCTACAAATGGGCAGGCAGAGAGATATGTGCAGATTCTTAAAAAAGGGTTAAAAGCCTTATCTTCAGAATCTGGTACATTGCAGATGAAAATAAATAACTTTCTTTTACAGTATAGGAAGATGCCTCATGTTACTACGGGGGAAAGTCCTGCATCTCTATTTCTCAATAGAAATATAAGAACGAAAATAGATTTGATACTTCCAAGTGTTACAAATTTTGTGCATGATAAACAAAATGCGAAAAAGGCCAATTCTAAAGTAAAAGAATTTCAAATCAACCAGAAAGTGGCTGTAAGAAATTACACTCCAGAAGCCAAGTGGAAAATTGGTCGCATTATTGCAAGAGAGGGCAAGTTGCATTATAGAATTCAAGTTGGTTCGAATATTTGGAAAAGGCATGTTGATCAGATAACTAATGTCGGTTCGAAGATACATCTAAATAATGATTCAAATTCTGAAGAAAGTGGTACAGAAAGTCACAAAAGTGATTCTCAGCTAATGCCTCCTAGTTTCTCAGATCTTCGACCAGCTGACTCTGTTGTTCCATCTACTCCAAATCCTGAAACAGCTGACTCTGTTGTCCCAGCTCCTCCAAATCCTAAACCAGATGACTGTGTCCTCCCAAATACTCCAAGTCCTGCTCCAGTCGACTCTAAAGTGAAATCCATGGTGCCCAATACTTCTAGTGATCATGCTACAGATACTGTAAATACTAACTCTTCTTTTTCCCAACAGGTACCTAGAAGATCCACCAGGAAAAGAAAATCTCCCACGAAATATCCAGAGTAAGGAGGGGAGAGTCTGTGGTGTCTAGTTCAAAATGTAAGTAATAGATGGCAGCACCACAGCAATCTACGGCAACTAAGGATATTAAGTTTTGTTTACTGTCATGTGTAGAATGTTCTGTTCCGTGTTGTTAGATGTACGTGTTTGTGTAGATGTACGTATTGTGATTTAAATTGTAAATTAAATGTGTTCAAACGTCCACCTCGAGTTATCCATTATGAAGTTGCTGCAATTACTTTAATTTAAGTACTTAATATATTATACATATATTTAAAGCTGTTTGCTAAAAATGTCAAATAATTCCATCGAATTTCGACTGTATACCCATGCGTCAAAAAAGGACCGGCCAATGAGGCCGAGGGTCTATTCCTGTCTCCAAACGTATTTGGGATCAAGATCAACTCCTGTTGTTTTGATGGCTTTTTCCGCGTTGGATTAAACCTAGGAAGATATTTATATAAAAAACTGTGGAGTGTTTAGAAGGTATTTATTTTATTTATTGTTGTATTTATTGTAATTTGAATGAATACTTAGGTATCCATTTCGGATTTACTGTGTAACATGAATTTAGGTTCATTTAACGTTCGCGAAATCAAATCATTTTGTTTATATAGTACAGAAAATAATTCTTCAATCGTAAATAAAAATATAGTAGAACATGTAATACAAAATTGGACCACTTATATTCCGTTTATGATCGGATATGAATCTTATGGTGTTCCGATTGCTAATGAAAACGATTATGTAAATATAATGTCAAAAGACAGTACGCACGGCAGTAATATTTTTATTATTATTTGTTCGAAAAAAGCGAATGTGAGCGTCTGAATATAAATTATAAAATATTATTTCTGTATTTAGCAACTAAATATTTAATAAATATGCAGGAATGTGACTAGCTTTATGTGAATGTATAATATATATAAGTCTGAACTTTAGCATTATTTTTTAACAGAAATATACTATCTCTATTCGATTTAAAAGTTTTGTCATTATATAAGTGTGCTATTTTATTTGTAAAGAGTATGTATGCATTATATTGTTTGTATGTATACAAATCTTTAGAATCTCTTAATATTTGAATAATGTTTGCATTATATTTGTTTGTATGTATACAAACAATATATGTATACAAAGAAGTATGTATACAAACAATGTATCATGTAACAATATTAATATTTACATTGTATTGTTTGTATGTATACAAATCTTGAATGTTTTAATTTATTACATTCATTTTTTACCAGTTTGCATGTCCGTTCATGGGCGATTCATATGAAACTCATAATTTGTCACAAATTGGTGATTTTATTGATTTAGTGCTTTGCCCAAGAATGTGGAAAAAAAAACTTTTTGACATCGGGTGAAATGAATGAGGTTATTTCGGTTTTTCTTTTGTATATAAAAAATGTTATATGTAAAAAAATCCTGGCCATTAATCACATTGTTTTTTGTATATTTAAAGACGATTACTTATTCTTTGTAATTATTTTTTTGTTGGGAGTTTTTGAGCAAAATAATATTACTTCATAGCTAGAACCAGTTCCGCTAATCATTAATATTTACTTATTTACTTAATCCTTTGACCGCTGAGCAAATGGGCAAATTTGTAATGTTTTTTCTGTTATTTTTTTTAAATGTCAAAAAAAGATAAATTTTCAAACTTGGTATAAAAAACTTAGGTACTTCTCTATTATCCCATCGTCCACTTTTCATAACAAAATACTATCGCCAAACTGTATGATTAAATGCCAAAAATGCAGTCCCATTTACTTGATGTCGGAAGCATTATACGTGTTTGTTATGTCATCAAGTGGTTTTTAATTCAACATTTGCGCGTATTAATGACAACGTTCTCCCGTTTATTTGGCGTTACAGTTTGGCGATAGTTTTTTGTGATGAAAAGTGGTCGATGAGATAATAGAGAAGTACCAAAACTTAATTACGTATATGAGTAGATTCCTTGACAGTATTAATCATTACTCAATATTTTAAAACTGCATCATATTTGTAGAATTATATTAATTTAAACAATGCTTCTATTGAAATGTGAAGAAGCACATACTTCTATGAAGAACCATATATTTACATAATCGTTTTCATTAGCAATCGGAACACCATAAGATTCATCCCCGATAAAAAACGGACTATAAGTGGTCCAATTTTGTATTACGTGTTCTATGATATTTTTACGTACATTTGAATAATTATTTTCTGTACTATATAAACAAAATGATAGAGATCTAAAACCACAATTTCCATCGGGATTGATTTCGCGAATGTTAAATGAGCCTAAATTCATTTTTAAACAGTAAATCCGAAATGAACACCTAAGTATTCATACAAATTATAATAAATAAAATAAATACCTTCTGAACACTCCACAGTGAGTTCTATATAAATATCTTCCTAGGTTTAATGCACCGTGCAAGAAAAAAAAAACAGAAGATGATCCCAAACACGTTTCTAGAGACAGTAATAGACCCTCATTTTAATGGCCGGTGTTTTTTTTTACGCATGCGTATTGGGTCGAATATTGTTGAAACATGATTTTGAAAAAAAAATCGGTAAATTCTAAAATGGTTTCGGGAAAAACTTCACCAAATGGTTTCAAAATTCTTTGAGTGACAGCGGGAAAAAAAATTTCATTTTACATTCAATCATCGCAATTGGCGAGTGTGACTATTAAGTTTAGCCAGTACTGGATACTACTAGATATAATGATTATGAACCATGATTTTTCTGTTATTGGGCAAGATTCATGTTTTTTCAGCAATTCTTTGACGAAATTCGTGTTTTTTCAGCGATCCTTTGAAGAATTTCGCATTTTTCTCGCGATCCTTAACGAAATTCGCATTTTCCAGCGATTCTTTGATAAAATACATTTTATTCCGCAATTTTTAGACGAAATTTAGTAAAAAAGCGTGATCTTTTGGTGAAATTTCCTTTTTTGCGATACTTTGACAAAATTTGCTTATCTTTCACGATCCTTTTGCATAATTCACGTTTTTTCTGTGGTCTTTTAATGAAAGTCATGTTTTCCCATGATCCTTTGATGAAATTAGTGTTTTTTTCTCAATCATTTGACGAAATCTGTGATTTTTTCAAAACGCGAAGATTGGTTAGATGTTTTTAGTCTGCAGGTGCCCTAAAAAGTCTGACGCCCGTTGCTGCATCGCACACATTCTTCCATGGGGCATCGAACGAAGGAAATTCATCCTAAAGAATCATTGTTTCATTCCTGACATTTCTAAAAAGAAACAACGTTCAATTTATTGGCTGAATTGTAAAGGGCGAAATGGTGTCAGACATTAGCGGAAATAAAGTGCGCAATTTGTTCGTTTATGGAAAAAATTGTGAAATTCGTTAATCGATAAATTGCGAAATTTGTCAATCGATAGAGGAAAAATGACAAAATTCATTAATCGACGGAAAATTCATCAACTGTTTTGAAATTTGTCGAGCGACAGCAGAGAAGAAAATCTTTTTCCATTCAGTCATTGCAATTGGTGAGTGTGACTATTATGTTTGACCAGTGGTGGCAATAAAGTCCATTGCAAAATTTTCAGTATTACTCGCTGTTTGGCAAGTGCTAATTTTGTCCTATACTTCAAAACCCTTTTGATCATCACGTCAGTGTGCAGGACAGTTTTTTTAGGTAGACCATTTGATGAATTTCGTGATTTTTCCATTATCAATTGACCAATTTTGCTGCTATTGATTGTTGAATTTTATAATTTATCAACTATTGATTAGCGAATTTCCTGATTTTTTCCATGAACGTTTGACGAATTACGCAAAAAAATTAAGAATAGCGTTAAATTGTCTTGGGTAAAAAAAATTTACTATTGTCAAATGCCTTCGAGAAAAAAGTTGCAAGTTGAAACGCCTGTGACCTCTTTTTCATGTTATGCATTTCTGGGAGTCCATCCCCCCACTCCCCCCAAGTGGGACACTTTTCTAAATTTTGCACACACCCCTCATGTGATACATCGCTGGAAAAGTCTTTGACCGCTTATTCATGTTATGCATCTCCGGGGTCCATCCCGCCACTCTCCCCCCTAAGGGGGCACTTTTCTAAATTTTGTTGACACCCCTCATGTCATATATTGTTGGAAAGGTCTGTGACTGCTTAATCATATTATGCATCTCTGATGTCCATCTCCCCACTTTGCCCCCCCCCTCAAAGGGTACTTTCTAAATTTTGCACACAACCCTCATGTTATATATCATTGGAAAGGTCTGTGGCCACTTAATCATATTATGCATCTCCGATGCCCATCTTCCCACTTGCACCCCCCCCCCCAAGGGGTACTTTCTAAATTTTGCTCACAACCCTCATGTTATATATCATTGGAAAGGTCTGTGACCACTTAATCATATTATGCATCTCCGATGTCCATCTCCCCACTTTGCCCCCCTCCCCCCAAGGGGTACTTTCTAAATTTTGCACACAACCCTCATGTTATATATCATTGGAAAGGTCTGTGGCCACTTAATCATATTATGCATCTCCGATGTCCATCTTCCCACTTGCACCCCCCCCAAGGGGTACTTTCTAAATTTTGCTCACAACCCTCATGTCGTATATTGTTGGAAAGGTCCGTGACTGCTTAATCATATTATGCATCTCCGATGTTCATCTTCCCACTTTGCCCCCCCCCCCCCCCAACGTACTTTCTAAATTTTGCACACAACCCTCATGTTATATATCATTTGAAAGGTCTGTGACCACTTAATCATATTATGCATCTTCAATGTCAATCTGCCCACTTTCCCCCCCCCCAAGGCATACTTTCTAAATTTTGTTGACACCCCTCATGTCACATATTGTTGGAAAGGTCTGTTACTGCTTAATCATATTATGCATCTCCGATGTCCATCTCCCCACTTCCCCCCCCCCCCTCCCCCCAAGGGATACTTTCTAAATTTTGTTGACACCCCTCATGTCATATATTGTTGGAAAGGTCCGTGAATGCTTAATCATATTATGCATCTCCGATGTTCATCTCCCCACTTTGCCCCCCCCCCCAACGTACTTTCTAAATTTTACACACAACCCTCATGTTATATATCATTTGAAAGGTCTGTGACCACTTAATCATATTATGCATCTCCAATGTCAATCTGCCTACTTTGCCCCCCCCCCCCCCCCCAAGGGATACTTTCTAAATTTTGTTGACACCCCTCATGTCATATATTGTTGGAAAGGTCTGTTACTGCTTAATCATATTATGCATCTCCGATGTCCATCTCCCCACTTTGCCCCCCCCACAAGGGGTACTTTTCTAAATTTTGTTGACACCCCTCATGTCATATTGTTGGAAAGGTCTGTGACTGCTTAATCATATGCATCTTCGGGGTCCATCCCACCACTCCCCCCCTTAAGGGGGGCACTTTTCTAAATTTTGGACACAACCCTCATGTGATATATCGATGGAAAGATCTGTGACCACTTAATCATATTATGCATCTCCAATGCCCATCTCCCCACTTTGCCCCTCCCCCCAAGAGGTACTTTCTAAATTTTGCACACAACCTCATGTGATATATCGATGGAAAGGTCTGTGATCGCTTAATCATATTATGCTCCCCACTATGAAATTTGTCAAGTTAAAGCAACTATAAAATTTAATTTTATGGTACTATCAAGTTGTTTGCCGTCAAATTTTGATGGGTTCCATCTAGTATTAATGAAAACAGAAACAAAAATATTTCATCATTGGAGGCCGCTATAACATGAAATTACGAAATTTCTACTTTATTTTTTATATCTGATAAGTTGCGTCTATTCTTTTTGTAACTTTAACATTTTTGTAGCGATTTTATGCATTTCTATTGCCTATTCAAAGATAAATTTTTCTAAAGTTGCAGAATTTCGTTAAAAACGCTTAAAAAACTCTTCTAAAGTCACAGAATTTCGTTAAAAACGGTTAAAATAGTAAAATGCGAACATCCTTTGGTCCATTTTCGACCGAAAGCAACAACCATTTTCCCAATAGTTTTTTTTAAAAATCAAAACTTTAGGAGCTCTTTTTATTTAAGAAATATATTCATATAACAATCAAATTTAAAAATCTCTTTCCCCTCTATAAACAGTAACGTGTTAAAATCTTATCTAAAATTGATGAACTCTTCTCCAATATACACTTTAAAATTTATTATTTCTGACCAACAAATTAATTCGACCATATTCTAATTATCATTGAACAAAGGAAATTTCTCTAATAAATTATATTAATCAAGCTGTACTCTAATTATTTATTAACCACAGAAAAACCATAATAATAATAATAATAATCTAGCCTTATTAATTAAAACATGCAGAAATTATAACAGCACCGATAAAAATACTTCTCAAAATATAAACAAACATCAACATCCCATTGATACATTTTTAAATCAAGTTCATTCGAAGTCCTTCTGGCGTAGGACGCAGAGCAGCGGTCTTCCGCACAGAAGGTAGTGAGTTCGATACCGGTTGAAGACTTGAGAAATGTTTCTTACTTTTTTACGCTGTCAATTACAGATGCTTCAAAAGCTGTCAATGGCTGGCGACACCACCAATCTTTTTTTGCAATTTCTTTCGAAAAAGCAATTTGACGAAATCATATTCCTCCGATTTTTGAAGAAAGAAATTTACTCGATTTGACGAAATATTTACTCGGAGCATTTCCCAGGAAACAGTTTCGTCAAAAACGAAGCAAATTTCGTGATATTTGAGTATCCATTTCTAAGAGTGTAAAATAATTTATTGTGTAGATATTTAAAATAACATTTGTAAAAGCGTGAGATCTTGTACCCCGTTAACAAATTATGAATTTCAAAACCTTATGATGAACTACTTGTCGTTTCCATGGTTACACATTTGGCTGCATACATGGTCAAAGAAAGGTAAAACAACATTTACAGCTATCGGTTAAATGAAGTTTTTTACTAATACCTGGTTTTAAAAATAAAAGATATTTAGAAAATTAAGGAATTCACAACGCCTCCCGAGATGTATCTAAACTTCTTACATTCATTAATGATATAAGAAAATTGGCTGGGTAGAAAGAATAAATTCCCTGCACTGAGAAAATGACACTTTCAAATCTGAGTAAATCGATGTTTTCATTTTGTTATGAAACTTTTTGTTTCAAATAGGACGACCCAATGCTTTCAGTTCTGAAATACCAGAAATACTCAGAATATTGAAATATGAACATACTCAAAAAGAAGCACATAGAGGTCAGTTCATACACATTTTTGAAACATGGACATACTCAAAAATGATTGGAATCCATTCAAACTCATTTTTGAAACACTGAAATACTCAAAAATGAGCATATAGAAGTCAGTTCATACTCATTTTTGAAACATGGACATACTCAAATAGGAGCACATGATGTTTTATTCTTGAGTGTGTGCATGTTTTCAGAAATAAGTATATACATGTTTCTAACTTGAGTCATTTTGATTCGGAACCATTTTGACTGTGCGACATACTCAGATTTGAGAATTTTTTGCTCAGTTTTGAAAATGTCGTTTTTAGAGTGTGCTCTCTCCAACTTCGTTATCTGCGTCCCCCAGTGTATACTATTTGTAATATCGCAACTTCTTCGAGAAAAATTTTCCTGCTTCATAACAGATGCCTATAAAAACAAAACATTAAATTAAAAAAAATATAGTAGTTTTAAGTTGCTGCCCTGAAAAACCATCGATTGGAGTAGCCTCTAATTATTTCTTGATAAAGAAAAATCCACTCAGTAAAAAATTGGAATGTCTACTAATCTTCTTTATTTCTGCAGCATAAAAACTTTAAACGGCTTTTGTTGCTTTATTGTTATTTCTACTTGTTTATTTTCTCAAAACGTATTGGAGTGTGGGAATATTTAAGAAGAAATTTTCCCCACTGTTGCAATTTGGGAGGGTTTTCTTTATTCATATATCTTGATTGCTAATGTTTATACATAACATAATTAATTATATAAATATTTTAAATAATATTTATAGAAGCGTGAGGTCTTGTACCCTAAGGTATATAATCCAAAAATTATAAATTTTAAAAGCTTACGGTAAGCTAGCTACCTGGCGTTTCCGTGTGTGTGCATTTGACTGCATGTATACTCAATGAAAGGTAAAACAACATTTACAGGCATAAGCGGCACAATTTAACGAAGTTACTTTGTAATATGCGATTTAAAAATTAAACTAGTCGTTGGTGGCCACCGTAATATTCACCCTCATGGATATGTATAATATAAAATATGAAAATAAAACATGTGTAAACTATTTATAAAATACATTGCAATTCGAATAAAAACGTGGCTTGATGACGTCATAAATTTTAAATGCTCTATTACTGAATTGCGTAAAAGAAACATACTTATAACTACAAAAATGATAATCATATTAATTAACGGTTTACTGCGTCGGATTATGCGTCTCATTTCCAATTAAAATATATCTTTGAATTGAAATTTGAATGAAATACAGGGTCATGAAAAATCGAAGAGTATGGAAAATAGAATTACAAATATCAACTCATTATCCGATCGACTTCATTCTTTATGCAAAATTTATGTTTTTTTCTTGTCTTTTGTATTCACTCCTTAAAAGAAACAGTTTCGAAAAATTTTATATACCTTTTATCAGAACGAATATTTCGAAAGTCAGAAAAAAATAGTTCTGGATAATCGAGGTTACTGAAATTCAATAAGCTTCTTCCCATTATTACATACTAAGTACATACCAAATTTCAAGTCTCTATCTCAATTTGTTCGGGAGATAGAGCGTTTACAGACACACACAGACAGACAGATGAACGATTTTTTAAAAATATATATGTTTTTCGGCATCTCCAGTGTCTGAAACGTGTAAATCTGCTAATTTTTTTTCTATTTTCAAAACGATTACAAGATTTAGTCAGTTCAGGATTCATGCCACGTTAATACAGACGTATCTAAACTTGTTAATAAATGCAATAACGGTGTAAGAAAATCAGCTGTAACGAAGTCTATAAAAAATAATTTGTACGCTCCCTCCAACTGCACCTTCCACTGTAGATTATTTGTCATATCTGAACATTTTCGAGAAAATTATTTCTTTTCTCATAGCAGATGACTCTAGAGATATAGATTTATCCCGTAAAAAATAATAATATTTCTAATTTTCTTCTCTGTAAGAAATCGTCGATTCGAAATTGCTTTTAATTATTTCTTGATACAAATAATCTCCATTCGAAAAAATTGCAACTGCTACTAATTTTCTTTCTTTCTTCAGTATAACTTAAACGTCTTTTGTTGTTATTTCTTGTTTTTTATTTTCTGAAAAAGTATTGGAATGTAGAAATATTTAAGGAACATATTTTTTTCAGTGTTGAAAGTTGGGCGGGTTTTATTTTTATTCCTATTCCTTGATTGCTATCACTTTTTTTGAAATAGTAATATTCTATTTTTTTATAAC
Organism: Maratus michaelseni; assembly: GCA_963931845.1. NCBI lineage: Eukaryota > Metazoa > Arthropoda > Arachnida > Araneae > Salticidae > Maratus > Maratus michaelseni. The sequence goes on along the minus strand of OZ007590.1, from coordinate 365,924,475 downwards.
AGATTAATTAAGGCGAATATAATTATTTTAAAAAAGTGGTAGCAATTAAGCAAACTGAGTAATAATAATAAAAAAATCCCTGCCCAACTCGGAACACTGATGGTACCGAATAATTAAAACAAAAGTGCAATGACTATATATCATATTTCTAGAAAAAAATAGGAGTGAGTTAAAAAAAAGGGCGGAGGTTCTCTATTTTCGAGGACAAATGTTTGATAAATATTTCAGTTAATACAGGTCTAAGCTTTGAAAATAAAAACTAGACTTTCTGATTAAAAAACTGGAGTACATAACCTTTTGCAGATGTTTTTATGCAACCTGTTTTGAATACTGAGTAACTGAGTAGATTCTAAAACTCCGCATGACATTTTTGAATTTCCCATGACATTTTTGCAGGTTCTATGTCTCTTGGACGACACAATATCCGACAAGTTTCTATTCAACAAAGTACTTATTATACATGCGGAAGACGGAATTTTGGTTTCAATGTCGCTCCACAATTTTGATCCTTGCAGCAAAATGGAACCAACAAGTAAAGATAGCCTGTGGTGGCGAATTTCGATTTTTATATCTCATTCAATTCGTCTCATCAAGCTTTTAATTTTATACCTTGCATATCAGCTATTGAGTTTTTATAATGACAGGGGGCCGGGTCAAAGTTCAAAATTTCGTTCAGTAAAAAACAGAGGACTTCAAAGAAATAAGTGCGATTTAAGTTTACTAATTGTTTTTTACAGTGCTTACATTGCCAATAACTACTATAAGGTTATATTATTTTTCATATACAACCTTATAGTAGAACAAGTATGTTCAAGTATGGATTTGCCAAAGGAGGATACATTGATAAAGACGAAAACTACGTCACTTCTACAGACTACTGTTTTATAATTCCAGAAAGATAGCAGAGCTGTTTTGAATTCTTCGAGTCAGATGAAAAAGCCTTTACTGGTTGTGTTTGTGTGCACTGTGAGAAATATTTTTGTTTTACTCACTTCTTCGGAATGAACAATGTGTCAAAAATTGACTATCATTAATGCATGTCAGTGTAAGAACCATGAATAAATTTAAATTTTACTTATTTCTTTGACGGCATTTGTTTTTCAATGAACGGAATTTTAATCTTTGACCCGGCCCCGTGTCATTATAAAAACTCAATAGTCGATATGTGAGGTGGCAGATTACTTAGCTCGATGAGACAAATCGAATGAGCTATAAAAAACGAAATTCGCCACCACAGACTACAGTAACTTTACTTGTAAGAGCAATTGTGCAACTATTTCTAATGAATGCAATATTGGTCCATTCCTTTTATAGCGGTTCTTGCAATATTGGGAAAATGAACTTGGCAAGTGAGAAAAACTTTCACGCCTATTTTCTAGTAAACTTATTTACTGTTTCACAAGCAGTTGGTTCTATATTTGCACTATTTATTTAATATATAAATTTGCAGCAGAATGTCTAGCTACTTTTTTATAAGGGTAGTGGACGAATGAGTTTTGAGATTTTGCGTATGATCGTGGTCCTGATTTTAACATTTGTGCTTGAATGAGACGTATTCTGTCTTTTCTACAGGTTTACTAGGTATGTATGAATCTCCGAGAGTCTGATTGTAATTTTTGCAATGATATGGTAATTAGGTAGCTGTGGTTGTGTGATAGTATATATAGTGCGGCAGGAATTGGCATCAGTGGATTTTGAACGTTTCTTGCTTTGGGGTATTTGAGCTCTCTCTTGGAGTTTTAGCCACGTGCTGACTTCAAGCGGTGTCTCCAATTAGCAGTTTTGTATAATGTCTTGGCTGTAAGTTTCCACCAGTTTGGTAAGAAGTTGAGCATTCCACTATGAAGAAAAAGTCATTGGAATCCACGGAATTCCATTTTACAATGATAATGCCTGTTAAAGTTATTTTCTTACGTTCTTACAGAACGAATGGCGGGGTGATTTAGAGCCAAATCAAGTTAATTAAATTTAATAAGTTTTAGGAAAGGATTGCCCCCCCCCCTCTCAGTTTCTCATAGAATTGAGCTTTTTTGTTTAACATCCGCATTAAAATCCACGGCTAATTCCCTGTTTTTTTCTTTATAAATAAATTGTTGTATTTAGTTAACCTGCGTCATGCCCCCTATGTGTAGTGTTACCGGGTACAGCGTCACAAAAATCGGTGAAATGGCTTCTAAATCTAAACATAAAAATACAGTAAACCCTACTAAAACGGAACATGTGTATAACAGAATTCTGATTTAAACATAAAATTTCCATTGTTAAAACTGTAAGAATACCATACGATTACAGCTGATAAAACGAAAACCTGTTTAAAACGAAATTTGTCTGTGGTCCCTTTTGGTTCTGTTATAGACGATTTTACTATACTAAACCAACACAACAATCTCACGCAGTAAAACCTGTGAAAGCGGAATCAATAGGACTATGAAATGTTTACTTTTAAAACAGAATTCCATTGTATGAAGGTCCATTTGCACTGGACAAAGTACAAAAAAACCTGTGAAAAAAAAAGTCGCTATAAACCGTAAAAAATACAATTTTTGAAAAAATAAAAAAAAGATTCAAAATTCAGTTTTGAATGAAATACAACGGAATATATTAAATTTAGGGAAAAAAATGATACATTGCTCAAAATATTTCTCACAGATTCAGTAAAGCAGCATATTTCCATTCATAATCTCGTTAACAAAGTTTTACACGATAAGTGGATACTTGTATTGACTGAATAAATCTCGTGCGTATAAGATGCTTATACGAAACGAATTTTCAGTTTTCCATTATGCAATTATTTTAAAAGAACTGGAGTCCATTAAACTATTGTTATTTAGTAAAGTAGAGTACTTATGGAGTTTACTCATTATTATTATTATATATATGCGTCTTGCATATTCATTTCGGTGTATATAACATACTAAAGTAAAACTACCATTGTAAATATTTTAGTTAAAAGCCATCAATCTGATGTTACGTATTTAATAAATGTATATTAAATTACTGTTATGAACGCGACTTGCCATTGAGAATTGTAAATATGATTGGTGATTAACAATCATTTTCGATTATCTGTCTTTTTTGGCACGGATAATACTAAGTACCAAATTAACTCACGATTGGTTTTGAAATTGGATTCCTTAAATATTATTACACGAGATGGGTTTATTTACATTTAACTTGCGTCACAAGGAAATCGCGATGAAGTTGAGTTGTATAGCACTTTATCTAACAGAATTATGCTAAACTTTGATTGGCTTATAGGCGCGGATTATTTTTCTGACATCAGACAGCGTTGCAAATTCATGGCTGTAAACTTTGCTGTGCAATGATTACCTTCGTGGTTTAATATTTTTATAGCTCACTATGAATGAATCTCTTGTTTTTGTTTACTTTGATAAAATGAGATATTAGGATGTAACCTAATTTCAACTGAAGTTGTATCAGAATACATATATATTTGAATGAAAGCAGGTCATATTTTGCTCATCTATATGGAAGAGAATATTATTACATTGATGATTGAACAAATATTTTATTTGAAATATTCTTAAAACTTATTATATCTTGAATATATTTAGGAAAATGCAAGTTTTTAGATTATAATTTTCGTATTTTCTACCCCCTTCCCTGCTATAATGTGAGAGCCACGGTCAGCCGATAATCAGGCAAAATAGGTTTGTTTTGATAGAAGTTTATGTCATTTAATGACAAACCTAACATTCTTAAGCCCGCACTGCGCCAATGCCAATTTTAAAAAGTCACTTATATAAAGAAAGTAATAAATATTTTGGCACAATATTGAGTTTCATTAACACCAATAACACCAATATTATAAGATTACCACTATATCCAATATTATAGGATTACCAATATATCCAATATTTATATCCAGTATTATTTTAATATCCCATATTATTGGATATTAAAATACTTTTAGGAATTCAGAATAAAATGTTTATAAGTTTCACAACGGTGTCGTGCAATCAAAAAACATTTGAAATCTACATATAACTCTACCAAGTTTGAACTTTCCACGTTTCATAGTTTTCGAGAAAAAAAGGCTGTGACAGACGGACAAACAGATACACGAGTGAGCTTATTATGATGGTTCCGCTTTTACTTTTAAGAACGGAACCCTAAAAAATTAAATTATTATTTTATTTATTGCTAATTTGAAAGGGAAATAATACTTAGATTTTAATAAACTGTACATTAGAAACGGGACTACGTTTTCCATTTTTTAAATTAAAAAATCGTCTCATCATTATCTTATCATTCATAAATTAAATTGTGTAATTGTATAATACAAATAACAACTGTATTTCACTAAATGAGCTCTAATTAACTTTTTTCCTGAATAACGTATTTCTTATATATATATATATATATCTATATATTTAATTAGAAGTGAAATTTGATATCATAATAAAGTTTTTTTTTTCTTAAGGGTAATTCATTATGTTTTATAAACATCTGCCTTTTGCGCGTATATAAATTGAAATACAATATCTTTGTCCTCTCCATTATCTTTTTTTAACTGCTTTATTTGTTTCTTCTATCATAGTGCATTTTGTGTTTATAGGCGAAAACAAGTAGTTTTATGTATAATTGTAGAAATACAATATTTCTGCACTTAAATTTCACAATTATTTCTTATTCATTAAAACTAATAATTAAAAAGATTCTATTTTAAAATTAATTATATTTTTACGTATTTTTTGGTAGTACTTATCAACATTATTAGGACTTTTTAGCGTTGTTTAATTCATTAAATATTTATGAAAATGAGATTTCCATATTTAATGCTTGTTTTTGCATTAAATTACTCGAGCGTCTTCATTTTAAAATTAAATGCATTTTACTTTTCTCATTCATCACATGTCATTAAAAATATATATATTTCTATTTCACTTTACTTTATCTTTTCAATTCATTAATATTCAATGTTTATTAATAAACATTTATTTATTTATTATGCATCGTTTTAGGTTAAGTTAGATGTATTTAAGAGAGGTTTTACTTTTATTTCTTATAAATAAATAAAAATTTACCAATTTGTAGTCGAATTAATTATGACTGAGATTGAAAAGTTTAAATTACATAAATTTATTAAAATGTCTATTTATGTATTTCCCTCTCTCCATGTGTGTATGTCTGTATACAACTGGAAGAAAGTTATGTGAATGTGAAAAATTGTAGTGTTGTTGAGGTAAGCAGATAATAATTTTTTTAAAGGGACACAAAATTTTTCGAAGTACCGAAAATTTCTTACTGATTAAAACTGTAGGGTGAATTGTTAACACATATCGTTAAAATGCAAAATTTCACTGTTGTAGATCCAGTAATTTAGACGTTATTAAACTTTTATTGTACAATGGCGAACATTTTAACGATAGATATTACTTTTTTGAATGTAAACATGTTGGTTTTCATAATCGGTAACCTTTCAGTCGCTCGAAATTTTAAACTATGTGAAGTGGTATATTTTTTTCGCTGAGTGGTTACTTTCTTTCACTTTGGTTATTTCTATACTTCGAATCTTTTATGTGGATTTTCGTCATAATTATCTTTTTAATGCATTTAATCTACAAAAAATGCTAGGGTTATTGTTTCATAAAGAATATACGCCCTTGTATATTTGTTGTATACATTCTTTAACGCGTTTATGCTAAATCAACTCATGGGTTAATTGTTGTATTTGCAGTATTTTTAATATCATAGCAATATCATTTAATATTTCCCCCTTTATGTAAAGTATTTAAAAACTTACAATATATCTAGTATTTCAACTATTTAAAAATCTATGCATAGTTTTGTGTAAAACATATCAGTTACTATATATTACATAATATTTTTAAAAAATATATAGATATTTAAAAAATATATATAGATATTTAAATATATATATATATATATGTATATCTATATTTGTTTTTAATCCAAATAGAATAAGATTATTTTATAGAATAAGATCATTTCAGTATCAAAATATGTTATTTAACGCGTCCAGAAATAGGTTTGAAATGAGGAAAAAATGTATTTTATTATTATTACTATTTTTATAATGTTTGAAAATGTTTGAAAATGTCGTACAACTGGGTCTGATAGTAAAATTCTTATTACAATGTTCTTAATTCTGTACGCGCTGTAAGCGTTGAGCCGCGCACTTGCGAAGGTAATATCTCGAAACACTGTTTTTCAACGGTTTTGCAGCGATTTCTTTTGAACGAGTTAAGAGATTTACAAATTTCTTTCTTTCTTTCTGTTTTTTTTTAATAAAGGAAATTATATTTTGTACAAACTGTACTTAAAATGCAAACAAACAATTTTCTTTTTTTCAAATTATAACAAATAAATATGAACAATTTTTATGGATTTTGAATTTGCGATTATATGTATTTTAATTTTTTAGTGTTCCGTACTTAAAAGGTAAAAACAGAACCATTATAAGATCTCTCCTGTGCCTGTCCGTCTGTCTGTCACAGTCCTTTTTCTCATAAGCTGTGGGACGTGAAAAGTGTGAACAATCTCGTAATAGCGAACTCGAAAATATATTTGTTTTCATTTTAGGTATTATATTTTCAGGGATATCGTCGAAAATGCAGTGCTAAATTGTGTCCCCCCCCCCTTCTATTTCCGAATCTACTGAAACTAAAATTATGAAAAAATTAGGGATAGTAGGAGTTTATTTAAACTTTGCAGGAAAACTATAGAGATTTTCCTAGGTAATAGTTTTTGAGAAAATCACAGTTTTTGGTTACACAAACTTTACTTTTCGGGCGTCATCGGGGGGAGTTGATGGGCAATCAAGGTATCTATCGACCCAGAATCATTCAACGATATTTGATAATGATTTTCGAAAAAATTGTTGGTAATTAGTCGAGATATTAATTAGGTTACTTGAAAAAAAAAACTTTCTGTTTATGTATCGTGTAAGCTATCGTTCGAAAAATCTTGTAACACCAAACTCAAAAATATATTTGTTTTAATTTTAGGTATTATATTTTAAGAGATATCGTCGAAAGTATACTGGAAAAATATGTTCCACATCCATCCCTCCTATTTCCGAAAAAATGTGAAAAAATTAGGGGTAGTAGGACTTTATTAATTAATAATTAATAATTAATAAATTTAATGTAAGGAACCCTTTGAGCGCGAATTATACTCGTACGTGACCGATTTATTGTTTTTGTTTCAGGTATAGTAGAGAAATAACGTAACAGGCAATATAAAGAAGAAATGACAACCTAAAAATGTGAAACCTGGGCTTCAAAATCTTGACAAAACTAGTTTTACAAGATTCCTTTTGCCGTATACTATTAAAACTTCTGTTATTATTTTTTAATATATTAACAAATATTTTTTATTTCTATCAAATATAAATAAATAAATACAAAAAAAGTAATATAGTCTAAATTAATTACAGTCTGCATAATCCACAACCAAACTTATTCAGTCAATTTTTGTCATTTCAAATCTTTCTGATCTCTTTAAATTTCAAGAAGCTCTTAACCATCGCTGATTATGCTAACGTTAAAGATATTAATATTACCTAACATCGAGTACATGATCTTCTACTAATAAATAAGTATTAATTTTCTACTAGTCTTGACGCAAACGGAAAGAAAAATTCATGTAATTTTATAATATTTTTTATTAGAATCAGTCGTTAAAAAGTTTAAAAAAGCTATTATAATAAGTTTGAAACTGGAGAAAAATATATTGAATAAAATTATGCGTAGTACTCAAACTTAACAAAATATTTCTCTCTACAAAGTATGTATCACAATAAAGGTCAGTGTCGCAATAGAATTCAGAGAACTCGAAAATTCTGTTTAATGTCAACCCAAAAACCGAACCGAACCCGAGAAAATATATTTCGTTGGCTCAAAACTCTACCCGAACCAGACGAAATTCTTTCGTCGACTCGAAACCAGGCCCGCACACAAAATACGTCAAGGCAATAACGACCCGGAACACAAAATCAAAGAAAATTGATCTATATTTAATACAATTATATATATAAAAAAGTAATATACAATCAAATGTTTAAGATACGTTTTATTTTTTTATGTAGAAAAAATAAATATTTAAAGACTCATTAATCTTCTAATATAGGGTGATCATAAATCCTTCCCTGTTTACAATAACTTACTGCAGAAAAACTAATACAATTAGGCATATGCTTGTTCCAATATTTTATAAAGACATTTATGAAGTTTTTAATACAAGTACTTACCTCAGTAAATCTCGATGTGAGAACACTTGGTAGATCGAAGAATGTCAAAGCGGTATTCCATTTCTCGCCACATATTGCCCAAAATTTGGTCTGTCACACTAGACACAGCATCTGTGATCCTGACCTTGAGTGTTTCCATACACTGCAAAAAAAATTGCGCAAGGTACCGGAAAAAGTGGTGGCATTAAGATGCCACGGCTTTTTGCGGTTACGTTTCACAACAAAGTAGTAAAACATTCCAATTTTCAATAATTAATATACTTTTTTTATTCAGTGTCTTTTTATTCAATTACATTTTAAAGTATCGTATTACAGATAAAAGAAAATTCGAATAATGAAGCATAAAAAGATTTAAATTAGCTACTTACTTTATCGGTTGATATCCAAACAAAGAATGGCATTTGTTCAGATTGCATTTGTCTCAAGTACCTAGACAGCTGTTTTTTATTCTTCTTTAGTTATCAAAATGGCTAATGGAACATAAAACATGAAGCAAGCATGCTCAGAATGTAGTTTATGAAAAAGTTGAAACCTCTCAAAAATATTACACGAATTATTGCCGTAATTCACGTGGGACACAAAGAAATTTGAAATTCCGGTAAAATATGCGAAATGTTTCAGGATAATTTCCTGAAACGTTCCAAAAATTTTTACAGTGTATATTTTACTGGTATTGCAAACAATCTGCCCTTTATGTACCCCAGAAATTAAAAAAAATAGAGGAGTTGGTCTTTCCCGTGCGATACATCTTCCAGGAAATTTGTCATCAAGAAAGTCACAAAAGACGGTAGAGACTGGACTAAAAAAAACTTAAGAACATGACTTTTCCTTAAAAAAAAATTTACAGTATTACATTCAATGGTTAGTTTGTAATATTTTTTTGTAATCAGGGAAAGACTTTGTGACCATCCTGTATATACTTTTTCATCGGAAACAAAATTCTAGACTTTCTTTAGAAAATTCATGTTAATCCGAACCCAACTCGTAAATGTAAAAACGCAACCCAAAACAATTACAGTTGACCCGATCCAAACCCGGCCTGTAACGAAACAAATTAGCTCCGACCCAAACCGCTTGTTGGGCCATGTTTGGATATAATCGGGTTACCCAACCCGATGCAGGACTCTAGCTCATACTTTCTATATGCTACATTTTGAAACACAATATAATCTCGTATATCTCGTACAGATTTCGAATTAAAATTAAAAAATAATAATAAAATAAAAAAACTTTAAGAAGGTTACAAAAAAATACTGAAACTTCAGCATCGTGTGAAAATATACTATTTTTTATTAAATCATCTTAGATAAGATAGTTTTAGAATAACAAAAAGTTTCATACGAGTTAAAAAATAATGAACCATAATTTTTCTTAGAATATTTTACTCCGTGTCGTAAAGCAGTAAAATCTAGCACCAGGAAACTTAAATATGCCACATACTACTCCAAAAATGCAATCAATGAGCTTACAAACATCTTTCAAGACGTAGGTTCTCCTTATGAATTAATAAGTTTTAGTCCCGGATTCTTTCTGGCTTGACCTATATCATTCATTATACTTGGCTTAATGATAACAGTCTACTACTTAATTTTGCAGCTTAGTCAGTCTCCTTTATGAAATTTAATTTTAAATTCTGTGTCATGCAGTAGTATATCTAGCTAATGGTGATGTTTCGTAAAATATTTTACGGACTAAAATACAAAGAGCCATTAGCTGAAACATGCATAACAGCCGCTGGTTTAAAATGTCTACTTTGATATTCGAAAAAGAACTCTCTGTAAATCACCGGCTGATATCAAATTAAAAATTAAAAAATAATAATAATATTCCAAAACTTTAAAGAAGTTTTTTCTTTTAAATATCTTGCACTAAAACTTCAGCATTATGTCAAAAAACACATTTTAAATGAATTTTCATAAATAAGATCTTTTAGAATAATAAAAGAGATCATGCAAGTTTAAAAATAAAGATCCTTAATTTTTCCTAGGAAAATCCATTCCGTGTCGTATTGCGAATAAATCTAGCACCAGGAAACTTAAATATGCTACATACGACTCAAAAATACAGTCAATGGGCTTACAAACATCTTTCAAGATGTGGGTTCTCTTTATGAGTTAATAAGGTTTAATCCCGGATTCTTTCTGGCTTGACCTATATCATTGTACTTGGCTTAATAATAATTGTCCACTAATTGACTTTGAAGCTCAGGCAGCCTGAGCTGTGAAATTTAATTTTAAACTATTTTTCATTGTTAATTGTAATTTTGAATTCTATATCATGCAGTAACATGGCTAGCTAATGATAATGTTTCATAAAATATTTTAAATTCTGGGACTAAAATACAAAGTGCCATTAATTGAAACGAGCATAATAGCATCTGATTTAAAAGTTCTATTTTTATTTTCGAAAAGGAAATCTCTATAAATTTCTAGCAGATTTCTAATTAAAAGGTAAAACAAACAACATAATAATAAGATTAAAAAACTTTAAGGAAGTTTAAAAAAAAAAAATATATTGCAGTAAAACTGCAGCATCGTGTCAAAATATATATTTTTCAATTAAATTATCTTAGATAAGATCATTTTTGAATAACAAAATATGTCATCCAAGTTTAAAAATAAAGAATCATAATTGCATTCTGTGAGATAAATTAAGTAAAATCTAGGACCATTAAACTTAAATTTGCCACATACGACTCCAAAAATGCAATCAATGGGATTACAAAGCATATTTCAAGACATAGGTTCTACTTAAGAGTTAATACGTTTTAGTCCCAAGTTCTTTTTGGTTAGCGAATATCATTATACTTTGCTTCGTGATAATAGTCTACGAATTAATTAAGCAACTCAGTCAGTCTGCATTATGAAATGTAACTTTAAATTCTGTATTATTGTAGTAATATGTCTAGCTAATGGTAATGTTCCATAAAATATTTTAAATGCTGAGACTAAAATACAAAGATCCATTAACTGAAACAAGCATAACAGCAGCTGATTTAAATTTTATACTTTGATAGTTGAGAGGGAAATTTCTGTAAATCTCCGGCAGACTTCTAGGTAAAAAATTAATATATATATATATATATATACAGGGTGGGTATAATATAAGTATCTCTATTTGGAGCTGTCTGTAGCTCGAAGGAGTAACCTGAATGAATCCAAAATCGGTAGACTTACTACTCGAGAAAGGGGAAAAAGAATGGAACTGTAAAAAAAAAAAAATCAATAATCCCCGACAGATGGCGCTACTGAGTATGAAATGTAATGTGTAATACAAGAATAAAGAATTAAACCGTCAAACCGGATGGCACACCTAATTTATTGGAAAATGTCACAGTGAATGTGGTTAAGCCTCCGTATGGAGGTGCCGATCATGTTCAGGTTCCACATTGTCATTGTGCTGGAGGATGCAATCCAGGCGCTGCACGACGTGCTCAACTGCGGCATGTAACGCATCAGGAGTGATGTTTCATACTGGTTGTGATATGCGGTAAAGACATTGAGGTTTCCGACACCACCACGGTACACAATATTATACATTACATTTCACACTCAAAAGCGCCATCTGTTGGTGATTATTGCAATTATTTTTTTTATTGCTCCATTCTTCTTCCCCCTTCTCGAATAGTAATTGCACCGATTTTGGTTTCATTCAGGTTATTCCTACAAGCTACAGACAGCTCTAAATAGAGATACTTATTTTATAACCACCCGGTATTATACGATGGTGAGTTAAAATGTAACGCCTCCATTGATCCAACTTTTATTTGTATCACAGCTACTAGACTATCTATGCATGATATTATAGAGGTAACCTTACTCTACTTATATAGTATTTTCTTTTTCAGATTGACTGATTAAAACTATGGATCTGAAACTAAAAGAGGAAGTCGTCATTGAATTTCTGGAAAAAGAAGATTTTGCACCTATGGAAATCCATAATCGCTCGAAGAATGTTTATGGTGACGCTGTAATGTGTGGCGTTGGGTGAAGAAGTTTGGAAACGGAAAAACGGAAATTGCAGATAAACCGAGAAGCGGATGCCCAGCAACTTCAGTCTACTGAACTATCTATGCGTGGGACTATCTATGCAATTCACAAATCGAGACCGTGCTAATGAATTGATTCGACGAGTCAGACGCGTTACAGTTCAGAATTTAGCTGAATGCTCCATAAACATTCTTCCAGCGAACATGGATTTCCGTAGGTGCACAATCTTCTTTTGCCAGAAATTCAATGACGACTCTTTCTTTTAGCTTCAGATCCATTGATTCTAATCAGTTAATCTGCAAAGGTAAATACTATATAAGTAGAGTAAGATTGTCTATATAATATCAGACATAGATGGTGCAGTAGCTGTGCAAGAAATAAAAGTTAGAGCAATGGATGCATTGCTTATTGGCTCATCCTCATATAATATATATATATATATATATATCTTGCACTGAAGATCAATTTGGGTTAAAAGAAGTCATGCAAGTTTAAAAATAAAGAACAGTAATTTCATTCCATGTAGTAATTTAATAAAATATAGCACCAGAAAATATAAATATGCCACAAACGGCTTCAAAAATGCAATCAATGGGTTTACCAACATCTTTCAATATGTGGGTTCTGCTTATGAGTTAATAAGTTTTAGTACCAGCTTTCTCGCTTGACCTTTATCATTATACTTGGCTTAATGATAATAGTCCACTAATTAACTTTGCAGTTCCAGTTATTTTACATTATGAAATGTAATTTTAAATTCTGTATGATGCAGTAATTTGTCTCGCTAACGGTAATGTTCCATAAAATATTTTAAATGCTGGGACTAAAATACAAAGAGCATTAATTGAAATACGCGTAACAGCAGCTGATTTAAATTTTCTACTTTGATATTCGGAAATCAATTATTTGTGAATCTCTGGCAGATTTATAATTAAAATTAAAAATTAATAAGAAGATTCAAAAATTTTAAGGCAGTTTTTCTAAAAAAGAATCTCGCACTTAAACTTCACCATCGTGTCAAAAAATATTTTTTAATTGAATTATCTTAGATAAGATCGTTTTAGAATAACAAAATATGTCATGCAAATATAAATATTAAAAGAAAAAAATGTAATTTCATTCCGTGTCGTAAAATGCAGTATAATCTAGCACCAGAAAACTTAAATATACCCTCTAGAACCCCAAAAATGCAATTAATGGGCTTACAAACAGCTTTGAAGAAGTGGGTTTTCTTTATGAGTGAAGAAGTTTTGGTCCCGGATTCTTTCTGGCTTGACCTATATCATTATATTTGGCGTAATGATATTAGTTAATATGGCTAGCTAATGATAATGTTTCATAAAATATTTTAAATGCTGGTACTAAAATACGAATGATCATTAATTGAAACAAGTATAACATCAGCTGATTTAAAATTTTTACATTGATATTCGAAAAGGAATTCTCTATCAATTTCTGGCAGATTTGTAATTAAAATAATAATAATAATAATGACATTAAAAAACAAAGGAAGTTTAAAAATACACCGTGTGTCCGAAATAGGTTGGACTGATTTGAAAGAATCATAACTCTAAAAATAATTGAGTAAATGCAATTATTTTTTTTCAAAGTACTCGTCAAATATCCAAGATTTGTTAGATGTAATTGTTTTAAAGTCATAACAGTCAGACGATGCGCAGAATCGATGATATGTAAATGCAAATCGCACCGCTCATTCGCAATTTCTTCGATGATTCCGGAGTGGAAAGCGTATAAGTCTAAAACTATTGGAGTTATGAGAAGAATGTCAATTAGAAAGTTCTTCAGCATCTTCGATTTAGTAGGAAAGGATCCACTGTGTACACAAATAACCTAAGCAAAAAGTTAAAATTGCGAATGTGTGGTGCGATTTGCATTTTCCGATCATCGATTCTGCACATCGTTTGAATGTAACGATTTTAAAACAGTTACATCTAACAAATCTTGGATATTTGACGAGTACTTTGAAAAAAAAAATAATTGCATTTACTCAATTATTTTTATGGTTATGATTCTTTCAAATCAGTACAACCTTTTTCGGACACCTGGTATATCTAGCACTAAAGATCGTTTTAGAATTACAAAAGATTTTATGCAGCTTTAAAAATAAAGAACCGTTCATTCCATGTCGTAAATGCAGTAAAATATAGTACCACGAAACTTTAATATGTGACATCCAACTCCAAAAATGCAATCAATGGTCTTACAAATATCTTTCAAGACGTGGGTTCTCCTTATGAGTTAATAAGTTTTAGTCTCGGATACTTTCTGGCTTGACCTGTACCATTATACTTATAGCTTAATGATAACATTCCACTAATTGACTTTGAAGCTCAGGCAGCCTGAGCTGTGAAATATAATTTTAAATGCTGTATTATGCAGTAAAAAGTGTACCCAATTGTAACGTTTTATAAAATGTTTCAAATGCTGAGACTAAATTACAAAAAAAACATTAATTGCACCTAGCATAACAGGAGCTCATATTAATTTTCTACTTTGATATTCGGAAAGGAAAATCCCTGTAAATCTCTGACAGATGTTTAATTAAAAATTAAAAAATAATAAGAAGATTAAAAAAAATCAAGGAAGTTTTTTTTTTTAATATCTTGCTCTAAAACTTCAGCATCGTTCCAAAAAAAAATTTTTTTTATTGAATTTTCTTAGATAAGATAGTTTTAGAATAACGAAAGATGTCATACAAGTATAAAAATAAAGAACCGTAATTTCATTCCGTGTCGTAAATACAATAAAATCTAGCACCAGGAAATTAAAATATGCCACATGCGAATAAAAAAATGCTGTCATTAGGTTTACAAACCTTTTTCAGAACATGGGTTCTCCTTATGAGTAAATTAATTTTTGTCCCGGATTCTTTCTGGCTTGATCTATATCATTATACTTTGCCTAATGATAATAGTACACTGATTGACTTTGATTCTCAGTCAACCTGCATTGTGAAATGTAATTTAAAATTCTGTATCATGCAATAATACGTAATGATAATGTTTGATAAAATATTTTAAATGCTCGGATTAAAATACAAAGTGCCATTAATTGAAACAAGCATAACAGCAGCAGATTTAAAAATTTCTTCTTTGATATTCGAAAACTAATTCTCTATGAATTTCTGATATATTTCTAATTAAAAATAAAATAATATTATTAATAATAAGATTAAAAATCTTCATGGATTTTTTTTTTTTTTTAAATTAATATCTTGCACTAAAACTTCAGCATCGTGTCAAAAGGATGTTTCTAAAATGAATTATCTTATATAAAATCGTTTTAGAATAACAAAAGATGTTCCAAAAGTTTAAAAATATAGAACCGTAATTCCATTCCATGTCGTAATTTAATAAAATCTAACACCAGGAAATTTAAATATGCCATATACGAGTCCAAAAATGCAATCAATGGGCTTACAAACATCTTTCAAGACGTAGGTTCTCCTTATGAGTTAATACGTTTTCGCCCGGGATTCTTCTGGCTTGGCCTATATCATTATACTTGGTTTAATGATAATAGCCCACTAATTAGCTTTGCAGCTCAGTTAGTCTACATTATGAAATGTAATTTTAAATTCTGTATTATTGCAGTAATATGTCTCGCTAATGGTAATGTTTCATAAAATATTTTAAATGTTGAGACTAAAACAGAAAGAGCTATTAATTGAAACAAGCATAACAGCACTTGATTTAAATTTTCAACTTCCATACTCGGGAAGGAAACTAGGAATTACCTGTGAAAAGCAGAAGTTTAGAAGTAGTTTTGGCTCAAAATAATTCCAACGGTTGAAAGAAATTGAGGAAAATTGTTAGAATTATATAGAATGATATTATTTTCATGAAGGGGAATGATCTTTAAACATGTTGTGGTCAATTTGTGACTGACAGGTTTACTAAATTCTAGGAAACTTTCAATAACTTTAACATGCATTTTTAACATAGAATATAACGCTTAAATAATATTTTCGACGGAAAAAATGAAGGCAATGACCAATATGTCACTATGTATATGTAAATAAAGATTTGATGTTTAGATTTTTTTTTTCTAGAGTTATAACAAATATCCCCAAATGTATGTTGTATATTTACATAAAACTGAAATGATGAAGGATACTTTCAATAATTTTAACCTGCATTTTTAACATAGAATATAACATAGTTAAAAAGTGTTTATGAATTCGGTTTGTTTATCCGTACTCTAACTCGCGTAAATATACTCGGATTGCCATGTAATTGATATACGTGATTGAGGATTGCAATAGCATGTTCGGTATTGAAAATGAAGTATGTAGCACTTGTACTTTGTTTGCAGAGGCATTCAAAAGAATGCTGTTACATTATGGTCTATGAGGAAAAATCTTTGCAGTGTATTTTAATGATGTTACTCTATTTCATATTATATAATAAAATTGATGTACATACTAATGTTTATTACAATATATCTTTTGTATAATACGATGTACTTTATCGTTCATTTACAGGGACAAACGAAAGATTTCGGATACAGTAATGTATCTGAAGTATTGTCTATAAGCGATAATTGCTGAAGATGCTCTTTCAGTTAGGTATGCGTGTAACTAAATTTTTGCATACTATGTGGTATGTATTAATGCTATAAATCATGTACAGGAATCAATAAATCATATCTGTCTGTATGTCTATAAACGCTCTATCTCCCGAACAAATTGAGATAGAGACTTGAAATTTGGTATGTACTTAGTATGTAATAATGAAAAGAAGCTTATTGAATTTCAGTAACCTCGATTACCCGGAACTATTTTTTTAGGATTCTCGAAATATTCGTTCTGATAACGGTATATAAAAAATTTCGAAATTGTTTAGTTTAAGGAGTGAATATAAAAGACAATAAAAAAATATAAATTTTGCATAAACAATGAAGTCGATCGGATAATGAGTTGCCGAGATATTTGTAATCCTATTTTCCACGCTCTTCTATTTTTCATGACCCTGTATTTTATTCAAATTTCAATTCAAAGATATATTTTAATTGGAAATTATATACTTAATCCGACGCAGTAAATTCTTAGTTATTATGATTATTAATCATTTTGGAGTTATAAGGATGTTTCTTTTACGCAATTCAGTAATGGAGCATTTAAAGTTTATGGCGTCATCAAGCCAGGATTTATTCGCATTGCAATGCATTTTATAAATAGTTTACACATGTCTTATTTTCATATTTTATATTATGCATATCCATGAAGTGTAAGTATTACGGTGACCCCCAGCGAGTAGTTTTTATATGCAACAATTTTTGCAGGATAAGACAAGATAGTGAAAAGGTTGCAATAGATTCTATTACTCCAGCAGAAGCATTAGTAACTTTTTACTACTTTCTAACGTAGTTAAAAAGTGTTCATGAATTACTCGTATATGTCTGCCGCCTGTTTGCTATCTGTCCGTGCTCTAATCGGCATAACTTCCATTACAATATGATCTATATAAAAAAAGCGTTTGCGACGCGTTTTAATGATGTTAGGTATCTTCAAATACAATGTAGTTGATACGGTTCGCTAAACGTGCTATTACATGTGATAATTTGAAGCGACACAAATTGAAGCGACTCGTCAGCTTTCCAAGCATTTCATTGGCTGTTCCAGGAAAGGCTTTTCCCTCGTCAGTTTTCCAAGCATTTCATTGGCTGTTCTGGGCGATATTAATAGGATGTAAAAGGTGGAAGCACCACAGGTGACAAAATTGCCCCGACAATAAAAAGTTGCTTGGTTTTCGCGTAACTGTTTTGTAGACATAGGTTAACATGGGTGTCGCCTGGAAGTAGCGGCGACTTGATGCCTCTATTACATTGTAATAGCACTTTAAGGTGTACTGAAACTTCTTTTATACAGATTATCGAATCCATAGCATTTACAGTTCATTAGTTCATTTACAGAGACACACAAAAACAATTCAGTTACAGGATGGACTATGATCGATGCATTTTCAGCTGTGATATGTATTTTTAAACTTAACTAAGTTTTAGTATATTACGTGGTGTGTATAATTCTGCAAATTACATACAGGGCCGCACGAAAGAATTCCGACATGTTACCGAATATCCACAGCAACTGCAAAAAACGAATGTTTAATGCGTTATATGTTTTTTAATTTTTTCTTAGTTTTTTAAAGTTCTTAGCAATAGTCTGCTAGTATGGAAAAGTGTTTCGTAATATATGACGGATGCATGATTTTTTGTTATACTTTTTTAGGTGAATTCCCGAGAGTAAAAATAACGAAATTTCATTTAATTTCTTATTAGTTTTGAGCTGTTATAAATGTTTTTTAAGACTATCATAAACCTTAAAAAATGTTTAAAAGTCAATTACTTGTATGATACATTAGTTATTTTTAAAAACACAAAATGTTTGACAAATGTTTTCTGCATTATATTAAGATGAGAAGAAGCAATAATATTTGATTATTTTTTAAATCATCAATTCTCCTTCTGTTCAGGGTGTAAATAAAAACTCACATTATATATATTTTTTTCAGATGTAACATTCTTTTGGTTGATTATCATATGCATTTTGCACCAGAATAAAATGATTCAATGGATTTTTCTTTTATATTTGTATGTTTACATCCTTTTTGGATGTAAGCCAGGAAGGCTGATATAAATATATTTCTTTTACAGCATGGATATAAAGATAGTTTTCTCCCAAAAATGAAACATATATGTTTCAAATGATTAAGACGGCTAAAGTGATAAAAAGTCTTTTAAATCTTTTAGATAATAAATTTAAAATTGTTCTGCAATTTTTTTATATTTAAAGTAATTAGTCAAAGCTTGTATTAAGATGTTTGTTTAATATTAATTGGGATGTGACAAGAAGTATAAGTACAGATAAGCAACTCAATAAATCACAAATGAAAACAAAATCGTCGATTTTTTTTAAAACATAACAGGAAAGACTGTAGTAACTGATGCAATATCTTACAAGCTCCAGTTAGCATCTAATACTCTTAAATTTGTTTTATAAAATAAACTGAGAGACTCACTATAAAGATAGATATATATACAGGGTTTCCGCAAGTTTTGTCCACACATATTAACTTCAAAACGACGACAGGTATCGTCATGGATTTTGTGTCTAGACATAACAAAGTCACTACACTGTAAAAAAGGACAAATGTTTCTTAATCTAGGAAAATAATATGTATAACCACTAATGAAAATATACAATAACCTCATCCGATTTACCCACGATTCCGAAAAGCGTATTTTATTATTGAAACCTCAGAAAACTAATAAATGTGCGAGATTTAAAGACTTATTTGCTAAAACTAACTTTCTTTTGCTGCCAATGGTTACAGGAAACGTTTCCGAGTTGTCTTTATACAATGATGTCCAGAAATGAAGGAGCAGTGACCAATTTCGCAAATCGTGAGGAAATGCCCGAAATGCCCTTGAACTTTGAGGATGTAAAGAACATGTTTGACTTCATGTTTTTCAGCGAAGATTTTGTCGCGAGGACAATCAGGGGGGGGGGGTGCATAATAATAATTTTAATAATAAAATAACATTTTCGATCACTCAAGTAACAGAAATGGCTAAAAATGGTCTGTCACTGTAGCAAATGACTATGTAGGTCCTGTTCAACATTTGTGTGCATATCTGTAAGCATAGCACGTATATTCGTGAAGATGTTAACGTTTCAGTGAAATATTCAAAAGGTTTTTTTTTTTATTTTAGAGTTTTCAACCGAATTTAACCCTGCTATCCAAAAACTTGACAAAAAATCGTAGACATAGTACACTGTGATTAAAATATTAATCGATTGAATATTTGATGAGATGTAGGTATTTTTATGAAATAAATTTTTAACTGCGCATATGCGAACTATAGCAAAGATTTTTTGTCATGATTTGGTTGTCAATACTATAGGGCAACTCCTATAAATAGACCAGTGAAATATCGTGGAAACTCAAAAAGTTACAGCAATAATTGATAAATGGAAAAGGATATTCCATAGGATTATGTGGGATTTCCTCCTCAATTTAGGATGCTGTCAATTCTTAATCAAACATTTCAGTTGCATAACTGAGGTTCCAAGCATAGGTTCCAAAATAATACTAATTTTAATGTTATTGTTGATAATTTAACATGTTTGTCTGTAAAATGTGTTTGCTGAACATGAAAGTGTTTACTTGATAGTTGATGGCATCCGAAAAACCTATAGTCAAAAATCAGAAAACTGATTAGTACGCTGTAAGAACCACTCGGAAACGTGTCCGAAAATCAGTGTCAGTAAAAGAAAATTTGTGCTTATGTACGTTTCTTTAATTATCGAGATTATATTATCGCCTGAGGTTTCTAAAAATAAAGAACAATTTTCAAATTTGTGGGTAACTAGGGAGAGGTTATTGCATATTATTTTCGTGGTTATATTATAACTTTCTAGAAATATTTGTCTTTTTTATAGTGTATGCAGTAGGTGATGGGACATCTTACAGCGTTAGAAAATGCTTTTTCTTAGCATTCTCATTCATTAAAGTGAAAGTTGCACTTATAGTTATGTTCTGCATGATTCTCTGAATGCATATTAAACGAATTTTTCATAGTTTTAACAGAATAAAAAGTATGATTTGCTGATGAAAATATCTCTACCATCATGAAAATGGCTCTGCGGCGATCCGTCTATCTTTGAACAAAAATGACGGGCATTTCGTCAATGTCCAATCTTTCTCTTTTGTAGGATCTCTATCTCATCGCAGAGCGCATACCCACTTTAATAGACACCATGGCTAAAGTTGCCGCCGTTTTGAAGTTAATGGGGGTTACAGTATTTTTTATGGCACCCTGTATTTAAAATGTTCTCGTAATTTATGTTTAGCTAGTTCGTTCATAATATCCGTAACGCCACCAATTTTATACTTTTGCTGCATATAGTAACAAAAGAAGAGAGTTTGTCTGTCTGTGTATGTGTCTGTGTGTGTACGATGGCTAGGGAAATTTACTGCACGTAGCTGTCTAAATATTTGGGTGAGGATAGTCCAAAGCAGAGTCGCTTGCGTCTCAGATTTTTTAGTTTTTGATAATTAGATGATATATTAGTTAAACCCCACAATTAAAGTTCTGCACAACACTAGTAAAAGGTTGTTGACTCACTAATCTAGGAGTTTGTTTGAATTTTTACCTTTCATTTATTACAGGGTGTGGAAGAAGTTTTGGAAGCATATAAAATCCATTATTTTCAAGAAAACCGTAAATGTCAACAATTTATTAACAAATATATTAAGTTTAACATGTAAATAATAGAAATGCAGATTAGATCTCAAAGTATCCGCCTTTTCTTTTTATGCATGCCCTTTGCCGTTTTAGGACATAATTGATTGCGGCTTGAAGTATCTCAGCTGGAAAATTAGTCCATTCCTTAATCAATTTTGCTGTCATACACTGTTAAAAATAAATCCTGAAATTCACGGTAAAACTACTGGCAGCAAAGTAGCCGGACATTTTCCGTTCCGTTAGTAGATTTTCCGTTTTGAAAGATAAAAGAAGGACAAACTCCGTTTGCAGAAGCGGTAACTTTCCGTTAACGATCTCAGAAATCACGGAAATATACCTGGCAGCACTGGCAGGAAAGGAAATTATCCGTAAAGAATACACTCGGCTTTTAAAAAATTACCTCTTTACATGTGCTGCCATCTGTCGACTATGACCATTGTGGGAGTATTTACGATCTGATATACTTGAAGAATATTTTCCGGCCGACATCGGGTTTGAACCAGGGATGACCACGTCTCGAGTCAAGTGTCTTGCCCGTTAGACCAGTGGGCGCTTGTTAGAGTAGCAGTTTTAAAGGATGATATGGGGTTTTTCAAAATGGCGGCTTAGAACTTGGAAGCTTGGTAATTTTGAAGTTAATAGCGGGGAGATTTCGTTATGAGATGATGTTCATGTTTTAAAATTGTAATATTAGTAGAGGATAAAAATATGAATTATATATATTCTTAATTTGATTGTTAGATGTAAAATATGAATGTTATATTTTGAAATAAATTCGATAAAAAATGTTTGCTTTTTTGAGAAAATCGATTTTTTTTTTCAACTATTATATATTTTTAAAATGTGTTCGCTTAGAATATATTTTCAGTGCGAGTGCTTTTTATTACTTTAAAAAATAAATTTCGAATAATTTTAAATGAATGAGAAAACTGTTATTATTATTATTATTTTTTATTCGAAAGCATTATTAATTATTATTTTTTTTATTATTAAAATCGATTTTTTTTTTTTACTTAATTTAACTTATTATATATTTAACTTAATGTATATTTTTTAATCTGTTTGTTTAGAATTTATTATCATTATAATTATTATTATTATTAATATATTATTAAGTGCAAATATTTTCTTATATCTTTAAAAAATAAATTGCAAATAATTTTAAAAGTAACAATTTTCCCAATCTTAATGGGAAAATTGTTACTTTTTTTAATTCCAAAGCACTATTTTGTTATTTTAAATAAACTCGAAATTTTAAGTTATTGAATTTTTAGTTTTTCTGTGCAGCAACATGTCAGTTTAAAAAAAAAAATTTAAACATGCAGCAGATAACGGAATATCTCCGTTGGCCCCTTTCGTCTCCGTCCGTTCTGTTGTTTTCAGGAAATATGAGAAAATTTTCTGTTTTTTAACGGAAAATACCCTTTTATCGCCAAAAGGGACTTTTTCTGTGAAATTCAGGAAAAAAAATACCCGTGAATTTCAGATTATTTTTAACAGTGTACCATCCAAACTTTGATGGGAAGTAGCCAATACCTTTGCCTTCAGAATTTCCCACATGGAAAAATCTATTGGATTGATGTTGTGCTATTCATCGGGAGAAATGAAGTCAATGTTCTCCAGCCCTAAGCCAGTCAAGAGTCTTGCGCGCGCGCGCGATGGGTAGAAGCAGAGTCTTGCTGTAATACCCAATTTCGTTCAAAAAAGTGTTTTTGAGCAAAAGGCTTGAGCCTTTTCTGCAAAATATCGTCCTGATAGTGTTGTTGATTGAGCCATCCAAAACTTTTTCCGCATCCTGTACAAGAGAATTGTTAAGTTTCGAATTATTGCTACGTTTATGTAGTCGCAAATTTTCACTGAAGGCTTTTACTTGTATTTTATGCTAATTCTGGGCAACATATGTTACAAAAGTGCCAAAATTCACCACGCAGCACAGGTTGTTGACCTATCACTGACAGCTTGTGGAAACCGTTGGGAAATACTAGGGTTGAGAATGGTATGGTTGGGAAATAGTTGGGAAACGATAGGTCCAGAGACTCCTCTAATTTGGAGCGTTTCTGAGCAGTTAACCGTTGGACCACTGATAGGCCTTTGTTGGCAAATCGTTTGTTGGCCATGGTACAGTAAGGTGGACATTTCTTATTGTGGGCCTTCGTGAGACAATAATTAGCCAATGTTGTCCCAACCACTTTGTGGTACTTGGGTCCCATTGTTGACAGATCTGCCGCGAAAATGTTTTTGGGTGGTCTTTCTTTACACGCTTTTATTTAACTTTGTTGGTTATATGTCTGTAGGGACATGTGTCTATATCAAACCTTGCACTTTATTTTTGACAATTCCCTTCACCCGAATTTTCACAAATTTTGCACACATTGTCGATGATAACGAAATATTCATGTATTTTCAGCGTCGTACGTCATCAGGGGGTAGGCTCCAGGGACAAAAAGATACTTTTACGTTTTCATTTAAATCATTAAAATCTTTTGATTGCATTCTTCGTTGACGACAATGCGTAATCAAGCATTTTTAGGGCCGTATTGAATCAAGGGTAAGTCCCACACTGTAAAACATTTGGTGTAAAGTTCCTGCAAAAAACTTGTGGCACCTTTTTGCCACAGGTTTTCCCACGAATTTCCCCAAAGAAATGCCAGGAAACTTACACAAGTCAGTTACACATAAAACATGTGGAACTTTACACAGATCACTGATAACTCTTTTACAATAATTCCGAAAATTTACACAAAAGTTCAAAAGTATACCTGAGAAAACTAAGGAATGTTACACACAAAACATATGGAACGTTTCACAGTTGATCAGTAAATTCCACTTTCTCAAGTATTTCAGAACGATACGCAACATTGTGAAAGATGTTATACCAGATTTCTCGGTATTCTCGGATCAGCAGAAACAATCCGAGAAAACCCAGGAATGTTACACAGTAAACGTCAGAAACATTACGCAGATTTTTTACATTGCAAGGTCAAAAGCATTCTTATGCGTTTTAAACTAAAATCACATATTTAATGAACCGATTTTGTTCAAATTTCTTTGTCAATGACAATGCATATTCAAGTATTTTTAGGGCCGCATTTTATCAGAGGGAAGGTCCAAGGGCAAAAACATTCTTCTACGATTTTGATTGAAATCACGTATCTAATGAACTCATTGTTTTTTCCAATTTTGCTCAGAAGTTCTTTGTCGATGACAATGCATATTCAAATATTTTCAGGGTCGTATTTCATCAGAGGGAAGGGTCCAAGGGCAAAAACGACATTTTACGTTTTTTATTGAAATCACGCATTTAACGAACCGCTTTTATTCAAATTTTTCACACAAGTTCTTTAGTCGATGACAATGCGCATTCAAGTATTTTCAGGGCCGTATTTCATCAGAGGACAGGTCCAAAGGCAAAAACATATTTTTTGCATTTTTAATTGAAATTACGTATTTAAAGAACCGATTTTTTTTTTAAGTTTGCACACAAGTTTATTATCGATGACTATGCAGTATTATTTAAATAACCTTACTGCATGATGGGGTAGTATTCACAAGTCAATCTACACTTTTACCTTTTTTGATTAAAATCATATTAAATTGTAGAATAAAACCATGTTATTTTTTGTTTTGTTTTTGTATCTTTATTAACTTCCCTTTTGTATCTTTATTAACAGAACCCAATTTTATAGCATTCCGGTTTTAACAACCGGATTTAACAAAACATAGGACTTAAAGTAACGTTCGTTTATTTATGAGAATTCCGAAGATTTTTCTTTCTTTTATCGTTCATTTCAACGCATATAAATAACATTACTATTTCCTGTTCTTCTTTTAATTAATATAAGTTGGATAGTCTCCTGTCGAATTAATTATTAACCCTATAAAATCTCAAACAAAATTACTGTTAATGATAATTGTTGAAAAGAATATGATAATTTATTTTTTACATACCGAGCAGTATTTTAATCAAGTAATTAAAAATGATTTTTACTTTCAAGGCACCTAATGTGCAAAAAAATATTTATTTATATGCCATAAAACATATTGCTACTATCATTAATTACATATTTTGCATCAGCAAAAGTACATTCTTGAGATTCGAGAAAACCATAAAGTTTAGCTTTTATTTCTGTTTTACGATAAAAAAATATTTCATTTCACAAATAATAAGTAACAATAAAAATATGAATACAATGCGTTTTTAATGTTCTTAAGAGTGTTTATACTTTTGTTTTGTTTTAGTTTTAGTTTTAGATTTTTTTCTTTTTTCTCTTTGAATACTTTAAACGCGTTTGTATTCTGTGAAAATCCCATAAAATCAACCCGCGAGATTATTTCCACGGGTAAAATGGTTTCTGAAAATATTCCGATAAAAATTTGCATTAAATAATGATTTTGAATATTTTGCGTAAGTGGTTACAAAAATCGATTTAACCTTATAGATGTATGTTTTTTATTTTCTTTATTTCCTTATACTTTAGACTTTTTTTCTTTTGTTGATTTGTTATCTATTCTATTCATGATTTTTTTCTAGTTAAAAGTTTCATTTTATTTAGAATTTTTTTTTTTTTTTTTTTTTTTTTTTTTTATTCTACAAAATTTTCTAAATGCGGAATTATTACAGTAAAATATCTGCAAAAGGGAAACTCTATAGAACGGAATCATACTGTAAATTAAATATGTTTATGACCCAGGCGAAAAGAATGGCCCCTTTCAATTTCGTTTTAAGGTTTCAGGAAACGTTTCCGAGTAAGTATACATTTTCATGTTCAAAAAACATATTTTAAAGACAAATGTTATACCTAAAAACTTATATTTCGGTTTGAGAAAACTGATTAATACATTATAATAAAAAGGAAAACTGCCCAGTTAAACTGAGGGCATTGAGCTCACAGGCTATTCACACTAATTGTATATTATACTCTTATTTCAAAGAATTTGAAATATGCCCCTCAAAAAATAAAGAAATCAACAGTATATTAAGGGGCGGTGTCATCCCACCGTTACCCCCCTCATAGTTAACTAATGAACCCCTTAAACTAATCAAGGAAGTCTCTATTTACAATGAATATATATACAAAATTTGAAGAAAATAGGATCATTCTGCATGAAAAACCCATTTATCTAAATTAAGCGGGGATTAGCCCCCCCTTTCCCCCTTTATACTTAACCAATGAACCCCCAAAACTATTCAGAGAAGCGCATTATTACAATGAACCTATATACAAAATTTGAAGAAAGTCGGATAATTCTGCATGAAAAACCCATTTATCTAAATTAAGGGGGGATTAGCCCCCATTACCCCCTTTATACTTAACCAATAAACCCCCAAAACTATTCAGAGAAGCGCATCATCATAATGAACCTATATACAAAATTTGAAGAAAATCGGATAATTCTGCATGAAAAACTCATTTATCTAAATTAGGGGGAGGGTTATCCCCCCCCTTTCCCCCTTTATACTTAACCAATGAACCCCCAAAACTATTGACAGAAGCGCATTATCAAAATGAACCTATATACAAAGTTGGAAGAAAATGGGATAATTCTGCATGAAAAACCCATTTATCTAAATTATGGGTGGTCAGCCCCCCTTTTCCCCCCTTTATGCTTAACCAATGAACCTCCAAAACTAATCAGGGAAACGCCTTATCACAAGGAACGTATAAACAAAATTTAAAGTAAAACGGTTAGTTCTATCAAGAGTTATCGCGTTACGTACATACATACATACGTACATACATACGTACGTACGTACATACAGAACCGGCGGGCACATAAGCTCTCAGGCTTTGATAGCCTGTGAGCTAAAAAGTACTCGGACACGTTTCCGAAAATCAGTAGCAGGAAAAGAAACCTTGTTTTTACAAATGCTTCTTTAAATCTCTAATATATATTGATTTCTGAGGTTTCTACAGATAAAAAACTCTTTTAGGAGTCGTTGGAAACTTGGAAGAGGTTATTGTTAACAAAAAATATACTATATATCCCAGGGGCAAATTTTCTATATAGACACTAACTTATTTCATATATTTTTCTTTTTGAAAATCATACGAAACATAGTAGTTATTTATATTTTCCCATAATATTTAATTTTATCTACAGAAATTTTATACAATTACATCATTTAGTAGAAGTAATTCATCGGTAATATTTACGTGAATGTGAAAGAAAATTATGCATTTTGAGTGTAGGTTTTTGCGCTGTCTTGCTGATTTTTAGGTGCGTTCATAATTATATAATTACGTAGCACATATATTCATCGTCTGGTCCGTCCGTCTGTCCGCATATAACAGCGCAAGAAAAAAATATGTATATATATATATTTTTTTTATCGGAAAATTTAATATTAAATAAAGCAAATCTTCTGTCGTGGTACGAAAAATGCAAAACTCTTGGCTTAATATTGTTCTAAAAAGAACGAAAAAAAAATTCCACTTTTTTTTTTTTTATCGAAAAGTTAATATTAAAAAAAGTAAATCTGCTGTCGTGATAACGAAAAATGCAAAACTCTAGGCTTAATATAATTTTGAAAAAAATTCTACGCATTTTTTTTCGAAACGTTAATATAAAAAAAGTGGGTAAGTGTGATCGAAGATCACACAATGGGTTTCGTTTAATAGTCTTTTCAAAACACTTTATCCTTTCTTTAATAAATCCAAAAAAATTTCATTTTCTAACCGGAAAAAAAAAGTTATGTTTTTTATAAAGTAAAACTTTACCGGTCTATTTTTCTCGTTTTATCGAAAATCTGAACCGGTCCCGCTATTATACTCTTTCATAATAATATCTGTCATGTGGACTAAATGCGATACTAAAAAAAATATCAATTTCAAAGTTAAACATGTTGTAACCTTCAAAATGTTAAAAATGCCAATATTTCCATAATCGGGTTTTTATCATGATTCCATACGTACCTCAAACTCATATGACGTTATAATCACTTGCTGACGTCCTATCTACTTGTTTACTCTATTACTTATATTGGTACTCTCTTTGTATTCTCAAACATTTGATAAACTCCGTTAAACTTTCAATATGACGTCAGATTAATTTTCTTTTTAATTCTCTAATGACATCATATTAACCTGCTTATTGTAACTTACACATACTCATACTCTTTGTATTATTGAGAAATGTTTGAAATTTTCCATTTTATTACCAACTAGCGGCCCGTCCCGGCTCTGCACGGGTAGACAATGTGTTGACTACAATGTAGGGTAGAGAAGTGTAGGTACTTTAAAAAAGTTGTTCTAAATTGGATAAAAGTGGGAGTGAGACAAAATTGCAGTACTTAGAAATTTTGAAAATTAAAAGCTTGTAAAAATGTGATAAATAATTTTTTCTGTTTATGTGCATATTGAAACTAATAAATAATACACGGCCCATGGGAGGACATAGCAACTATATGTGTTCATGTAGAATGTGTTTTCCTGAATTTCACCCTCCTACCTAAATATGCTGCTGAGATATGGCGAAATGAACCAAAACTTTTGAATGCTCCTTTAACCACCTTCTGGGGCGAATTTCCAAAATCGCCGAAATACATGTTTAACCAATCTTTTAGTAGATTTGTTTTAATTAATATCGCCCTCCTACATAAAAGCTGAGATATGGCGATATGACCTAAACAATTCGACACCCCCCTTAACCACCTTCTGGGGGGAATTTCCAAAATTGCTGAAATACGTGTTTTATTCAAATTTTTAGTAAATTTGTTTTCCTGATTTTCGCGCTCCTAACAAAAACTGCTGCTGAGATATGACGAAAGGATCTAAAACATTCAACCCCCTGGAAATTTCTAAAATCGCTGAAATACGTGTTTAACCAATTTTTTAGTAGATTTTTTTTCCTTAATTTCGCGCTCTTACATAAAACTGCTGCTGAGATATGGCGAAATGACCTAAAACATTCGATCACCCCCTTTAACCACCTTCAGGGGGAGTTTCTAAAATCGTTGAAATACATGTTTAATAATTTTTTTAGTAGATTTGTTTTCCTGATTTTCGCGCTCCTACCTATAACTGCTGCTGAGATATGGCGACATAACATTCGACTACCCTCCTTTAACCCTCTTCTGGGGGAGGGGGATTTCTAAAATCGCTGAAATAGGTTTTTAATCATTTTTAGTAGATTTGTTTTCCTTATTTTCACGCTTCCACCTATAACTGCTGCTGAGATATGGCGAAATGACCTAAAACATTCGATTCCCCCTTTAACCCCCTCCGGGAGGGGAATTTCTAAAATCGCTGAAATACATGTTTAATCATGTTTTTAGTAGATTTGTTTTCCTGATTTTTGCGCTCTTAGGTAAAATTGCTGCTGAGATATGGCAAAATGACCTAAAACATTGCCCCCCCTTTAACCCCCTCCGGGAGGGGAATTTCTAAAATTGCTTAAATACATGTTTAATCCTTTTTTTTTAGTAGATTTGTTTTGCTGATTTTTGCGTTCCTACCTATAACTGCTGCTGAAATATGGCGAAATGACCTAAAACATTCGACCCCCCCCTTAAACCCTCGGGGGGGGGGGGGGTTCTAAAATCGTTGAAGTACGTGTTTAATCATTTTTAGTAGATTTGTTTTCCTCTTTTTTGCGCTTCTATCTGTAACTGCTGCTGAGATATGGCGAAATGACCTGAAACATTTGAACCCCCCTTTAATCCCCTTCTGGGGTTAATTTCTAAAATCGCTGAAATAGGTGTTTAATCATTTTTTCAGTAGATTTGTTTTCCTGATTTTCGCGCTCCTACGTATAACGGCTGCTGAGATACGGCGAAATGACGTAAAACATTCGAACCCCCCTTTAACCCCGTTCGGTGGGGAAATTTTCAAAAATCCCTTCTTATTGCTTGCCTTGGCCATAACAGCAACCTACAGTCCAAATTACGTGAACCTGACCTTAGTAGTTTCGGCTGGTCGTTGATGAGTCAGTCAGTCACCGTTTCCTCTTTATATAATAGTATAGATATGATGTCATATTAATCTTTTTTTCAATTGGTGAAACTTTTTATTTCATTTTCATTTTTCACGTGGAAATCTTTCAATAGAAAATTAATTATTGTAGAAAGAATTTTTTGGGGGATTTTTAATTGTTGGCAGCTGCTATAACGAAAAATATTTAAATTTAATAAGAAAAGGCTGTTAGATTTTTTTATTTTTTTTATCTCTGTATATTAAAATAATACGATTTTTTTTAATTTTATGATTTTCAGCTTCATAATAGGTATTCAGCTATAAGTACACAAAATTTCAACTCTGTAAGTTATATAGTTTCTGAGAACCGGCTCTGTGACGGACACACACAGTAGCGGGACGAATAGGATTTCGTGAGATAAATGAAACCCTAAAAAGTAAATCTTCTGTCGTGGTAACGAAAAATGCAAAACTCTAGGATGAATATGGTTTTAAAAAGAACGAAGAAAATTCTACGTATTTTTTTGTCGAAAAGTTTATATTATAAAA
Organism: Maratus michaelseni; assembly: GCA_963931845.1. Taxonomy (NCBI): domain Eukaryota; kingdom Metazoa; phylum Arthropoda; class Arachnida; order Araneae; family Salticidae; genus Maratus; species Maratus michaelseni. The sequence goes on along the minus strand of OZ007590.1, from coordinate 365,893,519 downwards.
AGTAAATCTTCTGTCGTGTAACTAAAAACATTTTAATTTTCATACATAAAAAATTCACAAACACAGTGTTTCTATCTATATGTGTGTGTGTGTTTGTGTGTGTTTGTGTGTTTCTTTAAGAGAGTTCGGGAAGTCGAGTGAAATCATTCCAGATTTTTCCCCTTTATTCGGCATACATAACAGCATAAAGCTCATTTTGTGCATAAGCTCACTTAGATATGAAACAGAGAAATATGCACAAATGTTTTTATGTTTAATATTTTGAGATGAATACAAGGTTTTCAGTGACTTATACGCATACGAAAGAAGGGAAAATGCAAAACTCTAGGCTTAATGTGGTTTTAAAAAGAACGAAAAAAGAAAAATCCACGCATATTTTGCATGTGCCACGCATTTGAAAAGTTAATATATAAAAAAAAGTGAATCTTCTGTCGTGGTAACTAAAATATTTAAATTTTCATACATAAAAATTTACGCAAAAAACAGTTTAATGATTTTGCTCACGAAAATAACTGAAATGAACGGGTGAAAAGCCACAGACGAAAAAAATCTTCACTTAACTTCACTTCACTTCACTTCACTTCATCCCACTATCAGATATCAGGAACATTAAATAATTTATTTCCTTGGCTTTTATCGACAGAAGAAACGATTACATCCACATTTAAAAGCAATTTATGATCCCGTCAAATATTATCAGTTTGCAGATAAGTTAGGTAGGGTTTTCAATTTTTTTTTCGTAGCCGCGCAACTTTAAAATTTTGATTTCATATGCTAGAAATATGTAGTTAAAATTTGAGCCGATGAAAAATATTTCAATATTTTGATAATTTTTAGAGTGTTATAATCTCTTATCCCTTCAAAAGTTGTATTATTTTCAAATTTAACTTTTAATTACATAAGTATGTGAGAAGTTGCATAGATTTTAGTGTTAAAATTTTAGTTTCTTTTGCACTTTCGGATAATTGGTGTTTTATTTATTTTCCAAACACATATTATAGGCAAAGTATTGTAATAATGATAAAACAAACTATATGTTCAGATATATTGGTATGTTTTTACGTTTTGAGGTCCTCTGAATCCGATTTTGGTATTTTTACAAAGATTCCGAATGTATATGTCGTTATTTTCTTACGATTTCAGGTCACTAGCGATCGCTTTTAGTGGTTTTTACGATATGTATAGGCCAAAAACAGAAGAAAAGAAAAAGAACAGACCCTAGCTGCAATCCAATATTGCAATAATTGGAAATATTTTCAATAAAACAATAATATTGGATAAATGTTGGCTTTGCATTGGAAACGCCGATATTTTATAATATTGAGTATATATTGGAAATAGTTCTAATAAAATAAATTGTACAAATATTGGCAACAAGCGCTGTGAAATTTCATATTTTTTTCTTTCAAGGTATTATTAACCATGATTTTTACTGTTTACATTATAAAATGATTTACTAATTAAATTGGCGCAATACTGACTTACGCATATTAACAAAATATAAACATCCTTATTTTGGGGCAATATTTCATGACAATATTGATTCCAAATTGGTTCAATATTGGCTAAATATGGTCAAAACGTAAACATTCCAATATTGGGACTTTCTTTCATGCCAATATAACACTGATGCACCAAACTTTAGACAAGAAATAGCCAATATTGGGAAAATATCGGTTGGCTGCCGTGGTTGTATACATTTTAATCTCCAAGTTGTCAGAGAAAAAAAAAGCGGAAAGAGTTCGCTTGAAAATTATGTTTTTTTCAATTAGTGTAAAAAATAAATAAATAAATAAATAGATAAATTAGCTTAGGGTTTATCTTCATACTAAAATTTTCAATACGAACATTTAAATTTGGCATCACATTTGGCTTTTTTTGTAAAATTTACCGAAAAAACCACAACTTCCAAAAAGCCATGACTTCCAAAAGGGAAGTCATGTTATTCAGTCAAATAGTTTAGGAATTATGAAAGTTTAAAGTTTGCAATCGCTAATATTACATTTATTTGTAATCATCAGAAAATAGATTGCATTACGGGTAGTTTTTAAAGCGCAACTCAAAAATTATTTGTGGGGATGAGTTATAATTTTGGATTTGCATATTTAAAGAAAAAAGATTTCTGTTATAAAAAATATCATCGGTTACATTTGATATTGTTTTCGATAATTAAAGCGGTATTAAAAAAATATATTTATTTTTCCACGCTCAATAACTCAAAAATTTGAGACACATTTTTAGACTCATTTTTAAAAGTAAAAACATGAAATTGGGCGGCGTGACTTATGAAGAGATTTATAAGGGACCTATGTTTTTATTTTTCGTTCAATTAATTAGAAATTGATTTACAAACAATTACTATTTTCGCAGTACGATAATTTTTTTTTGTTTCCAGCGCTATCGCTTCGGGAAATTCGGTTCAAAATGTCCACTTTGACAGCATTTTTTGAAATATATTCTGCCTTTATAAAAAAAATCGAGACAATACGGACATCATAAAGTTTCTGAATAAGAGAACCTGCCAATTGGATGCATTTTAGAACAAAAATGAATTTAAAAATGTGTCTCAAAATAAGCAGTTTGGATTTGAATACACCCTTAATTTCAAAAAGTATATATTTTCGAAATAAATTTTCTAAAAAATTATGGAATGTAACTATGATGTCTTGAATATTAATTAAAATATGTAAGAACACATATTTAATAAATGTGGACGAGTGAAATATACATATTCAATTACGTTTCACTAACACAATATGTAAAATCACGACAACAATACATAACTATTCTTTATTCAGAAGCTGCTTACAGTAATATACAATACTGAAATAGATGACGCTAACGAACAGACACATTTTAAATTTTTAATGCTGCCATCTAGAGTGTTTTAACTGAAGGACAAACACCATAGTTACCAATGGATTTTTTTTTACAAAAATCGATTTCTAGGAACTTCAAATATAGGAATTCAAAATTAGAGCTCATTTCGCCAAGTAGTGCTTGAGTTATATTTAAAAAACCTACTCACATTGAAATCTGTTTTGCGATCGATTACAAATTAATTTTACATTAGGAATTCCAAAGTTTAGAAACCTTCATAATTCCTAAACTACATGAACAAGTGACTTTCTGTTCATATCCTAAGGTAAAAAGTACCGAAAAATTTAAATATTTTGTCAAAATTAGGTGGTTGTATTGAAAATTTTAGAGTTTGGCACAATATCAGTATGAAGACAACCCCCAAAGCTTATTCTTTTAACATAAATTTAAAAAGGGCTTAATTTAAAGTTTAATGGCTATTGAAAGCGTATTATTCTTAAATGGCGTATTGAAAATTTTACAGTTTGGTGCAATAACGGTATGAAGACGACCCCTAAAGCTTATTCTTTTAGCATAAATGGAAAAAGGGCTTAATTTCAAGTGGAATGGCTATTTCAGTTTTTTTACACTACCTTTGAACTCGATAGCGTCCAAATAGTTCATTCGATTGAACTTAAATTGAACAGATATGTTAGTCGCAAGAACTATCGCAAGAACTGTGTAGATTTTCGCACATATCGGCCAACGGGAGTTGTGTTTAAACAGTTTTTAATCCACTTTTAAATCAATTTTAAACCCCTTTTAAACCGATTTTAAACCATCTTGTAACCGTTTCTATAGTTTAAATCAGCAGGTAAATGTGACAGCAAATATCGGATAAATATTGCCGGAATGTAAGCAACCCTCATTGGCATTTCTGGGATTTCAAACAGCCAATTTACATATTTTAAAAAGATACAATATTTCTGTTAACCACGAATTAACACTAAATTAATATACATAAAATTATTACATTTAACTTAGACCTTTCAAACTTTAAAATTTTAAGAGATAAGTTATTTATCGTACCTTTCAATTCCTGATGTTATTGTCTAAGCACTGTGTAAAAGTTACCTTAATTAAACTAGAAAAAATAAAGTTATCAATTCTTTGTTTTGCTAATGCTTTCTCTATTGCTCATTACTTAAAATTGCAAAATATAATTTTCTGCTTTGTGTTAGGAAATATCATTCATCTAACGTTTATTTACTTGCCTGTGTAATTTTACATAAATATGCAAAACTCCCTTGATGAGCTGCGTTAATTAGGAATCAGCTAACAAGTTCTGGAATTAACATTTTCTATGTCGACAAATATTTGAAGTGCCCGAACAGTGAAAGTGCCGTGTACTTAAATATAATTTTATGATGTAACTCATCTTAGATAAACATCCCTTTTTTTCGATACACTAATCTATAATTAGTTCATTAGTTCTGTTTCTAATTTTAATTATTTCATTCGTTAATATTAAAAATGTATTGTCGATCAGGGAAAATATCAGACACCATAAAAAATGAGGCTAATGCGTGACATAAAAAAAGAACCAAATTTTATAGTAATAAAATCGGCGTTATTATTATTTTGTAAGCAATACATCATTTTATTTATATTTATTACGAATGCACTCAAAATTTAAGATAAAATATCCTAAAATAATTACATTAGATATTTTTTAATTTTTGACGAGAAATTCTTTTCTGTCAGACTTTAAAACTTTTGTTAGGAATGGCGAGTCTTTTTGGCCTTTAAACTTTGGAATACACTTAACGTATTCTGAGTTTTAAACTCACAAACAAAGGGTACAAATGTTAGACAGTAAATGGAGAAGGAAATTTTACAGGAAAACGTGACAGAACAGCATTAACATCAACATTAAAATTAATATTATTTTGTCATTCTTGCAAGTATAAATTCAATTACGTAGCTGAAAAGGCTTAATTGAGAACTGATAGCATTCTAAAAAACAATATTCCTGTTTGAGAAAACTGAATAATCTACCCTATGAAAATCCGTGCTCGTATCTATCTATGTAACCGCAAAAACTCAGAAACCACAGGGCACAGGGCTACGAAATTTGGCACACGGGTTGCTGGTAAGGGGCCCATGAACGATTGGGGCAAAAAATTCTAAAATTTTAAATAGTTTTTTTTTTTTTAATGTTTTTGTCGAATTTTTGCCTTTTTTATGTTCAACCCGAATCCTGCGAGATCTAACCAATTCTAAATGTTTATGGCAATGTGAGTTATACATATTACGTACGCCACGCTGAAATACTAAGAAGCTGTAGCAGGTATTACGATAATTATTTTTCCTCGTATGCAAATAACAAGAGATTATTTAATTGCGCTTAATTATTACCCTTTAAAAAATAAAGAAAAACATTTTATCACAAACATCAAAAAATTTTTCATTCTATTTATTTCCTTATTCCAAAGATGTCGTTTTATCATCTGTTGCCATAACAACATGACAAATTAAATTTCATTAAAAAAATGCACAGTAGTAGAAAAATATATTTCTACATATTTGGTTGTACTGATTTTTATTTTTAATTTTGGTTTTAGAATTAAACTCATGAACTCCCGTGCGTAGAACGAGTTAAACAGCTAACTATAAAAACTACCCGGAAACATTTCCGAAAATCAATGGCAGGAACATAAACTTTATTTTCATAAATGTTTCTTTCAGTCTCGAAAATGTATTGGTTTATGTGGCTTTGGCATATATAGAACGCCTTTCTAAATCCCGGGTAAGCTCGGAAGTGCTCATTGTGGTTATATTATATTTTCGTAAATCTTTTTTTTTATAGTGTTTGTTTATTTAATACATGGATAATACTGCATTTGAGTACCGAATAAACACGGTCAAAAAATTTATAATATTAAATTATGATAAACAAAAATTTGATCGCCATCCAAATATGATTAGTGTTTTACAAAATAAAAATAATTTTACGTTCATAACTTTATTACATGCAATATACTAGTTCGACACATATTTTGGCTAATTGCATATTTTTTTCGCTAGATTATTCGTTAATTAAATTACGTAGATGAAACCTTTTAATATAGACAGCGAACGATGATATTCTTTGAAGAGTTTTTCTGTATTTTCTGAGATGAAAATTAATCAAGTAACGTTTTTTGAAAATGCAAAGAATTCTTTAGAAGTTTTTAAATCTTTTTCGTATTGGAAAAAAATATAGCTTCTTGTAATTTATTTTCCCCTTTGTATTAAATTACATTTTTTTTTTTAGTTATTTTAACAAGGTACGCTTTCTTGCGTCATTAAAAACGAAAAAAATCTGTATCTCAATTTGATGATTTTTTTTCTGGTTTTTAAAATAATGTGAACATATGTTGTTGTTTTTTTTAATCTATATTGCGTGCAGGCCGATTACGAAAGATTAACCCATTTGTATTTATAACAGTATAATTATAATAATTTCACATTTGTTTCCGTATAATATTCCATAAGGGAATTAAAACTTCATCAATCAATAAATAAAATAATAAAAATAAAACACATATTTAACAGACATGTAATGGAATTACGCGCTTAAACCACTGAAGCCCTCTAAAAGCGACATTTCAAAATTGAGCAAAAAATACTCAAATCTGAGTATGTCGCATAGTCAAAATGGCTCCGAATCAAAATTATACTCAAGTTTGAAACATATATATAGTCATTTCTGAAAACATGCACACACTCAATAATAAAACATCATGTGCTCCTATTTGAGTAGGTCCATGTTTCAAAAATGAGTATGAACTGACTTCTTATGTGCTCATTTTTGAGTATTTCTATGTTTCAAAAATGAGTTTGAACTGGGCCTAATCATTTTTGAGTATGTCCATGTTTCAAAAATGAGTATGAACTGACAATATTCTGGGTATTTCTGGTATTTCAGAATTGAAAGCATTGGTTCGTCCTATTTGAAACAAAAACTTTAACACAAAATGAAAACATCGATTTACTCAGATTTCAAAGTGTCATTTTTCTGAGTGAACTATCAGAATAAAAAAGGCTGAAGTAAGTAGCGAAATCTTTGGCGATTTTTCGGCTGTCAACTCCTGGCATGCGGCTAATACGAAGTATTGCCTTTAATAATTTTCAAAACTTTACTTGAATACATGATTGCTATTTTTCATATGAAAATGCTTTTCGGTGTTGTTTTTTATAAATTAAAAAAAAAATGTTTTTTACTTATACTCTGTGTTGTAAAACAGTTATTTACTCGAACTATTATCATTCAAATAATTGTTACCGAATATCTGTTTATTCATAATTCAATTGTAATATAGTACTTCGTTTGTAATTTAAGTATTCTTTCTTAGTCACCTTCAGTTATACAGTTGTAAATTGTTATATCACTCAATAATAGAAGGTAAAAGTAAGCTGCGCCGCAGTCGCCCTGGGGTAGAGCCCTGCGTGTAGACGACCACCGAACCCAAGTCCTGGGGGACTTTTATCGCGCCAGTAGATTATAGTAGAAGGTAAGGTTATAGTAGAAGGTAAGGTTATAGTAGAAGGTAAGGTAAAAGCTTCTTACCTTTATCCGTTGAAGTTCTGGTAGATTGTGTATTATACTTCTTGTGTAATCCACGGTGCGTTAACATATTAGTCATTGTATCCATTTGGTTGTGTTGTTGTTATTATCTTTTTTACGACTATTCTTTCTATAGTGTAAATTAAATGAATGAGTAAGTGAAATATTTGTAAAATGATATGTTACATTTCATAGACTTAATTTAACTATTTAATATTAGAAATCATGTACATCACTCTGTTACAGACATTATTTAAGAAATTAATTCTCGCTTTAGGAGAGAGTGAAAAAGATCTCTTTATACATTGAGAATCAAAGTTACACTAATTAAAATAGGAATATAGTCCTTTTTCAGTTCTTGCTCTTGTGAGTCCAGATATCCAGCATGAAGTTCAAAAGTTCAGACTTGCGCAGTTTACGTCATGGAGGTGTTGTGTGATTCAGTCCTACGCGTAAACTAGCATCTTCGGTTTTCTCTTTTCCGAAAGCCTGGGATTATTAAACGGAGGGATAGGTTCACCATACTCTGTACATGCAGTACATATATAATAGAGGAACTTCGGGTATTACGGAATTGTCGGGTAATACGGAATACCAAGGTTTATGTTTGGAAAAGTATTGCCACTAAGCGGCAATAACATTAACTATTCAAGAACGTTTTTGAAATACCCGGCAGAGTAAAGAAGAAAACAGAGATGAAATGCTTATGTTTGAAAATGCGACCCTAAAGTCGGCCCAAACAACTAGCGGCTTACTTTGAAAACCTCTCCCCATCCAATGAATCCAGTCCTTGTTCCACGTGCAGCCTCTCTCCGTCCAATGAAGTCAGTCCTTCTTACACGTGCTGGGATTGTTCGGGTCTAATAAGCTGAGCTATAACAGGCTTCATGTTGCAAGCCGTTTTTACGGTTTACTTCCTCTCTATTATTTCTCTTTACTCTGTGGGAATACCCCCCAGAACGTGCAGTTCGTCGGTCGGCGTCAGGGCGCGTTGTGTGAAAAAATATTTGTTTTACGTCTTAGCAAAGTCTCAGGAGATAATTTTTCAATATTTTTTATTCATTATTAGAAATAATATTTTTAGATTAAAATAAAGCATAATTTACACCGAAATACTAACAGTTTATGATGCAATATTCGTCCAGGCATTCTCGAAACAATATTCAAGTTGAGTTTGAGTTCCGTAAATAAAGAGTTAAGTAGAATTAAATTAATAGAATGAATTTTGAACGAACTAATTTTTTGTATTTTGGAATTTTTATCTTAATTTCTTTTGACTAAAATAATTTTTATATGATATGTCTATTAAGATTTATTTTTTTATTTTATTTTTTCTAAGTAATAAAATGCGATTATTACTCATCTTTCATCTATGTAAAGTAATTAAAAAAATATTAATAAAGTGCAAAATAAAGTAGAAAAATCAGCAACATTCATTTTCTTGCACGGATTATTTTTAAATATAAATGATTCTTTCACATATTTTTTACTACAAATGAACGTGGATAAAGTGTTTGAAGAATATTTATTTAAAAAATATATACACTGCATATATATATATATATATATATAAAATGCATCGCTTTAAACCTTAATTTTTCGACTATTAATGCGTTAAATTCTGAAATTTGAAGACATAGCTTCTTGTACGCTTTCTCATTTCTTTTTTTTTTATATTGACTAACAGCTTAATAACACCCCAAAATAACAAGTCACGGTATAAATATTAATAAATTGATTTTTAATGCACTTAAACTGTTTACGTTTATCTTTTTTAGATTTATACATATTTATCTTCTTTTGATTGCTTTAAAAGGGCTTAATGTTTTCAGAAAATCCCATAAAAACAATCTAGGGCTTTATTTTAAATGCTTAAATTGGTTTTTGAGTGGTTTCAGCTAGGATTTACACGATTTGTTTTTTAGATCTTATATAAGAAGCATAAAAATTATTTTCTACTTTTCCTTCACAATTTTTTTTAATGACGTAATTAATTTTATCTTTCTTCTTTGCAAATATTTTTTAATTCTGAAACAACTGACGAAAATTTTGATTTAAAAAAAAATATTCTGTAGTATTGAAGATTCGAAATTGAAATAGGAAGTTGTGTGTTTAATATAATTTGGTGTTTGTCTGTCTATGATCATTCTTTCTCGAAACTCAATTCAAATTAAGTATCATTTCAATAAATAAACAACGAAATTAAACTGAAACAATAAAATGAATTTTGAAGTAAATAAATTTCAACATTTCTTCTTTTTCTGTATTTTTATTTTAATATATTTAAATTAAAATAATTTTAACTTGATATATATTAATATTTGTTTATCTTTTTATTATTTTTTCTATTTGATAAAACGCAATTATTACTTATTTATCCTCTTTGTAAAGAAATTTTAAAAACCATCTTAATAAAGAGCACCATAAAGACGAACAAAATTCATTATCTTATATGAATTACTTTTTGAAGCTATGTGATTCCTTCAGACACTTTTTTCTCTGATGAATTTGGATATATATTTTAAGAATATTTATTTTAAAAAACTATAAGATGTGAAAAAAAAAAAAAAAAAAAAAAAAAAAAAACGAAAAGAAAGAAAACTACTTGTTGTAAGAATTACCTTTTTCCGTCCGTTATATTAAATTCTGAAAATTGAAGATTTAACTTTTTGTATGCTTTCTCTTTTCTTTTAATTATCTAACAACTTAATAAAAACATAAAATAACAAGTTCGCGTTAAAAATATTAATAGATTTTTAATGTTTTTAAACTGTGTATGCTTTAGTTTTTAGGTTCAGACTTGATATTTTTATTCTTTTGATTGCAATAAAAGAGCTTATGTTTTAGAAAAGTCCCATAAAAACTATCTAGGACCTAGTATTAAATAAGTAAGTTGGTTTTTGAGTGGTTAAAGCTTAGAGTAGCAGAAAATTCTATTTCGTGTATTCCTCCACGTTTTGTTTAATCTACTGATGTAATTAACTTTATTTTTCCCTTTTGTAAATGCTCTTAACGGATAAAATAATGAATATATTTTTTATTGGAAATCCGGATCCGTGTTCGAAATCGGAATAGGAAGTTATGTAGGGGAGATAGGGGATGCATGGGACATTTTCACAAAAATATTTAATTTTAAATATTTTATATAAGTTATTATCAATATTATATATCTCATGTCATACATTAAATGTTTGACTGCATCTTACGTACAATATTTGTTCAAGATTATTATTATACAGATATATAAATTAAATTTAAAAAAAAGTTCTTCTATGTCCCAATCATCCCCACAGCAGGGATGAATGGGACACAAACATTTTCCTCCCCGTATTCAATGTCAAGGACTAAAAGCTGACAAAAATGCCTCCTTGGCAAAAGCTGAGAGGTTATAAATTGTAATATGATCTCCAGGATTATTTGTTAGTCAATGATCTTCGATTCATCTCAGCTTTGCCTTAAAAGGCCCATAAACGGTGGACTGAAGACGATGGTTACAATGAGGATGAAATGTTAAAATAATAATTACCATAAAGTACTAATTTATTAACCTATATAATATTATTTAGTTAATAAATATCTTTTTCAGCATCCTCTAGGGATGAATAAAACAATTCCATTCATCCCATTTGAAATGTTCCAATCATCCCCATGATGCATATATTCAATTGTCAGCCATTTTGTCTCAAAAATTATTTTGTCACAATAGTTAATATGCATTCATTTTAATTACCAATATCGAGCCTTGAAATAAACAACTGCAACATATCTTAATTGTTTATATTGCATAAGATATTTAAGTAACTTCAAATGTAAAAAAAGTTACTTTTAAGCAAAGTTTTCAGGAAATGCAAATTTGAAGAAAACTGAAAACAGCCATGTGCTCTTGCTTTTGGTTCTGAAGCACACTATGGTAGTGGAATCTATGAGGATAGGAAGCAACTAAAAAAAAGTTTATTGCCTGAAATATTGAGAACGTCCCATCCATTCCTTGTCCCATTCATCCCCCATCTCCCCTATTTAATGTAATTTAAGGCTTGGAGCGTATTTGTGTATGAAAATACATAATAAATTTATATCAGGCGTTCTAGAAACTGTATTCGAATTGAGTTTCGGTAATAAATAAATTAGTATGCTGTGACTATCTCAAAAACTTTTTTTATATAAACCAAATCAATTAAATCTACATAATAGTCACAAGTCATGTGACTGAAGAAAACAAACACTGGCTGACTGTTTCGCTTTTTATATGCCAGGCGACCATTTTTACACAAAATTATTTTTCGAAATAAAAGTGCATAAATGTTACATTTTTAAAAAGACAGTTAAAAAAAAACATGTTTGAAAGATGAGTTGCATTTAAATATGTATTGGGTAAGTCCGGGATAGTTGACCAACTTCAGCTCCCCTTCATTTTTTTATAGCAATGATTTTTGTAGCGCGGATGTAATCTATCTGCTCCAAATTTTATGTGGAGATTCATAAAAAAATATTACTGTAATATAAATACCATATAAAACAGTGTTTTTATCAAAAAACTTACAGTATGCAGTCGATTATGACACATTATCCAATACGATTAGATGAGACTACTGATAGATTTTTCTAATCTTTCGTAATCGAGTCTACTGCCAAGGTTAAGGTGATATAAAAAAGTTATTAGCAAAAATATGGTTGAATGTAAATGTGGACATCATTATTTTTTTGTATTTTTATCTTAATTTCTTTTAGTAAAAATAATTTTAACATAAGATCTATTAATAATTGTTTATTTTTTATTTTCTCTAAATAGTAAAATTAATTATTCGTCCCTCATCTATATAAAGTAATTTTAAGAAGCATATTAATAAAACGCGCAATAATAAATTGCAATAAATTTGGAAAAATCAACAACATTATTGCATGGATTAATTTTGAAAATACGCAATTCTTTCAGATATTTTTTTTTTCTTTTAGTGAATATGAATTAAATTTTTTGAAGAATATTTATTTAAAATAATTATATTAAGTAAAAAAAAAAAGGAAAAAGAAAAAAAGATATGAAAAAAACTATAGCTGCAATAATTAATTTTCTCGTCTATTACATTAAATTCTGATAACTGAAGTCTTTACATCGTGTTGGTTTTCTCTTTTTTTCTTCTTTTGAAATGACTAAAAAGTTATTAATACCACAAAAAAAGAAGTCGCAATAAAAATATTAATAAAGTGGTTTTTAATGTTCTTAAAATCTCCTTACGATTTTGCTTTTAAGTTCATACTAAATAGTTTTTTTTTCTTTTGGTTACTTTAAAAGAGTTCATGTTTTAGGGAAATCTTATAAAAACAATCTAGAGCTTAGTTTTAATTGCGTAATGTGTTGTTTGAGTAGTTGCAGCTAGAATTTACATGATTCTTTTTAGATCTAATATAGGTAGCAGAAAATTTATTTTAAAATTTTGTTCTATAATTCTTTTTTTCACCTATAATAATAACTTTATCTTTTTTCCTTTTTAAGCGTTTTTTTTTAAATTCCGAAACAATAAACGAATTTTTTTATCATTTTATGTTGTGTAGTATTGAAAATCCGACTACATATTTCTTTATATTTATTATTCTAATAGTCCCTAATTATACAACGTTTGTTTAAAAATAGTATTAATTTTTTACCTTGGTGGGCCGTGTAAAAAAATATGGCGCTTAATACCTTAAAAAAAATTGATTTATTTTATGTTATGTAGTATTGAAAATCCTATTACACATTTTTAAAATTAAAATGATAATATTACCTAATTCTACTACATTTGTTTAAATATAGATATAATTTTTAAATGTGGAAAATATGTGAAAAAATTTTGCTTAATAGTTTAATTTATGAATCTTTAGCTAAATATGAAGTGAAAAAAATCATTTTTATTTCAAGCTAAGCACTTTTTGTTTTTACTAGTTGAAGTGCTAATCTAAGTGTTCTGCGACACTTAAAAAAAATAATTCGAGAAAAAACGCATATGCGTGAATTTTTAATATATTTAATAAAAAATACTCAAAATATTGATTTGTTTTTATATTTTGTCTTTAATAATATTAAACTACATTACGTTGTCTGCCGAATATTGAAGAAGCTAATATATAGCATTTTCTTCCTTCCTTTCTTTTCTATTTTTATCGTGTTTACGATTGTCAGGTAAAGCTAGGAGAGTCTGCGCACAATTCAAAACAATAACAATAAAAAAATTAAATATTAATTTTTTGCTAAACTGTCCATGAATAATTTTTACTTCATTTGTTTTTTATGCATTTCCATTGCTATTTTGTTGTTATATTGCAATTTAATAGAACAGTTGTTTTAAAACCAAGAAAGTTATTTTGCGCAATCTGTCCTTACAGGGTTGGTGTGATTGCGCACATGGGTAGGAGAGATTGTTACTAATAATAACTACAATTAAATTGTTAACAATAATATTTAACCTTAAATCACATTGTTCTAAGGTTTTTGTGAACAAATATTATTGTATTAGAAGTGAATATTTCAACCTAATGATTAATGAATCAGAAAAAGGAAATAATTTTAAAAACGATTAAAAAATTTGAATTAAAGGGAAAAAAGATAAAGAATCAGAAAAAGCAAGTCCAGATAAGATTACAAAATAACATTAAGTTACTTGATAACACGTTTGACTTAAAATTAGTCCATTTTCATTTTTCATTTTTTTATGCAAATTTACCAATAATCTGCGTAATCTCTCCTACCATGGAAACTAATGGGAACAATGCACCATCTCTCCTAAGTAGCAGATTCGCAAACTCTCCATTTTCGGTGGGAGAGATTGCGCGGCCTTTTATTTAAACATGGCCGCTACTAAAACGAACCGTCGATGTTCACATTGTTATTCTAGATTAGTAGCTTATGAGAAATCGTTTAAGTTTAAAATATTTTGTGCTACTGACATTGTATAGAAATTCTGTTGAATATCTATGAAAATTCAAGCACTTACTTTGGGAAAACAAAACAAATAGCAATGCTTTATCTTAGACGCTCAAAACAATCAACGTGTACTTTCAAGTAGACACTTCACTACTGCTGTTGTACAACTACCTGGAGTCGCCGCGCGCTCACTCTACTTCTTTCCCCCGAACCTCTATGTGCGCAATCTCTCCAACCGCACAATCTCTCCTGGCTTTACCTTAATTTTATGTGAATTTTTTCGATGTAAAAATTATTGAATTTATATATTTTTCGTTTCTTTTTCTTAATTTTATGTAAATGTAATTTTATGTACATTTTCTTGAGTCCAAAATTATTGTATTTATATATTTTTCGTTTATGTTTGTTTATTTTCTTTTTTCTTTATATTATTGTAGACTCTAATATTTAGAGAGTAAAATTTAACTGTAAGTAGACGAAGATGTTGAACATATAATCATTTATTCACCTTTAATACCAGAAGCTTCTGAATCTATAAGATTTAGTTAATCAATATTAGACTTATTTGTGTGTATTGTCAAAAAGTTAAAATACACACATCAAATGAACTAGAATAAACAAGAAAAGAAAAATCGATGATTTTCTTTAAAAACACTTAAAAATTTTAAATAACAATGAGAGTATTCGTGTACTTACACTGTGTTTAAACTTTTTAACACATTCCAACATATTTGAAAAGTGTATATCAATTTGGTTTGTCTGTCTGTCTATCTGACCCTCTGTCCATACTCTAACTCTCGTAAATATACTGGTATTTTCATGTAATTTTTATATGTTATTGATATTTTCTATAGAAATTTCGTTATAGGAAAAGATGTGTGTAGCATTTATAGCTAGTGTACAGGGACATGCAAAAGATTTCCGTTACAGTATGGTCTATAGGAAAGATAGATTTTGGTGAATTTTAATGGTGATTCAATACTTCAAACATAATAAAATTGATATGCATCAATGAAATATACAAAAATCTACTTTTTCCAGATTACAGAAAAAGTAGCATTTATAACTCGTTTACAGGGTCACACAAAAGAATTGGATTACATTATGATCTATGGGGTAAAATCGTTAACGAGGCATTTTAATGATGTTATGATACTTCATACATAATACTAAAAATAAAAAGAATCACTGTGGTACACCACAACATGTTTTATATAGATTGTGGATAGCGTAGCATTTGTCATTTACTTACGGAGATACTCAATCAAAACAATTCTGTTACAATTGGGGCTATGATCGTTTTTATTGCATGAAAGAATGAAATTATGTTAGTGTTGGAAAGTGTTTCATAATCAATGCCTGATGCATCATTTTCCGTTCTCGATTATATATTAAAATGGCTGCAATGTATGTGTGAGTTACTGTTACAATTTCGAGTGAATATACTGTTCTCATAGCAAAATCCTTTGGACCGCTGCCAACGCATATTGTATAATAAGTCATAATTGAAATAATTTGTATTAAAATAATTTCCTTGTTATTGGTCTTATCTACGTCTTTAATTAAAACAAATATTGATAGTACAAGCACATAAAATTGTAAAACCTATTTAAGATGTCTGTTATGAGTTTTTCCTTTTAATATATATATATATATATATATATATATTTAAATAACGATAGTATGTCAGAAGAAAATTGGAAAATGTACTTTCATTTTAAAAATGCATAACTTTTTTAAGAAAATTCGTACCAATACAACGGATTACGGGATGAAGGAAATCGAAGCTAAAATTCTTGGAAATTTTTTTTCAAGGATAGTTCATATTACAGCGCGCAATGACACAAAGTTATTTGTGAAGAAACAGGTTTAAAAAAATTACTAATTTTATCAGTACTGACTTAAAAAAGATAATTTATTTTTATACTACGTTAAATCAGACTAGTTTAACAACACTTTCACTGAAAAAGACATTGAAAGCAGGTTATTGTTTCTTTAATTATGTGATCTTTTGAATAGTTATTTAATTTTATTTAACCTATATACTTTCATTCAATTTGGATTTTTTTTTTCAAAACTTATTATTTTGAAGTATTATTATTATTTTTTTTTGTAATAAATTCTAGATATCAAGATATTGAATTAAAAAAAAGACAGAAATCTTCTCTTCATTTCAGGAATGGTTTGAATAAATGATTATTTTCGAGAGTAGTAGTTTTATATTCCGTTTATAACATGCATCATACTCACGCAGTTAAAAAATCAGTTCAAAGTTGAACCATTCAATCATGTAAAGTAATTAGATGAATCACAATATCTTAAATTTCAAAAATCTTCTTCATGGTTCAACCTTGAAAATGATTTCAAATTTCACCTAAAAATGACGCTGCTCAGAGATTAGTTCAAAGTTGAACCATTCAATGATGTAAAGTAATTAGATGAATCACAATATCTTAAATTTCAAAAACTCTCTTCGTGGTTCAAGCTTGAAAATGATTTCAAATTTCACCTAAAAATAGATCTGCTCAACAGCCGACTACAACAGATAGTTCTAATGCACTCTCAATATGCTGCTTTAGAGCACTATAGATTATTCACTTGCACCAATGTACCAATGCAGAAAGTTCGAAGTTCCAATGAAGTTTTTCATGACTTCTTCACCTTCCATTCAAGTAGGAAAGTCGAAATATCTTGTTGCATGCATCCACAATATGGATTAAGCATATTGTGGATCTTGATAGGCAAGATCCGTTGAATTGGAACTAGTAAGCCAAGCATTGAGAGAAAGAAAGGGGAAAAAGGCCATAGAGTCATGCATTTTCATTTATATGAAATGAGTTGCATTAAATTGCAAAAGCAAATAATAGAAATAGGATTAAATTAAAAGCTATACTACAATATTTACAGAAATATTCATTAATAGAAATTAAATTGATAAGAATACTAACGTTTACTAACGAAAAAAAATATTAAACAGAATGAGAAAAAAACTGTATTACAAAGTTACCATTAAGTTACTAGTAAGTTAGTATTACACACTAAAGGATTCGACTGTCAACTTCAACAGCCAATCAAAAATAAGCAGGCAGCCAATCAATTTTCACTGACTAAAATGTGTCGGTAAAGACAGAAAAAAGCTTGAAATTCGGGTAAATTTAAGAAAGTGGATTAATTCCGGTGTCAAAATGCAGTGGCAGGAAAGATATCACAAGCGAAAAAAGATTTATTTACTTAGTTTATTCACTTAGTTTTAAACGCGTGGTTCCCTAGTAGGTAGAACACTGGCTACAACTCAAGCGGCGTCAAGTTTGAATCCCAGTTGAGACTCGAGTGTACATAAGGTTCCGTACAAATAAAATTCTTCGACGAGAGTACCAATTTCTGTGGGATTTTTTTTCTACATAGATTCTGCGGTAAGTTGTGATCTTGCTCTTCAAAGGTTTTAAAGCGAAGCAACAGAAATCACAAAATCAGCAAAAGAAATTCTCCCCGGGGAAAGTGATAAAAATGGGAAGGATTCTCCTACGCTGTTTCTCGCACTATCTTGCAGGGCGACATAGAATTCTCCACATTAAAGAAGCCGAAAATACCACCGCCTTCCGTCGTGTATATGTAGGGTCTTATGTGTCTGATCCCCCCTAAGTCTTCGTACATATCAAATACTGTGACAGGAATCATAAATATTATGTTTGGGAGGAGATGACCGTAGGATACATGGAAATATCTGTTGAAAAGTTTGCTATTTTTGTGATTGAATCGCCACTGTAAGCAATTTTGTTCATTTTTTATGATTTTCTTTTTCTCCAGAAAGTAAATACACAGCATAATACATATCATCCTCACCAGACAGAGTAGAAGAAATTATGCTATTATACATAGGAACCTATTTTTATCTCTTTAATATACGCAAATTTTTTCTATTCAATAAAAAAATAACAAAAAATCGAAAATCTGAGAGACAGGTGTATTCAGTCCCATCTTCGTCTATCCTGAACGAAATTTGTAGATCTCTACTTGCGACAGGTTTTTCAAGCCATCGCGCACAGACACAGACACACAGACATCTTTCTTTTATTAATACAAATATCAATTTGTAATATAAATAAAAATTCAGAAAATCGTTGCCTGAAATAATATAACATGCATGGATTTCGATACATGTTACATTATCGAAACGTGCATCGATAATTTAAAATTATCGTAACTATGCAACTATAAATGTAACTATGTAACTATAAGTGTAGCTATGTAACTATAAATGTAACTATGGGTGTTAATAACACGCATAGTCGAGCTTACTGTTAATAAAAACAAAAACGCGCCTTCTCAGATGCGTTAATTAAAAAAGGCTTTTTTTTTGGGGGGGGGGGGAGATTGCGATAATGAAAAGCTTAATAAGGTGTGGAGAAGGTTGGAAAATTCTGCTGCTGCTATAAATATTAAAAACAGTCAACAAATATAAACAAGATAATAGATAAAAGTATATCGAATAAAATTACATGCGAAAATCTAAAAAAAAAAAAAAAATCCCCGAATTATTTAGAATAAATGTAAAATAAATTACAGATGCCTAAAAATGTTTCTTGGCGTGACGTACACACAACGACATATGTTTTACAATTTGACTGCGTTGTTTATATAATACATAGATATTAAAAATAATAATATAGTATTAATACTTTAATTACATTATGTTCTTCATTAATGTATTATTTTAATATATTATTACATTATCTGCATTAATAAAATAAAGGTATTTATGTAGGTATGTTTATGCGCAACGGCAAGGTAAATTATTGCTCGTAGACGTCTGCAAATTTCGTCTAGACGAAGGCAGGTCTGAATACACCTTGCTCTCAGATTCTTGATTCGTGTTTTTGTTTTTTATTTATTTATCTATTTAATTTTGAGCGGAAATATTCACCTATTTTCCAAATTTGACAGTGATTTTGAGCCACTCATAAAAACCCACGTTATCATCAAATTGTCATGTCGTAAAAGCTTCATCCAAATTCAATCTTTTAGTCCAATATAGTAAATGTTGTCCATTTTTCCAATAAAAGATTATTCGGAATTATTTCACAGTATGACTGGTGAGTATTACGGCATCGAAGCGTCCGTTTTAAAGTGTGAGAGATGGGGGGATTTGAAGATTTTAAGCCACTCATAAAAGTCAAGTTGTCATCAAGTTGTCACGTCATAAAAGCCTCATCCAAAGTCATCTTCATCCGGTTAAGTGTGAGAGATGGGAGGATTTGAAGATTTTTAGCCACTCATTCAGCCAAGTTGTCATCAAGTTGTCACGTCATAAAAGCCTCATCCAAAGTCATCCTCATCCATTTAAGTGTGAGAGATGGGAGGATCTCAAAATTTTTAGCCATTCATTCAGCCAAGTTGTCATCAAGTTGTCCCGTCATAAAAACCTCATCCAAATTCATCCTCATCCATTTAAGTGTGAGAGATGGGAGGATCTCAAAATTTTTAGCCACTCATTCAGCCAAGTTGTCATCAAGTTGTCACGTCATAAAAGCCTCATCCAAAGTCATCCTCATCCATTTAAGTGTGAGAGATGAGAGGATCTCAAAATTTTTAGCCGCTAATTCAGCCAAATTATCATCAAGTTGTCACGTCATAAAGGCCTCATCCAAAGTCATCCTCATACGTTTAAGTGAGAGAGATGGGAGGATCTGAAGATTTGTATCTAGAAAACTCATTTCATTATTCCAATAAAATACACTTTAGCATCAGCAAACTTAAATACACCATATAAGTCTCGAAAAATGCAATCAATGATTTAAGAATCTATGGAAACGAGTTCTCCTTAAAGGTTAACTAAGTTTCAGTTGCGGACTCTTTCTCGCTTGACCTTCATTGCATTCTCATTGCACTTTCCTTAATGATCATAGCCCTCTAATTAACTTACGAACTAAGTTAATACGCATTATGAAAGGTAATGTTAAATTCTATAGCTTGTAATGTCATTCGTAGTAATGATAACATTTCATAAAATACTTTGCATGCTTGGAATTAAATACCAAGAGCCGTTAATTGAAATGCGCATTATAGCAACTGATTAAAATGTTTCATCTTAATATTCACAAAAGGAAACTCTGAAATGATTTATGAAAAGGGAAATTTTAGAGTTTTGAGTTAAAATTTCTATAAAAGAATGAAAGAGATTGGGGAAAATTACTAATAGGTAGAATGATTTTTTATTTTATTTTCTGGAAATGAAAGTGAGCTTCAAATGTGTTTTATTACGAAATAAGAGAAAGGTGTATTATAAGATGAAAGATAAAAAGATTATAAGATGAAATATAAAAAACTGTTTGTAATTTTAAAATTCTTTAGCATAAGATAAAATGTTTTGAAAATGTTTTTAGGAAGAAGAGCAAAAAAAGATTATTCTATATCCTTATGCAGTGTTCGACAAGGACACTTTTTGGCTACCACTATCTACGAACAATAATGTTCGTAGCAAGTTTATACAACATTTACAAGAGATATAATCTTCGTGGCAGGGGCGGGCCGTGGGTTATTTAAATGGGAGTTCACAAACACAATATAAAAATTGTGAAAATAAAATCTCCAAGTAACATACAGTTTAAAAAACATTGGTGTTGTCACAAGTTAAAAAATAAATAAAATGATAAGAAATATACAAGCACTCATAGGTGAAAAAATTGGTGTCATTTTATTTTCTACAAAGAAAGGTATAGACGCCACACTCCTCCCTCCCCCATCCCCCCTCCCCCCAAAAAAAGAAAGAAAAGAAAAGAAAAAGAGAGAATGTGCCATTCATATTAATCGACAAGTTTTTACAGAGAAAAATTAAAATAGCCATTTGATTGGAAATTATGTCGTCTTTCAATTTGTGTTTAAAAAAACAAGCTTAAGGGGCCATCTTTATGTTAAAATTATGAGAAACTTTATCGCATATAAAATTACTCGGTGCAGTAGTTTAGTAATTATTCAAATGTAAAATTTCAAACTCCTAATATTAAATTATTCTTTCATAGTTGCAACAAACAGAAATGTATGAAGTTTTCTGAACGTAACTCAAAAATTACTTAAAGAATGAGTTGAAATTTTGGATTTACATATTTAAAGCTTATAGAATCGATTTTTGTTAAAATTTGTACAAGTTACACTATTATAATTAAATATATTCAGTTTATAATTTATAAGACTTCTGAAAACAGCCTCATTTATTGAGTCCATGGGTTCATCATACACCGTAAAACAGAATGCAGTCAATAATTTTTTTTATATTATAAATATTTTTCGTAACTTCTTCATATTTTTAAACATGTGGAAGAAATACATTGTCCAAGTATTGGTGAATATCCACCTTTTCCAGCAAATTAAATTCTCATGGAATGTTATTCCACATGAAGGCAGGAATAAGAAATGCCTCTATAGTAAATAATAGAAAAAAGTCAAAAGTTTTACCTTTATATCTTGTGAAATATTTATTTGAAATAGATTCTTCTTAAGATGAACAAAACACATTTATTAGATGAAAAAATAGACGTAAAATATGATACTGTATAAAATATTGCAGGATGCAATAACAAAATGCACAATAACAAAATGAATGAATTCTTGGAACTTTTTACAAATACAGGGTAAGTCAAAATGAATATAGCGATTACAAACAGCTATAACTATTTAATGGAAAAGAATTTATCGATAAGATTATCACAATGTAGACGGAACTTCAAAATTTTGTATATATACGTCATAGATGTTCTAAGTGACTTCTCTTGGTCCTACGGGCAACATCTAGGCGGTAGTCCATTTCATGCCATTGATTCTGAAGTGCCATAGATTCAGTCACCGACGCAAACGCATTACAAATGTATACTTTCAGTTCTTCAATTGTTTTGGGCATGGGAGGCACATACATCCTATCTTTCACATAACCCCATAGAAAAAAATCGCAGGGTGTCAAATCCGGAGATCTCGGTCGCCAAGAGCAGAAGACATCTCCACTTCGACCGATATATGGGGTTATGTGAAAGACATAACATCATGTATGTGTCTCCCATGCCCAAAACAATTGAAGAACTCAAAGTACGCATTTGTAATGCGCTTGCATCGATGACTGAACAAATGCTTCAGAATGTACGACGTGAAATTTACTACTGCCTAGATGTTGTTCGTGTGACTAAGGGAAGTCACATAGAACATCTATGACGTATGTATACAAAATTTTGAAATTCCGTCTACATTCTGTGTTAATTTTATCAATAAATTCTTTTCCATTAAATAGTTATAGAACTTTGTAATCGCTATATTCATTTTGACTTACCCTATATGAGGAAATACTTTGAAAATTTAACACTAGTTTGTTGCAGTTTTAAATGTATTATTCCTTTGGAATACTAGTGTGTTATTATACAGGATTTTTAATCCTAGCAGCATTTTTCTTGCCACATGCTTACAGCCTTTTATCATCTACACTAAAAAAAAAGATTTCGGAGTTTAAGTTTGCATTTTTAAAAAACATTGTTTGATGCTGCCATCTGGTGGCATTTTCTTGAAATAAAAAGACATTTTCTAACAAATTTTAATGTAGAGTTTAAATGTGATTGTGGACATTTATGTTTCTTTATTTTTTGAGTGAGATGAGATAAATCAGTTATACCGTAACTCAAAATTTTCTTGGGGATGGGAGACAAAGTTTTCTTTGAAAGGGCAGAGATATCTTTTGATCTCCTTGAGTAGTATAGATGAGAAGCACTTGCTACATTCTAGTTCTCACACATATTTTTCAAATTAGACAAAATGCCAAGTGCGCCAAAAGTTTGAAAAATTTAAAAATAATCGTTAAAAAGGAACAAATGATGCTAAAAAAATACGGTTTGCAGGGATGGGATTAGACGGAGATCGGATTTTTTTAATAACAAAAAACTTTTTCGTTCAAAAATGATCGATAGATGGCACTGCATACATAATATGAACCAGATTTATGCAACTCAGGCAGTCAATAAAACCCCTCAATACACACAAGTTCTTCATTCAATGCCAGCAGTATGCTATCGTTATTAGATCAAGTGCTGTTGGTTAAACTCTTTTGCAAGAGTGGGGAATCGGCAACTGGCGCATTGCGAAAATTCTGCACGACAAAAAGGACTGAAGACGAGAAAAGGGCCTGTTTCATGTGCTGGGGTACTGCAGCTTGCCAGACACTTCACTGAAATGTGTCTTTTGCTATAAGCCTAATTTGCATGCCAGCGCCATCTATCGTTAATTTTTTTAACCACAATTTTTTTGTTATTCAAAAAAATCTTATCTCCCTCTAATCCCATTCCTTCAACCGCCATTTTTTAGCAACATTTGTTTCTTTTTAAATAATTTTCTTTAATAATTTTAAATAATTTCTTTTTGAATGATATTTTGAAGTTTTAACGGAGTTTTGGCGCACACGATACTTTGATTAATTTTAAAAATTTGTGTGAGAACAAGAATGTAGCAATTGCTTCTCAGCTATACTACACAACAAGATCAAAAGAAATCTCTGTCCCTCCCCCCCCCCCCACACACACACACTCAGAGAAAACTTTGCCTACCAACCCCAAGAAAGTTTTGAATTGGCACTCCTGGACAGAAGTGTAGAAAATTACAATCAGTAATCTGGGAACTTTTCGTGGCGAGTTTTCTTTATAGGTTAATATATTTCAGTTCTGGATTCTTTCTTGTTTAGAATTCATTTCAATTCATTACACCTGGCTTAATGATAATAACCCCATAATTCCGTAGTTTGTAATGCTATTTCTTTGGTAATAGTGTTTCATAAAATATTTTGCATGCTTTGAATAAAATACAAAGAGGTATATTAATTGAAACACGCATTATAGCAACTGATTAAAATGTTTCATCTTAATATTCATCAAAGAAACTCGGAAATATAAGCGAAAAGGGAAATTTTGGAGAGAGTTTTGAATGACTCTTCTTTAAACTTATCTTTTATCCCATAAAAAAGATGTAAGATATCTATTTTACATCAATTATAGGTTTTATTTATCCGGCGAAAAGCTAGATCATTCATCTGATTTGCCTCAGCTGTGCAAATTTTTGAGATAATTGCTAATATCTTTGATTATTTTTATGTTTACGTAGGTGACAAATCAATAATTTCTGAACTCGCCAGCTTAAAGGTCAAATATTGACTTTAGTATAAATAGATGAAGAAATAAAAAGAAAACTGCCCAGTAAAAACTGAGGGCATTGAGCCCACAGGCTGTTCACGCTAATTGTATATTATACTCTTATTTCGAAGAATTATACTCTTATTTCAAAGAATTTGAAATAAGCCCTCGAAAAATAAAGAAATCGACAATATATTATGGGGAGGTTATCCCTCCGTTACTTCCCCCCTCATAGTTAACTAATGAACCCATTAAACTAATCAGGGAAGCCTCTATTTACAATGAATATATATATATACAAAATTTGAAGAAAATTGGATAATTCTGCATGAAAGACACATTTATCTAAATTAAGGGGGGGGGGATTAGCCCCCCCTTTCCCCCTTTACACTTTATCAATGAACCCCCAAAACTATTCAGAGAAGTGCATTATCCAAATGAGCCTATGTACAAAATTTGAAGAAAATGGGATAATTCTGCATGAAAAACCCATTTATCTAAATTAAGGGGGGTTAGCCACCCATTCCACCTTTTATACTTAACCAATGAACCCCCAAAACTAATCAGGAAAGAGCCTTATCACAATGAACCTATAAACTAAGTTTTAAGCAAAACGGTTATTTCTATCAAGAGTTATCGCGTTACGTACATACATACGTACATACATACATACAGAACGGGCGGGCACATTAGCTCTCAGACTTTGATAGCGTGTGAGCTAAAAAGTGACCTAAAAAAATGCATTCTTGGTTAGCTCATTTAAAAAAAAAAATTATTAACATTTTGTTGACCGGTAATTTAACATTAAATCACCTTTTTTCATTACAACTGTATTTTAAATGTAATCTTCGCCTTATTTAATCACAGATTTCTCCGATTAGATGAAGAAAAGGATATTTTTCAGATTTTTTGGTAACAACAACAACAATAACGACAAAACCCCCCATAAAAGTTGGCAGCTGTGGAAAGAAGAATATACTATAGAGACGGGATTAGCCCGAGCCCGTGAGTCCGGGCCCGAAACGGGCTGGGGCTCGATTTTTATACCAGTCCTCAAGGTCGGGCGGACACGGGCTCAAAGTGAAAATTTTATTTATTCACAAATTGAAACAGAAAAACAGGGTTGTTTTAAAAACAAGAATGTAGTCTAGGTTTCTTAAAGCGTTTTACAATCCTTTAAAAATCAGTTTGAAAGATAATTGAATTGTTATTGATGGGATATAATGAGAAAATATTTTATTTGATTCTGAAGCCTTGGCACTGTCATTGTTAATAACATAAAGAAGCCGTGCGATATCCTTTCTCTATTCTCGCTTTCCCTTTGAGATCCTTATTCAGAGTTACTGGAAAACAGAACTGATGTCTTTCTTTCATACTTGTGCAATGATATTTTAAAAGAATAAGAATTGTGACTTTTGCAGGTTTCAGACAGTAGTTGGGCATAAATAACAAACATACTGTTTTAAACATATTTTCATGGATATGAAAATCAAGAAGTATTGTCAGAAGGGAGTATTTAGAATTAATACTAAGAGGCAGGTATAACAGTTCTTCGCAAGTTAAAATGTCTTCACCTATTTTTAAATATCCTGCCATTACTTTTCCGGAGTTGCGAGCAAAATACTTTGTATCTACACATTGCCGGTTTTTTCCCCCTCAATTAGTCAAGCTATTCGCATTTTACGCAAGCTACTGCGTGTACAGCTGCATTCGGCGAGTTTTTCTTCTGACACCTTTTTTTTGGCATCTTGCTTTATTTAAATTTTTCGGCAACTGTGTGACGTGACATAACAAATGAACTGATTATATATATTGTGTTTAAATGGCATGTATCACTGTGGTGGTGGATGACATTTTGAAAGCAGTTCTGTTTTAAATTTTAGAAATGTTATGGTTTTTTCACCGTTTAAATATAGCATGTGGCTATTATTAAAGATTATGAATATGTTTGTTATATTGTTTTAATATTCAAACGTTGTAAAGTTTCAACATCAAAGACCTGATGTGATTTTAAATAAAATTCAGAAAAGCTAACGTTGTTTTGATCTGTTTAATCGGCTGGTACAATGACACATTCCACTGTGTATTACTCTGCTCTGGTACGAGTTTAAGTTATCTTAACCTCTATGACTGTCAAATACTTATTTCTGTGCAAAAAGAGATATTTAAATAAGAACATTAATCTTGAAGCAATTGTAAAATGTCATTAACAGATTTCTACTGCGTACTTTGTATCGGGCTCGGACGGGTTCGGGCTGTGATGACACAAAATCTTACGGGATCGGATTACAAATTGTCGGGTTCCGGCAGCGAAAAAAAAAAAGCCCGAACTCATCCCTAGAGTATAATTTTCACTGTTCAACAATGCGTTTATATAGAAAAATGTCTAGTTAAATTAAGAATTAACCAGAGAATCCATGCGAGGATTTCGCACTGCACTATAATATTCTTTAGCACTATCTAATATTTTTTATATTCAGTTTTAACTTTCTAAAAAAAAAAAAAAAGAAGGATAAAAATATCTGCAAACAACATTAGTCAAGCCAAAATATCATCTCATTTATTCTATCAAAGTTACAATAAAACCTGATCAAAGATAGCAAAAGGCAAGCTTGAGTAAAAATTAACAATCGTATTTTAACAGCATTAGATTAAGACGTGATCCGCTTCAGGAAAAACATGGGACAAAGAAAAATTAATTGAATACATATAAAATTCAACTTAATCTAATGCAAAAATTTTATATAATATAGTTTTTAGGTTGTACGTGAAATACTACCGCTTTGATTGATAGATCGATGGTGTTTTTTTCTTCTAAACATTTCAATTTTGCTTTTCAATCACAAATGTAAAATAAACGTGTCGAGACGTCCCACTTAACTTTTTTTGTCCTTTTTTTTGTATAATCATTGTTGAGTAAGATATAATGCGATATTTTATTTTTGTGGCAATATTGATTTATAAGAACTATTCATTTCATTTATGAAAACTGTGCCGATTTAATTTTTAATTAGCTGTAATTTTTAATTAAAAAACATATTTTAGCGAAATCTGAGTGTACTACGTCAGAAGCCTGTTCAAAAACCTTTCGAATGATACTTTATTCATTGTTGTGCGTTTTGTAAAGGCATAGAAAAAGGGATGTTGACAACAGAAATAATGTATACGATTATTCGTATTCTAAAGAAACTTTGATCTCCGATGGTGTAAAAAAATGGTTGATTAACCCTATTACACTTGGCTTAATGATAATAACCCTCTAATTAACTTCGGAGCTAAGTTAATCTTCATTATGAAACATAATGTTGAATTCTGTAGCTTTTGTAATGTTATTTCTAGGTAAAGATAATGTTTCATAAAATATTTTGCGTGCTTGGAATAAAATACAAAGAGCCATTAATTGAATTATGCGTTATAGTAACTGATTAAAATATTTTATCTTAATATTCGTAATAGGAAAATTGGAAAAGCTTGTGAAAAGGGAAATGTTTAGAAAGAATTTTGTGTGAAAATTTCTGTTATGGATGAAAGATATTGAGGAAAACAACCAATGTATCGAATGATTTTTTATCTGCTGATAAAAGTGAGCTGCTAGTATGTTGATACGAAACTGCGCTTTACAAATCAAAATGAACTATTACAAAACCAGTTAGTTGCATTCCTGAGATCTAAAGTAATTCATCCATCTAGCCTTAAATACTTTCCTTTGCATTTTTCAAGGGACTTTTTTTCCCTTAAATTTTGCCCTTTCTTCTTCAGTGTAATCCGGATAATTAGTTGCTCACATAAGAATTTTATTAGAGTACTAATTTTATTTTTTAGGTGTATTCATAATTATATAAATACGTAGCACCTATAATCGTCGTCTGCTCCATCTGTCTGTCTGTCCATCTGTCCGCATATAACAGCGCAAAAATTACCCAACCGAATGGTTTGAAATTTTATATATATTATCGTTGCAGAAGTTTTGTCATTTCAAATTTTATGAAAATCGAATCAAAACTCAAAAAGATATTAATAAAAGTTTTCTTTATTCTATTAAATGTTATCGTACGTAAATCTATATAATAAAAGCGCAAGTCATGTGACTGAGGAAAACAAATACGATCTAATCACTTCTTTTTTCAGATGCCAGGCGGTCATTTTTATTCAAAATTATTTTTTTGAATAAAATTGAACAAAAGTTACATTTTTAGAAAGATCGTTGAAAAAGATTGTTTGCTTGAGAGATGAGTTACATTAAAAAATGTATAGATTCTGAGATAACTTCAGTGGAAATTACGCTAACAGCCGAATATCTCAATTCATTAGAGTAAATAAACACGGGAGATTCGTTCATTGTGAGTCATAAAAATACAAAGGTCGATCCAGAAATAAGGTTCCCATCCAATTTACAAATAGACAACATTGTTTATTCTCATAGAAACTTACATCGTTGGAAAGAAGAAAGTTTTCTCTATTTTTCTACATAATCGCCATCTTTTTCTACGCATTTTTGTAAACGATGCTCCAATTTCTGTATCCAATGTCGTAGAACTCCGCCGCCAAGCCGCTGAGGAAGCGTTTCACCTCTTTTTTGACATCATCGTCGCTCCGGAAGCGTTGGACACCCAAATGTTCCTTTATCTTGGGATTATTTCAAGTGATAATCACTTGTTCCCTCGTATTATACCATGGACGTAATCATTCGCAAAGCAAGATGCCTTCCTGAGATCTAAAGTAATTCATCCATCGTTGGGCCGTAAACACTTTCCTTCGTGTTTTTTTTTTCCTTTCTTTCTTCTTTAGTATAAGCTGGATAATTAGTTACTCACATAATAATTTTTATTAGATTACTAATTTTACAGTTTATATTTTGTAACTTTCTCTATGTACTTCAAAGAAGGTACCGCAGCTCACACCGCTTGCTACAAATTTTAAAGAGAATAAAACTGGAAAATATTGGTAACTAAAAGTTACGAAAATACACTGCTCAAAACAATTAAAGGATATTTGAAGTTTTATATAAAATAAAGATATAAACGAAATTTTTTTTGCCGAAAATAGAAGAAGAGAATCACAAATGCAAATTTTTCTGGTTTTCAAACTGTGGAGTATGCAAATTTTGAGTTCGACGTCAAAAACGTCGCTTCAGCGGCAGCGAATGAAATTTGACTTTCAACTGGATAAAAGAGAATGAAGACAAGGATTATCGGCATTCAGTGATTGCTTTGTTTCGATGAGTACGATGTCTCAGCGAAGTCATTTGACAGATTCAGAAGCTTGGAGAATTGTTGGTAGGTTAGATGGAGGCCAAACTCAAGCCGAAGTAGCGCAAGCCATTGGAGTGTCACAAAGTGTCATTTCCAGGATCTGGAACAGTTTTTTGGAGAGTGGATGTGCAGGCCGAAGACCAGGGCAAGGTCGTAGACGGGCAACAACGCTCAATGAAGATCGGTATTTAGCGTTAACAGCTCGGAGACACCGAAACATGAACGCTACTCTTCTCCAACAACACCTTCGCTCGGCTACAGGCACCACGATTTCAACTCAGACTGTCCGAAACCGGCTCCATGCTGTAGGTCTGTATGCTCGCCGACCGATGGTATGTGTTTGATTAACATCAAGGCATCGTCGCGACCGCAGGGAGTGGGCAACCGAGTATGTCAACTGGAGGAGAAATGAATGGAGCAATATTCTGTTTTCTGACGAGTCCTGTTTTTCTGTGCATCCGGATAATAGGCGTATTTTCATCTGGAGGGACCGTGGCAGTAGGAATAATCCTGCGTTCGTGCACGAAAGTGTCAGATTTGGCGGTGGAGGAGTGTTGGTGTATGGTGGCATCTCCATTGACGGGCGCACTGACCTCTACATCATTCGAGATGGAGCTCTGACTGGTCGCCGATATAGGGATGAGATCCTCAGACCTATTGTAGTCCCTTACGCTGCAGCAATCGGAGATAACTTCATTTTAATGGACGATAACTGCAGGCCACATCGTGCAAACCTGGTGGAGTATTTCCTTTTCGAGGAAGGAATCGTTCGAATGGAATGGCCAGCGTGTTCTCCAGACATGAATCCAATCGAGCACGTTTGGGACGCTCTAGGAAGACGAGTTTCTGGCCGCCAAGAACCCCCACAAACTCTCCAAGAACTGGAAAGAGCTCTTCTGGAAGAGTGGGGCAGAATACCCCAACTCGTCATTAATAGCCTCATTGAGTCCATGCCTCAAAGGTGTTCAACGTTGCT
Source organism: Maratus michaelseni (assembly GCA_963931845.1). Lineage (NCBI taxonomy): Eukaryota > Metazoa > Arthropoda > Arachnida > Araneae > Salticidae > Maratus > Maratus michaelseni. The sequence continues at coordinate 365,862,831 of OZ007590.1, read as the reverse complement.
GGCCGCCCGTGGAAACCATACCCCCTACTGAAAATGATTTTCTTTGAAGAAACACCTTTTCTTATTCTTTTTTTCTCATATGCACAAATTGTGTTTTTTTCCTTTTGTACACAAATGCGCAATAAAATGCATTTTTTTCTGCCAAACATGTGTAATTTATTCTCATATAACCTACTATGTCTGTCGACCATGTATCAATCAGCTAAAAAGTTTCCCAGATACAAAATCCACCTAAAACTGCAATATCCTTTAATTGTTTTGAGCAGTGTATATTCTGTAAGGTATACTTTAAACGTGAAAATAAATAAGACTAAGGGAAACGCATAAATTTATGATCCAAAAAACATTTTTAACTTCTAAAAATCATTCGTAATTTTCAAGCAATAATTTGTCCTTTATTTAATATCTAACTAAACATTAAATATTTTAAAAAAATGTTGAGATACGGCTTTATACTATGCTTAATGTGCTATGCTAAATGTTGTAAAAACAAATGTCAGCTTCGCCATACGGCAGGAAAATTGTATTCACATTTTGAGTCACGAGTACGAGAATTTCGGGTAACGAACACAGCTGCTCTTGGTTCTCCTCCCTCCCCTACCCCTGAACCTTTCATCGCAAAGTTTTACAGCTGTTTGGTTTTCATATATTTTATTTATGATCATTTTAGATGTTTTCTAGCTAAGTATCATCTTAGCTAGCCTCTTAGTAATTGGGATACTGAAAAAGGGTAATAAATATTTTCTTTTGCCAGTTATATTAGCAAAAATGATCGTGTGAGAAGTTTTCCATGCGATGTCGGTCGAGGATGAAAGGATTTTTCTGCCGTACTTCGTACAATAACCTAGTATCACAATGCAATCCAATTGTGTCTTTTCGTGGTACTACAAACAAGCTCACAGGCATGTATACTCATATTGCGATAGTACAATTTACAATATAAAAACCATAATTACCATGACTTAAAGTTTGAACATGAAATAGAGTTACTAAAGTTTTAATTTTATTAATTTAAAATTAAATATATAATAATTTAGACTCCTTCTCTCTCTCTCTCTCTTTTTTACAGATAACTCAGTGATTACTAATTCGTATAACGAGATTTCTTTTATGTTTGCTCTTTGTTTCACAACATGAGCCGAAAAGAAAACGAAACATTTGCAAACCGTGTTGTCCAATAATACAGGAATAATATTGCTGGAAGAGATAAAAAAAGCAACGACAATAAACCAATAACGAAAAAAAAATTGTATTACATAACAATAATCTTTGAATTACTTGTAAAGGAAAGTAATAAGTATTGGATATAATTCATTTGCTAAAATTAAATAAAAAACTTTAGTAACCTTACTTCTTGTTCAGACACTATGTCAAACTGATTTTTCAAAGGATTCTTCGAGTATTTTAGAGTAGGGTTTTATTATTATTATTTAACAAAACATACAGGGTATTTCAAAACGATATGTCAGAAATGTAAAGGCAGGTAGAGGGGACGTAAATAATTAGATTTCGTATAGGAATGTGGGTGCGGAAATGCAGCGTTGAGGCAGTAGAGGGCTGTGTTGAGTTCGACAGATGAAATCGTTTCGCTGGATTGAATAGTCAGTCACCACACGGATTTCAAGCAACATGCATCGTTACACCAATGCGGAACTTGTCGACAGGCATTTCATGTATGGGGCGGCGCAAGGAAATGGAGCGGCTGCTCAAAGGATGTACATGGAACGATTCCGGGGTATGAATCTGCCGGATCTCCGAGCATTTGAGCGTCTTCATCGGGAGTTATGCGCGTGTGAATCGTTTTATGCTTCCGGGAATGATACGGGCGCTGGAAGATATCGCAGAATTACAGCAGTAGAATAAGAAGTATTGCACAGTGTAGATGATAGTCCTTCGAAAAGCTCGAAAGCCGTTGAACGTGCGCATCCTTTGAGCAGCCGCTCCATTTTCTAGCCCAGCCCTGTACACTAAATGCATGTCGGCAAGAGCGAAACGCATTCATCCGCCGGGCTCAACAGCTACTCCCTCTACTGCTTCAACACTGTATTTCCGAATCCACATTCTTATACGAAATCTGTTTATTTAGGTCCCCTCTACCTGCCTGTACATTTCTGACGTATAGTTTTGAAACATCGTGCATAGTTCCCAATCTATTTTCTTTTAAATATATATCAAACCTATAATCTATTAATATACATTAATTTGAAATTTTTTAGCAGCTGCAGGAGTGGGAAGAGAAGAAATTTTCTTTAAGAGATTCTTTACTTTGCGCATGATTTCTGGCATAGATTTAGATAATGCACGGCTTTTTGAATTTTATTTTTCAATATATCTTAAATATTAGATAAATTGCCACTTTTCTTGTTCCTTTATTTTTCCAGGGGATGATGGTCGTTGTTTTATCTCTTTCAGCAATGTTTTCTCAGATTTGGACGACATGCTTTGCAAATGCTTTTTGGTCTTTTTTTAAACGAAAAGAAAACACAAGAACAATGCTGTATTACGAATAACAAATAGTTGAATTACCTGTAAAAAAGAGCAATAAATATTAGATATAACGAATTTTGAAATAATAAAATTAAAAATTTACTAACCCTACTTTTTATTCATATGTATATGCCCCATAATGAGAAAAATGATACTTTCAAATCTGAGTAAATCGATGTTTTAATTTTGTTATGAAACTTGTTGTTTCAAAATGATGACCCAATGCTTTTAATTCTGAAATACCAGAAATACTCAGAATATTGAAACATAGACATACTTAAAACTGAGTACACAGACGTCAGTTCATACTCATTTTTGAAAAATTTCAAAAATTTCGAAATCGGAACGGGGGTTGATGAGCGTAGAGAACAGGGGGCAGAGCTCCCTAGTATATATAAAATAAAGAACTCTTTTTCTTTTTTAAAGCTATTTTGAGCAGAATAAACGGTAAACAGAAATCGTGTTTTTTTTTTATTATTATTCTAGCGATATTTGCAGATTTATGTCTGGCATTGATGGCGGCGACATATACATGGCGCCATTCAAGAAAGCGAAAAATTAATTTGCTTTCAGTTCGATTTTCTTTTGTGACACTGGGATATTTTTTAGTTGGATCATTTTGTTTTTTTAATTTAGATATCTAACTGAAAAGAATATTTTCTGTTTTTAGTCAACGAGCAACAGATTGAGGTTTTTTTTTTAAAGTTTTTAATCTTCTATTGCAGACGAGTACAAAACTACGTTAGTAAATTTTCTATTTATTTTTCATCAGAACACTATCCATCCTAAGGCTCTGCTTTACACATTTACGAAGTCACTTTCATTTGTAAGAAGATATAATTGCCACGTAATTTTATTCTTACAGTAAGCAATTGAGCAGTTCTCCTTTTTCTATAAAAGCATCGAATCTTTCCGATCACGGTGTCAAATGTTTAATTTTATCTGATTTTCAAGGACTCATCACAAAGACTGTTATACGGAAGGAATCGATTGCAGTTTAAGATGTGCACCTTTTATAGGAAATAGAAAAACTTTATTCGATTCTTCACCATATAAATATTAATTTTTGAAAATTTCATTCATCTATATATATATTTGTCTTACGTGGCGCGGAAATTGGGCTGAATTTCTAGCTTATTGTTGGCAATAACCGTAGTTTCCAGAGCTCAGACCAATGAAAAGACTAGATTGTGTTAGATAGATCAGCTCCGCCTCCAATATGGCAGTCAGTGTCAGAGCAGTGAAAAGCAAGCTAGCAAATATTAAAAATAAAATAACATGTACGTAATCCAAAGCGTCTGAGATTATTCCTCATTTTAAATATGAGTAATATTGCTAATTTCAAATGAATTCTCAACTCTTATTTAGAATTTACTTATGAATTTTTCTCACATGAAAAATCGGAGAGAAGTAAAAATATCAACTGTCTAGGCTGCACCTGCTGCTATCTGTTGCAGAAATCTATAATCAATTAGAATAGTAAAATGTCGAACGAAATTTAAACAATCATTGATGATAAACTATCTTCCTATTACGTAGTGGTTTTTTTTCATTATTTATTTATTTAGTTATTTATTTTTAATGAATAAGCCGTGCTGTACAATATTATAGGTGCAATAAGTTTTAAACAAATTATGTTTCCAAGATCCTTTATTCATAGTATTTAAATGATTTATATGATCATTAGTAGCTCCAACTAAATGCATTTTTAGTTGTGTTTTCAACGGAGTTCAATTACTTTTTTACATTAAAAAAAATTGTCAATTTCATATGTTCAAATGATTTATGGTAGTACTTATTCCGGCTAGAATTACTGGAAAAATAAAAAGGGGCGAGCGAGCAAAGCGAGCTGGGACCGCGTAGCGGTCTCAATGCAAATTGCTTCGCAATTCATGGGGGGTTGACGAGCGTTAGCGAGTAGGGGGCTGAGCCCTCTAGTTTTTTCGTAAAAATGGATAGCTGCGAACTATTCGTTTCTTGTGTTAACACTATTTCCGACTCACAAACCTTACTTTATTTAATCGTAGAATCCTGCGATTAATTAACATTAAAATTAGGCAAAGATTTCTATTCGGTCAGAGTGATAACTGAAAAGTGGAATAATTGACAGCTAAGTAAATGAAGATAGATATATTTAAAATTTTTATTTTGCTAAAGAAAAAAATTGCTCTAAAGTTTGCAAATACATATAATGTATGAAATATAAACATGCAGATTGGAGTGACGATGGTGGGGAGGGGGAGACACGCTACGGTTATAATTACTCCAGAATATTAGGGCTCCGGTACTTTTTTGTTAGAAATTAAGCCCTGTTTATGACAGTGGGGACTAGCTTTCTTCTGTCCATATTTATATATCCTTAAAATAGAAGGGGAAAAGACAAGCTGTAAATTAGCCCCATCAAAAAATTTCAAAGCCCCCCCCTCCTGTTATAACACGGCCGTAATTAGATGGGGGCAGGAGGGGCTGAGCCATTCCTAGCAACTTCTTGAACCACCTCTAGACTTCATAATCTTTCAATACGAATAACATTATTTATTACATTTAAGAATTTTATAATCAAAAGTTTTATTACAGTGGGGACTAGCTTTCTTCTTCTGTCTATAATTATATATCTTTAAAATAGAAGGGGAAAAGACAATATGTATATTAGCCCCACCAAAAAATTTCAATGCGCCCATCCACCCGACTGGTTGCAGCCCTGAAAGAACCTCCTTATATTATGGTCTATATGGGGGGAAATCGTTAGTGGAGAATTTTAATGATGCTTTACTATTTGAAGCATAATAATTGATATGCATTTCTGAAAGTGCCCTAAAACATCTTTCTGTAGAATATGGAGTGCAAATCCTTCATTTACAGACTTATCGTGTTTGTATTTCAAATTGTTTAAATGATATATTTTTTAAATTTTGCATTGGATAGTTAAGACCAACCTCTACAACAGCCCTTTTTTTCGATTTTGGTAGTAGTTTTTTTTTTTCGATTTTGGTAGTAGTTTTTTTTTTTTTTTTAACAGGATACTTTCATTTTTGACATTATAAAATAATTGTCCCATAGGATTAACAGCAGCGAGCGGGTGTTTTCGGGTGAGTCACCGGGAACCTAAGTGCGTTTTGTAATTGAGTTGTGCATTTTCCTGCTGAATTATATTTAGTACACTAAGATATGATAGTAGATTATAAATAAATTCATATACTTGGCTGTACAAAGAACAGGATACGTTGCAGTGTATGGGTGGTTATTTCTGAAAGTACATTTTCAGTCGTTATGCGTTCTCTGAAATATATGCTTAATTCAATATTTTATGTGTTAAAAGCTGACAAGTTGCGAATAAGATTTTAACACTTCAAATAAAATTAAGTATATATTTAAAAAATATTTTGTAAACTAAAAAATAAATAAATAAATAAATAAAAGAGATGTCCTTTAAAAAATGCACACAGAAAAAAAGAAGTCAAAAACAATTATTTTCTGAGAAGATATTTTAAAAATTAGAATGCATTTGACATCAATTGGTTTAACATTACCGAAGGGAATTTGAGATCTCACCGACCAACACCCTTAACTAAAAAAATCAGTAAAAATATACACTGTAATGTTCTTAAATATAAGTCACATTTTGAACAGAAAATTACACTAACAACTGAATTCTAAAAAAAAACACAAGTATTTTAGAATTTAACATTAATTGGCAGAAATTAATTATATTAATTACGATATTTTAATTACACCTAAATAATTTAAGACTTGTCCCAATAGCAAATTAATTAAAGAGATTTTGACGTCAGTACGATAAATTCATAAAATTACGCAAAATATATCTTTTTTTCCTTTTTTCTGTTAATTTTCTTTTCCTTATTAATTTATACACTGCTCAAAACAATTAGGGGTGCACATGGTTTTAACGAAATTACGCAAATACTTACACCGATAAGTAACTTAAATTGAAACATCCATAATTTAAAGCTTAGCAGAAAGCAGAAAAATAGAACTTCATATGTAAATCAAAGCTTATGACGTCAAAAACCAGAAAAAGGCGATAAGTGCAGAAATTGGGATTTCGCAGAAACGTCTGTTTCACTGTCTCAGTTGTGAAATTCAACTGCTCAGCATTTGGTTTGAGAAAACGTGACATGAAAATGTTTCAACAACGTGATTTACTGGGATCCATGGGTTGGCCCATTAACAGGAGACTTGAATCCAAGCAAACACAAAGAAGTGTAGCGGATGCTGTTGGAGTCGCAAGAAATGTCATTTAAAAGCCGTGGAATCGATTCCAAGAAACAGAATATGTTAGACGTCTACCAGGGCAAGGCCGTCCACTTGCTGCCACAGCAACTAATGACCGATATATCCTGTTAACAGCTTGTTGAAACAGAACAGGCAAAGCTACTAAGCTGCAAAGACAGCTGCTCTTGCGGTAACAGGTCGAAGGGTGACCAGCCAAACAGTCCAGAATAGGCATCATCAATGTGGTCTCTATTCATATAGACCAATGGACTGTATTTCGTTGACACCAATTCACCGTGGGGCCAGAAGAAGTTGGGCTGCTGAACATCGAAATTGGAGGCAACGTGACTGGCGTCAAGTGCTGTATACAGACGAGTCCCTATTCAGTCTGGAGTTTGACACCCAACGTGTTTTGGTATGGAGTTAAAGGGGCACTTGAAATAACCCAACATTCATTCATGGAAGATTACATTACAGACGAGGTGGGTTGATGGTATCGGTTGGAAACAGCATAGGTGGACGTCCGGACCTGCATATAATTAGGAATGACACTTTGAGAGCTCAAATCTACGCAGAAGAGATACAGAGACCTTATGTCGTAACTTACGCTGCAGCCATGGTGATTCCTTTGTTTTTATGCATAGTAATGCCAGGTCGTCTGGTGGAGAACAGACTTGAAGTCGAAACAATACAGCGTATGAAATAGCCAGTATGCTTTCATGACCTGAATCCAATCGAGCACCTTTGGGACACACTCGGACAAAGCATTGCAGCGAGAACAGGAACATCTGTTACTGTCCGGAACTTGGAGATTACAATTCTTGAGGAGTGGAACAGTATTCCTGAAAGTCGTATCGAAACCATAGAAAAAAGGTGTGCAGCAGCTTCTGAGCTGTTCGATGGGACCACACTACAAATTAAATATCTTGAATCATTTCTAAACAATACATTTTTTTTACATTTACATGTAACCAAATTGTTGCCTTAAACCAGCTTTTTATGTTCTTTCCATCGTTTCAAAGAATTAAACCTAACTTGCAATCTTTTGCGTCTTTTTATCTTTATGGCGCATTTATACATGTGTACTCTCCATTTTATGCCCATGCATAGCTGTTTCGCACCCTCTTCACTTTTTTCTTGTTCCCCTAATTGTTTTGAGCAGTATATTTTTTCTTTAAAAAATGAGTTTTTTAGTGATTTCGCTCGTTTTTTTAAAAAAAAGTTGAGTTAGAGCGAGTTCATTTTATAAATTTTGAATTTGAGTGTGAGTTAACTCATTTTTGAGAAATTGCACTTAGGTTTGAATTAGTTCGTTTTTTTTATGAGCGTGCCCAACATTGAGCAAAACCAGTTTGATAGTTAAAGTAAAGTTACTTAACAAAACTCGGAAATCCCAAGGAGTTATATGCTTGTTTCAAGAATCATTACAGTAAATTTTCCCACTTTCGCACTACCCTTGCACCAAAATATGTATGTTTTTCTTTCTCCGCTTAAAGCTGGTCTGTTAGAATTACTGAAAATGTTCCGTAACTTTACAAAAAAAAAAAAAAAAAAAGAAAAAAAAAAGAAAAAAAAAGAAAAACAGTATATTTTTATGAAATGTATTTAATATTCAGAAAAAAATATTTTTAAATATAATTTTATTTTAAATATCTCCAAATAAAATACCCCTGATATATGTTTTGTCCAAATCATGAAATAAATTACTATTTTTTGCGTTAACTGAAACAAATAATTTTCATATTAGCGTGGAATACTTTCATTTTAATTACATCTATATAAATAAATATATATATATGTTCGTTTCTTCTAAATCTTAAATCTCCGAAAGTTCTTCCCCGATTGCTTTGAAATTTTGACACAACGTTGCATTCAAATACGCGCGTGTTTTTATATACATACTAATCCCCCTACCCCAATTTGGCACTCCGAGGAGGGGAGGGCACTTTAAAAAAAATATTGACACCCATCACATGATATATCATTAGAAAGCCCTTGGACCACTCTTTTATATTATGAACATCAATTCCCCCTCCGGGAAACACTTTTTTATTTTTTCTGCCACCCATCATGAGATATATCATTAGATAATATCATTAATGGTCATCAACCTTTGACCACTCTTTCATATTATCCTTTTTCACCTTACGTCTCCCTTCCCACACATTGCATCCCGGGGGCACTTTTCTGATATATTTCGTTAGTTTTTAAAAAAATGTTTTGTTTTTAAATTCGTGTTTTTTCCTTTTTTAATGTTTTGCAACTTTATATTGCGTCGTGAACAAAATTACAACACGGGTAATCTTTTGTCATAAGTGCAATAAGATATTCCTAAGCTAACACTCGAGCAAAAAGGCATTTACGATCAAATAATGCAAACTGTTTTCAGTAAGCTGTATTCATTTTGCCTCATGATCTACCGTAGCATTGGACAAACGCAAGCAATTAGACAAATATCTTAAACAAAACATTATAGTTAATTACGATTTAGTTTTGGAAGAACTTTTTCTAGAAGGCGTATTTTACGTGTTGCAATCTAAAGGGGCCGCCATACCATCATCTTTAGTTAATTAAAATAGCGGCTATTGGTTGATAAATGTCGTTTCTAATCAAAAATCTTCCAGTGGTTTGAAATACAAATCTTGTTGTAGGTCCTGGTTTCTATTTCCCTCATCAGGAAATAAAAGCGACTATAACGTTTCCAAACTCGGACCAATCCTAGTAAGCAAGCTGAATTAACAGCTGGCTATTCTGTCAAAAGAAGGAAATAGAAATATCGTTTCGAAAAAGATAAACACAACAAATAGAAAAATTTTAATTTCGGAAGTGTTATTTTCATTTAATAGATATTTTTTAGATGAAATTTGAATAAAACTGAGACGAACACGCAAACAAAACGTTAGATAATTTACCACAGTTCACTGTAAAAAAAAAATCCTGACGTTACTAAATTTTTTTAAGTAAATTTGTATTTCACAGAATTTTTTAGTGACCGGTATCATAAACCGGAATGATTGCTAGCTGTTTTCTAGTAATTCTTACAAATTTTCTTATAACTGAGTAAGAATACAAAATTTTTTTAGTAATTGCAACGATCAATGAAAAAAACTAAAAATTTTTTAGAAGATCGACCTTTTTTTTTTTTTTTTTTTTTTTTTGTTCAGTGTAGTTTAAAACTGCGGCCCATGTTGAATCACTATTTCAGAAGAGTCATTTTCGTCTTATTTAGCTCAGAATTTCTGCGACTAAATAGGGTGCAGATTACCATCCGGAAATAGTAGTTTCACGCAGGTCACAGTAGAAAATAGCCTGATTTATGATATAAAAATTAAAATTAATTATTTTTAAACAACCAGGAAATTCTACCCGGGTCTCCCGCGTTGCAGAACATAATGCAAGTTGTACAGAACATAGGCAAAAAACATTTTTTTTGAAAGCGCTAATAATTTTTATACATTTAACATATATTTTTTCTAGATTGCCGAACGAGCAAGCCAACAATAATTTTATATACGAAATATCAATTATATTTTCAAATAAAGTTTTGGAATTTCTTAGAAGCGATACTATTTCGCTTTAGACATATACCAGGGGTTAATAGCTGAAGAAATTGTCAAAGAATTTCACTATTTACAGCCGTCTTTAAGATTCTGATTATTTCAGCTTTTAAGTTTGATTACGTATCTGTTAAATGTGTTTTTTTTTATTATGTTATTTTTTAATGTATGTAATGATCAAGTTTTTATTTCTTTATAGAATTTTAGCTACAAGTAAACGCTGAATTATTTATATTGGTTTAAATGCAAATGGATTAATCTTTCGTAACCGGGCTACACGCAATAGAGATGTATTTTAAAATAAAATCATGCTTAAAAATTATTTTAAAAACATATAAGCACTAAATTGGGAGACTGTTGTCAAACAAATTCCATTTGAAAGAACATTTTTTTTCTTTATTCGACGGTGTAAAAATTAAATTGTGCAATGTTCAAAAGTTTTAAAAGATGCAGTAAAAGCAAACTTTATTGTTCAAGTCGTTGCCACTGTTAATATGACGCCAACGTTATTCACGGACATGTTATGGCTTTATAATATAGCTTAAGTTATAAGGAAATGGCAGCTGATGTCGTTGTTGGTTCAATTATGGTTGGTTAGCAAGAAAACCCTGTTTGTTCTTTATGACTCCTATTGTGCACATGAAATGGAGAAATTTGATTGATATACGTTAAACTGGTCTATAATATGATTGGCCTACGTCGCCAAGACGATTCCTGCAATGATAGCTACGACAAAAATGAAGTGGTAGATTGGTTGATGGAACTGTTTGTTTATAAACATGCCTTTTCCTTATAGTACGTACACAATTTGAACTTTCCCAATAATCGACCTTTTTCTAAAGGTAAAAAAATTCTTAGGTAATATTACATTTAATTTGTGAATTTTACATTTCCTAAGCGAACGAAATGTAAAGTTATTTTCATTTGTTATATTTATTATCTGGAACTTGTTATTCATTATTGATAATTTTTCATCTCTTATAATTCCAAGTTTCTTTGATTTTTGACAATTTTAAATTGTTGAAAAATAATATGTCAATTTCTGAGGCTTTCTTGGTTGAGTTCCACCCTGATACTGTTAACTAGCCAAACAAAATGTTTCAAGTAACTGAGGATTCTTGAGAAAGTGCATGTCTATTTTCATGCGTTTTCACTTGCTTGAATGGTTTAAGTGTTGCGAGAAAAAAAGATAATTTTCAATAGCAGTATCAGGCTGAGACCGTAAGCCCCATCACCGCGACAAGGTGAAGCCTCTTTGATGGGGGAGGAAAAGCTGACCAACTTAGCTGCACAAATCACATTCAAAATAATTGAAAAGTTTAATATGCATTCATAAATTTCAGACATATATAGTACCAACTGAATTCATTCCCGCAGTTCATGTTTCTTTAGATGTCGGGAGATCGTCAAATCACTAATTGTATGGAGTAACTAGCGACGACAACAATATATATATATATATATATAAGGAGCTGACTTTGCAAAAAATCTTATTTTCTTTAAATTTTTATGTGTTACTTATTTTTTTTACTTTATAGATCCAAAAAATTTCCTTCTCCGTGCATTCCGCACAACTTACATGCATGTCTAATCATTTTTTTTTTAACTTGAAGCCTTACTGTCAGTAAAATTTACTGAAATCTAGATTTTTACATCCTACAAATCTCTAAAAGTTTTCAAAAAAATGTAGAATACATTTTTGCCTAAAAAGGAGTTTGCTTAGTGAAACTATTTTTTAAAAAATTTTGATACCGTTATATAATCCGTCTAAATAATTCTTTTTCTCCATTCTCTTGTGTCTTTTTATATGCTGTATGCTATAGCAGCATACTATCGTGCACTTTTTGGTCAGCTTTTCCAACGTGATGTTTTCAAAGCATAACTTAAAGTTATTATTAATTAAAAAATTATTGAATCCCCGAGAGGCAAAAGACGTTTCACACCATATCTAAAAAATAACTGAATATCTGGTTAACTTCTAAAAGAGTTAAAGAGCTGTTGCTAAATTTTATAGATAATATGAAATAATTATTACTATTCAAATTCCATTATCAAATTGTACAATTTCGAAAAATTGCTTAGATTTAGAGATACTAAGAGCAACAAAGTTTTAATGTCAGTGTTACATGCTGCACTCTGAAATATTACAGTTATTTGCACTTTAAAACAACCATAAAAAATGTCGGCTTATTTCAGTTTCTATCTTGCAATTTGTAGTACGTACAGTTTTTGTATTTTATGAAACTTTATGCATTTTTATCATTCAAAATTTCTAGCAATTAATTTCTTCTTTTAGACAACTTAGGCCCTGTTTCACTCTATTTTAGAGCTTCTGAGACAATTTAGATTTTAGAAATGACCAATTTCTTCATTTATTACTGTCGATGCTTGAAATTTAAGTAATCCAATATTTTAACACGTCAGAATCATCAAAATCATCACCTGATTTTTTAAAAAATGTTTCAACGTCCCTGGCCCCTCTTTGAATAAGAATGAAAATCAGTTTCTATTTTAAGAATAAGTAGAATAACTTCCGTGTTTGTTTTTATATATAAGCAGTGTCTAATGTGATGAAAATGTACTTTATGTAAGAATATGATAAGTAACGACTACTTCACATTACAACTAGATATCTCGAAAATTGATTACTCCGGATGAGTACAGGGATTCCATCTCTTCTCTCTTAGCGTTACATTTTGAAACAAGAAAGCTAAGAGATTCTTCACACAGAGCTCGATTACCATAGGAACACTGAGGACAGTTGCGCCGGTCATAGAGCACCATTTTTTCAAATAATAATCGTCGCCTTATTCAAACTCAGAATTTCTGGCATAAATAAGGCCAAAATTATTATTCGGAAATAATGGTGCCTGTCTGCGACGGTAAAAAAAATAGCCTAGTAGGAGTCTGGCCTCGTGCTTGCAGGTTTGATTGAGTTCATTCAAATAAGAGGTTAACATACTGGCTGCAGACACGTGGATTTGGAAGCGATGTTTCCAGTTCCGATTTTAAATGGACCAAACACTGTATAAGATTTTCAAGATGTTCCCCGCACACACACACACACACACACAAACAGAAATCGTCTACACTTCAGTTCTAAATCACCCAAAACAAGAATAAACTTAAGCAAGCGTAAGCTTTTCAGAATTTTCCTTGCACAAAACCACAATTAGGGGGCGCTTATTCTTAAAAAGTAACTCTTTGAATCATTCCTCTTTTTGCAATAAGGGCTTAAACAGCCTAAAGATAGTAAAATCCCGCTCTCTCTGCCAATAAGATGCCAATGAAATGCTTGGAAATGATACCAGAAATAAAATAGATTTTGCGAATTTCAAAAGGCATTTTCTAGAAGGTAATGTATTTTCAGTTGTTATGTGAAGAATTCGTCATGATATGTAATTGTCACATAAGGTGGTGTGCTGTGAAAAAAAAAAAAAAAAAAAAGCTAAACTGATCTCTTTTTGAAAGCTTTATTCCCATTAAGTAAAATTTCATATTTTATTGTTTATATTATTAATATTTTTTCATATTTCATATTCTATTAATCATTTCATGATTCATATTTTATTTATTTTTTATTTCGAATTTTACGGATTTTTGTTTCGAATTTTCCGTATTTTTAAAATTTTTCTTAAATAGCATCCTAAATATTAAATTTATTCCAAATTTGTTTCTAGCGCTATAAAGTCGAATTATTTTCAAATTTTTCTTATTTTTCGATTTTTTACGATTTTATTTTCGAATTTTATTGTGTTTTTTTATTTTACCTTATTCCGAATCCTTAACACTATCTTTACGCCGAATTTTAAGTTTCTAAGGTTAAAAGATCACATTATTTTCATTTTTTCAATTTTTTCGAATTTTCGAATTTTGTTTTCGAATTTTCCGGATTTTTTAATTTTTTCTTATTTTGTATCTTAAATACTATCTTTATTCCGAATTACAAGTTTCTAGCGCAACAAAATCGGATTATTTTCCAATTTTTGATTTTTTTCGATTTTTTTATTTTATTTTCGATTTGTGTTTTTTATGTTTTTTTTTCTGAATTCTAAACACAACCTTTACACCAAATTTTAAGTTTCTCAGACTAGATCGTATTATTTTCAATTTACAATTTTGTTGGAATTTGTTGAATTTTCGAATGCTTTTTTTTTCGAATTTTCTGGATTTTATAATTTTTTCTTTCTTTGTATCCTAAACACTACTTTTATTCCAAATTTCAAGTTTCTAGGCCTATGGGATCTACCTAATGAATGAGTGAGTGAGTGACCAAATATCGAAACTTTCAGTTCATATATCGTTTGCACTAGAAAAGACAGAAATGTGAAATTTTAAATTTTGGTCTTATTTGCCACATACTCTATACAAACGAAGTTTCAGGTTTTTGGGATACACCAGCTCAAAGATATGGGGAGGTCAAAAGTGCCCCGAGTTGCTTCTCTAGTTCGTATCCAGTTCCGGGTGAATATTGCTTGCTTATCGTAGATCGGATTAAACAAAGAATTTCACCTCTTTATGTAAATCTAACTTTGGAAAGTTATGATTGAAATTCATAGGGAAAAAATCCGATAAAATACAGAAACAGTACTGGCGTCATGATTGTCAATATAATTTCCGTATTTTAACGATTTTTTAATTTTTTTACAATGCATTTATTCAGATTACATACATTCTGCGCCTAAATTGTGATTATACGATTTTAGGACTCCAAAACAACTCTAATAGAAAGATGACATGCAGTAATTATAATTTAAGACGATCCTGTTTCTTGTGTGTAAATTGTGAGTTCACTGTTTTTTGGTTGTAAACAAAGAGAATAAACACACCAAGCATATCAGTTTGTTCTTTGTGCAATTTTGTTTTGCAACTATAAAATCATTTAGTTCACAATTTACACCCCAAAATATAAGGTTAAGCTATGTACACAAAACTCCGTCGTTTTTGTATATTACACAGAAATATGTGTACTCATTTGCAATTTACACATTAAACTGTGTATTTCAGAGTTATCTGAAAACTTTTTACACATTTCAGCTGCTTAAAAGGTTTTCATCAAAATACACAAGACAATGTGTATTTTGAAATTGACATACCACACTGAAAAAAAAAAAAAAAAAAAAAAAAAAAGGTTGATTTTACAGTATAATACTGGCATCCCAGCTGCTAGTGTTATAACATAAAATTAACAGTAAAAAACAGTAAAATAAGCAGTAAAACGCTACCGCGTATGCGGTATAATACTGGCAGTTGGGATGCCAGTTTTCGCAATGCGTATATTTCGCAATTTACACGACACTTTACGCATACAGACAAATTTACGCATTTATTTTCTAGAGTGTACAGAGTGTGTTCCATTATAAGAAAAATAATAAAGTTGAAACACCAAGGAACACCTTATACTTTTTTTCAAAATATTTTCTCTTAAATGATGGACATTGGTATTCCTGTAAATCAAAGTAAGGGGAGAAGTATTCTGAAGAAGTTACTATTCTTTGAATTCTACACAATTGAAAGGGAATGAGCATAAGTATTATATATTTTTCATAGAATTTCTCTTTCATGGGCTGCATAAAAAGCCTGCCAAAAAATTTGTATTTGGAAGCTTGATTCATTAAACAAATTATTTTCTTTTTGGAGCTGTTGTACTGAACCGACAGATTTCTAGAAGAAAATTCAATACAAACGCTCTTATTATTCAAGCCAGTGATTGGAAAAAAGTTTTTACTAGGTACTAAATACAACTACACTTACTTAAAAAAAATGTAGTTAACAACAACTACAAATATTTCTTTTGAAAAGTAGTGATGACAAACTACTTTTTAAAAAGTAGTCCCTGTTTCACTACTTTTATGATTAATTTTTTCAAAAGGATCAATCTATACTCAAAAGTGAGTATCTAATTTTCTTTTCCAATTACCAACTCATATACATATTTTTAAGTACCTATCATAATAACCTGAATTTCCAATCGGCTTTGCAGCATCGAATGAAAGAAGCATTGCACATAGCTGCTGCTTCTTACGAATTGGGATGCACATTTATGAAACAGACAATCAGATGAAAATTGGATCACTTTCACTTTTTTTAATACCAATACTGTAAAATTACTTCTATATATTTATCTTAACTGTATCGAATGATGGAATAAAAGTTTGTTAATATTGCACATATTAATATTGTTAATATTGCACACATAAAACTCAGATGACACTAAATCCGGGATTTCAAAATCTTACATAAGTCCAATATTTATTATTTGTCAGGGATCAATGAAAACTGTGCTACATACAGGGTGCTTCTAAACGGAAGGCACAAACTTCTAGTAGGGTTGGGGGTACACTTAGATGACTCGGAATCACATAAAAAAGCAGGAATTGCAATCCTAACGAGATAGGGGGTTTGTTTAGGGCTGAATCATCCTGATCGAGAATATATGTGTAAAGAGTATAAGCTTAAATTAAGTCGTGACTTTGCTCAATATGAAGTTCCTGAAGATTTCTGCCTACGTAGCTGATTGTGATTCTTACCCGCTACAGTTTTGCACGTTTGAGGATTCCAAGTAGAGCTCTGGCGAAAAACGTACTCACGCGGATAACCAGCGACCCCAAACGTGCAAAACTGTACATTGTAAGAATCAGGTACGTAGGCAGAAAACTTCGGGGAATTTCATTATGAGGAATGTTATTACCTTATTTAAGCTTATACTCTTTAAATGTCAATTTTCGAGCACGATGATTCAGCCCCTAACAACACCATCTCTCTCGTTAGAATTTCATTTCCGGCCCTGTGTGATTCCAAGTCGTCTAGGTGCACCCCACCCCTTCTAGTAATTTGTTCCTCCAGTTTTGAATCACCGTACAAATGTTAGTTATTTTAAGACCTTTTTTCTGTGCTCACTATATCCCTAAAAATCTTTAAATATGCAAGTCAGTAATCAATTATTTATGTTATAAGAATTAAAATTAAATAACTAAAATGAAATAAGCTTTGAATTTATGCTATTTTTGAAGTGATTGGGGTGTAGTGCTCTACAAGAGATACGGAAAAATATATTAATTATATTTTATTATGTATTTGACAAAATAGTCATTTACGTCTGCTTAACTTTAAATACTCGAGCAAATAAACACATTGCAATTTTTCGCGCGGTGTATTTTCTACAACATACATTTCTAAATTTATAGGAAAATAAATTAAGGTTTTATAAATCAGCATTACTTTTAAATACAATATAATTATCATGTAGTACAATGTTATTAAAATATTCTTTAACATAGGCATATGTAATAATATTTTCGAACATTATGCATTTGTAATATGCATATTTAAGTTTGTAACATCCAATGTTGTACACAAGTAAGTGTACAAATAATGATGTACACGAGTGTACAAGTAATGATGTACGCAAGTAAGTTTATAAATAATGGTGCACGCAAGAATGTGTACAAATAGTGGTGCACACAAACGAAAAATTATGGATTTTGTATACGACTATTTCAAATAGTAATATGCACTTTGTTAAATCGTAGAATTTTGTGATTAAATTATGCGAAGATTACTATTAAAACTAGTCGTTGGGGGCCACCGTAATACTTACCCATCATGGATATGCATAATGTAAAATATTAAAATAAAAATGTGTAAACTACTTATAAAATGCATTGCAATTCAAATAAAATCGTGGCTTGATGACGTCACAAACTTTAAAGGCTCGATTACTGAATTGTTTGAAAGAGGTTTTTCCTTATAACTCCAAAAATAATAATCCTATTAACTAGCGGTTTATTGCATCTGATTAAGCGTCAAATTTCCAATTAAAATATATCTTTGAAGTGAAATTTGGATGAAATACAGGGTCATGAAAAATCGAAGAGTGTGGAAAATAGGATTCCAAATATCTCGGCAACTAATTATCCGATCGACTTCATGCTTTATTCAAAATTTATGTTTTTTTATTGTCTTTTATATGCATTTCTTAAAATAAACAATTTCGAAAATTTTTATATACCTTTCATCAGAACGAATATTTCGAGAGTCCGAAAAAAATTGTTCCGGTTAATCGAGGTTATTGAAATGAAATAGGCTTCTTCCCATTATTACATACTAAGTACATACCAAATTGCAAGTCTCTATCTCAAATTTTTCGGGAGATAGAGCGTTTACAGACACACAGACACACACACAGACACACACACAGACACACAGACGGACGGCAAATTTTTTTTTCTAAAAATATGTTTTTCGGAATCTCCAGTGTCTGAAACGTGTAAATCCGTCAAAAAAAATTTTTCGATTTTCAAAACGATTACAAGACTTACCCTATACTACGTATGATGGGTAAGTAAAATCGTGGTATTCAATATCTTGACACTTGGTTCCATTGCACTTTCATTAGGGAATGGAAATAAATAATGGTGTACACAAGTATGTGTACACCACAAGTATGTATGCATTGTACATACAAGTATGTGTACACCACAAGTATGTATGCATTGTACATACAAGTATGTGTACACCACAAGTATGTATGCATTGTACATAAAAGTTTGTGTACACCACAAGTATGTATGCATTGTACATACAAGTATGTGTACACCACAAGTATGTATGCATTGTACATACAAGTATGTGTACACCACAAGTATGTATGCATTGTACATACAAGTATGTGTACACCACAAGTATGTATGCATTGTACATACAAGTATGTGTACACCACCAGTATGTATGTGTACACAAGAAAGTCTGCAAATAATGGTGTACACAAGTATGTGTACACCACAAGTATGTATGCATTGTATATACAAGTATGTATGCATTGTACATACAAGTATGTGTACACCATAAGTATGTATGCATTGTACATACAAGTATGTGTACACCACAAGTATGTATGCATTGTACATACAAGTATGTGTACACCACAAGTATGTATGCATTGCACATACAAGTATGTGTACACCCCAAGTATGTATGCATTGCACATGCAAGTATGTGTACACCACAAGTATGTATGTGTACATTACAAGTATATGTGTACACACTAGCAACATTGGACTATACCCTGGTCATTGACGAATGTTATTTTTGCAGTAAACGACAGTTTTTAAGCGCAACGGATAAATAAAGCTATGTATTTTTTGTATCGGCGACATCTTCAGATCTAAGTGATAAATAAGTTATTCTCGCATATTTTTGTAAAATGGTAAACATAAAACCACGAGATCGCATGTGTCCAAGGCAAGCAGGTACGTTTTCCAGTTTGAACAATTTAAGCACCTGCTTGCCTTGGACATGCGATCTCGTGGTTTTATGTTTACCATTTTCCAAAAATATGCGAGAATAACTTATTTATCACTTAGATCTGAAGATGTCGCCGATAGAGCGAACGAAACATTATGTAATCTACATTAAGAAGATATTTTTAAACATTTCGTGTTATGTTTTTTATCCCTTTAAGCATTGATTAGACTTTAATTTAAAGATAACTAATTTGATAAACAACAATAACACAACGACACACACACTTTTATAACACCGAATTTTTAACATTTCTCTACTCCCCCCTCTTACCCCACGTAAAATCTTAAAAATACGAAGATGGATCAATAATAAAGGAGCACTTTTTCAACAGATTACTTTTTAAATATTAAAATTATACCAATGTTACTTTTCTAGATAGCTTTTTTTTAACATCTACACACTTTCTTCAACGACTTTTTGTTTATTCTTGTATAATAAAAAGAAGTAGGACACGTATGAATCATACGGCACATTTTTTCACTTTTTTATCTGATGAAAATCTTGCTCCTTCTAACGCCAATTCACGGGGATCCCATATTAGTCAGAAGATGATAAATTCCGACAATGAGATCGAGTGATTTACAATGAAATTTTTGTTTCACTACAACCTGTACATCATGTGAGATATTGCAATGTTCCTGTAGAAGATGAACATTCGGATAGGAATGGAACGTTTTTAGAATCAATGTGCAGCAACTTCTCTAAAAATTAACATTCTTATGCTGCGTTATATGTACGTCATCCGTGAAGAAAATTAACATACAAAATACTACTTTGATCCCAAAAATTATTATTTGGAACATTGTCAGTTTTTGTTTCGGTGGAGCAGTTTCCCTTTTTGTGCGGTATTCTATACTGGATCACCTTCTTTCACCTTTTCCACGGCCTTTTTTAAACAATTTGGGCCATTTACATATTGAGACTTCGATAAAGTGTCATTTCCGAATTCTAGAATTAATCTTTGCCCTATTTCAATAGGTTTGATATTTTTATTTGTTGAAAGTTTTATAATTATACTTTGCGCAAATGCACTAGGTATTTTGTGTTTTTTTTTATAAAGCTGACATCTAAATAAATGAATGTATAGAGAGTATAACGATGCAATGCAAACTTTCAGACCGTAAATGATATAAGCATCATAACAAGTGTAACAAATTTCTATTGATATTACATTGATATCCTTTACATTTGACCAACCTTCGTATAATACTTCCATCTCCGGAATTTTTTGAAGCATATCAGAATATCGCGGAGTAGACAGGGAAAAGTTATATTTATATACATAAAAAAGGGAAGTGCGAGTAGGAATTGCCCCTGCAGGTTCCGTACCATTGTGCTACAGTAAAACAAATTCCGTTGCAATGCGTTATTCTGGCGTTAGCACCAATTATAGAAATTCATAAGTTTGCCCTGTAATACATCGACATAGATATAAATTAAAGATTTTCAGATTTTTTCCTTTACATGTGCTATAAAACCTTCTTTGTGTCAAATTTCAAGGTTCTAGGTCAACCGGAAGTACCTATAGTTTTGAGGGCAAAACCTACAGTATACTTCCGATTGACCAAGAACCTTGAAATTTGACACGAATTAAGATCTTATAGCATATGTAAAGGAAAATACCCGAAAATCTTTCCTTTTTAATGCTATGTCCATTTATTACGTGATTTTCCACAATCGGGATTTCCAAAGCGAGACTATAAGGGTTCCGATTTTTCCCCTTTGAGGTATCTTAAAAAGAAGAAGTGTGGGTAATATAGAGAAGATCTTTCCCACTCGCATTTCGATTGGAATAAAAAATTATTCTGGCCTTTCTATATATATGACTAAATTTTGTATAAAAGACTGAATTCTGTGCATAATACTAAATTTTAGTAACATTTTACCCTCGTGTCAAAGCCAATCTTTGAAAATTGATTAAGCAGTAGATCCCAAGATGAACTTTGTCAGTTGAATATGTTTTGTTTTAGAAAATGATGCATTAGTGAGAAAATGATGAAATTTATTAATTTTTAATTGCCAGTCTCCTCCACCCCATAAAACTGGACCGAACCTCACCATTTTTTATGCTTTCCAATTGTCAGTCTCCACCGCCCCTTAAAACTGACCCGTACCTCTCCATTTATCGCAAGAAGCCCTATTCGAAGATGATATTTTTTTTTCTGCCCTGAACCTGCACCTATGATCATTTTACTCTACAGCTGCCATCATTATTCTCCTGCATAAAAAAAAAATCTCTCTCCCTCTCTTTGTGTGGGTGTGTGTTTGTGTAGTGTGTGTGTGTTATAGAAAGAGAGAGAGACTACCTAACTATTTTAAACTATTGTATTGTTTACTATTGAATGCCTGCCGTTGGTTACAATTTTTTAATTTATTACTATTAACTATTTATTACTATTGGCTATTTATGACTATTGGCTATTAATTACTATTGAACTATTGCTATTGTATGGACAATTTTGATTTTAAGGCCGAAATATTGGATACATTTTGGGAAACAGAAGTATATTAAATAGAATTTAGTCATATATCCATAAATAAAGGCCAGAATAATTTCTACTTTTATCATAATACAATGAAACTTCGATAAACTAAACTTCACCAAAGATGCACAAACTCCTGTTGCAAGAATATCCCGTTGAAAGAAATAATTAAAATAAAATTATATATTAATTTCGAAACCAAAATAAAACTTTTAACATGATTTAAATTGGTTAATTTTCATTTAAAAAGGATCTGAAAATAAAATTTCAGTGAGATCTTAACCCATTTATAAAATTTAAATTTAAATAAAAGCGAAAACAGCCATTATTTTTTAATTGCTTAATTAAATCCTGTTCTTAGTGGTGTGCCAGTTTAGTTTAGAGAAGTTTCAATGGATTATAACTTAAGAACTACACTTAAATCTAAACTTAAGAACTACACTTACAAACTACATACTTAAATACTAGGTTGCCACCACCTTCACCCTTCCAACCAACCTCATTCAACAGATAATTATTTCTTCATAACCCCTTACAGAAGGAGCATACACAAGACATATCAAAGGGTATAGAAGGACAACACAAACAAAGTCACAATTCGGGTAAGTCACATCCGGGTAAATAAGTCACAAATATAGTAGATCCAAATATAGTATTCCAGTTACGATCAGGAAAGTTACTTCTTCTTTCTGACCAGCGTATTCATCTTCTGCTTGAAAGACAACATGAAAATAAACAAATAAATAAATAAATAAAACATTATCAAAAACAATTTATTCTAAAACATTACTGTGATTACCTTGGATAAATTACAACAAATAGAAATTGACTCTGTCAGTCATAAATTCGAAATTTTGAGGCGATTATTCGAAAATTACAAAAACTTACATTGTAAATAAAAGATAAAAAAAGACATGTTATTTAATCTAGGAAAATACAATATAACCACGAAATGAATTATATAACAACCTCTTTTGAGTTATTAATAATTCCGAAAAAACGTTCTTTAATCTTTAAACCAACACATTTTCTAGATTTAAAGAGACATTTATCAAAACAAAGTTCCACTTGCTGCCACTGATTTTCGGAAACGTGGTCAACTAATTTTTAGAGCGTATTAATCAGTTTTCTCAACCCGGAATATCAGTTTTTCGGTTTCCATCTACTGTACTCTCAAATAAATATTTTCATGTTCAACAAACGTTTTTTCAGCACAAACATCGTAGGTGAAAAGCATTAATTATAAGCATTAAAATTAATACTATTTTGTTACTCTTATACGTATAAATTATGTTTAATTGAAAATAAATAGAATTCTAAAACCCGATATTCCGGTTTGAGAAAAGTGATTGATACGTTACAAAAAGACACTGAAACGTTTCTGAAAACTAGTGTTAGCAAAAGAAATGTTGTTTTGATAAATGTTTCTTTAAATCTCGAAAATATATTGGTTTTAAAGGTATCTAATGATACAGAATGTTTTTCGGAATTAAGGGGGTGACTTGTAAGAGGTTATTGTATATTTTCATGTGTGGTTGTATTATATCCTTGCAGATTAAGAAACATTTGTATTTTTACAATGTATTGTTATGCCCTTTTTTTATACACAACTTTCTTGTTATACACCTATTTTCATTTTCTTAGCGATCATTTTATTTTTAAAATGTTACGAAATGTGTTTCTTTTTCTTTTTTCCCCTTAACATTGTCTATGGCAGAAGGTCAATATAAAAGCGGAAGGATAAACATGAAAAGAAAAAGGTCGTAGAATTAATGAATCTTTTCGAAGCAAGTTTCAGGTTACTGAAGAGGCAGGTTTTCAGTTTTGCTCTTTTTGCTATCAAAGTTTTTAGCTAGACAGACTTGTTTCTGCTAAATAAAGTCAAAGATTAACAGTTTTAGAACTTCTATTATGAAATGTAACAAGCTTTCATTGCAGTCGGCCGGAGGAAAGAAAAATCCGGAAATTTTTGTTATATTTTTCACCAATCGTGACCTCCAGGCCCAAAATTCGCACTCCGTCCAAATGTTGATATATATACGTATATATATATATATATACACTATATAGTGTATATATATATTGCCAATATATATTGCCAAAGGTGACCGGTCACTTGCGATTTTAGACGTTTTGTTAACTATCAAGAAAAATACATGAGAAATTAACCTGATACTGCAGGTGTGTAAACAGTATAGTATAGGTTATATGTTTCCACGAAGATTTTTTCCCGAATCTCCATAGGGGACAGTCAAAAAATTGAAAAAGAACGAATATCTTTTGGATTACCCTGTAAAAACTAATGTAGCAAAAGCGTTCAAACTCGAGGTTATTAATAAGTGGGTTATTGTAATATACTGTGTTCATTTTTATGAGGATAGCATCTATACTCGAAGAGAAATGAAGGCTTTTATAAAAGCAGTTCCAAATTTCACCAAGTTTTCTGCTTATAATTTACAGAGTTCGTAATATAAAAAAAAGTTATTTTGAGAAAATATGTCAAACAATATCGTACATAATACTCTGTAATCGAAATTAAAAAATAATAAAAATTGGATAAAAAATGAACAGGTTTACTAAAAAATGTTTCACTGCACATGCGCGAATGCAATCAAAATATAATATGCATAATGTATTAGCTAAGTATATAGCGCAACTTTCGTGAAAGTCTCAAAATCATAGCTTGAAAATTCTGAAAATTATCGTTGATAGAATAAGCTCGAAATCCGTTGTTCCCAGAAAGAAGCAAAAAGATGAGGGGTTGTATCAAACATCTGTTGATTAGTGCCAAGATAGCGTACACAATATTGCACATAATACTATATTTGGATACAATCCCTCATATTTTTGCTTCATTTTGGAAACAACGGATTTCGAGCTTATTCTATCGACGATAATTTTCAGAATTTTCAAGCTATGATTTTGAAACTTTCACAAAATTTGCTCTATATATGTAGCTAAGACATTATGCATATTATATTTTGATTGCATTCGCGCATGCGCAGTGAAACATTTTTTAGTAAACCTGCTCATTTTTCATCCAATTTTTATTATTTTTTTATTCCGATTGCAGAGTATTATGTACAATATTGTTTGACATATTCTCTCAAAATAACTTTTTATATATTAAGAACTCTGCAAATTATAAGCAAAAAAATTGATTATATATATATATATAGATAGATAGATATATAGATATCTGATCTTTGTTATGCGATAGTGCTTGTATTTATAAACCGATTTGGATGTGACTGAGCATACGTTAAAAGTTTGCCAAAATCTCGACCGAATTTGTTAGCCAGCTTGACCTGCCATCTTGTTTCAAAATGATGGCCCCTTGAAAATTTCAAACTAAAAAATATATGCAAAAAAATTACAAATTCAAATTTATTTCTTACGTAAGTGTTTAATCCATGATACAAGGATTACAGGGTATTTTCTTCCCCCCCCCCTCTATCATTAAAAACGGCTGAGATATAGCAAAGCTTTCTTGAGCTATAACAATTTGAAATTCTAGAGTGGCTGACATTTTGAAACAAGACAGCAGACTTTTTCTCCCTACTCGGGTAATGTATGAGTTTTAGCAAGCGTAGTTTTTCACAAATTTACTTTCATTATTGTAATCATTGTTGCTATTCTCATACGCTTAAAACAACACAGTCATAATTATAATAATAAATTGTCAGAACATTCCGTGGAAGACGGTTTTTAAACATATCAGCACAAAAAGCAATACAGATATATATAACAAATAAGAAACATTAAAAATACAAAAGGGTAGTTTCAAAATGGAGAACTGAAATAGATTATTCTTTTTTTTCGTCAGGGGCTTCCATCACCCGTGACCGACCGTTTAAGGTAATTTTTAAACACATAAAAATGAAAATAAAAATAAAAATAAAAAGAATATCTCCCATGAGGGATTGCTTGAATTACCTTCAACCGGAAATAAATGTTTTTTGGAACAACATCCTAAAAGAACGTTCTCACGAAACATTTTCTTTTTTCAATGCTTCAGAATTTTCTGACTGTTATGTTTATATGTGAAATTATGAAATTCGCCGGTATGACTGTTGAAGTGATTTAGAATGCAAGAAAGTTTGTAATGTATCGATAAATGTGTGATATCTTGTGTTGAGATCGATTATTATCTCATGACGAACTTTCTAGGGCTGTTGCGTCCCAAAAAATTGGCTTAAAAGATACTTTGACAATATTTTCAAAAATATTACTTGCCCTTAGAGAAAACTGCAAAACGATATTCGATCTCTCAGTTTCTAAATGATAACAGCAACCAAATTTTTGCAGTTAAAAAGAAAAAAAATCATCGTGCACGTGTCAGAAAGAAAGTATTTCGGACTTGAGAAAACTCTGAACTGAAACTATAATTTTACTTTAAAACGGAGGCTTTTCTTGATGCTTAAGACACATTTTTTTAAATTATTATTTAGTGTCTTCAAATATTTAGCATATGGAAAACAAGAAATTATTTATTATTCATTCCCAATTACAAACAGAAAAATTATCAAAATTTGCTTTGTGCAATTATATTTGATTAACCCGACAGTGCATGAATTTTTTTTTAGAATTGTGTTTTTTTTATACTTATATTAAGAATTCGACACCAGAAATTTTAAGATAGATTTTTAACTTTACTTCGTAGCATATTTATGTTATTTAAAAATAAGTATAAAATATTTTTTTTTAATAACTACTCTTTTATAATCATTTAATCTTTATCCTGAAAATCAGGCCTAATTTCAAGGCTGCAATTCATATTTTCAAAAAAAAAAAAAAAAAAAAAGTTGCAATATTTTAATTTAGAATGGGCAGCGAACTCGATTATGGAAAATTCATTCAATTTTTTACCATTAGTAGAAAGCGCTATCTGGTCAATTTATTTTTAAAACATTATACTATTTGTTCTGTTTCTTTTTTATAAGATGTTTCAACAAGAAAGAAAAAAAAACTCACATTATTTAAACTACATATTCAGTATTTTTAAATTGGTTTCTTAATGTATAATCATAACTTAATTAATATTAAACTATTAAATGATAAAAGAGTACATATTTTTTTTAATAATTACAGTATAAAAGAGTATTTACAGTTAAAATAAATTCTATAGGTTAAACTTTTTTCTTTATTTTATTTTCGTTTTTTAAAGTTAAATATACGACTGAATTTAAAATAATTCGAAAGTATTTCATTTTTAATGTACTAATAGTTCAATATTAATATATTAATTGACTCTACCACCTGATTACAGAAAAAAAAAAAAAAATCTGTCATACCTTACTGCTCCACTTTAGGAGGGTAACAGCAGAAAAATGCACGAAGACTGCGCTTCTTCTTCTTCTTCTGCTGCTGCTTGACGCCTTCTTCCACAGGAGTGCTGGATGGAGGACCAGCCTGTAACGACAAAGGTTCTTCCACAGCAGTGCTGGATGGTGGACCAACCTGTAACGACAAAGGTGGTGTCAGTGTACCTGGCGTCAAAATTATACTTCAGAAATAGAGGACGCCGATAGATGGCACTAGTGTTCCCGCCGCGGCTATGATAACGTTCGTTTTTACATAAACATCATTTTAAATCTAATTTTTTCTGTCATAAATCACTTCTTTACAATGCTCTAAATAAAAAATAAACAAGGAAAAAAAATTCTAATAATGAAAATGCAGTTAAGGAGAAATGTAACTGATTTCATGATAATTAATTGTGATGAAATCAAACAGTTACAAACTTTATCACAGGACAATGCTTTTCTTCGTACAATATTTAGTTATTTCTAAAACGATACATCCGATAAATACATCATACTACGATGGATTGTTGTAAAAACATGTCCTTTTTTATACAGTTAAATTATTTTACCCCTTTTTTAACAACTTTTTAATCGGTATTCATTATTACATAACTTCCCAGGTAGCAGAGATATCGACGAATATCCACGGCAATATTGGCCAATATTTCGAAAGTCGCTGAATGTAGTAGTACGTCAAATTTACAACATCTGCCGATATTCACAGACATAACTTAAAATTAGTTTTTAAAAGAAAGCATTCAAAAGAGCTTTTTGCATTACTTATGACATCATAATACAGAAATAGTATTCTAAAGAATAAAATTTAATAATTTTGCCATTTTTAAAAAACTTGACTTTTTAATGCCTCATTTTTAATATTTGGTTACATTGGCCAATGTAGTAAAAATGATATTACTATTGCAACATTCAGGGATATCGATCGACATTAGTATAAACCAATATCATTTTTCGAACATTTCAAGATATCTGTCGACATTTAGCATATCTGACCAAGTTTGTAATCTTGACCGAAGTGAACGGAAAGTTCCAAAGGACCGCCCATTTGTGCAGCCTAGTTTTTGTCAATGTGCATTTGATGGAGGCGTTGGGCGTAAAATTTGCACAGAAGGAAAAAGCCTATATAAAAAATTTCTATAGGAATGTATAGTTATTTTTATATATAAAAAAGCATGTAAAAATTTGTGTTTTATAAAAAACTAAAGATGTTTTTATACCATCTTCATACTATGTATTTTATACTATGTTTTTACACGAAAAATAATTTCTATAATTTTTAAATGGATGCTTCTTTATCGTTTTAAAATGCTTTCGGATTTCCGACTTCTATAAGAATTTTATTTTTTATTATTGAAAGAATACAAGTTTAGTTTCAAAATTAGGTCACTAAATTTTTAATTACGCACTATTAATATATATTTTATACAGTTCATCTAAGTAGTTATTATTATAATATAATAATAGGCTTTTGGGGCTAATTTATGTGCGTGTTAACTTTTTTGTAGTGCATAAATTTTTGAAAAAATGTACACATATCTCTGACTTAAAATGAATAAAACAATACATATTTAATTTCTCACAAAGCAAAATTCAAAGTAATGGGGTTGTTAAAACTTTCTTCATAGTTTTGCGCAAGGGGAACGCATGATTTTTAACGCAACAAGCATTAAGATTTTTTATTTCCTTTAAATTTCTTACTTATTTTAAAATATTATTTTACAAAATTTCCAACAAACTCAGTAATAAAAAGTGATATTTAAATAAATCTTTGCTAAAAGAATAAAATATGTCGATTGTGATTGAAAAATACGAGATAATAAATGATCTAGCAAAACATCAAATGATAAATTAATGATTTTTCCAAATCAAATAATAATAATAATAATAATAATAATAATAATTACTCTCCTGAAAGTATTACAAGAATGCATTTTTAAAAAATTAGGGTAGATGCGCCCATCATCCCCCAAAAAAATTATTAAATTTTTTTTTTAATTAATAGTTATTATTACTATATTTTATTTTATTATTTTTTTTTAATATTATATTAATCTATTAAAAATATTTAACCATTCTCATACTCAGATTTCCCAATGTGAATAAAAATTTTAATAACAGAAATAAATCAAAGACTTTTAATTCCAGTAATAGACACCCTACAAAAGTAATAAATTTATTTTGTGAATGCATTTAAAACCATAATTCAATGAAAGCATACTAATGAAACAAAATAGTTACGTCAAAATAAGTTTAAAAGTTAGGATATTGATAATTAATAACATTTCTATGATGATAATATGTTGTTTAAATTATTTATTGTCCTTATCACAAGATTAATATTTTGATTATTTTAGATAGAAAAAATAAAATACTAAATTTAAAATAATTTTATAACACAGCTGTGTAAAAATACGAAGCATGTTCGATCAGCTTTTCTTTTCTTAGTATTTGCGGATTTATCCATACTGATTTATCATTAAAAAGGCATAATATATGTTATTTTAAAATATTATAGAAATAGAAACATTCGTATAGTCTGTTTGAAAATATAGTGGTAATTACATCAAAACTAACATTAAGATGAAGCCTTTTTAACCCGTTATATCCTGAATTAATTTTCAAGCTACTTTTTAATTATATTTTTGCATCATTGGATAAGTTTTGGTGCAGAATAAACATAGAAAAGAGGAAAATAATTTTTATAGTGTTTTAGTGGTTAATTATGCAAGTGTAACCACCATAAATTTTTCACCCTATGATATAAAATAAAATAGTAAATTTCAAATAGTAAACTTCAAATAAAATATAGAAAATGTTCACCTGTAGAGTATAGAAAACAATAGAAAATAATAGTACTAAATAACCGGTAATGAACCACTAAAATTACTCAAATGAAGAACAACATGCATGTCAATTCTATTGCAAAATGGATTTCGAATGTAGCGTGGCAAATGTAAAATCCCTACAATGCAAAGAAAAGGGATATGTGCTTGAATTTGCCATGTCCTGCCTGCTGTCAGAAATACACTCTTTGTGCCATTGTGAATACCGTTAGGAAATTATTCCGTCATATTACGAATATATAGGTGTTTTATTAAAGTGGTACTTATAAATACCTTCAGGATAAAAAGGGTTAATGAAACTTCAATTGTAAATAACAGCGGTGGGAACTCGACGCCCTCTCGCGGAGAATATGTTTTTCCTCCTTTCAGACACATTTTTTTTATTACGATTTTATTGGCGATAAGCACACTACTTACTTCAAGACACTGTACTTCTGGTTCCCCACTAGTCTCCTGTGAAGGCAACTCCACTGGTTCAATCTCCACAACCTCCAGGGCGGATGCGGGGACGATGCGCTGGAAAGCTTCGTCGGAGATCCAGAATCCGTGCATGTCTTCCAGCATATCTTCTTCCCAGCAGTCCTCGAGTCCTGGAAGAACTGGAACGAACTGAAAGGAACAAACAGAACGATTAGTGGAGATACTTACTTCTGGATCTTCATTCTCTCCACCCAGACTTGTTTCTTCTTCGCTGCTCTCTTCCGCCAACATAAAAGAAAATAAAAAAGAAAGAAAGTTAGCAAAAATGAAGAGCATACAGTAATATAAAAAGGAAAGAAAAGTTACTAATCCTTCCATGATGACTGCAACAGTCCACTTCTAAATCCAAGATAGATATTCTCAGCAAGTCAACACCCTAGAAAGGAATAATAAAAATATTATTCAAAACTTAATGCTTATTCTTTATATTATTTGTTGTTGTTAACAATGAGCATACAAATGATTGATTATTTTTGTAACATTAGATGTAATGAATGGTCATTTGTAAAACATGCAACTCTGTCATGTATTATGATTTTTACTGATAGATCATAATATAACAGAATTATTTTGTGTGTCCCTGTGTATAAATGCTACTTATGCTATACCCCCTGAGAAAGCATGTTCTGGCCCGCCTCAGTGATGCATATCAATTACATTGTGTTTCAAATTCCGTAACATCAATAAAATGTGCCGTAAATGATTTTCAACTATAGACCACAGTATAACGGTTTTTATTTTGTGCGTCCCTGTAACCGAACTATAAATGCTACACATTTCATTTTCAGTACTGAACAATGTATACTAAACCTAAATAACATATAAAAATCTGAGCCTATTTAGGAGAATTAGAGAACAGACAAATCGAATTCATAAACACTTTTCAACTTTGTTGGAAAGTGATAGAAATATTGAAACCTCTCCACTTTCTTCCCGAGGAAAAGGTACATCCATATTAATTGTTTTATGTGGGATTTCACAACTGTAGTCGTCCTCTTAACGATAATGAAGATATTTTAACGAAAATTTCAACAGACTCATTTTCCTTTGTGTGACATTGCAGAAACTCCTGGACGTGCATTGTAATTCGATGTGTTACACCGGACTTCCTGCAAGTACATTCTGAATTATGAAGCGTGTTTGGAAGTGAATGGCAACCTCGCGCGGGTGGACTACAATGTAAGGCAAATACCCTATTCACATAGGACATTTAAGTCATTTTTGAGTACCCTCCCGGAATTGGATACCTGTCCACACCGCAAAACTCATCCAAGTAAGATAACTCACTGAACATCACCGGGTCCGAGATCTGAACAAACATAGAATGTACGCGTGCGCAAATGTTAAAGGCAACCTTAACAGCCAATCAGAGTGAGTGGACTGGCCGTATCTAGCAATAGAAAGTTCGAACTCACTAAGTGAGTTTCTGGAACTCCCTCACTGAGTTCGGCGATCTAAGATATCTTAAATATTCGATCTGAACCGGGTATGAGGTTGAGTAGGTACTTTAAAACAATTGCTCTAAATCGGATAAAAGCAGGAGTGAGACAAAATTGCAGTATTTACAAATTTTGAACTTTAAATAAAAGCTTGTAAAAATGTAATAAATATATTTTTCTGTTTTACGTACATATTTTAATATAGCAGAACCACTCGGCTTTACCCGCGTTAACCTTGGCCTTTCGGGTAACATAAGTAACTAGTCGGATGTGTCAATCCCAAAACTTTTTTCTATCTCACGCAGGTTTCGCATACACTAAAAAGAATCAGCACCAATTTATATCAAGGTTTAACTGAAAGTTTTATTAAATTTCGTGCATTATTTTTTGAGATATGACTATCGCTAAAATCGTGTAAATCCAATCCTGCAAAATGCTGCATAGCAGCGCCACCTGCTGGGCAACTTTTACTAAAAACTAATCAGCACCCATTTATATCAAAGACTAACTGAATATAAAGTTTTATTAAATTCTGTGCATTATTTCTTGAGATATGACTATCGCTAAAATCGTGTAAATCCTGCAAAATGCTGCATAGCAGCGCCACCTGCTGGGTAAGTTTTACCAAAAACTAATCAGCACCCATTTATATCAAGGACTAACTGAATATAAAGTTTTATTAAATTCCGAGCATTAGTTCTTGAGATAGAGCGCCCACAAAATTTTTGTCACATACAGACAGAGTCACAGACAGACATTTTCTAAAAATAGTCAAATCGTGTTCAGGACCTTCTAAAACGTATAAATCCATCGAAAACCGAAAGTCAAAAATTTTCATGAATCCAATACGTTCTTCTTGTAAAGATAGAAGGAAGTAAAAATGCAACAGCCTAAAAATACGCCAGTCACAATAGCTTATTCGCGTCCGAAAACCGGGAAAACGACAATCAGAAAAAACATGTTATTTTGACGCAATCATACTAAATCCCTCAGCTTTACAAAATATTTTTAAAAAAATCAATTTTTCTTTTAAAAATGTCTTACGCAAAATATCTAATCAAAAATCAGCAATAGTTGTGTTATTCGTCTATTCTTCCATAATAGGGTTCATATCCGATATTCAACCCGATTGGTGAATTTCTGAAATCGTTGAAATACGTTTTTAACTATTTTTTTAGCAGCCTCTTTATGTTGAATTTACGGCTACCTAAATCTGTTGCTGAGATATGGCGAAATGATGTAAAACATTTGACCCCCCCCCCACACACACACATACACTATTTAACCGCCTTAGTTGTTGAATTTCTAAAATCGCTGAAATACCTGTTTAACTATTTTTTTAGTTGATTTGTTATCCTGAATTTTATGCTCCTACCTGAAACTGCTGCTGAGATAGGACGAAATAACATAAAACGTTCGACCCTCCCTTTAACACCGTTTTGTGTGTGTGTGTGTGTGGAGGGGGGGGGGGATTTTCAAAAATCCTTTCTTATTGCTTGCCTAGGTCATAACAACAATTTTCTCTCCAAATTTCGTGTACCTGACTTTAGTCGTTTCACCTGGGCGTTGCTGAGTCAGTCAGTCAGTTAGGCGTCCCCCTTCAGTTCTATTATTAGGTCAACCCGATTATGAAAGGTTATTTCATTCCAAACGCTTATAACTTACGTAATGCTAAATGGTTTTTTATGGGATTTGCAATGTCAGATAATTTTTAAGAGAAGATTTTAGTATATAACACTTCGTTCTACGTTGCTTAGTTATAGAGCTATGGGAGAAACTTTTATAACTAAGTCAACTCGTTTATAAAAAAATAGCTTTTAAAAGAAATTCTACTGAACGGACTTTGATGAGCGTTTCCCTATTAGTTAGATGAATTATACAAAAACATAGTAAAAATTATACATAAAATTTGCATTCATTCATGATTGCAAAATGTACATTCTACGTGAACGGAGATGCGGGCAAAAGCTAGTTAGGAGTAAAAAAACTATCTTAATCTTAGTATAACATGAAATTGAGTGTCAACAAAAATTATGTAATAACTTAGACCTGCTAATCTTTGAAAAGGAGAAATAGTAGCATACCAAGTCTTTAAAGTCAAAATTTAGTGGTTGAGACATGTTTTCATGGCGCAAATCCTGAGCAATCGAATGCGTATAGCTACGAAACTAAAGGAGGGGGGTACAAAAATAAGGAATTGTATAAAGATCAAAATCAAAAGGAAATTGAAACTACGCATATGAAGTTATTAATTTTACTTCGCGTAACTGTGAATATCAGTGTCTGTCAGTGTGAATGTCAGTGTCTGACTTCTGTCATATCAGAATAAGATAAAAATCCCATCCACGGTTACAGAATACAGGTGAAAACCTTTTGTGTTTTTAAATCTCCAGTCCCTTTGACTCTTTTTTTTAATGCCAGAAGTAAATGAGAAGAATCGGTTGGCAAATAATTACCAAAAAAAAAAAAAAAAGAAAAGAAAAAAAAAAAAAAAAAAAAAATGCAGCAGTTTATAATTTATTGCAGGCATTACAGCGAACTTAAACATTAATGTATTTTACGCGAAAAGGGGTGGATGACTTTCGATCAATTTTTAGCTATTTTTCTTTCTTTTGCGCATTTTTAAAAATTTCTTAGAGGAAATGTCATTATAAAAACTAGCCGGTAAACGTTACTAATTAGAATACCCAACTATTATAGAATCTTGTGAACCCACAACTACACTCTCAGAAAAAAATCATCAAAAAATGTAGATAGCACATGCGCGGCAAGTTGCCGGAACACCCCCGTGGATTAGGAAAATATTTTTCTCTTTGAAGTATTTTCCGTCTTTTGACCGAATAATTTTAAGAAGTTTTGGCCTTATGTTTGCGAATTTTTCATATTTTGAGAGAAAGGGGACTTACATAAAAATTCGGTTTCTAATACGAAAAAAAAAATACTAGGCAGCACAGTTGCCAGAACACCCTAGGTGATTTGACGAACGTGCAGTTTTAGATTAAAGTATTTGTAAGGTGTGTGGTTTATGTATGTTTGATGAAAATGGGCAAGGAAATCTTCGTGCTTTAAGGAAATGTAATCAACGGAAAAATTAATTCAATTCACATATTATTTTGAAAGTGTAGAGTACTGCGCGGATCAGGTTACATCCAACCCGAACCCGGAAATTATATATCCAGTCAACCCGAAACTCAAAAAAAAAATCAGTTGACCCGAAACCGACAGACTTCAACTCGAACCCACCCAAACCCAAAGTGAAAAAAAAATCGTATTGTAATGCAATTATGGATATCTCTTGCAGTTATGGATGATATATCTATAGCACCAATTTTACCTTTTAAGTAGAAAAATCAATATATATATACGCACTCATTAATACTCAAATAACATAGTTTTCCATCTTAAAATATATTTTTGAGAATTTTTTGAGTAATCGGGCCAATCCGAACCCTCCCAAAAGTATCAAAACCCAACCAGAAACAGACCCGAAACCGAAACAATTCAGATTAACTGGACGCGCAGTGAAAAATAGAAGTCAACCCGAACCGCAACTAAAATAGATTTGCGTTCATTCGATCCGACCCAAACTGCAAGTTGAGTTGGGTTTAATTTGCCCGACCTGATGCAGGACTCTACCGGAGACAGACAAAAAAAAAATTCGTCTTCCGCATTTCGACCCAAATCCAAATACTTCAACCCCGATCCAAAATGAAAAAAAAAATCGGTCCATATTATAATGCAATAATTGCATATAAAACTGCAATTATATCTCTGATATCAATTTTATCTTTTAATTAAAAAAAAATCAATACACATATACACGTTAATATTCAAAAATACAGTTTTTCATCTTAAAATATATTTTGGAGATTCTTTTGAGAAATCGGATCAACTCGAACCCGAACCCGAACCGCAAGTATCAAAACCCAACCCGAACGTGAAACAATTAAAGTTAACCCTACTCGCAACGACAAAATATTAGTTCCAACCCTATCCGGCCCAAACCGCGTGTCAGGTCGGATTCAGTTTGTCGGATTCGATACAGCACTCCATCCGCAACCCGACGCGAGCCTGACAAAAAATTTTCGTCTTCCGTATTCAGACCCAAACCGAAATACTTCAACCAAAGCCGAACTGAAGCCCGCAGTTAGTAAAAATTGATCATAATTTAATGTAATTATGGAAAAATAGTATATTATCATATTTGCAACATAAACTAAATCTTATAGAAGGAAGGTTCTTATAGAAGGAGGTTTCTGAATCCAGCGAGGTTTTTTTTGTTGTTGTTTTCATGTGTTTCGAAGAGCACATATATGCGTTATACAGGGTGTTTCGTAAAAGATGGTCAAAACTTTAAGAGGTGATAGTATGTATCCAAACAAACAACTTTTATCAAAGAATGTATGGTCGGAATTAAAACACAAAGGTGATAGAGGGCGCCGAAGGTGATGTTGTTATACGAGGCAAAAACACACAAAAACGATTAAGTGACAAAAGCAAGTCGCTCTCCGTACAATCGCTGAGCCTTTGGGCCATTTCCACTTGCAGTTACCTAGATAAAATACATATTAGTCTTTTCCCCATTAGTGAAGGGCAACATCTTCCGACACGTTAGTCTTCCGACAGTTACATACTCGGATCAGCGGCTTTTATGTATTACTCGAGGCGAAACTTTGCATATGCATTCTTCTTATTCCCCATATCCCATTTGCATGCTATTAGCGTCGTTCTTCTCCAGATAACTCGCAACAGCAATGTAGCATTTGCATGAACCAAGTTTCCAAGTGCGCCATCACCTTTGCGTTTTATTTCCGATCATGCATTCTTTGATGAAAGTTGTTTGTTTGGAAGAGTACTATCGCCTCTTAAAGTTTTGCCCATCTCTTATGAAACACCCTGTAGTAGTCGCGGCATTGCCTAATTACAAATGTTTTTGAGATTCCAATACAACAAGGTTGCTCCATCGAGTTATTTTGCTATTGTGGTTTTCATGAGTGCATGCGTTTTAGTGATCTCGGCATTATCTTATGTATTTTTGAGATCCTTTAACACTTTCACCGTTTGAAGATTTTCCAATATTTCTATAAATATGCTTGTAAATCCCAGAATATATATATTTTTTAATCACTGTTTGATGCTATAATATCTTTTATATCTCCTCATTCTATATACGGTTCAAAAAAGTATTATGTTAAAAATATTTTTGTCTACAGACATTGTAACATGACTACATGAAACGGAAAAACACGGGCATAACGCTTAAAAGGTTTTAAAAGCCATATTATTCCTATATTTTTCTCTCTAGAGGCTCTAGTTTTAATTCCTAACCTATTTTCTCATGTTAGTTGACATATTTCAAAGTCACAGGGCAACCAGAAAAGTGGGTAAGGAAAGGACTTATGGGGTTCAAGTCCTACTTATTCAAATGAAGACAATTTTCTAAAGTCAGCTGCGTTATCCCAAAGTCTATCATTTTCTCTATTTCAACATTTGATAATTCATTTCTAAAAAATATTACTCTGTACATAAAAAGCATTATAAATATTGATTACATTTCTAGCATCAAAATTTGCAGATAATGTCCCTTGCGCACTGCATTTCTATTTTGAATTCATTTTATTGAATATTTTGAAATTTTACGCTCGTAGTTTCATTTTTTTTCATATCAGTATTACAGGGCTGCCACTAGCGACTCATTTTCTCCATTTCCAAATAAAAGTAATCTATCACGAAGATTAGAAAAAAATCTACCAAAATGATTATAGTTTGAAAATAGTGATTTAACAGAATAATAATTTTAAAAAAAATAGTCGCCAGTGGCAGACCTGTATTACTGCAAGTAGCATTTTAAGTAGTTTCGGGGATATAACTTTTATGAATTGTAATGCGAAATATGATTACATGTACTGACACGCTGAAACTGTTTGTTTTCTGTGAAGAATTCTTATTAAACAACAGTTCGTTGTGCCAAAAATCGTTGAAAGTAATAAAATACACCAAACAAATTGATATACAGTATGAGTCATAAACTCGAAAATAAAAAGTTTGTTACATTACATTAGTGTAGAAAATTGATCAGTGACCTAAATGCCCTAAACATTAACCGCAGTCGGAAAAAATATCGCCAAATTAGCAAAAGCAACGAAGAATTGGCGATAAAAAGAAAAAAATAAAAGCACATCGAAACGAAGCCAAAGAAAGGGAGATTTTGGCAAAATATTTATAGTCAAAAGGAAATAATTTCGAGAAAAATGAAACAATAACTAAATATTTGCCAATTGCGTTAAAAACATTAAATAGTAAAATATCGAGTGTTTTACTGCAAATATCACGCAAATGCATCAGCAATAGACATCATGTCAGAACAATCATACATTGGATATCCACTCGATTATGTAAGCTTCTTCAGTAACACTTGTGTACAGAAAATTTTATGATAAAAATAACAGGCTTTTATACTTTTCTATTACTGATACCAGTAGAAAATCAGATTTAAAGAAATCAAATATTAGACTCTGGGATGCGAACTGACGAAATATGTTACACTACAAAAGATTTATTATGTTTTTATATGATAGAATGTAACATATGCAAATATATCACACATAAAGTCAGGCATTTAAATTTTTAACTAAGTACTTTTATTTATTTCACGATAATTAAAATGGAAAGTTTCACTTTTTATAGTGAATCTTACGATGAAATTTTATTCTACTTTTGTTGCGGAAACTAGTTTAAATTAGATTGCAAATTGTTAGCGTTCATTTTTATAACTTGATTTAAGATTTATTTTGACTGAAAAAAAACTTTTAGGAAGAAATGTATTTACTACAAAACATAAATATGTGTGGTAAACATTTCATGAAATATTTAAATATATGCTTCTCGTGGATTCATATCATAGCATGCAATTATGCATATTATTACGATCTCGAGATAAAATACTAAATTACATTAAAATAAGTAAAAATATTTAAATATATACGTATATACTTACAAGCACGAAAAAAGACCAATGTCCTTCTCAAATTTTTACGATTGAAGACAAATTAATAAGTATTTCTACTGTTTGTAAAGTTTTTTAAACAGCAAAGCGACTACAGTCAAATAAGCTATTTAAAATGTGATCTAATTCTTCGAAGAAAAATTCAAATTTAGTTTTACAACAATGAGTCTCGTGCGCCAATCTTTTAAAACAATGGGTCTCATGCGAAATTATTCACATTCAATTAGTGAACTTTGAAGTTATTTTTTGTACGGCAAAATATTTTCTGTGTTGCCACTCATTTTCTAATTTTGAAGTAGTTTTCTTGCACAAATAGGAAATCTTGGGATTGATAACATATTAAAAATACAAGCCAGGTTTTTTTCCGCCATTTGTTCTGAGTTTTCTGCTGAACTAATTTAATAATTAAACTTAATAATTATTTTTTTAAGTGAAAGCTTGTTGTATATGAGCCAGCACGAACTATTCTTTAAATGTTTCAATTTTTATATTTATTTTTAATTAAAAAAATTTTTAGTGGAAATTCTTCAAAATTTTAGTAATCGGGCTACTTTTATACTTTGAGAGGAAAGGGAAATAATGGGGGTTAATCTTTATGGATTCTATTTTCATTGATGTCATTTTCTCAATAGAATTAAAAAGGAAATATTATTTTAAATCGAAATAGGTGGGGCTCAAGGGTCAATGCCCCAAAAATTAAATGACATAATTTTTTAAAGAGAGCCTAGTCCCTTGAAAGATCCAATTGTTCCAAGAATTCTACAACTCGAATAAGGTAAATGAGAAGAAAATCATAATTTAAATAAACTAGTCGGATGGGCCAATCCCAAAACTTTCTTCTATCTCACACGAGTTTCGCATACACTAAAAAGAATCAGCAACCAATTTATATCAAGGTCTAACTGAATCTAACGTTTTATTAAATTCCGTGCATTAGTTCTTGCGATAAGACTATTGCTAAAATTATGTAAATCCCACAAAATACAGCATAGCAGCGTCATCTGTTGAGAAATTTAGACCAAAACCTAATCAACAACAACTTATGACAACGTCTAGCTGAATCTGAAGTTTGATGAAAATCCGTTCATTAGTTCTTGAGATATAGTTATCGTGATAATAATGAAAAAAGTAACATAGCAACGCCACCTGTTGGGATATTTACGCAAATAATGTAATCAGCATCTATTTATGTTAAGGTCTAACTGAATCTGAAGTTTGATGAAATTCCGTGCATTAGTTCTTGAGATATAGCTATAGTAAAAATAATGAAAAAGTGGTATAGCAGCGCCACCTGTTGGGATATTTACACCAAACCGTAATTAAGTTCTATTTATGTCACGGTCTAACTGAATCTGACTTTTGATAAAAATAACTGCATTAGTTCTTGAGATAGAGCTATTGCGGAAATCGCAAAAAATGCAGCATAGCCGCGCCACCTGTCGGGCGATTTTCACCAAAAACTAATCAGCACAAATTTATTTTAGGGACTAACTGAATATAAGGTTTTATTAAATTTCGTGCATTAGTTCTTGAGATAGAGCGCCCATAAAATTTTTGTCACATACAGACAGACAGACATTTTCTAAAAACAGTCAAATCGTGTTCAGAACCTTCTAAAACGTATAAATCCGTTAAAACCGGAAGTCGAAAATTTTTATGAATTCAATACTTTCTTCTAGTAAAGATAGAAGAAAGTAAAAAATAACAAAAGACGTAAAAATGTTTTAATCAAAACTTTTATTATAAATATATCTCAAACTTAGTAATCGGAAGTAATTTCAACTAAATTAATAAAAGGCTTTAAATTCAACGTCAATTTCGAGACTATTTTCAAGAGAAAAATCAAATATACTTCCAAATTGCGATCATGATCTTCTCAACTTATTGTTAAATTTTTACATTTATCTTATTTAATCACTGAAATACATATGCAGCTTTATAAATTCGCATGTTAATGCACAAAAAATCACATATTATTTTTTATGTTATTATTCAAAATGATAAATTGTAATCTTTCGAACATTGAAACATAATCAATTTTTTAATTAAATGATAATTATTTTGTCGGTTATTAATGGTCTGTTATTATTGTGTTATGATATATGATCCTCCATTTCCTTATGTCACCAAATCTCTTTCACTGTAAACGTACATTGATCCTCAATAATCGGGTCAACTGCAAAGGATTGGCGTTAAACAAATTGGCGTGAGTGGTACTGCCAGCAATGACAGTGGCGGTGGTAGTGTTTGTTACGGACGATTATCTGCGCTAGGGATATAGGCCCGTAAGTGTGTGTGGGGGGGGGAGGGGCTGCCCTCCATGGAAATATTTCTAGGGAAAACCTAACACCCGTGTTTAAGCAGTGTTACACAGGTTCGTCGAAAAGCACGGAAAAATCTGAACAGTTAGGCTGACGATCACGATATGGAACTGAACCCAGTACTTTCCATCTACCAGCTTTCAGAACAGAACCTCCCAACACTGGTGGGGCCGCAATGCCAGATAGAGTGCTGATGGAGAAATTTACTTAAGTATTAGACACACTTAGAAACATCGCAAAGCAAAATCTATGGTGTCTTGATCAGTGATGAGTGACAGAATAGTCTCGGTAACATCCGTAATCAGGGTAACATTGATTTCGCTTTTCAGCGAGGTACGCGACGTTACTAAGTGTACTTTTAAGCAGATGGCAACCTGTCAGGACATCCATATCTATTACAGTGGCAGCAGTGGTTACTTGGTTTTAGAATAAAGAGAAAACACTTTTAACGACTAAATTAATATACACACACTGAATGACCCTTTATTTAAAAGTAAACCTGTCTTACAGTTACGTAGAATGGCGTAACAACGCAGAGTTGCTTATATAAGAAACTATCAGCTTCACACCACGTAGTTAGCACGGAAATTACTATAAAAATGGGTTAAACGACAGATTTAAGTGACTTTGAACGAGGGATGATCATCGGTGCAAGAAGAGGGGTGCCAGCATATCTGAAACGATGACTCTTTTACGATTTTCTCGCCCAACAGTATCTTGAATGTTTAGGATATGGCAGTTGAGGAAAATAAAAACTTCAAGCTATAAGGACCATTCTGGTCAAAAAAAACGAGAGAGGTGAACGAGAGAGGTGAAAGGTGAGTTAGCACGCGTAGTCTGCAGTAACAGAAAGACAATAACACAACAAATTACAGCTGAAATCAATGCAGATGTATCACAAAGCATATCCTAACGCACAACTAGACGGACTTTGTAAAAGATGGGCTTTAGCTGCAGGAGACCATCTAGAATGTCTTTGGTATCACAGAAAAGTAAGAAAAGACGCCTGTTAAGGGCGAAGGAACGACGAAATTTGTCACTTGAGGACTGTAAAAATGCTTTGTGCGATGAACCTGGTTTCCTGCTCTATCATGCAGATAGCAGGATCAGAATATGGCAAAAACAGCATGAATTCATGGACCCCTCCTGCCAAATGACAACTCTTCAGGTTGGTGGAGGTGGAATTATGGTTTGGGGAATGTGTTTCTGAAGTACAATGGGTCCCTTGATATATATGGACACAACTCTGTAAAGTGCAGCTTACCTCAACATCGTTGCCAATCACGTGTACACGTTTATGGCTATAATGTTTCCTTATGTTGATGGTCACTTTCAGCAGGACAGTTCCCCTTGCCAACGTTCTCGATCTGTCTTAAATTGGTTTGAGAATATCAATCAGAGTTTCACCTGCCTCCATGGCCAGCTCAGTTCCTTGACCTTAATCCTATTGACCATTTGTGGGAGGAGGTCGAAAGAGCGTTTCAAAGCTTGGAAACGCCCCCATCCAGTCTGAACCAACTTACAGCTGTAATTATGCCAGCATAGGTTCTTCAACAACGGTATCAGCAACTTGCTGAGTCTATGTAAGAAGAATGTTGGCTGTGATCAGAGCTAAAGGTGGACTAACTCGTTATTAGAGGGTGTCTCTAATATTTTGGCCACTCAGTGTGTATGTATAGTAACCGTATTAAATCTGCTCTGATTATCCTAATTTTCATTAAAAAATCACAAGAAAAGTTTTTTTTGTGTGTGTGTGTGTGACGTACATCCACACTTGAAGTGAATAATCCGTATTATTATTAAGTGTCTGAAATAAGTATGTATGAGCTGGCAGGTTGTCAGAGGTTTAAATGCAGTGTCTTATTAACAACATCGCGCAGCGAAATGAATGGCAACCCGATTACGGATGCTGCTCCGACTACGATGGCAGTCATCCTTAATCGGAATGCCATTCCATTCAATTGTCAGAGGACTGTGCGATGTTGCTCAAAGCATTTTTGAATGTTTCGATTTTTAACAAATACTTAAATAAATTTCTGCTATTAAAAAATATTATAATGTTCTTTAAAAATTTCCCTGCTTTACACGTCTAAATCACGATTTTTTAAACTTATATTCCAAAACTGTCTAAAAGTAGTAATCTGGCTACTTTGTTTGTCTTCGTCGATCTTTTCCCAGTAGTGCTGGTGGAACAAGGATGAGCTATTGATATCAATAAAACGTGTGTTGTTGCTGGAAAAAAATGCGAGTTTTTTTCATGGATGACCCTCCATAATCCGACTATAATTTTTGAGGGCACAGACTCTACAAGGTCATGCGTAGAGTCTGTGTTGTTAGGTGCTATTAACATGCTCTGCTATCTATACTATGCTGTTAGGCATACATAGTACACTATGCATGTGCTGTTCGGTGAAACAATATTCGCGCATCTATCTTTTTTATAACTTTTCAATGGAATTCTAATGACACTTTTTAATGCCAGAAACCAGACACTTTTTTAAAAAAGCATAATATCCAATTTATCAATAGCAGCACAAGTAGGCTCTGATAGGATACATTAATAGCAACATTGGAACCTGATAAAACCCACTTTAGGTTCTACCGGGAAAATGACAAGCCAGTGCAAAGTAACGTTAAATCTTCATAAGCTGAACGGTTTCCAAAAAAGATCAAGAATTTGAAGTTAACACTAGCAGAAGTCAATTCGACTCCGAACAAATGATTAAATGTCGATTCGAACCAGAAATTTCTTCTTAAGATAAGTTAAATGTGTGGCACACAGAAAAAATGTTAAATATTTTTATTTAATTATATAAGAAAATCACTTATTATTTTTAAAATAAAACCATACTTGCTAAAAGTGATAACGGTACAGAGATCAACATATTTCGTACACACATTCGGCGACATTCTCAAGATCAATATTGATAAAATAAACTATTTTCGCCAAAAATTCGAAAAAAAAAAAACTGCCGCTATTAGGAGGAAAAGGTGACGCGCGCGCGGAATAGGAAGTCCTTTGCACCTGTTACCGACTAGTACTAGACCCGATTACAGAAGATGTCACCGGAAAAATTTAAAAGCTAAATACAATAAGTCTAAGACACCGACCAACGAGATTCGGGGGGGGGGGGGTTTGGACGTTTAGTATGTTCGACGACCACTGCGGCTTCGAGATCATTATAGCTCTTAAATTCATAATTTCAAAATTTAATAACTGATTTTTAGTATCAAAATATTGACTCAGTTACTTTTATATTTCTTAAAACATTACCAAGTTTTTAAGCT
Organism: Maratus michaelseni; assembly: GCA_963931845.1. Classification (NCBI taxonomy): domain Eukaryota; kingdom Metazoa; phylum Arthropoda; class Arachnida; order Araneae; family Salticidae; genus Maratus; species Maratus michaelseni. The sequence goes on along the minus strand of OZ007590.1, from coordinate 365,818,064 downwards.
TCCGTATAATTTACCTGAGTATTTTTACTTAAACATACTTAATTTCAATATAATTAACAAAGGAAACACTTTGAGATGAAATATAAGTCATACTTCAAGGCTCCTATGACCAAAATTATTGTAGTACGAAAAAACTGCAAATCGTGATAAGAATATGCCGATTGGTCAGTACCTTCATTATATTAATACAATGCAAATAAGAGTGGAAGGCATGATGCTAAGTCATAGGAATCGTCATTTTATGGATTTGTTTTATCTTACTGTCCATGCCATAAAAGTTTGTATTTGATGTAAATTCCAATGCATTTTATATCAAGAATTATCACTGTTATCATTTTTAACAAATATGGTTTTGTTATAAGTAATTTTAAATAAAAATTATGGAATTTTTCGAAATTTTAGAACGTTTTTCGCTCTTGCACTCCCTGTGGTAGTGGCACCGATATAAAATATAGCCGATGTTATATCAGGGACTGTTACCATCAATTTGCCACCATCACTTTTGAAAATGGTTCTGTACTTCCAGAGATTCCATAGAAATTGTAAATTAAAATGTTTTTAGAACGCTTTTCGCTCATCTCACCCTTTTAAATTTCGATTTTTTAGAAATTGTTCTTAGAGAGTATTTACATCTTATAAATAACTACCATGCCAAATTTCAAGTTTCTAATTCCTTCAGTATAAAAAAATCCAAATTTTAGAACGTTTTTCGCTCTTGCACCCCCTTGTGGTAGTGGCACCGACATAAAATATAGCCAATGTTACATCAGGGACTGTTACCATCAATCTTCCACCATCACTTTTGAAAATGGTTCTGTAGTTCCAGAGATTCCATAGAAATTGTAATTTAGAATGTTTTTAGAGCGTCTTTCGCTCATCTCATCCTTTTAAATTCTTAGAGAGCATTTACATCTTATAAGTAACTACCATGCCAAATTTCATGTTTCTAGCTCCTTCAGTATAAAAAAAATCGAAATTTTAGAACATTTTTCGCCCCTGCACCCCCCCCCCCCCTGGGGGTAGTGGCACCGACATAAAATATAGCCCATTGTCGCGATCAATTTGCCACCATCACTTTTGAAATCGCTTCGGTAGTTCCAGAGATTACTCCCTACAAACAAACAAACAAACAACAACAAAAAAAAAAATCGTTACTTCTTTATAATATTAGTATAGATATGGTGAATGGCATCCCGATTAATGATGATGCTTTTGGTTGGGAGTAACACCAGTTATCGTGTTGCCATTCCTTTCATATTGCGTTGGAGTTTGCGATGTTTCGATTTCAAAACCCCGTTGGTATGATATCTGACGGATGGTTTCGTTATCTGTGTCATATCTAAGCTATCATATATTATATACCAAAATCGTCGGCGCTAAAATGAGTTTCAAACATGTGATGCAGCCTCCCGGACAACGATGAAAGTACACATGTACAACATGGGCTCAGCTAATTTTCATAATCATATAGTTTCACCAAGACATTATAACAATGCTAAGCAATTTTATTACAGTATATGTTTTATGAGATGCAATAATAAGAACATTATATCTAAGTACATGATAAAATTAAATGTATTGTAAAATTACTGGAGTCCATATAGTATGTAAGTACCGAAAATTGAGCTCCACAAAGCAATTGCGCCAAGAGATATTTCGTTATCCCCCATCCCCTTGATTGCATTCCCTTGTACTCATTACCACGGAATGTTCTATATATATTATATATGTACGCGCTAACGCGGTGCGTATATGACATCTGTGCCGAATATTCTATTACTATAACAAAGTATAAATTTTAAAAATGTAATCTGCTATTTTTTCTAATCTTCCGTAATCGGTGTCAACGTCAGCGGTTGGCGGCAAATAAGGTAAATCTTTCATAATGAGCGGCATGGGAAAAGTAAGAATCAAACGCGAGCATTACCGGTAACAACTTGGTTTAAAATTTATAGAACTAGATATTTTATCACAAAAAATACACTCTGTTGTGCAAAACTACACAAGCTGAAATATGCCAGTTTGCGTTCGACCCGATTACGGAAGATTAACCAGAACAAGGGATGACCGTCCTGGGAACTCAGCTTTCGTATTACATTACGTACAGCTCTCGTATTTCATATATATGCATATATAAATACTCCAAACACTCATTGATGTAGCATATTACGTCAATATATATACATATTATTTATGTATTAAATCCCTCATATACATCTTATACACATGTCATATATAACTATAACTGGGCGTCACAAAATGTTTTATCATTCCATATTGCTTTATAATTTGGAGATTCATCTTCGGGGGTCGCTATAACCCAAAAGTACCAGTACCAGACACTTTTATACAAACATTTTCACAACCACGCTCTAAAAAGCAAATAGTGAAAAAAAAATCACGCCATGGTTTCAAGACTGCGTAATGTATACTGCCAAATCCGGTCAATTTTGACTTGACACCGATTATGAAAAATTACCATGTAGTAAATAAAAAATAAAACAGTTTAATACCGTGTCTGTCTTTTTGCCCATCATTTAATAAAATTTAAGTTACTGAAAAAAAAAACACCAGTTTGAAAAACTAAACATTTTATTCAAAATATTATAGATTATATACATAATACAATTATTATTCATAATACATTATTATACATAATATAATACATTACGTTTAATACAGGACCAATAGACATTTTTAAATGTCGCATTGGAGATAATTTTTTACAATATTTACATACCTTACTTTTACCCCTATCTAATTAAACTTGACTAAAAAAACTTACTATATAATATTCTCATATAAAATAACATGTTTTCTAATCTATATACATTAAAGTAACGAAAGATCGCCGTGTCGACATAGTCAAGTATGGCGTGAGTATAGGTCATATTCATCAAGAAAGACCGTCACCCTAGATATTTTTCTGAAAGCGATTCCCTCATCTTGAGTGGCTTTAAAAGAATCAAATTAAAACAAAAATATTAACGCAAAAATTAACTTTTGGCTAATTAGCATTCGTTAACTATTTAAGTTTTTTAAAAAATTGCCATTAATTCACATTAAAAGTTTATATCTTACAAATGCTATGCATATAGTAAATTTCACTTCCTGCCTTTAGTGTCTCCAGTATTTTATGCACTTGTTAAAAGCGAGGTTCAGAAAGATGCACAAATATCGAATCATCATTCTTTTTTAAAAGTATATATTCTAGTCAAGTTCAACTTTTAAATAGCAAAAGTTTTAATATCAATTGAATTATTTAATTTAATTTCATTACTATTAAAAGTGTATTTGAATCTAGTGTCACAAAATTTCGCTCAAATTTAAATCCTAAAATTTCATTCGCTGAAGAAAATATCAAAACAGAAATAGTTATAATTTATTTTTGTTATTATTTTTTAAATTCTACTAAAAAAACAAAAAATACGCGAACATGCATCGAAAACCTGAAATAAATACATAAATTAATAAATTAATAAACATTTAAAAATAGTCATTCAAAATATCTTACGTTTTCAAACTTGGCGAAAAAAAGATGAAGATCTTTGGCGATATTATAACAGCTAAATGCAACAAATTAACTCTTAAAGTCCCAAACGACAGTGTCAGAGTTTTTGCTTGAAATGATTAGTCAGAAGAAATGTCGATCTATTTATAGCCGGCTTCCGATCGACAGTTCGTTTCGACCTTTTTAATTGGCGATCACTATGTTACGTCACTATCATTGCACTCTGATTGGATATCTCAAATTAACATCATAAAACACAATTTCACGTGCTATCTCATCATGACGTCACAGCTATGTTTTCCGTGAAAATCAACGTGAAAAAGGTCGCCAATCGGATAGAATGGCGACCAAATTCAAATTATAAATGCGCCAAATTAAATTAAAATAAAAAATGTATCTTAAAAAGTAATTTTTCCACACAATTAAGATTTGTACATATTTATTGGACAAAATTTAGTTAAATAATAGTCTGCTATTGTTATTTGTCACACAATTTTTCTTTATATTACAAGTTATAACATACTTTATTTCGCCGTTGAAATCATGGCTATATACCAATAAAATTGTGTATTTTCACATCGAATCGAAGCATCTGCGTTGAAAATAACCCAGTTTTTTGTGATAAATTATCATTTCACTATAATTAGGCTAGTACATTACTGAAAATAAATCGTTTTTAGTTGACTATATAACAGACAATTTGCCCCCTATTGTGTACAAGCAAGTATGGATTTTATGACTTTTTCCCTTCAAGATGTTGAGCGATTTCAAAATTTTTCGTCCTGGAAAGGGTTAACTTTTGCAATTTTCATTTTTAAATTATCAATATATCTTAAAGCAGTTGAAATAATTGCTTAATAGTCTTCGTTACTAATTACTTACCGTTATAAAGCATACGGTCAAAATTCAAATATAAAATGCTTAAAAATTTACAAAATTTCGATAAAATACTGCTCAAAAAGTAAAAAATGATAATGTACATTTGTTTTAATGAAATCTTTTGCACAGATTTGTGTAAATAAACACTGAAACATTTCCAGATTGATAAAAACATTTTAATATCTCTCGAGCTTTATATGGACGCCATATTGGAATTTCGTTGAAACGTGAAATTAAAAAATAATATTTTGTTTCACGCGATGTGTTTTAATAGATATAAATAATTTTATACGAAAGATTATGGCATTAAAAAACGCTTAAAAAGTAAATAAGACATTTTTATCATAGTTTTTAGGATAAATTCCGCATGTATTTGAATTTATCTCTACTATATTTGCTTAGTAATTGAATTTCAAACTAATATTTCTGTTTAAAAAATACAGTAAAACGAAGTTTCAAGAACTGGAACAATTCTGAGGTAACCTAAAAAGCAAAAGCTTATCGGAAGAGTCCGTTTAATAAAATGGTTAAGACATTAACGCCTATTTTGAAGCATATGAAATTTCAATTTTTAGCGGCCGCCATTTTGAAATTATTTGAAATTTATTGCAGCCTATGTCATTCGCATTGGTTAGACAAATCTAGTGATATCTCAATAGTAGAAATCTGTTTGCTAGGTCATAAACTAGCTAGAAAGTTTGATTTGAGCATCCCTTGGCACCATTTGGTATTTTGCGAAATTTTGTATAGCCTGTGATATATTAGTATAACATCATGAAATTAGCAGATCTTAACGGTAAATTAAATCTAACTATCAATGTTTGAAAAATATCCAGGGCTACTTCATTGATGAAAACGTGTTAGATACATGAAAAACCCTAACGTGTAAAAAATTCAATTTCGAATATTCCACGACTATTTGATATTTTCCAATAATTTACGAAAGGCTATGGTTACATTAACGTAACATCATAAAATTAAAAATGTTGATGGTGTTGAAATCTTCTTTTATTGATAGAATAACTTAAACACTTCTTGTCGTGAAAATAAATTCCAAGTTCATTGTGCAACAAATTGAATACACATGTTCAAAACCTTTGATTTTAGAATTTTCCTGTAATTTTATCGCTAATGTTATATTGACATAACAACAGCAAATTGCATATATCAGTAGTGATTGATAAGAATTGTCGATACATTAAATTGTTATTGTCGTGGAAGTATCTCTTTGTAAGGTATTCATTTTTGTAGTTCATAATGGAAAATATTCAATTTGGGTGTTGGTTTGGATGTAGTTCAGTTTTTAAGAAAAGTCAAACCTTTGGTAAAAAACGAAAAGTACAAACTATATCATTTGTTAAGTTAAATCAAACTGCATCTCATTGCCGAAAATATGTTAACTAGTTTAACAACTAGCAGTGTGAAAGAAATTCAATTGGACGACCACCGATCAGGCATTTCACAATTTTTTAAAGAAATGCACGATTGTATTAATCCTTCACTGCTTTGGCAAAAATTATCGCATACTTACTGTGAGTCCCTTGATCGAAAGATAAATAAAAGGCTCGATTAACTCTGCACTAAACTTTCTGTACTGAACTATTATAACTAAAATCCGTCTATTAAAAAATCTCCAGCGATAGTATACTAAGGACACCAAACGAAACAAAATTTCGCAGTACCTATAGTTAAAATGAAATTTACAGTTTAAAATGTCAAAAAAAAAAAAAAAAACAGCGGTCTGTGAAACAGCTAACAGCAGTTAAGGGTTAACATAACATTATCCAATTAGGTATGTTAACGGTAATGGCCACTGTCACTGTTAGGGAATCTCAAAAATTTCTTTGGTCAAAATCAGTTTGATAGTTCGTTTTAGGTCAAATTGAATTTGGGTGTCCTGAAACATTAACTTAAGATTTTCCGATAGTTTAATAGTCTATTATAAGGACATAATACAATGAAATTGTAGGTGTTAACAACAACAACAACTGTTGCTACTTTTATGAGAAATATCTTTAGTGAAAATAAGTTAAACATCTGAAAATACACGCATATATTGCAGAAAAAAACTAAATTTGGGAGTTAGTTTAGGTATAATTATTTTGTTAATGCGGTTCACAAAAAACTATTTTACTACCACTGAGTAACGCTAAAATTTCTGACATATTCTCGTACTCGTTTTTAATTATATAATACGTAGGTATGTAATTGGCAGTCATGACTACTAAAGTGATTTGAAATTGAATACGGTTTTTAATTTTTCGATAAATACGTTAAATTTTTAATTATAAGCAACTGCTGTCGCGCCAAAACACCAAATTCGACTGCATTTTTTAAACGACCCTTTGATTTTATCTAAAAATGGAAAACACTATTAGTTTTCATAGGTTCTGCAAAAGTACACTTGTCAGTTTTATACGCTTGCTAATAAATATTAATTCAGGAATGTGTCAGAAAGCTGATACAGTCGAACCACGCTATAGTGAGCAGTCTACGGACCCAGAAATATGTCCACTATAACCGATGGTTCACTATATCCAAATCCTTTAAAAAGAAAATATTTTTTTGCATATGATTGTTATTATTGATTTCTTAGTATATGATGTATTGTTAAAAATAATGGGTTGATTTATGACGGCCAATTATCAACACGAGGGATATATGCCCAAGGGGGGAGTGCCCTCCGTGGGGGTCTTTCTAAGAGATCCTAACCCGTATTTACGGCAAGGTTCGAAGAAAACCACGGAAAACGCCGAACGGTTAGGTCGACGAGCGCGACAGGGCACCTCCTGTGTACCAGCTTTGAGAGCAGAACCTCTAAGCCACTGATGGGGCGTTAAAAAAATAATGATTGCTATAATACGTTATTTGCTTACAAATTATTAACTAATTAAATTAACAATAAATCAAACAATAAAAAGAAAAAAGTTACTTACCAAAACTTGATTTTACTTTTACATTATATGGAAAAAATTTGTGTTTTTTTGATTGAATGCAGTTCGATTTTAAGTAGAGTTAATCAATTTTCTTATCAACAATTAGTAAAGAATCTAATATTTTTTGGTCCACAATTTCTGTAGAAAAAAAATGTTCAGGGTATTCGCTGCCAATTTCACTTCCGAGATAGAAAATGCCGAAATTTCAAATTCTTCTTCAATATCGTCTTCTAAGTCTTCTTCAACATCGTTCTTTTGTTTAACTTCAGATACAATGTCATCATCTGTGGGGGTACCAGAAGTATACACTTCATTATCGCAATATTCGAAGTGCTCAGTAACGTCCCTTGGAAAAATGTTCAAATTATGCTTTTCCAGCCACAGGGCTATTGGTTAAGACTTCTTTATCATCTTCGTCCTTCACGTTGGCATCTTTTTCTTCCTACAACACATCTTTGAAATGCCTGCGCGTCGGAAACAGTTGCGGATTGTTACTTATGTCACCTGTCTCCATGACTTTTCCAACAAAACGACTGCTTCCAAAAGTGAGATGTTGTATTTCGTATTGTTCTCTTCATAGTTCTCCAAAATACGCATCACTAGCTGTTTCCTATAGTGGGACTTCAGGCTGCGAATAACGCCCTGTTCCATGGGCTGTAGCAAAGAAGTCTTATTTGGAGGCAAAAAAACGAGCTTAATGCATTTCAGATTTTCTAAGTAGGGATGAGCTGTGCAATTGTCGACAAGGAGAACAATTTTACGTTTTTGCTTCCACAAATCATTGTCCCATTGCCGAAGTTCTTCTTAAAAGAAAACTGGAAGTCATCCAGGATTTTTGATTAGCTTTGTAATTGATGGGCAGTTTTTAAACATTTTTAAAACACATTGGTTTTTGGCATTTACCCACGACAGTTAATTTTCGCTTTTCTGATCCGTTCATATTTGCACATACAAGAACAGTTATTCTCACTTTCGAGAGCTTCCCGTTAGTGCACTTTTCTCCTTTAAATTTTAACGTCTGATCGGGCGTCAGTTTGTAAAATAATCCAGCTTCGTCAGCATTAACAATATCCTTCTCTTCATAACCCTGGATTGCATCCGGCTACACTTGAGCTTTCCACTTTTCCACATCCGATGTACAAATGCTGCTTCACCAACAATCTTTCTACAAGAAATATTGTTCCGTTTTTTGAACCTATCCAGCCATCCATTAGAGCACACAAAACTGTTTTCTCAGAAATTTTCGGCAGACTCATTCGCTTTAATTTGAAGCATGGGTCCGGTGACAGAAAGATTTTTATCCCGCTGAATGGTGAAGCATTTTAATAGAGCTTCTTCCACATTTTCTCTTTCAGCCCGACGCAGTTTCTTCGAAAAATTCAAATTTTTATTGTGTGCAGCAAGAGTCGCACTGCGATTTTCCCAAATGTTCGAAACTGTAGATTTTGACAAGGAAAATTCCTTGCACAATGCCGATTGATTTGTTCCATCTTCAATGCGTTTAATTAATTAACCTTATCATCAATCGAAAATGCTTTTCTTTTCAAAGAATTCGTCATTCTTACAAAATTTTTAGCTGCTCTTGAAAAAACATCTTCTTATCTCAAATCAATCAAAGGAATAATGAAGAGAGACACTGTAAAACGAGGGACATTCTTGGACTGTTCCAATTATACCGAGGGACGGAGGACGAAGTTAGCAAGTGAACACCAGAGTTTATTCCTAGAATTAGCGAGTAATGAAGACGAGAGGTTTGTTCCTGTAATAGGGAGAGGAGGGGAAGAAGAAGCATGTGCTGTTTTGCGATGAGCATGAAAAAGTGAAATTTGACACAATATAAAACCATGCCATCATTTGCAGTCACAACTAGTACAAGTTTAAAGTTGGAGAACTGAAAAAAAAAATCTGGGGAAATAAAATTTTAGTCCACTATAAACGAACTACCAAAATCTCAGCTGTCCACTATAAGCGTATAAAATAACATTAGTTGAATGGGAGATCGGACGGGACCAGCAAAAAAGTTCACTATATCCGAGTGTTCACTATATCCCGGGTTCATTATAGCGGGGTTCGACTGTAGTTTTAAAATATAGTCTTAAAAGAAAAGCAAACTGATACTTCTTTAGAGAAACAAATAATTTGATAGTTCAAAATTTTTGTGGAATAAACTAAACTTTTACAATCCGAAGTCTTCGTAGTAATTTTTCAATTTATTTTCAGCTTATGTTAATCATCTTGTTGAAATAAATCAAAGGATATTTTGATTGTAAATTTTATTTTAACTGTTGTCTGTGTTTGTTTAAGAGCTGTGGTTAAATAAACTAAATTTAAGGTGATTAAAGTTTTAGATTTTTTGTAGATTTTGTACGTCATTTTTGTTGTTTAGGTCAACTGACTGCTAATTAGTTTGTGAAAATATATTCTATATATACAAAAGTAACTTTTTTTTCATATAATGCTTAACGAACAGAACTATGGTTTCGAGAGCCAGTAAAAATCGGCTCCATCTTCAGATGATTGTATTAGAGAGTAGTTATCCAAGCAAGGATAAAAACATGTTCAACCAGAAAAAGTTTTTATCCCAAACCAGATAACTTACGGACATTTTCCATGTAATCTGAATATATTATCGCTCAATATATTCTCTATTTTAATAGTTATGAGAAAATTTACTAAACTTATCTACCTATATAAGTACGCAGAACAAAATTTAATTTTTATCATTGCAGCGAATAAAAGATCCCCGTCTTTCTCACAAATGAGATCTGTCATACACATAAGAAAAAAGACAAATGTGTCTTAGTCTACAAAACTATATTATGAACCTTCTGTAACCTTGAGTTACCCACCATTCTGAAAAGTTTTCTGTATCATTAAAAGCCTCAGAAACCAAAATATTTTTGCGATTTGAAGAAGATTTATAAAAACAAAATTTCTTTTGCTGCCACTGATTTTCGTAAACTTTCCGAGTCGTTTTTAGAGTGTATTCATCAGTTTTTTTTTTCAAACAGGAATATCGGTTTTTGGATACTGTTAATTCTCGTTTAAACATTTTCAGCTGCATATTTGAATTTATACATGCAGGAGTAACAAAATAATTTTATTTTTAATGTTAATGTTATTGCTGTTAATTGATCATGTTTGTCACTAAAACATGTTTGTTGAACATGAAAATGCTTATTTGAGATTTGATAGCATCCAATAAACCTATATTTTGGGTTGGGATAATAAAAAGTATTCGGAACTATAAAAATTCACTATAAAAATTATTCGGAAAACGTTTCTGAAAATCCTTCGAAGCAAAAGGAACTTTGTTTTTATAAATGCTTCTTCAAATCTCGAAAATCTTTTGGGTTCTGGGATTTCTAAAGATAACGAAACGCTTTGCAGAATGGTGGGTAACTCGGAAGAGCTTATTGTATATTTTCTTCGATTAAGAAACATATGTCTTTGTTTTACAGTGTCAGAACCAATTAAATATACGGAACAAAATCGTACAATCAGTATGATTTAAATCACCATACAGTAAACAACTGCATGAACGTTTTCTCATATGAAATAAACGTTTGCAAAAATTCAATATAATCAATTAAGTACTCCACAATTCTGGAAAAAGGACTTTCCTTTAACTCCAGAAACATTTGGGAGAAGAACAGTCAGAAACCTCAGAAAGGAAAAAAAGGTTTCCGAAATTAAGGAAGAGGATTTTTTTTTTCGAAATTTACAAGCAAGAAACAGGTTTTTATTTCGGAAACATACTGTTTAGTCTGGTTTTGTATTTTTCCAAATGGCTTCTAAAGATATGGGTAATGTTTCCAAAATTAAGGGTGATAACTTTATTACATTAAAGTTTCATAAATGTTTCTGCTATATCAGGAAATGTTTCACATGCATTCTTTCTAATTTATAAGCCATGTGATGTAGAAAAAGTGTATCTAGAAAGCCGCTTATTCCTATTCCAAATCATGTTTAATCGTTTGGTTTAGAAGCCAAATTATTTTAGACGATACGCATTTTACTTCAGTTTCGTGTATGCTTGAACATGCTTATATACAATCAAAAAGGATTTGTTGATTTGGCGAAACAAAATTGTCAGTCAGGGCGCCAGTAAAAAGCTATTTATTTTCCCCACATAATCTGTATTTATTAAGAATTTACGAGCAAAATCTGTTAAAATAACAGAAATTTTCTAATAAACATAGAACATTATCGTCAAATAAGCAGTTTTTTATTGGCTTCAAGGCTGACAGTTTTTTTTCTGTAAATCAAACAGATCTTTTGTACAGTGCATACACTGTAAAAAGACAGACTTTTTAACATAGGAAAGTATTACTACATAGTATAAAACAAAGCCGCTTTTTCTGTCCCTATATCCCTATGTACGCTTAAATCTTGAAAACTACGCAACGGATTTTGATGCGTTTTTTTTTAATAGATAGAGTGATTCAAGAGGAAGGTTTATTTGTATAATAACCATATGTTTTGCTTTGTAATTTCAGATAAATCACTACATAGTATAAAACAAAGTCGCTTTTTCTGTCCCTATATCCCTATGTACGCTTAAATCTTTACAACTACGCAACGGATTTTGATGCGGTTTTTTTAATAGATAGAGTGATTCAAGAGGAAGGTTTATATGTATATCCATTAAATAGTGGAGAAATACTGTTATTTTTGAGGTTTTTAATGTGATGTCGTAAATAATTTCATTTTTTCCGCTTATACATTGCAAACGCAGGCTGAACCCTACAAGATTTATCAAAATAATGTACTAATTATTGTACACATTAAAAAGGTCTACAGAAAACACAAAGAGATGAAGGTTTTCAAGGTTAACCCGAAGCAAAGCGAGGGAGGGCCGCTAGTATAATATAACCACGAATGAAAAAATACACTAACCACATTAGAGTTACCGAGGATTCCTAAAAGCTTTCTTCATCAACCCCAGAAACTAATATATTTTAGAGATTTAAAGAAGCAGATTCTTTTGCTGCCACTGATTTTCGGAAATATATGTGAGTATTTTTTTTATAGTTTACTAGCAGGCTTTGTTCACTATGCTGGTCAGTTTCTCCAAACGAGCTTTGAATCAAACGAAATATATTGGCGAATTTTATCCTGTTTTTTTTAAGATGGTTCTCAATTGATCTGCTCAACAACGCAAAACTTTCTGACACATTTTTAAACGCGAAGGCATAAATTTGGCCTGACTATGGAAGCTATTTGGTATCTATATGAGTTTTCTTTTTTTTTTTTTTTTTGATAAATAAATTACTTTTCGAGTTATAAGCGATTCGTATCACGTGACAACACGTTTTTCCCAATTTTCGCGCTGAAGCATCGGAATCCGGTTCACAACGCCGAATTTCACAGTGTTTTATGCAAGATCTACCTTTACCAAAAAAAAAAAAATGGAAAACGTGTTTCGATTGAATAGTTTCTGAATAACCACACCCTTCAAAAAACTATATTTTCTGTATACCGTTTCGCGATTTTTGCGATTTTGGCAATTTTTAAAAATTCTCATCGGTAGTTCAGAGCAAGATACAAAAAACTGAAAATACCAGACAATATCTACATTTATTCCTTTTCCGACATCTGCATTTATTTTTGAAAAATACGAAAAAAATTCCCGCGCAGGACTCCCTTTTGCGAATTCCGATTTTCTGCGATATATAAAATCTGGCATCGGCTCTCTAAAATAACCAAAGAAAAAACAAACACACCTAAAGACATCTACGTTCTATCGGGTTCAGGCAGAAACCTTTAGTTAAAAAAAATTCACATTAACCTTTTCGAAAACGTTTTCTACCGTAAGTCAGTTTCGTTTTTTACACTATTTCTCCTATCTTTAAAAATTCGAATCGGCGTTTATAAACAAGATACGAAAAACTAAAAATCTACATCTCTTTGCTTTTTAAAATCTGGTATCATTTGGAATCAAAAAGAGTCGCAAAGGTCGTTGAAAAAAAATATGCAAGCTATGGCAGAGAGCGATCAACAGACAGCTACAAATTTAGTCCATGATTTTGAGTTCGATTTGTATGAAAACAGTGAAGTTTCAGTTGCTTCACCTACTGTCTCACCGCCTTTCACAAACCTAGAAAAGTCAAATAAAAAAATCACTCGTGGTCACAGATTTAGAAAGATTCTTTACAGCTTGATTTTGTTGTGTAAAAGAAAACATCACTACAGATAATTAATTAATTTCCTTAAACTACCAAACGTGACTTCTCAAATATGACTCGTAAAATCGTCGAACTCAAAATTGTGGACTAAATTTATAGCTGTCTGTTTATCGCTGTCTGCCATCGCTTTTTTCTTTTTTCTCAACGACCTTTGCGGCCAATTCTCTTTTTGATTCCAAATGATATCAGATTTTAAAAAGCAAAGGGATGTAGATTAGGCGCGGTATTTTTAGTTTTGAAAAGTTTTAACCCTCCGAAAAGAAATCCTTCCCAAAGCTCACTCACGAGATTTTCGTTTTTCGGCCCAGGTTTAAAAATCGGCATCGACTCGGGAAATATGTATACGGACAAACAGCAGACTCCAGATCATAAACACGTTCATTTTCTTTAAAACGCACCGTTGGGTTATAAAAAATATCTACATTAACCCTTTCGAAACCGATCGTTTACGTAACCCTTTTTCTCGATTTCCGCTATTTTGTCAATGTTTTTCCGTGGTTAAATTTCAATACTTCTAGGAAATTTGATTAGGTCGAGTGTTCTGAAAAGGCCTCTTCCAGAACACATTCTACCCTCTGGTGGTGGAAGGTGGAACTATAGGACTGGTTCTATGGGCCCGATTTCGACGGGGTTTGGCCGTTGCCATCGAGACAGCCTCGGTGGCAGTTTCTCGGTGGCAATGGTTTGGCTCATTCGACTTGATATCGTGAGCCTTAAATATTTTAGTTGCACTTTCAACCGCCAGGGTGCGCTTTCCGATCTCGGATTCTATGAGCCCTATTACGACGCGGTTTGCCTCATTCAACTTGATTTCGATAGCCTTACAGATATCAGTCATATTCGTATAGAACAGATTATTATTTACTCGGGCCCGGACAAAGCCGGGCGGGTTAGCTAGTTTTATAAGCTAAATACAACTTTATATAAAAAATATAAAAATGTTTTAAATACAAATTTATTTAGGTTCAGGGTAATTATTAGAATGTGATGTATAATTAGGTAGCAAAGTTTTTGTTCTAGGTGCAAAATTTCTTTTGTAATCTTGCACGTAAGCTGTCATGTCGATTTTCTGCTCGAAAAATGTCTGACAGTTTGAAGCCCCCTATAAATATTAATTCTGCATATTATAATTTTTTTAATTTTTGAAATGAAAGAACGTATACTTATAACTTTATTCATCCAAAAATTGTTTTTAAAGTCATATACATTTTAAGAAGTTAAACATTGGAAATGTTTCTTTTTTCCAATTTTAAGAGTCCTGAGACCCTTTAAGTCTTTTTGCTTTATGCTTTTCAAAAACGCCAAATATAATATGTGTTTATTTTAGAGTTTGTTACAATTTCAATATGAAGATAATCCTCAAATTTATTATTTATCATAAATTAAAAAATTATATAATTTGTAATAAAATGGCCATTTCCATTTTTTTCTGAGACAATTTGGTACTCATAAGCTACGACTGGCGAAGGCAGTCGTACCTCACCGCCGATTACAGGCTCTCGTGAGCCTATACGAGGTCACTGCCAAAGAGGCCGGTTTACCCGGACACCTCCAACGTGGTCCTCTTAGGCCTAGGGAAAGACTGGGGGCGAAGCCTATCTGCGCCTCTCACCTTAACACAAATGAGTGAAATCAGCTGTCGCTGCGACATGCGGTGGACACGTGGAGACGTTCCGACGGGTTCGTAGCCGAAACCTCATGAAAGGAACCGGGTTCTAGGCGAATGCCAAACCACCCCCACGACCCATTACTGTAACCACGCCTTCCGATTATCGAATCCTAGGGAAGTAAAATATATGGGGTGTTCTACTTTTATTGGCTAATTGTACAACTTGTTACAATTGTACTTAAAAATCAAGAAGATACGGGTTCTCAATTTTGAAATTATTTTTCTAATTGGATTAACCTCTCTTGTCCATTACTCTCATTTTTAGTAATTTATCTATAAATATTCTCAATCGTTATTCTTTAAGCATGGTTAAAACAACAGATTTGTTATTTTTTCCCGTACTACTTCACGGTAGTTTCTAGTAATAATAACTGATATATATATGCTCAAAAAAATGTTTCATACATTCCCTTTATTCATATCACTTTGAAACATTTTATAGTGACATAAACAGAAAAAAAATCAGAATGAAAGCTTGAACCAAATCAGACGGGAGGAAAAAATTAATGCTATAAAAATATTTAATCAAGTAAAATGCCTTTTAGAAATAAATTCAACAAATCCCATCTAAGAAATGAAATTCTCCGTACCATAAATAAAAACTATTAATGTTTATGGATTTGAAATTTCACTTTTTCTGTACGCGTAGAACGCGTAACTTTAGTTATTTACAAAGGAAATAAAACTGAAAAAAGGAATATTGCATTCTTTTCCGAGAAATCCCATCTTTGTAAATTGTAAAATACATTTCTATTGCTCATATATTTTTTGAATATGAGATTCATTTTAAGCAACATGTATTAATGGTAAAATTTAGTTTTACTTATTGTATAAGTATTCTTATTTCACTAAAAGTAAAGTAAGTAAATAAAGAGTTAAATTTAACAGTTATACTCTATCTGTATGAATGTTGCTTTACATATATACATATATGCTTAAGTAAATTATTGTATCTGAAGTATTTTATCTAAGTAAATTAAATTGGTTGCTTTTGTAAATGTTACAAGAATAATCAAAGTTTAATTAATGAAACCAGCATAAAAATGGGGAATTTAATCTTATATAGTATATTGTTAAGAGCTGTATTCAGTAAGATTTTACAACCTCTGATATCCCAAGCAGAAGCTAAAGTTTTAATTTGGTATATACATACATTTTTTGCATTACCTTCTCTATTATTGATTTGTTTGCAAATATTCTAAATTTTTCCCGTTTTAACTCATTTTCGGCCAAGCATAGAAATTTTATAAAATGTGGTATTATTTGCGTAGAAATTTGCTTAAATTACATTCATTAAGACATCAAAAAAGTTTCGTGCATGAAAAATAATATTTTATTTAATTTGACGTTACCATTATGAATTTATTATTATTAATTTATTATTAAATTTAAATAAAAAAAAATTAATTTTCTTATGGCATTTGTTTTATTTTTATTTTATTTACAGAACTTGCAACTTTACTCCATTATAAAAACATATGATTAATCTCAAGTGGAATAATTATACATTTTCAAAAAAGTCGAATTTGTCAGTAACCGATTCAAGTAAAAAACCAGCGTATTTTAAAAATTTCTCAACAGAAAGTGATTACTTCAATTGAATTACTAATATTTTATAGATGTCTCTAGAACCCTTAAAAATAGCAGAAAAATAAAATCAGCGAAAAATATACGTCACAGTGTTAATAAAAAATATTTATTGAAATGGTGCGTTTACGCACCTTTGGCCACATGACTGATGTTGGAAATTGTGCTTTAAATAAAATAAAACTGGCATTTTTTCTTCTTTTTTTTTATTAGTTTACTGACGTCTTCAGTAATAGTAACTGAAAAAAATATGCTTACATATACAGAAAAGAAAAAAAAACAATGAAAAAGATTTAAAAAAAAACTAATTCTATAAAAATATTTAATTAAATTAAACGCCTTTTAGAAATAAATTTAACGAATGCTTTCTGAGAAAAGGATTCCTCCATTCCATAAATAAAATCTATTAATGTTTATAGATTCGAAATTTCACTTTCTCTGAACGAATAAATTCAGATTTTTTCAAAGGAAATAAAAATGAAAAAAAGAAATATTGCAATCGTTTACCGAGAAATTTCATCTTTGTAAATCATGAAATATACTTTATTTTTGCATGTAACACTTATTTTACGCAAAACATAATAATGGAAAAAATTCTGTTTTACTTATTGACTATTTATTTTTTAGCAACCACGAAAGATTTTGGGTTCAATTATATAAGTATTCTTATGTTACTAAAAGTCACGTAACTAAGTTAAGCATGAACTCATCATAGATTGCAATACTTCTGTCTGCACAAACGTTGTTTTACATGCATGCATGTTTGATAGAAAAAAATTCAAAAAGAATTTAAAGTGGAATGACAAATTCACCTTGTAGTTAAAACAGATAAAATACTTATTAAAAGTATATACTTAAAAGGCGCTGATATGAGACAAACATATGTACAAGATATTATAATTAGGGATTAAAGTATGTTATAATACGAGGGTCGATCCAGATGTAAGGTTCCCGTCAAATATACAAATATACAACATTGTTTATTTTCATAGAAATTTACATCGTTGGAAAGAAGAAAGTTTGCTCTATTTCTCTACATAATCGCCATTATTTTCTATGCATTTTTGTAGACAATGTTCCAATTTCTGTATCCCAATGTCGTAGAACTCCGGCGCCAACCCGTTGAAGAAGCGTTTCACCTCTTCTTTGACGTCATCGTCGCTCCAGAAGCGTTGACCACCCAAGTGTTCCTTTAACTTGGGTAACAAGTGAAAATCACTAGGTGCGTGATCCGGACTGTAAGTTGGGTGGCGCATGACAGTCCATCCAAATTGTGTCAAAAGTTCCTGGGTTTGACGGGAGATGTGAGTTCGGGCGTTGTGGTGACGCAGCTTTACACCGGCTGTTAATCTCCCTCACCGGCGATGAATATCCCCGGGTGGAGTCCCTTTGGCGTACAAAAAGCGAATTACGGAACAAATCTGGCACTTGGCGGTATCAACAATGGGAACCTCCATCTCGAAAGGCTGCTGAGCCAAGAATGAGCGGCGCAGCGAAGCGCGGCCGGAGGAATTGCGAGTGCGGGAACTGCCGAGCACAGCGCTGTTGCCGTATTTCGCCTCGCACTTTCCCGTGCGGCTAGAGCTCTTTGGGAACCTTATTTCTGGATCGACCCTCGTATCTTGTACATATGTCTGTCTCATTTCAGCACCTTTTATGTATCTATTTTTAATAAGTGTTTTATCATGTATGTGTGATTAAATAAATTATTGTATCTGCAGTATTTCATCTGAGTAAACAAATTTATGCTGCTTTTGCACAATAATAATAATGTTACAATAATAATCAAAGTTTAATTAATGTAAATCGGCATCCCAAAATATGTAATTTAATCTTACAAAGTATATTTTTATGAGTTCTATTCAATAAGATTCTACAACCACTGATCTACTCAAGCATTGTAGAAGCAGAAATAGTTTTTTTTTTTTTTTTAACTTGAAACATCGTTTCTTCTTCATTACCTTTCCTTTGTATTGATTTGTCTGCAATTATTCCAAATCTGTCCCATTTTAAACATAACTGATATTAAAATTCATAAAGATACAACTAAATGTAAATATATATATTGCTTGAAGATGCGTAGAAACATACATAAAAACATTTAAAAGCGCATGATCATCAGTTTTTCACTGATGATGACCAAGTAAGTTCGGTTGAAAACGTTTTGATTTTTTAAAAGGACTTTAATGTGCTTTTAAATGTTTTTATGTATGTTTTTACGCACCTTCAAGCAATATATTTACGTTTAGTTGCATCTTTATGAATTTTAATTATTAAACAAGGTGAATTTACACTGAAATTTTAACTTTTTATGAATGATATTGTTAAATGTGCCTTTAATAAAATACAACGTGTAATATTTCTTCCTTTTTTATTATTTTACTGACGTCTTTAGTATTATAAACTGAAATAAACATGTTTAAAGAAATGTTTCATATGTTTTCTCTTTATTCACATAACTTTGAAACATTGTGTAGTTACGTAAGCAGAAAAGAAAAAAAAATCGTAATATTTTTTTTTTTTTTTTTTTTAATGGAAGAAGAAAAGAAATACTAATTCTATAAAAAAATATTTAATTAAATAAAAAGCCTTTTTAGAAATAAATTTAACGAATGCTTTCTGAGTAAAGGATTCCTCTATTCCATAAATAAAATCTATTAATGTTTATGGATTTGAAATTTCACTTTTTCTGAACGCATAATTTTAAATTTCTCCAATGGAAATAAAAATGAATAAAGAAATATTGCAATCTTTTTCCGAGAAATTTCTTCTTTGTAAATAATAAAATATATTTCCATCGCTCATATAATTTATTTTTATTTTATTTTATTTCATTTTATTTTTTGCATGTAACATTTATTTTATGCAACGTAAATTAATGGAATTTTTTTACTGACTATATTCCTTTTTTAGCAACCACGAAAGATTTTGGATTCAATTATATAAGTATTTTTACGTTACTTAAAGTCACGTACCTAAGGATGAATTCAACATAGATTGCAATACTTCTGTCTGCACGAATGTTGTTTTACAAGTATGCATGTATGCTTAAATAAATAATTGTACATGGAATATTTTATCTATTTATGTTTCATTTGCACATTAATATAATGTTACAACAATAATAAAAAATTAGTTAATGTAAGTCGATATCCAAAGTATATAATTTAATCTTATATAATATATTTTTATGAATTTTATTCAATAAGATTCTACAACCACTGATATACCCAAGTATTATAGTATCAAAAGGAGCAAAAATAGCTAATAGTTTAAACTTTTTTTTTCTTTCTTTTCATTACTTTCCCTTTTTATTGATTTGTCTGCAAATCTAAATATGTTCCATTTTGTACATGACTGATACTGGAAAAAGTGCCTTGAATAAAACACAACTGGTAATATGTCTTCTTTTTTTTTATTATTTTACTGACGTCTTAAATATACATGCTCAAAGAAATGTTTCATAGATTCCTTTTATTCAAATCACTTTGAAACATTTTACACTTACATAAGCAGAACAGAAAAAAAATCCTAATGAAAAGATTTTAAGAAATGGACGAAAAAAAAATACTAATTCTATAAAAATATTTAATTAAATAAAAAGCCTTTTAGAAATAAATGTAACAAATACTTTCTGAGAAAAGAATTTCTCCATTCATAAATAAAATCTATTAATGTTTATGATTTCGAAATTTGGACGCATAATTTTAGATTTCTTCAAAGAAATAAAAATGCAAAAAGAAATATTGCAATCGTTTTCGAACAAATTTCCTCTTTGTCAATTATAAAATATACTTCCATTGCTTTTTTTTTTCGCATGTAACATTCTTTTTATACAATGTAAATTAATGGATTTTTTTTCGTTATTATTGAATATTCCTTTTTTAGCAATCATGAAAGATTTTGGATTCAATTATATAAGTATTCTTACGTTACTAAAAGTCAAGTAACTAAGGATGAATTCAACATAGATTGCAGTACTTCTGACTGCACGAATGTTGTTTTACATGCATACATGTATGCTTAAACAAATTATTGTACCTGCAGTATTTTATCTATTTATGTTTCTTTGGTACATTACTATAATGTTACAACAATAATAAAAAATTAATAAATGTAAATCGGCATCTAAAATTTGTAATTTATTCTTATATAGTATATTTTTATGAATTTTATTCAATAAGATTCTACAACCACTGATATACTCAAGCATTATAGAAGCAAAAGAATAAAAAATATATAATGGTTTAACATTTTTTTTTTCATTACCTTCCCTTTTTATTGATTTGTCTGCAAATCTAAATCTGTCCCATTCTGATACTGGAAAAAGTGCCTTGAATAAAAATACAACTGGTACTTTTTCTTCCTTTTTTTATTATTTTACTGACTTCTTCAGCAATATGAACTGAAATAAACCTGCTCAAAGAAATGTTTAATAGATTCCTTTTATTCAAATCACTTTGAAACATTTTACACTTACATAAGCAG
Organism: Maratus michaelseni; assembly: GCA_963931845.1. NCBI lineage: Eukaryota > Metazoa > Arthropoda > Arachnida > Araneae > Salticidae > Maratus > Maratus michaelseni. The sequence continues at coordinate 365,796,806 of OZ007590.1, read as the reverse complement.
AACAGAAAAAATCATAATGAAAAGATTTTAAAAAAATGGAAGAAGGGAAAAGATATTAATACTATAAAAATATTTAATTTAATTAAAAGCCTTTTACAAATAAATTTAACGAATGCTTTCTGAGAAAAGGATTTCTCAATTCAATAAATAAAATCTATTAATGTTTACGAATTCTAAATTTCACTTTCTCTGAACGTATAATTTTAGATTTCTTCAAAGGAAATATGAAAATGAAAAACAGAAATATTGCAATTTCCTTTTCAAAAATTTCATCTTGGTAAACTATAAAATGTATTTCCATTGCTCATATAATTTACTTTTTTAATGTAACATATATTTTATGCAACGTAAATTAATGGAAAAATTGTTTTACTTATTGACTGTTCCCTTTTTAGAAATCACGAAAATTTTTGTATTCAGTTATTTAAGTAATGTTATGTTACTGAAAGCCCCGTAACTAGCGAGGGTGAACTCTACATAGATTGAAATACTACAATAACAATAAAAATGTAATTAGTGTAAATAAACATGCAAAAAACTATTTATTCAGGAGTTTTACAGAACAATGATGAGAACGGTATACGATGCTGTAAAAGCACCAGTTATCACCAGAACACCGAAGTTAGCAACGTCAGTACTTTGGAGGGTGTCTCCTGCGAATGCTGTGAAGTTGCTGGAACCGCGTCGATACCACAGACCGGCAGGAAAAATCAGTGGAGTGAAGAAAGTCTTCTAGCTGGGATATTGGTACACTGTAAAAATGTTTCTGACAAATGTTTCTGAATCTACGAAAATATAATATAATGACAATTAAATTTATAATATAAACTCATCCTTGTTAACCATGATTCTGGACAGTGTTTCTTTATCTTTAGAAACCTCAGACATCAATGGCATTTCGAGATTAAAAAATCATTTATAAAAACAAAATTTTTCTAGCTGCCCGTAATTTTCCGAAACGTTTACGAGTAGCTTTTAAAGTGTATTAATCAGTTTTCTAAGCCCGGAATACAGTTTTTTCCGAAGCTATTCATTCTCAAGTAAACATTTTCATGTTCAACAAATATGTTTAACATACAAACATACAAAATTAACAGCGTTAACATTAACATTAAAATTAAGATTATTTCCTTACTCTTACTCTTACTCATGTATAAATTAACTTATGCAGCTGAAAACATTTACTTGAGAATGGATGACATTCGATAAATAGGTATTCCAGGCTGAGGAAACTACACTATAAAAACTATTCGGAAACGTTTCTGAAAAATACGGGCAGCTAGAAAAATTTTGTTTTTATAAATAATTCTTTAAATTTTGGAAATGTATTGCTTTCTGGGGATTCAAAAGAGAATGGAACACGCTTTTCGGAATGTCGGATAACTCAGAAGATTATATTATATTTTCGTTCGTGGTTACAGTATATTTTCATAAAATAAGAAACATATTGATCATTTTTTACAGTGTAGTAATAGTTGCGAGTCGGGAGATTTAACCCCTTTCGATTCGTAATAAAACTGTTGGGAAAACTTGAAGCCTAGTCACACTTCCGCAAAAGTGGTACTTCCTCAAATGTAAGCTCCACCACTTCATCCTTCGACTTTGGGACCTAGCCCACGCAGACTTAAGTATAGGAAGCTAATGTTTCTTGAAGCTGTGGCTTAGTACAGTATTCATGAAGTCAGAACACGTGATGTCCGCCGATCCAATCGGCCGAGAAACCCGTCCTAGGAAGATGGCCAACAAACAAAATCCTTCTCGGCCGATTGGGGCGGGCGGAGATATGTGATCTGGAGTCATGAACTCCGTCCTAAAGCGGCAGAAATAAACAAGGGCTTACTCGACCGGTACTGAAATCGGTCGTGACTGGCCTCCCGTTCCATTAGGCTAGGGAACATAAATATAGTAATAGGGTGCTCAGATTTATCTATTAAGAGAAAACCGAAGATTTTTATTGACACTAGTTTGTTTTGGTTTCATGACACTACCGTCATTTTTCACATCCTACACTGTTAAAAATAAATCCGTTAATTCACGGTAAAAGTACTGGCAGCGAAGTTGCCGGACTTTTTCCGTTCCGTTAGTAGATTTTCCGTTTTGAAAGATTGAAGAAACGGTAACTTTCTGTTATGAATGACCTCGGTTTAAAAAAAAAAAAAAATTACCGATCTGTTTGTGCCGCCATCTGTTGACTATAACGGGGGTATTTAATATTTGGTATTTTATTATTATTAAATAAATACTCGCTGGTACAGATTTTCTGGCTGCCCTTGGGGTTCGAACTAGGGATGATAGCGCATTGAGCCGAGTGTTTTACCGCTAGACCAGCGGGCCCTTGCTAGAATAAGAGTTTGAAAGGATGCTAGGGGATTTCTTCAAATCGCTGCTTGGAACTTAAACAATCTGGGGTTTAGAAACCTGGTAACTTTGAAATTAAGTGGGGGGATATTTTGTTATAAGATTATGACTGAAAAATTTAGTATTAATAGAGGATTGAAACATGAATTATATTAATTCTTAATTTGATTGTTAGGTGGAAAATATGAATATTATATTTTGAATTAAATTCGATAAAGTATGTTTGCTGTTTTTCTATTATATATTCTTAAAATGTGTTCTGTTCTGTTAGAATATATTTTCATTGAGAGTGTCTTTTATAACTTTAAAAAGCAAATTACGAATAATTTCAAAGGAATGAGAAAGTTATTTGTTATTTTTTTTTATTATTATTCGAAAGCATTTTTTTTGTTTGTTGCTTTTTTGCGTAAAATCGATTTTTTTTTCACTTAATTTAACTATTATATATATATATATATATATATATACTAAGCTATTTGTTTAGAATATATTTTAAGTGTGAATATTTTTTTTTGTAACATTAAAAAATAAATTGCTAATAATTTTAAAAGCATGGGAAAATTAATTGTTGCTTTTTAAATTCGAAAGAACTATTTTGTTCTTTTAAATAAACTCGAATTTTTAATTTATTAAATTTTTAGTTTTTCTGTGCTGCAACATGTCAGTTTTTTAAACATTGGAAATAAATATGCAGCAGATAACGGAATATCTCCGTTGGCCACTTTCTTCTCCTTCTGTTCCGTTATTTTCAGGAAATATGAGGAAATTTTCTGTTTTTAACGGAAAAAGCCCTTTTGTCTTGAAAAGGAACTTTTTCTGTGAAATTCAGGAAAAAAATACCCGTGAATTTCAGATTATTTTTAACAGTGTATTTAGCTATGTGGCACATGACAGTGATGCCTTCTTCGGGGAATTTTCCTTAAAGATAGTTCTTTGTTACTATTTCTAATCATTATTTTCCAAATATATTTGTTTTACCTTAATCTATCAACGCGGTTTAACTAATTTTTCAGCCATGCTTCCAATTGGGAACCAAACATTAATTGTAGCAACAGACAAAAATCAAAATGTACTAAAAATCCTTAATGGTCATGAACATTTTAGTAATAGAATCCTAACAATAGGATTTTTTCTTTTTAATTAAAGCTTTCAATAATATCAATTTTAGGTAACAGCATACTAATAAAATGAAAGTCAGTCTTAGTACATGTCATCATCTCAGTGAAGTACTGCACAATTATTGCACAAAAAGGTGTCCGTATGGGGTTTTGAATTATTTAAGATGAGCATGGACAATGAATTAATTTAAGATAAATAATATGATAATAAAAAACGGAATAAATCGTCGTACGGGAATGGTTTAAACGTACAACGTACAATAAGACACAAAAATATACAAATTAAAGGGAGAACGAAAATTCTGGCAACCCTAATTAATAACAACAATGATTTTATAACCACAGTTATACTCAAGCATTAGACAACTAGCAATACGTTGGAAATTCTTGATTCAGTCCTTCAGAGCAAAGAAAGTCTGATTTGGAGAAAAAGTGATAGGCGCATTCTCTAGGAACTAGTCGATCTTACTAAGGTTCTAATGCAGCACATTAATTAAACAAATTTTTCTGCCAATAGTTACACATTACTGCTCAATAATAAAATGGCAACAAAATGCAACACTATTCTAATATTATATGCTGCAATATTATCAGAAAATTTAATACAACATTCTCCTCACAATAGGATATTGTCTAATTGTGTCAAAACAGTTTTAATATCATCAAAGTGAAAGAAAAGTTATCTACTTTACTTGAATACACAAATTTAAAGCAATCACTTTTCTTTTTTAAAAATGTGACATGATTTTCTTAATCTTGCAAATTCATTTAATCATTAATACTTCTAAAAAAATTGAAGTGAGTTTCTTTACAAATCTTGTTAATATGGAAACATTTAATTTCATTCTCACACATTGCGTAAAAAGCCGTTTTTGGAGAGAAAAAAGAGAATTTTGGCAAAATTTATACGTGTTAATTTCGTAACGAATTCAAAATACAACTATGTCAATAAATTATGTCAAGATTAAAAGAGACTATATGTGTACTGATAGAATGAAAAATAGATTTATCTTTGTCATATTTTATTATGAACTAAAACATATTACTTGATCTTCTCTAATGACATAACAATGGAAAGTATGCACATAGTCATCGTCCAACAAAACCATTTAGTAATAATGTCTGATAATAAATTGGTAATATAAATAGTAATAAAATATTACTTTAATTTTTTTCTAAATTTGTAAAATTTATTAAAAGGAAATTGATTGATGTTTTAATTACCTTATCATGCTTTTATTAAAAGCTAATTTAATAATAAAAAAATAATTTTAGTAGAAATAAAAAAAATGGTACTTATTTTTACACAAAATATATCACTTAACATAGGTATTTAACACAATAACGTGACAACTTTTATATTCAATTACTTTGGGATTTTAATGGGACATGTTCTATTAGACGCCTTATCTGAAATTGGTAAATATAATTGGTAATATAAATTATAAAATATTACTTTAAATTTTGTTTTCTAATTTTCTAAAACTTATTAAAAGGAAATTGATTGAGATTTTAATTACCTTGTCATTCTTTTGTTAAAAGCTAATTTAATAATAATAATTAAAATAAATTAGCAGAAATAAAATAAAAGGCACTTATTTTTACACAAAATATATCCCTTAACATAAAATATTAGATACAATAATATTTTAACTTTTATATTGAATTACTTTGGGGTCTTAATGGGACATGTTCTGTTAGACACCTATCTGAAATTGGTAAATATAATTGGTAATTGAATTATTTTGGGGTCTCAAGGCACCTATCTGAAATGTCCCATTAGTCCCTATGTCATTTTGTAAAGCATTTTAGGCTTATTGTAAATTAATTATTTATCACCAACACACAATAAAGATTGCAAGTGAATAGGAATACTTAGAAGCTTCATAAACACATCTAATATGGTTAAAAACAGAGTTAATAGATTAGTAAAACAAGTATTTATTAAACATAACTAAGTATAAAGATATATATATATATTTATTTTATTTTTTTTATTTTATTTTTTACAAAAAATTACTCTTTTTTACAAGTATTTAATGTTTAAATTGAAAATCACGCCTACTTTCATTAGTACAATTCAAGATTTTTCAAAAACATTCCGTTTGTTGAAGAGAAATATGCATGGCTCAGTTATATTATTTATTTAAGATTTTTTTATTCTTTAATTTCCCTTCTAATTGCTGCCCATTCCAACATAACCCTTTTGCTGGGACAAGTTGATCAAAATTACAGCTTAGAATTAAATACATAAAGGTTTCTCTGGGGTTGGCTAATAGAATAAATTAATTTACCAAGATAATAATAATAAAAGGAATCCTTAGAGATTAAATTTTGGATATGTTCCCCCATCGCGTTGTGTAATTTCGTAGTAGCCCATTACCCTTTTTGAGAATGATCATTCTTGCCCCTAGCTGACTTTTAAAATGGAAATCTAAATAAACAAACACATACTAGATAATTTAAATGAGAAGACTCCAAATAATTAACACTATTATTTATTTACAATATTTACAGTTATTTCAAGAAAAAAAAAAGATTTATCAGAACACATCTGATTTAATTTCCTAACAAAATTTCTCCTATAATATTGGCATTAACACTTTGATCCTTGCAAAGGATACTTATATTTGTTTGTATTTATATTTAAATTGATCTTTGACAACATTATTTGTTTACAATTAAAATACTGACTTCCATTTGTGACTAAGGTCACACTACCAGCTTCTCTTATAATATTTTGATAAAATCAAACAAACTGGGGAATTACTTAGGTCAGAGTCATATTTACCTATACACATTGATTGAAGAAGGTTTCTCTTGGTATCAGAGCACACTTTCCGCTAACTAAATAGCGCTGCACTTATTGAAAATGTTCATTTCACAAAACTTAGCGCAACTTCACCACTCTCCATATATGTTGTTCGGGTTCGCTGCTTTCTTACCATCAGACTTTCCACTCACTCTATTTTCCTCTTTCGGACCGCACAAAATTCATCGCGTCATTTTATTTCACCTCTCACTTTCGCTTCTGATATCGATGTGTTGTTCTGTTTTCATTCTTTTTCACAACTGCTTTTTCATGACCTCGGTGGGCCGTACTTTGTTCTGCCCAAAATTTGCATGACAGTGCTTTAAGCCCATCCTTCTTTTTTTTCATTGGGTAGTTGATCTCCCGTTTTAACTGAAATTTGCATAACAGAGGGTCAGTTTCACCTCGTTCTTTGATATTATCTCCCAGACCAACTTAAATCAAAGTTCTTCTTATTTGACTTTTATGGCTTAAAATTGTCGCCAGCGAGTCTCTGGTCATAAATTTGCCATCCTAAATCTTTCAACTGAGGCGACTTATGGGAAAGTCCCGATAATGTACTTTCCTTACATTATCTTTCCCCCCGTACTAAAAGAAAGAAAACGTCCAGTTTTCTTTAGCATTGCATACCCAAGAAGTCCATCATCATTGCAGATAATCTATAGATCACATAGATGATATCAGTCCACGTTCATCTATACAGAATCATATTGTAGACTAAAGTTCATGCAGAGGAAAATGTTCATTTGTAAATTACTTGTGTGACTTTAATAAAGAACAGTTCATATATGTACACATTTCCTAAGTATTCCCAAACAATTTAGAGATAAAATATTATCATTAGTACAAAAATTTTAAATTTTGTGGTTAAATATAACCGGTGTGTCTAAGATAGAGCACTCACCAAATTCAAAATATCTAAATAGCCAAACAGACCATACAAAACAAAAAGATATAATACACTGTGATATGTAAGGATCAGTATTCAACTTTACAATGATTCTTGATAATTATTTTTAACACAATACATGCATCATACAATATATAAAACCCAATTCAGGCAAAATCTTACAATTATACATACATAACTGAATATGTAAGATACCTGAGAGAAAAATTATGATAATGAGTATACATTCAAAATATGTATATGTATATACATATTTATATAGAGCAAAGAGTTTAATCCAATATAAAACTGTACCTCCACATTCTCAGATTTTCTTTTTTTTTTTTTTTTTTTTTTTTTTTTCAAATTATTTAATTATATCTAGTGCTACTAAAATTGAAATCAAAATTAGGCCAAAACAAACCAAAAGGAACAAATGTATATCTATACATACATATATATATATATATATATAGCAATACTCTTCTGAGTTCGATGAAATGGCATGTCTTCCACTTTACAATATTTACACATATTAATGAATGAATTCAGCACTATATCTAAGTAATAAATGCAAACAGACAAATATTTTAGATGGACACAAAAACAGTCCTAGCAATCTGAAAACATGACACATTCATGATGTTGTAACTTTATGATATTCATCTACTACTTGACCCAATTTTATGGATTAATTCAGTTACCATTTGTATTGTCCATTCATATGATTGTTGTAATTTTATTATATACATACAATTCTTTCGAATTATTAAACAACAAAGAATGAATAAAAAGAAAAAAAAATGAAATTTTTCTTTAATAATTTTCCTTTCTTTCCTATTTTATTTTTTTTTATTTATTTATTTCTCTCTTTCCTTTTCTTTTTTTTTTTTTTTTTTTTAAACGCCTAAGCGTAAAAATTCTCATGTTACTTCTAACCTGTTGAAAATAATAACTCCCCGTTCTGTCACTGTTCATTTTTTTCTGCCCGACAGAAAGAAGAAAAAAAAAAACTTCTACTCAATGATAAGAATCGGAAAGCTGCGTGACCTCAGGTCAAACACTCACCCCGTTTCTGTCAATCATGTAGCCCTACTGAACAGGTGATTCATTCCTTCCTCGTACACCTGAAAATGCTGGCCTAATCCCATACCACGACCGGTTCAACACCTAAATGCTTCTTTACCTGGGATAATGCGTTTCTAACACGCCACCTGAACGCACCCTTTTTTTTTTTTTTCAACCCTGCAGGTGAATAGCGTTTGCGATCCTTCGGTATGCATAACACCTCAACTCACCCCAGATGTACCTTGCTGATTTGGCCCGTCACATGGAGTATGGCTGTGAATTATGATGTAAGTTTACGAGTTATTTTTCTCATTATTTATTTATTTAATGATATTTATATCTATATATATAATTTTTTTGATATATATTAAAAGCTTAATTATGACTATAAGCCAATTGTTTAAACTACCCTTCGTCTTGACCCGTAAATTGAGATCAACCAAATAACATGCACGTGGTCTTTCATGCAATTTAATATTAAGACAAAAATCCATTTCCCGTTAAATATGTTACCAAATTACCATCTTTATATAAAACAAATATCCTTTAAAGTTTATTATCATCTAATCACGGCCTTATAATTACAAACACTTAGCGAGAAGGAGGGAAAAAAAAATGACTTCAAACGTACAAGATCGTGTGAACTAAGTCATCTCCACGCTAAATGATTATTAAATGGTATATGTCCACTACCGGAATGCCATACATTTATTTCCTAAAATCCGTTATCAAATTAATTTCATAAATATGCATATGGGAATCTTATCAATTTCGTTTCCCCTTTAGATGAGCAGCCCACGTTGAAATGCATAGTACTTAAAAGCCTCTGAATCATTGACAACTTTTAAGATTATCTCCAAATGCTCATTTAAAAAAAAAAAAGTTTGAATATATTAAAACCGATAAAATTTATTTATTTATTTATTAATCATTATAATAATTATTAATATTATTATTCTTATTATTTTTTTTCGTATTCTTATTTCTTTCCTTTTTTTTTTTTTTTTTTTTTTTTTTTTTTTTTACTACCGATCTACTTATTAATAAATAACATCTTAGAACATTTAACCTAACTTAAATGGAAAAAAAAAAAAACTTTTATTTATTTATTTATTTATTATTATTGTTTTTAATTACATATTAATTGCCCGCCACCAATTACTGCAGTTAAGAAACTTTTGCCCGCAAAAATTTCCAATTAGTGTTGGAACTTAATATGCAATTAGCATCCTAGTAATTAAAAAATTTTACACAGCTGGAATTATATGTATATATACTTTATTATTCATTATTATTAATTTTCATTTTTTTTTTAAACTCAGCTTAACGAATTAGTTAATGAGCTTAAATGCTAAATCCAAATTGTTTAGTTAAACTAAAAAAAAATAATGTAACTTAATTAATTAATTAATTTTTTTTTTTTTTTTTTTTTTTTTTAATTAAACGGCCTGGCTTTACCATGCAAATGTGAATGAAATGATCTTTTGACCGATTCATTTCCCAATTTCATGCAGTCTTTTGAAAAGTGAGCCTTAATTTATAGAAACAAGAATATAAATTCTGTCATTATTATCATTATCACTTAATTAATTAACTGAATTATTTCCTTTCGTCTTATTATTATTATTATTATTATTATTATTATTATTATTATTATTATTATTCTTATTTTATCGTTCTCTAAGAGTTTAAAATCGTTATCTAAATTTTCCAAAATAAACACGAAATTAAAACAAAATGATACCATGAAAAACGAATGTTCGATATTTATTTATCTGTTTACTGATTTCGTTTTTTTTTCCTTTTTATGATGTGGCCCCTGCCAACCTGACCAAGCGGATGAGCTAGGAACCAACTGCTACCGTTTCACGCCCCTGGAGGAAAAATGTATCAGTGTCAACAGGAAAAGACCGGGGGATGCATATGGAAAACTGCCCCCCGGTGTGTGTTTGTGAATGTTATTTATTTATTTATTTATTTTCGTGTAATATGGAAAAAATTGGTGTGTGTCAGGGACGCCTGGATTATCCCCCAAGGAATAGACACACACCCAAAGAGTGCACCCTCGCGAAGAAGACAACATCAGAGTAAGTGATACCCTCATTTATCTATTTTTATTTATTTATTTTTATCTTGACTGACCCTTCCTTCCGCGAAGTTGTCCGCACTGCTTGTTGACATGGCAACTGGGGATGTTTGTTGATAAACAAATCCCCACTCCGCGCCTACCTGGTACGTCACCAAAATCTTTCACACCGCCTCAGAGATTTTATTGCCCTGCGTAACCTAGCCTTATTTGCTTATTTGTCTTTATCCAAATATTTATTCAATTGATTATGTGATTTTCTTTTTTTTTTTTTATTATTGTTTGTGATACCTTGGGTCGCTTTTACTATGAAATTATTTCTTATCAAAATTTGAAAAATGTGCCAGGGATATCTTATTTTATGTTATTTTATTGTACTTATTTATCTATTTATTTTTTTTCAACCCTAGTTGAGTATGCCATCGCTGTTTTGAGAATATTTAAATTTGACAGTTAGTAGAATTCTGCAAACCGCAACTAAAATTTTTACATAAACTGTTTAAGCTATAAGTCTTCGTGTAACCGTAACATCTTACTACCCCTTTTTAATGGTATTTTATTCCCACTATTCTTCCTCTGATGAGCTTGACTCCTCTGTTTTGCACCTGTCAGCATGCTTTGGTGCCCAGAGTCTGTCAATGTGTCTTTTTATAGTTCCTTTACTTTCTTCCGTTACATCTTGTAAAATGTAATTGTTATTTCGCACTTTTCGAACCACCTTAAATGGGCCTTCAAATTTTTTTTGTAAAACAGTAGGGTTAATGGACTTAAGGTAAACTTGTTGTCCTAGTTCAAGTGTTTTTATTTTATCAAGGTCTTCCTCTGTCACATATTCAGCCATCATTTTCTCCTGCTGTGCCAACGCTTGCAGTCTAACCTCCTGCATGTGGTCCATTCGGTTTTTGACATATGTCTGAGTGTGAATTTGTTCTGTTGGCATGTGTGCAGTAAAAGGAGTGCGTAAATTTCTTCCAAAAAAAAGGAAGGCGAGTGAAAATCCCGTCGCTCTGTGCCTCGCCATATTGTATTGGAGTTTGAAAAACTCTAGGCGAATGTCCCATTGTAAGGAACTTTGTGCCATGGCTGTCAGTGATCCTTTCAGTATTCGATTCACGACTTCTATCAGTCCATTTCCTTGGGCTCTGTAAACTGAACTGAAGCGAATTTCAATGTTTAGAGCACGCATGTACTCTTTGAATACCGCTCCCCTAAAATATGGCCCATTATCTAATTTTAACTGTTTTGGCAATCCAAAATAACTGAAGTATTTATTAAAGACATTGAGAATAGTCTGGGACTCGACATTGCGAATAGGTATGGCTTCTAGGAATCTTGAAGTAGAATCCATAATCGTGAGAATAAATTTATTCTTGCGAAGTGTAAGTGGAAGCTTTCCGACGATATCCGCATGTAATACACTCCCTATCTCATGGTCCTTAACCATTTTTTGAATAGGAACTTTCATTTTTTTATGTGGCTTTGCGATGTTACATGGTACACAATTGGCACAATAAGTTCGAATATCTGTATACATCCCGTGCCAAAATATTCTACTTTTCATGGCTTCATAGGTTTTGTCAAAACCAAAATGCGGTTTGTGCACTTCTTCCATCAAAGCAATCTTTAAAGCATCCGGCGCTATAATTAGTTCTGTTTTCTGTTTCCCCGGTTTTAAAATTAGCATCTTCTCTTCATTTAAAGTATACCTTTTGGTATTTCTGTTTTCTTTACCTTGTTCTATTTTCTGAATTATTTTGCTTAATTTCTCGTCTGAATATTGATGTTGTTTAATATTCTCATTAGATAATGCGGGATTAACGGAAAATAAATTATTGTGTAAATTTGTATCCGTAATAATATTATTTATATTTCGCGAAATATAGTCCGCTGGGTTGGTGTCCCCTTTAATGTGATCGAATTCATAAGAGAAATCGCTGAGATTTATCACCCATCTTTTAACCAAATCGGACTGATTCTCTAGATGTAAATTTTCCGTGAGAGCCTTGGAATCGGTGAGAATCTTGAAGTGTCTGCCTTCCAACATAGTTCTGAAGTGTAACACCGCTTCATGAACCGCTAATAATTCGAATTTCAAGCTCGGGTAATTCTTTTCCGGTTCCCGTAATTTTCTCCCAAAAAATTCAATAGGTTGTAATTTTCCTTCAATTTCCTGCGCCAGTACCGCTGAAATTGCAATTTTTGAGCCGTCTGTGATTAAAGTAAATTGTTTGGTGTAATCAGGAGGATGTAATGTTGGGTTGTTTATAATTTCATCTTGGATTTTCTTAAAGGCCATTTCAGTATTTTCATCCCATTTAAATTTAATTTTATCTTTAGTAAGATTAACTAATGGGTTTACTATTTCCGCATATTTTGGAATAAGTGTTCTAAAGTAGTTAGCCAAACCTAAGAGTGACCTTACTCCTTTTTTTGTTTTAGGTCTTACTAAACTTTTAATTTTATCTATATTCCTTGTGGATGGTGAATAGCCGTGCTTGTGAATTTGAAAACCAAGAAATTCTATTTTATCTTTACATATTTGCATCTTGGATGGCTCAATTGTTAGATTATGTTGGATTAGCGCCTGTAACACTTCTTCCAAAATTCTTAATAATTCTGATATAGTGTCAGCCCCTATTAAAACATCATCAATAAAGTAGGCTACCTGATGCTTGTTAAAATGACCCAATACCTTATTTATCAGTTCAGCGAAATAGGCGCTCGAATTGCGAGTTCCGAACGCAAGTCTCAGAGGTCGAAATTTACCATTTTCTGTGATAAACGATAGTTTTTGGCTATCTTCAGGTCGTAAATTAATTTGGAAGAAAGCACTGTGTAAGTCCAATACTATATAGTACTTCTTCCCACTAATATTCTGTAAAATTTCTTTAATATCTGGAATCGGATAGGAATATGGCTCTAAAATCTGATTTAGCAGCCGGTAATCTACCGCCATTCGAAATTTAGGATTGTTTTTGCTATCAGCTTTTTTTCTTACAAAAATGACAGGAAATGCGTAATTAGAGTCCGATTCCTCGATGATTTTCGCTTCTAATAATTTTCTTATATCTGTCTTTGCATATTGCTTCACTGCTTGTGGCACTTTATAGGGTTTTGTTTGAATAGGATAGTCGTGGTTAAGTGTAAACTTTGGTGTCACCAGTGAGCATTGACCTAAAGTTTGATAGGATTTCGAAAAAGCGTGTACATGTTTTAAAAGAATTTGTTTGAACGAATCCTGTACATCCGATGGTAAATGATTAAGATCAAAATCTTCCTCATTTATCTCTGCCTCTCTTAATTTATGTACATCTTCCAAATTTAATGCATTGACCTCAAAAATTCTCCCTTGCTCAATATTGTCTATAGATTTATCTTGTTTGTATTCCAAATTAGTGAAAATTTGCCCGATGTTCATACCTGTTTCTAAATGTATCTTGTTATTAGTAATATTTTTAATTAAAATATTTATTTTTCTGTTATTTGGGGTGTCATGGATAGATCTTTCATAGAAAATTTTATTTTTGTGCTGTATTGGTTCTAGGATAAATGTTTGATTTTCCTTTAATTTTATGGGGCATTCTAATTTTACAAATTTTTCCTCCCCTGGGTTTATAATATTATGGCCTACCGTTTTTGCAAACATTTTCCCCTTTGTAGGTTTTCTGTATTTTTTAGTCCTTGTGTTTTGTTCTGTAATTAATGTATTTACTTCCCCAGTGTCCTCCGAATCTTTGATGTTTAATGCCATTTTTCTTCCTTTGAATTTAAGATACTTCTCTTCAAAATCTAGAACCATTTGATTTTCTTTTAAGAAATCGTACCCTAGTAATAATTGATATTTGCGGCCAAAATCTTTATTTGTAACATAAAAAGTTCCTTTTACAAAAGTGTCCTGTAATTTAAATGACATTCTAATGCACTGTTTGAATGTAATCAGTGAATTTGTAAGTGTTTGAATCTTAATTTGATTTCCCAAATATTTAAATTTTATATTTGCTTGTTTTAAATTTTCAAACAAAAGCGGTGAGATCAAGCTCACTTGTGCGCCTGAGTCACAAAGGCTGTTAATTACAATATCTTTAATTTTAAATTTAATTAGAGGAAGTTCATTTGTATCGTTCTGTACACTTGCAATAGTTTTATCCCTTAAAGTATGCCCGCTATCGTGAGACTTGCTCGGGTCTTCTTTATCTGTATTTACAAGTCTCGTATTTAGTTTTCCGCATCCTTATCTTTGTACTGCTTGTATCTTTTATAATTGCCCCTCTGAAATTTACCCCTTTGATTACTATCCTTGTTACTGTTCGTATGATTTTCTCTGTTTTCCCTAGAGTCCGTATATTTATTGCGATAGTTATTCCTCTGTGCACCTCTATAATTTCCTCTCTGTTGAGTGTAATACCCCTGTGCATCATAATTATTAAAGTCAGGTTGATAATAAGTATACGGCGTGTTGTAATGTTGTTGTGGTGGGGGTGGAAAAGGTTGAGCATTTGGTACATGATTATAGTAAATATTACCCTCCGGAAATGCATTGTGAGAATCGTGTCTTTCATACTGGTTATAATTCTTGTAATTTGCTCTGTAATTACCCCTATTGTTTACAAATCTATGCCTATAATTCTGGTTGTTGTTTTTATTAGCTTTATTATACCAACAACTATCCTCATTGTGTGACCCCTTCTTGCAGATATTACAAAATTTTTCGACTTCCTCTCTTTTTTCGATTGTTCCCAATTTTATGTTATTTATTTCTTTTGATAAATTATTAATCTGCTCCGCCGTTTCTACATTTAATTTCAATAACTTCTCAAAAAGTTGCGATTCATTGTTAGCTGTTATAGTATTTACCTGTTCTGCCCCTATATTATTGTACGCCTCTTCTAATTTAATTGCTGTTTTGCAAGCATCCTCAAAATTATCGGGAAAGGTTTTCCTTAAATCCATACTTAAATCCGGTCTAATCGCATCCAAAAATCGTGTCAATCTTACTAAGTCCAAAAATTTCCCGTTTCCGTTCGGATCAACTTCTGTATGGCTTTTCTCTATATAAAGAGACGCTGCGTTTTTGAATTCGCTAATAAAACTTGTTAAGTCTTGTCCCGGTTTCTGTTTCAGATTGAAAAATTCAGTCTGTACCTGCGTAAATGATTTCTTGATTTTAAATAAATCTAACAATTTCTTTTTGAATTCGTTGTAGTTTTTCTCTTCTATAAGCGATTTATTTTGTGAGAGTTTCTCTCTCGCAGTACCCGACAATTTTGCTTTCAAAATTGTAAGCTTCGCATCGTCTTTTAATATTTGTTTAGTTAAGTCCTCAAATTGTCTGAGAAAATACTCGCAATCACTTAACTTTTTCCCATCGAAATTCGGGATTAGAGAAATTATTGTGTCCACTGATGGATCTGCCATCGTGTTACTCGAATCAATTTGCTTTTCTTTATTTAACTTTTTTATATGCCCTCGCGTTAATACGCCAGAAAAACTCGAGTTCAAGCTATTTCTATGATTTCTACGATTCTTTTTTGGCATTCAGCTTTTTGATAATTAAAATTTATTTAGATACTGAATTCTAAATCTAACTTTAAAAATGCATGGAAATTCTTACCCCTAAAAATATTATTAAGCCAAGTGTAAACATTTGCAAAATTTCAAAGATATCAAAATATAAATGCATTATACAATAAAGTATACAGTATCAAAATATATATGCATTAACAATCTACTAATACACTATTTTATCTGCTACATAAATCCTTATCTTTTTATTTTTTTTATTATTCATATCATTTTACGCTATCATTTGATTTTTTTTTTTTTTTTATGATTTACTTTCTTAGCACAATGTTTCAGTATACTGTTAAAGATCAAATGCAAAGTTCATATAAGAGTAACATAAAATATACATACAATTACGAATATACTGATTTTACTAAGTTGAATACTGATATTTACGAAATCACCGACTTGCTGGTAGTGGAGCCTTTTAGAGGAAGTCAAACAAACCATCAAAATAAAAAATCTCCATTTAATCTTCCAATAACTTATCATTAAAAGAAAAGAGTTGAAATTATTCTAATTAACAGTTTCATAATTATTATTTTGCAATATACTATATAGATTGTAAATTTCCACAATTTGAATATAAAATTTGAAATTGATTACTTTTAACATGAGCCTGTATTTTAGAATACATTAAAGGTATTTAACTTAATGTTTGACAATAACCCAGTTGCAATTTTTAATCATTAAAATTGAAAACTCAATTAACAATAATTAAGAACTGGACGGCACCAGTGAATTATATAGGAATTGCAGATGTTGAAGAGAAATATGCATGGCTCAGTTATATTATTTATTTAAGATTTTTTTATTCTTTAATTTCCCTTCTAATTGCTGCCCATTCCAACATAACCCTTTTGCTGGGACAAGTTGATCAAAATTACAGCTTAGAATTAAATACATAAAGGTTTCTCTGGGGTTGGCTAATAGAATAAATTAATTTACCAAGATAATAATAATAAAAGGAATCCTTAGAGATTAAATTTTGGATATGTTCCCCCATCGCGTTGTGTAATTTCGTAGTAGCCCATTACCCTTTTTGAGAATGATCATTCTTGCCCCTAGCTGACTTTTAAAATGGAAATCTAAATAAACAAACACATACTAGATAATTTAAATGAGAAGACTCCAAATAATTAACACTATTATTTATTTACAATATTTACAGTTATTTCAAGAAAAAAAAAAAGATTTATCAGAACACATCTGATTTAATTTCCTAACAAAATTTCTCCTATAATATTGGCATTAACACTTTGATCCTTGCAAAGGATACTTATATTTGTTTGTATTTATATTTAAATTGATCTTTGACAACATTATTTGTTTACAATTAAAATACTGACTTCCATTTGTGACTAAGGTCACACTACCAGCTTCTCTTATAATATTTTGATAAAATCAAACAAACTGGGGAATTACTTAGGTCAGAGTCATATTTACCTATACACATTGATTGAAGAAGGTTTCTCTTGGTATCAGAGCACACTTTCCGCTAACTAAATAGCGCTGCACTTATTGAAAATGTTCATTTCACAAAACTTAGCGCAACTTCACCACTCTCCATATATGTTGTTCGGGTTCGCTGCTTTCTTACCATCAGACTTTCCACTCACTCTATTTTCCTCTTTCGGACCGCACAAAATTCATCGCGTCATTTTATTTCACCTCTCACTTTCGCTTCTGATATCGATGTGTTGTTCTGTTTTCATTCTTTTTCACAACTGCTTTTTCATGACCTCGGTGGGCCGTACTTTGTTCTGCCCAAAATTTGCATGACAGTGCTTTAAGCCCATCCTTCTTTTTTTTCATTGGGTAGTTGATCTCCCGTTTTAACTGAAATTTGCATAACAGAGGGTCAGTTTCACCTCGTTCTTTGATATTATCTCCCAGACCAACTTAAATCAAAGTTCTTCTTATTTGACTTTTATGGCTTAAAATTGTCGCCAGCGAGTCTCTGGTCATAAATTTGCCATCCTAAATCTTTCAACTGAGGCGACTTATGGGAAAGTCCCGATAATGTACTTTCCTTACATTACCGTTACAATACTTTAATTTCGAGAAGGCATCGAACCCGATTATGGAAAATTAGTCGCCTTTTTTTACGCTTGGTAGAAAGCGCGAGCAAGTAAATTTATTAAAATCTATAATTTTAGCTTTTTATTTCCTTTTAAGATATGACAGCAGAAAAGAAGGGAAAAAAAAGCTACGTATAAATTACCTTTTTTCCTGATTTCTAAATTGATTTTTCAATGTATAGGGGAAGATCGAGTAGCCCCGGACACTTGGATAAATTGCAAATAAAAAACAAATGAATGAAATTTCTGTCTTTATTTTATTACTTAAAATAAAATTACGAACTTCTTTAATGATTTTAATTAAACATTGCTAATAATATCGAATTATGTAACGAAATATACTGAAAATAGTTGGGCCTTATTTTTTTGACGTCAGAAGAAACGGTGGGTAGCCCCGGACATATTAATCAATGGTGTCCTAACCGTTTTTTGGCATCTATATAAACACAATCTTCATGGGCCGAGTCTTTGCATTTCTGACACTGAATCCAGTCTTCTTCAATTGTTTCTCCTCATAGAATGCATTCTGTCTCGTTTTTTCGAAAATTTAATGACGAAAACAAAACACTCACTCACGACTAACTTACTCGGCGCCCACGTCGCAATTAAACTGTATTTTTTTCAACTCTAGAGGGCGTTCATTTACAATAACTCTTTATTTACGCAACACTTTGAATTTCTTAGAAATTAAAATGTCGGCGGTTACCCGCCGTCCGCGGCTACACGACATTCCGCTAATCATAATTTAACTAATATGAAACTAGTAAAAAATTATTAGGAGCATATTTTTTAACAATATATTACAGTCTCTAATTTTTATTTACATTATACATTTTTTACTGTTTAAAATATTTCGTCGTTGCAACTTCACAGCCAGTTGGCTTTTTTCGGCGAGCGGGTTTTGGCGCACAAGTAAATCCATTCTTGTTGTAACTCGTATACAATTTTAACCATAAAGAATATTTGGTGATTTATCATCTGTGGCGGGGTGACAGAAAAATACCTTAAAATGAAGTTATTAATTTATAATTAAATTCTAAAAATATTAAAATGTTGTACTATCATAGGAAACACACTTTTGTACATAATTTTTATCAGGCTATCAGGAGGTGAGTTAAAAATCGATTACAAAATTCCATTTTTACATACAAAATATCAAGTTGAGTTAAATAAAATAGTGTAAAAAGAACCTCACACTAAGTCTTAAGAATGTTTTGATTTTTGGTTTATAACCAGCTAATGGGGAGAAAAATATTAAATACTGGGCTTGTCTAATGCTTATACTGCTACCAGCGGGGAAGACCGAGAGATGCTCGGTTAAAATTAGCTTTGTGTTCACCTAGATATAGCAATAAATTATCGCTGTATTATTGTTATAAACAATTTAATTTATAACAGTATTATTTACACAAACATTCAATATTAAAGTCATGGTTGAATTCTGTTATCGAAAACGTTCTATAAGAGTCTGGTTTGTTGAATCATGTATCTCGGCCCCTATTAGGAATTTCTAGAAAATTCCTTCAGATTCTAAAAGCCAATTTTTTCGCCAAATGGTGCTAAAATTTGGCGAAAAGTATCAAACGTGGCGACATTCTTTCATTTGGCCTCAAGCATGTGTTTTGGCATTGGTAGAAAGTCAAATTTCCCGTTAAATCTCGCCAATGTTTCGCCAGATATCGCCACATTTGGTGAAATTTTGCCAACTTTGCGACTTTGTTTACTGCTAACTGTTCAAAAACTTAATGACTGTTCTATCCTTCATTCTCATTGAAATGCGTTGACCCGTAGTGACCCCAAAATGACCCACTAATCAAATTTTCTTGTACATGTGACCAAGCCCAATGTTTTTCTCATATACTAAAATGGTAGGATACAAAATTTAGTCAAAATCCTTTGAGCCGTTTTTTAGATTAAATTTCCATATATATATATATATATATATATATATATACATACAGAATATTGCATTAATAGAAGTAAATGCATGGAGAAGAAAATAAATACTCCATAAATAATAATAATAATAATAAAAACTCCATAAAGTATAGATAATAAAAGAAAAATACTCACAAACAAGGTAACCCATACAGCGCAGTTCAAATCATTGCACGAACCAACATCATTTGAACCAAGCGCATGACAAAGCAAAAATCCGTGACCAAACTAACAGTTAATTTATTTAAGACACATTAACAGACGAAAGAAACCCCAAATTGTACCAGACAAAACCATTAGATATGTAAAACACACTGAAAACGTTAAATATATATATATATATAATAATTATAAATATAAAAACCTATTTAATACTGTGAATAACAATTATTTGAAATAATTTTCTAATTATTATAATTCTTAAAGAAAAATAAAATAACATATTACTGCCATCTATATACGAATTAAATATTCTTAACTATATGTATACACACACAAGATTTGCTCGTATTGTATAGTCACAAGCGTGAAAATTTATCTGATTTATTGTATGAGAAAATCCATTTGTCTGATAAACCCCTCATGACTTTAATAAATAGGCCACTAAGAAAAAACTGTATTTATTTATGTTAAAATAAGGAATAAAATATGTCTTTTTATCTTAATTTTTTTGAGCTGTAGTTTAAAAAAATATATGGGTGAAATGGTGAAATATTACAGACTTTTTTTTTATGATGATTTACATTGGTATTTATTTGGACAGAAAAGAAAAAAAAATAAGTGCGATAATGAATGATTTTCGTTGACTAATTATTGCTCAAATTCATAATTATGAACAAATTCAGAAAAGTATATTTTCTTCGGCTGTTTTTTTTTCTTCGGCTGTTTTTTTTTTCTTTTTAGATTTTAAACCGTATATTTTAAAAAGTTCCAAAAGATCATTATGTACATAATTTAAAGAAAACATGTAATTATTTACCATTATTCAGCTTTAATCATTATAATTAATAATGAGATTAAAAAACAAGAAGCAACTGTGATATATGCTTCGTTTATTCTTTATTCTATGTTTGTTTTTATATTTTATTGTTTTGCATTTAGTCAAATAGAAAGTGATTTAAAATATAATTTAAAAGTACCAGATAGTAATCCTGACCTTAAATATGATCGTAAATATAAAGATAGTTTAAATAATGTTTACTTTTCTTCCCTGTTCCCTTAAAAAAGAAATAGAGCAAAAATCATAATTAAAATAAATAAATAAATAAATAAATTTACGATATTGCACTTTCTAGCAAGCATAAATCAAAGCGATGAATTTTCGGGTTTCGTGCCACCGTCTTATTCACGTATTCACCGGAAATATTTTTTTAAAAAAATCATGAATTGCTGTCATTAAATTCGGCAGGATTTTTAGGATAAACATTTATTGCTTATAAAAATGTGTTTTTAAAAAGGGCTGTTCTTAAATCCAACGGAACTACTTTCTGACACATTTCTGAATTCATTTTCGATCGGAAACGCATGAAATTGGCTGGTTGTATTATACAGAAACTATGTAATCGAATAGAGGTTTTCATTTTTTGGTAAATGCAAAATGTGTTTCAGAAAATAACATTAATGTTGGTATATTGAACCGAATTCCGGACGTGGCAGCACTAGAAAGGGGTAAAACATGCCATTTACATGACAAGAATCGCTCTTAACTCGATAAGTAATTTAATGATAAAACATGGAAAACGCTATTCGATTCCAAATAGCTTCAATAGTCAGGCTTCTGGCTTTTCATGCCTCTATATTTAAAAATGAGTCAGAAAATGTATAAGAAAGTTTCACGTTCTTTAGCAGGGAATTTGAGAACCACATTAAAAAAGCTATTTATATTTTTATATTTATTTTACTGTTCAGTGTTTCTCCACTTCCATTGATGAATAGTAAAAACATCCATTAATTAACAACTTTCAACGTAATTAATTTAGAGGTTTATTGAACTCACACACTGCATCTAACGTCAGAAAAGTGTCATCAACTAAGGCAATAAATCAAACTCTATAAATATGTCTTTTCTGCTATATAGTTTACTCAATCATATATAGCTGATTTCACCTTCTGAACTTTACAAATCCTTTCTGCAATCGCCAGAATTCGTTATTTTCCCCCCAAATGTTGCCAGTTGACAAGTGATAAAAGTCATTTCGTTATCATCAGTATAAAATCGAATTTTGCGTTTAATTTCGAGATCCCTGATTCGATAGAAGGGAAACTACTGGAAGATAGGAATTAAATGTGCTTCGATTTTACATTTGGGAATAGCCAAGAGTCGTTACACGTTAAATTTTGATAGAGATGCAGAAGGTTTTACTGTAACAGCTCGAAAAGTGGCTCATTAATTTAAAATTACCAGAGATAAAAGTTATTTAAATTGTAGTTTATATAAGTAATGTTGTTAACGATATTTATTCAAGTGTAGTGGTAATTGAGTAAACGTATACAGGGTGTCCTAAAAAGATTAGCCTCGACTTTTATTCTTTAAATATTGATTATATACATATTATTATAAATTACAAAGTTACGTAAAAAAAGTACATAATTTTATGAAATCGTTAAAATTTTCAGGGGATTCAATTTGAAGAAATACAAAATTTGATTTTTTATACGGCCCCCGTACAAGACATTTCCCAGTGGGTAAAATGTGCCCCATACACTAATAAGGTCATGTACAAAATTTCAGAGTTTTATCATTATTAACCATTGGGAAAATGGTTGTTCTTTTCGGTCGAAAATGGACCACTTGACGTCGTCACTTTATTTTTTTTAAGTGTTTTTAACGAAATTCTGTAACTTTAGAAGAATTTTTCTTTGAATAGGCAATAGAAATGCATAAAATCGTTACAAAAATGTTAAAGTTACAAAAAGGATAGGTGCAAGCTATCAGATGTGAAAAAAGCCGAGTTCAAAAATTGACGTCGGATGAGAAATCGTTTTATAAAGCGATAAACGTGGTCTTCAACTTTAATTTCCTCAAAAGACCTTTAGCTCAGACATCAATCTAAACAAGAGTTAAAGTTATTATTGGAAGGACCCGATAAAATATTTTTGTTTCTGTTTTTATTAATATATTGTAAATTTGGTACTTTCGTGTTATAGCGGCCCCCAAAGATGAATCGCTAAGCAACCAAGATTTATCGCCAAATTATAAAGCATGTATGACATTATAATAATATATGATATATATATATATATAACATTTCTTGACGCATGTGGCCAAGTTATAGTCATATATGATGCATATATGATGTATGTATATGACATGTGTATATGATGTATATGCGACATACAAAACGTAAATAATATATGTATAATGACGTATATGGCACATATAGGAGTGTTTGGAATATAGAAGCTTTGCGATGATCTTGGAGAAATCATAAGTGCAACCTTCGCATAATCATAAGTGTGGGGGGGGGGGGCGCTATAACACGAAAGTGCGTTTTTTTTCGTTTTTTTTTTTTTTTAAGTTTTCGGAAAATTTTCCCAATAGTTATTGTAATTTGTTAAATTATAATTTTTTTTTCGAAGTTAATCTTCTGAAAATTTTAATCGATTTCATAAAATTCTGTACCGTTTTTTTACGTAACATTGAAATTTATAATACAGTAGATTCCCTTAAATCCACATAGCTTAAAACCACAGGTTATGCAGATTTTAGAATTTTGCTGATTTCTGGTCAGTGTTTTGTTTACATTTTTTAAACAATAATTTGAATTTAATAATGCACTCAAAATTATAATGAAGTAAAATAATTAGGTAAAATAAAAATAAAAATTAAAAAACATTTAAAATATTAAAAGTAAAGGTCAAATAAATAATTAATAATGCTAAATATGTATAATGATATATATATATATATATATATATATATGAAGATGAAACCACACATATTATTTGTGGCGCTTTAGGCAATTGGAACCTGAAGATTCTGTCTAAATTCCACAAATTTCCATTATTCCATTGCTGTTATTTAATTTTTGCCTTTTTTTTTTAACATTATGTTTTTGGTATCTATGTTCAGTTTGTTGGGGGGACCTGTTTTGTTGTCAGTTTGTTAAATTAATTTTATTCATATTTTCAGAGTTTTTGTTGGTGGTTATAACGTTCATTTAATGGTTATATATATATATTAATATATATGTGTATTAATTATTCAGTGAAACTAGCTTTATAAATGTACACTATTAATTCAAAAATCTTAAAATAACAAAGTTTTCTCTCATGTTTAGCCATACCCAAAAAACCTTGATTAATACATAAATTATTTGGTAAAAATATTGCGATCGCCACTGATATCAGCACAATCTAGAATTTTTTTCTGAAATAAATTTATACTTCCTTCATGAGAAAACATGAGTTGAATCATGTCAAACAGAATTACACATTAAAATGTGTACAAAATGATATATATATAAAAAAAAACTTAAATTTTACACCTACATCTTAACTGTAAGTTTCATTGTTTACATCGGAAACGATGTGCGAATTTTAAGAATTTGCGGATTTTAGGGTGGCGGATTTGAGGGAGTCTACTCTATGTGTATATGATCGATATTTAAGGAATAAAAATCGAGGTCGATGTTTTTGGAACACCCTGTATAGTCATTGACTTTTGGAGTACAGCCTGTCCTCAATGTCTCTTTACAATTTTCAAGCTTTTATCAGAAACACAAATGAACAAATATTTGTATGGAAATGTTGTACAATATAAAAGATATTGTGGTAACGTGGTCGCATACATATAATTAAACATATCACTTCCTATTAAACGAAAAGTTTTATTTCAAAACCACAATTGTAAAAAATGACATGATAGTGAAAATTTAGATGATATTTACAAGACATTTTTGTACTTCTGAGGAACCCCCCAATAAACAAGGTTCGACTCTCCAGAACTCAAAAAACAGACTTCCACTTCAATGGCGAAAAACTCTATCCTCTTCCCCCTGCATAATCCACTGATCCTCCTTGATTGACACACCCTTCTTCCATCCTGCTACCCCTTGGTATGCATGGTTCTTCGAAATACCTTTCTTTAGTCATGGCATTCATACAAATACCTTCCTGACACATTTTAAACCCCTTCAGAAAATCTTCTTATAGATAAAGTTTACACACATTTAGCAAAGCTATACAAAGCATGAAAGCTTTTCCTTCTTACTTGAAAAGAACTAAGGATTTCTTCTGTAATGGATAATCCTCTTACAATAGTTGCCAATCAAAACCGATCACTCCATTTTATTCTGGGTATATTTTAATCTTATCAGAATGAAATATGTTGATGGATCCAATCCATCACAATATATTGAAGGGTTTTTTTGCATAAATTAATAAACTTCTATATGCACCACTGGCTGCAAGAAGAACGTCAAGGCGATAATCGTTGACGTTTTTCTTCTGATACGTCATATTTTTCGTTCATCCCTTGCTTTATCCCTTGCATCGTTCATCCCTTGCTTTCGTTCATCCTTTGCTGAGCCGGCCTCCATGAATTTATTGTGCATCAATTGTCCATCAATTCGTGAATGGTATAAGAAATTGATGGAGACCGGCTGAGTATTGGACAGAGTTGGGTAAAATTGTAACTGAAATTGACTGAAATGTAATTAGAATTTAACTGTATGTAATTAAGTATAAAGTATCTGATGGCAATATGGCCAATGCAGTTAATATGGCCAATTCATAATACTGTTATTAGTTTGAGTGAAATAAAAAACATGCCACTTTAATCCAGTCACGAGAAATTAGAAGAGTTGGTTTAACCCCGCTTTGGCCGTATTCTCAGACCACGTACACGAGAGAGCAGAACATCGTTGTTTTGATGTTAGTTACGTTGGCATGTTATAAATTTGTCTCTGGTAGGATTCTTATTTATCTAATTTAAACAAAGTGTTTATGATTTTTTGTATACATGGTATTTTAGATTGTATAAAGCTGCTTTTAACTGCATAAACGAATTTCAATATCGAAGTGTGCCGACAGAATAACGAGAACTTTCATAAAATTGGTTTTTTTGGCAATATGGCCAGGCAGGTGAGAAAAGCCATAGATATGAGATTATGAGATTATGTATAGATATGAGTTTGTCGTAATTATGTGCACGAGGAAAGTGTCGAACTTACTAGTAAAAATGCAACAAAAATGTGTTTGGCCTACATGTGTGGTTAAAATGAAATTTAAAACATTTTTTACCGTACAAGATTCATAATTGCTTCAAAATTTTTTCAAATTTTTCTTCATGGTTATTTTTTTATTATTTTTATAAATTTTGAAATAATAAATTTGGTTTTGTAATAAACGTTGTTTTTTAAACGTTTAATATAAATCTTATCATTTTATTTTACCTATGGGCGTATTACCTGCATATGGCCAAATTGCATTCATCAACTTGCTTTTGTTTAAACAAACTGCTACAGGTAGAAATTTTGACTAGTTTAAATTTTTAATGTATGTTTACTGTGCTAAAAAGGGGTCTGCTTTTTTATTCAATTTATATATATATATATATATTAATCAGTTACTATTACCGTTTAAAAAATTCTAACTTTAGGGTGGCCATATTACCTGCAGATATTACATGTCGTAAAAAAATTCTTGCACCACTGTATCCGGAACCGACTCTCTCCCCCCCCCCATCCCATTATTTGACAAAATGTCTGTATTTGAGTATGTCTAACTATAATCAATTACACACAATTAAATTGTAATTACTTGGCAATAATTGCCATTACAAATTTGCCGAACTCTGGTATTGATTGAAGCAAGGAGTTGACGAGAAAAAGTATCTCAGGAAACGCGGACGATTATCGCTTTCACGTGCTTCGTGCAACCAATGTTGTACATATTATAGAGAATTACAATTAATTACATTAAACATACGTGATATATTAACTGAAATTGGATGCACAAAATGCTGTTTTTTTCATCGATTAAAAACATTCTATACATTTAAAAAATAATAATATTTAGCAGCTTAATTGATTTTACTTCTTTTTCAACCTAAAGTTTTCATTTTCAGAAATATTAGACAATAGTTTTAAATAAAATTAAAAGCTTATGAAAAAAAAATTTCTACTAAAATTGCAGACCCTATTTAAGGCGTTCATTATTATTTTGATTAAAATTAATTACTTGATTTACTTTTAATCACGATTCATTTTTCTTTAATGGCACTTTTAATAATATGTACTTTGAAAATTTCAATGTTTAATATAAAATGATGAACAATGAATTGCTTATTAAATTAAATTTTCCACAGTAATAAAGGATAAAACTTCTTGTTTTATATTTATTTATACAAAACTTTATTGTATAATTACTGTTGAACGAAAAATAATTAGTTTCAAGAGCGATAGTGCTTAATTGATTTACACAGCATATAAGTTACTCAATAATATGTATATTTCTTAAGAAATATTTTTTCCCAGATTAAATGAGCATGGAAAACTTGTAAAACTTTTGCTTCTTCCTAAATGCATTGCAATTAGTGTGATAAATTCCTTGATTTATTAATTGATGCAGGAAAAAAAACTTCAATATGTATACTCCTAACATTGCACTACTTCAGATACATGGTAGCTGTTTATTTCTGTTTGTAATAAAAGCTTGAAATTGTAAAAAGACTTTATGGATACCATGTACATCCTATTGCTCTTACTCTTAATTATGACTAAAAAATGCAATGTCAATGCATTTTCTAAAAAATATACATATGCATAAATGAAATAAGTATACACATTCAATTTTGTTTTTATTTCTATATTAATGATAAAGATATATCATGAAATTTAAAGATTTTTAAATGTCATTTTCTCAATTTTTCATATGTATATGTTTTTCTTAGTGTCTACAAAAGTCAAATATTCCCTTAAGGCAGTTCTTAAATTCACACTGGTTATTTTCTGATACATTTTTTAATTCATTTCTGTTCTCAAACGCATGAAATTAGCAGCTACTCTTATTCATAAACTATGTAATCGAACCGTTTTTCCCCTTTTCTGGTAACGACAGATGGTTTTTGAGAAAATGGTATCAAAGTTGGTGTTTTGAACCAAATAACCAGACGCGACATCACGGGAAAGGCGAAAAACTGCAATAATAAAACTACAGTCTCTTATAACATTTATCGAAAAATGGAAAAACTCTTCGATGACAACTCGCTTCAATAATCATTCTTGAAAGTTTCATGCTTTTACGTTTAAAAATGAGTCAGAAAATATAGCACAAGGTTTCGCGTTGTTGAATAGGGAAAAGTTTTTTTTTTAAACCGCAAATGTGACAGCTTCAATAAAGTGATACATGTATTATTATATGACTGTGTGACTTCTTTATCTGGCGCCAAACCTTTTTGTGCAATTTTGACGAGCGGGATTCGTCATGCGATGCAGAAAAAAAATATATAATTTGTGTTAAAACTGACGCAAATGGTGTTAAGAGCCTACGCTAGTCACGCGAAGAAACTCGAACGCTAATGTTAAACCTATGGGAAGGTTCTTTACAGATCTCTCGCTTGTATTTTAATATTTTTAAATGATATTTTTTGCATAGGATAGCTGAGGTCGATCTCTAACGTTGTTAGTTTTTACTTTTTCGATTTTTGTTTCAGTCTTTTTATAAGCGGACGTTTTCAATTTTGGAACCGATTGCACGGTTCAGAAAGTGAAAGTACCCTTATATAAAAAAACTGAAACCAAAATCGAAAAAGTAAAAACTAACAACGCTAGAGATCCACCTCAGCTATCCTATGCAAAAATACTCATTTAAAAATATTAAAATACAAGCGAGAAATCTTTTAAGAACCTTCCTATACACTTAACATTAGCTTGCGCTATTTCTCGCTCGCATGTTAATATTCTTAAATGATGTTTTTTACATAAGATAGCTGAGGTCGATCTTTAACGTTGTTAGTTTTTACTTTTTTGATTTTAGTTACAGTTTTTTTATAAGCGGACATTTCCAATTTCGGAACCGTTTGCAACCGGTTCTGAAAGTGGAAGTACCCTTACATAAAAAAACTGGAACCAAAATCGAAAAAGTAAAAACTAACATTTCAATTCAAAGATATATTTTAATTAGAAATGAGACGCTTAATCCGATGGAATAAACTGTTAGTTAGTTAGTTAATATGATTAACATTTTTGGAGTTATAAAGATGTTTGTTTTACGCAATTCGGTAATAGAGCATTTAAAGTTTATGACATCATCAAGCCACGATTTTATTCGAATTGCAATGCATTTTATAAATAGTTTACACATGTTTTATTTTCATATTTTATATTATGCATATCTATGATGGGTAAGTATTACGGTGGCCCCCAACGACTAGTTTTCAAATGTAGGTGAGTTAATGCAATGTACAGCTACCACTGTGCAGTGAGTGCATAATAATACCAGAAATTTCTTTCTCATTACATATGTGAAACTTAAATACTCCGATAAACATGTGGATTTTTACATTGCTAAACTGAGCGTAAAACCGACAGAATAAAAAAGTGTCTAAGCCGGGAATCGAACCAGGGCCCTTGGAATAATGCTCAAAGGCTCAATCACTGAGCGACGAAGACGATACCCAACTTGGCATCGCTCTCGCACATATGTCGGACAGGCTGCAACCGCAGCGCAAGATGGATATGTCATGATCAGCACACAAATCCTGTGGCAAATTTGAGACAACATATAAAGTCTTACAATGTCTAGCATTGAATCAATACATATATAGGTAAATTACAATTATTTTTGCAATTAATTTCAGGAATGAAATTTGACACAAAACTAATGAATGATAAACATGTGATTTTATTATATTGTGATGTGATTATGTCCACCAAATATATGTATAAATACTTCGAAAATATTTTTTTCTAAAAGTATGTGTATAATTTCAAAAAACTTTGAAAGATTGGACAACAGGCTTAAATAAAGAAAAAATAAGGGCGCAGAAATTAAAGTTACTTGGTTTTTCTTTAAATATTATTACCCCCCCCCCAAAAAAAAAAAAGAAAGAAAGAAAGAAAGAAAAGAAAGTGTAAAGAAAAATTGTTCCGCCTCTGATTAGTAAATAGAAAGAAAAAGATTTTATCTGGATTTCAATCTTCTGTCAATTTTACCGAATGTTTACAAAATGCAAGGAATCGAAACATATTATTGCAGCTGTAATTAGTATATTTAGTGGAAAAGAAACTTTATAGAATACAGTGTCTAATAATTACTGTAAATTAGTCACAGTGAAGGCAAAATTTCCCTTTCTTTTTCCTGCACCATTCTGCATTAAATAAATACATTCTATCTGTAAAATATTTGCAACAATCTTTAATAAATCAGTACGCTTAGGGATATTAGACTTTTTCTTTAAATTAGTATATGTAATAAGGCTTGTAAATGTAAAACAATAAAATAATCATAAACAAACATAATAAAGGTACAGTCGCGAAAAAAAATGCAACACCTATTTATATTTTTTACACCGTTTAGGGTATGGAAAAAAAGAAACGTAAAAATCGAAAGGGAATAATGCATACTATTAACTCGTATACATGAATTAAACTTTGTATGGAGTCTATCCGCATATTAAAAGTTGAACTAACTTTTTATTTTTCAATAGAAACAATCTATTTCATTAAATATACGTGATCTATTAACTGAAATTGGATGCACAAAATGACTTTTTTTTAATCGAGTAAAAACATTCTATACATTTTTAAAAAAATAATATTTAGTAGCTTAATTGGCTGAATGAATTTAATACTTTTCAGTCTAATGTTTTAATTTTCTGAAACTTAAGACAATAGTTTTAAATAAAATTAAAAGCTTATGAAAAAGTTTCCTACGAAACTTGCAGACTCTTATTTAAGGCGTTCATTATTTGATTAAAAATAATTACTTGATTTACTTTTAATCACGATTCATTTTCCTTTAATGGCACATTTAATAATATGTACTTCAAAAATTTGAATGTTTAATATAAAATAATGAACAATGAATTGCTTATTAAATTAAATTTTCCACAATAAGAAAGGATAAAACTTCTTGTTTCATATTTGTACAAAACTTAATTGTATAATTACTGGTGAAAATAATTAGTTTGAAGAGAAATAGTGCTTAATTGATTTACACAGCATATAAGTTACTCAATAATATGTATTTTTCATAAGAAATATTTTATTTTCCCGGATTAAATAAGCATGAAAAAACTTGTAGAACTTTCCCTTCTTCCTAACTGTATTGCAATTAGTGATAAATTCCGATATTAATGATTTATGAAGGTTTGAGAGTATTAATTCTTTACGGAGACTAGAGTGGCTTGAAAAGTGTGAAAAAAAATATTTATTATTATAATTATTAATATTATTATTCATATAATGTTAGAACCTTTATAAATGTCGTACAATGCCTTTATAAATACCACATTTGAAACCCCAATTTCAGCCATTACCCTCAATAGCCAGAAAAAGATTAGAATTCTTTTGTGCAGCGCTGTATATGATTTGTAGATTTGTACATATACTTTCTAGTATGCTGAAATTTAATTCAGTTAGAAAAGCATACAGGCCCGTATAGTGAGGGGTAGAGCCCGTACAAATTACCAGGGCCCGGGTCTTCTATACTTAATGAATACTATTTAAGAAACGCAACATGTTGCTGTTAAAGTACATATATTTAAACTGCAACATTATACAGAGCAATAAATAATATGTAACATGATCAATATATTTCATTGAATCGTTAAGAAATAATGAATTCTACTTAAGAATCGCATGATGTTGCTGTTCTTATGATATTTAAACTATAACATTATACAGAGCAATAAATATTATATATTATAATCAAGATATTTCATTGAATCGTAAGAAATAATGAATAATATACTTAAGAATCGCAACATATTGCTGTTAAAATACACTTATGATATTTAAAATATAAAATTATACAGAGTAATAATTATTATATACCATATTCAATACATTTAAGTGAATCGTAACAAATACTTAATGAATACTACTTAAGAAACGCAACATGTTGCTGTTAAAATACAGATATTTAAACTACAACATTACACAGAGCAATAAATATTATATACCATGATCAATACATTTGATTTAATCACAAGAAATACTTAATGAATACTACTTAAAAATCGCAACATGTTGTTATTAAAATACAGATATTTAAACTACAACATTATACAAAGCAATAAATATTATATAACATGATCAATGCATTTCATTGAATCGTTAAGAAATAATGAATTCTACCTAAGAATCTCATTATATTGCTCTTCTTATGATATTTAAACTATACCATTATACAGAGCAATAAATATTATATACCTTGATCAATATATTTGATTTAATCACAAGAAATACTTAATGAATACTACTTAAAAATCGGAACATGTTGTTGTTAAAATACAGATATTTAAGCTACAACATTATACAAAGCAATAAATTTCATATAACATGTGTCAATGCATTTCATTAAATCAGAAATAATGAATTCTACTTAAGAATCGCATTATGTTGCTCTTCTTATGATATTTAAACTATAACATTATACAGAGCAATAAATATTACATATCATGATCAACATACTTCATTGAACAGTAAGAAATAATGAATGCTACTTAAAAATCCCAACATATTGCTGTTAAAATACACTTATGATATTTAAACTATAACATTATACAGAGCAATAAATATTATATATCATGACCAATACATTTAATTGAATTGTAAGAAATACTTAATGAATACTACTTAAGAATCGCAACATGTTTCTGTTAAAGTACAGATATTTAAACTATGACATTATACAGAGCAATAAATGTTATATACCATGATCAATACATTTGATTTAATCACAAGAAATACTTAATGAATACTACTTAAAAATCACAACATGTTGTTGTTAAAATACAGATATTTAAACTACAACATTATACAGAGCAATAAATATCATATAACAGGATCAATACATTTCATTGAATTGTAAGAAATAATGAATTCTACTTAAGAATCGCATTATGTTGCTCTTCTTATGGTATTTAAACTATAACATTATACAGAGCAATAAATATTACATATCATGATCAACATGCTTCATTGAACTGTAAGAAATAATGGATGCTACTTAAAAATCGCAACATATTGCTGTTAAAATACACTTATGATATTTAAACTATAACATTATACAGAGCAATAAATATTATATATCATGACCAATACATTTAATTGAATCGTAAGAAATACTTAATGAATACTACTTAAGAATCGCAACATGTTGCTGTTAAATTACAGATATTTAAACTATAACATTATACAGAGCAATAAATATTATATACCATGATCAATACATTTGATTTAATCAAAAGAATTATTTAATGAATACTACTTAAAAATCGTAACATGTTGTTGTTAAAATACAAATATTTAAACTACAACATTACAGAGAGCAATAAGTATTATATACCGTGATCAATACATTTCATTGAATCATAAGAAATAATAAATTCTACTTAAGAATCGCATTATGTTTCTGTTCTTATGATATTTAAACTATAACATTATACAGAGCAATAAATATTATATATCATGATCAACATGTTTCATTGAATTGTAAGAAATAATTAATACTACTTAAGAATCGCAACATGTTGTTGTTAAAGTACAGATATTTAAACTACAACATTATACAGAGCAATAAATATAATATACCATAATCAATGCATTTGATTTAATCACAAGAAATACTAAATGAATACTACTTAAGAATCGCAACATACAAATATTTAAACTACGACATTATACAGAGCAATAAATATTGTATCACATCATCAATACATTTCATTGAATAGTAAGAAATAATGAATTCTACTTAAGAATCACACAATTACACATGACGAGACACTTTTATACCGGAACGTCTTCAATTATCTTGATGTATACTTCTAATGCCTCTCCAATTCGGCGGAAAATACCTGCTCGAATCGCATCAATGAATCATGATTTTCCTTCTGCGATCCTTCTACCTGTCATTGATTTCTTGTAGTTCAATGAATGAAAGCTTTCTCGGGAAGAACCGCAGATTATTTGGGTGATTCGATCGATGAAGCGCTTGACCCCTGCGATCATGCCGAGCATTATACGATTATGAAAACATCCTATATTATTAAGAACGTGCTAAATGCCAATTCAATTATTGAGAGGATAATCGTTGGTAGTCACAAATGGTTTTACTTGATAGAGAAGATGTTAATATTTTGGAATTGTGGTCAGAAGTTTATCGTACATCGCAATACCTACGATCGTCTGTTATACAGTGTTAACTGTTTAAAATAGATGTATTCTATTTGTAATTCATTTATTTTAAACTCGATGTTACAGAGAAAAAAAATTATACTATAGCATCATGATCAATATATTTCAATGAATCATAATATATATCAATGAATCATAAGAAATATTTAGTGATTTATACTTGTATAATTCACCATTGTAAAAAAGTTTTCTTTACCAATGTGATCAATTTAATTAAATATAGCGTAACGTTTTATTTGGTTAGGTTATTTAGGTTATTTTGGTTATGTAGTTTGTATTTGGTAAGGTTAATATAGGTTTTTATTTGTATAATTCACTATTGTTTTGTTAAAATACATATATATAACATCTCTAATTCAATATCTTATAGAGTTTATCTCATTCGAGTCGTGCCAGTAAATCATGATTTTCCCTCCGCGATCTTTCTACCTGCGATTGATTTCTTTCAGTTTAGTAACTGAAAGCTTTGCTGAGAAGAACCGCAGGTTTTTGAATGATTAGATCGATTGTCTCCTGCGATCATACCGAGCATTATATGGTTATGAACAGAGCCGATTAACCTCTGAATCTAGAGGAAACACTATCATTTTGCCCCCCCCCCCTCTTCTTTTGGCAAAAGTTTTCTTAATTCTTCATTCTAGAAACTCACCAATGATACTAATATTATTCTCTGGAGTAACTTAGCCGAGATCAGATATATTTCATTAATTTTTTTTTTTTTTGCTCCCTGTATATACTTCAGATATATTTAATACATATAGCTGCATGCTCAATTTCCTGGGTGGTTTCTAACAGGCACATCAGGATGCTGTGTGATTAATTAACATCCTATTGATGACATTCATATTTCCTTGTTAATTAAGTTTCGTGAAGTAGTGCGTGGATTCCCTCTTGGATTAAGCAAATTTTCTTTTCTAAAAAAAAAAAAAAAAAAAAAAAAAATTACCATGTAAAATAGTGAAAATGGGAAATAGAGAATCCTCTTAACAGACATTTTGGGGCCCCTTTAAATTTTTAGAGGGGTAGCATGTGCTTCACGTGCCTTTTGGATAATCTGGCCCTGGTTATGAAAACATCCCGTATTACTTCGAGAAAAATATCAATTCACTTATTAAAAACTTTATTAATTTCACATGGTTGTGGACGTCGCAGAGGGTTGGCCACGGAGAGCCATTGTCACTTTCTAGATTTAGAAATGTAATATATATATATATATATATATATATATATATATATAACTCAGGTTTCTCACATTTTCTCAGTGTTTCATGATATGTGAAGTTGCGCCAGACATTCTAAAGCATTTTAAATCCTGTTTAATCGCCTGTACTCTTTGTTTTTATGATGAGTAGTGTCCATTGCTTTATGGTATGTTATATATTGTTGATCTATCGTGGTTTATTTATTTATTTATTTATTTGATCACTTGGGTTTTTTCTATCTATTTTAGTTTTTCTATATGTTATAATGGGCATAATATTGTCATTTTTAGGTTTAATACTGACAATATTTGAGGAAATAACGTATATTTACTGTGAATTATTCTTATGACGCTCCTCTGAAGAATCCATAAGATATTCATAGTATTTAATTTTTGCTTTTTGATTTTATTAAGTTTAATTCTTGCGGTAACCTTTCCATTGATTTTCATAATATCTCTCTTCCTTTGTATATCTCTTCCACAATTTATGATTTAAAAGATATATTTCTTAACGGTTTAATTAACCTTTTTCCGTTAGATACAATATTTGAACAT
The DNA here is from genome assembly GCA_963931845.1 of Maratus michaelseni. NCBI lineage: Eukaryota > Metazoa > Arthropoda > Arachnida > Araneae > Salticidae > Maratus > Maratus michaelseni. The sequence continues at coordinate 365,760,775 of OZ007590.1, read as the reverse complement.
GTGCAAATACATGTTTAGGGTAAATAGTAAAAACTTTCTTTTTTTTTTCGCTTTTTTTAATATGTTTGTTTGTTTTATTATACAATTATTTTACAATAAGTTATATATATATATATATATATATATATATATATATATATATATATTACTTTCCGAAAACATAGCGTAAGGAAATTATTGTAATCATGATTTGTGTGTGTGCGTGTGAGTGAACACGATAATGTTCAAGCGGTACTTCCGCTTGAGCTACCATTTGACGAATATCTTATATACCACAGTCGCAACAACCGTTGTATAGTTTTTCGTACTACTCATCTCCTTTGTGTTTCTTTTCACCAACAGAAGCAACAACAAGAGAACATACAGTACAGAACACAGAGCACCAACCCCAAGGCTTATAGGAAGCCAAGCTCCAAGGTCCGAGAGTATAATTTTATGATGAGAGCTAGATGTTACAAAGCAGTTCCCTAAACAACAGTATACAGGGTGTACCAAAAAGATTGAAATGTGTTTAATATTTTTATCTGTTGGATATACGTAAGCAGTGTAAATTGCACAAATAATCAAAATAGGGTAGAAGATAAGATTTCGTTGATGAAATAATCCTGCCGTTAGTTTCTAAAAAGTTATACTTTTTAACTTTTTATAGGGTCACTGGGCTATGTTGATCTATCGTGGTTTATTTATTTATTTATTTATTTGATCACTTGGGTTTTTTCTATCTATTTTAGTTTTTCTATATGTTATAATGGGCATAATATTGTCATTGTTAGGTTTAATAAATTAGGCGTTTAGATAAAACGCCTCCATGCTTTGACAAGTAAAATAGTATCAATTTCATTCTTCGAAGACGCAAAATTCACCGAGTTATGATACTTTGAAATTTATGAAATTTTGGAGTTTTCCGGCACTAAAAATGCTTTTTCTTGTTTTAGTGCTGGAAAACTTTGAAATTGCTTAAATTTAAAAATATCATAAATAGAGTTAAGTTTGGGTTGAAGAAAAATGGAATTTTTTACTGTTGTACTTTTCAGAGAATAGAAAAAAACATTTTTTAAATATAACTTATAAGACCCAGGGACCGTACAAAAATTTAAGAAATGAAACTGTTTGAAAATTAATGCCAGGACTATTTCATCAAAAAAGTCTTATCTTTTTCCTGATTTTGAACATTTTTCCTATTTATACGTTGAATACGTATATCCAACAGGTAATAATGTAATGTATGTTTTAATCGTTTTGGGACAACCTGTATAAAAAACAGTGCAGTTACAATACAATAAAGTTACAAACAATGCAATTACGATTTTAATTATTACAATACAAGATAGTTACTACATATGTTTTTGACACACCCGATGTATTTATTAGAGGACAAAAGTTTACCTTCACACAGAAATGTAAAAACTATAGACTGATATTTTTATTCTCAATATATATTCGATCGCCGTGGATATTGATTTTAAAGTGTACTCCGAAAAAAAGTGGACAAATTGTGAGCTCAGAAGAGAAATAGCTACAGTATCTTTAAAAGCGACAAATTCCGTCGACTGGAAATTTTCTAGAATCAGTTACTTTTAACGTGTGCACGTTAAATTTTAGGAAGTTTTTTGAGAATACAATCTATTTTTTCGTCGATTTCATAAAAAGTTTTAAAATATTTTTGCTTGATATTTTTAACCTTCTCATGCAGAAATTATTTTTAAATCGTTGAAAAGCTTATTTGGTACTTAAATATATTTAAATACATGCATTTAAGAATATTTAAACTTCTCTACCTATAACTTGTATTTTTTTTAAATTCTATCCCCATGACAATGTAAAACTGAAGATTTTGTGTGTTTCAAGATAGCATCAAATCTTCAATGCTGAAATGTATTTTTCTCTGGACCGTTAAAATTTTCAAAAATACCAAAGCCCATATAATTATGAAATATTGCAAGAGTCGTTTTCAATTTTAATGCGAGAACTGAGGAATTTTGCATTTAAAAAGTTGTTCTAAACATTTTTAATTTATAATAATAACATAAAACTCTTCATATATTACTATATTTAAAGCTCGGTTAGTGTAAATGCAATGAAATTAATTGAAGCGTCTTTCCAGAATTCAACATGCAGCAGCATCTGAATGTTTAATCCCTATGATGGATTGGCGATTAATCATATATAATCTATTTGCCAGAAAATATATTTTTTTACATATTTAATCGAATTTATTACAATGATATATCTTTAGGTTCAACTTTTGTATCCACATTCTTATCTATACAATTTTTAAATGTTATGCGTTTATGAAATTTTAAATATTATGTGATTACATGTTTCTCTTGAAAATGTTTTCTCTGAAATCTTTGCAGAGTGCGCATTTGATTTTCAAATTGCCGCCTTACATAATACATTACTTCTATATTTTCTTACTTATTTATTTACGTCTTGTAATACATACAACATAAATATCTTATAATACATACGTGTGTGCACACACAATGCTTATACGTCAGATATAGTACACTTATAAATATGTCAAACACAAAAGTTTTTCAAACACAAATTTTTTGGACAAGCAATTTTAAATACAAAATAAAAATATTTTATGACAAGTAATTTTAAATAAAAAAATAAATTCCACTGTAAAACGCAGTGTTACCAGCATTGCTCATATTTGACGTAAATTAGACAGTCAGACAAACATACTATATTTTGATACAAAGGATGTGATTAATCACTCTTTCACTAACCATGAAAAGATGTCCAGACAGGGGATCGAACCTGTAACCCTTGGTATCATGCACCAATGCTCTACCATTTCGAGCTATATGGACGATATCCAATATAGCATTTCCTCACTCCTATACATTGGCAAGGCTTGCAACGTTGCAGCACCAGATGAAAAGTCTATCATGAGCACACATTTGTGACATGCCTGGGACGAATTAAACGTAGTAATAAAAATAATTAAACGCGGTGAATATATATATAACTAATTCAATTTCCAGGAGAGCTGAAATTACGCTGAAAATTATTGAATACAAAGGATGGGAAGAATCACTTACTACACAGGGTACAACCAACAGGGTGGAAAGATGTACAGACCGGGGATCGAACTTGTATCCCTTGGTATCACGCACCAATGCTCTACCATTTTGAGCTATATGGACGACATCCGATCTAGCATTTCCTCACTCTTATACATTGGCAAGACTTGCAACTTTGCAGCACCAGATAAAAAGTCAATCATGAGCACGCATCTGTGGCATGCATGAGACGAATTAAACGCATTAATAAAAATAATTAAACGCTGTAAATATATATAATTCAATTTTCAACATACCTGAAATTACGCTGGAAATTATTGAATACAAGGGATGTTAATAATCACTTACTACACAGCGTACAACCAATATAGTAAAAAATGTACAGAACGGGGATCGAACCCGGAACACTTGAACTTTTAAAATTTATTCAAGACTTCCAACAAAATGAATGGTTTCCAAAATAAAAAATAAATATCAAAAATCAGAGAATTCTTTCAAAAATAGTTATAAGTTAAAAAATATAAAATTAATTAATAAATGGTTTAATCTATTTTATTTAAAGTCAATTAAAAACTTAAACGCGTTGAAACATGTATGATCTGAGAACCACTGCAGCAACATTTTATTTTTCAATGCTTCTATCGCTACAGAATATACATAGGCAGACATTGTACAATATGTGTATTCATTTGTGTAAGAATAGCATGTATATTAATAGAAATATAGCGATCTTTTAAAAAAATTAAAAAAATTCTTCGTTTATTTTATTTTATATTTACTATTACTCAATATGCTGTTATCTAAAATAAAAAGATTTGTCAAAATACAATGAAAAAAAATTCTAAAATTCAAGTTGTATTTACAAGTATAGCATTAATTTTATGATGCCAATTCGTAAAATTTGTTTTTAAACACCATTCATTTTAACTATAAATTAGAAAGCTAACGCGAACAAATGGTGAAATTTCATTAAAAGTGGCAAGATATTTATTAAATTAACTTTAACGTTGTAGAGTTTAATTGAAGTGCTTTATTAAATGGCGAAATGTGGTATTTTTAATTAAAATGCTGATTGAAAAACTGTATAATTAGGCGTTTTAAAGTTTATTATGATGTTGAAAGGGAAAAGAATTAATTATACCGCCCATACTTATTGTGAATATTTCGTAATTCAGAGATTATCATTTACTCTTTTAGTAGAAAGCACTGAAGCTTAGGACTATACACATATGTGTATGAAATGGTTTGCAAGATAGAATGTACTAATATTTCTTTCATTATTCACAACGTTTTACATTTATTCTAATGTTTTTAACTTATACAGGGTGCCCTCTAAAGTCTTGTTCACTCCCATTAACTTCAGCTATGTTATTAACTATATCTATATTCAATGCATTATGCATTATGCATTTTGCATGTGTCCTAAATGTTTTCTTTCTTTTTTTTCTATAAAAAATCCTATAGCGGCCTCGGCGAGTGCGATTTTAAAATGCAGAAAAAACGGAATGTGTACTATCTCTGCGCTTGAAGAACTTCGTTTTCTCCGGACATGTGTAAAAGCGATCATAGCGCCGGCGAACTGGGGGAAATTGAAACTCGTTCATTAGCGTTCTATGGTGGTGTTTAATTAATATCTTGGCTAATTATCAAAACTGGAGAATCTGAGTTACAGGTGCATTCTGACCTGTCTTCCTCTATTCGGCACCAAACTTGCAGACCTCTACGAGTGATAGATTTCCATAGCCATCGCGTGCACACAGACAAACACACAAAAACATTTCTTTTATCAGTTTAGATAGGTGAGCATATGCTTTATAATGCCATATTTTTGCAGGAAATTAGTGGACTATTTACGCTGATCATAGTATATAAAAAATTACATTTTGGGGCTTCTAAAGTAAAACCTAAACCTGCGGCGCTACAATCCTTTAAGCATCCTGGCCCTTAATGAACCTCCTTGGACCACGGTACCCTGCCCTGTTTACTTGACCACGGACCCAGGGGTGCTATATAGCATATGTCCAGGCCAAGTAGTCAGCCTAACACGGGGCCCTCAGTGTTTAATTCCCAAGCAAGCTTGATACTCATTTTATAGCCTCTGAAAGGATGAATGAATCTTGCCCAGTCCGTAGCCCAGAATCGAACAGGGACATGTAGCGTGGTAAAGCGCTCTGAGCACTACGCTACTGGGCTTTCGGGGCTTCTAATAAAGTTATTTTTACATATCATCTAATATTCCTATTTTTACATGTCTTCTAATAACGTTATTTTTACATATAGATCATTTTATACTAAATTAAGGACGCTCTTCAACTTTGTTCTCGTATCTCCTACCGTTTACGAGATAGATACGCTAACCTCGAAGTTTGTCGCTAGGTGGCGCTGTAAACGGTCTCATTTTCTACAGCATTAGCCACTTTACTTTAACCTAGATATCGCGTTCATGACTATAGCTGTCGCCATTCTTAAGAGGCTACTTCACTCAGGCGAAAGCACCCGATCGCTAATGTTAATCCTACTATGGAGGAAATAATTTTCGATATCTCGTTCGTATTTCAATGTTTTTAAGTGATTTTTTTTAATTGTATAGCTGAGGTCAATCTCTATGCACGCTTTTTTGTACTTTTTTCGATTTTGGATGCAACTTTTTTTTTTTTTTAATTAAGATACTTTCACTTTCGGAACATGTTTCGAAAGTGAAAGTATATTCAATTAAAAAAATTGCAACCAAAATCGAAAAAGTACAAAGGAGCGTGCATAGAGATTGATTTTAGCTATCCAATGGAAAAAAAATCATTTAAAAATATTGAAATGCGAACGCGATATCGTAAATTATTTCCCCTATAGGATTAATAATATTAGCGAGCGGATTTTTTCGCCTGAGTGAAGTAGCGTGTGGTCAGGACTTATGTACGTATCCTGTATAGTTGAAATGCGTTGCAATTACCATTTCAGCTGCTGCCAAATCATGGCTCACAACCCATAATGACCGGCAGAATTATCGGTCAGAACTTGAAAAATGTATAATGAATATTATCTGCTAATAATGAAATAATGATAAAAACAATAGGTTATAAATTTAAAGTAAAATATCCTGACAAGATATCGATAAAAATTTTTTTAAAAATACAGGGTTTTTTATTTAACTTGTGTATAGAGAGAGGCTTAAGGGGAATTTCTACTTCTTTAAATTAAAATTTTGGAATTAATTAATTTAATTTACTTTTATTTATTTATTTATTTATTATTATTATTATTATATTATTATTTTTATTTGCATTTTTTTTTTACATTCCCCAAGTGTGTACACTGCTTCCATAAAGCAGTTTCATGATATTCCAATTCCTTGCAATACTTTTTGCTCATTGAATATAACGACGCTTGTTGAGCGTGATACGACTATTGTAAAACTTTAAACTTGTCTTTCTCAAAACTCTGTTTTTCAAACTTTTTGACTCCAGAACTATTTAACCGATTTCCTTATTTTTTTATTTAAAAGAAAGCTAATTGTTTTCTGGAGCTTATAAAACCGAAAGGTATAATTTTCATTGATTAATTATTTTTTTAAGCTCGCAAATGGTAAAAAAGACGCTATAAAAATGACATTTATTGTTCAAATACCGCCATACTGTCAAAATTCAACTTTTTAAACTAAACATTCATATAAGCAAGCTCTAGAGAATTTAATGTATTTTCATAATTTAGCGATCCAAGTTGTTTCAGATGCATGTGAACGGAGAAAAACGGTGAACCTATTGGCGCGCATCTGCAGAGATCGTCGCACAAGACGTGTTATTCATATATTTTACGCACAAAATTTTAAATATATAAGTGAAATGTCAATAAATATAATGTAAAAATTCCGAAAGTGATATATCTTTATTTGTAACTGAAAACAAATCTTAAAAATCATGTGAATGTTATGCCAAAGAAGTATATAGCCTCCCATTAAAGCTAAAATTAAAAACATTTCAATCCCGTTACAAACTTTATAGTCGATGTAAAACAATGCTGCCAATGTTATTGACTTTTAAAATGTATTTTTCTGATACATATATTAACAAAAGTATTTTTTTTACATAATAAAAAGTTTTGATAACTCCACTTTCACATTAGACTATTCAACCTATAGTTGTTCTCGTGTGTATATGTATGCCAAAATGTACTTTTTCCTTAGGATAGATTACACAAAACTCTCTAAGTGTACTTACATATTAGTAAGGTCGGGTTAATGTTTTGTAATCGTGCTGCACTCGATAGAGACAAATTAAAAAAATTCAGGCTTGAAAATTATTTTAAAAACCAAAAATGAAACAAGTAAGTTGAGATACATTTTTATGAATTATATTTTAATGAATTATATCCAACAGTGCTAATTAATGAAACAATAGCCATAAGTTGTTATCATTAGTTGAAAACTTCTTTCTTATTTTGCACTTTTATGAAAACATTAATTAGTTCACGCGCACTAATAAGAATTTAAGTAGCATCGGACATAACATAGTTTTTCACTTTGCTTAATCATTTACTTATTATAAATCTAGTCGAGTAATTAGTATACGTCTTCTCCTAAATACATATAGTCTAATAATAATTTTTTAAGCGTTTTCTTTATAAAATCAAAGATATTTCTTTAACCAAGATGTTTAGAAACATAAAAATTTATTTTGTTTATACTTGGGGTTTAAAGGTAGGGGGGGTTACTTGAGACTGGAGAAAAATTTCTTGTAAATATGATTTTAAGTAAATAAAAGTTAAATTCTATAATTTCTAGCCATTTTGTTTTACGAAATCGGTTTTTAATATTCAAATGCAAATTTTAATTCCAAATAGATTTGTTTATTTTGCTATTACAATTAGAAGTTCATTTTATATTCTTCAAGAAATAGCTGTTTTATAGGAAAATTATTTTTTAAGCACATACTCTAGGATATCGCAAAGACACTCTCGAGCTATTGTTAAACCTATAGCAGCGTTATTTTTAAATTTCTTGTTTGAATTTTAATATTTTTAAATGATTTCTTTTCTTTTTTTCGTTTTCTTTTTCTTTTCTTTTTTTTTTTTTTAATTTGCATGGTCTGTTTGAAGTCGAAGTCTAACCAGTAATTTCCTAATTTCCTACCTCTTTAAAAAAATTTGCAGCATTTTTTTTTTTGTCTAAAATTTTTTTGTCGGAACGGTTGTTCATCCCAGCTAGCCCGTTTCAAATTTATTATCGGCCGGCCCGATCCGTTTATTTTTTTTCTATCGGAAAGGCCCAGCCGATTAAAAAATATTGTCTTTATTCTGCTGGCCTGACCCGGCCCGTTTGAAAGTTTGCCTTCATTTTGACGGCCCGAGCCCGTGCAGACCTTCATATCCATCTTCTCGCAGCTGTCACATCCCGAAAATGCGTCAAAACACCAGTTTTGATAACATTTTCTGAAGAATGGTTTACTTTAACAAGGTAATAGGAAAGTTATTCGATTTGTGTTTTTAATCTGAAACAAGAAAAAAAAAATGATGCGATGCATGTGAAACATTTTTCAACATATTAAGGGTATTGCGAAAAAACTTTCACGCTTAATACGGTAAAAAATAATATCTTAAAAAAAAAATTAATAATAATAAAAAAAAGATTAAAAAAAATTGGAACACATTTGAAAACACAATAACACACTGTTAAAAATTTGCAGCAAACTGTCCAGTCATTTGACCGTTTTTGTAGAAAACGGTTACATAACCGTTATATAACTTTATTTTGACCATAAAATGAGCAATAATACAGTCAGAATATAGTTAAATTACAGTTATGTAACCGTTTTTTATAAAAACGGTCAAATGACTGGACAGTTTGCTGCAAATTTTTAACAGTGCAGCAGTTACCGTACGTAGTCGGAAAAGTATTCAAATTGTTATGTGAAGCCCTATATATGATCTGTAGACATATATATATATATATATATATATATATATATATATACTGTCTAAAATTTAACTTAGTTAGGAAACGCAGAACACAGTGTAGAAAATCCCTTTCCACGAATTTCCATCAATAAACGGAAATATACTTGAATTCTTTTGTGCAGCTTTGTATATGATCAATAGAGTTTTTACACACCAAGTAATATGCAATAAGTTAGTTAAATTTAAAAACGCGTAACAAAACTAAAAACGCCCATAGACATTACTGTAACCCAATTATTTTGTGCGTCCCTGTAAATGAAGAATAAAATGATACGCACACCCTATTTTACAGTAAGCTTCTTGCAGTACAACTCGTGATGTAAATCATGTTCAATATGTTTGAAATACAATAACATCATGAAAATGCATTGCACAAGATTCTCCCCCATAGACCATAATGTAATGGACTTATTCTGAGTGACTCTGTAAACGAGCTATAAATGCTAAACACTACATTTTCCATACCAAACGTGCCATAGTAAACCTCAATAACATATATCAATTACATACCTATCTTAGTACATTTACTCGAGTTAGAACTTTGACCAACAGATAGATGGCCAGACAAACCGAATTCATAAACACTTTTCAACTATGTTGAAATATGTTAAAACGAAATCTTCAAATTTTGTCAGTCTAGGAAGGAGAACGAATAACTTTAATGATTACGCCATAAAGAAAATATACTAAAGCTTTCATGTATAAGTTTCAAATGTTAATCACAAGCAAAAGCGTGTTAATCATAAGTAAATCTCCCGAACAAATTGAGATAGAGACTTGAAATTTGGTATGTACTTAGTATGTAATAGTGAGAAGAAGCTTATTGAATTTCAGTCACATCGATTATCCGGAACTATTTTTATTCATTCTGATAAAAGGTGTATAAAATTTTTTGACATAAATTTTGCATTAAGAATGAAGTCGATCGGGTAATTAGTTGCCGAGATATTTGTAATCGTATTTTCCACACTCTTCGATTTTTCATGACCCTGTATTTCATTCAAATTTCAATTCAAAGATATATTTTAATTGGAAATGAGGCGCTTAATCCGACACAATAAATCATTAGTTAATATGATGATCAATTTTGGAGATATAAGGATGTTTCTTTTACGCAATTCAGTTATAAAGCATTTAAAGTTTATGACGTCATCAAGCCACGATTTTATTTGAATTGCAATGCATTTTATAAATAGTTTACGCATGTTTTATTTTCATATTTTATATTATGCATATCCATGATAGGTAAGTATTACGGTGGCCCCCAACGACTACTTTTTCGAAGGAATTTTTAAAAAATATTTAAATAATTTTGTATTGTTTTCTTTAAATTTTTAATTTAACTCTTTCATGATGTGTCTAAAATTTAATTACGCATGAAACACACTTCTTGCATAACTTTCTTACACTTTATATATATAAAAAAGACTTACGTTATTTTTTCTTTGAAATTTACATATGAAAATTAAATTAACTGTCTTGTAAAAGTTCCGGATTCTTTAAATAGATTTTCTTTTGCGCTTGTACGCTTTTTCTATTTTTCCTTATATTTATTTAGATAAAATAATTGAATCTGCGATAAAGTTTTTGTATCCTCTTTTTGTAACTGGCGTTTTACGTTTTCGGTGTATTATTCGGATTATTATAAAGTAAATTAAATTATTCGGAAATGGATTATTTTTTACTTTTTTATCCTTGAAAAAGAATCCTTGAAAAGGGCTTTTTATTTTTAAAAATCTTACTCATCGTAAATTATTAACTTAAAAGTTTTTTTTTTTATATTCTTTTATTCTTTATTTTTCATTTAAAATATTATTCATTTCATAGACTTAAAAACTTTCTTATTGATTTGTTATTTCACTGATTGTTTTTTTTTTCTCCATTCATTCTTTCAGTTCATTCACGATTGCAAAAATAATTTATAATTGCAATTTTGAGTTTTATTGTGACATTTTATTTTTTGATCATTTATGTCATAAAAGAATTTAATTACTGTAAGTTTAATATATTTCCACGCTTGTAGTCCTTGGTATGCTACATTGTTTTATAATAATGATTTATTCTGTCTTGTATAATGTATTGTGTTTAATTTTCTTTATGTAAAGCTAATCTTAATCGCATTTATTGCGGAATGAATATTGCGTCGATTTTATGCAAAATGTTTTTAAGTTTTATAAATAAAGTTTTTCCAGTTTTTTAACCCATTGAAAAAACATTAAAAAGCCCAAAGAATAATATTTATAAACACTTTCCGATTGAAAATTATATTTACAGGTGAATTTTAAAAAAGAAAGAAAACTTTAAATTGAGCTGTTACGTGCGAAAAGCATTAAATGGCGAAAATTACGTCATATTTAAAACCATATATTTTAATATATACATTTGCACGTGGATATTAAAAGAGAAATAAATATTTAAAATAATATTTTTTCCCCCCTAACTGTTGACCAGATCCCTACCTACCGGGCTATGACAAAGTTTTACGGGTTTGAGTGCTTGGAAATGGGGCGAAATGGCCTGATCGTCATATGGCGGCAGACTGCTGGTCACTTATGCCGTCTTAATAGCAGCTATGTTTTATTTTCCTACGTTCTATATTAGCCGGTTACTTAAAGTGGGTTAGCTTGTTTAATTTCACGGCCATCGCTACGCTACTTCTTCTCGTAATTTAGAACCCTGTTCAGGTGACGAGACCTTCAACTGACTACGCACCTCCAAAGGTATAATTCATAGGAAACTTGGAGGACTTTGCACCCAACAACGGATTTTACATGCACCGGGCGCCATTAGCGCACATGGCGGATTTTTAGCGGGCAGCAAGTCTCGAGATTCTCTGCCAACTGGGCCACCGCTGCCACCGCTGCACTGGATGTAGAACTGTGTTTACAACTTTTTCCCCCTTTATAGATATATATATATATATCTAGAAGCACACTCGATAACACGGTTAAGTATAAAATAATCGAATTATTACGTGCGAAACGCATTTAATGGTGTAAATTACGTTATATTTAAAATGTCATATTTATGTCACTTAATTTTAATCAAGATTCGAACCAGACTTTTTGAACAAAATTTTACTTTTATTGCTTTGGTGATGAAAAGGGGCGAGGGGGGGGGAGGGGGATGTGAAATTGCAATTCATTATTTTCAAATAAAAGTTTTCGAAAGTTCTGGTGTGAATTCACCATTACTCAAACATAATCACTTGCTCCTGAAAAGGTTAAAAAAGGAGATTAGCTAATGCCTTTTCTACGCATCAAAATTAGGCTCTTTGTATTGAGCTGTGCTGGCTATGTAGTTTTTAGTAGATATCTTTGCATTTGAAGTGAGTACTAGCTTAAAAATCCTTTATTAAAAAAATATGTAATGCATTTTCTCCCTTTTATTTTTCTAGAAATTTTTAAAAGTCAAATTTAAAATAATTTTCCATTTGTATGAGTGTTTTTAACATTTTGCAATTTAGTTGAAAAGCGTTCATGAAATTGGTTTGTCCGTCTGTCCGTGCTCTATATATTGTCGCGGAAACAAATATTTGGGTTGACACAATTTTTATATGCTAATGAGGCTTATTTTCGAATGTTCGCCATTGAAAATGAAGTGTGTAGCATTTAGCAAAATCATTTCCTGCAGTGTTGAATTCAGTTTTGTTCTGTGAGCGAAATCCCCTCCCTCCACTTCAGAAAGTTTGGGATTTTATGCTTATCAATGGTCTAGAAGTGCAAGCTGCAGAAATCCCTCTCTGAGAAAAATGTCTGAATTCGGCACTAATTTCACGAATTATCGGGATATTAAAGTCATATTTAATATTTTAAGGAGGATTTGTAAGACCTTGTCTTTTTTTTTAAATTAAAAACTATTTGAATTTTATTACTACCTATTTAAACTTTAAATTTGAGTCTTTCATAACGTGTTGACAACCTAATTCTGCATAAAATTTATTTTATGTATAATTCGCAAACACGACACTTTTCTTTGAAATTAAATATGAACATAAATTTAAAATAAATGTAAAAGTTTTGTATTCTGTAAATGGTATTTTACTTTGTGGTTAAACTATTTCCCACAGTTATACATTTTATGTAGATTCTTTTGCAATTTAAATATTAATTATATGCAAATAAATACTGGAGTTATAATCATTCAAAGTTTGTATATATTTTTCTGACGCATCCTGTATATAAGTATAGTTTATAAAAGTTATAGGACAATTAGGCAGATCACGGATGTTTTAAAAAGATGTACAATGGATCTTCAGTGAAACAATTATTAAGTTGTCCAAAAAATGTTTTCATAGTGTTAGCTATAAAATGATGTGTTTAACTGGTGCACCATAGAAAAATTACACTGGACAATAAATTTGAACTTTTGCTCTGCTCCAAAACCAAAATTATTTTTTTCTGATTCAGTTTTTTGCGCTGATTCCTAATCTAGTTTTAGATTTTCTCCAGTGCGTCCAGTTTTTGAGATATTTGATATTTTGATTTATACAATTTTTGAAATTTTTTGTTCAACTATATGCAAATTTAAGGCATAAAGTATTATCAGACTGTATATTTTGTTTTATGTTATGATTACTGGCCAGTTTACAAAAATGTTGTGTCTAACATTATACTAACATGTGATCGTGAAATATTCTGCCTAATTAACATATTTTTCATTTTTTTCTAATAACGTTTCTTGACGTCCAAATATTTATGCCATATGAGTACATTAACATGTTTCTAAATCAGTTTTATACGTTTATTTCACATGTGGAGTTTTCTTGTGGAGTTTTGGAGGCTGTTTTCTTCTACCGTGTCCAGTTTTTGAAAAAAATTGAAATTTTACTTTTTGGTCAAAAAAGGCCAGAACATGCTTTTTATGCTATTTTGTAATGTACTTTAGCTAATTAGGATAGATTCTACTACTTTTTTCAATTGTTTTTCGATTATACCCAATCGTGATTATGTCACTGATAAGAATCTGACACTGTTCACTCTTTTGACAATGAGGTACACACCCCTAAAAAGCATTTTATATCAAATGTGTGCCAGTACAATGCAAAAGTAAAAATTCATTTTATTCAAAATCTAGACTTTATATAAGGAAACGGATTGCCGATTCGTAATCAACATAAAAATCTAGTCTAAAAAAAACAATACGTCAATTCTGTGGTAACTACTCTAACGTTGAAATTAATGTAAACATTACATTATTGAAAAATACGCAAATTAGGCTTAGTAACTGTCAGGCAAATGTTAAGAATAAGCAGACTGTGACATTTATCTGAAGCAAATGGACCAGTAATCATAATCTGGAAAAAGACGATTCAATCTTACACTGATTGTAAATAAATTTTCCATAAAATGGCTCAAAAAAAGTTAAATTTGCATAAACTTAAATATGCAAATTTCTCGAAACCTGGACGACCTAGAGAAAAACGGAAAGTATATTCGGAATCAGCGCAAGAAACTGGTCTTGGAGCAAACAATTTCAGTTCTGAGACAGAACCATTGTTGTCCAGTGTTATGTATCGGAATTATGTAAATAAAGATAGCAGTCGAATTAAGAGGCTTCTTCTTCTTTTTAAATACAAATACTGTAAAACCTGTCAACAGCGCGAACACTTCGGGAGAGCAAATCGGAGGTATCCACTATTCAGGGATACAAACATGGAAATAATATGTGTGTTAGGTACTCAAAAAGTGTTCCCTAAATAGCGGTGTGTCCGCTATTCAGGAAAGTCTGTGGGGAGGTTTCACTGTGTTAAAAGATATTCTGATTTATGTATATATATATATATATATATATATATATAGTAAGAGCATAATGCACACTCCTGAATAGCGGACACCTCTATTTAGTGGACACTGTTTTGATCCCCAACACCTTGTATGTTTTTACCTCTGAATTGTGGGTGCCTCCGCATACCGGACAAATTCTATGCTCCCGAAGTGTGCGTTATTTAGATGTTTATATATATATATATATATATATATATAGTTAAAGTGAAATCAGATGTGTAAAAAACTAAGAAAGAGGCAGTATAAAAATGAAATGATACTACAAAAGTAACCCAATAAGATGAAAATCGAATATGAAATACTATGAATAACTTATGGATTCGTCAGAGGAGCATCATAAGTATAATTCATAGTAAAGATATGTTATTTCATGAAATATTGTCAGCATTAAGCCTAAGAATGACAATATTATGCGCATTATAACATCCCGAAAAACCCAATGCATGTGGAAATAATAATAGATCCATAAAATAAAGAAAATAATAATAGGTCGATAAAATAAATACAAAATTCAGCTGTAATATATAAAAACTAAAGATAAAAAGGCTTAACTCACTAGTGAAATAGAGATATATATAAACATTTATACACAGGTTATATATATATACAGGGTAATTATAATTAAAGTTTAAGTTTCAAAAGCTCTAAAAAACGAACCACTGATTAGAATGACGTCAAAATTGAAGAAGGTATTGAAGAAGTATTATTGAAGAAGGGGGAAAGAACATGAAGCAAAAAAAATAGTTCCAAATTTTAGTGACAGATGGCGCTGTAAGCGTCAGAAGATGTAAATTAAAATACCTGGCATGCGCACGGCCATTTCAGTTCGTTTCCTCATTTCGCGTCTCAGACGTTCGCTGTGAGTGTCTCAATGAAGGACCGCGCTCTGCTTGTAAAGCTTTATTACAAGGACGGTGATTTTGCACCAGTAGCTCTGCAGAAGTTCAGGACCCTCAAGGGTATGAAAAAAGGCGTTGGACCGATGACTGTCATGGGTATTGTGAAAATGATGAAAAAATTCGAAAACATAGGTTCGTTTGATGTGCAGTCTGGTAGAGGAAGGAAAAGATGTGATTCGGCGGTAGTTGAAGAAGTGGCCAAAGCAGTTCAGGAGGAGTCGAGTGGTGGTATGTAACCATGGAGTGCACGGAGAATTTCCCGAACATTGGACAGGCGTATGAGCACGGTGCATAACATTCTACGAAACATCCTGCAATGCTATCCGTACAAAATTTGCCATGTGCAGGAGTTGTTTCCTTCTGACCTACTAGTAAGAGAGGGTTTTGCTTTGGAATTTCTTGCTCGAAAGGAAGTGGACAATGATTGGCCGTGGAAAATTCTGTAGACAGACGAAGCCCATTTCCATCTGACGGGATATGTCAATACACAGAATTGCTGAATATGGGCAACAGAAAGTCCACTAGCAACGAACCCAGTACCACTTCATCCTGCAAAGGTCACTGTGTGGTGCAGACTTACGGCATCATTTATCGTAGGGCCATATTTTTTTTCGAGGAGATGGGTGCTTTCGGTCCTGTTACCGTTACCGTCAATGGTCAGCGCTATGAGTCTCTTTTGCGTAATGACGTCATTCCAGCTCCGCAACAGCGTGGATGTCTGGATAGTATAATTTTTATGCAAGATGGCACTCCTCCGCACATTACAAATCGAGTGAAGCAGTTGTTGAGGCGGCATTTCGGAAACGCTAGAATTATCAGTAGTCATTTCCCTACAGCCTGGCCGGCCCGATCACCTGATCTTAATCCGTGTGATTTCTGGCTGTGGGGTTATCTGAAAGATGTTGTGTTCAGTACTCTGATTGCCAACGTAGCTGAATTGAAGACACGCATTGCGCAACACATTCTGAACTTGACTCCGGTGACACTTCGATCGGTTGTGGAACATGCTGTTTCCCGATTTAATGTTGTTGCACACAACGGTGGACAGCATATTGAGCATGTTTTGCGCCAGTCTCGTGAAACTTAAAAACCGATTGGATGGATGCTCTTTATGTGGTTTTTGGCCTCAGGACAATTAAAAACCGATTGGATAGATGCTTTTTATGCGGTGTTTGGCCTCAGGACAATTAAAAACCAATTTTTCCCTTCCGATGTGACACAGCCTTGCCGTGGTAGATGGGTTACATAACTAACAGTATCACACCTGTACAGTCATGCACACTGAACAGTACAGTTGGTTTATCGTGTAACTTACTCCTTAGCCGTTGATTTACGATTTATCATTTGTAATCGAAATTCTGACGCTTACAGCGCCATCTGTCACTAAAATTTGGAAATTTTTTTTGGTTCATGTTCTTTCCCCCCTTCTTCAATAATATGTCGTTCAATTTTGACGTCATTCTAATCAGTGGTTCGTTTTTTAGAGCGTTTTGAAACTTAAACTTTAATTGTAATCACCCTGTATATTAGGATGGAGTGAAAAAGGCCCCAATTTTTTTTTAATTTTAATATTTCCTGACTTAACAAATGGTGCTGTTTGGCAAAAAAGACACTACAAAAAAATTCCAGCGCAATCACTCATCATCTTCAGGTTCCACACAGGGGGTCAAAGGGAGGAATGTTAACTAAAAAATTAAAAATATCAATTTATTTTATTTAATTTTAATGTTTAGAATAGCTTTATTTTCTGACTTAAAAACAGTTCTACTTATTAAAAAGAAACAGGAAAATGATTTACTTTAATCAGTCTTCAATTTTGGATTCCACATGAGAGACAAAAAATTCAACTTTAGTGTCAAACTTTGGAAGTTCCTTTTGCGACTTGATTCCACTGCGAAAGTATCCATCCCTGGCTTCTGCTCCACATGTTACCAATGATGCTTAAGTTACCAGTCACAAATGCCTCTCTACTGCTTGAGAATGACAAGGGAGCTTCTCTGTGTCAAATTGTGACCTTTTTCTGATCATACTTGGTATGTTTTCGTCACTGAGGTTCTAGGTGGTTGGCGGTTCCAAATGACTGTCACAGTGAATCCTATCAAAATATTCCTCTGCTTCGAAGATTAAATTTGGAAGATCAAATTGCCGTATCTTCCCCTTACAGTCATTTTTTCTTCTTTTCAGTATTCTTCTGAGGCTCAATTTTCTAATATGTTACCGTTCATCTAACAGCATTGCCAACAGAATGTTTTCAGAGTGAGCAAATTAAGTGTTCCTCTGAATAACTTCGTGAACGATTGACTTAAAATCTTCTGGCAAGAATGAGCTTATCATTCTGTGCAGGTGACGTGTTTCATGAGTAGTTCCTGGGATTTTCTTCATTTCAAACCAGGATGGTACGTAAAGTTTCATGACATATTTTACTAGTAGCTGAAAGTGTTCTGTTGGTTCGGCAGTTGACACATATGGGCACAGAATTCTGTTGACTGTAGTGAGCCATCTTGAATGAGGCATCGTTTCGGGACTTCTTTTTGCTAAATCTGGAAGGCACCCCCTGAGGATACTGCCCTAGAAATATCAAAGATATTTTTGGTCTGCACTGGAGACTTTTTTATTCATTTCAGGCAGAGCAACTGGAATAGAAGCAAAACTTGTCACAGCATGGGTTTTGCACGTTTCCAGAGATTTTTCTATTATTCCAGAAAAGTGGCGTGGTCCAGATGTCTTTTCTAGAAGAGGCAGCAAAGAGGTAGTTCATTAGTATTCAAAAAGTATACAAACCAGTGGCCAAGAAAGATTTCAAGCCATCTAATTGTGCCATTTTTCTTCCCAACGTTGCCGTTCGTTCCATCACACCCAAAGGCTACCAGTTCCGAAAGTGTAATTCCTTTCTGTGCAACGAATTTGATGATGCTTCGTATAATATCCACACTAGAGCTTGAATCCGGTTTCACATGTCCTGTATAAACAGAACCAGATTCTGACGATAAAACAATTTGCTCTTCTGCAGCTATAGTCGTATATAAAGAACTTCCTTTCTGTTCTTGCATTATAGTTTTGTCCTTTCTTCCATTGAAGTAACTTTTCATTGTAATTTCTAATAAGACGAATAACTTCTTGATGACTTATCAGAGGCAAGAAGGCTTTCTTCCAAATTATTTCAATGTCACAAGAAACAATTTCGCTAATATTTTTTACTGAAGGATCTTTCTTGTTCCTCTGCATCCCCAATATATCATTTTTTATCCATAGAAATGCTTCATTAAATCAGCATACGTGGGTAACACTGTCTTTTTTAGTTGTACTGGAGTTCCAAAAACACTACTAAAAGTTTCACTTCTTGTTGAGGTCTGTTTAAATTATATGTCCATATTGTCCTGTCCAAGAAAAATAAACAAATTAGTGGTTGAAATAAAGACAACACACTCTGAAACGAATCATTCCACACAGTAAAAGTCATGTGTCTCCTTAGGTCATGATAAAATAGTTATCATATTAGAATATGTGAAGTCATCTATTAGATTTTGGAGTGTGAATTTGATATTTATGTACGAAATGCCCTTTCTAGCACTGACATCTGACAATAACACTTTAATAAAGCATTTTATTAATGAAAATATAATTAATTAATATTAATTTTCAAATTAATTAATTATTCAATTAATTAATTATTTTATTTTTGATAAAAAGTTATTAAAAACTTGAAAAATGGGCAATACAAATATTCACTTGAGGTGTGGAACCTCAAGGTAGAAACCGTTTGAGCTAAAATTTGGAAACAATTTGTTTTAGCAAGTTTCACACCATATAAAGATTCAGGCATTGTGAATTTGGAGAAAAAGTTTTTTCGCTCCACCCTACTGTATATTCTGTAAAACCTGTATAACGGATACTACCGAATAGCGGACATCTCTATATAGCGAACACTTTTTCAGTCCACAACACCCATACTATTTGCATGTTTGTACCTCTGAATAGCAGACAAATTTGTGCCCTTGAAGTGTTCGCTATTTAGAGGTTTCTCTGTATATATATTATATATATATATATATGTGTGTGTGTGTGTGTGTGTGTGTGTGCATGTGTGTGTATATATATCCTTCATTAAGTGTTGAAAAGCTAATTCCACATGAAATACATGTAATTCGTAATTTTCATACACTTTTTATTTAATTTCAAATCTTCTTATCATTTCATTTTAAATTTACATGTGAAAATCAAATTAAGATAAATGTCTTCTAAAAGTTCAGTATTTTGTAAATGGGATTTTTCTCTGTGGTTGTATGGTTTTCTTTTCCTCTCTTATATTTATTTGGATAAAATAATTGAATTTAAGGTAAAGTTTTTACATTTCTCTTTTTGTAACTACCATTTCACATTTTCGCTGTAGTATTTTGGATTATTATAAAGTAAATTAAATTATTCGGAAATGACTTTTTTTTCCTCTTACATCTTTGGAACGGAAAAAAATTTGAAAAAGAATCCCTGAAAAGGGTTTTTAAATTTAAACATTTCTCCATCGTAAATTATTAGTTCAAAAAGTGTTTTTATTCTTTCCTTTTATATTTTTCATTAAAAATATTATACCTTTCACAGATTCAAAAAAAAAATTATATTGATTTTTATTTCACTGAATATATTATTTTTATCTTTCCATTCATTCATTTCATTCATGAATACATTGACGAAAAAAACAAACTATAAATTAAAACTGAAATGTTGAGTTTTATTGTAATATTATTTCATATTTTGATATTTTATGGCTTTAAATATGGCTACGTGTGTGATATATGGATATATAATAGTATTTTTCTTAACCCAATACATTATAAGTTTATATTTTATTTGCTTTATATAAATATGTTTTAGGTCTCATTCTTAAAAGACGCTGATTAAAAAGTCGTTGAACATTGCGTAATAATCCAAATTTGTGGTAAAATGGATCAGTTTCAGAAAGAAAATGCCTCCCCGACCTCCTTTGAAATAAAAAAATCCGTTAATTTTACAAGCAAAATTTTTCCCGTTTTATCAATGAAAATTCCCATTATTTTATTCTTAAAGAAAAAGACGGCATTTTCACAAGGGAGTCTTTTGTACACACCTAAGATTAAAGACATTTTATCTGAAGAATTAAATTCTATAGTCAGACAATTTAATACACATTCAAAAAATATTCAAATCAATTAAAAAATTGTAGATGTTTCGGACCAATATTAGTCCGTCTTCAGTACAATAAAAACGTTATAGTCATGTAAGATGAACTTAAAACAACTTACAGAAGTAAACACGTCAAAAACACTCAAAAGCAAAGTTCAAGTTAAAGCAGAAATCGTGTACTCTGAAGGATGTTGGCCTGCTTCATTCAAGTATGAACAGACTCATTTTGTGAACCAGGACTCAAGAAAAATGCGACTTGCGTATATATTGTAATTCAGTTTAACTAAAGTAGATTTCGCAAAATCCGGATATAGTCTATATCTAGTGCGTGGACAATTAACTTGGAGCTTAAATTGCCGGTCTTGAATGCGCATTTATGTTCCTTCAGTCTGATTTAAAATGTGCGGCGGTTTCACTGATGTAAATGAACACATACTGTTTGCAAGGTATAACAGTAAACGACACCCTTAGATTTCGAGATGGGATATTGATGTTTAAACCACACACAGTAAAAGTACTACGTAAATGTTTTTGAGAAAATATACTACTTTAACTTAGTATCTTAAACTACGAAATTATAATATAACCCCGAACGAAAATATAAAATAACACCTTTCGAATATATTTGCGATATCTAAAGAATCATTTATAAAAACAACGTATCTTTTGCTGCCACCGATTTTCGGAAACGTTTCCAAAATAGTCATTACAATGTATTAATCAGTTTTCTCAAATCGGAAAATAGGTTTTTAGGACGGTATCAATTCTCAATTAAACATTTTTAAGTGCGTTATAATAACAAAATTATATTAATTGTAATGTCCATATTAGTTCTGTTAATTTATCAAGTTTGTCTGTAAACCATGTTTGTTGAACATGAAAATATTTACTTCAGAATGGATAGCATCCGAAAAACCTCTATTCTGGCTCGAGAAAACTGATTAAAACACTATAAAAACTACTCGGAAACGTTTCCGAAAATCAATAGAAGCAAAAGGAACTTTGTTTTTATAGGGTAGTCCGACCAGTAAGTGAACAGCCTACAATGAATGAACAATTAGTAAATATTTTAATAGAATAAGGTTTCAAAAACTCCCCACTTCTTAATTATCATGATGGGTTTAAAAAACCCGTAATTCAGTAAAAACGTGTTATAAGTTATTTGTACAAGTTGTAAAATAAATAACTTAGTATGAAACTTAAGTGTTTTTAAATTGCTGTCTGTCCATTCACTGTAAAAGTTTGCGTTCATTCCCTGGTAAGAGCTGTTCATTTACTTGGTTTTTGTATAGTTTTTTTATTAATACACCCCTAACATACCAAACAAATGAAATATAAACTTCTTTTTATTATTTTTTAATCATTTGTATACCAAAACTTAATGTATTTGCACTCAAAAGGTAATGTAAATTGTAATGTATATTACAATATTATCAATCTTTAACATATATATATATATATATATATATATATATATATATATATATATATATATATGCTTAAGTGTTCAGTTACTGTCGGACTACCTAGATCATTCTTTAAATCTCGAAAATATATTGGTCTATAAGGTTTCTAAAGATAAAAAACGCCTTTCAGAATCGTTGGTAACTCGTAAAAGGTTATTGTATATTTTCGTTCGAGGTTATATTATATTTCTGACTCTAAGAAACATTTGTCTTTTTGTTACAGTGTGTATTTTTTTCATAGGTTTTCCATCATCATAAGTTTAGTGTACCGCGGAAATTTAACCATGGGTTTGAGTATGCCGCGAGGGAAAAAAATGGTTGATAACCATTGATTTAGACTAGGGTTTCTTTGACTCAGTAACAAATTAAGTTACATATTATCAAGTCTTTAATAAAATTATATTTATTTTATTACAGGGGCCCCTTCAGCATGGTCCGTCGATGTGTCCACCGAACTTCTGAACAACAATTTGCAGTTAAGATCGTGGACGTTGCTAAGTTCACAGCCTGCCCAGGACTTAGCACAGAGGGTAAGTCCTAAATACATAATTAACTATGTGGGTGCATTCTAATATCAAACGTGTTTAATGATGAAACAAAAATAGTTCAAAGTAATCTAGAAAAAAACAGAATATACTTGTGTTTAAATAGAATAGTTAATAGTTAATAGTCTTTGTAGACGAAAGATTTTTAAAAATAGCTGAAAATACAGGGTGCCCGAAAAGATTATCCCTAATTACAAAATTTATTCATATTCGTTATGAAAAAGATAAACATGTGAAACTGGTGCCAAAATGTTGGAAAACTAACCACGTTTTTTTGGTTCAGATTTCCAAAAGTTGCTGTAGTGTAGCAGTGTCAGTGCCCAGGAAACAGACCACGTACTGTGTGGTTGAGATAAGAAAGACTGTGAAACCGATCTCGGCTCAGTCCAGTTGTCAGGGTAACTGGTCAGTCGACTTTATTTTATGGAGGTCCGGCATTTTCTCCCGTTCAATCGGTCACTCCGAGAATAAACGCAGTCTTTTTTCTTTCCGCTCCTACGGTACGAAGTTCCCTCCCTACAAGTTTTGGAGCCTTCGAAAACAGAAAACTTACTCAGGGTTTTCTAATCTGAACCACACAGTACTGAGAACTGCCCGACCATCAACCTCAGCTGAAAGAGTGGAAATAGTGAGACAGTTTTTTTGGCGAAGTCCCAAGATTTGAATACTTCTGGTGTGAACATTTCTGGTTTATTTGGCATTGACACTGCTACAGTACATACACATTACGGAAACCTGCAACAACAACAATAACAAATTTGGTTAGTTTTCCAACATTTTGGCCCAAGTTTCATACGTTTATCTTATATATATATATATATATATATATATATATATATATATAGCGGATATGAATAAATTTTGTAATCAGGGATAGACTTTTCCGACATTCTGTATTTCTACAAAACCTGTTTATGCTGACAGTTATTACCATAGAACAAACATCTCTGTCCCCAGTCAGCGGTGTTCGAAATTGAGGCATTGTTACAGTCGACGTAAGATATGCACGACCGAAAATGTTACAGTAATTTTGAACATCAGATCAAGAATCGTTCCTTATATACACTTGCTGAATGCACAATTCCGATGCACTGGATTTTCGCTATTTATTCGTTGGACACCAAATCATTATTTAATCATTAATTAACCATCACATTTTAATAAGTTGTATGTTGGGTCGAAACATCTTTGCATACTACATTTCTTACAATCGGACAACTCCCTCTTTGTCCATCAGTTATTTTTTGTTATGCAGTGTATGTAAAATAGTGTATTTACAGATTTCTAAAAGTATAGCTATTTTTGTTTTCTGATATGATATATTTCTTTATGCTAAGCTTCATCAATCTCAGTATAATAGAATCACGCTCTGCTATTTTTGAAAAAAAAAAACTTTTTTATGGTTGAATGTAAGATTAAACATAATTATAAAACTATCTGTCGTACAAATAGTTGAATATTTTTTTTAATTATGCAATTGATAAACTTCCCTTTCAACTTCTCTTTACTATCACCTCTGTGTCAAAAAATTCTCTTATAAGTTCCCATTTCATAAGAGTTCCTCACGCATGTCATATTTCCTTCACCTTTCGGTATGCACCTTCCTCTCCGAGTTCCTAGTAAATTTCCTGTATCGTCACCAAAAGTAATTTCGAAAGCCAAAGGAAAAACTTGCGGCTCACTCGATTGTAAAACGAGGGTAATGCTCTTATTGTTTGTCTAGTCTTTCGAGAATTTCTGCCACAGTCAATCTTATAGAAATATTGCCATCATCCAGATCTTTATTACATCCGGCATGGAAATTATTCTTTACGTAAATACGAATAGTTCAAGTGTAAATTTCAGAATATGAATCAAACTTTCTAAGCTAGTGATGAGTTAAAAAAAATATTGTAATAGTATACTAATTTTTCCATCTGACGTCGAGGATAAATAGGAGGTTCGATAATGTTTTCGTAGAACTTTTTGTTTAATATTAAAACATAAGAAAAAATTGCATTTATTTTTACATTGTATGAATAATAAATTACATAAATTAAGAAAATAGCAAATTTTAAGCATGATATTAAATGTTTAATGCATCACAAATTTTATAACTTAGATATATATACATACAAATCAAAGGATGTCTTCTGGAAAAAGTTGATACGTCAACGCTGTATTAAACGTTTATGGTTAAGCAACTATAGATAACGTGTAGGTGAAGCATTCTTTTGGCAGACTGCATTCAACTGATTGGCCAATCCTATAAGAACGATATACAATAAGTAGAGGACAGATGCTCTGTATAAAGTGAAATTACATGAAAACATTCACAAGTCCCGCAGTGGCGCGAACGAATAAGCTCGGTTCCCGTAAGATCACCAAAAGTGAAGCAGCCGTGGTTAGTGTTTGGGAGGGTGACAACCTCTCTCGGCTGCGGTTGCTGTAGGACCGTGTACGTTAATGGGAGCTGGTGCACGTAAAATCTGTTCGTGGCTCCAATGTTCTCCAAGTTTAGAATAAGCGTTACCTCTGGGGGTGCCAATCCAGGTGCAGGTCTCTCATCTGGAATTAAGAGATCAACTCTTCTAGACGGGACTTGTGAGTGCTTAAGCCATTTGTTAGGCCTTCCCATCCAACTGACTCTTGCTGTCTGGAAACATGCACAATATTTTATTTCTGTGTTGGGACTGTTGCGTTCTGGAAAATCAAACATCGCCTCTCTACTGATCTATGAAAATTCCGAATACAACAGAGATCCTCTAATCCAAGCTATTGAAATTTTGACTATTTCTTAGTAATAATATTTTTAATTATACAAAATACCGTTAAAAATACATTAAGTCAGCGAGAATTTAAAAGAGATCAACTGATTTTTTAGGTAGTAGAGATGACAAAAGAGCTGTTGAAATGTCAACTTGATAAAAACAGAAAAGCAAAAGAAAGTTGCATCCACCTATTCTTGAGAACAATGCTTAAATACTTCTGAAAATATGGCTGTTTTCAATTCTTAAAATTAAACTTTCCTTCAATATAAGCCTTGAAAATTTCTGCTTTATACAATCACTTTGCTATTATTGATAAGATCCGATTTTAGTTCTAAAAGTAAGTTAAACAGAATTTTTAAAATTTCTATCTTACAACTAGTTAAAGAAGTTAAACAACTCTAAAAAAATAAAACTTAATAAACTGCCCTTTAACTTCCATGTTCTAGAATATCTGTGTCAAATAATCCCTCTAATCATTTTTCATATCATAAGCGCCTCTCAATCATGTCATATTTCCCACAACTTACGATACTACATCTTCCTCTGCTAGTTCTCAGTAATTTCCTGTGCCTTCAGTACAAGTGATATCCCTCAGTGATTTTCTTCAATATAAACCTTGAAAATGTCAGCATTATACAATCACTTTGCTGTTATTGACAAGTTCCGTTTTTAGTTCTGAGTGTAGCTAGACAGAATTTTAAAACTTTTTGACTTACAACTAGTTAAATAAGTTAAATAACTCTCAAAAAAAGAAAATTAATAAAGCTGTCCTTTAACTTCCATGTTCTAGCATATCTGTGTCAAATAATCCTCTCATCATTTCTCATCTCATAATCGCCTCTCAATCATGTCATATTTCTCGCAACTGTCGGATACTACACCTTCCTCTACGAGTTCCCAGTAGTTTCCTGTGCTTTCAGTAAAAGTGATATCCCTCAGTGATTTCTTTCTATATAAGCCTTGAAAATTTCAGCATTATGCGTACAATAATTTTGCTATTATTGAAAAGATACGTTTTTTGTTCTGAGTGTAGGTTAAAGAGAATTTTAAAACTTTCTGTCTTACAACTAGTTAAAGAAGTTAAATTACTCTCGAAAAAATGAAAATTAATAAAGCTGTCCTTTTACTTGCATATTCTAGCATATCTGTGTCAAATAACCCTCTCATCATTTCTCACTTCATAAGCGCCTGTCAGTCATGTTATATTTCCCGCAACTTCCGAATACATGTTCCTCTGTGAGTTCTCAGTAATTTCAGTAAGAGTGATATTCCTCAACGATTTTCATCAATAGAAGTCTTGAAAATTTCAGCATTATACATGTAATAAACTTTGCTATTATTGAGAAGATCCGTTTTTAGTTCTGAGTGTAGGTTAAACAGAATTTTAAAACTTTTTGTCTTACAACTAGTTAAAGAAGTTAAACAACTCTCAAAAAATGAAAATTAATAAACTGTCCTAAATCTTCCATGTTCTAGCATATCTGTGTCAAATAACCCTCTCATCATTTCTCATTTCATAAGCACCTCTCAATCATGTCATATATCCCGCAACATCTGGATACTACATCTTCCTCTGCAAGTTCTCGGTAATTTCCTGTGCCTTCAGTAAAAGTGATATCCTCAGTGATTTCCTTCAATATAAGCCTTGAAAATTTCAGCATTATACAATCACTTTGCTATTATTGAGAAGATCCTTTTTAACACTTTTCAAATTCGGTTTGTCTGTCTGCCGTCTGACCGTGCTGACTCGCGTAAATATAGTTGGATCGCCATGCAATTTATATATGTTAATGAGGTTTACTGTGGCATGTTTGGTATTGAAAATGAAGTATGTAGCGTTTATACTTCATTTACAGAGACACTCAAAAACATTCCATTATATTGTGGTATATGGGAAAAAATCGTTTGTGGTGTATTTTAATGATGTTATACTATTTCGAACATATTTAAATTGATATATATCACTCAGGTGCTTTAAAAGAGGCCTCTTACAGATTGTGATGTGCATAGCATTCATCGTTCATTTACAGAGATACACAAAAGAATTCGGTTACATTACGGTTTAAGAAGAATGATTACTGGAAGTACGTTTTAAGTTCTGATACGTTTTTTTAAATTAAACTAAGTTTTTACCTTTTACTTGGTATGCACAAATTCAGTAGCTAATATACAGGCCAGCCCAAAAGGTCTCGAATACATTTCCGTTTATTAATGGAAACTGCTGAAGGAGAATTTACTAACTAAACTAAATTATAGCATACTCTGTAGTATATATACAAATCCATACATCATATACAGGGATGCACAAAATAATTCGGATACTTTTCCATCTATTGACGGTAATTGCTACCATTAGGTTTCAAATGTGTTATAAGTTTTCCAAATTGTTCAGTTAGACCTCACATTTCATCTTATTAAACGAGGAAGTTTTGTCAAAGCATTCTGGAAGTGTTACCTAATAATGTTCATAATCATACTTGATGCACGATTTTTCGTTTTTGTTAGTTCTAAATGTAGATTAAACAGAATTTTAAAACTTTCTGTCTTACAACTAGTTAAAGACAGAGCCCGATTAAGATTGTCTAGGGCCCAAGGCCTAGCAGCTTTTCAGGGTTCCCCTAAGACCAAAATAGTAGCTAGAAACATTTTTTGAGAGTATTCGGAAATTTTCCTGCATTTTATAAAAATGGTCAGGAAACTCAGGTTAATCTAAATTTTCTTTCGCTGTTTTATACTATAATACTTCAAATATCTCTTCATCTTAAATATTTCTTTGAAAAAATTTCCCATAAAAAATATTTTGTCTACAACATTCCTAATTTAAACTGTTTTTAGAGAACAGAAAAATACAGGCAAGGCGTTTATAGATGTATCTGTTTCTTAAATATCGAAGATTGAAATAATTTTTTTTTATTTCACTCATTTTGGTGCCCCGTCTCCAATGGGCCCAAGACCGCTGCCTAGTTGGCCTGTGCGGTAAGCAGGCCCTGGTTAAAGAAGTTAAATAACTCTCAAAAAATGAAAATTAATAAACTGTCCGTTAACTTCCATGTTCTAGTATATCTATATGTGTGTCAAATAACCCTCTCATCATTTTTCATCTCTTAAGAGCCTCTCAATCATGTCATATTTCCCGCAACTTCCAGATACACTTTCCTCTGCGAGATCTCAGTAATATCCTGTGCCTTCAAAAGAATGATATCGAAAACCAAAAGAAAAACTTGCGGCATGCTCGATTGAATAAGATGCGGACACTCTCATTGTTTGTATAGTCCTTTGATAAAATCTGACTGATTCATCTTATAGAAATATCGACGTCATCTTGACTTTCATTGAATCCTGCCTGAAAAGGATTCTTTAAATGAATACGTATATAGTTCAAGTTTATATTTTAAGATATAAATGAACACAAGTGTCTCGCAGCAGACATCACGTGATCAAACTGAGATTCCTACACTTTCACACCTTTAAACATTATTTAATTAAAGGGAAAAAATGAAACTTTAAATTTTAAAAGGCGCCTTAATGTAAAATTTTAAGTGCATTTTATCGTATTTAAATAAGTATTTTATTTCATTAATAAAAATGTACTAATTATTACTAATATATCAAAATTAAACTTTAAAAAAAAAATAGTAAATGCGTAACATTTTAAAATCAAAAAGTGGAAAAAAAAATCTGAAATTGAATGTTTTTGCAAATATTTTATTTTAAAAAATAAAAATTAATCTTTACTTGTTATTAACATCAATATTTATTTTATGAAAAATATTCCATTTCTCACGAAAATTACATTTAAAAAATGACAAAGATCTCTACGTACATTTAAAAATTTAAACCATAGCTTTATGAAAAACGAATATAGAATGGACACATGTAAAAATGCATTACAAAAATTAGAAGAAAGTAAAATTTACCTACGCTACATGTTATTTAGATGGTAAAACTCTAAACCTAAAGGATTAAATGAAACATGTTATATGTTATATCCGTTCTTCTCGGAATTTCGAAGTTTACGATAAATTTCATTGTCATTAGCGAAGATCACTGAGATGGTTTAGTTTACATGAATGTGAAAAATTCATTTTTTCTATCAACTATAAATGCAATTTTCATTAACTTGTATCTTCCGAGAGTGGACAAAATACATTTTGGGGCCCCCTGAAAATGTGGGCCTAGGGCACATGCGTCGTGCGCCCCTGCGGCAATGAGGCCGTGGTGTCAAGCTGAGCTGGCTATCGAAGATTCAAACAAGAGATGCAAGTCTGTTTTTTCTTCTAAAAGCGAAGATCCGATTCCAAATCCGCTCATACAAGCTTTCACTCTCATATTTATAGTTCGTCAGATTACCATCGCGACCTAATTTTCATAAAACTGCATGCAAACTCAGATTCAGAGAGACAGAAACGCAGTAGCAAAAATTAAAGAAAAATGAAGAACAGATACTGCTTTCACGGAGACGTTATCATCGGACAAAACGCTCGCATTCAAAAATTAGACTAACCTTTATAGGTGAGTAGCCAGCTCCTGCCCCAAATTGACTACTTACTTAACGTTTTAGTTTTTATAAAATAGTTTATTATTTAAAATCAGTTAATTATTTTTATTAAATACACTATAAAGATTAAGAAAAACAGAATAAATTATAAAATATATGCTGAAGTTTTGGCATTATGATAGTATTGATATATTGAAAAAAATACAAACTGAGAAAAATAAATTTAAAAATTGCAACTTTGAATTATTTAAAAGAAAATGGATGCATAAAATGCTCTGTGGTGTATTTTTAGTTTTTTAATATTTACGAAACTTCGTTAGAATATACTAGAGATGCCTGAAACACTTTAAATACAATGATAGGATGTATATACTCTTTTTTTTAATTATTATTCGAGAACATAAAAATATCAAAATTTGTTTTAATTTAATTTTTTTAATCTAAAATCTAACAAATATGCAATAGATCAAATATTTCAGAATTTATACATATGTACATACGTGAAGAGATTTATACATATGTACATATGAAGAGAACGTAATGTATATATGCGTATACGTTATATTCTCTTCTGCTGACAATTGACAAGTCGTAGCTCAATTAAATGTGGATGCTTATGCTATTGTAAATAACGTCTGTTTTTCATCTGGATCTAAGAATACCTTACGTTCTATC
Source organism: Maratus michaelseni (assembly GCA_963931845.1). Classification (NCBI taxonomy): domain Eukaryota; kingdom Metazoa; phylum Arthropoda; class Arachnida; order Araneae; family Salticidae; genus Maratus; species Maratus michaelseni. The sequence goes on along the minus strand of OZ007590.1, from coordinate 365,730,018 downwards.
GAATCAAACATTGCCACTCCCCAATCTCGAAAATTCTGAATGCAATATAATACCTCCTTCCAAACTATTGAGACTCAAATTATTACAAAGTAATAGTTTTTTTTACTATCCAAAATCCTGTTTAAAATGCAATAAGTCAGTGCGAGAAAGTAAAAAAGATTTAACAGTTTCGAAGCAAGCATTAAAAAGATTGAAGAAGCATCACTTCGAGAAAAATGTACTTCCATATTTCTGAAAATGTAACTATTTTCAATTTCTTAAAACATGCATTGTTTCCAGATAAACCTAGCAAATGTCCTCTTTATAGAACCGATCTGTACTAATTTTGAGAAAGAATACTTTTTAGTGTTCCATTTAGGAGAAACATAATTTTAAAGTTCTTCGTCTTGCAAAAAGTTAAAGAAGTTGAATAATTTTCAAAACATGAAGACTGATGCACTGAAATCTCAACTTCTCTCTTCTAAACATCTCTATGGTAAATAATTTTCTCAACTCATCTTAATTTAATAAGAACGTCTTGCGCATTTCGTATTTCCGGTGACTTCCGGGAAGTACCTTCCTCTCCGAGTTCCTAGTGCATTTCCTGTGTCTTTGGCAAAAATAATTTCGAAAGCCAAAACAAAAACTTATGGCACGCTCGATTTCATGAAATGTGCAAGCTCTCGTTGTTTGTCTAGTTCCTTGAGAAATTCTGACTACTTCATCATAGAGAAAATATCCACATCATCTAGACCTTTATTACATCCGGTATGGAAATGATTCTTTAAGCGAAAACAAGTAGTTGGAGTTTATATTTGAAGGCTTAAAATAAGTTTCTGAGGTGATGTTAAAGGTTTTAAAAAGCGTGTCTAATATAATGTTAATTCTTCAACATGAATTTGACGGAGGAATTTAGAGTAAATGTGAGCCAGGAAAACTCATAAAGAGATTAATAGCAATAATAGTATATATTCCTAACCCTTTTTTAAAAAGTAAAGATAATAAAACAGATATCTTTTTACATCATTTTTATAAAACCTATAAAACAGTAAATTTAATGTAATAAATCTATAACAGAGATTATATCTAAATATATCTAAATGTTATAGATTATATAACATGTGTGTAACATAGAGAAATATCCACATCATCTAGACCTTTATTACATCCGGTATGGAAATGATTCTTTAAGCGAAAACAAGTAGTTCGGGTTTATATTTGAAGGCTTAAAACAAGTTTCTGAAGTGATTTTAAAAGTTTTTAAAAGCGTGTCTAATATAATGTTAATTCTTCAACATGAATTTGAAGGAGTAAATGTAAGGCATGAAAGCTCATAAAGAGATTAATAGCAATAATAGTATATATTCTTAACCCCTTTTTAAAAAGTAAAGATAATAAAGCAAATATCTTTTTACATCAAATTTATAAAACCTATGAAACAGTAAATTTAATGTAATAAATCTATAACAGAGATTATATCTAAATATATCTAAATGTTATAGATTATATAACATGTGTGTAACATATAATATATCTAATATCGATCGATCATATACATGTGTAATAGATAAATAAAATGATAAATTACATGTAAATACATAATGTTATCCATAGCAGTGCAGGGATGAAGTAGGTTGATGTCTTAACATATCCAGGCTATATTAAACTAGTATGCTGATATAGATAATGCGGTAAGTTTAATGTTGAGATAATGCAGCAAATGTAATTTAATGTCGAGCTAATGTTATGGATAATGTGAAAATGACGTCAATGCAAGCAAAATTTAGGGAATATAAACAAAAGGTAGTCAACGGAATGGTTAATGCTGTAGGCATGATGTGCAATTCCTGCAGCATAAATGTGCAGTAGAATGAAAAAAATGAGACTGTTTCCAAATAATATTCATTACATATTTTCTATGTACACTGTAAAAAATGATTAATGTTTCTTATTTTATGAAAATATACTATAACCACGACCGAAAATATAATATAATCTTCTGAGTTATCCGAAATTCCGAATAGCGTGTTCCATTGTCTTTTGAATCAGCAAAAATCAATACATTTCCAATATTTAAAGAATTATTTATAAAAACAAAGTATTTTTCGTTGCCCGTATTTTTCAGAAACGTTCCCGAAGGGTTTTTATCGAGGCTAACGATAAAGACAGGCTACCGCGGTGCATTCCGCTTATCTTTTTTTACAGACCGCTAGAGTGACGTGTTGCTCTTTTCGTACTCCTGCATTGGTGGATTCGAGCATCACGTGACTCCGGCGGTCTGTAGAAAAAGATACGCGTAAAGCACCGCGGTAGCCTTTCTTTTTCGTTAGCATCCGTTTTTATAGTGTATTAATTAGTGTCCTCAGCCTGGAATACCTGTTTTTTGGATGTCATCAATTCTCAAGTAAACGTTTTCAGCCGCATAAGTTAATTTGTACATGAAAGAGTAAAGAAATAATCTTAATTTTAATGTTATTGTTATTGCTGCTAATTTTGCATGTTTGTCTGTTAAACATATTTTTTGAGCATGAGAATGTTTACTTAAGAATTGATAGCATTCGAAAAACAGGTATTTCAGGCTGAGGACACTAATTAATAGACTATGAAAACCCTTCGGAAACGTTTCTGAAAAATACGGGCAGCGAAAAATACTTTGTTTTTATAAATAATTCTTTAAATTTTGGAAATGTATTGGTTTCTGGGGATTCAAAAGACAATGGAATACGGTATTCGGAATTTCGGATAACTCAGAAGATTATATTATATTTTCGTTCGTAGTTATAGTATATTTTCATAAAATAAGAAACATTGGTCATTTTTTACAGTGTACGAACTGGATATCTGGGTATTCTACGTCAACCATATTCTTCGAATCAAATGCCGTCAATCTTCCATTCAGATTTCATGGTGTATAATAAATTCATAATACAACAGAATTCCGCTTGTTCAAACTGATCGGTAGTGGGACTATTTCAAAATAATAATAATTCGAATTATCAGAAGTCCTGTTAAAACTGCAATAAGGCAGCAAGAAAGCAAAAGGGATAAATCAGAGAATATTTAAATATCTAAAACGAGCTAAAGAGTCAATTTCAGAAACATTGTGAAGGATTGAATTTCTTTTTACTTTCTTTTACTCATAAAAAAATAAATCATGGCGTTCCCCAAAACTCCTAAATTCTCCCTCCCTAAGAGGTTAGCAGTATATAACATTTTTATCACAATCTCATAAACATCAATTCTTATACCCTGAATCTTTGATCTGACATTACAGAAAACGTAAATCTTTGAGTACTTCAGAATTTTGACGTTGTACCCAACATTTATGAGAAGAAACTACTTTTTAATGCTGAATGTAAGACAGCTGGAATTTTAAAAGTTTCTGTATTAACTGTGATCGCAAGAATCTTTTCTGATGTAGCAGGAACATATATAGAAATTTATATTACATGACCTCGCAGTTACCCACGATTTCCGGAACCTCCCCTTTACTTTTTGGACCAATTGGAAGAAAATCCTTATATCTAAATAATATTATAGATGGCAGCACGAAAAGTAACAGGTAAAAATGTAGTAATTCAATTTATTAGCGCAAGCATACAAGAACTGTATTTTGTAATGAGCGATTCGGTTCAGAACGGCTTTGTTTTTGTTTTGAAATATTTGTGAACGTCAGAATAAAAGTGTCCTGTCTATTTAAGCTTAGCAGTAATCAATTTGGCTCTTATTACATTCTAATTTATTCAACAAAGATATAATATAGGACAGTCAAAATTTTAAAACTCTCTATCTAGTAATAGTTTAAGAATTTTTTCTGCTGTAGCAGAAACATTTACGGGAATTTATATTCCGCTATTACTCACGACTTCGTTGTTAACCACCATTTCAAAAGTTTCCCCCTTATCTGTATCATTCTCGTAATGAGTGATTTGGCCCAGAACTGTTTTGTTTTTGTTTCGAAATGTGAGGTTTGAAATATTAAACGACAGGGGAAGGACCAATCACAACTCCGTGAAAACAGTAAACTGATGTTTACTGAAACGTTTCTGAAATAAAAATACCCCTCTGCTGCCCATAAATTTCGAAAAAGACATTTCTGCTTTATCGGAAATCTATTAATTTCTGAGGATTAACATTGTTCCTTCTATTAAACGGTTTGAATATTATCAAAAATATTCGAGAATCTTGCTTAATTGCTAGATTACACTGCACTGAAAAAAAAAATGACACTTTCAAATCTGAGTAAATCAATATTTTCATTTTGTTATGAGACTTTTCGTTTCAAATAGGACGACCCCAATGCTTTCAATTCTGAAATACCAGAAATACTCAGAATATTGAAACATGGACATACTCAAAACTGTTCACATGGAGGTCAGTTCATACTTATTTTTGAAACATGGACATACTCAAAAATTATTAGAATCAGGTCAAACTCATTTTTGAAGCATGGAAATACTCAAATATGAGAACATGATGTTTTATTGTTGAGTGTGTGCATGTTTTCAGAAATGAGTATATACATGTTTCAAACTTGAATCATTTTGATTCGGAGCCATTCGGACTATGCGATACACTTAGATTTGAGTATTTTTTGCTCAGTTTTGGAAATGTCGTTTTTAGAGTGTGAATTGCTCCTATACACTCCTTTCTACATGAAGAAACTTTTGTGTGATTTTTTTTCAGTGTTAAAGTTTGTAAAGTAGTTGAATAAATTTCAAATTACAAAGATTGATTTACTCTCATTTAATGTTCAATCTCCTAACTTCTTCATGGTAAATAATCAATAGCCTCTCATAAAACTCTCTCGCACGCCATGTTTCCCTTAACTCCCTGGTTGTTCCTTCCTCTCCAAATTCGTAGTAAATTTCCTGTGCCTCCGGCAAAAGTAATTTTGAAAAGAAAAATTTGTAGCAAACTCGGTTTAATATTGTGCGCACACTCTCAACTATCTTTGTTTGTCTAGTCTTTATAAAAATTCTGTATCCGTTATCTTAGAGAAATATTGACATCATCATAATATTCATTGCATCCTGTATGGAAATGATTCTTTTCTCGAAGAGAGATTGTTCAAGGTTATGTTTTAAAATATAAATCAATTTTCTGGGGAAACAATAAATAAAAATAAATAATTGTTGGAATATGTATATTTATTTTGCTAACCAAACAACAAAAGATGCCGGATAAACACCAAACAATTATCCGTGTTGTCGACATTTTAACTGCTCATTGACAAAATTACCATAATCTAGTTAGACTACCTTCTTTAAACTACTCCCAAGATGATATCGGAAGAAAATTGCATCAACCGAGAGAGATTTGAGTAATTGAAATGTGCTCCAAAGGTAAAATCGGGCCAACATCATATGACAATGCATATCAGACTATCTCCTTCCCCATTCACTTATTTAATCAGCCCAAATTTTGATGATGTTTTTTTTTTCTTTTTGAAATTTTGCACTTTTTTTCACACATTTGTTACATATTTTAGATAACTTTTCGAATTTTCCAGAATGTTTTAAAATTTGGGTTAAAGCGTCATTTTTCTTTCATCTGATTCTTTTATTAGTATTTTCTTTTCAAATTGAATTTCTTTTTAAATTATTACCCTAGGTTATATTCTAACTAGAAATCTAAAATATTTTTATTTATATCCGAACAAAGCAGCTTTCGAAGAATAAATAGCTTTTTAATTTTTTTTTTTAATGAAAATATCCTATTTTGTGACATTGCGCTCTATTGTCTCCTATCCAAAGTTGAAACTGATTCCTAAATATTAGTTAGACTACCTCTTTTCAACTACTTCAAGAATGATATCGGAAGAAAACTGCATCAACCGTGAGATTTGAGTATTTGATATGTGCTCCAAAAATAATATCGGGCCAACATCATATGGCAATGACTACTTCTTTTCGACTACTTCAAGGATGATATTGGAAGAAAACTGCACCAACCGAGAGATTTGAGTAATTGATACGTACTCCAAAGGTAATATCGGGACAACATCACAGGGATATACATATCTCTTTTCAACTATTTCAAGGATGATATAGGAACAAAACTGCATCAACCGAGAGATTTGAGTAGTTTATATGTGCTCCAAAGGTAATGTCGCGCCAACATCATATGGCGAAGCATATCCGACTATCCCCTCCTCTCTCTCATTCTCCTAATCAACCTGCTAGTTTGCAACATAATTAAGAAATACTTTCATTGACCCTTTTTAAAAGAATCTAAAAGACAGAGAACTGGATAGACATGTTTTACAGGTACACAACACATGAGGCCTGTGGGTATCGTAGTGAATCTATATATATATATATATATATGTGTGTGTGTGTGTGTGTGTGTGTGTGTGTGAGAGAGAGAGAGAGAGTGTATACACTGATGTCCAAAAATTAAGGGGCAGTGACCGGACGCTTTCGCTTTTTACACGGTTTGTCGAATACCTACTGAAATTCTTGTCAAATTATCCTTGAATTTCGCGGATGTAAAGAACATGTTTGATTTCAAGAACAGTTGAAAATGTATACTGCAATTAAAAAATTAAATATTGAATATTTCATAAGATATGAGCATTTGTTTGAAATATTTGTTAACTGCACATGCGCGAACTATACGAAAGATTTTTTTTTCATAATTTGGTAGTCCATTCTATGGAGCAACTCATATAAAAAGACCAGTCATATATCGTGAAAAACTAAAAAGATACAGACAATACAGTGAACTAATTGATGAATTAGGGAGGAAATCCCTTAAAATACAATGGAATTTTTTTTCCCAATTTGTCAATTAGATCACTGTATTGCCTGTATCTTTTTGAGTTTTCACGATATTTGACTGGTCTTTTTATATGCGTTGCACTATAGAATTGATTACCAAATCATGACAAAAAAAATATTTCGTATAGTTCGCGCATGCGCAGTTAACAAATATTGCCTACAAATGCTCATATCTTATCCAATATTCAATATTTATTTTTTTTAACTGCAGTATATTGTTTCTACTATTCGTGAAGTCAAACATCATTGACCATTTTTAAAAGGCTCTAAAAGGCCAGGGAAGTGGATAGAAATATTTTTAGAGCTGTTTATTTAATACTGCTACTAGCCGTTAAACATTCATGTGTAAACTTTCACAGCAGGCTACCTTACAGCAAATCTTAGCTATTTTCTGTTAAAAAAGAAATAATTAAAATTTTAACCCTTTATGCCCAAATTTATGAATCCAGAAATAACTCCACCTAAATAATTATCGTCTTTAATGTTTAAAGATATATTTGAAAATGTGAATAATAATAATAATATGCAGATCTTGACAAATGCGGCCGCCAGGTCGCATGTTTTTTTTCTTTTTTTTATCTGGCGCCTAAATTATTTAATCTGGGGATTTTTTTTTCGTTTGTTTGGTTGAGACTAACTACCATTCTTCTTCTTATTATTATTATTTACAAAAATTGAACTAAGTATTAATCGCAAGCGTCACTTTTCAAGCGTAACTGTCCCATATTGTTGGTTAATCTATGATTTAGGTAAAATATATTCAGGTCATGGTTCAGCGAACAGGGTGCGACAAATGCGAATCATTGAATCTCTCAAACGACTAAAATTCTGTAATAACACATATTCTTTACTATTTTATTTACATTCAAAATAAATCTATATTTATTTTTACATTATTTTTTATGCAACTGATAAAATATAAAGGACTAGGCTCGATAAGACTATAAATGGGGCCATATAAGTGAAGGTCAAGTGAATAGTGAACATAATCATATAAACACTTCAAACAGCAGAACACTTTAGTCAATAGAGCACTTTCATTCTAAGTCAATGGTGAACATAGTCATATAAACACTTCAATCAACAGAACACTTATTCTATGTCAATGGGGAACATAGTCATATATAACTTCAATCAACAGAACACTTATTCTATGTCAATGGGAACATAGTCATATATAACTTCAATCAACAGAACACTTTTATTCTAAATAAATGGTGAACATAGTCATATATCACTTCAATAACTAGAACAAGAACATTTTCATTCTATGTCAATAGTGATCATAATCATATAAACACTTTTGTCAATAGAGCACTTTCATTCTAAGTCAATGGTGAACATAGTCATATAAACACTTCAATCAACAGAGCACTTTCTTTCTATGTCAATGGTGAGCATAGTCATATAACACTTCAATCAATAGGACACTTTCATTCTAAGTCAATGGTGAACATAGTCATGTATCACTTCAATAACTAGAACAAGAACACTTTCATTCTAAGTCAACAGTGTTCATAATCATATAAACACTTCAGTCAATAGAGCACTTTCATTTTAAATCAATGGTGAACAAAGTCATATAAACATTTCAATCAACATAACACTTTCATTCTAAGTCAATGGTGAGAATAATTATATAACACTTCAATCAATTGAGCACTTTCATTCTAAGTGAATGGTGATAATAATTATATAACACTTCAATCAATTGAGCACTTTCATTCTAAGTGAATGGTGAGTATAGTCATATAAACACATCAATCCATAGAACGCTTCATAGACCGGGAGGCGGCAGCACAGACAATCACCTCATCGAATTCATGGCTGAAATTCCAGAATTAGTTAAAACTTTATTCGCATATTAAAATGCAATCGGTCTGCCAAGTAATATCCTGGTGGAAAACATCCGAAAACCCGATTTTAGCGGTTAGCTCATAGGTTTACCATTGTGTGTTCCTGCTGCCAGTCCTCCATGTTTTCATACCTTTGGGTGCAGGAAAACACAATGGTAAACCTACGAGTCAACCGCTAAAATTTAGTTTTAAGGTGTTTTCCACCAAGATATGACTTGGCAGATCAATTGCGTTTTAATATGCGAATCAAGTTTTAAGTAATTCTGGAATTTCAGCCGTGAACTCGATGAGGTGATTGTCTGTGCTGCCGCCTCCCGGTCTATCAGTCAATAGCACACTTTCATTCTAAGTCAATGCTGACTATATTTTCTTCTAAAGCTTTTATATATTATGTATTTTTATCATATCTATTCAATGTTACATAATTTTTAGGTTCTCTGCAATTGTTAAATACATATTTATTTGGTATTAAAACTTGGCTATTTTTTCCATTTTTAAAATCATTTTATCTATTTATTTCACATAGAGCAAATGAAGTTAGACCGACTGTGCATTTTGATTTTGATATATGTTTATGTTAAAGGTTTCTAAAGCATTAAAATAAAACCGCTCCCGGAATTCGATCACAGTTCTAAAGAACGTTTTCATTTACAATATAAATAAAATTTCTAATATTATATTTTGATATATTTATTTTATATATTTTTATATATTTATGTAAAATGAAGTACAATAATAAATTTGAATTCATATACATTATTTACCTAGCGTTTTTGAAATAATTCGTCATTGCGTATTCTTAGTTAATAATTTTTTATGATTACTTTAAAATTTGCATGAATGTTCTAATAGCCACTTTTATCGACCCTTTAAAATTCTCATTTAAAATATGCATCGTATCTCGTGCCTTCAAATGCGCTTATAAAATCCCGAGATACTTTCTTTAAAAAATAAAATAAAATAAATAAATATTTTGAAAAAAGATCTTACATTTAATGCCTTTTAATAAGATGAATTTATTCTGAGGTTTCTTTTCCCTGTTTGTCACATTCTTTTCATGTTTCTCCGGCGCTTAACGCGTTGAAACTTGTAAACAACTTAAATGTGACAAGAATATAGTGCTTCCACTTTATTTTTTTTTCTTGAGATCGTTACTAATCTATGTTTATTCATGAAGTTGTGAAAATAAAGAAACTGAATAACTCTTTGCTAATACATAAAATATGCCGTTTTCAAAAAATGAATTTTAAAAATGTGTTACAACATTCTGAGAGAAAAGGAATGAATATTTCTAATGGGAAGTTTACATTTTCTGTGATTTTATTCCGGATTTTGTTTTTTTGAAAATCGTTTTCCTTTAAGGAGTTACCTGATTATTTTTTTTCGGCCAGAAAAATACACAGTCTTTTTACAAAGTTGTTTTGTCCTCTATAATAACGTGCTAGAAATATTTAACTTTTTACATTAAAATAAAAACATTTTTTGAACTTTCAAAAACTATGTTTTTATTAATAAATTACACTTTTATTGATAAACCCGCTGTTTTTTTCTCGATATTTTGAAGTTTATTGGTGTTCCAAGGCATGCAAAAATTCTCAGATTGATTTCATGTGAATCCAATAAAACCAAAATTACAGTCTGACAAAAAAAAAAAAAAAAAAAAAAAAAAAAAAAAGAACACCGCATACGTTTTAATCACTAAATAGCATATACGTCTTTAGCAAATATTCCCCAGAGGTTCTCTATTGGATACAGGTCAGGACTTATGGCTGGCCAGTCCATAACAGTTACTTGGTTTAATCTAAACCACTGCATTGTAGAATTGGACACGTAAATGGAGCAATTGTCTTGCTGGTTATATTCATGTATCCCCACCTAGCAACTTTCGAAATGGAAGAAACTGTACTTCAAGCATTTTCTGGTAATCTTCGAAAAATTGGCAACCTTTCAGAAAAGCAATATCGGCTGTTCCATTATAAGAAAATGTTCCGCACACCATGAGTGTGAAATTTGGAATTAGATTTAATAACATTTATACATTTTATAATAGATTTTAATAACTTATTAAGAACTAGTGGAATATTTTTGCACACACTAAGATTTCAATATGAGAAACACAATACACAAGATCAAGAAGCATTTCTGGATATTTAATCTTCGTCAGTTTTTAATAGTCTTATTTCTTTCCCTTCATACCACAAATGTATAGTCTGAGTTTAAAATTTAATGTATATTTCATAATATATATTCATTTACCGTGTATGAGGCCTGTAGAGCCATAAGAAATTTACTGTTTATCCATTTCCTTTTCTGATGTGGATTTGGCAATTTATACATATTATAAGGTTTGTAGTAGTACCTCGTTCAGTTACTTCAAATATTTATTAGGTAAAATGTGTTCAAGACAGTAAGTTTTAAATAAACCCTTAAGCAGTTTCACGTGTGATGAATAAAACTCAAATCTGGTTCAATATATAGTCGAAAACAAATAATTTGAAAAATTGTAAAATACAATATAAACCAGAATATTTGCAGAACTTTTAAAATAAAATAAAATTTTTAGTGTCTAAATTTATTTTTAATTTTGTACTCATTACTTTTATTGCTAGAAGACAAAATTATTTTTCCAAAATAAGACAAGAAGTATATTGACAGGGAATGAGATAGCACCGAGTTTGGAATTGCCCCCCCCTCCCCCTTGTGGGTCGAACGCACCACATCAGGAACCACTGCATTAGACAATTTTTTAATTTAAGTTCATGATTTGTAACATACTATTCTACTTTTTAGACCTCAAGAGGGAGGCCACCATTTGCCATATGCTAAAACATCCGCACATTGTAGAACTCCTGGAGACGTATAGTTCCGACGGAATGTTATATATGGTCTTTGAATAGTAAGTCCATTTTTGATTCTGAGTCTATATTTTCAGATTGTTACTTCTTTATATTCACTATTATTGATTATGTTATTAAATCTTATTTTAGTTTACTCATCATCAGAGATTAATGTTGAATTTGGAAAGCAATAGTAGCCTAGATGCGTCATTTCATATTTCTATTATCCTAAAAAAACATTACATCCTCTTAAAAAAATCATTTTTATTGTCAATGAAATACATACATTAAATATGTTTTGAATAATAACTGTTATTAATTTTCTGTAAAAACACACATAGATATAGTCTTTTGTCTCAATAGGTAAAACACATACCCAATTTCTTGTACAGATTCTTTTAACAATTCTCATTTTGACTTCCTCTATTTTTCCTTTCACGCTTCCTGTGTTTCTACTGTTCTGAAAAAAAAACGTATGGTTCATACTAAGTATATACAGACTTTAACCAAACTATGCTGAATGAGAATTGTTAAAATCATCTGTACAAGAAATTGGGTATGTGCTACCTGGGATAGCTTCTGAGACGTCAGACTATATCTATATGTGTTTCTAAAGAAAATTACTAAAGATGTTGTTAATGATAACTGTTAATGTATGTATTTTATTGATAATATAAATAATTTTTTTAAGGATAATAGAAATATGAAATGACACATCTATGCTACTATTGCTCTCCAAAATCAATACTATTGTCTGATGATTGGTAAACTAAAGTAAGATTTAAATGTAATACGGGCATTATACAGACAGAATGTTCTATTTTTTGACTGTCTAAAGAAGATTCTGTTAGTGTTGTTGTTGTTGTTGTTACTAATGCACCATGGTCAACCGAAATGGGAGGCCGGTCCCGAAAGCACAGGGCGAAGGATGCAGCTTTTATTTGGCGAAGCACCACAGGGGCGGAAGTCTGTGTTTGACTTCAAGGATTTCACTACAATTTTAATCCGAAAAAAATGGAAGCAGGGGAATGTTTCGCAACGTAGCGGCGGTGTTCAAAATATTTTAGCGGACCTGATTGCAGTATTCGTACAGATATATGCAATCCTTCCATAAGGTTGTGTTCAAACCAGGTATTAAAATTCTGCCACAAGAAGTCATAAATTATTTTTCTGGGTTTTCTTTTCCAAAGTCTCTGTGGTCAAAAAAAGGGGAGGTAATAAACAAGTCAGGAAGTATACTCCGTAATACTTCCCTTTCGTACCAGAGCGACAGAAGACTCATCACATCAAAGAAGCCGACATATGAATCGCCATCGCAGAATTCTGTCTTACCACACCTCAAATCAAATTCTGTGACGAGAGTTATAAATTATTCCTCAGCGGTTTCTTTTCCAAAGGGTCTGTGTTTAGTTGTGAACTTTTTTATTGCTCTTCAAAGGTTTAGAAGCAAAGCGCACAAAATCAACAGAAGAAATTCTCGCCAGAGGAAGTGATAAACATGTCAAGGACCTTTCTTCGCTATTCCTCGCATTCTCTTCCAGTGCGAAAAAGATTCCCCACATAAAAACCTCAACAAAAAGAACCATCTCCCGTCGTGTAGATGCGAGACGAGCGTAAAGCTGCGTATGGACAAAATGCTGCGACAAGAGCCATAGATCATTTCACTGGTTTTTTTTCCTAGGGCTTTGGGGCCAGTTGTGATCCTTTTTACTGCTCTTTAAAGGTTTCGAAGCAAAGTGAACAAAATAAACAAAAGAAATTCTCTCCAGAGGAGGTGATGAACATGTCAGGGATCCTCCTCCACTTAATCATATTTTATTTTCGTGCGACAAAAGAATGACCACATCAAATAAGCCGAAGAAGGTTTTTCACTCCGTCGTGTGGGTTTATTTCAACCTTAAAGGAACAGCTTTCTCTAAGATATCCGTGAAAAGGAAAGAGGATTGTAGAAGTGTCAGTTATACTTACTAGTCAAACATAAAATAGAATAAAGAAATGTCTTTAGTGATATACTGATACTTGCTTCTGTTTCAATTTCAATAACGTGTTTAAATACGAGAGAAAATCATTAAGTAAGCCACAAAAGATAATTAAATAACAACTTGCAATGATATTCACTTCAAAACTATCTTTATTTCTCAACATATTCTCCACCGACATTTATGCACTTATATCACCACTTTATCAGTGCCCCAACACCAGCTGCATAAGATTCTTTGGGTTTCTGTCTCAGCCACATTAGGACTTCAAGTTGAACCTTTTCATCATCTGTGAACGTCATCTTGCCTCCAAGACATTTTTTTAGCGGATTACACAGATGAAAATCGCTTGGGGCTAAGTCGAAGCTGTGTGATGGAGGTTGAAGAAGTTGCAATATGATGTTCACAGATGATGAAAAGGTTCAACTTGAAGTCCCAATGTGGCTGAGACAGCAACCCAAAGAATTGTATGCAGCTGGTGTTGGGGCACTGATAACGCGGTGATATAAGTGCATAAATATTGGTGGAGAATATGTTGAGAAATAAAAATAGTTTTGAAGTGAATATCATTGTAAGTTATTATTTAATTATCTTTCGTGACTTACTTAATGAATTTCCCTCGTACAATAAATAATTGTAATGTTTTCAGTGATATTAAGATATTAAGATTTTCAGTGCTTATACTTTCTCCTGTTTCAATTTTAATAACTTGTTTAAATATTTCAAAATAAATCTATAAAAACAACAACAACAAAAAATCAAAATTCGTGCACGTTTAATTTATATACTGATACATAATTAGTAAAAATATTTTTAAAAATGTAATTTTTGATATGGATTCTACATGAAAATTACTTTGCTATTGGGATGAACAGCAACCAAACAGAAAATGCCGATTCCTGTTCTTCGATAACAATTTTTGTTTTCTAAAAATCTCAAACAATGCCAACTGGCGCTCAATAAGTAAATAAAAAAATAGCCAATGTTAATAACATGAGTTTTTCGAAGAATTGCTAGCAAGTCGTTTATTACCTCCTTCGCAAGAAGCGTCACGTATATGTGACGCATGACGTGTTCAGAATCCATGATTATTGTTACACGTATTTTTTAATTAAAAAAATTGACTTATATAATTAAATTGCTGAACAGTGCTTAACAGTGGAGCAGCATTAAGGGGATTCATAGCTGCATCCAACTTCGCACGCAGTCTATAGATTAATTGTCTTGATGTTAATTGAGCCATCGGGTAAAAATAGTATAGCTGTAGTTTTAAGACTACATATAGAAGTTAAAATAATATTTACGGATATTAAAATAATTAAAGTAGAATGTAGTAAAAACTAAAACAAATTATAAAAGTTAAGTTTAAGGAAAAATAAAGAATCTGCTTGGATATGTCAATATTATATTAGATAAATTACGTTAGAGTTTTAAAAAAAAGTATAGCTGTAGTTATGTATATTTAATTGAAGCATTTCTGTGATTTAATTAGACAAAAATTTCTAATTTTAAAAGTTGGTGATAAAATATAAAATTTCTGTAAAACACGCTCGCTGCGAAGGGGTGTTTAGAAACAGTCACTTGACGTCGCGTTGATTTATTATTTCACAATTACTTGTTTTGTATTAGCATTTTGTAAGCTGTAAATCGTTAGAAAACTATCTATCAAATCATTCTCCCGTTACAGACTTGTAAACAAACAATGCATTGTAGAAATTTTTCCTATTTTAAAAAAGCTGATTCAGTTTAATGCCATTAACAGCTCTTTAAAGCCAGCGCATTCACGTTGTAATCAGCAAATTGCTAAAAATACCTTTCTGGGAATTATTGTTTACTGTTAATTAAAAAAATATTTTTTTTTTCTTTTTCAGCATGGAAGGCCAAGATTTATGTTATGAAATTGTAAAAAGAGCACACGCAGGCTTTGTATACAGTGAAGCGGTAGCCAGGCAAGTACTCTTCATAAATCAATCATCTCAATTCAATAAATTAATTATATTACACACTAACAAAATTTGCTGGTGTTTGCTCGTATGTACATGCTTGGTGTAATTTATTACAAATAATGCTTTTGTTTTAATTTTGTTTTAAAAATTTTTAACACAATCCTTATATATTTGAAACGAACGATTGCACGGTAACTAACATGAAGACAGATTTTATTAAAGTAGCTTAAAACTACTAAGCTTGGTTTTTGAGTTAGATACTTAATGTTTCAGTCAATTCCTAACTTTTTATGTTATTGAAGGTTGTTCATAACAATTATGCATTGTAGTGAGAAATTTAAGTCCAGGAGAAATGTTTTACATGATTTGGTTTGTCGGCAGAGTTTTAAATCTGTACGAAACGTACTCATTGTACCTCAAAACAACGTAGTCATTGAAGACTATATGCGAAAGGAGCTCTTTTGACTGAAAAGGTACCTAAAAATACTTAGTACCATCAAGATAAAGTCAGTTGCGAGTAAAATAGAACTGTAGACTATTACTAAATACACACTCAAAAACCGACATTTTCAAAACTGAGCAAAAAATACTCAAATCTTAGTATGTCACATAGTCAAAATGGCTCCGAATCAAAATGACTCAAGTTTGAAACATATATATATATATACTCATTTCTGAAAACATGCACATACTCAAGAATAAAACATCATGTACTCATATTTAATAAATGTCCATGTTTCAAAAATGAGTATGAACTGACTTCTATGTGCTCATATTTGAGTATTTCCATGTTTCAAAAATGAGTTTGAACTGATTCTAATCATTTTCGAGTATGTCCATGTTTCAATATTCTGAATATTTCTGGTATTTCAAAATTGAAAGCATTGGTTCGTCCTATTTGAAACAAACAGTTTCAATAACAAAATGAAATCATCGATTTACTCAGATTTGAAAGTGTCATTTTTCTCAGTGCAGTCACACTTTGTTAAGTCACTTGGATAAAACGTCACTTCGCATATTATGTCATGTTTCAATAATCCCGGTCATTCTCATACGAATTTTCATATATTATACTCCGCTTATTGCATCACTATTTTTTCTTCCACTCGGCTTAAGAAGTCACTATTAAGAGTGTGATAGGCGAACTCGGTCCTATTTCTTTGTCGAGGTTGTATCCAAAAAATACTTAGTTTTTGTTGTGTATGACTGTAAGCTTAAGTTTAACAACATTCCAGATGACAGGATGTTTCCTTACAAAGATTCTCTGCCATATCAACACAGGTTAAAGCAAGGTTTAAGCTGTGATATGTATACTATATGTCACTGTAAAAAAATTTATTAAACTGTTACAAAAGATGTAAGTAACTTAACATATTAGAATAGTAAACATAATTACTAAATATTGTGTAAAACAACTCCATAAACAACGATGTTTCACCGGTGGCTGTCGTATGCAAAGTGACAATGGCTTTTCGCCGAGTTCTCCGTCTGTTTCGGTACTTGGAGAAAGCCGCAAAACTCTCGCCAAACTGAAGAATACTCTTTTGTTCCGCTGAAAGAAATGGATTACGTTTCAGCTTCGACCGTAAATAAAGACAAATTAGCGTCGCCACAAACGCAATAATAACGGAAATTGTAGCTAATGTTTAGGAAACAAAGAACGGGTATATAATATGCTATATTCCTTACTTAGAGAAAAAAATGATTTTAGAAAACTTTTTTGAAACAAAAATAGATGTTTTCTGTTCTAAGCCAATAACAAATAGATTCGTATTGAATTGTACAATTAAATACTACGTAGCAAACTTACTTACTATACTTTCCATAATTTGTCATTAATTTTACGAATTCTAATTCTCATTCCTATCCTATTAATTTATATAATTTATAATGTAATTTAGGTATAGGTGTACTTATTATATAAACATTTAGAATTTCATTTTACATTTAATATAAAGTCCGCTTAAGAAGTCATTCCGCTTAGTAAGTCCTTTTTAAGTGAACCCGAGAGTGCAGTACTAACGAGGTTTGGCTGTACATTAATGTTTAAATCACCAGGCAACAAGTAGGAAAATTGCGCAGTTCATCCCCAGTAAAAAGTCCTTTTTAAGTGAACCCAAGAGTGACGTACTAACGAGGTTTGACTGTACATTAATGTTTAAATTACTAGGCAACAAGTAAGAAAATTGCGTAGTTCATCCTCAGTAAAAAAGTCTTTTTTAAGTGAACCCAAGAGTGACGTACTAACGAGGTTTGACTGTACATTAATGTTTAAATTACTAAGCAACAAGTAAGAAAATTGCGCAGTTCATCCTCAGAAAAAAGTTCTTTTTAAGTGAACCCAAGAGTGACGTACTAACGAGGTTTGAGTATACATTAATGTTTAAATTACTAGGCAACAAGTAAGAAAATTGCGCAGTTCATCGTCAGTAAAAAGTTCTTTTTAAGTGAACCCAAGAGTGACGTACTAACGAGGTTCGGCTGTACATTAATGTTTAAATTACTAGGCAACAAGTAGGAAAATTGCGCAGTTAATCCCCAGTAAAAAGTTCTTTTTAAGTGAACCCAAGAGTGGCGTACTAACGAGGTTTGACTGTACATTAATGTTTAAATTACTAGGCAACAAGTAAGAAAATTGCGTAGTTCATCCTCAGTAAAAAAGTCTTTTTTAAGTGAACCCAAGAGTGATGTACTAACGAGGTTTGACTGTACATTAATGTTTAAATTACTAGGCAAAAAGTAAGGAAATTACGCAGTTCATCGTCAGTAAAAAGTTCTTTTTAAGTGAACCCAAAAGTGACGTACTAACGAGGTTTGACTGTACATTAATGTTTAAATTACTAGGCAACAAGTAAGAAAATTGCGCAGTTCATGCTCAGAAAAAAGTTATTTTTAAGTGAACCCAAGAGTGACGTACTAACGAGGTTTGACTGTACATTAATGTTTAAATTACTAGGCAACAAGTAAGAAAATTGCGTAGTTCATCCCCAGTAAAAAATCATTGGCCAGATTTTAAAGCATCATAAGTCTTTTTCTTTTGCCATGATCTCAAATGCTAAGTCGTTGTTGAAGAAAGACGTCCGGAGTCTTCCGAAAGCACCTCACTTGCATTAGAGTCCTGCATCGCGTCGGGTAGCTTGATGTTACCTGAATCCGGCCCAACAAGTGAGTCGGGTCGGGTTGACTAGGATGGTTTCGTGTTCGGTTTGATTTCTGGTTGAAGTTTGATTCTTGCGGGTCGGATTCGTGTTGACCCGATTTTTGAAAAGAAAGTCCTGAATATTTTTAGATGAAAAAACTATGTACATTATAAACTAAAAAACTATGAACATTAATAAGTGTATATATTTTTTTCTTTTTTCTACATAAAAATAAAAATGATATTAGTGATGTAATTGTTTATTATTTTATTATAATTGTATTAAAATATGGATTAATTTTCTTCAATTTCGAGTTCTGGTTTGTTTAGGGTTTAAGTATTTCTGATTCGCTTTGAAGTGTGTCGGGTGTCGCGTTGACATTTTTTTTTTTTTAACCATTGGGAAAATGGTTGTTGTTTTCGATCGAGAATGGACCTCTTGGCGTCGTCACTTTATTTTTTTAAGCATTTTTAACGAAATTCTCTAATTTTAGAAGATTTTTTTTTAAGCGTTTTAAACGAAATTCTGTAACCTTAGAAGAATTTTTCTATGAATAGACAATAGAAATTCATAAAATCGTTACAAAAATGTTAAAGTTACAAAAAGGATCGATGCACACTATCAGATATGAAAAAAAGCCGAATTCAAAAATTGGTGTCGGATGAGAAATCGTCTTATAAAGCAAAAAACGTGGTCTTCAACTTTAATTTCCTCAAAATACCTTTAGCTCAGACATCATCTAAACAAGAGTTAAAGCAAT
The DNA here is from genome assembly GCA_963931845.1 of Maratus michaelseni. Taxonomy (NCBI): domain Eukaryota; kingdom Metazoa; phylum Arthropoda; class Arachnida; order Araneae; family Salticidae; genus Maratus; species Maratus michaelseni. The sequence goes on along the minus strand of OZ007590.1, from coordinate 365,710,739 downwards.
ACTTAGATTTTGTTTAGGGGATGGTCTACAAATAGAAATTGTACCAAACTTTAAAAATTTCAATGCTAACACCTAAAGTTGGCATCATATTTGGATATTTCGGTTTTTTATTTTATTTTATTTTTTGGCAGATTTGGGTCGGGTTTTGGGTTAATTTGAAATAGAATTTTCGTGTTCACTCAGGACTGTAACATGCATTCAATTGCATTTAGGTACTGAGATTGATCTGTATGACAAATTGACAGATTGAACTAAATTAGACTGAATATGTTTAAAATTTAGTAACGAGTAAACACTGAAGTTATTCGTGCAGTAAATTAATACGTGAAGACCGGAATTTCTTTGCTGCGATTTCTTTCTTTTATTCCAAGTTTCACCGATAGAAGGCACTGCACTGTCTCTTTCCTACGTTTGCTTGTTTTAGTTCGAATTTCTGTGGAGAAACAAATATAGAATTTTGATAAATATTTAACCCTCTTTACGACGAGCGTCCCTCTTACAATTTTTAATTTTGTGCACCACTATTTCCAAATATAAATTTTGGTTTAATTTAATCGCACAAATTATGCAATCAATTAAGACGAAAATTACTATTCGAAAGTAGTGATAGAAAAATTAAGGAGTGTACGTTCCTCTTAAGTCACGAATACACGACGCTCGTCGTGATGGTGTTAATGGAAATTTAAATTATCATTTTTAAACGTAAATGCATAAAATTGGCCGGCCTGGCTATTGAAGCGATTTGGAATTGAATAGCGTTTTCCATTTTTCGATAAATAAATTACTTATCCAATTATAAACAATTCTTGTCACGTGACGACACGTTTTCTCCTTTCTCCTGTTGTCGCGTCGGCAAATCGGTTCAAAACGCCGACTTTGACGATATTTTCTGAAATATTTTGCCAAAAAATGTAAAATGTCTTTCGACTACATAGTTTCTTAATAAGAGCCCCTGCCAATTTCATGCATTTCCGAAGAAAGATGAATTCAGAAATCTGTCAGAATGTAGTTCTTTTCGATTTGTAAACACACTTAACTCCTTGGGGACGAGCGACACGTATACGTGACGCATAAAATGCTCAGAATCCTCGATTATTCCCACCAGTTACTTTTTAGTGTAAACTTTGTCTTATGTAATCCTAGCATTTCGGCGATTCGATTAGGCGAAAATTTCTGTTTTGAAAAACCGGTGGTAAAAGATTAAAAATTCTGTAAAGGACGCTCGTCGCGAAGGGGTTAATGAAAAATTGAATACTAGCCAGAACTCAGTAATCTTTATTACCTCTTATGTTTCCATGTTATATTATTCAAAATGATAACGGAACTAATTATATATTTTCTGAATATAACTGAAATGCTTTATAAAATTTATTGTTATTACTATTATTATTACTGCTACTATTATTATTATTATTATTATTATTATTATTATTATTTATAGAGATTCTTTAACATTCTGTTCATCTAAACTTACTTTCATTGCAATTATGAATTCATTATAGTTATTTACAATTGAAAGGCTCGAGTTTAAAACATGGTAATAGACATTTTTTAATTTTTTTCAGATATTCATGTAAAACTGCTTAACCGAATCTTGAAAAACTTTTAGAAGTACAAGCTTTATTTTTTTACTCAGTAATATGCCACACTAACAAAAGATAAATTTTTAGATATAAATTTTAATAACGAATACTCTTTGAACATTATACCCAAAAAATCATATCTATGAGACAAAAAATATTGCACATAAGTTAACTGAAAATCCAGTCTTACCAAATCAGAAGTTTTAGAGGAAGCAATCACAATGGTTTTATTTGTAGTTTTCGTTAGAAAATTCGAATCTTAAATCTGTCGAAGATATTGTTATTAGTTACCTTGTTTTAGAGCCCGAGTATTTCTAATTTTAATCTGTATGTTTTGTTTTTCTGAAATGTTTTATATTTTCACATAAGTAAGTAATAATTTTTAAGGATGTTGTCCAGTCAGGTCTCCAGTTCCAATCTCCAATGTTAAATCTATGAGCTTAGGATGCATTCGTATTTTTATCTCACCAGAAAATTAATATTGTAAACATATTTCTTGTGTGTATGCTTAGTTGACAAAAATATTTCTATAATATATGCTTCATTTAAAAATTTTTGTGTTAAAATTTTAGATAAGCTGGCGATATGTGAGTAAGATTTCAACACTTCAAATAAAATTGAGTATATAATGTAGAAATATTTTGACAACTAAAAAAGAAAGAGAATTTTTTTAAGAAGTATAAACAGAAAGAAATAGGGTACTCTTATGTCGACCGGGAGCCAGTGATCGCCAAACTTTTGTAAATCTCGCCAACCCTTTTATCCTCGGCAAACTTTTTACATTAGTCAACCACACAAATAGCCAATATTTTAACATTGTAATATAATATCTTAAAAAAATTTATTTAAAAATAGCTAAAATATAATCATGAAAGAATACTTAAATACGAACATATCAATACAAATAATAAAATCTCACGTAATCGAGTCTTATTAATGATTAGACTTTGTCCATTACAAAAATGTTAAAATAAGATATAACTTAAATAATATACATTTTATTTCCTAATGAAAGCATCTATCTAATTTTATATACACAAAATTAGAAAATTACTTTATATTAGGTCCCAAAATCTTTTATTATCATTTAGAATTTGTAAAAATGTATCATTAGTGTTAGTTGTTCAAATCGTTGTTTAGTGGGTCGTCAGTTGTTTGCAATTCAAATGATGCCAATTGAAACAAGATTTGGCGAGTAATCACAGCTAACATAAAAGTAACAAAAATAATTTAATTTTCCGTATCAGATATTTGAAGAAAAAACGTATGCATTCCACGCCCATAGATTTAACATTAGCAAGGGGAATTTGGAATCTGACTGACCAACACCCTGACTATCGCAAATTTTATCGTGTTTTATTTTCTTGTTTATTACATTTTCAGCCACTATATGCGACAGATATTAGAAGCCGTCAGGTACTGCCATGAAAACGACATTATTCACAGAGATATCAAGCCACAATGTATTCTATTAGCAACGAAAGAAAATTCGGCGCCTTTAAAGTTAGGTGGATTTGGCTCCGCTGTCAAAGTGAAAAACGATAAAATGATCCATGGAGGTTTGTGTAAAATTTTTACATATGAGAAACACCTTTTATGTCTTTTTATCATCATTATTATTATTATTATTATTATTATTATTATTTTGTTAATACAGTGGAACCGTGATAACTCGACATTTTTAATTCATATGGTTGGTACAATGTTAGGTTTAGAGATGGTGCAAGCGACGGCTACACAAACTATTAACTCATCCAATTCATGGCTAAAATTCCAGGATTAGGTAGAACTCGATTAGTGTATTAACACTTAACGAACGGGTCAAGTAAATTTACGTTTTTCCATTGAGACATTCTATAGGATACGCAGAATTACGTGAAAACGTGTCTTTTGGACATATGCAACTCCGCCCACGGGCGGTACTTTTGCATTTCTTGTGTTACATTATTTATAAAAAAAATATGCTCAAAATTCGTATTTTTACAATTAGAGTTCTATGCATATAAATACTTCGATTAGATACAATACCATTATTATATACATCCATTTATAATATAAACACGAACAGAGAAAATCTTTTTCTTAAATAATCCAACATGCAAATGTAACGTCCAAAGGCGTGGCTTGCTGTTTAAAAGATGAAAATGTGTTCACAATGTGTTAAAAAATGCCCGGAAACCGGACAGAGAAAAAACAACCCGTCTGTTAAGTGTTAAAATGGAACTGACCTACCAAGTCATATCTTTTGATGGAAACCACCTGCAGATCTAATTTTAGTGGTTGATTGGTAGATCCCCATTGAGTTTTCGTATGTAATTTCAGCATCCTATAGCATATTAGCATGGAAATAGATAAAAGATTCCAGGAATTTCATTGGAAAACTCAATAGGAATCTACCAATCAACCACTAAAGTTAACTCTGCAGGTGGTTTCCACCAAGATATGGCATGGCAGACCTGTTGCGTTTTAATATGCTAATCGAGTTCTATCTAAACCTGGAATTTCAGCCGGGAACTCGATGAGGTTATGGATTGCGCAACTGCCGCCAGGTCTATAAGGAAGAAACTCTCGAACTCGACACATTTTAGCAGAAAACCGCTTAAATCGACTATTAGTCTTCACTATTTTATCACAGCTAATCTTTAGAAATTCTTCTGCAATGATCAGTACTTTGCATTTAAAATTAATTATTTATTTCTATTAACTTTCTACTTTACTCAAAATCACCTCTGTTTATTCAATAAACATTTTCCAGCTTATTTCTTAACATTTATAACTTTCTGATCTATAGAAATAAATGAAAATTAGTTTATTAAATGGAGTTGTTCGACTTTTTAATAATTCTAATATTTAATAAAACATATTTACTTATTAAACATATTTTGTGATTTTAAAGTTATGGTACATAAACAATCTTAAAAATAAATAAATATATATGAAATTATGTAGAAACTTGCTAACTCGATATCCGTTGGGTCTACATGTTTTTTAATCCTTGTCAAGTTAGTGATTAATTATTAATTAATTAATTAATTTTCAGGTTGATGTCGATGTAAATAATGTATGTAAGTTCTTGAAAAACCTAGGTACCTAGGCATATTATATTTTCAGTTGTTACTCCAGATGGCAGCACTACCTGTCGTAGGAGAAAAAGTTTATTAGTTTTATAAAATAAATAAATAATGCTTTTTATAATCCACATGAAGACCTATTTTAAGTTTTATTTTATTGTGTAAGTAATTGTTTTCATTTCTTGTATGCTGTACATCTGTTAAAACGAATATGTTCTTTTAATTCTTCTGGTCTGCTCTGTTAGTTCTGAGTTTATGATTGAATGAAGGCTTAGAATTGCTGCCACTAGATGACAGCACTAGAAACTTTATAATTTAATCATCAGACAATCAAATCAATTTTCTATGCTCAGAATTATAATTAATTCATTTAAAGACCCATTCTTAGATAAGAATATATCTCGAAATGGAAATTTTAAAATGAATAAAAAATAATTCTCAGCTAAACAACAAAAAAGTTAAAATAGATTTCTGTTCCTAAAAAATAATAAACAAAGGTAACTGTTTTCGTCTAAATCCGAACATTAAAAATCGTAAATTTATAACTAACGGCATTTAAAACTTTACCTGTTTCTTAAATTTAGAATTTTGAATACTTTAATATCTTTCGCTTTTTGTTAAGTTTTTGTAAAACTGTTTAGCTATAAGAAAACATGTTCTTCCAATTCTTCAGTTGTGTTTAAGATTTACAAATATTCCGCTAGGTAGCAGCACTAGCATATTAAAATAACTTTTCGATTTCTATTTCCCTGTGGGCTAAATGCTGAAAATTAATATTTCTCTATCTTAAACTCAATTATCTTTTATTTATTCCGAATAAGCAAAATATCAACTTATCGGTCTTTCATTTGTATCTATTAATACATTTGTATTATTCTTAATTAGTTTTGTTCTCTTAGTTAGAACTATCTATTAAAAATTTTAATTAACTTAAAATCATTTAAAGTTTTCTATTCTACTATTTTTCGTTTATCGAATTCCTCAGATATAGATAAAAACAGTAAAAAGTAAACACGATTTTCAAAAGTATTTTTCTTTTAGTTTTTTTTTCTTTAATTTCCGTTTGGTTATCGCATAGAGTTATCTAACGTGTTGTCTATTTCTTTCACGTATCATGCAATCTGAGTATCTTTTAATGAAAAATAAAATCGAGCTTTTAATTGTAGTTTAATTCACAAAATAATCGAAATTACCTTAAAGCTTTGCGGTAATTTTAGCTGATTTAATAGATAATGTGAGTCATTACTGACAATCCCTAAGGGATATTTCTTTATTTTTCACTAACATATACATATCCACTGACGTAAATTCGAGTCTTTTGGATCTATGAAACTCCACCTACGGATATTACTTTTGCATTTTATGTGTTACATTTTTGTGAAAAATGTAACATATTTCAGATATATACGAATATTATGTACATTTATTATGAAAAATATACATAATATTCGTATTTGTACAAACGGTGTACTCTGCACATAAATGTGTCGATTACAACCAGTACCATTATTATATTTATACATTTGTAATATAAGTACGAATACAGGTTTATTTATTGAATTATAAAACAAAACAATGCAACATACAAGAGTCGTAGGCGAGGCTTATTGCTTAAACTCCGCCTACGGATGTTACTTTTACCATTTATATGTTACATTGCTACTTAATAATATTCATAATATTCGTATTTTTATAGAATCGGTGTACACTGTAAATAAATTCATCGATTACAAACAGTACTATTATTATAGTTATCCATCTGTAATATAAGTACAAATACAGATTTATTTCACTATATATGTTTGTTTTGTTAAACAATACAATGTGCAAGAGTGATGCCTATAGGCGGTGTTTATTGTTTAAATTCCACCTACGGATGTTACTTTTTGTATTTAAAATGTTACATTGTTTCTCAAAACCATTATTATATTTATTCATTTGTAATGCAAGTACAGATCTATTCATATAAATTTCATTTTTCTTTTGCCATCGCACAAGGCTCAGAGCTAAAAACGGTGAAGTGCTTTTTGATTGTAAAGATATAGAACTGAAGTGCTTTTTTATTATAAAGAAATATGATTGAAGTGCTTTTTGATTGTAAAGAAATAGAATTGAAGTGCTTTTTGATCGTAAACAATTTATTTTACAATATGATGTATTTTTTTTCTAAGTATAATATTTTTATTAAAATATAGATAAAATACTTAAGTGATACAAATAGAAACAACAAAAGGCTTATGAAAACCTTTTAATGATCGACATACGTTTCATCGCTCATACGGTGCGTTGAAAACGATGATGGTAGATAACGATAAACAAAATTATTCTCGCAAATTTTTGAAATTAATTTTAATAAACATTAAAAAATAATTTTTAAAAACTTTGCGAGAATATTTTTGTTTATCGTTATATATCTTGAAAATGGCGCAGTATGAGCGTTGAAACGTATGTCGATCATTAAAAAGTTTTTATAAGCCTTTTGTTGTTTCTATTTGTATCACTTAAGCATTTTACCTATACTTTAATTATAATTAGTGATCTTACTCTGTGATTATATAATATTTTCGCTAGTAGGAATGCCAATATGGATGAAAGTTACAAAAAGAAATCGAAAAATAAAGTCTCATCATGTCATAACCAAGTGTTTTTAAAGTAAACGACACATTAAATTTGTTATCGTTCGATTTTAACCATGTTTAATCATATGATCATTAATATACATGTGTACTCGTTGTATTACTATTGTTGAATTAAACATTTTCCCTGAACTTATCGGTTTTCTATAATTCTTTATCTATCACCATTTCGTGACAAGTTCTACAAATTTGTTTCGATGCAAGTTCAACCCTCTAGAAAGTTACAGCTTGAGTTCAGAGTATATACACTATACGGACAAAAGTCACCGGACACTTTAAATCTTTGACGTTTTGTCGAATAGATGTAAAGCGCTGAATATAGTCTTTCATGGGACCGTTCTAAAACTGAGGAAGACATACAATCGAAATTGTAGTCGCCTAAGTTGTAAAATATTTGACTGTAGAAATATACTGCTGCAATCATACAAATTTAATTTTGCTAACAAATTCGATTGTTTATAATGCCCTATATATTAAAAAAAAAGGCAAAACATTGAAAAAAAAATTAAATAATATTTTCTAAAATTCAAAAATAAAAGTGAGAATTATCAAACATTATATCACTTGCACACCTCGAATTACATTTATTTTTAAATTCCATTATCGAACTTACAAACAGATTCAATTTTCTATTTTAATGAAAGTGCCTTTCGCATTCGGGACCTTTTACGAGCACGTTAAATGTTCAAAACAGACCGAAAGAAAAAATAGAAATCACGCCCAAACGTGGTCTACATTGCAACGAAATCAGGAAATTTCGTTTACTAATCCCAAACTTATCTCTTGAATAGACAAACCACTTGATCTTTCTTTTCGTACCACCCCTTCCACATGTTTCAAGAACTTCAAATAACCTTCATATAACCTATATATATTCTTTGTTTTTTATCTTTCCCCAAATATTGCTAACAGAAAAGAAAAAAAGAACGACGCTCAGGGGGAAATTAAAAGAAAATAGATTACGGCATGGAAGAATGGATAGCCGAAGTTATGATTCGTATAAACGAAACATTATAACATTACAATACATATAGGTAAATCGGGACCGCACTGAAACGACGTATAAATGTAAAAGACATAAATACATGAAAAACGTATAAACGGTGCTTTACTGTACTTGACAAATTCTTCTGGTACTTCAGGAATGTGAAGAAGATGTTTGACCTCATATTTTGTAACGAAGGTTTGACCACGGAAGCAATTAGATGACCAACAACAAATTGAATAATAATAATAAATATATATTTATCTTACATGGCGTGGAAATAAGGCTGAATTTCTAGCTTATCGTTTGGCAACAACCGTAGTTTCCAGAGCTCAGACCAATGGATAGACTAGATTGGGTAAGATCAGCTCTACCTCCAATATGGCGGCCAGAGTGAGAGTAGTCAAACTCAAACTAGCAATTATTAAAAATAACATGTACGTAATCCAAAGGGTTTAAGATGATTCCATGAGAAATATCGTTAATTTCAAATAAATTATTAACTCTTATTTAGAATCTATTTAAGAATTTCCCTCACGCGAAAATCGGAAAGAATAAAAATATCAGCTATCTAGAATGCACCTGTTGCCATCTGTTGCTATCTTGATAAAGTAAAAAATAATTTCTTTTGCAAAAATCTATAATCAATTAGAACAGTAAAATGTTGAACGAAATTTAAACAATGATTCATGATATATATAAACTGTCTCCCTATCATGTAGTGTTTTTTAAATGAATTTAAGCCGTGCTGTACAATATTATAGGTGCAAAGAGTTTTAAACTAATTGTGTTTCCAAGTTAAATTTTTCATAGTATTTAAATGATTTATGCCCATTAATAGCACCAACTAAGTGCATTTTTAATTGCGTTTTCAACAAAGTCTTCAATTACATTTTTTTCATTAAAAAAATTGTCAATTTCATAGGTTGAAATGATTTATGGTAGTACTTATTCCGGCTAGAGTTGTTGCAAAAACTAAAAGGGGCAAGCGAGCGAAGTGAACTGGGACCGCGGGGTGGTCTTAATGTGAATAGCTTCGCAATTCACGGAGGTTGGCGAGCGTTAGCGAATAGGAGGCTGAGTCCCCCAATAATAATAATAATTGATATCGCCCTGTAAAATAAAATGCCTGATATAATTTGTAACTCTATAGCACTTGATTACGTGTATCTTTTGCAAAATTGCTTGTCCATTTGTGTAAGAATAGCACGTATATTCATGGAGGTGAATTTGTTTCTTTTAAAAATTCGCAAAATTCCGCATGTTTTCCGTTTATATATAGTATGCAGGGTTTTCAACCAAATTTAACGTCACTTTTAGGAAATTTGACAAAGTACAATATACTACCAATTAGAATATACATATATTAAATATTTGATGAAATAGGACCTATTATTGTATGAAATAGGTTCTGCGTCAATTCGTCGCGCACAATTCATCGCGTAACAATTCATCGCGCACAATTCATCGCAGCGTCAATTCATCGCAACGTCAATCCGTCGCCACGAAAATATATTTGAAGGTTATGATGATAAAACTAAAGATAATTTAGTAATATTATTTAATGATGTAAATTGTTAGTTATAATTCTCTATATCTAAAAAACAAATTATCATTAAATAATTTTACTACGTCGCGACGAATTGACGCTGCTATGAGTTTTCGCTGCGACGAATTGACGCTGCGGTGAATTGTGCGGGACGAATTGACGTGATACCTAATAATGTTTAACTGCGCATGCGCAAACGATAGCCCTTTTTGCGTAATTTAGTAATTAACTATATGTATCAACTCATATGAAAAGGTCAGTCGAATATAGTGAAGTTTTGGAATTATTATATACTGAGCTGAATTTCAATTTCTTTCTAAAAGTAACTGAATGAAAGGGATATTCCACAAATTATTATTTTTCCTTTTTATAGATTTTTTATAATTTTTTTATAGATTTTTTAGTTTTTCTTGGAATAATCACCAGAACGAGCATACCTAACACACACAAAAAAGAATTATCAAAATCGAAGCATCCGTTCCAAAGCTACACATGGACGTTACCCATGCGTCACACATAAACTACGCATATACGTTAAATACTAATGCCTTTATTGGAATACAGTTAACAAAAAATGACAATTTGTGTAAAATAACTTATAATCCTGCTACTTCTAAAAAGTAAGTGATATTCAGCTCATTAAATCACTGTTATCTTTCTGATTTTTCACGATATTCCACTGTTTTTTTTTTTATATTAGTAGCCCTATATAATTTTCTAATAAAGTTTGCAAAAAAAAAAAAAAAAAAAAAATCTTTCGCGAATGCGCAGTTAAACGCTATTTCATACAAATACTCATATTTCATCAAATATTTAATACGTCTATATTTTAACTGTTGTGTATTGTTTCTACTGTACTTTTTACTTTCTTCTATTTTTACAAGAATAAATAAAATATTGGATTCATGAAAATTTTCGACCTCTGGTTTTCGACGGATTTATGCAATTTAAAATGTTCTGAAAACGATTTGATTGTTTTCATAAAATATCTGTTTGTAAGTCTGTCTGTGTGTCTGTCTTGTCTCATTCACAATTTTTGTCTTTCATTTATATATGTTTAACTTAAGTAGATTTATATGTCGCATTTAATAAATAAAAGTTTAGCGCACCAAATTTGATGTTTCTAATATTCATTCATTTGCAAATTAGACGCAAAAAACCGATTGCACTTTAACTTTTGGAGGCCAGTGTAAATAGCCTGGCAAATGGTGCTGCTATGCTTCAATTTTGAGGATTTACACGATTTTAGCGATAGTCATATTTCAAGAATTCATGCACGGAATGTTTCAAACTTCATATTCTCTTATTTTGAAATATTAACATGTATGAGATAGAAGAAAGTTTTGGGATTGGCACATCCGACGAGTTTCAGTTTTCTTGAAAGTGGAGTTAAATTTGGTTAAAACCCCTGCATGTTGTAAACGAAAAACATGCGGAAATTTCTTGATTTCTTTAAAGATACCTTTATATCTCTCTATATATATTACTGCCCCCTTAATATTACTGCTATTCTTTTACAAATGAACAATAATGTTGTACAAGGTCCACATAGTCTTTTTTGCTATTGCTAAAAATCATTCCGAACACTTTATTTTACAGAGTGATCGCAAATATTTTTTTTTGTTCAATTTGTTGTTGTTTTCTTTAATTGCCTCTCTTGATCAAACCTTCGCTAAAAAATATGATGTCAAACATTTCCTTATATTCCCGAAGTTCCAGTAGCATTCGTCAAGTATTTTTCAAGATACTCGACTAAACGTTCAAAATCGAAACAGCCCGGTGATGTTTGGTCCTATAGTGATTTTGTGTAGTGAATTGTACTAGTTTAGTTGCATTCTATCTTACCTTAACATTTGCATTTTAAGTTTTGAAGAGTTACCAATCCTCTGATTTTTTTAGTATCAGCAATTTTGAAACAGCAATTTTTAATTTATTTAATCACAGAATTTCCGCATATTTTAAAGAATAAATGTCTATTCAAAAACAGCTAAACTCTACTCAAAACTTGGGAGGATTGACAGCAGAAGTTTTGACATATATTTTACATATATTCTATTTATACAACCTGTATGCATAGAATATTCTTTCTAAAACCACTTTAAAAAGCTTGTGTAACTCATATATATGTTCACATATTTTCATGTTTTTCACTATCAATATTATAGTATGTATATTGCATTACTGTTTGTGGTATTTTTTTTTTAATGGAATAATTAAAAAAATATATGAGTATTAATGTAAATAAACAATGTGCTTTTATATATGCTTCTGCATGGATTTTATTTTTATTTTTTGTGTGAGTTTTATGTGTCAGTTTTGTGTCAACTTATTCAAGTCACGCTGGTGAATCAAAAGGTTAGTTGCAATTGCCTAGTGCTTGGAATTTATAAAATATGTTTGGATGGAATTTGGTGACAGTATAGGTAAATATTCTGTTTCTAAGATATATAAGATTTATACACGCAAACTTTTTTTTTTTTTTTTTTTTTTTTTTTTTTTTTAAGAAAGAAAAGAAAAAGAAAAAGAAAGAAACAGAAAAAAGAAAACATATTTTAAAGGAAAAAACTACCATCCAATACGCCGGTAAAAAAAAAAAAAAAATTAATTAACAGAAAAATCTGTAATATGTTCATTTAATGGCAAAATCTGATAAATATAACAAATAGTTCTTAATATATACAGATTTGTTTCAGATAAAAATCTGTAAACCGTATTTTACGAGCAAAACCTGTTACAGTAATAAAAAATGTTTCGGAATAAATACAATTTTCCCCGCCATAAAATAAGTTTTTTACTGACCTCCAAACAGACATACATATATATATATATATATATATATATTATAAAAGCAGCAGATTGCAACACAGTGTACTAAAAGGTAGACCGATTAATTTACCATGAGCATTTTCTCGCGTTGAAAACATTTGTAGAATCAGCATAAAAATAATCCGATACGTCCCATAAAATGTATTCGTCTAGTTGTCCCAGAGAGAAACAAAAATAGCTATTCGATTAAGAATTATGGCTTTTTTAAATTTATGTTAAAAATATAATTTATCGAATAAATTTTGTCTAAAGTGGACGACGGAAAATTTTCTCGGTCCTGATCGATTCCGCCTTAGACAGGGTTTACTGTACAGAGTGTCTCTCTCTCTAGGCTGAACCCAAGAGTTTTCGTTTATAAATTTAATAATATAAAAGATATAGTAGCGATATTTTCAATGATTTAATTTGCCTTTTAGGGTTCTGTATTTACAAAGCAAAAACGAAACCATTATAAGATCACTTGTGTATCTGTCTGTCCATCTGTCAGAGCTGTTTTTCTCGAAATTTATGGAACGTGGAAAGTTCAAACTTGGCAGCGTTATAAAGGTTATTGACCTACTTATTTATATATTATGTTAGTAACCAATCACAAATATTTTTAGAGAAAATTTAGGGGGCCAATTAAGTTACTTGAAAAAAAAAACAATTGTTTATTGTGTGGTTCGGTATGGTTAGAAATACCTCATAACACTGGACGCAAAAATATATTTGTTTTAATTTTAGGTCTTATATCTTAATATGTCCCACCACCTATTTCTGAATCTACTGAAACTAAAATTATGAAAAAATTAGGGACACTTGTAGTTTATTTAAACTATAGAAATTAACTATAGAGAAAACTTTAGAGATTATCCTAGGTTTCATAGTTTTCATTATTGTGAAAACTATGAATGGAAATCTCCATGGTAATAACTGACAATACATGCGGTGGCACTGACACGAATTAATGTCATCAAACTTCATGCAAATTAATGTAAGTCCATTGAAAGTATTATAACAATATTTAATTATTGTTATAGTAATAACCGAAAATCCTGGTGACTTTTGCTGAAATAATGCATTGTGTCTTTGGTTCTAGGTGAACATTGTTCGTTTCGCTGTGTATTTCATCTTTTTTTTTTTTTTTTTTTTTTTTTTTAGATCGTAAACATTCTGTATTATATGTTTTTTAATATTGTCAACGTCATTTAGAATTATTGCATTGGACAGATTGCCCCAGTATCATCGAAATGTAGCCATTTTCGCGCATGGAGTAACAACTTGAACGCTACAGGTAACTGACATCACCTTTACTTAAATCACTTAAAATAGACCAGCGTTTCCAGTTTGTCCTTCTTTTTTATTCAGAAATTCCGAGTTCATACAGGAAATTACGATAAAATAATTTTTATTTTAATTAATCACAAAATGCCTGTCAATAAATAATTCAAAAATACTATTTGGATTTTATGAATGTAAAAGGAGGCCCAAACTGGCAAACTTTAAACAGACTGTCCGGTTGCAGCTACGTGCACAAATCTTAGAGAAGCTGTATTAATGACTGTCGTGTAACGCTTAAAATTAAAACTACTAGTTAAAACATTGTGGTCTCATCTCGCCGCATAGTTTCTCTCTATACCGAGAGACCAGAAGAGACTACTCCATTGTATGGATAACAGTCATTACCTATCATGGACCCCTGGAAGCTTGTATTTAAGCCCTATCGAAATTAAGTGCTACTTGAAGTAGCTCAGGAATGCCCTAAGAATAACTTGAAGTGTCTGCAAGTCATTATTACATTAATGTTCGTGTAACGTCGCTACTCCAAATTCTTTTAAAATTTGTGGTTTCTGTAACTTAAAAACAGCCATTCACGGAATATTGATAGCCACTTGAAACGGTTTTATCAGACGGCATCTGGAAAACTGCTTTTAACATTACTGAAGGAGAGGGAGTTTTTAGGAGCCTTATACACTCTTCTTTTAAGTCAACTGTAATATAAATAGTAAGGAAATTACAGTTAAAACCTTACAGTCAGCCATTATGATACAATTAACCATTAAGTTTTATCTAAACGTATTTTATAAACAGAAATTGCAACCAACTTTTAGATGGATTCTCGTAATTTGAATCAATGTATATTGTTGCTTAACTACTTATTTTCATTGTGACTTGCATGTAATGTTGGTGGCATGTGAAATAGCATGTTCTTTCTTCTGCAGACTTTTACATTCATGAATATCGCACAGATATCGGCCCAAGTGGCCGGGTTTACTTACAGTGTGATGAGCATGGTAAGCTTTTTTTTAAATGTTCTGTCAGTTTTATAATAACTGTTTCTGTTTACAGGGTGCGCCATAACTTCGTTAAAACTTTAAAAATTCATTAAAAATAAATAAATGTTGCTAAAACATTGCGGTTTGCACGAATGGAATTAGAGAAAGATCGGATTTTTTTTTTAATAACTAAAAAATTGTGATTAAAAAATGACCAATAGATGGCGCTGGTATGCATAAAATGAATCGAATATATGCAAATTAAGCTTATAGTAAAAGACAATGAACATGAAGGCAATAACAACACAACTCTGCATTCTATAGATTTATTTATGCAGCAAGTGTTCAACATGACCTCCACCACATGGTAAAAGAACTTAACCAGCAATGCTTGATCTATACTGCTGGCATCGAATGAAGAATCAATGTGCATCGAGGTGTTTTATTGACAGCCTAATTTGGATAAATCTTCTTCATATCATGCATACCAGCGCCGCCTATCGGTAATTTTTTGAACCACAACTTTTTTTGTTATTAACAAAAATCCGAACACCCTCTATTCCTATTCGTTCAAACCAAAATTTTTTAGCACCATTTGTTCTTTTTTAATAAATTTTTAAAGTTTTAACGAATTTATGGCGAACCCGGTATTTATCATGCTTTTGTCCTATACTTGCAACACGTTTATTGTGAAAATTTTCGTAAAAAATGCTTTTTATTTATTTATTTTTTCCCTTTATATGTGTTATGCAATTTTATTTGCCCTATATGTCTCAACATTGCGTCAAATTTAAATTTCCATTGTGGTTTCATAAAACATTTATTTATTCATTTTCCCCCTTAAAGTATATATTTTCTGCAATTTTATTTGCTCAATGTGTTCCCGTTTATATATATATATATATATATATAATGCACAAAATTAATATTTAATGTGATGTACTCAACACTAAATTAATATGTTCTGATTTTCCATTAAATGTATTTTATCATTGGTCATTTGCATGAATATAAAATTATGTGTAATATGTTGTGTATTTTTAAGCATAATTAATGTAAACCCTTTTCATTGAGACATCTATTGATTTGCAGAAAGTTGTATTGAACATAATTTAAAAGTTTAATAAAACTTTTGTTTTATGAGTAGAATATATTTAGAAATTTCTCTCACGAAATATTTTAGACCAGTATTACAATTTAATCTCTTTCTCTCTCTCTCTCTCTTTTTTTTAATAGAAGGAAAAGAAAATATTAAATACAATTAGCATCTGGATATTACTCACACTTAATTTTTACATTAACATTATTGTAAATATATATGGTAAATAATTATTATAGACTGTATAAATTTAGTCAGTGGACATATTATTTTTTTTTATACTCTTTATTATTTTTTTGAAAAAATAAATATTTATTTCATATTTTCAATGATTCGTAATGTAAAAATTAATGTAATATTTTGCTATATTATATATATCTATCTAGATGATTGTTTTGAAAGGTAGGTTCAAATAGAAGTAATTTAACAATCATGTAAATTCAGCCCTCATTGCAAATGAAGATCTTTTCTTATTCAATGTTTTATATAAAATATTTCCTTTTAATTTCTTTCTTTCTCTCTCCCTCTTTTTTTTTTTTTTCAATAACACACAATTATTTAAACAAGTAAATTTTCTTTTAAAATTATTTTTCTTCGTCAAATTCCTATTTTAATTAAACGTTCTTAAATATTGGCACTAGATAGCAGCACCATGTACTTCAGAACTGCGTCTTCGAACATTAAAACTAAAATAGGGAAATATATAGTTACTTTTATTTTGTTGATGAATATGAGACATTTTTGTAACATTTGTAACATTTTAACACAATTGTGTTTCTTTATTAATAGTTATAGTCCTAATTGTTATACACAAAGGAAAAGGAGTTTAAATAAAAATGTCTCATATTCATTAACAACATAAAATCAACTATTTCCCTATTTTAGTTTTAATGCTCCGGTGCTGCTATCTACTGCCAGTATTTAGAAACGTTTACTTAAAATAGTAATACTTCTTTAAGTAATAATAAAGGTATTCAATCATTAAGTACTCATAATCGATTATTATTCTTTTTTGCTATGAGTTCTGAGTTAAAATTTCCGCTCATAGTTAGTTTTTCATTTATTCTTCTCAACGATTACAGTTGTTGTTTTTAAAAATTAACTTTAAATTAAATTAAATTTTATGATGTCAATGAATATGAAACATTTTATTTAAGCTCCTTTTTGTTAAACATAAGCATCTGTTATTTCTTGCCTTCTATGAATTATGAGTTGGAAATTTCCCTGATAATTATTTTTTCATTTATTCTTCTTAATACCAGCAATAGTTGTTTTAAAGATTTAAATTTAAATTTAAATAACTGGAAGATCTTAAAACTAAAATCAATATATCATTTGAGTTGTAATTTTCCAACTGGACGAAAAATGTCCGGGCCAGGACATTTTTCGTCCAGTTGGAAAATTACAACTCGTATGATTTCTTTATCAATTTGTATAATTGTGTTAAAATTAATCTAGTGCAATATATCATTATTTGTAAATATAAAATGATTTCTCTTGTAAGCTTATTATATTAAACTAATGAATTCATATAGATATTTTTTATATCCTTTGGAATGTGGTACAATATTCAAGTTGAAATAAATTTAAAAAAAAAAAATTCAAATCGACTGATTATATTTAGGAGAAGGGCTTAATATAGTCTTTTATAATTTTTTAATATAATTATAGTGAAATCACTCAGTGAACCATGTCTTCAAAATTTTCTCTTTAAAATTTAGTAAAATAGTGTTCATAATAATATTACTTCTATTGTAATACTTATTTAATTGAAAAATTATTTTCTTTATTGGTTGTATACAAGAAAATGTAGAAACTTTTAATTCGACTTTTAGATGCATTTTATATTTTATGCTCATGTAAAACGTTCAAGTAACATGCAAACTTTTAAGTTCGGATTTTACAAATTGGAGCCTCTTATCTGAAATACATCACTAGTTTTAAATAATGAATTTATATTAAATATTAATCAATTTAATATCACAATAATGATATTTTAAAAATAATAATAATCTACAAATAATCAGGACTCCCACTGTTCCGTTTTTTGAACACTGGTATTTTCGAATAAAAGATTTTGTGGTTGGTTTTTATGAAATTTGAAATATAAATAAACTTCGGGATAGGTTTCTATAAAATTTGCAGTATATATACTTGGCGGCTATATTTAAAGTGACAGAACTCAGCGTGCTCTGTAGTGCGATCCAATTGCGAGAATAGAGTCAAATTTCGTGTTATGATTAAACACGACTGGGAATGAAGGATTCTGCGAAGAAAAGTTCCAAAAGTCGCCGCTAGATGGAAATATGGCGCTGTGTAACAGAAAAGAGAGTTTTTAAAAATGCAGGGTCAATACTGAAATAAAATTAACTTTTATTTAGCACATTAATTTTATTTCAATATTGATTCTGTATTTTTAAAACTCTCTTTTCTATAACACAGCACCACATTTCCACCTAGCGGTGACTTTGGAAACTAATTTTTTTTCGCGGAATCCTTTGTCCCCAGTAATGTTTAATTATAGTAAAAAATCTAGTTCCATTCTCGCAGTTAGATCGCGTTGCAGAACAAGTTGAGTTACTGTCACTTTAACTATGACCACCCTGTATATATATGTGTGTGTGTGTGCTTGTGTTTAAAAAAGTCGTATTAAAAAAAAGGAGCTGCGTGCGAGCCCTGAATGATTATGAAATGAAAAACAAAAACAAACAAGCAAACAAAAACCGTAAAAGTAATATTGTTTAAATTGTCAAGTTATGTTGCTGTAATATGAAAATAAATTACTAAACATTTATTTATACAGTCAGAAATTTCAAGTGATTTTTTTTCTTCCGCCGCAGAGTATTTTGATTAATGTTCTTCGTTGTGATAATTAGTTCAGTTGAACTTAGTTGCTATCTCTTTATTTTTAAAATACAGATATAAATGCTTAAGTGATAAAAACAGAACACAAAAAGGCTTATAAAAACCGTTTAATATAATGATCGACATATTTCGAATGCACAAATGAATGCACGACCGTTTATCGAGATCTACACGATAAACAAACTATTCTTGCAAAATGTTTTGAAAATAAATTTGAAAAACATAAATTACGAGATCATATGTGTAATATAAGCAGGTGCTTAAACGTAGTCAACTGTAAACGCGAAAATTAATAGTTCCTCATTATTTTTTGAAAATTGAAAAATACTTCGTGCCAAATTTTAGGTAATTCATAAGAGGCTGATTCACTGCATATGTTCTCGTTACACATATAGATTTCTATTGATTCACGGATAATAGATGAGAAATAAAGTCTGGATGGATAAATTATTTTACTATTCTTAAAACCAATTTTTAATATCTCGGTCTTATGTAGTCTTGCCAAAGCTGTAGTTCTTCTGTGATATTTGATATCTGCCATATTCTCTTTTAATCTTGTTTTAAACTCTCTAGTTGTCATTCCTATATAATATTGTAATGTTCAATCATCTTTATTTATTTAACTCCTATGATTATTATTATTATTATGTTGTTTTTTCGTTTAATTTAAGGACGAATAGGCTCATCGCACTTCATGGCTCCAGAAATTGTTCTTCGAAGGCCTTATGGAAAACCAGCTGATGTCTGGAGTTGTGGTGTCTTATTATACGTTCTCCTTACCGGAACTTTGCCTTTTCTTGGAACGAAAGAATGGTTATACGAATCTATATGTAGTGGACAAGTAAATGTAAGTCTTCGAAGAAAAGAAATTGTAATAATTATAAAAAAATATTATTTCAGATTTTGTTTAAAGTGTGCTGTCTAGACATATAGTTGAATATGAGGAGATTTTATGTTATAGAAGAAGTCATTAATATCTTAAATAACCTCAAGGGGTACACGTACCCCAATTTCAGAAACACTGAGTTAACGTCTTATTATTTTCCACTATGTATTGTTGTTATTATTATCATACATACCCGCTAACCTTCTGTTTTTTTTTTATCTCAAATAAAACTGGAAATGTATTAAAGTGATAATAACCCTTTATCTCAAATAAAACTGGAAATTTATTAAAGTAATAATAACCACCGAAAAAAAAAACTTATTAAATAATTTTTCTGGTTTAAATTAAGTTAACTTGACGAAAAACAAAATCGGAAGGTTGGCAACTATGATCATATTATTAAAAGTTTTACTCTTTTTTCTTCTCTTTTTGCAGATGATTGGTAGGCTATGGGATAACATTGGTAGTCATGCTAAAGATTTGCTTAGTAAAATGCTCGCTCTAGATCCAAAAGAAAGGATAACCGTTGAAGGGGCTCTCAACCATGGTTGGATTAGGGTAAGACAGTTTTGTCATATATTTTTTTTTTTACGAAGGCAAATTAATTGTAAGCAGAATGTTTTTGCGAAGTAACTCAGAGCAAATGACCAAAATGTGTTAACTCTATACAGTGGTGTCCCAAACAGATTGCAACGTGCTTTAATTTTTTCCTGTTGGGGACAGGGCTCGATTAACCTCTGAATTTGGGGAACACGGTATCATTTTGGGGAGCCCCCTTTCAATTGGCAAAAGTTTTCTTCATTTTCTATTCATGAAAATTCACCAATTACTAATATTATTCCCATGAATATCTTAGCCGCATCACATATATCTCATTATACAGCTTTTTTATGTTCCCTGTATATACACACACCACATATATTTAGTACATATAGCTGTATGTTCAATTTCCCGGGTGGTTTCTAACAGACGTATTAGGATGCTATATAATTAATTAAAAAAAATTACCAAACAAACTTTAAAAAAAAAATTAAAAATACAATGTAAAAAAAAATGAAAATGGGAATTAGAGAACCCTCTTCACAGTCAATTTGGGGCCCTTTTTAAATTTTAGAGTGGGAAGCATGTGCTTCATGAAACTTTCGGAATAACCAGGCCCTGGCTGTAGATACTTAAACAATATAAATTGCAAAACTGTTCAAAATAAGATAAAAATTAACACTATGATTTATTAACACAACTACCACTATGTTGTCGTGCCATTAATTTAAAAAAAGTTAAATTTTTTAAACTTTTATATGGTTTTTAGGTCAGATAAGTTATGATTTAGAAGAAATCTCTTCATGCCTGACAAGTATAACAACTAAAACGCTCTTCTTCTAAGATCTAAACTCACAGAGTTATGATTTTTTAATTTTATGAAATTTCGGAGCTTTCCGGCACTAAAAACGAACAGATGACTTTTTAGTACCGGAAAGCTCCAAATGTCATAAAATTCAAAGTATCATAACTCGGTGAGTTTTAGTCGTAGAAGAATGCAATTTTTACTGTATCACTTGTCAGACCACGAAGAATTTTTTTTTTCAAAATATAACTTATAAGAATCAGGGACCGTATAAAATTTTTTAAAGTGCAACTTTTTGAAAATTAATAGCAATACTATTTCATCAACATAGTCTTAATTCCTGCTTTATTTTGAACACGTTTGCAGTTTATATTGCGTACGTATCTCCAACAGGTTGAAAAGTTAAAGCACGTTTCAAATATTTTTGGATCATCCTGTATAAGCAAAGAGCAAGTAAGGGTAGAAATACCTGAAATCTACAAGGTGTCTTATAAATCCGTTCGCATTTTTGAAAAAAATCAAAAAAAAAAAAAAAAAAAGATATTTTTGTCAGAGTGTCGGTTGCACCATAAGACTTGGCAAAGAGTGGGATTTTGAGGGGAAATAGAAAAAATAATTCAAAGAAATTCAAAAGTAGTTTGAAATTTCAAAAATTTCATGAAAATTTAGAAAATTGTCGTATCAGAGTGCGGTTTACAATATAAGACTTGCTAAAAGTGAATTTTCCCACAGTAAAAGAAACAAAATAGTTCAACAAGTCCATTTAAACTTCAAAAATTCACCAAAAATTAACAAATTGTCTTATCGTTGTGTGTTTTTACCACAAGACTTGGCAAATGGTCGGAAGTTATGTAGTGAAAAAACTCTCTATAACAAAAAATCGCCGCACCAAGAAAACGTCTTCCGATTATAATGAAATTTCCTATGCGAAAACGTTTTGACCGAACACGCAAATGATTAAAGTTTGGCATCCAACATAAGAATAATGGGATCTCCAGCGCATAGGAACTGCGCATCCAGTAGGTGTAAGAGTTATTGTCGATCTGATGTTCAAAATTTCTGTTGCATTTCGACTGCGGATATCTTAGGTCGACTTTAATAATGCCTCACCGAAGGATTTGCGCTTCTTACGAAGACGGTTCACAGTTTGAAAGAGGTTCTGTCATCGGACTGAAAGAAGCTGACTGGGCAAATCGAAGAATCGCTCGATATCTGGGTCGGAAGCAATGCGGCAATTACACGATGCTGGCAAGAGTGGGTCAACAACGGCAAATTTAAGAATCAGGACGACAGCGGTAGACCTAGGACCACAACGGAACGGGAAGATAGAACAATTGTCACATGAGATGCCAGTGCACCAGATTCGTCGTTATCAACCATCCGACATGTGACCTGCACACATGTGTCCAACATGACCATTTACAGACAACTGAGAGGGTAAAATCTACTCTCGCAATGACTGTTAAACCGCTCACTTCTCATGCCTACACACAGTGAAGCCCGATTACAGTGGTGCTTGGCTCGATCAATATGGAACTACGCTGACTGGGGACGTATAGTCTTTAATGACGAGTCCCGTTTCATTCTGTGTCCTCACGACCATCGAAGACGTGTCTGGAGACTTTCAGGGCAGAGACTCTTTCCTTTACTATCGTACGCCACAGAAGCCCACAACAGGCGTTATGGTCTGGGGTACCATTTTCTCTGATAGCATTTGGTAGTCATTAGTGGCACACTTAGAACACAGCGGTACGTAGACAACATTCTGCGACCCGTTTTATTGCCGTTCCATTCTGCGCCACCCTGGGCTTACATTTCAATAAGATAACGCTCTGCCCCATACACGTGTTGCTATGAATATCCATGCTATAAATATTCTAGATCGCCTGCTTTCTCCCGCAGAGAGCACATTTGGGACGTGATGGGAAGGCGATTGCAACTGTCCCGAATGTTGCCGATTTAGCCCGACAGTTGGAGAGAATTTGGCAAGAAATCCCCCAGGACATCATCCGGGAACAAGACATTATCAGTTTATGACACACCGGATGAGAACTTGCATCCAGGTCAGAGGTGGGCGAACGTCTAATTGATTTCCTCACTTTGTAACGCTCAAACTCTGGAATCAATAATAGTTCTCAATTGTTCTGAAATTTTAATCGTTTTACTTTTTGTATATGTTTTTCATATGCGTCAGTTTTTGTTGCAATCGGACAACCCCTTCTTGGTGCGTTGTTTTTTGTTATAGAGTGTAGTTCAAAGAGAATTTGAACTATTTTTTTTTCTTTTGGCTACAAAAACAGTGACATTTTTACATGTCTTGTGGTGCAAACTGCGCTCCAAGTCAATTTGTTATTTTTTTTTTAATGTTTTTTTTTTTTTTTTTTTTTTTTGAAATGTGAATGGATTTAAGGAAACCTTGCAATTCCATTAATGCGTTTTTATGCCGAATCTTTCCTATTTTTGCTCCTTTTTTCTTAATAACGCCAAAATTAAGCAAATTGAACGCTTGTTTTATTTGAAATGTACCGCGATTAAACCTCTTACAAATAAAATAGTGCTGTAGCACTTGAAATTTTGAGCAGAAGATTTTAAATGCAATTAATAAAATAAAACAGTCTCAAGTATTTTATGCGCCCAAGACACATTCAGGCGGACCATAAGATATGGAAAATCTTCCAGTTTTGCTTTATTCATTTAAACAAAAGAAATAAATTGTATTTTATAAATGATATTTTATATTTTACATTTTTATATTTATTTTGTATTTTGTATTTATATTTATTCATTTATAGTTTTATTTATTTATTTGTTGTTATTTATTTATTTGTTAATATTTATTCGTTAGTATTTATTTTATATTTTATATTTTTATCTTCGCACAGACAAAACATATTTATTTCTTAATCTGCCTTTGTAATATATTTAATACAATGGTACTTATATACTTGATTTGTCCTTGTGTTAATCGAATGTATATAATTTTATCTAACAACTTTTGTAAATTCTGTAATGGTATAGTTTTTACATAATATATTTTTACTATCATATATGCGATTCTTTTAAATTGTTTGTATAAGTCAGTTAACAAAATTTTACGAAAATATGATCGTAAGTCGGGGTTACATGGACCATGATGTGTTACTTTTACCATGGGATGTAACTTGGATCGAAAACCCAAAAAATTGTTTCACATCAGTGAAATCTTTTGAAAGTATTGATGGGATTCACCAATACTTTACAAGTAACAGCACAAACTACGCTATAAAAAAAAGAAAAAAAAACAATGTGTCGAAACCTACAAAAATTATGTATGTAAACTTTGATAACACGACTCAATTGTCTGCTTTAATAATCCGTCATCCTTGCCTGTTTTATAATAAGATATCCATTTTTGTTGGAGAATGCTGTAAAAATATATTGTTACGAACAAGTTTTCTATTTATTTTATCTGTTAGTTTTTATATTTTCTATGTTACGTCTTTAAATGTTCGTTTTTATAATTCTGTCATCATGTCATCGTAATATATTGCTATAAACAAGCTTTCTATTTATTTTATTTGCTTGTTTTTAAGTTTTATAATTTACGACTTTAATTGTTTGCTTTTATAATCCGTCATTATCGTTTATGTTATAATGAGATATCCATATTTCTCGGTGAGAGTTGTAAAAGCGTATTGCTATGAACAAGTTTTCTATTTATCTGTTAGTTCTCATGTTTTGTAATTTATGACTTTATTGTTTGTTCTTATAATCTGGCATCATGGTTTGTGTTATAATGAGATATGCATATTTCTTGGAGAATGCTGTAAAAATATATTGCTACGAACACGTTTTCTATTTATTTTATCTGTTAGTTTTTATATTTTCTAAGTTACGACTTTAAATGTTGGCTTTTATAATTCTGTCATCATGTTATTGTAATATATTGTTATAAACAAGTTTTCTATTTATTTTATTTGCGTGTTCTTGTGTTTTATATTTTCGACTTGAATTGTTTGCTTTTATAATTCGTCATTATCGTCTATGTTATAATGAGATATCCATATTTTTCGGTGAGAGTTGTAAAAGTGTATTGCTATGGACAAGTTTTCTACTTATTTTATCTGTTAGTTCTCATGTTTTATAATTTATGACTTTATTGTTTGTTTTTATAATCTGGCATCATGGTTTGTGTTATAATGAGATATACCGGGTGGTTAGAATATAAGTATCTGTATTTGAAGCTGTCTGTAGCTCGAAGGAATAACACCGTTGAAACCAAAATCGGTACACTAACAATTCGAGAAGGGGGGGGGGAAGGAATGGAACAATTAAAAAAATAATTGCAATAATCGCCGATAGATGGCGCTTTTAAGTGTGAAATGTTATGTGTAAAACAAGAACAAAGAATTAAGGCGTAAAACCGGATGTTATACCTAATTTATTGGAAAATGTCACAGTGAATGTGGTTACGCTTTCGCATGGCGGAGCCGATCAAGTTCAGGTTCCACATGGCCATTGTGCTGGAAGACACAATCTAGGCGGTGCACGACGTGCTCAAAAGCGGAATGTAACCCATCAAGAGGCTAACTCAGAGGCATCTCGTACAACTTTACTGGCAGAAATAACCGCTTCTTGATTTTGCTGATGATTACAACGGTCGTTGCACTGACAGGCCCCGTAGCGCCATCTGTTGGCGATTATTGCAACTATTATTTTTTACTGTTCCATTGTTCTTCCCCCTCCTCGAATAGTAAGTGTACCAAATTTGGTTTCATTCGGGTTATTCCTTCAAGCTACAGACAGCTCCAAATAGAGATACTTATATTATCACCACCCTGTATATATTTCTTGGAGAGTGCTGTAAGAATATATTACCACGAACAAGTTTTCTATTTATTTTATCTGTTATGTCTTATGTTTGCTAATTTACGACTTTAATTGCTTATTAATGCTGTATTATATTAAGTAACATTAAAAAAAATCATGTTTAAACATATTAAAAGTACTTTTTAAACATTTGCAGCAAAGGGAAATGTGTGCTCCAAAAATGCATCTCCAGGAAACTGTAGAAGAATTAACAAAATTTAACGCTAGGAGAAAATTAAAGGTGAATATACATTTAGCTCGTCTGGGTTTTATGTTTTTGGAGAAATGTTTTTCTTCAGAGTTACATTATATCATATATACTATATAGTTTTATAAAAGTTTTTATTTTTGTTGATGTTATTAGTTGTTATTAGTAGTACATGTAGTTTTACTTTGAGTAAAAAATAAAAATAAAAATAGAAAAACAAATCCCCGTTTTTTTCTTTCTTTTATTTTCTTATTTTACTATTTATTTTTTGATCATATATAATTATACAATCTTTTTGCATCAAATAAAAAGATTTACACAGAATGCTCTTTGAAATTTACGTGATTGCCTCTTTATTTAATGTGCGACAATTTCAGAAGAAGGGAAAATCATGCGTCATGCATAGATTATAGCAGAGTTTTGAATATTGGGAACGTATAACTCAAAGAACATATTTTACTCTATCTTCTGATTATAGATTTATTTTTATTTCCCATTAATCGCACACTTTATCAAACCAACGTCATTAAAGCATCACTTAGTTTAGAGAATGTGAATATTATTATCTGATCGACGCAATCCCGAAAATTTTACAAAATCACATTATTTACTTATTTATTTATTTGTGAAAAACAAATCTTACTTTTAGTATATGGTGTATAAACATTTATGCTTAATTAAAACTTATACAAACATTAAAAGCTTAAAACAGATGTTTCGGTCGACATCTACGACCATCTTCCGGATTATGATTTTAATTTATATTAAAGTCTAAAAAAAAAAAAAAACAGGTCCACCATCTTGAATTGAATCTTTCGCAAGCTTGCGAAAGCAAATTTTTAGTAAAGAGTATACAAGTTTTTAGTATACAAAGTTTTACAAGCTAAATAAAAGATTTCGTATCTGTATATATGATATTTGTATGCTCTGATTTATTACCATAATATTAATCGTGATCTCTAAAATAAATGAACCACTTCAACGGCCGCATAAATAGGGAAATATTGTTATCACCCCCGACTTATCTCGGGGCAACCAGCCATTGAAGTGGTTAATGTGATTATTTTGTCGGATGTGATGATGTGTGTGATTAATGTGAAATTAAAATAATTCTATAATTAGATGCTAGTGTAAAATATGTTCTTTAAACTGTATGTTTACAAAGTTGGAAACTCTTCTATAATCTATGCATGACACATGATTTTCACTTCTTAAATTATATCACATTAAATAAAGAGGCAATGACATAAATTTCAAAGAGGCATTCTACATAAATATTTTTAATTGATAATAGCCGTTCCGCTTTTTTTTGTGATATAATTATATTTTACGTAAAGAAAGGTAAATCTGCTGCACATTTTGTTAAAATATCTTCGTTATCGTTAAATTTATGAACCAAAATCTGGGTTCAGATTGGAGTGAGGCACCCTGTATTTTAGAATAAATGGATTGCTACCCTAGTTTCCTGTACAAAAATTGTTTATTGTAGTGGGCTCTATCTCCTTGTAAATTATACTTTTTACCGAATCACTCTGTGTGTATGTATGCATACATTAAAAATAAATCAAAATTAACTTACCATTTATTCATTTTATTTTTTAGTTATTGTAAGCTAAAGCTTCAATCACACGTACTGTCTGTCATACGATCTGAAATATATTCTGCGGACTCTCGCTTCTTTCGAGCGACTTATTCACGCTGGAAGTAGGGTTATTTTGAAAACTGAATAGATCCCGTTAATGTAAGCATCACGCGCAACATTTGGCGAGTAATCGCTTCTAAGTGCTTTAAAAAGTTGTGTAAAATACAAATGTGAACTCTTTTTAGAGCGCTCTGATTGGAACTTGAGTGTTTATCTATCATAAGAGATACAAAAAGCGATATAAGTTCGAAAGGTAAACTATCACACAGTGCGTTTTCGACTGATTTTTTCATGAAAAACCTGTTTATGAGCATAATACAAGTACAATTATGTACTGTTTATGTTTGTAATCTGTATATTCAATTCTCTTTCAAACTGGTTTTTAGAGGATTGTAAAACACTTTGACTGCATTCATGTTTCTCAAACAGCATTTGGCAAGATCTTTTTTTCCCTTTATTCAATTTGTGAATAAATAAAATTTTCACCTTGAATCCGAACCCGCCGGAGCGGGGAGACTGGTAAAAGAATTGAACCCGTTTCATCTGCATTTATATTACTGTTATAGGCATCCCCCGACTTACGTAATTAATGCGTTCCTCAGACTTTTACGTAACTCGAATTTTACGTAAGTCGAATGTGTAATTTGCTTAAGTAAAATTTCATAAGAAACTACAATATATATTATATATATATATATATATATATAATATATATAGATTATTTATGTATATATACACAGTATTAATTTTTAAATAAAGCATCATGCAGCAGTATTTACAGTTTACACAAGTATGAACAAATATAAAGGTAAACTGAAAAAAAAAAAAACACTTATCAAATAAAAAATATCTTGTGGAATTTGGGATTTATAAATTTAACATTGGAGTGATTTATAACAATTTTGAGATTACTTCAAACGACTATAAAAATAAGAAATTAAAGAGGACTGACTGTTGTCATAGAAACCAACCCATTCCAATTTTCGCATGTGAAGTTCGAAAAAAAAATATACATTGGTTCCTCCACATCGAAACTTTAAAATTAAGTTTTATTCTGGTTTGAATTCAGCTAACATAATGATAACAGTTTAACTCGAACTTTTTTTTTGCCCCATTTTAATTTATATATTCCCAACCAAAATATAACTCTCTCTATATAACTATATATATTAAATATAACTATAATATATAAAACTATATTATTATAGTTATAATTTTTATCTACATATTTTATTTATGAAATAATTATTAAAAGTGTGCAAACGCGTATCAAATGCGCTATTATGTTCATAAATATAATTTTCAAAAATTTTTTACGTAACTGCGAATTTACGTAAGTCGCAGTATACGTAAGTCGGGGGATGCCTGTAGTCTATACTATTGTAATTGTAGGGACTATTATCCTGAAATTCAAAGTTTACTATACCTAAAAGATTGTTTTAAAATAAATTGAGAAATCGATTGACAATTTATACTTGTATATGTTTTTTAATTTTCTATAATTTTTGCGAATTATTTTATTTTCAGGGAGCTGTAATAGCCGCTGTATCGAGTCCAAAATGGACAAGTTTTTACAATGACTCTCATTTAGATAGGTTATCAAGCCACGATTTGGAGGAGGTGACATCAGCAGGTGTGTTTTGGGTTTTGTATTATTGTTTATTTATTAATTTTCTTACTGTACGGTTGAAGTCGGTTGAAACGAGGACAAAATGCCTTCAAACACTTGATCGTTATAAGAGAATTCTTTCAATAATCAAGTTTAAGATTTCATACGAAGAAAATACAGTTAATTTATTAAAACTTATAAAATCATTACTGACGAGGACAGTTTTGCATTTCTGAATTATTAGGACTATATTAAATGGGTAATTGGAATTTGGCATTTACTTTAATAATTTTTTAATTATAAATGTATGATTAAGAAAAAAAACCCCATAAAAGTAATTAAAAAATTCAGACTAATTTATTATTTATTCATTTAAATATGTTTTAAAAAAATATATTATTATTTTTCTTTTTATAAGGGAGGAGTGCATTTATATCATGTATTTTCCCCTAATCTAATTCAATGAACGGAAAAATATGTTAATTTATATATTTGTTTAAAAGGTTAAATAATGTAAAAGAAACGAGTGCATAAATAAGAATCTCTTCACTAAGTTTCACTCTATTTCATTAAAAATGTAAAATACTCTTGAAAAAAGAGATGCTATTTATGGAAAGTGAAGAAAATCTTTTATTCGTTTGTTAATTTTTTAAAGTTTGTGCTCGTTATACCCACGTTTACCTTTTGTAATCGAGTTTTCTGCGATTCATTTATTTTTATTATTATTAAATAGTAGACCAAGCATTTATATTATCTATTTCTCTTTAAAACCGTATTGCCTCAGAATCCGTGCTCGCTATAACCGAGTTCAACTTAGTTGCAATGTACTAAACTAGATGTAGAATGTTTAAATATTATTGGATACTAAGGCAGTCTTTTAATATCAAATTATCTTTATACATCTCTTTTTTCTTGTTAATAACTAACATCATGATAATATCTGAATTTTAAATATTTTTTTTTATGAATTCAGGGTTTCTAAATGTTATTTTCATTTTTGTGAAATTTTTATAAAATTAAAGTAAATAAATAAATAAAATATAAAATTATCAGAATATTTATCCATTTTTTAATTATTTAGTGCTGCCATCTGTTGGTTAAGGATGATTCTATATTCAATTTCAGCCTCATTTTCCATAGATATCGCACATTTAGAAACTCTTATATTAGGGACCATCCGTTAATTACGTCACAATTCAAAAGCAGGGTGGGGTCCATAAAGTGTGACAAGTGTGTGAGGTTAACTCTTGTGATGTCACATCTAAATTATATATGGGGGAGGGGTACAAAACAACGAAAATTCTGTAACGTGGTGAATGATGACACCTTAAGAGGAAAAATTATCAAAATTTGTTCTTTCAACTGTTTATCAAAAAAAAAAAAAAAATAAATAAAAAATAAAAATAAAGTAAATTAAATTTAACTTTCAGTTAACATTTAAAAGCTTCTTTTTAATAATCATTATTAAATGTTCATAAATGTGTGATGCAAACATATTTTAAAAACATTTAAAAAAAAAAGAATAAGAAAAGATATTGTGATAAAAAAATTTCTATTGCAGTCTACTAACAATAGGGATCCTTCACTAAACCGTACCATAATCGAACAAGAACGAAAAATCATGCGTCAAGCATAGATTATGTAGCACTTTCCAACGCTTCCAAAATAATTTTACAAAACATACCGTTTAATAAGCTAAAAGATAACATCTAAGTAAACAATTTGGAAAACGCATAACATATTTAAAAACATAATTTCAGGAATTTCCAACAGATACAATATTCGGAAAAATATCCGAATACTTTTATTCAGCCCTGTATATGATCTATAGATTTGTATATGCTAGGATGCTAAATTTTAGTTTAGTTAGGAAACACGTAGCACAGTTTAAAATTATCTTTCTGGAGTTTCTGTCAATAAACGGAAATGTGTTCGCGAACTTTTGTGCTGCCCTGTATAGGATCTACAGAATTTATACACACCACATAATAGACAAAAAGCGAGTTAAAATTAAAATCGCGTTTAGTAACTTAAAACGCACTTCCAGGAATTATTGTTAACAGACAGTAGAGAATTCTTTTGTGTGTCCTTGTAAATGAACGATGACTGCTATACACACACTATTCTGTAGTAAGCCTCTTGTAATGCACCTTAGATATATATATATAAATTTCAATGCGTTTAAAATAGTGAAACATTATTTAAATAAACCGCAGACGATTTTTCTCCATAGACGTCATGTAACGGAATTCTTTTGACTGTCCCTGTAAAGTAACTATAAGTGCTATGCACACCCTATTCCATATTAAGCTTCTTCTAATGCACCTTAGTGATATATATAAATTTCAATGCGTTTAAAATATTGAAACATTATTTAAATAAACCGCAAATGATTTTTCCCCATAGACCGCAATGTAACGGAATTCTTTTGAGTGTCCCTGTAATAAAACTATAAGTGCTACACACTTCCGTTGAAATAGGGAACATGCTATAGATAACGACAATAACATATAAAAATTGCAGAGCAATCCGAGCATATTTACGGGAGTTAGAGCACGGACAGACGGCAGACGGCCAGACGGCAGACGGCAGACGGCAGACGGCAGACGGCAGACGGCCATACGGCCAGACAAACCGAAGTCATAAGCACTTTTCAACTAGGTTGGAAAGTGCTAAAAAGAGATATACTTCCTCCTAAATCACTCTTTAATGGATGATATTTGTACGAATGTACTGCCATTCTCGAATTTCAGTAGGAGATTTAAGAAAGTTTAGTGCTGCCATCTACATTTCTTAGTACTTACTATTACCGTAGCACACCGACTGTTTTGTGTAAAATTCGCGAATTTTTAATATAAAAATAAAAACACATTGCTTAGTTTTCTCTTTGTTTTGTTACATAATTTTAGTTTACAAGTTTTATGATTTTACTGCAATGTATGTTATTTAGTAGGGTTATATTTAAAAAAAAAAAGAAAATTATTTTAAAAAGCAATTTTTTCCGCTTATCGCAATCAGATGAGTTTTCAGAAAAACGGTTATTTGTCCAATTTAGAATCTATGATTAAATATTTCATAAAGTATTAACGTGCTATAAAAAAATATTACTTAACTTATATTTTAGCTAAAATATCTCTATTTTTAGTACTTCCATGTTAGCCGGGAGCAAATCGTACCAATAGCAGATATATATATATATTTCTTAATATTTATTAAGGCTAATAGCATACTTTATTTCTGCGTGTGTAAATAAAAAATATTGCTTTGATGGTGTAAGGAAATTGTTTTTGATTTATGATATTATTTCTTATTAAAATATTTTTACTTTTATATATTTTAAATGAAATAAGTAAAAACCATGTATTTTAAAAATATGTGATATATTCATTTCAAATGAAAGTTACGTATTTTAATTGAAATGTGTGAATATTTTATACAGGGTGTCCCAAAAGTCCTTGATACATTTTAAAATTCAATAAAAGATCAAGCAATTGGCGTACGAGAGTGCTTTTTATGATCTGAAATGTTGATTAAGCAAATAAAAAATTAGTTTCAAAAATTTATCACAGGTGGCGCTGCTTCTGGAAAGTTATCGAATAGGTAGAATGCCTTTATACATAACAATGGCGAAAAACGCGCATTGCGTATGCACGGTTTTTGTCCAAACTACGGCAATCCACATTCCAGAAGTTAAGAATACTCGTCTATCCATCCTCATTCGTCTAATCGAACTCAGGAGGGCGAGCATTGTTAAGTTCTGGAATGTAGGTTGCCGTAGTTCGGACAAAAACTTTGCATACGCATTGTGCGTCTTTCGCCATTGTTATGTATAAAGGCATTCTACTTATTCGATAATTTTCCAGGAGCAACGCCATCTGTGAGAGATTTTTGGAACTAATTTTTTTATTTGCTTAAACAAAATTTTCGATCATAAGAAGCATTTGAGGGGGTTAGAATGACAGTAGAGTAAGTCAAAAATGTGAAATATAATTATACCCATATTTTCCCATATTTTCATATTCTTATCTAACCATATATTAATTTCTATTCAGTGTGACAATCAAATAAGTCATAGTTTACTTAGGGATTCGCTAGAGGGCGAAACAAGTTCGGCCACTTAATGCAAAGGCAATACGACAAGTTTCACAACATTTCTCAAATTACTAAATATTGACTTACTCTACTGTCGTTCTAACCCCCTCATTTACGTCCAAACCGCACTCTCGTACGTCAATTGCTTGATCTTTTATTGAATTTTAAAATAAGTCAAGGACTTTCGGGACACCCTGTATTTTAAATGAAACGAGTTTAATGTCAATAACGGCGGTTGAAACAATACTTGGCGATTTATCACCTGCTCACGGTTAACGGAAAAGTAACTTTTTTTCCTTACGTGTAAATAAATGTGTATGTGTATTGCATGTGTTTGTCAATCATTTCGATTTTTAGTGAGGTATTTTTCTTGTTTCACAAAGGAGCAGTGTCCATGATACTGGACAGTCTCGATGACATAAATTGTCTAACAGACTGTCCAGAACACGACAGGGAGTTTCTGATGTCCGTGCTCGATGACACGCACCTTCATGCTTTATTAGAGGTAAGTCGACATTTTTCCTCTCTCTACTTATATTACTAATAATTAAATCCCGGGTGCGTCAAATTTTTGTCCTAAAATTAAACAAGAATGAAAAATCATGCGTCACGCATGGATTATGAAACACTTTCCAACACATCCAGAATACTGTAGCAAATCTCCACTATTTAAAAAAAAATCATGCGTCACGCATGGATTATGAAACACTTTCCAACACATCCAGAATACTGTAAGATATCGCCACTATTTAATAAGATAAAAAAAATCCTGCGTCATGCATGGATTATGAAACACGTTCCAACACATCCAGAATACTGTAACATATCTTCACTGTTTAATAAGATAATAAAAATCATGCGTCATGTATGGATTATGAAACACTTTTCAACACATCCAGAATACTGTAACATATCTCCACTGTTTAATAAGATAAAAAAAAATCATGCGTCACGCATGGATTATGAAACACTTTCCAACACATCCAGAATACTGTAACATATCTCCACTGTTTAATAAGATAAAAGAAATCATGCGTCACGCATGGTTTATGAAACACTTTCCAACACATCCAAAATACTGTAACGAACCTTGCTATTTAATGAGATAAAATAAAAAAAGATATCTAAATAAAAACTTCAACAATGCACATCAATTTTATGTTTGAAATAGCGTAACATCATTAAAATACATTGCGAATTATTTTTTTCCGTAGGCCATAATGTAACGGAATTCTTTTGTGTGTAAATGAATGATAGATGTTATGTACTATTTTATATTCCACAGGAAGAATGTTGTATTGAACTTCAACAATATACATGATTAAATGAAAACCTCAACTATACACATTGATTTAATTATATTTGAAATAATGTAACATCATTAAAATACACTGCAAATTATTTTTCCCCATAGGCCATAATGTAACGGAATTATTTTGTGTGTAAATGAATGATAGATGTATTTTATATTCCACAGGAAGAATGTTGTATTGAACTTCAACAATACACATGAATAAATGAAAACCTCAACTATACACATTAATTTCATTATATTTGAAATAGTGTAACATCATTAAAATACACTGCAAATTATTTTTACCCATAGGCCACAATGTAACGGAATTCTTTTGTGTGTAAATGAATGTTAGATGTTATGTATTTTATATTCCACAGGAAGAGTTTTGTATTGAACTTCAACAATGCACATGAACAAATAAAAACCTCAACTATACACATTAATTTCATTATACTTGAAATAGTGTAACATCATTAAAATACACTGCAAATTATTGTTCCCCATAGGCCACAATGTAACGGAATTCTTTTGTGTGTAAATGAATGTTAGATGTTATGTATTTTATATTCCACTGGAAGAATTTTGTATTGAACTTCAACAAAACACATGAATAAATAAAATCCTCAACAATACATATCAATTTCATTATATTTAAAATAGTGCAACATCATTAAAATACACTGCAAATTATTTTCCCCCATAGGCCATCATGTAACGAAATTATTTTGTGTGTAAATGAATGATAGATGTATTTTATATTACACAGGAAGAATGTTGTATTGCACTTCAACAATACACATGAATGTCATTATTTTTTAAAGACTGTAACATCACTAGAATACACTGAAAATTATTTTTCCCCATAGGCCATAATGTAACAAAATTCTTTTGTGTGTTTTTCCCTGTAAATGAAAGATAAATGCTAAGTATTTTATGTTACACAGGAAGAATGTTGTATTACACTTCAACAATACACAGGAATGTCATTATTTTTGAAACACTGTAACATCACTAGAATACACTGCAAATTATTTTTCCCCATAGGCCATAATGTAACAAAATTCTTTTGTGTGTTTTTCCCTATAAATGAAAGGTAAATTCTGTGTATTTTATATTCCATGGGAATTTTTTTATTGCACTTCAATAATGCATATCATTTTCATTATGTTTGAATCAATGTAACTTTAATAAAATGCCTTGACAACCATTTTTTCCTCATAGACCATAATGTAATGGAATTCTTTTGTGTGTTCCTATAAACGAACTATAAATGCTACACACTCCCTTTCAGTAAGAAATGTCCTATAGTACACATAAATAATATATATCAAGTTCATAGTGTGATATCTTGAGCTATCCCAGCTAATTAATATAGATTCTCGCCAAAGATCTTTTCCCACGTTACAGAAAATGCCACCTAGGTAGAATCGGAAAGTCCAACGCACCCATCGGTCTTTTTCTAGTGACAGTTTGAACTACTAGTTTGAAAGAGCTAAACTTGGTGGCGACCTGTTATGACTTAAATGGATGACACAGACTCCCAGTTATCACGATTGCAATTTTTGGTGCCCAGAGGCGGTTGAAGTCATGATGAAATCGCCGTGACCCAATAGAGTCGAAAGCTCGCTCTGAAAGGACTGAATTGTTACGGAGTTCACCGCCCATGACCCCCCCCCCCCCCCCCCGGGACAGTGGAGAGAAATTGAGACGAGAGGACTCATTCTGGTTTGAGAATCCGAAGAGGGTAGAATAATTCTCCCTGCTTCTAACGAGAGACGATATCTGGTTTTGGAGAGTGAAAAGAGAATGAGTCCCCTTCTCCCTGTTTCTAGGAGATTTTGAGCGAACAGAGACTAAGTGCCGCGAGGTGATAGGAATCCTCCTACGCCCCTTGATTTAAAGGTGTATGAACTGTACCTTATGAACATTATTCCGTCAACAGTTCTGTTCTAACAAGTACTGAAACCCACAACCTTAAGGATACCTAACTGCTAGTATTTAGCTATACCCTGTAATTATTCAGTTTAATAAATTCAACTGTTTTAATAGTTAAACTGTGCCCCGTGTTTATACGCTACCGTAATACACAGATCCCGCTCGAAACACTGGGGTTATGACAATTTACGTGAGTTGGAGCACGGATAGACAGACGGCAAGACATAGTTTGTCATACTTACATTTAAGAAATTTTAATCTCACGATTGCAGTTTTAACAATTTATTTCATTATTAAGAAAGAAAATTTACAAGACGTATATTTACGTTTACTCATTTGGCCTTTCGTCAACTAGTCCAGCTTTAAACCAGCCATAACTGAATAAATTAAGATATCTAGGAGATCGTAAATGTCCAAAAACCAAAAACTGCAGTCTGATAACATTGTTGCGTTGAATGAATGTAAAGTCAACATGACTCTAATTAATGTAATCGGCGATATTTTTAACATAATTTTTTCAAATGCGAATGGCTTCGTTCTCCTAGATTCCAGAATAGTATTATACCGGTAATCGTTTGAAACTTTTGAAATGTAGTGGGTGTCTTAAAGATTTTCGTTTCAATCATTTTTTAATCAATTTTCATATGTATAATGAATATATAGCATAACAGAGTTTAGGAATGTCAACAATTAACGACAGCTTTAATGAAGTATCACCATCATGAAGTCATGTTACACATTATAACAAACGTGAAAAGAATATTTCAGTGGCAAAATATGGCGTACTTACAAAAACCTTAAAACATTGAACAATTTAATCAACTATAGCTTTTATTTTTATGAATATGGGATCATTTTCATATGGAACTTTTTAGAGCTAAGTAGAAAGTTTGAACCACCAAAGGTTGAAAAATTGGGAGTGTATCATTTAACTTAGTCCTCTTGTTAATGTATTAGTTTCAGTTATGTCGTTTTTACGGAGTACTTAACTTACATGATTTGATTCGATTTGAAGGAAGGTTGCTTTGAGACCTATAATGTATAAGGCTGTTGTCTCGAATGATCCATATATTTTTATTTCTAGAAACACACGTACAGAACTTCGACAACTTACATAAATTTTCTTCTTGAAGAGGACAAAATAGACACAAGGAAATAACAACACCGAAAAAAAAAGACCGGAATTCCAAAAAGAGTGCACAACGGAGTTGACGAGAGTCGAACCCGTCGCGTCGCCTCTCCTTCGCTCTACAGCGATTAGCGGAATGGTGTCTTAACCACTCGGCCACGGAGAGCCCTAACTTACATGTTTCTGTCGATTAGTGCGGTTAATCGATACCGCGATCCCTCATCACTAGGAACAACGTCATCAAGCTTCAATCACTGGCACACTATTAATTTGCATCAGTTAAGTCAATTCCTTTGTTCAAGTATGAATTTGCCAAAGGAGGATACATAGATAAAGACGGAAATTACGTCACCCCTACAGACTACTGTTTTAAAATTCAAGAAAGGATTCAGACTTGTTTTCAAACAGTCGTCCAGTCAGCTGAAGAAGAAGCCTTTGCTCGTTGTGCTCAATGCCAGAGATATTTTTTCTTTACTCACGTCTTCGGAAAGAACAATGTGTCAAAAATTGATTATCCCAATGTACGGCAGTCAAATACTTTAATTGACCTTATATCATGCATATACTTTGACGGCAACTGTTTTTCAATAAACGAAATTTTGAACGTTGGTCCGACCATCTGTCACTATTAAAACACAATAGCAGATGTGCGAGGTATCAAATTACCAAGTTCAGTGAGAAGTCAATTGAATGAGCTGTAAAAATCTAAATTCTTTGCCAATCACTATGGTACCTTTACTTGAAAGCTAAGAATTTTTTTTTTTGATCGGAAAAAAGAATCTTGCACTACGATAGATAAAGTACTCTTGAAATTAAAAGGAATGTAAAACAGAAGTTCACTTTTCAAAGATTTAATTTCTTAAAGCATTAAACTCCATAATGAAAATCTAAAATTATAAATTATTCAGGTTCCACATACTCACTAACTTCTAAACAGAAATTACAGTTGAGCTCACTAGGAAATTAAAATTAGGTTTTATTTAACGAAGAAAGAAGACTTTCTTGGCTTATTTTGTTGCAGAGTGTCATTAGATGGCGGGAAAGTTGGGCGGAATTCTGCCCTGAACATCGTTTCATTGATTAACATCACTAAAATGCACTGCAATTAAGTTATTTTAACACATATGACTTTCTCTTAATGACTCTAAAATATCTCACTTTGCAAGAATTAAAATATTCTAGATAAGTTATTTGAATACATATTTTTGAGAATTCCTCTGCATTTGTCAGATAAATTTACTCCTGTTTTAGAATGTTTCTCGTTATATGATAAATGAACTGAATATGAAAACATTTAATTAACTACATTATATAATACATGAAGATATACTATGTAGAATTCTCTGAAGTATGAAGTGTGAAAACACATTTAAAGTAAGTTAGATAAAAAAAAATCGCTATATTTAGTGAGAAGCTTGAAAACACATATTTGATACAAAGATACTAAAATCCTTTTTTCATTAAAGTTAAGGTTAATTTCACATAATTGTGGTCCACACCAAAACTTGACCACAGGCATAACGGATGTTGACAAAAATGTATTTGAAATTGAATACTATTGTATATAACAAAAAATTAAGTAACATAAAACAGACTCACATATAACTAAGATAAAAAAAATGGCTTGATCGAAAAGAAAAAATCCTACATTACGATAAAAAGTTAAAATTTCAGTGCAAATTCACCTTGTTTAATAATTAAAATTCATAAAGATACAACTAAGTGTAAATATATTGCTTGAAGGTGCGTAAAAACATACATAAAACATTTAAAAGCACATTAAAGTCCTTTTAAAAATTCAAAACGTTTTCAACCGAACTACTCGGTCATCATTAGTGAAAAACTAATAGTTAAGTTGAGTTGTTGTCTTTTTGCGCTTGCTAGCTTGTCCGGAACAAACCATTTTAATTCAAGGGTGTGGAATATAAGGTGGGATGGGAAAGGTCATTCAACATTTCAAAAATAAGTACAGGTTAATCAATCATTAATTCATTCCAGACTGCGTGGATATCATATGATAATACATCGTTACAGACTATTTCTTTTTTAGATATTATTTCCAGAGACTCTCTTATGGCAGCTTCCTGGTGATTACTTGTGCAGAATATAATTTTGGATCCATTGAAATCTACTTTTACTTTGGAAACTTTTGAAAAGTAAATTTCAATAGATCCAAAATTATATTCCGCACAAGTAATCACCGGGAAGCTATCATAAGAGAGTCTCTGGAAATAATATCTAAAAAAGAAATAGTCTGTAACGATGTATTATCATATGATATCAAAGCAGTCTGGAATGAATTAATGATTGATTAACCTGTACTTATTTTTGAAATGTTGAATGACGTTTCCCATCCCACCTTATATTCCACACCCTTGAAGTAAAATGGTTTGTTCCGGGCAAGCTAGAAAGCGCAAAAAGACAACAAATCAACTTAACTATTAGTTTTTCACTAATGATGACCGAGTAGTTCTGTTGAAAACGTTTTGAATTTTTAAAAGGACTTTAATGTGCTTTTAAATGTTTTATGTATGTTTTTACGCACCTTCAAGCAATATATTTACATTTAGTTGTATCTTTATGAATTTTAATCCTGCATTACGATGAACAA
The DNA here is from genome assembly GCA_963931845.1 of Maratus michaelseni. Lineage (NCBI taxonomy): Eukaryota > Metazoa > Arthropoda > Arachnida > Araneae > Salticidae > Maratus > Maratus michaelseni. The sequence continues at coordinate 365,670,268 of OZ007590.1, read as the reverse complement.
AGCACACTTGAACTGAAAAAAAAATGGAGGGCAGAATTTCACTTTTCAAAGTTTTCATTTCTTAGAGTAATTGTAAATCTAAAATCATAAACTATGCAGGTCACACGTATTCGAAAATTTCTAAAGAGAAATTACAGTTTAACTCAGAAGGAAATTAAAATTAGTTTTATTTAGCGAACAAAGAATTATTTCTCAGCACTCTGTTGCACAGTGTCATTAAATGGCGGAAAAGTTGGACGGATTTCTGTCCTGATCATCCTTTCGTTAATTAACTTCACTAAAATACACCACAAGTAACACATTTTAACGCACATTACTTTCTATAAACGAGTCTAAAATATCTCATTTAGCAGCAATTAAGATATTCCAGCTAAACAAATTATTTGAATAAATATTTTTGAGAATTCCACAAAGTTCAGCAAATAAAATTGCTTACGTTTCAAATTGTTTCTCATTATGTGATTAACGTATTTGAATATGAAAAGATTTAATGAATTACATTATATAGTACAGTTAGATAGAATTCCCTTAAGTAATAAGTGTAAAAAATATTTGAAAGTCAGTTAGATAAGACGTTTTTCGGTATATTTACTACAAAGTCTGAAAATATCATATGCATATAATGAAAATTGTACAAAAATAATCACAATTTAGAGTTTATTTAACTCAGTTTACTTAGCTGCACTATGTCATTAGTTGGCAGAAAAGTTGGTTGTAATTCTGCCCTGACATCATTTCGTTGTACCGTCATTAAAATGTATTGAAATCAACACTTTTCGACACGTATGATTTTATTCTAATGAATCTAAAATGTCTTACTTTGTCAAAATATTATGAGTACTTGGCAACAATTAACATATTCTAGCTAAACAAATTATCTGAATAAATACTTTTCAGAATTCTGCCATGTTTGTCAAATAAATTTACTCATGTTTTAAAAACAGGTCATGCTATATCCATAGCAGAAAACGTCTGCGCCTTTTATAATCATATAAACATGTTTTAAACAAAAATAAATTTTGATTCAACTAGTGCTGCAATTATTTAATGAAATGCATAATTTTATTAAATAGAATTTTTGGTTCAAATATGCTTATTTGGTTTACAAAAACGTAGAAGTTGGCCCCTTGCTACATCTGGAGTGTAAAGCCTTAAATATGAAAAGTTAAATTAAAAGAAACATTCCCCATTATTTCTTTCAGAATTGTAATCTAGCTAGCTATATCAATTTTTTTTGTAAGTAAAAAGTAAGATCGCATGAAATCCTTTCCAAATCAACTTACTAAAAAGGAATGCAAATAGTCAAATTTTAACTACGTACACATTGCAAATTCGCAGCACAAATTGGGAACATTTGGAACACTTTGATTAAAAATTGTTCCAGTTACCTTAATGTGTATTGAATATGCTCCGCTATAACGAAAGTATTCTGAAAATGTACCAAAAGTGTTCTGCTCAGGATATCTGTTAAATCTAAACTTGGGAACACATTTGAGAACGGATTGGGATCACATTTGGGCACACTTTTAAAATCATCGCTTTCAAAAAGTGCGTTAGAAAATGTGCTGAACAAAAGAAGCCTTCTCAGAAGTATTCTAAAAACTGCTCCAAAAAGTGCGCTTCAAAGTGTACTAAAAAAGGTAACAAAATAAGTGTTCTAAAAAGTGTTCTGAAAAGTGCATAAAGATTTGCAGTGACAGCCAGTTATTTTTCATTATTATGTAATTATTATTTTTGTCTTTATTTAAAAAGTAATCACAGATAAGGATTTTCTCAACCCAAAACTGAGTACTTTCTGACGCATTTCTCAGCATATTTTGCATAAACGTATGATATTGGTAAGTGTTCTTACTCAAAAACTACGATATCAAATAGTTTTTTCCAATTTACGATAAAGGCAGATGGTCTTTCCGAGAAATCTATCAAAATCGGCATTTTGAACCGAATTTCAGGACGCGATAACTCTATAAAAGTCAATATGCGTCAACAATCGTTTATACTCAAAATGTAATTTATTTATTGAAAACTGAAGAAAACCATTTGATTCCAAATCACTTCAATAATCACACCTGCTAGTGTCATGTTTTTACTTTAAAAATGAGTCAATAATTGTGTCAGAAAATTTTCCGGAGAAAAATAACTTTTCGAGAATACCCTTGTTGCTATGTTTTGACACATTTAGTACTTGTTGCTTTTTATGAACAATATGCTCAAACTTAATAACAGAGAAAAGAATCATACTTTATTATGACATATCAATAAATCTCCTGGAAAATAAGCCTCAAAACTATGTAAATTCTATACAAGTAAACAAAAAAATGCTTCTTTTGTTTTCTTTTTTCAAAGATAACCTACCACAATGATGAAGAAAATTAAGTATCAGTCGCATGTAATATTGTGTACATTATCAGTTTTCAAAACCTTTATTCATTAGATATAGTGTAGTTAATTCGCCGCTCTAATTTTTGTAGTTTAGACATATTTGCAGATTTTTAAAGAGGAATTACAGTTTAGCTCAGGGTTACCAGGTTGGCCTTTTTTAAAATTCGGAATTTTCAATTCACACCAGAAATTAATAGGTGTAAATTTTGTTTTATTTAATTATAGATATTTTTTGACTTCTCAAGATAATAATTCTTCTTTCAAAATTACAGGTATGAATTTGAAAATTCTGAATAAAAAAAGGCCAAACTGGCAATCCTGGATTAGCTCACTAGGAAATTAGAATTAGTTTTATTTAGCGAACAAAGAAGACATTCTTGGCTTACTTTGTTGCACACAGTGTCATTAGATGACGGAAAAGTTGGGCGGAATTCTACCCTGAGCATCCTTTCTTTGATTAACGTCATTAAAGCACAGCAATTAACACATTTTAATACATATGACATTCTCTTAATGAGTTTTATATACCTCATTTAGCAACAATTAAGATATTACAGATAAACAAATCTTTTCAATACATCTTTTGAAGAATTTCTTTAAGTATAGTAAATAAAGTTGATTACGTTTCAAATTATTATGTGATTGATGTATTTAAAGTTTTAAATATTTAATGAATTATATTATATAGTACAGCTAGGTAGAGTAGACGCAAGTATGAAATGTGATAAAAAATCAAAAGAAAGTTAGATAAGAATTTTTTGGTATATTTACTAAAAAGACTGAACATATTATATATAATACAAATTGTTTAAAAATAATTACAATTTAGAATTCATGTATTTGATTCAAAGGTGTTAAAAATTCCCCCCCCCCCCTAAAGTTGGGACTAATTCTGTATAATTGGGATTCACACCAAAGGACATAATCGACATAATCGATGATGATGATTACAGCCATTATCGATGACTGCACGAATGTATTTGGAAATAAATTCTATTGCAAATAACATTGTAAAATGTAAGAAGCATAAAAGTAATCCATATAAAACTATTCTAAGTAAAATTTATTTGTTCAGGGAAAAAGTCCTGCTTTGCGATGAACAAAGTAGGGGAGATGGGTGATGAATGGGACATTTTCACAAAAATCGTTATTTTAAATATTTTATTTAAGTTATTATCAATATTATATATCACATATTATACATTAAGTGTTTGACTACATCTTATGCACAATATTTATTCAAGATTATTATTATACATAAATATAAATAAATTTGAAAAGAAGTTCTTCTATGTCCCAATCATCCCTACAGCAGGGATGAATGGGACACAAACATTTCCCTCCCCGTATTCAATGTTAAGGACTAAAAGCTGACAAAAATGCCTCCTTGGCAATAGCTGAGGGATTATAAATTGTAATATGATCTCTAGGACTATTTGTCAGCCAATCTTCTTGAACTCGTTTCAGCTTTGCCTTAAAAGGCCCATAAACGGAAGCATTCAATGGCTGAAGACAATGGCTACAATGAGGATGAAATGTTAAAAGAATAATTACCATAAATTATTAATTTATCAACTTATATAATATTATTTATATAATAAATATATTTTTCAGCATCCTCTAGGAATGGATGAGACAGTTCCATTCATCCCATTTGAAATGTCCCAATCATCCCCATGATGCATATATTCAATTGTCAGACATTTTGTCTAAACAATTATTTTGTGACAATGGTTACCATGCATTCATTTTAATTACCAATATTGAGCCTTGAAATAAAAAAAATACAACATACCTAAATTGTTTATATTGCATAAAATATTTAAGTAAGTTCAAAGTTAAAAAAATAATTACTTTTAAGCAGAGTTTTCAGGAAATGCAAATTTGAAGAAAACTGAAAACAGCCATTTGCTCTTGCTTTTGATTCTGATGCACACTATGGTAGTGAAATCTATGAAGATAGGAAGCAAATAAAAAAAAGTTTATTGCCTGAAATATTGAGAACGTCCCATCCATACCTTGTCCCATTCATCCCCTACTTCCCCTACCTAAAAGAAACGGAGGATAGTATTTCACTTTTCAAAGATTTCATATCTCAAACTTATTAATGTAAATCTAAAATATTAAACTATGTACTTTACACATATTTGCAAATTTCTAAAGAGAAATTACAGTTTATCACAGTAGAAAATTTATATTAGTTTTATTTGACGAACAAACTAGACTTTCTTAGTTTACTTAGCTGCAAAATGTCATTAGATGGCGGAAAAGTTGGGTTAAATTCTGCCCTGACGTCATTTCGTTGATTAACGTCATTAAAATACATCGCAATCAACACTTTTCAACACAATTGCATCATAATTTACACTTTTCAACACGTATGATTTTATCCTAATGAGTTTGAAATAACTTACTTTGTCAAAATATTATGTGTACTTGGCAACAATTAACATATTCTAGCTAAACAAATTATTTGAATAAGTATTTTTGAGAATTCTGCCATGGTTGTCAAATAAAGTTACTTATGTTTTAGAATGTTTCACATATGCTTTTGAATTTGAAAACAGGTAAGGAATTATTACAACATCCATAGTTGTCAACTACTGCGCCTTTTTAAATGATGTAAAAAAATACATATATGTATAACAATCAGTGCTGTATTTATTTAATGAAATGCAATACACATTTTACTTTATTTAATTAACTAAAAATTCTGGTTCAAATATGTTTATTTGACTTTAAAAAGCATAGAATTTTGCGGCCATGTTACATCTAGTGTGAAACCTCTTCAAATATTGAAAGTTAAATAGGGAATGTTTCCACAATATATCTTTTAGAATTGTAATCTAACGATCTTAATTTCCTTTGTGTTGTAAAAATAAAATCGTTTGATATGCTTTACAAATCAACTTAAAAGCTAGTTGGATGTGCCAATCCTAAAACTTTCTTCTATCTCATACAGGTTTCACATACACCAAAAAGAATCAGCACCAACTTATATCAAGGTCTAATTGACTCTAAAGTTTTATTAAATTCCGTGCATTAGTTCTTGAGATAGGCCTATCGCTAAAATCAAGTAAATCCTGAAAAATGCAGCATAGCAGCGCCACCTGTTGGCGGATTTACACCAAAACCTAATCAACAACAACTTATGACGACATCCAACTGAATCGGAAGTTTGATGAAATTCTGTGCATTAGTTCTTGAGATATAGTTATCGTGAAAATCATGAAAAAAGTAACATAGCAGCGTCACCTGTTGGAATATCTACACCGAAACGTAATCCACGTCTATTTATGTTAATATCTAACAGAATCTGAAGTTTCTATGAAATTCTGTGCATTAGTTCTGGAGATATAGCTATCGTGAATATCGTGAAAAATGTAGCATAGCAACGCCACCTGTTGAGCAATTTCCACAAAAAACTAATCAGCACCAACTTATATCAATGTCTAAATGAATTTAAAGTTTAATTAAATTCCGTGCATTAGTTCTTGAGATAGAGCGCTCAGAAAATTTTTGTCAGTTCTTGAGACAGAGAGCCCTCAAAATTTTTGTCACATATAGACAGACAGACATACAGACTTACAGGCAGACGTTTTCTAAAAGCAGTCAGACCGTGTTCAGAACCTTCTAAAACGTATAAATCAGTCGAAACCCAGAAGTCGAAAATTTGCAAATACTTTCTTCTTATAAAGACAGAAAAAAGTAAAAAGGAATGCAGCTAGCCAAATTTTAATTACCTACATTTAGTTAATTAATTATGTAATGGATGTACCAGGTGTAAATATCTTCGTATATAGTTAAAAATTATCCAAGTAGGTGGCAGCACCAAACGCCATTTACAAGCTCTCTCCCTCTCGTGCGCGCGCTCTGAGTTATTTTTTACCAAGTCTTCACTGGAAGTCCAGACGAGACGCAATGCCAGATACGGCATGTTTTATTCGCGCGCAACAGTAATAAATATTTGCTAACAATGATTTGAATTCTTCTCCGGTTAGTCCTATTATAAATATTACTCCGTGTAAATAATGTACATAGATATGTGTAATATGACCTCAACAAATTTAATCAACAATGAAAATTAACCCTTCTTTGCAAGATGGTGGAAATTTCCATCATAACATTGAATGCCCAAAAATTATATAAAAGAACAAGTTCACTTTAAGTTGATCGTGTCTGGATACCTTTTTAATGTCCATTGCATAAAAAAAAACATAGCTGTCAAAAAGAAGCAAGTGTCACTATCAGTAAAACGAGCTTGAAGTTGTCATTCCGCTGTTTGTTGTAGTTGCAATAAACGTATGATTTCGTTTTTAATTTTGTTTTATTATATTTGAGTTTCTATTGCTAAAAAGTGAAAATGAGTGGAAGAAAGGTTTAATTATCATAAGGAATAAACAGTATCCAATGATATCCTCTTTTATGTCTATTTAGTACTAAGCTAATGATCTAACTTTGCATGATGATGGAAATTTCCATCATATTGTTTTTTGCTAAATTTATACTATAAATATATACTAAGATTTTTTTAAATATTTTCCCTTTAATTTTGAACATGAATTACATCACCTTGATTTATTTCACCAATAAAGAAAAAATCATGCAAAGAAGGGTTAAACGTCTTTTGCAAAAATTCCCGAGTGCTTTCTGTACAAAGAAATGCCTTATTTAAGAAACGGATTTAAACCTAGGATCACAGAAATGCTGCTATAGTAAATCTTCGAATTGTGGGACTATGTAATCAATTTCACAATGATTATTTTTGAATTTATATAAACAAAAAATCTCAAGTTAAGAAAATGCTTGGAAAACCCACTTCACTTAATGTAGTTGCTAATATGTTGACACGTGTTGCTTTTTATAAACACCATGCTCGAAGTTTAAAAATAGCTGATTACTTTATTATGACATATCAATAAATCGGGTTAAAAACAAGATTCAGAACCATGCGAAATCTATACAAATTTTTGTTTAAATGCTTGATTACTCTTTCTTTTTTAAAAATAGCCTATCACAATGAATAAGAAAGTAATTTATCATTTCAAGAAACGGTGGGTAGAATCTACCTTTTCAAAACTTTCATTCATTCGATAATGTAATAAATTTGCTGATCTAAATTATGCAGTTTAGACATATTTGCAAATTTCAAAAGATGAATTACAGTCTAGCTCAGTAGGAAATTAAAATTTGTTTTATTTAGCGAAGACCTTTCTCAACTTACTTTGTTGCGCAGTATCATTAAATGGCGGAAAAGTTGGGTAAAATTAAGACCGGACATTATTTCGCTCATTATTGTCATTAAAACGCATCTTAATTAACATTTTCTAAAAACTCAGATTACTTTCTCTTAATTAGTCAAAAATATTTCACTTAGCAGCAATTAAAATATTCTAGTCAAATTATTTAAATAAATATTTTTGAGAATTAGTCTGCATTTGTAAAGATAAAGTAACTCATCATTTTACACTGTGCAATACATGTGCATTACACACAGCGTTTCAAAACATGAAAGCCAGTTTTTCAAGCATGAAATAAAGACAAAGGTTGCAAAAATAACTTAAGACTCAGAAATGCTACAAATAGCAGAAATATTTATATTTTATAACAAAATATAATTGAAAAAATCATTTTTAGAGGAAGAAAACTGCCTTTGTCTATTTTGAGGTGTTGTATAATGCTATGAAAACTTAGTCCTATATACAGCTTGGTAGCAAGTCTATGCACCAGATTTTTTTATTTAATGCAAAAAAACTATCAGGAACATCATCGGAACAAGCCTCTTAATGTATTTTGGTGGATTCTGAAATTGTGGCAAAGAAGAAGTGAAGTGTGAAGGTGTGAAGTTGTCTTTTGATTCTGAAGTTGTGGCATATTGTTTTCCATTTCAATAAACTGCTCTAACCAGCGGGCTCCACACATTTCCTACTGGGTTTAAATCAAGAGATACAGATGGCCGTGGCATCACATGCACACCATTATTCTGGAACAATTCGACAGTTATATTTTCCTTATGTGTGGATGCATTGTTCTGCTGGAACGTTCAGAAAGCTCCACCATTTGCATCGACAAAAGGCAACAAGCTATTTTCAAGTAGATCTTGGTAGTTTAATGCATTCATTCGGCCAAAAGGAAACACAAGGTTCACCGTATCACCAAATCCAAATTTAGCCCAAACCATGAGTGAATCTCCTCCCTGCTGACACTTAAATATATCAGGTATCTTGCGCAGGTCGTGCCAGTAATAAGACAAACCGTCAGTATAATACAAATTATTTTTTTTCACCAGAAAATATTACTCTTTCCTATTCACACATCCATGACATCCATGTCGTGCTTTGGTCCAATCCATGCGATGTTGTTGGTGCTTTTTAGAAATACGTGGTCGGGCTTTTTTTTCTTGTACTTCAATGTCTTAGAGCTGCTGGCTACTCTTCACAAACTACTTTTTGACATCTCTAGCAGTGGATCTCTTGCCAGTTCACCTAAAGTTTTTACATTGATCAGTCTCTTTATAATGACCATTTTTGTACTTTTGTGCAGCTTTGGGATCATCGTTTTGATTTAATCTTTCCTTAAATCTATTGTGTGTATAAGGAAATTCAGTATTACAGATGGATATCTTTTCAATTTTTTTTGCGATAGCTCATGCTGAGAGTCTTTGATCTTTAAAAGCCATAAGTTTTCTTTTTTCCAACCCGCTTAAAGCGCGACACATACCCTTACGACCCATACTCTTAGAACTCACTTTGCGGTCACATTTGAAAATTTCAATTTGACACAAACAGTTTTTCATTAAAGTTCGGGCTAATGTTGCTTAATTGTGGTCTACATCAAAATGACCTCAGGCATAACCAATGTAGACAAGAATGTGTTTGAAAGTGAATAGTGTTGCATATAACACTAAAAAGTAACATAAAAAACCCCTACATAAAACTAAGCAAAGCAAAGTTGTTTTGATAAAAAAAAAAATCTTGCATTATCTATACTAATAAAGAAAGTTTCGCTCTGTGTGTGTGCGCGATGATTAGTGAAATCTACCACACGTAGAAGTCTGAAATTTTGGGTAAGGATAGTTTAAGGCAGGTTCTCATGCACCTGAATCTCAGATTTTTAATTTTTTGAAAATTAGCTGAGATATTAATTGTAAACTCATAAAAAACTCATTGCTTTCTTGCCAGCCGGCAAAACCGCAAAACCGCTCACTCATGCCCTGAACCCGATTTACACATCGGGAGGAAATGAAGAACCAAACGTGCGTTTTTTTGTGTTATTCAGTAGTTTTAAATTGGCCAAACGATTTGGTACAGTTAAAATTGGAAGACATATTCAGGAAGGTTATACCCTTACCTTTCAAATGCCGCAATCAATTCGAAAAAAAAATATCGTTGTTAACCTTTTCAAAAAAAATTCAAAAAGGGTCGTTTTCCCGAAGGACGTTTTTTTTCCTTATGGCAACGGCCCTCGAGGGCACAATTTTAGATGTACCAATAAACCAAAAATGTGGTCTTAAACCTGAAACTTTCTTCTAATTGTCGTTGTAATCGGTATTAAAAAATACGAGTTTTAACCCTTTCAGAAACACGGGCGAACGCAGGTCACTTATCGCCTCACGGAGAAGATCTTTTTCTATGCTTGAAGTAACTAAACATCTGTATTTCGGCACAATCTGTTTAGAGCATCTCAGTAGACAAGATTAACATCAGCTACAAAATTTTCGAAACATTTGGACGTGCTTCCGTATTAAAAACAAATAAAATCTGACAAATTTTAGAAAAAAAAATAAATCCGAAGAAGCAGGGTGTTTTGGAGTGGTTCGCCCTGCTTTGGCTCGATTTTTCACTACTAGATATGCATATCTTTTCACTAAATTTTAAAGAGAGCTTGGATACATTTATATTTAAGCGATTAAAGTTTTTGAAAGTTCGGAAGATGATAACTAGTTTTTTACTGCTATGTTAAAGGAGCCGTTCGAAAAACAAGAAAATAACAACAACAACAACAACAACAACAACAACAAAGCAAGAGCAAAAAATATTTCTTTTACAACTTGATAACAATATTTTTTCACGAAATTTTTACACGGGCTGTAAAACAGTTGCATTTATAAGCAACAAAATTTTCAAAGTACAACAGGACAACAGGAACTAAAAAAAACTATGATACGACCCTATGGGAAAAAAACAGAAAATGCCTTCTTACGAGCAATTTTATTAGTAAATATCAATAAATTTCCGCGAATGTTTAATTAAAAAATATAATTTCATACAAAATCGGGTTAAAGATATAAAATCAAACCGGAAGTTTGTTTAAATTTATTATCACAGTCCGGTTAGTGATAAGTAAAGCACTCTTGAAATGAAAAGAAATGGTGAACGAGAATTTCGCTTTTCAAGGTTTTCATTTCTTGGAGTAATTCACTCTTTAATGTAAATCTAAAATCATAAACTATGAAGTTTACACATATAGGAAAATTTCTAAAGAGAAATTACAGTTTAGCTCACTAGGAAATTGAAACTAGTTTCATTTAGCAAACGAAGAATACTTTCTCGGCTTGCTTAGCTGTACAGTGTCATTAGATGGTAGAAATGTTGGGCGGACTCAGAACATCCTTTCGTTGAGTAACGTCATTAAAATGCACTGCAATTAACACATTTAAACACATACGATTTTCTCTTAATGACTATAAAATATCTCACTTAGCAACAATTAAAATGTCCTAGATAAGTTATTTGAATAGATATTTTTGAGAATTCTTCTACAATTGTCAGATAAATTTACTCCTATTTTAGAATATTTCTCATTATATGATAAGTAAATTAGATACGAAAACATTTAATGAGCTATGCATTATATAATACAACTTGTTGAATTCTCTGAACTATGAAGTGTGAAAAAAAAACATATTTAAAGTACGTTAGATAAAAATGTTTTAGGCCTATTTACTGAGAAACTTAAAAATATCATATACATATAATGAAAATAGTGTAAAAGTTTTAAATTTAGAGTTAATATATTTGATACAAAAATACTAAAACTTTTGGGGATAATTTCACTTAATTATGGTCCACACCAAAACTTGACCACATGCATAACCGATGTTGACCAGAATTGTTGATGATTATAGAAGTTGAATGCTGTTGCGCATATTAAAATATTGAATAAAATGGTGTGTTACTATAAAAGCATAATAAAACTGTTGCTCCTGGTTTCAAAGTGGTAGCACGTTATCTTTGCGCCTGACGAAGAAAGAAAAAGTTCTTTCGACAGGCCTAGCGCATTCCTTATTTTTCATGGTATTATTAAGAATTTTTTTTATGCTTTTATTGTTGCATATAACATTGTAAAAAGTAAGTAACATAAAAATGTCCCACTTCTAATCAAGCGAAGCAAAACTGTTTAGAGCGAAAAACAAATCTTGCATTATGATAAACAAGGCACTCTTGAATAGAAAAAACAAATAGAGAACAAAATTTTACATTTCAAGGTTTTCTTTTCTTCGAATAATTCACTTTTTAATGTAAATCTAAAATCATAAACTATGAAGTTTACACATATTCGTAAATTTCTAAAGAGAAATTACAGTTTAGCTCAGTAGGAAATTAGAATTAGTTTCATTTAGCAAACGAAGAATACTTTCTCGGCTTACTTCGCTGTACAGTGTCATTAGATTGCAGAAAAGTTAAGCGGAATTCTGCCCCGAACATCCGTTCGTTGATTTACGTCATTAAAATGCACTGCAATTAACATATTTTAACACACATGACTTTCTCTTAATGACTCTAAATTATCTCACTTATCAACAATTATAATATCCTAGATAAATCGAATAAATATTTTTGAGAATTCATCTGCGATTAATTGTCAAATAAATTTACTCCTGCTTTAGAATGTTTCTCATTATATATGATAAATGAATTGAATATGAAAACATTTTGTGAACTACATTATATAATACAACTATGTAGAAGTCTCTGAAGTATGAAGTGTGAAAAAAAAACATTTAAAGTAAGTTAGATAATTTTTTTAGGTATATTTACTGAGAAAGTTGAAAATATCATATACATATAATGAAAATAGTGTAAAATTTTGAATTTAGAGTTAATATGTTTGATAAAAATATAATTCAACTATTGGTGCTAATTTCACATAATTGAGGTCCACACCAAATCTTCACCACAGGCATAACCGATGTTGACAAGAATGTGTTTGGAATTTAATATTGTTATAACTGTGAACTACATTTTTCAATTTAGAGTTAATATATTTGATACATAGATACTAAAACTTTTGGAGCTAATTTCGCATAAATGTGGTCCACACCAAAACTTTACCACATATACAACCGATGTTGACAATTAACGTGTTTGATATTGAGTACTATGAACACCATTATGTAAAACAATTTATAGAATTCTCTGAAATATGAAGTGTGAAAAAAACATTTAAAATAATTTAGATTATTTTTTTAGGTATATTTACTGAGAAACTTGAAAATATCATATACTATTTATATCATATTGTATATCATATTGTGGTCAAGTTTTGGTGTGGACCAAATTATGCGAAAGTAGCTCCAAAAGTTTTAGTATCTTTGTATCAAATATATTAACTCTAAATTGAAAATTTTACGCTATTTCATTATATGTATAAAATATTTTCAAGTTTCTCAGTAAATATTCCTAAACATGTAACACTGTAAAAAGTAACTAACACAAAACTGACCCACATATAACTAAGCTAAGCAAAATTCCTTTCATCGAAAGAAAAAATCTAGCATTATCATAAAGCACTCTTGAATGAAAAAAAAAAATAGTGGGCCGTATTTCACTTTTCAAAGATTTCATTTCTTAGAGAAATTAATTCATGAATGTAAATACAAAATCCTAAATTGTGAACTTTACATGTATTCGAAAATTTATGAAGAGAAATTACAGTTTAGCTGAGTAGGAAATTAAAATTATAAAATAAACTTGTTTTATTTAGCAAACGAAGAATACTCTCTCGGATTACTCCGCTGCGCAGTGTCAATAGATGGTGGTAAAGTTGGGCAGAATTCTGCGCTGAACATCCTTTCGTTGATTAACATAATTAAAATGCACTGCAATTAACACGTTTTAACACATATGACTTTCTCTTAATGAGTTTAAAATATCCCACTTATCAACAATTAAAATATTCTAGATAAATCATTTGAATAAATATTTTTGATAATTACTTTACAATTGTCAAATAAATATACTCCTGTTTTAATATGTTTCTCATTATATATGATAAATGAATTGAATGTGAAAACATTTAATGAAATACATTATATAATACAACGTGTAGAATTCTCTGAAGTATGAAGTACGAAAAAAACATTTAAAGTAAGTTATAGATAATTTTTTTTGGTATATTTACTGAGAAACTGGAAAATATCATATACATATAATGAAAATGGTGTGAAATTTTCAATCTAGAGTTAATATATTTGATACAAAGATACTAAAACTTTTGGCGCAAATTTCGCATAATTGTGGTCCCCACCAAATCTTCACCACAGGCATAACTGATGTTGACAAGAATGTGTTTCGAATTTGATACTGTTATAACTATGAACTACAATTTTCAATTTAGAGTTAATATATTTGATACATAGATACTAAAACTTTTGGAGCTAACTTCGCATAATTGTGGTCCACACCAAAACTTGACCGCATGTACAACCGATGTTGACAATAATGTGTTTGAAATTTAATACTATGAAAAACATTATATAAAACAACTTGTAGAATTCTCTGATGTATGATGTGTGAAAAAAAACATTTAAAGTAAGTTAGGTAATTTTTTAGGTATATTTACTGCGAAACTTGAAAATATCATATACATATACATACATATAACACTATAAGAAGTAAGTAACACAAAACTGACCCACACATAGATAAGCTAAGCAAAATTTTTTTGATCGAAGGAATAAAATCTAGCATTATGATAAACAAAGAACTCTTGAACTGAAAAAAAAAAATTGAGGGCAGAATTTCACTTTTCAAAGCTTTCATTTCTTAGAGTAATTGAATCATTAAAAAAATCTTGCACTGCGATAAATAAAGCACTCTTGAAATTAAAAGAAATGTAAGACAGAATTTCACTTTTCAAAGCTTTCATTACTAAGAGCATTAAACTCCATAACGTAAATCTAAAAGCTTAAATTATGAATTTTACACATATTCGAAATTTATAGAGAAATTACTGTTTAGCTCAGTAAGAAATTAAAATTAGTTTTATTTAGCAAACAAAGAAGACTTTCTCAGCTTACTCTGTTGCACAGTGTCATTAGATGGCTGAAAAGTTGGACGGAATTCTGCCCGGAACAACTTTTCGTTGATTAACGTTACTAAAATACAGCACAATGAACACATTTTAACACATATGACTTTCTGTTAATGAGTCTAAAATATCTAACTTTGTCAGTATACTTTGAGTACTCAGCAACAATTGAGGTAGTCTAATTAAACAAATTGCTTGAATAAATATTTTTGAGAATTCAGCCGTTTTTCAAATAAAATATATTGCGTTTTAGAAAATATCGTATTTTGTGATATGTATTTAAATATTAAAACGAGTAATGAATTTTAACAACAATTATAAATAATAACAAAGTCATAAAAAATTATTTACAAACATATTTCAAAGGAGTTTTTTCTTATATAAATATTCAAAAAGCGAAGAATTTGTAAGCGACTAATCATGCGATGCAAAGGTATATAGATCAGACAATACAGTTAAATTAACAATGATCAAATTATAAGCTCAGGCAATAAATAATGAGAGTATGAATACTAATATAAAAAAAAATCTAAATTCTAACATTAACACAAAAAAAAGATGGCTATGTTGATTATATTCCGGAAACCAAAAATATTTCATCCCAGTTTACTACTAAAATGTCATAATTAACTCTAAAATAACACTATATACAATCGAAAATGCGGCGATGTCACTAATTGAAGGGAACTCAGTGGATACATTATACTTTTATTATAAGTATTAAACGTCAAACCTTACCACGTAGGCAAACTCTTAGCTGAAGAATTTTATTCCGAACTCGATCAAAATGAAACGTCATTGCTAAAGGCACGTGGATGGCTCGATGAAGCATAGAACTAGTCTTGATTTTCCACAAGGGACGAAATCTGACAAAATTCGACGATACTCACTTCTACCGCCGCATTTATACTAGCTAGACGACCACAGAAACCTAATTATGATGACGTTGCACAAAATAGAGTAACTCAGTTTGAGTCGCCGCATCCGGGATAGATGCTGCATCCCTTGTATTTCTTGTAATTAGCGATAGATGACAGTCAGACGCACAGTATAGGTGAGCAATGAGATTACTTTAACCTCTGTAAGCGTGAATCCCATTTCGACGTTTACTTGTAGCTGTACAATCCTTATTTTGAAGTAAGCTCACGATTTCACTATCGAAATTTTTAAAGACGTTGTGTTTAAATACTTTTTATACGCTAATTACTAAATGCATGCATGATTTCGAAGTCAAAACTAAGTGTAGCGTCTGTACAGAGTATTGTGTGTATGGTTGCGCCATTTTCCTTTGCGAAGGCAGGCAACTGTATTGTGCAACGTCTGTACCGTACAAAATGGGATACATGCCGCACTCCGATCCAGTATACATGCCGCACTCCGATCCAGTATACATGCCGCACTCCGATTCAGTATACATGCCGCAGTTTATTTCGTACGGGATGCCGCGATTAATAAAATTCAGTTCGTCAGACATTGATGAATGTTCAAGCAGTATGAAGTTTACTACACCTAAGGGAAAAAATAAAAATGCAAGAAGGCGAAGAAAGAGACAAGTCAAGATGATAATAATGAAAAATTGGATAACACGTGTGACGCAGACATTCTTTGCAAGGAACGTGTAGAAAACTACTTCAAAACTAAGAGAAAATGCGATTGGCTTCTTTGCGTGTCAAATGTAGTTACATGTAGACTGTACTATTGTCGACAATTTTTGTGTTGATTGCAATCGAAAAAATAGGTCTATTAACAAACTAAACAATGTAAACACTATTTTACTTTTTCTTTCCCTCTCTAATACACTGATGTTACAATGTTCGTGAAATAACAATTAAAATCCAATCTTTAAAAAATAAGTAGATAATTTTAGTAGTGAACAAAGTAGGCAGACTAATATTGATTTGTACCTTACTAGTACGTTTCATTGTACTCATTTAGTTTCTTTTTTGTACTTACATAGTTAATTATAGTCCAGATATGAATGTTTGTTTGAATATTTTTTATTTATAATTTTATTCTGTTCTTATGACAAGTGCGGCGTTTCACCCTGAATGTACGGGTGACGCGTCGCAGCGTAATGTTTTAGAAAACATTGTTAAAAATTTATTATTATTTTTATATATATATTTTTTGTCGCAGGATACATTATGTATATTTAACATTAAATAGCACAGTATGATTTTTTTTTAGTTTATGTGCACCATAGGATTTTATACACAAATTATTAAAAAAACATGTGGCATCTCACCTGGAATTACTCTAACAGTAAAAATCATATTCCTGGATATTCAACCACTATGCGAAAGTAAAAGAAATGACAGAATATGTGGCTCGTTTACACACAGTTATTAGAACCAGGACGACGCGTTCACACACAAAACTCAATCCATTTGACACTAGTGACATTTGACCCTTTCACCAGAGTAGTTAGATACGTAATAGTACTTAAGACTTTCACTACTGTTTTATCAGATATATATGGGAAGATAAAGTCTGCCTGTAACTTATAATTAAGTTAAAAGTATATTAAAACATCTTCAATATCATGTGAGTAGTTAAAAGTTCTGTATATATGTAGTAAGTACTATTTGCGTTGCAGTGATGTATATATTTTTAAAATTTCAACATTAATCAAACATTATTTTAAATTAATTATATCTGCACTGTATATTTGTATAATTTAAAGAGATAAAAGCATTGACAGTAAGCAAATAAAGTCTGATTTATTAAAGAAAGTCTAATTTTATATCTTTACAACTTAGGTAGGTGTGGTCATTGATGAGAGAAAATTGATATTAAAACTTAGCATTCAAAATTAATGCCAATTTTTATTTCTATATATTTGGCATGAGGAACTTAAATATGCAATAAAATTATGATTTTGTTGAACTTTAAAAGTTAGGTTCTGTTTTAATATGTATTTAATCCCTTATCACAAAATAAACCATATGCAATGCATATTATAAAGAATTTTATATAAATTAAATCGGTTATTTTATTTTTTCTCGTGCATTAATTAGAACGGAAGTTACTGACACCATTAGGACTTTTTATGACGCACTGTATATGTACATTGCTTAAGAAAAATTAGTAATTACATGAATAATTAGTTCGTGAGCGGGTGTTTTCATAGTAAAATTTCCTATACACATCAAATTATAACACTATATATATGTTTTTTACGACAACGGAGCTTTTTTAACTAAGCGAATGATTTATTTCTATCAAAATTTGAGTAAAACACTAACCTATTTTTGATAATGTCATATATATTATTTCTGGTGTCAACATCCCTTTTTCTATGAATTTACAAAATGCACAACAGCTAATGAGGCATCATTCGAAAGGTTTTTAAAGCATCTTCTGACATAGTAGACTTACATTTTGTTAAAATATTTTTTGATTAAAAATGGCTGTTAATTAAAATAGGCATTATTTTAATAAAAGAAATGAAAGGTTTTCCTCAAATGAGTGTTGCCAGAAAAATAAAATACTACATTATAGGATGCTCAACAATGATTATAAAAAATAAATAGTAGAAAAAAGATAAAGTATGATTTTTCCGCACGGGTTTATTTTACATTTAGAATCAAAAAGCAAAATTGAAATTGAAATATTTAGAAGAGAAAGACACCGTAAATCGATCGAAGCAATGGTATTTCACGTGTAGAATAAGATAAATGATTTGTTATATTAGATTAAATGGTATTTTAAATACATTCAATTTATTTTTCTTTGTTTCATGTTTCTGAAGAAGTGGATGATGGCATCTTCTAATGCAGTTGAAATACGATTGTTATTTTTTTTAATCCAGCGTGCCTTTTGCTAGTTTCAATCAGTTTTTACTGTAACTTTGATGGAACAAATGAGACGATATTCTAGCTCGATTAATGTTGTTTGCAGATTTTTTATCCTTAATTTTCCTTTAGAAGTTTAAACATGCCCCTAAGAAATATTAGATAATGCTAAATATTACTAGACTGCAGTGCGAAATTCTCACACGGGTTTATGGTAAAGAAACTATATATATATATATATATATATATATAATTATTTTATATTAATTTTATATATTATTAATATATAATTATTTTATAAAATGTATTTTCCCTTTTTCCATTAACGCATTTAATATATATTCCCTGTTATTTAAAGGCGCAGTTTTCTGCTTTTGACAATGAAAATTAGTATTCAAAATTTCATAAGTCCGTTTTATGAAACTCCTCTCTAACGTATTTTTATTCTCTCGGCAGTTGTATCTTAAAAAGCAGACAAAATTATAAAATGATTCTCTCATGGTCAAATATTAATTGCATTAAACTTTGTATAGCTTATACCGTTGAAATACAAGGGCCCATTTTTTTGTTTCAACCTCCGATAGGCCATAAAAAAAGACAAGTATAGATAGAAAGATGATTTTATTACTAAAAGTTATGTGCACTTATAGTTACTTTTCAACATAATCACCTTGTAAATTGAGGCACTTGTCGTACCTGTGGACAAGCTTTCCAATACTCTCTTCATAAAAAGTTGCCACCGGTGATGTTAGATGAGTCTCAACAGTGGCTTGAAGTTCATCATTCGTATGGCAGTTTTTGCCTTCTAGCCATTTCTTTAATTCAGGGAAGAGATGAAAATCACTCAGCGCTAAGTTGGAGCTATACGGCGGATGATCAAACACGTTCCATTTTAATGTCGGTTCGTCCGTCTTTAAATTTCCGACACCATGAACACTATCACTCAGACAGTTTTTCCCATACACATGGGTCATTCTTCGGTGAATTTCTGCTGCACTATTCCCTTTTGCTTGAAGAAAGAGATTAACACTACGCAACTCGCACGTGACGGGAGCATCAACCGTACCAGCCATGTTTACGTGCCTTCAGCTCACTTTAAAATGATGAGCTGGTATTAGTAGTAGTAAAGGTTAGAGTTAGGGAAATGGACAGTCGCTCACCATGCATCTTTGCCTCTTATCACTGATCTGGTTGATTAGCGGCTCGATCGGAGGTTGAAAAAAAAAACGGCCCTCGTACATCATTTTTGCAATACGCAGATGGCTTTCTTTTAAAGTCTGGCGTCGCTATTTCGCATATGAATGCAATGTATCATTGTTAAGATGCCTTCTTATTTCCAAAGTCATAAACACCATTCATGCCTTTTTGCTAAGTTCTCAAAACGATTTTAACTGCCGGTCTAGGAATTTCTCCATTTAGTTAAAAGTGTGTTTAATTGCCAAATATGCACGTCCCTTCTTGTCGCCAATTTTGAACACAAAATGAAAGTATACTAACGGTTATGGTAGCCTAGTCTAAAATTGACGCCAACACATTCTAAAAGGAACATCTTTGGCGAGAATTGTAATAGCGGCTTTTCATCACTTCGCATCTATCTCTCAGCTTGATAACAGCTAATAAAGCCCCCGAAATGCACGACCCGGAACCACCCGAAATAAAACTTAAATTATATCTTCTATAAAAAAAAGTTTTAGAAAGTAGTAGTTAGTTTAAGTTGCAGTGTCTTTCTTTCTACGCCCCCTCTTGGTGTTTGAGTGTCATCCTGCAATATGCGATTTCCTACTGGTTTGAAATATCGCCTGCCTAACTGAGTTGTAGAATTTGCTTGAGAATTATGGACATTATGTGACTTTTTCTACATATTAAAAACTCTTGACGTTGCAACATGGTTTTTATACTTTATTTCTCTTTTTCGTGAAATCTAGTTCACCTTCTTTTACAGGACTATTGCCGTAGGTTATTACTGTACACAACTCAGCGTCCCACTAGAGAAACCTTTACGTATCACGCCTGACCTAGAAACTTTTCCCGTCAATATTTTTCATAAACAATTTATCAAGTAATCTCCATGCTCATCAACCTTTTTATAGGTTCACTGGTAATTTCTTAATAACATTGGGTTGTTCGGAAAGTTCCTTTCGTTTGGGAAAACCAGTTGATACCGGAAAATTCTGAACTTCAATTGTTATACATTAGATATCAGAATTAATGTCTAATAATTAAATGATATAATTTTCCGGTACGAAACAACTTTCCCAAACGAAAAGAACTTTCCAAACAACCCAATAGTTGTCTTTGTCTGTAGCTTTCCCCCTTATCTTAAGACTTAACATATGTGTATCAAAAGAATATTACGCTAATATAAATTAGCGATGCTATGTTGTAACAAATTAAGTTAACAAAGTTAAACCATTGTTTTACAGATTCTTTAAACAACTTGCTCTTAAATATCATTGTAATTAACGACATGTACTTGCTGAAAGTTACTTTGTTACTTTATTCTCCATTACATTCTAAGAGGATTAACGGCTTAAGAGGATAGATTACTTTCCCATGTATGCCATAAAATATTTATCAGAGGAAAGGTTAATCAAATTCTTATTCTTGTCGCTAATGAATTATATATTTTTCTTACGTTGTTTTCCTTTTCATTAACAGTGATGTCTTTTAATTATTGAACTGTAGACTTCTTTTTTTACCTCTAAAAGAGCTGCATTTTTAAAGAAACTTTCTTCTTACATTTCTTCTTACGTCGTCTTTTTTTAAACTCTCCATTAATTTTATATTAAAATAATGTTTCATATAATAGGCAATTTTTTTAATATCTTTAACGAGAATTTTCCTAGTTAATTCTATCATTATAAACTACTTAAATATTGACCATGCTGTAAAGAGATATAAGTTGATATTTTGTTCATTTTGTTCAAATTTATAACTAATCTGAATTCACAAAATATCTTTTCTTTTATTTCGTAAATAGCTGACGAAAAAACGGTGTAATGTAAAAGAGACCGAGGACTAGTTGCTTCTTGAAAGCTAGGAAGTTTCTGAAAGTTTATTTAGAGAAACTTTATTTTAAAATTATTGTAGTAGTTTATTGTATTCTCTGTTATTAATAAAAACTGTAAGTGACTTTATTTAAGATTTCTTTAAAAGCAACTTGCATTAATATAGTTTCCAATTTAAATTTTGTCTATGGCATGCTAGAGCTACTGCCTCATTTTTAGATGCCAAAATGGTTCGTAATTATGTTAAAAAATCAGACAGAGGAAAGGTCCCAGAAGAGACAATGAAAATTGATATTCTTGAAGTGAAATTGAACAAGAGATCAGTCAAAGAAGCAGTAGATCTATCCTGTGAAGACTAACTAAAAGACAAAGAGAATTTACTATGTCTTCGCTGTTTTAAATCACTCAAAAATAGTAAATCTGGAGAAGAGTAGATTCAATGTACCAGGTCCAAATGTTGTCGAACGAATCACATATCACTGTGGATATGATATTTTATGTTTACATTCATTGTGACGATGAGAAAAATTTCAATGAAGGTAATAGTTAAGTTGAACAGAACACTCTTTGTATCTTTTATATGCCAAATTAAAATTACATTTGATATGGTATGAGTTTTTTCATTTCCGTTATCAATCCGAAAATAAAATTTATTTAGTGGGCCAACCTACCTCGTTCGACGGAGCAGGTTCGTACGACGGGGCTCGTTCGATGGCCCAGTGATTTGATGTCCTTCTGAATTTTCATCTCGAAACTATTCATTAACAGTTTTCAAAATTTTTCCTACGTGGTTATGCTTTAAGGTGCGCTGTTTGTATAAACTAAAAAACTAAAAATGTTAACAAAATAAAATCTCATGAAAAACAACTCGTTGTAAATGATCCCGCCAAGCCACAAACCTAAAGCGTAAGTCATAAAAAGAAGTGATATCACATAAAAAGAAGCGATATAGAAGTGCATACTCCGAGTGCCGTGTAAAAATCTATCACCACTCATAATGTTTCCAAAGGACTCGGAGTGAGGTACAGTATGTGAAAACTGCTTGGCGATCTGCAGGATTTTAAAATGTTTGCGTTTCCTGCAATTACATATGACTATATTATTTTTATTTTATTTTATTTTATTTTATTTATTTATTTATTTTGCTCCCATAAAATTGTAAAAAGTTGAAGTTTCTGTGTTTGCATGTCCTTTCTTATTTATGAGCTTGAAAAATCAATTTGTTGATTTTATTTACCATTATTTAAACTGGAAACACCACTCTTACGAAGAAGATTTTTTAAGTAAACATGTAAAGATTTTGAGTTTGTAATATATATATATATATATATATATATATATATAATGATCATTCGCATATTAATAACAATGCACCTTATAATAAACGTTAACTAAATTGAGATATATTGCAGTAATTCTAGCGTAAGCGGAATCGAATAGATCTGGGAAAAAATCCGTTCTGTCAGTTCTTTCCCATACAAAAGCATTTATAAAAGTGATATAACAAAAATTAAAAATTTATTTTTTCGATTTTCAAAATTGATATACTGCATATATTATAAAAGCCTGCAGGTCGCCAAGCAGTTTTCACATACTGTACCAAACTCCGAGTCCTTTGGAAACATTATGAGTGGTGATAGATTTTTACACGGGACTCGGAGTATGCACTTCTATATCGCTTCTTTTTATGTGATATCACTTCTTTTTATGACTTCTTTTTATGAGAGTTTGAATGAATCGGATGTAGTAACATATTTGAATATCTTGTGTATCTAGCCACTGTGACAAAAGTTATGCTATTTACTATTGTTTTCCCTCTGTGTTAAGTACAGGAATCAAGTACTTCAACGTAAAAATTCGCTAATTACACAACCATTTAGTCTTATTAAAAAATCTTTTGAGTTACCCTGTAAACGAACAGTAAATTCTAAAATTCTATTTTACAATAGGAAGCTAACTTAGGTCGTTCGTAGTAACATATTTTAAATGCATGCGCATATGTTCTTTTTGAAAAGAGTTAGACCATTTAATATTTCTTTGCTTCATCTTAAGTATAGGAATAAATCACTTTAAAGTGGCATACATAAAAAAAATTATTAATATTTTTACACTAACTATTAAACATTTGAACTACTCATAAGAACAATTCAAATGCTGCAAAGCGCGTAAAAATCGGATAATTACACAACTCTTTAGTCCTATATCAAAAGATCTTTTGTGAGACCCTGTAAACGAACCTTAAATGTTACTATTTTTTTATAATAGGAAGCTTATATGGGTCGACTGTAATAACATATCTTAATATCATGTGTATACGACCATTCCTAAAAGAGTTGTATCATTTATTATTTTTTTTCTCTATGTTAAGTATAGGAATCAATAACTTTAAACTGATATAAATCAAAAACTAATTAATATTTTTACATGAAACTTACAAAGGTTTGAACTACTCATAAAAACAATTCAAATGACGTAAACCGCGTAAAAATCTGATAATTACACATTGCTGTAGCCCTGTCAACAGTTTTTTGCTCAATGTTAAGTATAGGAATCAATAACTTTAAACTGATATAAATCAAAAACTAATTAATATTTTTACATGAAACTTAAAAGGTTTGAACTACTCATAAAAACAATTCAAATGACGTAAACCGCGTAAAAATCTGATAATTACACATTGCTGTAGCCCTGTCAACAGTTTATTGCACAATGTTAAGTATAGGAATCAATAACTTTAAACTGATATAAATCAAAAACTAATTAATATTTTTACATGAAACTTACAAAGGTTTGAACTACTCATAAAAACAATTCAAATGACGTAAACCGCGTAAAAATCTGATAATTACACATTGCTGTAGCCCTGTCAACAGTTTATTGCACAATGTTAAGTATAGGAATCAATAACTTTAAACTGATATAAATCAAAAACTAATTAATATTTTTACATGAAACTTACAAAGGTTTGAACAACTCATAAAAACAATTCAAATGACGTAAACCGCGTAAAAATCCGATAATTACACATTGCTGTAGACCTGTCAACAGTTTTTGGTCTGAACAAGATTTAAAAAGTGCAAAAAAACAGCACTTTTAAAATCGCATTTACTGAAAACCTATTCATCGGATTTTGCTTTACTTTTGATTTCTTAGTCACAGGGCACGCCCCATTCCATAGAATCAAGAATTTTGTTTCTATCGTAAATAGAACGCGAGATATAGATGTGTCAAAAACCCGTTTTGTCCCGTCCGCAAAATATAAACTAGACAGAGTGCAAAAAATTTTTTGTAAAATCGTTTGGCCTCCATTGGCCGAAATTCCTTTCATTTACGGTTCAATGCATTGCTGTTTCTTATGCTTGGCGAGAAACTCTGTCGAGTTTCTATGATAAATAAAAATATTGAAGAAAGAATGGGCCAACAAGTCCCGGTCTTCCCTACTTTTACTAATAAAACTAACACATGTAAACAAGATACAGTTTCTTTTAATAATAAAAAAAAGTTAAGTATGCTCAATGTGCTCACTGTCTGAACATATGCAAAGTGCCCAATTATTGCTGCCGTGGCATTTTAAGGCAGACGCGTATTTAGTAATAAAACTAACACACGTAATATACCTGTTTATTTTAATAAGAAAACAAAGTTAAATATGCTCAATGCGTCCACAAGTCTACTATCTGAACACATGCGGATTGAATGATGCATTTCTGTCATTGATGGTTTTATTCGACAAGTTTAACTTGATTTTTCTTATTAAAATAAACCGTAGCTTTTTTGAACGCGTTAACTTTAGTAAATGTGCATCTGCTTTATAATCCCACACTTCTGCAAGAAATTAATAGCGTATTTAAGTTGTTGATGTTACATAAAATTAATTATATTTCAGAGCTTCTAATTAAGTCACTTTTATATATTAGACATCGATTCATAAAGGATGCTCTACAACTTTGTAATTTACTATTTCCTCGTATCTCATACTGCCTTCGAGATATGAAAGCTCAGTTCATAGTTTTCCTCTAGATAACGCTTTAAGTGGTTACATCGTGTAGAGCATTGTCACGTTACAATAGCTAGACATCACGTTCATAAACTATAGTTAACACGGAACTGAAGTTAATGGGGTTGGACAGGACTTTAGTGGACACCCTATATACATGATGATTCATAAGTAAGTATGCAACTTCCAGATGCTATAAAATAGGAACAGTTTAAGGCACGTTCCCCAAATGCAAGACATAAAGTAGGTGTACACATCAAGTTTTTTTCCCGATGCTGTGTGAAGTGACAAAGGCGATGGCTAGCGTGTCACGCGAATATCAATAGAAATGGCTGCGTCTGCAGTGGAGAATGCATTTTGTGTTCCTGAATTGAGAAAAATGGAATCTCTCACCGTTGTGCAACGGTATTTTCGAACACAATTTGGAAAATAACCTCTAACCAGAAAATCCATTTATGATTGGTTTAAAAAAATTGAAACTACGGGCTGTTCGTGCAAAGTGGACAGAAATGCATTAACGGCATGATGTGTGTCATGTGACTAAGAGTGCACAAATAGAACATCTGTTATTTTTTTCTAGTTAGATGTTGTTTTCCAAATCGTGTTCGAAAATGACGTTGCACAATGGTTAAAGATTCCATTTTGCTCAGTTTAAGAATGTAAAATGCCTTTTTTTCACTGCAATCGCAGCCATTTATACTGATATTCGCGTAACATACTAGCTATCTCCTATGTCACTTCACACAGCAGTGGAAAAAAAAAACTTTATGACTACACCTACCTTACGGTTTGCATTTGAAGAACGTGCCTTATACTGTTCCTGTTTTACAGCATCTGGAAGTTGTATACTTACTTATGAATCTCTCTGTATATTAAAATAAACGAAATTTAAAGTATCCAATAGTATCCCAGTAGAAGCAATATTAACATTCCTACACACATAATAAACTTGAGGTGTTTTTCTTACCCATTTATACAACATTCAGTAGCGTTTCTTCAAAACACAATATAAATGGATATAGAAATGAAATTTCTGCAAAGTTCGAGAATAATGAATTCATTACCAACGGAAATAATCTATAAATGGGGTCGCTAAAGTAGCTCGTAATGAATTGATTAAATTTTCAAATTGTCCGCATTCTGAATTTTGGAGACTTATTTGGAACGCTTGATGAACTACCTTAAATTTTAGAACTCGATCTTAATTTCGAAATTTGCGTTGTTCGTATTTACTTGGATTCGAAATAAATTCTTCACTTACTGACAGAATTCCAGCATCTTAGGCGTCTTGATAAATTCTTAATTTAAATAATTCGTTTTGGCATAGCGGCATTAATTATGGATTTAGATTAGAGAGAATAGATGGGATATATACTTAGTCGGCTTTGAACACATACATCAAGTTTTAATTAAGAAATCCTTTGAAAGTACGATTATCCGTTCTTTGTCATATTAAATCTTATCAGTGCCAATTTAACAGTGCGCATACTGAAATCTTTAATTCGGGTTGGATATACTCTATGTTGTTGAAAATAGATATTTAAGGTCGTCTGGTACACAAAAAAATTGAGAAAAAGAAAATCATTTTTACTTTTTTGGCTCAAAAAATACTCCAGTTTTTAGAATAACAGGACGTAAACTGCAACAAACTAAATCAAATGATTTAAGGCATATTATGTTGTACTGACTTTCGTTTTCTAAGATTTAAATTCATTGATATTTTTTTGAAGATTTGTCATATTTAAGAGGTTACTTCGCTCAGTCGAAAACACCCGATACTTAATGTTAATCCTACGGGGGAAATATTTTATCCCGACTTAATAAACTTTAGGTGATTTTCTTACCCTTTTATGCAACATTTAGAGTCAGTTCTTCAAAAAACAATATGAGAAAAGACAAATGTCTCTTAATCCACAAATTATAATATATCTACGTACGAACATATACAATAACCTCTCCCGAGTTAACTACGATTCCGAAAAGGGTTCTTTATCTTTAGAAACCCCAGAAACTAACATATTTTCGAGGTTCAAAGAAGCATTTATAAAAACAAAATTTCTTTTGCTGCCGCTGATTTTCGGAAACGTTTCCGAGTAGTTTTTAGAGGGTGTTAATCAGTTTTCACAACCAGGATGCTATTCATTCTTAATTAAGCATTTTCAGCTGCGTAACTGAATTTATACATGCACGAGTAACAAAATAACATTAATTTTAATGTTAATGTTAATACTTTTAATTTATCATGTCTGTCTGTAAAAAATGTTTGTTGAACATGAAAATATTTACTTGAGAATGGATAGCATCCGGAAAACCTATATTCCTGGTTGTGAAATCTGACTAATACACTATGAAAACTACTCTGAAACGTTTCCGAAAATCAGTGAGAGAGAAAAATTTTTTTATATTTATAAATACTTCTTTAAATCTCGAAAATGTTACCGCTTCTGAAGTTTCTAAAGATAAAGCACGCTTTTCGGGATTACGGGTAACTGGGAAATGGTTATAATATATTTTCGTTTGGGATTTTATTATATTTTCCAAGATCAGAACCATATGTCTTTTTAATACAGTATATGTATATGGATATAGAAATGAAATTTCTGAGGTGTTCGAGAATAATGAATTCATTAGGGGGTAGAAATAATCTATAAATAGGGTATTTAAAGTAGTTCATAATGAATTTATTGACCATTGGGAAAATGGTTGTTGCTTTCGGTGGAGAATGGACCAAATGATGTTCGCATTTTACTATTTTAACCGTTTTTAATGAAATTCTGAAACTTTAGAAGAATTTTTCTTTGAATAGGCAATAGAAATGCATAAAATCGATACAAAAATGTTAAAGTTACAAAAAGAATAGATGCAAATTATCAGATATGAAAAATAAAGTAGAAATTTGGTTACTTTCGTGTTATAGTGGTCCCAAGGGTGAAATATTTTTGTTTCTGTTTTCATTAATATATTGTAAATTTGGTACTTTCGTGTTATAGCGGCCCCCAAGGATGAATTGCCAATTGATCAAGATTTATTGCCAAATTATAAAGCATGTATGACATTATAATAATATAAGATATATATATATAACATTTCATGGCCAAGTTATAGTCATATATGATGTATATATATGACATGTGTATATGATGTATACACGACACATGAGACATAAATAATATGTGCATAATGACGTACATGGCACATATAGGAGTGTTTGTAATATATATATGCTATATAGGATGCATATATAAGCTTTGCTATGATCTTGGCGAAATCATAACTGCAACCAGGCATAATCATAATTGCGGGAGCCGCTATAACATGAAAGTACGGTAATTGTTTTTTAAGCTTTCGGAACATTTTCCGAATGGTTATTGTAATTTGTTAAATTTTGAAATTGTCCTCATTCTGAATTTCGGAGGCTCATTTTGTACGTTTGATGAATTTCTTTTAATTTCAGAATTCGATCTTAATTTCGAAATTTGAGTTGTTCGCATTTCCTCGGAATTGATGTAAGTTATTCACTTACTGATGGAATTCGACCACTAAAACTTCCAGATAAATTCTTAATTTAAGTAATTCGCTTTGGCGTAACAACATTAATTTTAGAGTTAGTTAGCGAGAATAGATGAGATATATTTAGTAGGCATGGAATCCATGCTTCAAGTTTTAATTAAGAAATGCGAAATGCTTTAGAAGTGTGATTATCTGTTCTTAAGCTTAGGCATGAAGAAGGATTATTAATTTGGAAGAAATGAATAGAATGTTATGTTAATTCAAATAGTGCTATTGGCTGGTTGGTTGGTTTATGACTGCCGAGTATCTACTCGAGGGATATAGGCGCAAGAGGGGAGTGCCTTCCGTGGGGGTCTTTCTAAGGGATCATCCTAACCCGCATTTACGGAAAGGTTCGAAGAAAACCACCAAATAGTGATATCGAAAATTGCACAAGGGCATTCAACCTCAAGCCTGCAAAATTTGGCTTGCGTCATGTTTTTTAGCTTTTGATAAATGATTCTTATCTATGTTTTAGCGCTGAATCTGAAAATGACTTTCATTTTTTACCATCACGTCAAAATTTTTTGCAAATCGGAAAATTTAAAAAAAGTTAAAAAGTTAAAACAATGCGGAAACTTAATACTGTAAAATAGAAGTAAAACTTTCATAATAATTTATTAACTTTTTGGGCTTATGCTGGGGATTCTTACAGTTAAATCCCCAAATCGTCCTCTAAAGTGGAAAACTACATATCTCCACAGGAACTATGAACCCCCTCCCTCCCTCATCAGACCCCTCAACTATTTAGCTATAATAAATCCCCAGTATGAGCCAAGAAAAATGAATAAATTATTATGAAAGAAAAATCTTTTACATCTATTTTATAGTATTAAATTTTTGTTATTTTTCACTTTTTAACAATTTTGAAATTTACGATTTGCGAAAAATCCTGACGTGATGGTAAAAAAAATAAAAATTAAGCTCGTTTTCGGATTCAGAGCTAAAAAATACATAAAAATCAATTAACATAAGTTAAAAAACACAACCATCGCAGGCTTGTGAATTGTATCGAATACTTGAGTTTATTGACAATTTTTTCTGTTTTATTTCAACTGTAAAGTACAAATACAGTCCATTCTTACAGATGTTTCCTATTTTAGAAACTCTTTTTAAAACGCAGTATGTATAGTTGATTTAGAAAACTGAAAACGATTTTTTAAACAAAATATAAAGCTAATCGGCATTTCATGCGTTTTATATATATTTAATTAAGCAAAATTGAAAAATATCCAACAGTTTCTCAGCAAAACCTCACTGATGTCCTTACAAACATAATAAACGATGTGTTTTTATTACCCTTCTCTATAACATTTAGCTTGGTTTCATAAAAAGGTATATAAGTGGATATAGAAATGAAATTTTTAAAAAGTTCAAGAATAATGAATTCATTACCAGCAGAAATAATCTATAGATGCTGTCTTTAAAGTAGCTCGTTAGTGAATTGATTAAATTTTCATACTGTCGGCATTCTGAATTTTGGAGGCTCATTTGTGCCGTTTGATGAACAACTTGAAATTTCAGAACTCGGTCTTAATTTTAAAATTTGAGTTGTTCGAATTTGCTTGGATTTTACATAGATTCTTCAGTCGCTGACTGGAATTCCACTATCTAAATTTGCAGATAAATTCTTAAACTAAATAAGTCGCTTTGGCATAACGACATTAATTGTAGACTTGGTTTAGAGAGAATAGATGAGATATATTTAGTAGACTTGGAATCTATGCTTTAAGTTTTAATTAAGAAATGCTTTGAAAGTATGATTATCTGTTCTTAAATTTAAGCATGAAGAAGGATGTTTTATTTGGATGAAATGCATATAATGTTATGTTCATTCAAATAATGCTATGGAAAATTATCTGAAAGTGGGGATACAATAATTGTTTTGTATACGTGCGATTATTGATATTTTTTTACTATTTTATTTCAATTCTAAAGTATAAGTACAGTACATTCTTTCAGATTTTACTTATTTTGTGATGGATCGACTACTCTGATCATGTGAGTAGGCGATGTTTTGAATGAGAATATAGTTTTTGTCCACTAATTGTCCATGTGCGTAGAAGTTGATAAAAGCTATCTTTCCTTAACTTTCGACGAATGACTGTGAAAACCTCGGAACTTTTGATTTTCTGCTTTTCTTCGATATGTATGCAAATTGTTATAGATGGTCAATCGATGTTTGGGTATATAAGCTTCGGCGTTTGGAAGTCGGAACTTGGGTGGGGTTCTTCCTCTATGTGAGTACATTTAGATCCTGCTATTGAGTCATCAATCCGAAGCTGAATAGCGTATAAGCAGTTGCATTAGTCTGGACGGACATATTGAGATCAGTGTTCGACTAGTCTACAGCGTGGAGTTGGATTCTTGCTGCATCCTGACTTGTTGTTTTCTACAAAGTTGTAAGTTCGTTTTGAATCTTTATATTTAATATATTGAAGTTTTATTTTACTGAGTACCGTTTCGGGAAAGTTGAATTATTTTTGGAGTAAGGAAAATTTAGTAGTGTCCTTTCTCAAACCCCAGCCCGATTAAGTTTCAATAAACTTGACTTTTTAAACTTTACCTCTTGTGCTCTCCTTAACGGCTGAACGGCCTGGCTCACTTTTACTAACAGCAATGGCTGTTACAATTTTAGAAGATATATATTTAAAATGAAATCACATGTGTGAAAAACAAATGAAGAGATATTATAAAAAACAAAGGGAAGGGATACTGGAAGTCTTACATTAATAAAAAGAAAAATCAAGAATGGAATAGTATGAATATCTTATGGATTCTTCAGAGGAGCATCATAAGAACAATTCATAGTAAATATTTCTTATTTCCTCAAATATTGTTGGCACTAAGCTTAAAAATGACAATATAATGCTCCTTGTAACATTTAGAAAAACCAATATGAAATAGATATGTATAAAAAAAATGAGACCCAAAGATAAAATAACTAAATAAATAAATAAAAAACCCATGATATAACAGTGATATATAAAATACAATAAAGCAATGGATATAACTGACTATAAAAACAAAATATGTCTATTCAATGAAAAAAAATTGAAAATAACCAACAGTTTCTCGTCAGAAACGATACTTATGTCCTTGTAAACATAAACGATGTGTTTTTATTACTCATTTGTACAACATATGGTATAAATAAATATAATAGGTTAATAAATAAATAAACCATGATATAACTGTGATATATAAAATACAATAAAGCAATGGATATAGCTCACTATAAAAACAAAGTATGTCTATTCAAATAAACAAAATTGAAAATAGCCTACAGTTTCTCGTCAGAAACGATACTAATGTCCTTACAAACATAAGAAACGGTGTGCTTTTATTACTCATTTATACAACATATAGAGTTCTTGGATTCATAAAAACATATAGAAGTGGATGTAGAAATGAAATTTATGAAAAGTTCGAGAATAATGAATTCATTACCGGTGGAAATAATATATAAACGGGGGCTCTAAAGTAACTAGTTAATGAGTTGATTAAATTTTCATACTGTCTGCATTCTGAATTTTGGAGGCTCATTTGTGCCGTTTGATGGACTAGTTTAAATTTCAGAGCTCGGTCTTAATTTCGAAATTTTAGTTCCTCGCATTTCCTTGGAATCGAAATAAATTCTTCAGTTAGTGACTGAATTCCACCATTAAAACTTCCAGATAAATTCTTAGTTTAATTAATTCGCTTTGGCTCAACGACATTAATTCTAGACTTAGTTTAGAGAGAATAGATATATTTTGCAGACTTTGAGTGCTTGCATCAAGTTTTAATTACGAAATGTTTTGGAAAATTGAAACATTATCTGTTCTTTGTCATCTCAAGTCTTTCTCAATGCCAATATTTATGATCTGAAATGCAGATATTGAAATGTTTATGTTGAGTCTAATAGAAACCATTTTGTTTCCAATTTTATTAAAAATA
Source organism: Maratus michaelseni (assembly GCA_963931845.1). NCBI lineage: Eukaryota > Metazoa > Arthropoda > Arachnida > Araneae > Salticidae > Maratus > Maratus michaelseni. The sequence goes on along the minus strand of OZ007590.1, from coordinate 365,637,287 downwards.
GGTACTTAATTCTTTGTGATTCAATAACTCCTATTTGACAAATATTTACTCAGATGTTAGAGTATATCAATTTAAGCATGTAAAACATAATTAAAAAAATCCCTGACGGCTCGGCCTACAGGCACATGTAGATTTCGAAGACACAAACCGTGTTGCGCCTGTTTATTGGAAATTGCAGAAGAAAGGCATTTTTGCCATGATGCGGCAATGGGACCACCCACTTCGAAATATACCTATGTCTGTAGGTGGAGTCAGCAGGGATTTTTTTGTTTTTAATTTTTTTTGCTGTAAGAGTTGGTTCTATGAAAAACTTGTCAATATAAAAGTTGTAGATAATATTAAGAAGATTTATAATAAATTTAAGCATATTTGATATTTTGTGAATTGACGAAGTTATGATTTTTTTTCTTGTTAAACGCCTATTCCCCCTCCCCCTTAGAGGTAATTTTTAATTAAATAAAAAATCTGTCATCCATAAATTTTTAGCGCCTTTTCTAGAAGTAATAAAAACTTTAAACGGATTCGATATGTATCATAATTTAGAAGTTATTGATTTTTTTCTGTTTTCACAAAAAGCCCCCCCCCCCATTTCCTCTCCCTTGGTTCGATTTTGCCCATTAACGAACTTGACCGAGACTTTATGCCACTTGATTTTATGTACCAGTTTGGAATAGATTTGTGCAGAATTATGGAAGTTATCGTGTCCATAAAAAAGTGATATAAATAAATAAATAGATAGATAGATAGATAAAATTTTGACCGTGAGGTGGTTTTGGGTTCTAGGAGTCATGATCATTGTAGATCTGCAAAAATTTTCCAGAAATTCCAACTTCGGGAAGAATGTAATAGACAGTATTTCTTACGAAATCTACCTAATATGTTGACTTAAAGGTACTTTTTTTACATCTTCAGCAAACGACAAATTACTTACTTCTCATAAATATTGTCAATTTTATAATTCAAAATTTTAAAGTATACGAACATACCTTTGTAAATAAAATCTATTTTTGGATATCTCCCGCTTTTTTAATATGACAAAATTTACGAAGTTCATTTTAGCAATAACGATTCGAAATTCCTCAAATTATAAGTAAAACATTTGGCATGACAAATTAACTCAGTACCGCCGTCTGTCGAGAATTCTATGAACAATTTATATAAACTGCAGAGTTGTAAGATGACAGCAATTAATAAATCGTCTGTTAAAGCTCATTGTATAAGTAACATTAAATTTTGGGTATGTTGCAGATATGCAACGCGGTGATACAACCAAACCAAAGATACAAAGGGTTAAAGAGTTCTAGAACATAAAAATTTTGAAAAGACACATAAACAACTCTCATTTTACCTTTTTTGGCACTTTTTTCGTAATATCTATTCATTAACTACCATTTTAACTTATGAAATCGTTCCTGCCGCTGCATTTGGCACCGGAATTAATCTACTTTCTAAGTTTACTCAAAATTCAAGATTTTTCTTTTCTTTTTCTCTTTCCTGACATTTTAGTCGGTGAAATTTGATTGGCTGCCTACTTTTTTTCTGATTGGCTGATGAAGTTATCAATCGAATCCTTCAGTGTAGATTTTGTATTATAGCTTTTTTCTAATTCTTTTTATTATTTTTACATTTATAATCGCAATATTCTTATAATTTCTAACTTCTTTATTAATTATGTCCGTAAACATTGTTGCCTTTTTTTTTTAAAAAAAATCTCAATTCTATTATTTGTTTTTTGCAAAGTACTAATTTAACGTAACTATTGAAAATGTATTGTTTAAAAAAAAATCTCAATTCTATTATTTGTTTTTTGCAAAGTATACTAATTTAACGTAACTAACTGAAAATGTATGGCTCTGAGACCGTTTTTCCCTTCCTTACCCTCAATGTTTGGAAAACCAATTCCAGTGCAACGGATTTTGTCAAAAGATCCACAGCTCTTGCTCAATCCATCTATGCACCAAAACTATTTGACTGATCACTTTCTACTGAAGGTAAACAAAGTCAGTACGAACTTATCGGCACTTCAAGATATCATGAGCATGGACGAAAAACTATGAACTCGAAAAATCGATTTTGTTTTTGTTTTTTCTACGTCACATAGATGTAGGCCACACGTAGGTAAGTCGTTTTGCCCGGGTTTGCCCTTAGTATTTTCACAATGTCAAGCTAAAATGAGTAATACCATCTTCTATAACTCGTGGTCTGATTTTTCTAGAGGAGCAAGGGCGAGCCCCGAGTCTGAAACCCCCTCTCTGCATGTTTTTCGGTAGGACTGACACGTATTCGCCCTTTCTCTCCTATTTGTTCAATTTACCTAACTTCTTGCGATATTTTTAATGAGCTTTTTCGAGTTTTTCGTCACTTGGGAAAGTACTATCTTTTAAATAAAATTTTCAAGAGTCTTTTTAGTGATTTTCCCTTCATTAATATATATATTTTTAAATTATTACAAAATTTCGAACTTATAAGAAAAATAAATAAATAAAATAACGCAATAAATGATTAAAAAAACTACTTGGTTAGTAATACCGTATACTTAATCAAAAGAAAAAAAGGAGAAATAAAACAAAAATCATCCAAAAATAGTCAACTATAAATTAATCACATAATGATAAGGAATACATTAAAATTAAAAAATTGCATTTCAGTATATCCTATTTCAATCTGGTTTTTTAATCGGCAGTGATTAAAATAAAGATTCGCCCTTGCCATCTTGAACTACTCGCAAAACTTAGAGCTTGATTTCCCAACACCCAAGTTTCGGGATTCGCCCTTTCTCTTCCAAGGTCCTGATATCTGCATTGGTACATTAAAAAAACAGTTCTTAGATAAAATGTCGTAAACCGCATGTAAATATTTAAGAGTGTAAACAAACATATTCTGCAATGTTGATTTATTTTATAACAATCAGCTACATAAAGTGCGTAGGTAAATATTTATTTTAATATTGCAACGCTTTATTGAAACTCTGTGTAATGTAAAGATTTGATTTTGTAACCGATATTTCACTCACCTCCTGATAGGCTAGAATTATAAAAAAATATGCATACAGGTGTGCTTTTGATCACAATACAAGAGTTTATAATATTTTGTAGAACTTAATTATAAATTAATAATTAAATTTTAAGGCATTATTTTTATTAAATTTTAAGGCATAAATTTAAGGATAGACGGGCGCAGGTGTTAAATCGCCAAATATTCTTTATACTTACAACTATATACAAGTAACAAAAATTACAACAATGCAGTTAATTATGCGCGTAAACACTTCGTTATTAATGACAATCTAATTTATGACCAAGCTAATGAAAGAAATTAATCTAATAAATTCGATAAAAACAATTAATAACCACACTGACAGACTAGGTGCAAAGTCATTTGTTGCCGAGGGATGTCAATTAAAGAATCAGAATTTTATTTCCTGCTTTGTTAAAAAATGAATTCCCGCTTTTTTCCGAAGCGATTTTCAGGTGATATTATTACTTTCCCAATTACTCAAAAGCTAATGGATTGGATTGGATTTTTCGATTTCTTTTGAAGGACATTAGTATGATTAAGGAATCAAAGAGGAAGTTTTTTTTTAAGCACTTACATTAATGAAGAAATTACATATTTTGAATGACATTTAAGGTCTTGCAATTTGAATAATTTAAAACTAATAAAAATATATAATAATTATTAATAAAAAATTAAGCACTACTTGTCATAATAGTCTCATGTATAGAGACAACTTTTTAGACACACAGCCAATACTGGGCAAATAGAATAAATTATTTGTAATTTTTTTACAGAGAATCTTTACAGATTTCGAACAATGGTAAACAATATTACTATAAACTAAAATAATATAAAGCAGTATATTAATTTACATTTATTAAAGATACATACATTGTCTATGTATGTGACGGTACATTTATTTGTTAAATATATATTATACATTATATTACGTATACAGGGTGGTTCAGAACTATATGTCAAAAATCTAAAGGCAGGTAGAGGGGACTTATATAAGCAGATTTCGGATAGGAATGTGGGTGCGGAAATCCAGCATTGAGGCAGCAGAGTGCGCTGTTGAGTTCGGTCGATGAAAGCGTTTCGCTGGCTTGAATCGTCATTCTCCGCACGGATTTTGAGCAACATCCATCGTTACACCAATGCGGGGCTTGTCGACATGCATTTTATGTATGGGGCTGCACAAGAAATGAAGCAACTTCTCAAAGGATGCGCAAGTTCAACGGTTCTCGAGCTTGTCGAAGGACTATCATCTACTGTGCGTAATAGTTCTTCTTCTACTGCTGGAATTAGGTATACTGCTGGTATATTCCAGTGCTCGTATCACAGATGGAAGCATAAAATGATCCACTCGCGCACAACTCCCATGCAGACGCTCAAATGTTCGGCGATCCGGTAAATTCCTACCTGGGAATCGTTCCATGTACATCCTTTGAGCAGCTGCACCTTTTCCTTGTGCAGCTCCATATATAAAATGCATGTCTTCCAGTTCCGCATTGGTGTAACGATGCATGTTGCTCGAAATCCGTGCGGTGAATGACGATTCAAGTGAGCGAAACGCTTTCATCCACCGAACTCAACAGCGCCTTCTACTGCCTCAACGCTGTCATTTCCGCACCCACTTTCCTATACGAAATCTGCTTATTTAGGCCCCCTCTACCTGCCTTTACATTTTTGACATATAGTTCTGAACCACCCTGTATGTACAATTATACATAGGGGTTCTACATGCATTTAAACAAAAGTGTTATAAATACATTACACATACATACGCTCATTACACTAAAATATATACACTCACTGCTAAAAGTCAAGCACGTAGTGGTAAAATGCGGAGAAATCGACAGAAATTTCAAATAGTTCGAACAACAGGAACTATTTTTTGAAAGCTATGAAACGACCATACGTGAAAAAGCAAGAAAATATCTTCTTACAAGCGCTTTTACTACTAAATATCAATATTTGTTTCGCAAATTTTTCATTTACGAATATAAATTCATACGAAATCGAGTTAAAGATATAAAATCAGACAAATTAGAGATTTATTTAAGGTAATTATCACGGGCTCGCGTAACGCCGGACGGGTCAGCTAGTAGATAAATAAATGTAAGCTGTGGAGCAAAAATAGCACAATGCTGAGAGCTCAGAACTGTATCATTATGGTTACAATCATTAATCACATATTAATTTGTCTGTGTCATAGATCTAATGTACGGAAATAATCTGACGAATTTGATAAAACAATTAATAATCAAACTGACAGAATAGGTGCAAAGTCATTTGCTGCCGAGTAATGTCAATTAAGAATTTTTTTTGCTCTTTTTTGCTTTGTAAAACGTATTTCTATTTTTGCCGAAGGAATTTTCCGGTGATTTGTCACTTTTCCAATTACATTCAAGTTAATGGATTGATTTTGTTTTTCGGATTTTTTAAATGGCATCGCACTTAAGAAATGAAAAAAAAAAAGGAATTTCCTTTCAAAAATTTGCATTAATGAAGATGTTGCATATTTTGTATTTTCATTTTTAGGACTTGAGATTTGAATTATTTATAACCAGATGAAAGCTTCGTCAAATATGGGAGAACTTAAATGAAGGTTAACTCTTGCTTATATATATATATATATAAGCTTATATATATATATATATATATATATATATATATATATATATATATATATATATATATTGCGACATAGTTGCAATAATGTGTGATTTGGGAATTTTACCATATTGACTAGTTAACACAAAGTTATTCTTGGTTTTAGTGACTTATTTTTGCAAAATTTGACGAAATTTTCCCCAAGAATTCCCAAACAGGTGGAAGTCTGGCATTTATGTGTGTCTAGATATATATTCAATGTAAGTAAATGTATACACACATATTATACAGTAGAAGTATGCACACATATTGTATACGTATACACAAATATTAATGTACATTATGCACCTCAATGGTTTGTTATATTTATCCGATTTCTTTCTATTAACATTATGAACTAATCCTGCGACGACGTAAGTAATATTTTATCTGTCTCTAATTGAGTAGAGTAATCTGATACTAAAGCCGATACGTCAGCGCTAAGTTTCGAACAGTTTACGTTTTTGCTAAACGTTACTTTTCATGTGGTTAAGGTGCACTTTTCCATATGGTCAGTCTTCAGAAGCATGTCTACAGGTCAGAGGTCAGCGGAGGGGATTTCTGACATGTTTGTCACCACCTCTTTTTTTGCTGAGATTCAGCTTTCTTTTGCTGATGATCACAGAACCTTTGGAAATGAATCAGTAAAACATTTTTATTCCTTATTTGACGCGTAGCAACTGACATTTGTGAGGATTGTTTACCGAGTGTCGTGAATCTAAAATGACTAATCTTGAAAATAAGATAACAAATAAGTTTGAATAAGAATATTTTGATGCGTAGAGATACATAATTTGTGAATTTACGAAATAGATGCAACAAATGCGATATTTACGAGTATTAAGTCTGAAATGAAAAATATTTTTTTATGAATTTTTTGAACGAAAAAAGCAAGTAAAGATATATATTTGCCGTAAAACATGCAATGCCTTTAAAAATATGAAGAGAATTTATTGGTTTGTTGCTGGGGTGAAAGTTTTTTCCAAGTATAGTAGAACTAAACTGTTATGTTCTTTTAGTGTGTATCTCTATACTAAATTATTATGTTCTTTTTCTTAAATGCGGTAAAAATATGTTTGATACCAATATTCTGCTGGATAAATACAATAATGTATGCTATATGCGATTATTTCGTCATATATACGGTCGGTTCAAGTAATCTTTCTAAGTAAACGAAAAACTTTTCTTTTTTTCACATTTGTTTTTCAAAATTTTCAATTTTAAAAGGCAAAATTTATGTACCCTTATTGATCAGGTATTACTTTATTGTTTGAATTTTTAGTATTAATAACTAAATCAAATTTACCCTCTAGGTAGTTACATGCATTCATTATTGTGAATGTATATTAAAGTTTGATTTTAAAGTGGGGTGTTGTAATTTTCGGATCTCATAGTGCAAGGAATTACGCATCTGTGAAAAGTTATTTCAATTTCCCAATAAAATATTATGAAAATACAACATAAAACGTAAACATTTATACGAGACGTAGGTTGTTTACAATGAAACGTATACTGATAAAAAGGATAATCTAAAGATATGGAAGATCATGACAGTAAAGATTGTGTTATCTGCGGGGAACAGAGTAAGGGTGGACTGTAGTTACAGTCCTGCATCAGTTCGGGTAACCCAATTTTAACCCAACCAGGACCGAATTTCAATTCGGATAAGGTTGACGCTATTTTTTTTTCATTGCGGATAGAGTCAGTTTCGAGTTTTATTTCGGTTCTTTTGGGTCCTTTTGAACCAATTTTTCAAAAGAAAGTTCTGAATATTTCTCTGTTATAAAAACTACATATTTGAATATTAATAAGAGTATATATGTTCACTTTTATACAAAAAAGATTGAATTAATTTTATTAGTATAATTATAGGCTATTTTTCATACTTGTATTAAAATATGGGATCATTCAAGTTGGTCTCGGTTTTGAAAATTTTGGGTTTGGGTTTGGATTGACGAAATTTATTTGTTGAGTTCGGGACGTGTTACATGATAACAAAATTTCCGTGTCCTGGTGGGTTACAACCCGACTCGCGCTGGAAACTACGCTGGTTCCGATGCTTCATGTGCAAAGATTGGGGTCATACTGATTGTTCTGGCTGGTATTCAGATCAAGCCAGGCACAGAACTTGGAGATATAATTTTTGCGTTTGAATTTTAAGTCTACAGCCTGTTTTAAATAAATTATGAATGTGTTTCTTGGAATGTAGTGAAATCTGTTGAATAAAGTTTTATTGGTGCCTTGATATATATTGTAATCTATAATAAATATAAAAGTAAAAATAGTTTAAAAAAAAACGCTCTTTTATAAGCATTAAATATTTATCTTGAAATTCATCCCTAATTTTATGACTGCAATTCATGATTTTTCCAAAAAAAAAAAAAATCGTTAAAATACGTTTACTTGGCAAAAAAAGTTTACTTGGGTTTATTTGGCGGGGAAAAAATCCCCGCTTTTTACGCATGGTTGAAAGCGCGGGCTAGTAAATTTACAGTTAAACTTGTTCTCTGTTTCTTATTTAACATATGGCAACAGGGAAAAAAAGCAATATTTAAACTATTTTTTAGGATTTCTAAATTGCTTTCTCAACGTATAATTTTAATTTAAGTAATATGAAACTATTAATTGATTAGCTCTTTTTTCAAAAAGAATTATTTCATTCATTATTTTTAATTTATATTTTATACTTTTTAATGTTTAAAATATTGCGTTTTGGCAGTTCCATAGCCAGTTGACCTATTTTGGCGCATCTTTAAATCCATTGTTGTTATAACTCGTATACAATTGTAAATATAAAGAACCTTTGGCGATTTATCACATGAGGCGTGCCAACGTGAAAATACCTCAAAATTAATGTATTCATTTCTAACTCAATTCTAAAAATAATAAAATGTTGCATTGTCACCGGAAAGACGTCTGTGAACATATTTTTTATAATTCTATCCTATCCGGAAATGATCTAAAAATTGATCACAAAATTCCTACCAAAACAAAATTGATATAAATAAAGGAGTATAATTAATATTGTCATTTATTTGTCATCTCACCCCCTATGCCGGGAAAGATGACCTTCACATAAAAAAAAAATCAAACAAAAGAAAAAAATATAAACAACAATTTAATTTAATGCATATATAGTATTACATATTAAAAATTTCATTAAAAACTGTTTTCGTATTTAAAAAAAAAGAATCTTAAATAATTATCAGCCATATGCAGATGCTTTAACTGCAACCGAGATGCGATTATTAGCCTAACTTGTCGCGCAGGCTTTTCCTGCAGAAAAAAGGGGTGAAACGTTTCATGTAACGAGAATAGGCGTCGGAAAATAGTTCCGTTTTTAAAAGGGATTATATTAGAAACCAGAGTTTTCCTATTCGATCGCAAACCGTCACTCGCTTCATCGACAACAGATTAATATCATATTTTAATTTTTAAAAGTGTACGAGAAAAAATATTACACTATGACACAATTACAGCATTACATCGTCCGTTTTACTAAAAAATGGACTTTCCTTCGAAAATTTTATTTTTTACATCCTTTGAGGACAGATGAAAACATCTGAAAAATTTTATGTTTGAGTAAATGGTTGTAAAAAGTGTTATATTAATAGCAGATTTTTAATCCAATTACTCAGTTCAGGCACAATCTTAGAAGCTGATTCTTATTTTACTACTTTCCTCTCCCGTTTATAAAAAAATTGGCTTTTTACTGTACTCACAGTTACACCACTTTTAAAACTTATTTATCATATCATATATATTATAAAGCAAGAAGTCTAAAAGTGTATGTCCGGGGTAACTACCCAATGGATTTTTTTACAGTTTGCACCATCGGATAGAGAAAATTCCCGCGGTCATTATGATGCATAATATACCGATATAACCGTGATTTTTGATAATAAAATGTGCTATTTTATCTTTATTTTGGACGAAAAGGTTGCCATTGGTATATGTTTTTAGGTTCGTTGGTAATTATATAAATACGTAGCACCTATTGTCGTCGTCTGGCCCGTTCGTTTGTCTGTCTGTCCGTCCGTCCGCACATAACAACGCAAAAACTACCGAACCGAATGGTTTGAAATTTAAGATATAGTAACTTTGCAGAATTTTGTCAAGGCATTGACAAATTTTATGAAAATCGAATCAAAACTTTAGAAGATATTAATAAAAATATTTAATAAGAAATTTCAATAAAAAAATCGGTGATGTCTTGTTATAGGAGCTTCCGAGGTTTAATCGTCAAGCGACCGAGATACTTTTTTTATTACAGAAATTATTCTGCAGACGATATACGTAATTCATTTCACAGAATAAAAAATCATCAAGATCTGAATATTTATATAGCTAGCTATAGTACGAACGCACCTCATTTGGCACGTCTGACGTACAATTTCCAACTTGTCCATTTTGGCGACGGTATATTGTTTGGCTAACGGTCTTTGGGAAATGGCTATATCATTTAGAGATTTTTAAAAATTAGAAACACTTCGAACAATGAAAGAAAAAAAAACTATTACTGATTTCATTGAACTACAAGAGAGAAAAGTTTTAATGTGAAATAATATTATAAAACGAAGATATTTAATTTAAATGTGAAAGGAATGTTTGTACGACTTAAAAGAAATATTCAATGTCAAAGGGAGACATCGAAACAATATTTGGCAATTTATCACCTTTGTTGCCAATATTTGGCACCTGGATAAGACAAAATGTACTTTTAGGGCAATAATATATATGATTATCGTGAAAGTCACAGCAGATGATTAAAAAAAATTATTTTTTATAGTATGTATTGTAAGTTTTATTGCTTATTTACAGACGATTTTTGTATTTCCATCAGTTAAATTTTTATGTATGACATCGACAGTGTTTTTACTTGATAGAGTAAATTAAAAAAGTCAAATGTAATATGTAATTTTTTATTTGTGGAAATAAAAAATTATGTTGAGTTTGAACTTTACAGATAAATGTACTTACGGTTATTTTTATAACATCCTGGCACCGTGCGAAACCGGAGCGGGTTGCTAGTAAATGATAATTACACATGTGTATACATAATTAATTTTTCTAACATTTAAGTTTTTCATCAATATAAAATTAAAAGGCACAGCTTCTCTAAAATCCATTTGATTAAACATGAAATATTACAAATATTCCATAAGGCTTTCTTCGTTCAAAAGTATTACTTTTATTTCAAATATTTCATTCGAAATATTTTATTTATTCTGTCATTTTGAGCTTTGTAAAATAATTTCTTTCGACATTTAAAAAAGGTAAGCTTTTTCGTAATGCATGTATAACTTAATATCTCATATCCTTGCATTTATTTTTTTGTTGAAAGACATCTAAGTACAGAGTTGACTGTGAAATGCCTATTTTTGCCGTTCTGATATTCAAATACTATTTTAAAAATCATTTCTTTTTCTTTTGTGCCCTGAGCAACTATTTTAAGAACTTATATTTGGAAAAATTTTATGGAATCTCATTTTACACGATACTGTCAACGAAAAATGGAGATTCAATATAAAAATCTATAACGGTACATTTTGTATTTATTTTCCTGGGTAAAACGGGAAAGCGTTTTTGATTTCTATTTGGAGAGTTTTGAATATAGCTTCACTAATATTAAGAAATGAATTTTTTGGAACTCTCTTACTTTTTTGTTCGTTTATTAGACTTTCACTTTTTAAAAGGATAGTAGAGACATTTTGAACTCGAAAACGCTATATTTTTTTATTGAAATGAAGGATAGAAGAGCAGTTTTTTTTTTAAATTTAGGTCCTTTCAAATAGTAAACTTTTGTTCTAAAAAGTTGGAAAGTAAAAATTTCTGAAAGCAATTTCATTAGCTATACGCTTTTAAACTTTAATAATGTGCGGAAGATTGTAGTTATTAATTTTAGTTTCTCTCGTGTTATTTGTTAGCTTTTTATTGAAATACTTCATATTCTTTGGAACTGAATGATGAATTTTGAAAAGCGCTCATTTTTTCTATTTTCATTGTACTTTCCGGGACAAGTATTGTAATCATGATTTGTATGTATGCACTGAGAAAAATCTTAAACATAAATGAAGTCAAAATAATAAATGTATACAAGTAGAAAAATAACCCTTTTAAATCTGAGTAAATCGATTTTTTCATTTGGTTATGAAACTTTTTGTTTCAAATAGGACGACCCAATGCTTTCAATTCTGAAATACCAGAATTACTCAGAATATTCAAAACATGGACATACTCAAAAGTGTTCACATAGAGGTCAGTTCATACTCATTTTTGAAACATGGAGATGCTCAAAATGATTAGAATAAGTTCAAACTCATTTTTGAAAGATGGCAATACTCAAAAATGAGCACATAGAAGTCAGTTCATACTCATTTGAATAAAATACAATATTTCAGTTTTTAAAGAGAAAAATAATTGTGGGGTTAATGGGTTAAAATGTGTCAAAAAGAAAATTTAGTCAGTTAAATTTCAATATCCAGGGAGCGCTTTTTCATTTAAGGAATATACTGATAATAATCGAATTGAAAATTTATATAATTCATCTCTTCCCTTCCCCACATAAATAATAAAGTTATACAATCAATTAATTAACCGCCATCTCAAACTGACCAAATCTCTCCGAAATCCCGTTAAAAATTTCCAATTTTGAACAAATTAATGAATCCTATAAAATTATCATTATGCGCCCGAATCATTCGATGACTTTCATTTAAAATAACCCACTCATGTGATCTTGATTGCGAAGCGGATAATGTAATGGACTTGTAACTAACTAGTAGAACTCGAGTTCGATGGTGGCTCTGAGTAAACGCATAATTTTAGTTTATTCTCCATAATCGCAAATAGAACCAGAGATTCTAGCGCTTTTTTTCTAGCTGTTGTTTACTGTTGTTTGAAACATGGACATACTCAAATAGGAGCACATGATGTTTTATTCTTGAGTGTGTGCATGTTTTCAGAAATGAGTATATACATGTTTCAAACTTGAGTCATTTTGATTTGTATTCATTTTTTTAACTATCCGACATACTTAGATTTGAGTATTTTTTGTTCAATTTTGAAAATGTTGTTTTTAGAGTGTGTGTGTGAGTGAAAGCGCTAACTCCCAAACGTTTATTTCTGTTGAGCTTCAAATATGTTTTAGATTATTGTCGCAAAAACTGTATTGATTTTCGGATAAATCGGCTGGCGGATTAGATATTCAATCCATTTATAAACAATTTTGCATCGGATTCTATAGGGAAAACAATCAAGGAAATATGACAGAGTATAAATGTTGAAAATTGCGGCTATGTAATCAAGCATTAGTAGCGCAGACTGCAGAGATAAAGTCTCCAGTTTCAAAACGGGAGGTCCGGCATTTTAATCTTGCCGATTCCATTCTGTCAGATATATATATATAATAATACACACACACACACACACACGTATATTCCAGATTTTGTTTTGCTTAATTTGATTCTAGAAAGGGCATCTAAACCATTGTAAGCGGGAAAACCTAATATCTTGTTTATTTTATTGGGTAAACATGTTTTAACAGAAAATATTATCGTATTTTTTTAATGGCAAACTGGTATTAATATAACATAAAAATCTAAAGTCTACGTAAGAAAATCTCCACTTACCTTGATAAAGCATTGGTATGCATTGAGATAATGATAAAACCATGTAATGCATCCCAGCTTTATGTAATAAGATGTGCTAAAATGAAATGAAAACTCCTTTTCGTAAAAGAAGTGTTAAACCAGGATTAATAATATATCCGCACTGTAGTAATTATCTAGTTTAATTTACACACGAATAGAATTTACAAATAAACAAAAACATCGACATTACTTCATATTAAAAAGTTACGCAAAGTTGTAAAAATACAGAGCAAAAAGGAGAAGACTTTATATAAACATCCAAAATGTCACAGAAAAAAACGGAAATAGCCATTAGACTGGAAATTATGTATTATTTCAATATAGGTTATACAAATACTCAATGTGTCGTCTTCATAGTGAAACTGTTCCAATCTCTGAAATTTTCAACACCAACATCTAATTTTGGCATCATATTGAGCTTTTTGAGTACATTTTACTTTAGGGGGAAAAATAGGAATCCATTCGGTTAAGTAGATTAAGAATTATGCAAAACACTTTGCAATACGCATAGTTTTTGTAGCATAACCCAAAAACTACTCGGCGAGAGGAACTGTAATTTTTGATTCACATATTTAAGGCTTCTAAAAATTGATTTCAGTTAAAAAAAAAATCCATATATATATATATATATATATATATATATATATATTACATTTTATATCTTTTTCAAAAGTTAATTTTAAAAAATATTTATTTTCGAAAAAAAGAAAATGGATTGTAACATATAAAATTGGCAACAGAAATTGATTTCCAGAAGCTTCAAATATGCGAATCCAAAATTACAAATTTTTACGTAAAGTCGTTTTTAAACTATATTTTAAAAAAAATGCTCGCATTGCAATCAATCTGTTTTGCTGAGATTAAAAATTAATTTACCGTCGAGTTTAAACTTTAAATGTTTAATTCGTAATCTACTTTGTAAAATTTACCGAAAATCCAAAAATCCACTGTAAATAAAAACTCTAAATCTTACAACACAATTTGCTGGCGCCCGCATTGCCAGCATTTTCTACTGCAAATTAACAGAAAACTGTGCCTTAAAAAGATTTATTTTTTATATTTTACAATAAAATAGATTATAATTAAGATAAATTTCACAGCAGTAAATGCTGGCAATGTGGGTGCAAGCAGACTGTGCTGTAAGATTTACCGTTGTTTAAATTTTTTAACAGTGTGATTTCAAAATTAAGTGTTTTCTAGTATTGAAAATTTCGATACAAATTTACCATAAGGACGACACCCTAAGCCCATTTTTTTTTTACATAAATTGAAAGAAAGCATAATGTACAGTCGAATGGCTATTTAATTTTTTTTCTGGGACAATTTGGGGATTAAAATGGTGTTGCCACTTTTTTTTCGCCGATTGTACAAATTGTGGCACATTCACATATTGTAGCCATATTCAATGAGTACTGCTTATTTTTCCTGTCCTGATATTTTTTCTTGATGTTTAAATGTATATCAATGCATTAAAGGCTTTTAGACATTTTGTTGTAGAAAAAAAATCACTATTTTCTTTCAACTTAACTATTTTTGAGAATGTACTTAGGAAAAAAGCTTGGTTTTGCAGCTGGTTTTTGTTAGATTTTTGTTAAAAGTCTATACCCATATATATAAATAAACTAATTCTCTTATTTTGCTCCCCTTTATCGTAAAACATATTCTTTTGTATTTTTTATAGTCAATGTTATGAGAAATTTTTGGGATTGATTTTATAAGAAAGATTGTTATGGTCTTTTATTGCTCATGAAAGTTTATTTTTTTATAAGAAAGAAAAGTTTTAATGAGTAAAAACATTTCCTTCTAAAAACGCAGAGTTATGTTTTTATTTTTTATTCTGTACTGTCTGCAGTAGTGAAGTTTTACGTTTTTTTTTTTTTTTTTTTTTTTTTTAGATAAGTATAGCTTGTTTAAAATTTTAGTTTTCGCATCGTATAAAATATTTGAGCCTATAATTATCTTTAATTTTAACCAGTCGTAATTTTATTTATTTGTATAAAAATCCAAACTGATCTTCATGATGTGTTATTAGAAAAATATATACATATGAAAGAAATAATGCAAAACTGATGCACAACAAACTTCATTAGTTACTAATATATAGCTTTCTTCAATAAATCAGATATTTTTGGCGATTTTTTTTTCAGATTCTTGTGATTTATATAATTTATAAAGTAATAGTCAGAATTCCCTGTAGCTATCTCATTTATTTTTGAGAGAAAAAAAAATGCACATTAAAAAAAAAGGCTTGTAGTATGAATTAAACAAACTGTTTAAAATCATATTCAAAACATGAAAGTTTTATCATTTTTCATATCATATGACACTTAATATATTAATATTCATATAAATATATTCATTAAAATCCAGAACTTTTTAAGTAATGATTTGATCAAGTCAAAGAATATATAAAAAGCAGTATCATATAGTATAAAATATAAGCAATGACACAATATATAGCACGGTCATTTTTGATAAAGCTGAGCGAACGAAACGTGCAAAAAGCAATTTATAAAGTTGTATGCTTAATGAATAGTGTTACCAGAATAAGTACCGATATCTTGTGACATAACCTTCAGTCACTTTTAATGAAACTAAGATAGCGAAACGTGAAAAAAGAAATTTATAAAGTTGTATGCTTAATGAATAGTGTTACCAGAATAAGTAGCGATATCTTGTGATATAACTTTCAGTCATTTTTAATAAAACTAAGCTAGCGAAACGTGCAAGAAGCAGTTTGTATGCTTCTCATTTGTTTAACGAATAGAGTTAAAACAGTAAGTCACGATATCTTGAAGTCAGGAGAGTCATAACCACAGATTTAGCAGGGAAATAACAAATTTATTGAACAATCTCAAAAAGGATAAGTAGTGGAGCAGGATAATTTAATAAGACGACTCCAATTAACTGCAATGCTAATATGAACTGCATAATAGGGAAAATTTTCCCCAACATTCTGAACTGTAAATGAACTCATAATGAACAGAGGAAAGTATATTCAACTAGGTAAATTATATCCAATGGTTGGAGTTTCACAGTTGAGATTTTTACAACAGAGCGAAAATATGCCGAGACCAGGACTCGAACTCACGATAGTATCCAGGTTCGAGTCCTGGTCCCGGCATATTTTCGCTTTGTTGAAAAAATCTCAACTATGATACTCCAATCATTAGGTATAATTTACTTAGTTGAATATACTTTCCTCTGTTCATTAATACCTAATTACATGGTATACAGGAGTTTCCGTGATATTTCAGATTCATTATGTAAAATGCTATAGTTATAGCTCGGATGAATGAAATTAGCGCTGCAGTTCGCAGCCTTGCCCAACAAATAAGAGTGAAATATGCCAGCCATGATATCGTCGGAATAGCTGAGTAGGGAGAGCGTTGGTACGGAAAACCAAAGTACCCAGGTTCGAATCCTGGTCCCGGCCTATTTTCGCTCTGTTGGAAAAATATCAACTATGATACTCCAACCATTGGATGTAAAGGAACTTTTAGTTCTGCTTTAAAGTTTGCGTCTGGCTAAAATATGGTTCTACACTGAAAATTCTTTTAATAGAAATAAATATTCACTTAGATAAGCACTGAAACATTAAATGAGTTCCAGTGGAACTTCATTTATTCAAAGTACAGAATTTCAACACATTTACCAAAACAATACCACAGCAAAAATCGCTTCCATGACTTATGGGAAAGAAGTCTTTTCAAGGGTACGTGCAGAAGCAACTTACTATCCTATAACAGATGAGATCCGCCAAAAATTGAAAGTGTCTCGCAAAATCTCTCCTATATATAATCACCAGACAATCAGAATAACCTACTTAACATAACTTTGGAAAAATACAAGTGATAACTAAATTCCGGAGATCTTTTCGCACTTTGTACAACGTAAAGAAAGAATGGACAGGATTCCGAATCACCCAAAATGTTAGCAACTCAACAGGATCACATGCACAACACTCATTCGACTACTAGAGTATCCTTATGAAAAGTTACTTATTACTAGGCTTAGTGTGAGGAATCCATGTTATTACTAGGCATACTGTCACATTGCCACAATCTGAAATTCTTTATTCCTATTGGCAAATTTCTCTCAGCACGAATAATATGAACAACTCTTTCGAGGTGCGAGCTAAAATGTTGATCAATAGAAAACACTGCTATCTATGAGACAAGGAACTTCGTTTGATTTAAATATTGAGCGGAAATGTCATGTGTAGTAACAGCGTTAACCCTACATTGTTCGCGTATGAGTGTTTCCCTCACACTACCATCTGCCATCATGTCAGCTGTGCACGTAATGAAAATAGTTATAAAAACTTGCTTTAAATGAAATACAATATAGTTTATATTATAAGAAAACAAAAAAAAAGGTGACCCCAAAGTGGTTTATGCATTAAATACACGCTTTTTAAAACTAGCGTGAGAGAAATACTCATAGCGGGACCAACGAAACGACGGATTAATAGCGATTCTATGCGCAATAGAGCTTATGTTAGAATAATAATTATAAGAGAGTCATAATAATAACAACAATAAATGAAGATGAATTTTTTTAACAATAATACAATATGAATATAAGTTTTGTATAGTAATCATAAGAGACGGTAGTCTCTTGAGTGACGCAGCGAAAAACGGAAAACCGTAAGCCTAAAACCGAAGATTCCGTCACTCTCATATATACAGCTAGCAGGACATCAAAGCAAAATCGAAACGCCGACATTTAATATCTCAGTAAATATGAGGCATACCGTTTCGATTTTTTCACATTAGTCTTATATCTATGGCCTAACTCTATCCTGAAATTTATAGATTTCTACATGCAGTAGATTTTGAGATCTGGAAACCAATTTTTAAGCGAAAATGGAAAATGTAATGGTGTAATGGGCACAGAGTTGTTATCTCGAAAATGGATCGAACGATTTTTTTAAAATTAATATATTATATTAATCAGTTTTAGATGAAGCGTTTAAGATATTGCGCTAACGTAGGAAAACTCTTGTTTTCAATATAATCCACTTTTAAAATCGGACTATTTTCTTATGCTTTTTCTGGTAGACTAACATTACAGATCTTCAGCCTTTTTACTGCTTTTTATTACTGCGCAATAAGGAAGCTCTTGCCTATTACGGTTACAGTTAAACGTTAAAGCATATCCATATCGCTGAAAAACTATTTAGATTCTTTTTTTTTTTTTTTAATACGAAAACAGTTTTTAATGCAATTTTTAATATGTAATATATATGTATTAAATTAAATTATTGTTTGTATATTTTACTTTTTTGTTATAATAAAGAATTTCTTATTTCAAAATCTTCATTAAGTCGAAAAATATTTAGATTCCTTGATTAAAATATTGAAATGTTTTATAATTATATATATACAATTTAATTATTATTTATATATTTAATTTGTCATTTTTTAAAGGAAAAAAAATATTCAGATTTTTTTTTTTATCAGTTAATTTGAAACAGACTCTAATCAACGAATCAATCATCTGTTTGTTTTGAGTCGCGAATGTTGTTTAGGAATAACACTCATATGAGGTATTTTACTATTTATTTATTGTTTGTTTACTTATTTTGATTAGATTGTCCTTTTAGAAATTGTCTTTTGATGCAATTTGTGGCATAAATGGTGAGATAATTGTCAATAGTATTACCTGTTTTATCGTTAAAAATAATATAAGGAAATTGCATTGTGGCCAGTGAATCTTTTAAAGAAGTCTTTTAAAAATCAGATGACGATAGAAGATTGGTTTTTTACTTGTTAGCTATATTTTCCAACTCTCCAAATCAAACTTTCCCATCATTCACCTCACACAAATTTAATAACTAAAACTTTTTATTTCAGTGTGATTGAAATATGTTTAATTGTGATGAAACTTTGGTATATTATATAGGGAATTTATATAACGTAAGTTTTCACTTTTATGTATATAAAATTAGATACGATGTTTTCATTATGAAATACAATGTTTCTAATTTATGTTATGGCTTACTTTAACATTTTTTTTATTGACTAAGCCTATCATTAATATAGGGGAGACCGGTACACAGTGAACCTATGGACACAGTGGACCACCCCCTAATATTTTATTTATTTAATTTTTTTAAGCTTCTCTTCTATCCTAATAGACAACAGCACTGCAATGATTATTTATAGCCTTCAGAAAGTATGTTTAGCTCAGATTGAACTATTTTATCCTGCTTTGTTGTTTTGAGCTTCTAAAAGTAAAATTTTTCATCATCATATTTTTATTTTTTTAGTAATTAAAGGTTGTAGATAAATAAAATAAAACAGCTTTTTTGAAAAGCTAAGATACTTGTTTTTATTTTACTTTAAAGTTATTATGTTTAAAAGAAAGCTATAAACAATATTAATATGATTATTTATTGAACTTCAACATGGGGTACAGTGGACCACCCACTCCTGGGGCACAGTGGTCCACAATCCACTCTGCTCCTCTAATGCAGAATGTTCAAAATATGTAATAATTGTTTTCTATAAAGATTGTTTTCTTTTAAAGTAGAATTAACTGTAAAATAAAGTAAACAAATAAAAATAACAATTTTTTTTAACATAGTAAGAAATATTTTGTTTTGTATTTACTGCCTTTGATAAATATAACTGTAGTCTAATTGTTGATGATTCTATTCAAGTAAGATTCATGAGATGCAAATTGAATGGAAATCAGTTTATTTCTCCCGAAACTGTAGATGAATCTGCTGTTGATGTCAATGATTTCATAATGTTGCTCGCAGACCCAAAATTATTTCTTGAAAATTCCAGGCTCAATCTTACTGATAAGTATTTTGGAATTTCATTTGCAAATTTTATTGTGAGCTGATTTTTTTTGTACTTAAGTAATAACTTCAACTAAATTGCAATTGTTCCTGTATTAATCTGTTATTATTTTCAAAATATAATTAATTTTTTGTTTTTGTTTCATTATTTATATTACTATGTTATTTTGCGAATGAAGAGGCAACAAAAAAGAATTAGATTAATGAAAAATAGATTTATATTATATTTTAGATAATACCTAATAGTGGTCCACTGTACCCTGGTGGGTGGACCAGTGTATATATATATATATTTTTAATGTATTGAAAACTATGTTGTGAGAAAATTATGATGGATGTAAGAAGGTTTAAGGAATATTCAAAAATATTTTCATACAGATTGGTCAGTCTGTTAAAGAGAAAAAAAAATTAACTGAAAAAGTGGTCCACTGTGTACCGGTCTCCCCTACCCGATTACATGAGATTTTGTTATTTGTATTGATATGTTTGTGTTTATGTATTTTATCAAGATTATATTTCAGCTATTTTTAAGTAAGTTTTTTAAGATACTATATAGCAATGTTAAAATGTTGGCTATACTTTATTAGCTTATGTTAAAGATTGGTCAGAAAAAAAAGGTTGGTGAGATTAAAAAATTTTGTCGATCAGCTAGTGCTCGACTAACATAACAACAGGGCTGCTGGGATGGAATTTAATTTTTAAAAAGGACACATTTTGAACCGGTTTGTTTACAGTCCCATTTTATTAGTAGAATTTTGTGATAATTTCCCGAATGACTGGCGAATTTTGCATTTTTTGTAAAAAAAAAAAAATATTTAGATGTAATTTTAAACAAAATCTCTTTTCATTTCTTTAATTTGCAAATATTTTAAGTTTTCTTATTTAAAATACTGTGATTAAATGTCCAATGTAAGATTTCCCTTAGTTGAAAATTGTTATGACAGAATTTACACAACTGCAAAAATAATTGATTACTACAACAATGCATTTTCAGGGTTTTTTTCCAATAAAATTAGCTATACAACAGAGGAAAGTTAACTTCATACTATATTTACATTGCAGTAATTTGGAGAGTTGCAAAATATAGCTAACAAGTAAAACACAAATCTTCTTTAGTCTGCGGGTTTTAAAATACTTCCTAAATATTCACTCGACACGATGCAATTTCCTTACCTTGTATCATTTTTATCGATAAAACAGGTAATTGACAATCATCTCACCATTTAAGTAACAATCTAAAGTCAATTTCTAAAAGGACAAGAAAATCAAATCAAAATAAGTAAACAAACAATAAATAAATAATAAAATACCGAATATGAGTCTTATTCTTTTAAACAAGAATTTTCATTGCAATCACCGCTCATGAATACATGTCACAAGCGATAGGTTAATTTATTGTTAATTGATAGTAGAGGTGCCCAATCTTTTTAGGCGAAGGGCCACTTAAAAAATTGTTAGGTTGTCGAGGACCACCATCAGTAGCACAGAGAGAATTTTGTTTCGAGGAGATGTTGGGTAGGGGGGGGGGATAATTAGCATTATCCGTACATACAGCACTGTTCGGTTGCAAATTTGGAAGAATGCACCCACTAGATGGATTTGTGATTTTTATGCGGCTACTTGACAAAATTGTGATTTTTATGTGCCCGTTCTAAAAAATTCATGATTTTTATGTATAGGTTCAACTTTTATGTATAGGTTTCTACTTTTTTACTCAGTGACCACTGGCCAGTACATGGATTTTTTTACTCCTGTTTTTCAGCAATGACCAATAACAAATTTACAAATACGTGATAAAAAATTTAAGAAATTTGTCAAACGATTGTGGAATAAACGGCGAAATTTGTCAAATAGTGTTGGGAAAGAAATCGCGACATTCGTCAAATGGTCTCGGGAAAGAAATCAGGCATTGCAGGAAAAAAATTAATTATGTCTAACTGTCGTGAAAAAATTAGAGAAATTCGTCAAATACGTTCGGGGGAAAAAAATCACAAAATTCATCAAATGATCTCGGGAGAAAAATAGTGAAATTTGTCTAACAATCGCGGAACAGAATTGCAAAATTCGTCGAATAGCAGTGGAAAAAAAGTGCACAATTTGTTCGTTCATGGAAAAAGTCGTGAAATTCATTAATCGATAGTCGATAAATCACGAAATTCATCAATCGATAGCAGAAAAATCACAAAATTCATTGATAGTGGAAAAATCACAAAATTCATCAACTGGTTTCAGGGGAAAATTTTTTCGAATATCGTCGAATGGCTTCGAGAAGAAAAAAAGTCACAATCCGTCAAATAATTTCGGAGAAAAAATCGTGAAATTCGCCAAATGGTTTCGAAATTTGTCGAGCGACAGTGGGGAAAAAATCTTTTTCCATTCAATCATCGCAATTGGGACTATTAAGTTTGACCAGTGGTGGCAGTAAAGTCAGTCGCCAAATTTTCAGTATTACTCGCCGATTGGCGAATGGCAATTTTGTCCTATATTTTTACACGCCTGATCGATGAAATTCAAGATTTTTACGCACCCGATTGATGACTTTCTTGATTTTTATGGATCCGTTTGACGAAATTAATGATTTTTATATGCCCGATAGACAAAATTCATGATTTTTATGCATGCGTTCAACAAAATTTATGATTTTCCTTCTCCCGATCCACAAAATTCATGTTTTTACTGTGCCTGATTGACAAAATTCGTGATTCTAAACTGATATGCTTTCCGTCGGCCATTTAATGAAATTCACAATTTTTCTTCTCTAGACAATGGCAAAATTTTCATTTTTTTTTTTTTTTTTACCGTTTGTTGAAATTTACAATTTTTTCACAAACATTCGATGGAATTCTTGATTTTTCCACGCCCAATATACGAAATTTGCGATTTTCCATGCCTATCGACAAAATTCATAATTTTGCAGAACCGATAGACAAAATTCATAATGTTTTCCCACAATCTATGGACAATTTGCAAATTTTTTCCGCGACTGTTCGTTGAAATTCGCGATCTTTCCATGCCATTCGATGAAATTCATTGCTCGATCCATGAAATTTGCGATTTTAAGTGCCTTATCGACAAAATTTGCAGGTTTTTTCAACTGATTTACAAAATTTAAGATTTTGAGTGATTGACAAAATTTACAACTCCAGAATTACCGATTTTGGCATCTCTGGTTTCTGTTGACCGATTATTGAAATTTGCGTTTCTTTTTCTAGCGACAAAATGGCGAAATTTGTGATTTTTCCATGCCCATTCGACAAAATTTGCATCCAGTCGATGCAATTCATAATTTTATGCACCTGATCGATGAAATTCATATTTTCCTACGATCTATGGACAAAATTTGCGCATTTTTCTCACGAATTATTAAGGAAATTCGAAATTTTTGGATAGGTTGGCATGTATGGTCTCTGCGGGCCACCAGTTACCCATCACGGGCCACAGGTTGTGCATTCCTAATCGTGATGCAGTTTAGCTCATTCGTCTCGACCTCAATAGAACTTACTGATTTTAGTTTCACCACCAGGGGCAGTTATGTTCATATAGAACAGAGTGCGCCCCTGGCAGTGGAAGGGGAAATTAATGGATTTTGGAACTAACTCGAGTTCTATGGGTCCCATCACAACATGGTTTGATTCATTCAATTTGACATTGACAGAATATATCAATTTTAGTTTCAAGTTTGACCACCAGGGGGTGCATTTCTATCTCAGGTTCTATGGCCCCTATCATGACAAGGTATGGCTCACTCAACTCGAAATC
Organism: Maratus michaelseni; assembly: GCA_963931845.1. Lineage (NCBI taxonomy): Eukaryota > Metazoa > Arthropoda > Arachnida > Araneae > Salticidae > Maratus > Maratus michaelseni. The sequence continues at coordinate 365,613,413 of OZ007590.1, read as the reverse complement.
GACAGCCTCAACAATTTCAGCTGTTTGTACAGAACAGAGTACGCCCCCTGGTGGTGGAACATGGAACTAACAGATTTTGCAGCTAACTTGAGTTCTATGGGTCCCATCACAATGCAGTTTGATTCATTTGACTCGACATCGACAGGATATATCGATTTTAGTTCCAAGTTTCACCACTAGGGGACACTATCCTATCTCGTGTTCTATGGGCCCGATTACGATGAGGTATGGCTCATTCGACTCGAAATCGACAGCCTGAAAGATTTCAGCTATGTTTGTATAGAACAGAGTGCGCCCCCTGGTGGTGGAAGATGGAACTAACGGATTTTGCAGCTAACTCGAGTTCTATGGGTCCCATCACAATGCAGTTTGATTCATTCAATTTGACATTGACAGGATATATCAATTTTAGTTTCAAGTTTGACCACCAGGGGGTGCATTCCTATCTCAGGTTCTATGGCCCCGATCATGACAAGGTATGGCTCACTCAACTCGAAATCGACAGCCTCAACAATTTCAGCTGATTGTATAGAACAGAGTGCGCCCCCTGGTGGTGGAACATGGAACTAACAGATTTTGCAGCTAACTTGAGTTCTATGGGTTCCATCACAATGCAGTTTGATTCATTTGACTCGACATCGACAGGATATATCGACTTTAGTTCCAAGTTTCACCACTAGGGGACGCTATCCTATCTCGTGTTCTATGGGCCCGATTACGATGAGGTATGGCTCATTCGACTCGAAATCGACAGCCTGAAAGATTTCAGCTATGTTTGTATAGAACAGAGTGCGCCCCCTGGTGGTGGAAGATGGAACTAACGGATTTAGCAGCTAACTCGAGTTCTATGGGTCCCATCACAATGCAGTTTGATTCATTTGACTCGACATCGACAGGATATATCGACTTTAGTTCCAAGTTTCACCACTAGGGGACGCTATCCTATCTCGTGTTCTATGGGCCCGATTACGATGAGGTATGGCTCATTCGACTCGAAATCGACAGCCTGAAAGATTTCAGCTATGTTTGTATAGAACAGAGTGCGCCCCCTGGTGGTGGAAGATGGAACTAACGGATTTAGCAGCTAACTCGAGTTCTATGGGTCCCATCACAATGCAGTTTGATTTATTCAACTGGACATCGACAGGATATATAGATTTTAGTTACAAGTTTCACCACCAGGGGGCGCTTTCCTATCTTGTGTTCTATGGGCCTGATCACGACGAGGTATTGCTCATTCGACTTAAAATCGGCAGCCTGAAAGATTTCAGCTATGTTTGTATAGAACAGAGTGCGCCCCCTGGTGGTGGAAGATGGAACTAACGGATTTTGCTGCTAACTCGAGTTCTATGGGTCCCATTACAATGCAGTTTGATTCATTCGACTCGACATCAACAGGATATATAGATTTTAGTTACAAGTTTCACCACCAGGGGCGCTTTCCTATCTTGTGTTCTATGGGCCTGATCACGACAAGGTATGGCTCATTCGACTTGAAATCGACAGCCTGAAAGATTTCAGCTATGTTTGTATAGAACAGAGTGCGCCCCCTGGTGGTGGAAGATGGAACTAACGGATTTTGCTGCTAACTCGAGTTCTATGGGTCCCATCACAATGCAGTTTGATTCATTCGACTCGACATCAACAGGATATATAGATTTTAGTTACAAGTTTCACCACCAGGGGCGCTTTCTTATCTCGGGTCCTATGCGCCCCATCACGACGAGGTATGGCTCATTCGACTCGAAATCGACAGCCTCAAAGATTTCAACTATGTTTGCATGGAACAGAGTCCGCCCCCTGGTGGTGGAAGATGGAACTAACGGATTTTGCAGCTATCTCAAGTCCTATGGGTCCCATCACAATGCAGTTTGATTCATTCGACTCGACATCGACAGGATATATTGATTTTAGTTCCAAGTTTCACCACCAGGGGCACTTCCCTATCGGGTTCTATGGGACCGATCACGACGATGTATGGCTCATTTGACTCGGAATCGACAGCCTGAAAATTTTCAGCTATGTTTGTATAGAAAAGATTGCGCCCTTTGGCGGAGGAAGATGGAACAAACGGGTTTTGCCATGCATTTTCATCCTTCTAATTGTGTTACTCTCTCGCTGTATAATTTAAAAGTTGAGTCTTGGATTCCTCTCCCTGGGCCACCACCCTCATATTTTATTGGGGTCCAAAGGGTCTTTTTTAGCATTTCTTTAAAATTTTATTCTAATGATTAATTTATACCCTATACTTAATTTCGACTAATTGACATTTTCATCAATAACCTTAAAAAAGTAATGATATCAGTACAAAAACCCTTAACGGGTTAAAAGTGTTGACGCAGCACTTTCTTTTGGCTCTATGAATTTTAAATATGGGTCTTAAAAGCAATGATATCAAATTTAAGTGACGCTATGTTAATATTTTTTTTTAAATCATAATTTTCTTTTTAGTTTTATTTATGTTCACAGGTGCAATTATTATCTTAGTATGAAAAAATATATAAAATTTATTCGCTGATGCTTTTTCATTCACATCTCTCATGAATTCAAAATATGGGTTTTAAAAGAAATGATATAAAAATTTGAGTGACACCTTGACGTTAATTTAATAGGACTCTTTTAAAATTCAATTTAAATTATTTTTGTTTTGTCTTCTAAAGTATATTTACACATACAAACAATACTTTTAATTTTTCAATACACTTTTAAATATATTACTTTCACTGAGCCTATATTATGTATTGAAATGTATTTATTTCAATAAATTGATTTATCTTCTGTGCCACGCTATCCAAAATCATAAGTAAAATTTATGTAAATGATTATTTTGCGTCATAGTATCCAAACAAAGGGAAATGTATGCAAGTGGATACTATGACGCAAAATAATCAGTTACATAAATTTTACTTATGATTTTGGATAGCGTGGCACAGAAGATAAATCAATTTATTGAAATAAATACATTTCAATACATAATATAGGCTCAGTGAAAGTAATATATTTAAAAGTGTATTGAAAAATTAAAAGTATTGTTTGTATGTGTAAATATACTTTAGAAGACAAACCAAAAATAATTTAAATTGAATTTTAAAAGAGTCCTATTAAATTAACGTCAAGGTGTCACTCAAATTTTGATATCATTTCTTTTAAAACTCATATTTTGAATTCATGAGAGATGTGAATGAAAAAGCATCAGCGAATAAATTTTATATATTTTTTCATATTAAGATAATAATTGCACCTGTGAACATAAATAAAACTAAAAAGAAAATTATGATTTAAAAAAAAATATTAACATAGCGTCACTTAAATTTGATATCATTGCTTTTAAGACCCATATTTAAAATTCATAGAGCCAAAAGAAAGTGCTGCGTCAACACTTTTAACCCGTTAAGGGTTTTTGTACTGATAGTATATAACCCCCGTCAAAAATGACGGGATGTTGATCTGTGTTTCATTTTCATAAAATTTCATACAAAGAAACAGCATGAAGATTTTTTAATTGAACAGTTTGATTTGTAAAAAACAACATTTAAAAAAATGACTAATGATTTCTAGAAATAAAAATGATAAGGATATTTTTTAAACTTAATATTCAATTTCTGAAATAGTTCAACGATTGAACATTCAAATTAAATACTAAAAAAATAATCCATGTGTGGAAGTTTTTGTAAAAAATTGTTATAAATGAGTTTCTAGAGAGCTTGACTCACCGTATAGCTCATCGTTTGGTCACATAAGCAAAATTAAACGCAAATTCTGAAATGGTTTAACAATTGCACAAAAAATTAAAATTTTATTAGTTTTAATTTGTTGATTGACTCTGATCTGGGCAGGCGGATTTTGAAGACGGTGGCAATTTTCTTATTTCAAGCTAAGCATAACGTCATTTTCACCGGGGCAAACTTTTTACACGTACTTTATGTACGTACTTTTATGTTTAACCACCATGAATTCAAAAAGAATTTTTTTTCTATTTAATTGTAATGGAAAAATGGCATAAATAAAGTTATAATGCATAAGGATCAAATAAACCCAATAAACGCTATTCTTGTGACGTCACAGTAAATATGAATTTTTATTCACCTTTAAAAATAAAATACACGTGCAGAAATATTTATCCTAAAATTTAGCCTGCAAATTAAAAAAATATATGTCCAAAAAGCCACGTGTATGAATATTTTTCATTATTTCTTTTTTCTCTGCAACAATGAATGTAATTCATTGTTTCCCATCAATTGTATGGATCTGTTCGCACCGGAATGGTTACCTACAGTTTCCAACACTTTTATTTTGTATAAGTAGATAATATTAGTCTGAAAATAGTTAGAAGGGAGGTTCATGTAGAGGTACTAATTCTTCTAAAGTACATATAAAGTTGTTTATATTGTTACCATGAGCGTTTTCTTGTAATGTAAAATAAATTATAGGAAAGAAAATTTTAGTACTTAAGTATTATCCGTGCCAGAAAGCGATTGCCAAAAAATTGTTGTTAATCGATAATTTTGTTCTAAACTGTAGTTTAATGAATGCGTAACATTACTAAAAATTATAAATAAGATAAAAACAAACTAAAATAATATAAAATAGTAATTTAGTATATATTTCTTAAATACATAACATCAAATTTACCTTTAATATGGCAACTATAAAATATTAGGTAAGCAGTTACAATGAAGAAATAAAAATAAGGATTACTATAATGAATATTTTCGGCGCTATTGTTGGCACAGTAAATCTGGCGGGACATGAAGAATACGTAAGTACCAAAACTTTGAAGCATCAATTAAAAATATAACTTCCAGATATAATGGTTTCGGGGTTTTATTAAAAACTTTACACAATTAATTCAATAAATAAAAACTTTTTTTCTTGAAACTAAGCTTCATCACTTATCAAAAACCTTAATGAGATAAAGTAAAATCATTTTCTTTATTGATCAATTTGTGATTAAAAATTCTTCCCATTATCCTTGTATTGTTTTGATAGTTATAACGATAGCAATTAACCCTAGCATTTTTTAGTTTTAAAGTATCTTTTTACTCTCGTTACCGTTTGTTTCTATCTACTTTGCACTATTTTCGGATAAGTAAATTCAGGATAATTAGTAACTGTCGTAAATACCGTTGAAGCCTTTTGAAAAGATGATAGATTAGAACGGTATTAAAGGCATTATTTGCTGTGTGCTAATTTGATTTAGTTGTGGGTTCTGTTCTTTTCCTTTGTTCTTGGGTGAAAACTGTGAAGTTTCGTTACAAAAGATAATTTATTATGAATAACTGTACTTATTGAAAGGAAAAAAAGAACATCTTCATTGGCTTAATTTATGTAACGCTCGAAGAAATGTGTTAAGAAATTGTAGGGAAAGAAAATGTTTAAATAATTATTAAGTAAAAATGTTAATTACAGATGTAATGTCTTTTTGTATTTAAATCAGAGTGTTTTCGTCCTGAAACTAAGCTTCATTGCTTAATAATAATTAAAAAAAACTTAATGGAATAAGGAAACTATTTCTTTATCGATCTGTATCGATTAAAAATTCTTTACATCATCCTTCCATTCTTCACGTCATTGATTCTCAACCTGTTTTGTCTCGCTTCATACTCGAATCCATGCTTAAAATTCCAAGGCACACTTAACTTATGATGATTGAAAACTTATGGAAAGAATATATTACTTTTTATCATTTATTTAAAATTTATTTAATAGAAAACAAAATATTCTATCATAAACTGTACACAAAGTAAAATATTTTGTTATTATTTGTAATAAAAAAAATATATTTTTTAAATATCATCTTTCCAAGATATTGTTTTTGAATAGGGATACTAGCAAATCATGTTTCAAGGAACTTGTGGAAATTTATACTCGTTTCTAACATTGTCATCTGTAGAAAATCTTATTTCTCATAAATTTGACGTTGAGACCGAATATTTTTTTGTAATAATTGTAAATTTGCAATTGAAGAAAGGGCAATAGATTACAATACGTTTCTTGATTCTCTTCATAGCAGTTCTCTCACGTTTCTTTTTAAGAATATTCAAACAGTGATACAAATTTGAAAGGAAATGCAATTTTATGACACTAAATCTCATTACATATTAAACTGCGCAATTTAGAATGTTGCATTTTATAGTACTTTTGTTAGTTCGTACAATCTTGATATAACTTTACGGAAAGTTTTCGTGGCACTCAGCATTACTGAGGGCCGGTGACGGCGCACCTCTGTACCGTGGCACACCGGTTGAGAGTGCCACGGTAACCACGGTAACCACCGGTTGAGAGTGCCACGGTAGTTAAGTTTGGATGGTGCTTTAGAGAGTTACCAAATGTCAAGCGAAGGTAGAGTGATGAAAATATCTTGTTGTCTGTGCCAGTTTGTCCCTCGATAACTGTCGCAAAAAGCATAACATTTGTTTGAAATTGGGTATATATTTGTAATTAGTTGTATAGTTTTTTGTTTAATTTGGTTGATTCATTAGTTCAATGATTCATTGAAAGATATGGAACATTTTCTGCCCTGTAAAAATAATTTTCTACAGAAATTAAGACGATTTTAATATTTTATCGTGCAACGAAATGCAAATGGCACATTTGGCATAACTGATTTATGAATGTTAAATTTCGGTATAGAAATTTTAAATAAATAAAATGAGTTTGAAATTTTGTAAATACGTTTCTCAGACATTTGTAATTGTGTGAATAATTTTTGGTGGAACTTTATGCCATTATGTTCGAAAAATATAAAATATTTTCCTTTATCACTTTTACTATTTTGAACTATATATATTTTTTTATTTAACAGTTGCGTAACAACTGCATTAAGTATATATATATATATATATATATATATATATATCTGATTTGATCTTTTTTATTATACACACACACACATATATATACACATATATGCAGGGTGACAAAAATAAACGGCTCAATTTGAAAATCCAGTAATTCATTAACTATAATAAATATGAAGATAAAATAAGTGACATTTATATCAGGTACCTCTTAAATTCTATATGCTGTGCTTTTAAAAACAGCTCGAACTTTCGTGACTAGATGGTGCTATATATATATAATAGATGGCGTTACATACAATAGATGACGTATTTATAGATAGATACATAATAGTAAACAAAAGCGGTCGATTTTGAGAGATTTAAACGGGAATAACAGCATTTCTATTAACAAAAAGCTTATATTCTTGTGGTTTTTTGGTATGCTTCATCTATGACAGGCGATATGGATTAATTTAAATAAGAACAGTCTTTTAAAAATTATAGAATGATCATCAATTTTTTTCCTCCAAAATAAAAATTATGAAATCTTTGGACTTCTAATTTATGTATGTCTTGTAACAGGAGCTTACAATTGCATTAATACCTTTGTTACATGATATTTTATCCAACTCTTGTAAAAAGTCAAATGTGACGGGGTTGAAAGGTAAGTATTGTTAATAAGATAAGGTAAAATCTGCTGTTTAGTGAGATGCTTACGCTAATGGAATTATAATGTAAGACGCACCCGTAGATATATACTCGTATCCTAAAATGATACAAGTATTGAAAATTGGGAATGAAAAATTAGTGAGACAACGAAGAGTGCAAGGGGTTCTGCCCCTCTGAATAAATGATTTTTTTAATTTTAAAAATAATTCAAGAATAAGCAGGTCATTATTGCATGAACTCATGTTTAATGTAACATTCATTAAATGTTAGATTTTTTAAATCTTTGCAAAAGCTTATATGCTTAAATATATAAACTTTAAAAAGTTAAATTGTGATTTTTAAGATATTAGATATTATATAAAGTAAGATAAGGAAAAAAACCCACTTCCAGAACTAACATTGAAGCCCCTGATCTGCAGATTTACTAGTTTAAAAAAAATAATTCTTGTTCTAAGTTTTTTTTTAATATTCATTTGTATATTACAATTTTGCTCCCTCCATCCTTTTATTATTTTCAGATGAGTATTTTCAGGATATTAAAAACTGTCGTTAGTGTTCTTAAAACCTTTTAACCCTTCTTAATTTTCTTAAAATAGCGTTTTGCTCCCTCCATCCTTTTATTATTTTCAGATGAGTATTTTCAGGATATTAAAAACTGTCGTTAGTGTTCTCAAAACCTTTTGACCCCTCTTAATTTTCTTAAAATAGCGTTTTGCTCCCTTCAGTCTTTTATTATTTTTAGATGAGTATTTTCAGGATATTAAAAACTGTCGTTAGTGTTCTTAAAAGTAGTTTGAAAACCCTTTTAAAGATAAGTTTAAACAGTATGAAAAGCATTAATTGCTATACGTTAATTTGATTTAGCCATGGATTATATCTTTCTTTTATTGGTGAAAACTATTATAAAAAAGTAGCTATGAATAGCAGTATTTATTGAAAGATAAAAATATCGTCATCATTTTCATATTTTGTAAAACTTTAAAACTATAGGAAAATAAAAATAAAAGGATTAATTAAAAGTATAACTTACAAACATAATGGCTTTTTGATTTTAATAAAAAAATTCCAATAGTTTATTCAATAATGCTACAGTTTCGCCTTGAAACTAGGCTTCATCACTTTTCTTAAAAACTCAGTGAATTAAAGTTTTTTTTATTTTTTTTATTAATACCGATTAAAAATCCTTTACTTTCTCCTTGTACTGTTTTGATAGTTATATGATATCAATTAATCCTTACATTTTTCTCCTTTAAAAAGTCTTTTTACGTGTTATCATTTTGTTTCGACCTACTTTATATTATATGCAGATGAGTAAATTGTAGATTATTAGAAACTGTCATGGACATTCTTAAAACTTTTATAAAAGATGGCAGATTAGAAAAGTATGAAATGCATTATTTTCTATAATTTACTTTTATTTAGCAGTGGTTTCTTTGTTTTGTTTGTGAGTGAAAACAGTTTTCTTTTCATTACAAAATGTAATAATGAATAACTTAATAATATTCATTGGAGTAATTTGTTTAATGTTGATAGAAAAATTATAAAAAACTATAGAAATATGAAAGAAAATATGTAAGCATTAATTAAAAACATGAATTACAAATATAATGATTTCTGGATTTTAATCAGTAATTAATCCAATAACGTTAATTCTTGCGCACTGAAACTCATCTGCATGACTTAATAAAAAAAGATTAATGAAATAATGAAAAATAATTGTTAAAAATATTTTACATTTGTAGCATTGTAAAAGTATGCCAAGCTACTCTTTGATAAGTATACTACAGTGGTCAAAAGAAGTTTGGAAGTTTTTGTTGTTTTGATTTGCTAACATTTCTGGTTGAATGAGAAACCTATTCTATCTTTTTTTACTTTCGCAAACTGTGAAAGGATTTGCAGAATTTGGTTGTCCCTAGTACTTTGCGAACATATGATTAATAGATAAATGTTGGTTGTGTCGCGGCTATATATAGAGAAATTTTATGCAGAGACTTTGAATTTCCAGCGGATCTCCCCTTTATGGGAATTCTAGCTTTATCAACATGTGCTATCAATGCAACTTTTTCACTGAGTGATGAAGTGTAGTTTTGCATAAAAGAAGGGAAAGTACATTACTGCAAGGCTGTGAGCAACGAGTAAGACGTTGATTAAGTATTTGAAGAAAGGGAATTTAGACTGATGGAGTCTATGATAATCTAAATTATCAAAAAGTAAATTTTATCGTTCCAGTAAAAGGAATTGTGTAGTGTCATTTTGTGAATGGAGTGATGCAGTGTAGTTTTACTTAAAACAAGGGAAAGTATATTACTGCAAGACTGTGAGCGACGAGTAAGACGTTGATTTATGTATTTGAAGAAAATCAAATTTGGACTGATGGAGTCTATGATAATCTAAATTATCATAAAGTATAAATGTTATGGTTCCAGTAGAAGGAATTGTGTAGTGGCATTTTGTCAATAGAGTGATGAAGTGTAGTTTTGCTTAAAACATGGGAAAGTAGATTAATGCAAGGCTGTGAGCGACGAGTAAGACGTTCATTTATGTATTTGAAGAATGTCAAATTTGGACTGATGGAGTCTATGATAATCTAAATTATCATAAAGTATAAATGTTATGGTTCCAGTAAAAGGCATTGTGTAGTGGCATTTTCTGAATAGAGTGATGAAGTGTAGTTTTGCTTAAAACAAGGGAAAGTACATTAATGCAAGGCTGTGAGAGACGAGTAAGACGTTGATTGATGTATTTGAAGAAAGTCGAATTTCGACTGATGGAGTCTATGATAATCTAAATTATCATAAAGTAAATTTTATGGTTCCAGTAAAAGGAATTGTGTAGTGACATTTTGTGAATTGAGTTAAACACTTTGGAATTTAGCAAGTCGGGAGTGAATTTTTCTTTGTCTTGTTATGTTTTTTATTGTTTAGTTGAAGCAATCTAATTAAATTCATCCTCTACACTACTCGCCCTGTTAAAAAAAAAAGAACATTTGTTGTTGTTGCTATAACTGTGTTATGAATTTTTTTTCACGTTGATGGCACTCAAAGGGTCGTCTCGCCTTTATAGAAATTCAAGCTGTATCAACATGCGTTATCAAAGCAACTTTCTTCTCAGAGTGAAAGAGTGAAAGAGACGTATATGAAGAGTTTTGCTCTCATATACGTCATTATGTTTTTTGTACCATGTTAGAAAAATCACTTTTTTTTAAATTAAAAAATATATATATACAGATAAAACAACATTTCAATTTTACCCTTTTGCTCTGCGATCAGAGGGTTAGAACATGAGAAAGTAAATTGCTGCAAGGCTGTGAGCGTCGGGTACAATGTGGACTTAGCCAGTTAAATAAAATATTATTTTGACTCACGAAGTCTACATTTAAATTATCTATAGTCTAATCTAAATTATCATTCGTAAATTTTGTGGTTCTAGTAAAAAGAATTGTCTAGTGATGAATGATTATTATAAGATATTATTAATTCTGTAATGGCTGCTTTAAATCTTCGTAACCTTTACAATTAATTTCCGATTGATAGATGTCAAATGCCGCTACATAACTCAAATTAATAATTTCCTTATTTGTCTAAATTTTTATCTAACGGCCATGATTGCATTTATGTTATGCAACTTTAACTTAAAGTAATATACATTTTATGTGCTAAGATCATAATATAAAGAAGTCATAAATATGTCAAGACATTTTGTTAATAATCGAAGTGATTATGAATTGAGTTAAGAGGGTTTTCTACATTTCAGACGAACATTGATGAACGCCTTGTTTCAGGAACAGGAAAATGTCCTTTTTGTTCCTGGAATCGCGGATTAATGGAAACTTTTAAGCATTTAATGCTTTCTAGTAAGAAAATGAAAAAAAAACCCTTTTAAACACGTTTTTCTTGAAGTAAAAAGAAAAGAAATGAATGAACGCTGTTTAAAATTCCTCATTCAGTTCCAATCAATATGAAGTATTTCAATAAAAATCTAACAAATTACGCGGAAGAAACTAAAATTAATGACTACAATCTTTCGTACATTATTAAGTTTTTAAAGGATATAGATAATAAAATTGCTTTCAGAATTTTTTTATTTCAAACTTCAAACTTTAAATCAAAAAAATTTTGAAAGGACGTATATAATAAAAAAAACTGATCTGCTATCTTTCATTTAAATGAAAAATATAAAGTTTTCGAATACAAAATGCCTTTACCTTTTCAAAAGTGAACGTCTACACGAAAGAGTAACAGAGTTCCAAAAAATTTATATCTTAATATTAATGACGCTATATTCAAAATTCTTTAAACAGAAATCAAAAACGATTTCCCGTTTTACCAAAAAAAAAAAAAAAAAAAGATATACGAAATGTAGCATTATACATTTTAAAATTAAATCTGCAGTTTTTGGTGACAGTATCGTGTAAAATAAAATTCTATAAAAATTTCCGTATAAGTTCTTAAAATAGTTGCTCAGGGCACAAAAGAAAAAGAAATGATTTTTTGAAATATAATATTTGAATATAAGAACGGAAAAAATAGACATTTCACATACAACTCTGTACTTAGATGCCTTTCAACATAAAAATAAATAAAAGTTATGAGATATTAAGTTATACATGCATTACGAAAAAGCTACCTCTTTTAAATGACGAAAAAAAAGTATTTTACAAAACTCAAAAGAACAGAAAAAATAAAATATTTCGTCTAAAATGTTTGAAATAAAAGTAAAAGTTTGGAACGAACAAAAATATTTGTGGTATTTCACGTTTAAGGAGGTTTTATACATTCTCTGTTTCAAAAAATCGATTTTTTTTGTTTTTATTGTTAAAAAACAAAAAACAAAAAACAAAAAAAAACATTTCTTGTGGGAGGAACAGGAAAGTGCCCTTTAATGCCCCGGAAACACTCATTAATCGTAAATTTTAAAAAATGCAATGTTTTCTAATAAAAAAGAAAAAAAGAAAAAAAACTCGAAACACGTTTTTTTAAACGTTTTTTTTTTTTTTTTTTTTTTTTTTTTTTTTTTTACATTGCCCCACAGTTTCCGAAACAAAGACTACTCAGTCGAACTGAATGAAATTTTCAGACATTGCTTTGTATACGGTAAAACAGCGGTTGGAAAAGACAATATGTCACACTTATCGGTACAATATTTTTTTTCGAAACTCAAAAAAGGACAGATAAATACATATATACATATATATATATATATATATATATATATATATATATATATATATATATATATATATATATATATATATATATATATATATATATTGATTTTTGCTGCACATTACTTTTCCAGATAAACCCCATTTTGGTAGAAACATGACAAAATTTTTACTTTTGACGGTTTTAACTGTAACTGTAAGCCTACAGATTATGAAACTGTTCTTAAATTGTATTTCTGATTGATAGTTAGGGTGTAAAGCGTGGGGCATTACAAATGTATGGGGCGCATACTGAACTTCGTCGCCATTTTGTAATAAGAAAAAAAATTCTTTTTTGCTCCAAAAAATTCAAGTTTGAAATAAAACTAATTGTAAAATAAAAACATCTACCGTAATATATTTTATTTATATTAAAATATTCCCAAAAATGCCTTGATATAAGCAGTAGAATGTAGAAAACTCCCTTAAGTACTTTGAAATTTAGAAGTCGGAAAAATGTTTCCCTCCTGCTTCTCAGGTTTTATTTTTGTTCAGTTGAAACCATCTAATTTTCTTTTCTTTCCCTTTTTAATTTACAGATGATGAATTTCAAAATATTAGAAACTGTCGCAAATGCTTTTACTTGTGAATTAAAAGCCATTAAAGTCGTCATATAAGAGCATTTATCATTTGTTAGATTTAGAAATTAAGTAATATCTTCATACATATATATTTTTAAATAAACATATTTTAAATTTTCTCAAATAATTATCTTATCAATATGCGCCTCTTAAAAATTTTTCTTTTCAGTGAAAACTGCTACATATTATTATAAAAAATAATTATATATAACTATAGTTATTGAATAAGAAAACTGAAAAAAAGTTTATCTTCACTGGTTTAAATTAGAAGTAAAGTTTTAAGAAACTAAAGTTAAGCTATGTTAAACTTTAATTGAACTAAGAAAGTTTCATCACTTATAAGAAAAACTTGATGGAATAAAGAAAATTGTATTTTATTGATCAGTTGCACTTAAAAATTATTTTCCTTCTCCTTGAATTGTTTTGTTAGTTCTAATAATAAAATTAATGCTTATAATTTTCTCTTTTAAAATGTCATTTTATTTGCTGTTTTTTTGTTTTCCCCAACATTATATTATTTGACGATGAGTAAATTCAGGGTTTTAGAAACTGTCGTGAATGCTCTTAGAGGTTTTTCAAAAGATGATAGATTATTACGTTATGAAAGACATTAATTGCCATACGTTAATGTGGTTTACTTGTGGGTTCAATTCTTTGTTTCGTTACAAAAGGTAATTATGAATAACTGTGTTTATTGAAAAACAAAACAACAACAACAACAACAACAAAAAAATATGTTCATTGGCATAATTCATTAACGATGTTGCTATTAAGTGTGGACTATTATTTATTTTATGAAATATCTTAATTGTAATTATTTATTAGATACTTCCTGCTTTATATTATTTTCAGAAAGTAAATTCAGTATATTGGAAATAATCATGAATATTCTTAGAGCCTTTTCAAAGGATGAGAGATTGGAAAAGTATGAAAGGCAGTATATGCTCTGCGTTAATTTCATTTAGTTGTGGTTTCTTTGTTTCCTTTTTGGGTGAAAAATATTACATTTTGTTATAAAAGTAATTCTTAAGGACTATATTTATTGAAAGTAAAAGGAACATCTTCATTGTTGTAATTTATTATAGATATGGTTATTACGTGTGACCGAAAGAACTTATCATTTATTTTATAAAACTCTTAATTACTATTTTTCTGTTTGAAAATACTCAATGAGAAAGTAATTAGAAAAGTAATTTTCATTTATTTAAAAATTTTATGTAAACATTTATTGCTAAGTTTTTAAACAGTTATTTTACCTATAGTGTAATTATAGTCCTAAAATGATATAAGTTTTTAGTCCACTTATGAAAAATATTTCTTTTTCTGTTTAAATAAGAGATTTACTTAAGTGAATCTTTTATGTGTATGTTTTTAAGTATATATATATATATATATATATATATATATTATTCCTTTCTTGTAGTAATTAAACAGTCATAAAAACTGCTGTTCTGATAAATAAATGGGTTGATAAGTATTGGTTTTTTCTTGCGCCCCTGATTGGATAATTATTTTTCTTATTTAAGGTTTCGTTTATCTGACGAAACCCTATTCGTCTCTCTCGTCTGTCTGTCTGTCATAGAGTTCGTACTCGGAAACTTGATAAGTTAGAGTCTTGAAATTTTGCGTACTTATAGCTGAATAGCTCCTGTCACAGGACAAATCATAATTTTTTTAAAAGTCTTATATTATATTAATTAATTAAAAAGTCAATTAAAAAAATTTCCGAAATTTCACTCTGTTTAATGAAAATGAACTGAAAATTTCATTTCTGACAGCTTTCGTACTACTTTTCGGGAGGCTAGTAACTATCCAATCCAATCAAAACGTCGGATTCTCGCAGCGAGGCTAGCGTTGAATAAATATTTTCACACTGAAAGAAATAAAACCGCCGATAATACGAGTAGTGACATATTTTAGGCTTTATAAAATTATGAAAACCATTTATTTATCAATTTGAAAACTATAATACATATTTACATATTGCAAAATGTAAATGTCCACGCTTCATTAAATTTATTCCATAAAAATTTTCCCTTCTAAATTTATTCTACAACCCTAATTATTAAATTATTTCCTATCTTAAATAATATTCCTTTTATTGTATTTTTCTAAATCTCTTTCTATTTAAAATACGTCATTTAGTATTTTATTCCCCTTCAAAATATCCTAAAAACACTTCTCGTAATTATTTTTCTTCAAAAACTTTTTTATTTCTCAATTCTTAAATTCCGATATTTTATTCAGAATTATCATTTTGTACCATTTTTCTTTTTTTATTTCGTTCTAAAAATCCATTCGCGCGCACTTTCCTGGGAATCATATCGCTCCAAATTCCTGCCGAGACTAAAATAGAGTCCGGACCGGTTACACCACTCTCACTAGCTGCCTCATTTTCGCATTGCTGTAGAAACACTTCCGCCGTCCTGATATTTAACAGAGAGACACGAGTCAGGAGCTCAATGTTGTATGTGTTTTCAGTTGTCTACAAAAATCCTGCTGGTGGGAAGTGATACGACTCATAGATATATTTGAATGTGCGATATTACTTATCTAAGTGATACAATGTAGTTGAGATATAAATTGATGTTTTTCTAAATGACGGTTGCTTTACTCTGTACGATATTCAAGCTCCTTATTAAACATGTTATCTACTGACAAGTAGTTGTAATATTTTGAGTTGGGAATCCCCAATACTTTGAACACCATTCCCCTACGGTTCATTACTTCGACTGCTAATTTATAAATATAGTATGATGATATTCAATTATCGAGGAGTTGGAGTTCAGTATTGAAAAATCGTCACATACATAAAAAAAAATCCAAATTCCAAATTCCAGTTGATTGGTTTCGAAAATTGGTATATATTCGAAGAAAATGCTGCTATTTTCGAAAAATAAACTGTTTTGAAGAGAATATGAAACGAAACTCTGTTTGCGATTTTCAATCACATCTATCCACTTGTTCTAAGATGTTTAAAATTTTTAATGTAATTTAGCACGTGTATTTACTGCCTCTATGATTTATTTTAATTTGAAGACTGTTTAAATGTGTTGTACAAGATCAGAGACATCGGTTTATTCAGCTAATTGTAATGTACTTTGATTATATCAATTTAATTTTTTTTTCGATATTGTGCGATTATAACGCCGTCGTACACATTTTAATATTTAAAAAAATAGTAAAACACATGTAAAATCAACGATGGTGTTATGTGAACTTTATATCAAAAAACAACAAAAAAAAAATAAAATAAAATATCACATATTTATCATATTTTAGAGACTAAATAACTAAAAACAATTAAAAATTTGAAAATTTCTCCGATGGATCCTGTGTGGTATCTGAAGAGTTAAGAAAAAATGATTTATTATTTGCAAAGATTTGAAAATAAACATTTTATAAAGGTCTTAAAAATCAAGATCTTATGAAAATCAAAATTGTACATTATTGACATATTCTTAAATAATTATCTTAACAATACCCTTTTACTAAAAATATTTTTTATTCTAAACTTTCTCCATAATTCTTGCGCAAATTAGGATATTCAGTTCAACTTATGCAAAAAATTTCTTTTTTAAAATGAAACTTTAAATTAGTCATAAATAATCTTCCTTAAAATCTCTTTCTGAAAAATTTATCATTTTATAATATGTTACGAAAAATATATTCTAATTTGGCAATTTAGATTATTTTTTCCACAAAGACTTTTCAGTAAACAGGCTTTTGTCTTATTATTTTATAGATATATTGATTATATGTAATCAGTATATGAACTAGATGGCACTGCCCTCTGCTTTCTAGGTGATACTAGACTTTTATATCCTAGCCGGAAACTTAACTTCAGTGGCTACTTGGTCACGGGAAATGCATTAGTTTTCACCTCACTCGACCGTTTTCAGTTTGACGGTTGTTACAGGATGCAATGACGCATTAGTTAATATCACTGATCTCTATTAAAGAACGGAGATCTAACTTTATCTACAAGGTGATTGTAATTAAAGTCCTACTTTCAAAATTCTGTAAAAAAGGAACCTCTGGTCCGAATGACTTCATATTTGAACTGAATATACTGGAAGACGGGGGAAACGGTATGGAATAAGAAAGAAAAAGTTCCAAAGTGTATCAATTTATGGCGCTATAAGCGACATAACGAAAGTGGATTCCGCTACAAGTGACATTTTTAATTGAAATACGACGGCTTTGGCATGCGTTGCATAGTAAACAATCGTACTGTTCAATGTGCATGAGTGTTTCGGTAGTTTGACGGAAATAATGACTTCCAAATTATTCAACAGTTGTGGTACTGCTAGCAGAAAACCCATCCACCACGGCACGGTCATACCACATTGGATGAGAAAAATTAGTTTTTAACTGTCCTTGGTTTATAAACCGCATAAAAAGCACATAATAATTCGGTTTTTAATTTGCATAGTACGCCACTTACAGTGCCATATATTAATACATTTTGGAACTTGTTTCTTATGCCATACCATTTCCTCCTTCTTCCAGTATATTCAGTTCAAATTTGAAGTCATTCTGACCAGTGGTTCTTTTTTTATAGCATTTTGAAAGTTGGACTTTAATTATAATCACCCGTACTTTAACACTGAAGCGAGCAGCCCTCGTATGAATATAATTTTGCCATAATTTTTTCTCAGTCGGTTTCGATTTGAAGAAAAACTAAAGACCGTCATTCGCGGAGAAGTCACGCTCAAAATGGTGCGATACGGTTTTAGCAGACGAAGCAGACCGCTGAGTTAGCCATCAATTGTGTTATATTAGAGCTCAGTGGATAACATAAAACGGTGGCTGGATACAAATGGCCAAAAGTCTCTTTAGCCATAACGTTTACAGCATGCGACCGTAAGATTCGTGTTTGTTGGGACAGTTATTGACAGCGGCCAATAATCATCGTGGAATTCTTTGTTCGAGGTAAGACCCCAACTATGGGAAGCGAAAGTAATGGATCCCGATTAACAGTACCATACTGCAAACGTTTAAAGTATGAGTAAAAGTCAATAACTTCATAAACAAAGAGCAATAAGATGTAACATTTGCAAGAGTTAAAAATCAAGTACTATTCTCATACATATCCTTTTAAGTAAATATATCCCTAAGTAATTATCTTATGAATATTATCCTCCTGAATATATTTTTAAATTTACGTTTCTCTGCAACTTCCGATTGTTCAGTTCAACACACACAAAAATAATCTTTTTGATTAAGAAACTTTAAATCAGTCAGAAGTCTTCCCCAAAATGCATCTCTGAAAAAATTATCATTTTATAATATGTTACAAAAAAAACATAACATTTTAATTAGACATTTTATATGACATGTACCTTTTAAGATTTTTACAAAAACTTTTCAGCAAATGGAAAACTTTTCTGCTATAAATTTTATAGATGAAGATTGGTGGAACATACAGACAGAAAGCACTTTATATGCCAAATTTTTAATTCTAATGCAGATGATTAGCAGTTTCATTTATATTAATTTAAAACATTAATTAAATGCAGTAGCTTCATCTTTTCTTTTTGTTACAACTTTTGGAAGATGACATTCAATGCTTAAGAAATTTTTTTATCCGAGTTGAACGCCATATTTTCCCTTAATTTATCTCCAAGGACACAAAATGCACAAAAGAAAAATGGCTGTTTAAAAATATAAAAAAAAGTCTTCATTAACGTTTCCATAAGAATGTACAATTACTACAAAAGTTTCACGACGTTTTTTGTCCTTCATTTTCATGATGAGTATTTAATTAATTTTCGAGCTTTAAAGAAGATAAGAGAGGAAGGTATCGTGCATATATTTGTTTTTTCTTCTGTGACAGAGAATGAGACTATTTCATACGATTATTATTATTAATTATCGATAAAAGTTTAAAATTAAGTAAACAATATTTTTTGCCCACTTGAATGTCATTTAAAATTTAACAATTAAATAATTTAAATTTCTAACGAAGTATTTCGAAATTACTATACTATTTATTATATTATAATATAACTATTCTGACTATATAACATTCTGCCAGAACATGTATAGTTTCAATATCATCTCCTAATTTTACAGCTACGGGGAAGCTATAAACAGTGCCATGAAAAACATATGGTTACTTTACTTACCTTATACTTGACCCACATATGATATTGGTCTAGGCTTACATACCATTTTTCACGTTCAAAAGTTATTCCTTAACCAACGAATGCCGCTATACTCCCGTCAACCAATTTTTATTGTCCGAATGTGCTGTTTACACATATTTTTGTTTTGGCAGCACGTTATCCACGTACATATAGATATATATTTTACGTATTAGGAGGTTCTCCCCCCTAATACGTAAAATATATATCTCGTAGGTTCTGCCCCCTACGAACAACATTCGGCAACACCGTCCAGAGCACGCAGGCTCTAAACGCACACTAATTATCTCTGTTTTTTTTTTAAAAGAAAACTGGATTATAGAAGATTGAAGGATATTCTCATGACCAGTGGCGATCGTCTGTAATCAAGTAGCCATTCGCCTCCCTTCGGTTGGGGGATTTTGAGGCCCGAAGGCCGTATCCACCGCTGTCACGACTGTTGACCGCTGCTTTCGTAATTGATTAAATTAGTATCTATCACACATTTGAAAATCAGCTTGTACAAAATGGTTAATAAAAAAATATCTTTGCTTAGAGGACTTTTATAATCTTCTCTAGTCTATTAAAAAATAAGAGAGAAAACAAAGTAAACAAGAATAAAAGTCATACGTCCAGCATAGATTATGAAACACTTTCCAATACATGCAGAATAAAAATTCACCGTTAAATAAGGTAAAAGAAGATATGTAAGTAAACAGTTTAGAAAACATATACCACATTGAAAAATACAGTTTTCGAAATTACCTTCCATTGCAAAAAAAGTAGTCGAAATATTTTGTGCAGCCCTATATAGGATCTGTAGATTTGGATATATAACACATAGCATGATACAATTTAGTTCAGTTGGAAAATTCACATTTAGCAATTTTCGCCAATCGATGGAAATGCTCTCGAAATATTTTGTACAGCCCTGTATATAATCTAAACACTTATGTTCACATCACATATTAAGCTAATATTTAATTCAGGTAAAAATCGCATAAGGTAGCTTAAACAACTCACTTCCAGCAATTACCAACCATAAACGGCAATGGATTTTGTTCTTTGCGTAGCCCTGTATATGAATTTATTTATATTCCACAAAACTTATATTAGTCTACTAAATATAGTTCAGCAAGAAAGTACGTAATACAATTAAAAACAACCCTTAAGTAATTCACTCCCATAGTGCGTAATATTTATGAATCCCTTGTGTAGCCCTGTATAGGATCAACAGAATTTATACACACCACGTAATAAAATTTAGTTAAACTTAAAAACGCAAACCAAACTTGAAAACGCGATTATCATACATAGACTGTAATTATCGCACATATACTTTAACTGAATTCTTTTGTGTGTCCCTGTAAATGAAAGATAGACGCAATGCACACCATACTTTTAAGCGAGAAATTTGTAGTGCACCTCAGTAATGCGTATAATTTTCATTATCTTTGACACAGTGAAACATCATTAAATTACACTGCAGGCGATTTTCCCCGTAAAACAATGTGTAACAGAATTCTTTTATTTGACCCTGTAAATGAACGATAAACGCAATGCACGCCGTACTTTTAAGGGAGCAATTTATAGTGATCAGTAATCCATATAATTTTCATTATGTTTGAAATAGTGAAACATCATTAAATTACACTGCAAACGATTTTCCTCCGTCGAACAATGTGTAAGAGAATCCTTTAATTAGACCCTATAAATGAATAATGAATAGTTTTGTACCCATATTCTACAAAAAGCATGAAATGAAATAGTTTTGTACCCATATTCTACAAAAAGCATGTTTTAATGCGCTTCATAAATATATATCAATTTCATCAAGTTTCAAAGGGCGTAGCATCATTAAAATGCACTTGAAACGATTATTTCCCATTGACCGTAATGTAACGGAATACTTTTGAATGTCCCTGTAAAAAACTATTAGTGCTACACCCTTCATTTGAAATAGGGAACATGCTGTAGTAGACGACAATAATATACAAAATTTTCAGGACAATCCAGGCATATTTACGAGTTACAGCACGGACAGACGGCAGACGATAGACAAAACGAAGTCTTGAATACTTTTCAACTAGGTTGGAAAGTGTTAAAAAATCATTAAAGTCATAAACTAAGAGCTTTGTGGTGTAACATTTGCAAGATTTAGAAATCAAGTAATATTCTCATACTTATCTTTTTAAGTAAATATACACCTAAGTAATTATCAATATTAGCCTCCTGAAAATCTTTTTAAATATATACTTTTCTGAAACTTTAGATTGTTCAGTTCAACACACAAAAAATTGTATTTTTGATTAAGAAACTTTAAATTAGTCTTATGGAAAATCCATCCCTGAAAAAATTATCATTTTTTAAAATGTTACAAAAAACATAACATTTCAATTAGACATTTTATATGACATGTACCTTTTAAGATTTTTACAAAAACTTTTCAGTAAAAGGAAAACTTTTCTGCTATAAATTTTATAGATGAAGATTGGTGAAACAAACAGACAGAAAGCACTTTATATGCCATATTTTTAATTCGAACGGAAATGATTAGCAGTTTCATTTATATTAATTTAGAACATTAATTAAATACAGTTAGCTTCTTCTTTTCTTTTTGGTGCAACTTTAAGAAGATGACATTCACTGCTTAAGAATTTTTTTTTTTTTTTTTTTATCCGAGTTGAACGCCATATTTTCCCTTAATTTATCTCTAAGGACTGTTAATGCAGAAAAGCAAAATGGCTGTTTAAAAATATAAAAAAAAGTCTTCATTAACGTTTCCATAAGAATGTACAATTACTACAAAAGTTTCACGACATTTTTTGTCCTTCATTTTCTTGATGAGTATTTAATTAATTTTCGAGCTTTAAAGAAGTTAAAAGAGGAAGGTATCGTGCATATATATATATATTTTCTGTAACAGAGAATGAGACTATTTCATATGATTATTAATATTAATTATCGATATAAGTTAAAATTAAGTAAACAATATTTTTTGCCCACTTGAATGTCATTTAAAATTCAATAAGTAAAGAATTTTAATTTCTAACGAAGTGTTTTGCAATTACTATACTATATTTATTATATTATGATTAAACTATACCGACTACATTAAAATCTCCCAGAACATGTACAGTTTCAAGATCATCTTCTAATTTTACAGCTACGGGGCAGCTATAAGCAGTGCCATAAAAAACGTACAGTTAGTTTACTAAGCTTAAACTAGACCCAGATATGAAATTGGTTTAGGCTTACATACCATTTTTCACGCTCAAAAGTTATTCCTTAACGAACGAATTTCGCCATACTCTCACTAACCAATTTTTATTGTCCAAATGTGTTGTTTCCATATTTTTTTTGCTTTGGCGCCACGTTATATATAGATATATATTTTACGTATTAGGAGGTTCTGCCCCCCCCCCCTTTACGAACTACATTCGCCAACCCCGTCCAGACCACACAGGCTCTAAACACACACTAATTTTCTCTTTTTTTGAAAAGAAAACTCGATTACGGAAGATTGAAGGCTATTCTCACGACCAGTGGCTATCTTCTGTAATTGGGTTGACATTCGTTTCCCTTCGTTTGGGGTATTTTGATATCTCCAAGGCCACATCCACCGCTGTGACGACTGTTGACCGCTGCTTTCGTAATTGATTAAATTAATATCTATCACACATATGAAAATCAGCTTGTACAAAATGGTTAAGAAAAAAATATCTTTGCTTGACGAACTTTTATAAGATAGTCTCTAGTCTATTCAAAAATAAGGGAGAAAACAAAGTAAAAAAAATCATGTGCGAATTTTCAGATTTCCTGATCTTTGGCTATAATCGATTGCAGCGAAACATTGTTAATTGCCAAAACAACGATCGTTTCTTTGCATTAAAAAAATGCAATATATCGAAATAAATGTTTAATTTGTGCCATTAATGTTTAAACTAAATGTAATTATTATTTTGTTAGGTTAAATTTTAAACATAAATATTTGTCAACAACGTTTTGTAAAAAAAAAAGAAAAAAATTACTAATTTATATTTATACATCGTCAAATAAACAATAAAAGCGCACAACTGAAACTCCGTGGTGTAAATTTACAATCCTTATGTTTATTTAAATCCTGTTTTAATTTTTAATGAATTGTAGAAGAAAGTTTATCTTTTAGTCACTATAGCAAAATCGTTTTAAATATGACGTTCTAAATAAATTGTTTTAAATATGACGTAATTTTAAACATTATTATACTTTTTGCACGTAATAATTTAATTATTTTAAAGTTTTCTTTCTCTTTTAATATTCGCAATGAAAATATATTTTTCAATTGTAAATATTTGGAAATATTATTATTTGTACCTTTGTAAAATTTTTCAATATTGTAGGTAAAAAAAAGATTTTTCGAAATTTGAAATAAATCGCTATTAAGATTAGTTAAGATAAATCGCTTATTTTGAACAAAAAAAATTGAAAAGAAAACCCCGTTAAAAAATAGATAAATTTCAAAAATGATTAGACACTGCACTCTGCAATCTAGTTACTTATGTGCCCGCAAAACATGGTTAAACTGCTATGCATAGTTCATTATACTATAAAACGTATTTAATTGAGCTATTTTGACCGACTTCAACATTAAACAGGTCTTAAAATAATTTTTTGATATTTTCCTCTACCGCATGTAAATTTTTTTGTTTTGTTGGGGAATGGAGGTACATTATATTGCCAATGATGACCGGTCACTTGCGATTTTAGACGTTTTGTTAAATATCTAGAAAAGTACACAAGGAATTATCCCGAAACTTCAGACGTGTAAACAACATAGTTGACGTCATATATTTCGGTGAAGATTTTTTCCCGAAACCCCATAGGGGCCCGTCAATAAGTTGAAGAAAAACGAATATCTTTTCGATAACCCTGTAAAAACTAATATCGCAAAAGCGTTGAAACGGTAGCACATGCTTAGGAGGCGTCTTTTAATAAACTATGTTCATTTTTATGAGAATAGCACGTATAATCGTGGAGAAATTAAAGTTTTTATAAAAACAATCCGAAATTTCACCAAGTGTTTTGCTTATAATTTTCAGAGTTCTTAATATAAAAGAATGATCTTTTCAGGAACGATGAAAAACAACATTATATATAATACCCTACAATCAGAATTAAAAAATAATAAATATTGGATGAAAAATGAGCAGGTTCACTAACTATTGTTTCACTGCGCATGCGCGAATGCAAATAAAATATACTGTACATAATATATTAACTAAATGTATAGAGCAACTTTTGTGAAAGTTTCAAAAACATAGCTTGAAAATTCTGATCGTGATAGTCGATAGAATAAGCTTGAAATTCGCTGTTCCCAAAAGGAAGCAAAAAGATGAGGGGCGGTATCGAAATATACAATGAGTGACAATTCATTCTTATTATGTCAACTTTCATAAGCTACTATATTCATAAGCTAGTATATCATATCAATATGTGCCCTCCTAAAAATATATTTAAATTTACATTTTTCTGCAACTTTAGCTTGTTTAGTTCAGAACACACACATATTATCTTTTTGATAAAGAAACTTTAGATTTTAATTAGGCATTTTATGTGACCTTGCTCTTTTTAAGACTTTTACAAAGACTTTTCAGTAAAAAGG
Organism: Maratus michaelseni; assembly: GCA_963931845.1. NCBI lineage: Eukaryota > Metazoa > Arthropoda > Arachnida > Araneae > Salticidae > Maratus > Maratus michaelseni. The sequence continues at coordinate 365,588,406 of OZ007590.1, read as the reverse complement.
AAAACTTTTGTGCTATAAATTTTATAGATGAAGATTGTTTGGAACAAACAGAGAGAAAGCACTTCATATGCCAGATTTTTAATTCTAATGCAGATGATTAGCAGTTTCATTTATATTAATTTAAAACATTAATTAAATACAGTAGCTTCTTCTTTTCTTTTTGGTGCAACTTTTAGAAGATGACATTCACTACTTAAAGAATTTTTTTTTCTCCGAGTTAAACGCCATATTTTTCCTTAATTTATCTCCAAGGACTTTTAATGCATAAAAGCAAAATGGCTGTTTAAAAATAAAAAAACGACTTCATTAACGTTTCCATAAGAATGTTTCATTAATATAAAAGTTTCACGACGTTTTTTGCCCCTTTATTTTCATGATGAGTATTTAATTAATTTTCGAACTTTTAAGAAGATAAAAAAGGAATGTATCGTAGACATATTTGGTTTTATCTGTAACATAGAATGAGACTATTTCATAGGAATATTAATGTTAATTATCGGTTAAAGTTTGAAATTAAGTAAACAATATTTTTATGTCTATGATTTAAAATTCAATGATTAAATAATTTCAATGTGTATCACAATTACCATACTATTTATTATATTATAATTAAACTATATTCTGACTATGTAGAATTTTGCCAAAATGCATATAGTTATTAATATCATCTCCTAATTTTAGAGCTATTGGTCGCTATAAGCTATTCCCATCGAAAAACGTATCGTCATTTTACTATAGCTTACACTAAACCCACATATGAAATGAGTCTAGGATTGGATACAATTTTTATCACTTTACTGTCGACATTCGAAGATTAAGAGTGTTAGAATTGCAAAAATTGTCTGAACTGTAAAATGTCACTTCACAACGTGTTTATATTTTTGTATTAAATAATAGAATTCGCAATCAAGTGGCCATTTCATTTCTGTAATTTAAATAGTACTGATTTTTTGGAGTATATTGTACCAAGAATCATTCAAATCGGTGGTCTGTAATTTCTGTCGAAGATTTTTCAATTTTAACGTCCTATTTACTACACTAAATATATATAAATATATTATAAGTAGTTAAATTATAAGGAATTATTCTTAGGATGAAATTGAATAATTTTTATATCATTACGCATATTAACGATTGCCATTAAAAGTAATAACATTACTTTTTTAAGAATACAACTCAATGGCAACTATGCATTATACGTAAGAATTAAACGCTGGTGTTTTAATTCGGTCTTGGATTTCGATGTTCTTTTTGATTAGAAATAATGATTAATAGTTTAAAGAAACTATATATATATATATATATATATATATATGTGTGTGTGTGTGTGTGTTACATTATTCGAAATCATTTATATTCGAAGTCGATTTTAAAGACTTAATCTGTTATATCGGAAGAATCCGGAAGTGTTTAACAACAGCAATTCTCTATTTTTCTCTTTTAATAGCCTTCTTTAGTCATGCGAAGACCCTATCAAGCTAATGCTAAACCAATGGCAGCTTGCTATAGGAATTTCTCGTTTATGTTTCAATATTTTTAACATTTTTATTTTTTATTTTGTACTAGATATCGAAGGTTGATGTCTAACCGAGTATATTTTTAGTTTTTCGATTTTGGTTGCAGTTTTTTTTCTCTGGTTTTCAGGATCGGGTTCCGATATTGAAAGAGCGTTCAGAAAAAAAAACTGCAACGAAAATCAAAAAACTAAAAAAATACCCGGTTAGATATAGACTTCAGATATCCTATGCAAAATAATAAATATAAATATTGAAACGCAAATGAAAAATTTGTAAATAAAGCTGTCATTGGTTTAACATTAGCTTGCGAGTGCCTTTGGGCGACTAGCACAAGCTTTTAACATGCCTTTTCAGGGGACGATTCAGACAAAATTTAGGTCCTATTTAGGGACATTTAGGGACATTTTCAAACACAAGTTCTCCAGAAAAGAACACCTTTAGCAGACGGACTTAAAGAAGTTATTATTAATAAATGCTTGGTTTGAATTCGACTAATTGGATTTCACGTTTCGTTACAAAATGTTATTTTTCACAAAAATTTAATACATTTCAACAAAAATATCTTTTACTTTTCAGAAAATGGGCCCGGAAAAAAATCCTGCATCCCCTGTTTTTACTTGTTAAATTTTCCTTTCATTTTCCAGTTTTACATTATTGTCTGATGCGGAAATTTAGAATATTAACAACTGACGGAAATATTACCGCAGCTTTTTCATTACATAATAGATTTAGAATAAGATGAAAGACATTAATTTCTCTTTGTTAATTTGTATATTTGTGGGATCTCTGTTCTGTTTTCATGGAGAACCGTTACAGATTGTTATAAAAGATAATTATGATTATCATAATTAATTTTAAAAAGGAGCATCTTCAATTCTATAATTTGTTGTACTTATTAATTGTGTGAGAAAATAATTATTGTATGTTTTTGCTAAATATTTCAATTCTTTTTAAAGTAGAAAATGTATAATTAGTAAATAATCAGAAGAGAACGATTTAATCTTGAGTACTTAATTTTCAGTGTAAACTGACAGTGAAACATGAAATAAATCTAATTATATTAATAAATTAAATATTTTCTAAGATTTTTTTATGCATAACTCATTTGTTATTACATTCTTTTATGCAACCTAAATTGATTCAAGCACAAAAAGGGGAATTTTGTAATCGATTTGTCACTCACTTCCAGATATGTTAGAACTATAAAAATTATGTGCACAGATGTGTTTCCGATGACAGTACAACATTTGAATATGTTTAGAAATTAACTATAAAGAAATAAATTACATATAAGGCATTTTTCCGTTAGCCTGGCGCAAGTGATAATTCACCAAGTGTTCTTTATGGTTACAGCAGTTGGGTTATTAATAAGCCAAACCAGGATCGCTAAAATAGGTCAACTGTCTATGAAACTGTAACAATGAAATATTTTAAACAGAAAATTGTAGACAAGTAACAAAATAGAATGTAATATAAAAAAAAAGCTTTTATCCATTAATAGTTTAATATTAATAAAATAATTATTATACGTTGAGAAAATAATTTAGAAATCTTGAATAGATAGTTCAAATGCTGTTTTATTTTTATTTACTGGTGCCATATGAAGGGGGTTAGAATAACAGTGGAGTTAGTCGAAAATTTACAAAATCTAGATAACCACATTTTCACTGAACGTATATTAATTTCTGTTCAGTGCGACAGTTAAATAAGTCATAGTTTACTTAGGGAGTCGCTAGAGTTCAAAACAAGTTGAATCCCTTAATGCAACAGCAATACGACAAGTTTCACAAAACCCTTCATTTTTCAAATTACTAAATATTGACTTACTTCACTGTCATTCTAACCCCCTCATATGTACAAGATATTATAACATTCTTTAATCCCTAATTATAATATCTTATACATATGTCTGTCTTATTTCAGCACCTTTTAAGTATATATTTTTAATAAGTATTTTATCTGTTTTAACTACAAGGTGAATTTGTCATTCTACTTTAAATTCTTTTTGAATTTTTTTTCTTACAAACATACATGCATGTAAAACAACATTCGTGTGAGACAAAAGTATTGCAATCTATGTTGAGTTCATCCTTAACTTTGTTACGTGACTTTTAGTAACATAAGAATACTTATATAATTGAACCCAAAATCTTTCGTGGTTGCTAAAAAATAAATAGTCAATAAGGAAAACAGAATTTTTTCCATTAATATGTTTTGCGTAAAATAAGTGTTACATGCAAAAATAAAGTATATTTCATGATTTGCAAAGATGAAATTTCTCGGTAAACGATTGCAATATTTCTTTTTTTCATTTTTATTTCCTTTGAAAAAATCTGAAACTATTCGTTCAGTGAAAGTGAAATTTCGAATCCATAAACATTAATAGATTTTATTTATGGAATGGAGGAATCCTTTTCTCAGAAAGCATTCGTTAAATTTATTTCTAAAAGGCGTTTTATTTAATTAAATATTTTTATAGAATTAGTTTTTTTTCCTTCTTCATTTTTTTAATCTTTTTCATTGTTTTTTTTCTTTTCTGTATGTTCGCATAAAATGAAGGAAAATGTCTAAACTTAGTAATTGGTTGATCATTTGTTGCCATTATCACTGCCCATTCATAATAACTAGCTGGCTTCGCCCGCCAGCGGGCCCCTAATTTACATCGGTGCCTCGAATTGTAGAAAATCTCGAATCTTGTAAAACCTCAATCCGGACGAACCGCCGACCCGGGTGCCCTTTGCTTTCGGCACCGTATACCGGTCGTGCTACGCACGCACCGGGTAATCCCTTAATTAGGACATTGAATTGTACAAACCTCTAACCGAACGAACCTCCGACCCTGGTCCCCGCTGCCTTCGGCACCGGATAATCCCTTAAATTGCACATAGAATAGTATAAACCTCTAACTGAACGAACCTCCGGCTCGGGTCCCCGCTGCCTGCGGCACCGTATAGCAGTCGTTCCGACCCTGGTCCCCGCTGCCTTCGGCACCGTATGACGGTCGTGCTACGCATGCACCGGATAATCCCTTAAATTGCACATGGAATAGTATAAACCTCTAACTGAACGAAAACCTGCGGCTCGGGTCCCCGCTGCCTGCGACGCACCGGTAATCCCTTAATTAGCACATTGAATTGTACAAACCTCTAACCGAACGAACCTCCGACCCTGGTCCCCGCTGCCTTCGGCACCGTATACCGGTCGTGCTGCGCACGCACCGGATAATCCCTTAAATTGCACATAGAATAGTATAAACCTCTAACTGAACGAACCTCCGGCTCGGGTCCCCGCTGCCTGCGGCACCGTATAGCAGTCGTTCCGACCGTGGTCCCCGCTGCCTTCGGCACCGTATGACGGTCGTGCTACGCATGCACCGGATAATCCCTTAAATTGCACATAGAATAGTATAAACCTCTAACTGAACGAACCTCCGGCTCGGGTCCCCGCTGCCTGCGGCACCGTATAGCAGTCGTTCCGACCCTGGTCCCCGCTGCCTTCGGCACCGTATGACGGTCGTGCTACGCATGCACCGGATAATCCCTTAAATTGCACATGGAATAGTATAAACCTCTAACTGAACGAAAACCTGCGGCTCGGGTCCCCGCTGCCTGCGGCACCGTATAGCAGTCGTGCTGCGCACGCGCTGCAGTATACGTTAGTTCCACCTTCCGCCACCAGGTGGCGCAATCTGTTTATATGATCATAACTGAAATCGTTAAGACTTTCGATGTCGAGTCGAATGAGCCATACCCCGTCGTTTTCATGCCCGTAGAACCGAAGATAGGAAAGCGCCCCCTAGTGGTGAAAAAACGAAATAAAATCGGTAAGCTGTATCGATGTCGAGTCGAATTTATTTAGACTACCTGAGTTCTAGTTCAAAGACAGGGACCTGTAGAAAAACTTAAAACTTAAAAAAAAAAAAAAATCGATAACGGGCGAAGCCCGCTTTTCCCTATCATAATATCTGGATAGGGGGTCCTTATTACTTTAATTATGATGTTTGGAATCAGTTTGGTGGACATCCGTAACACAGTTTCTTAGTTATAGAAACGGACCACAGTTAAAAGAAAAAAGCGGGGGGGGGGGGGGGGGTTTGGCGATGACACTGCTTTTCCTCAAACAACTTATGTAGACTACCTGTGTTCTAGTTCAAAGACAGTGAGCTGTAGAAAAACTTAAAACTAAAAAAAAAAAAAAAAAAAAAAAAAATCGATAACGGGCGAAGCCCGCTTTTTCCTATCATAATATCTGGTTTCCACTCTAAAACAAAAACTTAAGATACTCGTTATGGCAGTTTTTAGACGCGGCCTACTTCTTAAAATCGTAATATCTAGCCGGCACTGTAATAGAAATCTTTCTTTTGCTTTAATTATACAAATAACGATGATTAATTATACAATAAAATAATATATCGGCTCCTAATGAAGATATGAGAATAATTTTTAGATATTCTGAAAGCAGAATCCATTTTGAGTCGCCCTGTCAAAGTTTGAAATTAATGCGCCCCTTAGATTCGGAAATGCCCCCCCCCCCTCTGAAAAAACGCAGTTGACTATTTTATCTCTTTCAGAAATGACTTATCCGCAGACGATTTGTCTCCGTTGAATGTTGAAATAAAAAAAAGCTGTCTCTTCCGAATAGAAATAAATTCATTTGCCGTGTCATTAATGAGTTTTAATTGATATCTTCAAAAATTACTGGTCGATTTTTACGAATTTTTTTTTGTTGAATTCGCGATTTTTTTATACACGTGTTAGCAAATTTTCGCGAATGTAGAGTCATTATTTCCACTTGTTTCAAAAAGGACTGGGGCGATTCGATCTCGTATCTGTCGACACTGCATTCTTTACGGCAACCTTTTTTCACGTCTGGGGTCGATGTTGGATGTCTGGTCAGTTTTTGGCCGAAATAAAGAAAAGTTACGGTCCGAATTTCAAAAAATTTGACGTTTTGGAACGACAAAAATCGGCCGCGTGCGTACCCCGATTTTCGGATCGATACCTCCGGTACATTTTTTTTAATTCGATGATGCGTTAAAAAGCGACGATTTGGATGTCTGCGATTATCAAAACGGAAATTTTTTTCGATTCTTTTTCCAGTTCTGTTTCGGTCGGTAATTAAAACACTTTCGCTCATTAATAACTCCCCGGGTCCGGGTCGGAATCCCGACCCGATCGAAACTTGAGCGTCGCGCCTTTTTTGCGAATTTTTCGGTACGCGTCCGCCGTCGGTGCGTCGATTAGTCCGGGAGCCTTTGCGGGTACAAAGGCGGAGTGCACAGACAGACAGAAACACACACAGACGTTTACCGTCCTTAATATTAGTGATATCTTATGATTTTGCATTTGTTTTCCCCCTCCCCCCACACCTTACCTTTTATTGTTCCTTTCTTTCAAATAATTGTAGAAATTTTTAGAAAAAAAGAACATGAATCGTATCGGTCTTCTGGTTTCGACAATTTCATTTAAAACCCATCTGAAAGCAGGCCATCATTTTAGTGTTCGACTAGGCAGTATTAACATAAACTCATTAACGTGTATTAATAGATATAGTTTCATCTCTACTTTGTGAGGGCTTAATTTGAAATATTTAGCTAATATTTCATGTTTTGAGTGTCTTTATGTTGATATTGTGTTGTGGTTAAAAAAGGATAATGGGTTAAAAATTGGAATTCTGAAGAGATAAAAGTAGTAACTAGCATAAAGATATAACTAATGAATAAAAGCAAAAACATTTGGAACGGGTTTATGTGGGAAGGGGTACGTATAAATGAAAAACCTAAGCAAGGGGTACGTATGAGATAAAAGGTTGGGAACCGCTGTTATAGAAGAATGTTTTCTAAAAAAGAAAAAAAAAAATTCTTTTATACTTATTACATGTCATATTCGGGTGTCAGACTACCATTTACGATAGATCTCTTTTAATAGTAACGTTTTTATAAATGAAAAATGTTCATTCTAGTAATGCTTTCGGCAGCTTAGATAACTTGATTACTAAAACTAAATAACTGTTTTTAATTATAATACTAACTTTTAACTTTTTTTTAAATTATTAATTTAAATTGTCGTATATATCTTATCTAACTTCCTCTCTTTATTTATTTCCTTCTTTCTTTTTTTCTTTTTTCTTTCTTTCTTTCTTTACAGATTTTTAATTTTATTTTTTTTCCAATGCATTTCTCTTTGTATATTTACTCTTTGCTTTGATCATTATAATTTTTCACTATATTTTAACTTGTGATTTTCTTAATATAAATTCATGAATTAAACTAAAACAAACAATAATAATGATAAAAACATTTTTTCCTGCTTTTTATCTATATATATATATATATATATATATATATATATATATATATATATATATATATATATATATATATATATATATATATATATATATATATTGTGTTCAATTTAAATGTCCCTCCCTTTTTTTGGTTGTTATATCTATATTACTACAGTGTATGGATTTGTTGTTCTCCCTTTTCCTCCTATTTTCCAATTGGCTGTTTTCTCTCATTTGTCGGTCTTAACTCAATCTGTTTTATTCAATATCAATCATGCATTTACTCTCATTGCATAGGCACGTTTCTTTTCTTTTCTTTATGAAGGAAAAGTTAATTAAAATTAAAACTCTGCAATCCTTCATCGTTTCCCTCACATAACGTAAAAAAGGCATGCACAATTCTATGTGACAACCCAATTAATTTTACATTTAGAAACAAAAAAAATAGTATTCAAAAACTCATTTTTCGTTTTGCGTGTATAGAAGAAAATGTGTTCCAACACAAATTTCAAAATTGCATAGCATTTTTAATGCAGCACAATATAATATTGATCAGTTTGAAAGACCACAGCACAAAATAAATAAATCACAAATCCCTTTAAAATACAAAGTATTTAATATCTCAATCAAAGCTTTAAAAAAATTATCCGAATCGCTTTAAGTGAATATAATTAACAAATTCATCCTTCGACTACAAAAACAAATTAAAATTAATTTCAGAGACCTGTTTAATAATTTTTTTAGTTCTTAAACGCCATGCTCATTATGCTAATTTGACGAAAATTAAAAGTTTCCGAAATTAAGCAAGTAACTCGCATCCCGTGATTTACAAAGACGAATTAACAAATATATTTAGAAAAAACATTCGCCTGTTTCCCAGCATTGATTAAATAATGACTCAATGCACATAATCGATGTTTTTTGCAAAGTTATGCTATTAAGATACAATTTTGTTATCAAAAAGACGAAAAATTAAATTTAATTAAAATATCATTAATCACTCGAATTAATTGTTTAGATTTCAAAAGCATGTGAACGTTTAATTGATTTAAAGGTCTGTGAGCTTAAATAACGGAATATTTTGACCGTTAAAAAGATTAATATTTTTAACTTGCAAAATTAAAGTTATTTGTTTCATATTTTATTAAAAGTATGAAAATATTCGCAAAATTTTTTTTAATTTAGTAGTTGAAAGATAATATACAATTTTTTTATTACGGGCCAGGACTAGCGACTATTGTTTTATTCAATTGCACCATAATTTACAAATATTTTTCTTTGTGGTGGATTTCTTTTGAAAATATCCTACTATAAGTGTATGGCAGAGAATATTTTTCAAAAAGTTATACGAATAGAATAAAGCAATAGTCGCTGGTACATACCGGTGTCCCAAACTCGTGATAAAAAAATTAATATATAACTAGTGTTGATACATCTAGCGGATTTTTTAATAAGAAATTCGGAATTCATACAAGGAAATTTTGAATGGTATTCTTTTTTTTATTTTATTCACACATAATGCCTATTTTTATTTAAAGCGAAAACAATTATTCAGACTTTCTGGTGACGATTTTAAGGACATTGATAGACAGCGAACAACACAACAATATACATTACAATATACACAATATATACAATATAAATTATACACAACAATTATAAACAACAATAAAGACATTGATTACCAAAGCTGTACATAGAAACAGTGTAACTTTTGTTTCTGTATTTTGGACAGCATTTTGGGAAATTCTTTCGGTACGAGGCTCAGAAAGACAAAATTCCCTCATACACACCTATTGGCATTATCATTTATTCTGGTATGTGCAACTCTACTTACTAAACTTCATGCTATGTAATTCACTTACTCATTACTGAAAATTTAAAACACAATAAAAATATATCAATAATTCGTAATGACGTATGGTATATGATGGGTGATGGAATGGAATCCCATGCATGAGGTTTCGTCTGTTAGAGCTGCACATAACAACCACTTATTTATTTATTTATTTTTAATTTTTTTAAACCCGTTATTCAAAATGTGGAATAGAAAATAAAACGTAGAACGAAAAAAAGTTAAAACACAGGTCACACTTAAAAATAATGAATATAAAATGCAGCCACATTTCAGAAAGGAAAAAAAGGGTTACTCTAATTAGGCGTCATTTGTTGGCGTGGCGTATGTGACTTGGCATGGATAATATGCACTGCAAATTCCCGACAAACATTGGAAACACATTTGGAACACTTTTATTAAAAAAAATTCCAGTTACCTTAATGTGTACTGAGATGTGTTCCGAATTTGCTCCGCTATAAAGAAAGTGTTTTGAAAGTGTAACGAAAGTGTTCCAGAAGTGTACCAAAAGTGTTCTTCTCAGGATATTTGTTAAATCTAAATTCGGAAACACATTTGAGAACAGATTGGGAACACATTTGGGCACACTTTTGAAATTATCGCTTTCAAAAAGTGCGCTAGAAAGTGCGCTGAACGAAAGAAGTGTTCTCAGAAGTATTCTAAAAACTGTTCAAAAAAGTGCGCTTCAAATAAGTGTTCTGAAAAGTGTATAAAGATTTGCAGTGTGTAAGTACCAAAAAATTTTTTTTATATATACGAGTAATTAAAAAGCAACAAAAGCATTTTCTCTATACATAATAAATTGCAACACATGTGATACTTTACACATTATATCTTACAGTATAAAGTGTCATATGCATTGTAATTTACTTGAAATACCAGTTTACGATTACATTGTATAGAGAAATTAACATTTTCAGTGTTCAATGTTCTATATTATATCCCAATTTCTCATGTAAGTTCGTTAAATGCGTTCAGATTTGACAGTCGATACACATGACAGTGAATAGCTCTTTACAGACGATTAACTGATATATATATGTAATCCACATGACGTTAAGTAAGACTCGCGAATTTGACATGGCATACGTTTCGATCTCATAGTAAACAAGAGAGAATTGTTCCGATATAGTAAATTACATTTGGTTATGGATCAAGCGTTTAGAGGAGCTTATAACCAAACATCAAGGATAATTCATATTGAATATTAGATAAGAAAAATTTCTAAAAACAGGAAATTTTATCAAAAGCATCAGTGTTTTTATACATGGAATAAGTATAAAAACAAAAAAAAATCTTTTTAGAAAACACTCTTTTATAAGCATTTAATGTTTAGAAATCACTCGTGAAAATCTGCAAAAAAATTACGCCTAATTTCATGACTGTAATTCATATTGGATCAAAAACGTTAATTTTGCTTGGGCTATAATTGGGGGAAATTTCCCGCTTTGTTTTATCTCCTCTTGGTAGGAAGTGCGAACTAGAGGATTTATTTAAAAATATTTAAGTTTTACCCTGTTTCCAATTTTGAATGATATGGCAACAGCAAATAAAAAAAAGGAATTAGTTAAACTATCTATTCATGATTTTTAAACTGTTTTCTCAACGCATAATCATATTGGATAAAAGCGATTTTTTAAAATTATTATTGCACTCTTTATTTTTTATTTATACTTTATTTTCTACTTTTTAGTGTTTAAAATGTTTTATTATTGCAATTTCACAGCTACATGGCTTGTTTTAGCCTATTGTAGCCAATTTTTAGTTTACCTCATTAAGAATTCTATTTTGTTGCAACTTGCAAGCAGTAGAAAAGTCTTACAATATAAAATGTCATATGCATTGCAGTTAACTTGAAATACCAGCTTTACGATTAAATTGCATAGAGAAATTAACATTTTCAGTGTTCAATGTTCTATATTATTTCCCTATTTCTCATGCAAGTTCGTTAAATGCGTTCAGATTCGACACTCAATACACATGACATAAAATAGCCCTTTATGGACAATTAACAGATAAACAATGTAATCCACATGATGTTAAGTGAGACCCGCGAATTTTACATTGCATACGTTTTGACCAATGAATACTTCATAGTTAAAAAGAGAAGATTGTTCAGATATATTCAATTACATTTGGTTATAGATCAAGCGCAGGGGTGGGAAAAACTACATTTTTATTGATGCGAACTACAACTATAACTACTTTATCGAAAATGTAGTTAACTACAACTACAACTACTTTATCGAAAATGTAGTTAATTACAACTACAATTACTTGTTTTACAAAGTAGCGACTACAAACTACTTTTCAAAAGTAATCAATACTTTGCTACTTTTAGATTTTGTCAAAGGGCCCATTTACACTGTTAAAGTGAAGACACGGATTAAATAGTGAAGTGACCGCTCGTTATATTGCGTCTGCCGAGATATAATTCAATAAATGTGACATAACAGAGAGCATTAAAAAATTTAAAAAGATAACATACAAGGAAATGTTTTGTGTTTGTCTCCAAAACGTTAGTTTATACAAACATTAAAATTTCGTAGCAAAATTAAGAGAGATATTTTAATTAAAAAAAAATTAGACAAACAAGTTTAAAAGGAAACAATAAATAAATCTGTAAATAAAGCAATTCCGAATAATAAGAAACCAGGCATTAAAACATGACTTATTAATGAGTAAATAGACAAGTGTTGCCAGCAAGAAAATCAGTTCATTTGCTGGGTTAGAACTTGATTTTAGTAGCAAGTGTCAATGGGAAAAATCTATGACTTCATGTGAAACATTTCTATACACCGCAGCTGAGATTTGTCACTGAGATTCGCAAATTGTAGAACAGAAAAAAATTTGCGTAAAAGAAGCAAGTTTCGGCCATGTGATTTGCAAAATGTTATTCTTTTCCCCTGAAGTAGCGTTAAAAGCAGCGTCGGTTCTCGCTACAAACTATAGACTTTTTGTATAGCGCTACTCGCTGCACTACATTATTCAAAATGTAGCGTGCTACACTACAAACTACTGTAAACAGTAGCGGCTACTGCAGTTTCGCTACTTGTAGCGCACTACTTCCGAACACTGATCACGCGTTTACAATAGTTTATAACCCAACCTCAACGATAATGCATTTTGAATCATAAATTAAATGTATGACATATAATATATGACATCTGCTATTTTATTGTAGGATAGAATGACATAACCCGATACTGAGTTTACTAAAAGATTTTCATCCAATTGTTCCAAGACAATAATTTACGAGATAATGTCCATCCAATTGTCACTTTTTGAAAATATCTGTCACTGGCTGTGGTAGATTTAAAATTTCCTTTTCCAATAAATTTTATCTGCTGTAACACTGGTCCGACGCACACAAAGTTTTTTTAGGGACTAGCATTTTTCTAAAGAGTTGAACTGTTTCTTTCACCTCAGAATAGTGAATGAATTTTAGTCTCCAACATATGCTACGTTTTAACCTAATTTAACAGCAACATGGCTTCGATTTAACTTTTTTCTTCATTTTAGCACACGTAATTCGTCTTTATAAGTATATTTCCAGTAAAATAAAAATTGCTTCAAAAATACATTGAAGCTTTCTTGTAAGTATCGTATTTACTCATATATACTTTTCCCCACCAAAATTGTGGCTAACAAACGGGATACACATTATTCATGGGATATGTCCGAAAACTATATGAAACCATAGATATTTTCACTAAGTCACCTAATCCCGACTTCCGTGATTTTTAAAAAATTTTTCTTCCTTCCTTCATAATCGTATGGACGAGTGGCCGACATTTAATTTTCAAGCTATAGCTGTGTCCATTTGCTTTAGTATAATGTAAAATAGAGATGATAGTACCGATTATGGAATGAATTTTAAACCACAAATTTCATAGCGATGAGGTCCGACTAAAGCCTCTAAATAACCATGGCATTTTATGAGGATCAATTTTTGAAACAAATGCACGATTCTATAGAGAAAGGATGCCTAGAATACTCGGCCAGAAATACACTGCTTCTGAAGAAATAATTTCTTGTGAACCGTTTACCGAAGCCTGATAAATAAGGGCCTTTAAACCAGTGACTATTGGTGAGTGTTTCCCTCAGCACATCACAAAAGGAATCTATATCATTAAAAAAAAAAAAAAAAAAAAAAAAAAAACAATAGTGGTTCTATATGCTTTTTAGTAATGTATCGAGATTTAGCACTTACACTATAAAAATATATGCGTTTTAAGGAACGTTTTCTTATTTTGATAGTCAAGTACTGTATAAAACTATTATAAACAGATTTCTGGAGTTCTGGCTGACACTGTTTTCTGAAAAATCAACGTTTTTAGCTCACAGGCTATCAAAGCCCGAGAACTAATGTGCTCGCCGGTTCTGTATGTAAGTACGTATGTATGTATATATGTACGTATGTACGTAACACGTTATCTCTTGATCGAAATAAGCGTTTTGATTCAAATTTTCTTTATAGGTTCATAAGTCGTTTCCCTAATTAGTTTTGGGGGTTCATTGGTTAAGTATAAAGGGGTTAACGGGGGAGCTAACCTCCCCTTAATTTAGATAAATGGGATTTTCATGCAGAATTACCCGATTTGCTTCAAATTCTGTATATAGGTTCATTGTGATTAGGCGCTTCCCTTATTAGGTTTGGGGGTTCATTGGTTAAGTATAAAAGGGTGGGATGGGAGATAATTTCCACTTAATTTAAATAAATGTGTTTTTCATGCAGAATTAATCGCTGTGTTTCAAATTTTGTATATAAGTTCATTGTGATAAGGCGGGTCCCTGATTAGTTTTGCGGATTCATTGGTTAAGTATAAAGGTAGAACGGGAGGCTAATCCCCCCTTAATTTATTGTCGGTTTCTTTATTTTTTGAGTGGCATTATTCTTTGAAATAAAAGTATAATATACAATTAGTGTGAATTGCCTGTGAGCTCAATGCCATCAGTTTAACTGGGCATTTTTCTTTTTATTTAAATTAATTATGCTACAATTGGCATCAGGCATCTGCGTACAAAATAAATAGCAACCATTATTTCTCGCGGAATCGTATTTTTGTACTTAGTGACTTAGTACCGGACATTGCCTATCTAGTTTTACTTTCACAGTATTTAAAAATACATATTTCTATCTTATTTAATTTTATATTACTAGGATACTAGATAAATGGTTAAAAATATTTACATTATTTAATTTAAAATTTTTCATGTATGAATTTTAATAATGAGAAATAAAAAAAATAAATAAGCAAATGTTGTTTTTGGAGATTAATTTCAAAGTTAACATTTCATGAAAGAGAAACAAAATGTCGCAAGATTTTAGCTTGCTCTTTCTGCAAGCATAATGAAAATTCATTGATGTAACGACTCGGGATATTATGGCTACCCTTAATTCAATATTCTGTTTGCAGATTAATTCTCTTTTGTTGGAAGGAAGAAAATTTTACATTTTATCTGAGAGTTCGATAAAAGCAATGTTCAATGATTGAATTTTAGCTTGCTTATAATCACAAACAAATATTTGTTAAACAGTAACTTTTGATTATAGGATAATTAGTTTATTTTATCATTCGTTATTATAAATTTGTTGTTTTTGGGAATTTTATTATTATTATTTTATTTGTTGCTAAGAAATGTAAATCTTGGAACAAAAACGAATGCCGAATAGTTGAATTAAATTTTATATTAGCATTAGCAAATATTTGTGAAACAGTAGATTTAGGTTTTAAGATAAATAATTTGTTTATATTAATGAAGAAAAGTGAAAAATGAAATAAGAATGTTTTATTTATAGTAGTATGTTTTCTGCTTTACATTTTGTTAGGTATTGCAATATGCTTTTAAGCATTATTTCTAAAAAAAAAATCTATATACGTGGAAACTGGTGACGGGTACATCCGTTTCTCTGACTATAAAGGTCCTCTGCGTATATTACATTTGAATGCGAACGTCTATTTTTCGTATTTTATTATAGCACATTATGTTATCTAACCCAGATTCAAGTCGCTTTACTGCAGGCAGGCCCGCGTAGAGGAGGGGGGGAGGAGGAACAACAGGAGACAATTTGCCCTGGTCCCTTAATTCTTTGGGACTCATCTGGTAAGTTTTATATTAAGGCACTGGATATAAAACAGGTACAGGGGGGCTACTACAATACATAATTAGCTCTCACTCGCTGTTAGGCATGACTGTTAGTTTTAATGAAAATTATTTCTACTTTCAAAAATCAAATGAAAAATGCATAATTCATTTTAATTTATTTATATGAAATTTTCATTCTGATAAAAATAGCCAAGCTTTCTTCATTTTTTAAAAAAATATTATATAATTATTTTCCAATGGTATCTGTAAGTACTTGTGACCACACACAATCTCACGGGGAATGAGAGGGTGGGGAAGAAATCTTGAGGGACACAAAAAATCACGAGATTGATCCAATGGTAGGAATTTTCAGATTTTAGGTTAATGGAATATCGAACATTGATTTAGCAAGAATGATTTATCCGTTTAAATCACGTTTTTATAAGCTCCGTTTGTGACTACAAATGCAGCAGAAATGTGTTTTTATACTTGTGCCTTATATTTTTGGATTCCTGAGACTACAAAAGACCTGACGACAAGTGATACACGTATCTGCGATCTCTATTTGGAGATTAATTAGAGAATTACCAATTTTCAGGAGTAGAACGTGAGCAAGTCGTTAAAAAACACACAACAAGCTAGCGGCGATAGCGAAAAGCTTCCCCTGCTGCATTGAGATCAGAAAGTAGTAAAAACACGTTGTTCCTCTGCTAGACCTGTGGAATAGCTGCTCAACTGCGACATCCATCTTGAAAACTCGCCCAAATTACAAAATCAAACCGTTAATATGTGAACGAACCAAATTAATTAATAAGGAAACAGAGGCGTTTTGATTTATGTATAATAATAAAATTATATGAATTTATTACTTAAAACTAGGATAGATTTAGAGAAGCTACATAAGTTAGCAGAGCTTCAAGACGAAACCTTCACAGAAACTGCAGGTATTTTAGACAAAACCTGCTTGATAAATGCGTGTTTTATATCTTCATGAAAACTGCCGTTATTTCAAACAAAAACCTGCTGTGAAGATACAGTTTTTTTTATCTTTAGGAAAATTGCAGGTATTGCAGACAATGCACGTTTTTTGTCCAAAATACCTGCTGTTTTCTTAAAGGTAAAAAACACACATTTTTACTGTAAGTTATAGTGCAAAATACTTGCAGTTTTCGTGAATTTTTAAAGGAGGTGTTTTGTTGATTTTTTTTACTTTGGGATTTTGGCTCATGTGAACGTTCGCCCTTGTATATGTGTACATACATGCAAGTATTACTGTACATAAGTGTATACTGCCATGGTTTGCTAAATTTTTTTCGATTTTCATATTTACCATCGTATTGTCATCGTTTAATGACGTAGCATTTCGACGCCAGAGTAACTGATTGATATTTGTGTTTATAATATGCATAGATGATTGTTTACAATTGTTCTGGTGCATGATTTTTGTTAATAAATTTAAATGAGATTTTATTAATAAGTTTACTAACGCTTACTGCAGTTAACTTTAGGCAAAAGACCAAATTACATTAACAACAGAAAGAACTGTAATAAAATAATATCTTTTAACGCCCGTTATTTTATATTTATGATATTTTTCAACAACTGTAATTTTTCTTTTTTCTGTATTTCGAAAATTCAAAATAAATGGAAGATGATAAAAGTATTTACTAACTAGAAGTAAAAATTTTTAAGTATTTTTTAACCTTTAAAACAGGAGAGCGTAGATTATTTGATTTGTAAAAAATTGTTTGTAATCTTTTCTCCGAAAGTACGGGTAGATGGTCATTTATCATCATCAATGATATATCAGCCAATGTAACATTCAAGTATAGCACTATCCTAGAATTTATTTAATCTCTGAAATTTGATCACTTTTTAGACGATCTTTCCTTTTAATTCCTTAAATGGACGAGTTAAAAAAAATCTTTTGTAAAAAAAAAATGTAAAAATTGCATGTTCCGATAAGATAAAAGTATCAGTTTTAGAGTAAAATGTAAAAGACGTGATTTATTGCTGTTCAAAGAAGAAAAGTTTAATTTTTTTAAATTTGTAAAGATTCGTTGATTTGAGATTTTCTATACATGGTGTCCCTAAACGCATGGGCCAAACTGTAAGTTGTGATTCAACACGTCTATACAAGCTCAAAACACTATTCAATGCAAGCAGTGAAGCACTAAAGGTTGCTCAAGCAGTGACTCAAGCAGTAGAGTGCTTTCTGATTGTGGAGAGAACCATGTTTTCTACACAACATCTAACAAATGATTACTGATTTTATTTATGCGGAATAGTGTTACTAATTAGGATGCTAATATGAATGGTAATTAGAAGAAGAAATAAAGAAATTGCAAAGTAAGGAACTCAAAATAGTGAAGGGATGAGGCTGTATCTTAAATTGTGCCACAGAAACGTTGAGAGTACATCACAACTCATGGGCAAAACCTTAAGGGGTGATAGAACAAATCTAAAGAAGCTATTTTCTTCATACAATGCATGGGCGTATCGCAAGTGGTGAACCGTTAGATGGAACTGTCATTAAACACGCAAAGTGCTGGTTTTCACACACATCGTCATTTCTACAGCGGATTACAAATAGGATGGCTGATTTTACTAATCAGGGAAAGACGGACATGCACACGATGGGGTTGTGTGTGCTCTGGAAATCTCAGTTGCGTAGTAAACATGGTTTTCTCACAATCCGAGCCCTGTAAGCGCCCTATAACGCTTCACTGCTTGAGTTACGACTATGCATTTTATGGTGTTTTGAGCTTATCTAAGTGTGTTCTATCACCCTTTATGGTTTGGTCCATGAGTTCAGGAACACCCTCTACATACGTAAACGTACAATATGTAATTATGCAATATGTAATTATTGCATTGGAGATTTGTTGAAGAGCCGAGTAGGTTGCATTAGAAAGTTTCTAGGATCTAACTATATTCTCATTGCTTCCGAAATAAAACATGCAACATTCTTGAAAACTTGGCATAGTCAGCTGATTGTTGAATACTAAAAAAAATCTTTAGCCTATTGTTTGTTTTAGTTTTACTGTATTTTGTAGTGTAAAAGAGCTACAATGTAAAAGATGAAACTAAGAATACTGGTTTTGTTTCTTTTCTGACTGGTTTTGAAACGTCCGTAGTTTATTTGTAGTGTTTTGAGTGTTGGAGTAAATAGACTTAATTTCCATGATTAGGATTTTGTAATTCGTATATTTTAAACTTGGTTCAAATTATGCTCTGCTTGTTGGTAGATGGCTGTGTAAAGTTTTAGAGATTTTGGCATGATTAGGAGTATTTGTGCTTTAAAAAAAATTCCTTTATAAAGCCATTCTTTCGCAGTCAATGCTTAGAGATGCGGCGGATATTTTATGGCACCGTTCTTTAGTTTTTAAGAGGATTTGCTCACAAAAGACTTGCGTAACAAAGGAAACAACTTAAAGGAAATTGAGTCTTTCGAAATATGCTCGTATTCTTTTTATGAGAAATTGTAATATTTTCTGAAGAAAAACCTTAAAAGTATCGAGAGCAAGTCCAGCATAAAAAAAAATCCAACTCGTCTAACAGGAATATTATTGTGAGGCAGAGATGCTGCCTAGGTTTCATATTTACCAATGAATTTTCTGGTTTAATTTTATTATTGGTTTTATAAAAATGAGATATATTGAAAAATTAAGAAGTTAGTTTAAGTAAATAGTACAGTTGTAATTTTTAGAGGAAACTTATATTTCACAGATTAACATAGTATTATTTATAGCCTATTATTAAAAATTAGACTTTTCTGTGATACAATACACTATAAGTTCAAATCAATTATATTAAGTACTTAAATTGTATTAGTACTAAGAAATTTCATAAAAAGTGATAATCAAAATATGAAGTTGTTTGCAAAATTATTTGAGATTAACCCCTTCGGCTCTGGCGTCCTGTTAATAGTACATATCTTTTCATTCAGTATTAGTTTGTATTAACAAATATTTTTGTTATTATCTGCATATAGTAATAAAAGTATAACTCTACACTCTGAAAACGACATTTTCGAAACTGAGCAAAAAATACTGAAATCTGAGTATGTCATATAGTCAAAATGGCTCCGAATCCAAATTATTCATGTTTGAAACATGTATATACTCATTTCTGAAAACATGCACACACTCAAGAATAAAATATCATGCTCTCAATTTTGAGTATGTCCATGTTTCAAAAATGAGTATGAACTGACTTCTATGTACTCCTTTTTGAGTCTTTCCATGTTTAAAAAATGAGTTTGAACTGATTCTAATCATTCTTGAGTATGTCCGTGTTTCAAAAATGAGTATGAACTGACCTCTATGTGAACACTTTTGAGTGTGTCCATGTTTCAATATTCTGAGTTTTTCTGATATTTCAGAATGGGAAGCATTGGGTCGTCCTATTTGAAACAACAAGTTTCATAACAAAATGAAAACATCGACTTACTCAGATTTGAAAGTGTCAATTTTCTACTTGTATATATTTATTATTTTAACTTCATTTATGCTTGAGAATTTAGTAATAAAAAATTAAATAAAAACATTGTTTAGTTCTCTTTACTCTGTTCTTTCTTTTCTTTCAAACTTATTTTTTCACTCTTTAAATTTAAAATAAAAATTTCAAAACTTTCTAAACGCTTCACAACTTTCTTCACTTTTCAAAACGAATAATTTGTGATTAAACATAAAAAGTACTAGAAAGTTGTTATGTGTGTTTAATCATGTTGTAACACCAAATGTCTTCAAACATTCTTCCTTAGCCTAAGGATTTTGGCTCCCCATCCCCTTTTCCGAAACAAATTTATAAACAGAAGTTTCCGATAACATTGCTTTTATTTTAAGTATTAAATAATTGCTAGATTTGGAATTTTGTGACCGACCGCTGTTCACCACCGGAAAAAATTATGAGTGAAATTCTATTAGTTTAAGACATCTACAAACCGGTTTAGCGGGGTCAGTGCTTTAATACATCGGACGACCTTGACGGCTTCGAGATCATTATAGCTTTTGGCTGCGATCGGTCGCGGGTGGATGGTCTGACCGCCTCTATTTCGTAGAAAAGGCGGCGAGCGGTCGTTTCCCTTCCGCTAACGTCGAGCGGAACGGTAGTAGACCCTATCACGGAAGATCGCGACAGCAAGAGTTTAACCCTATCACTATGTCCTGGGGTCCACGCGGACCCCAAGCACTTTCAACAAGTTGTCAAAAAAATTTATCACTCACTTAGTAGTTTCAGCCGGTGACATCTCATATCATAATGTTTGTAACACACGGTAAAAATTAAACTGTACAAATATAACTGGTACTTGTTCTTTTTTAATTTAAAAAATAGATAGCATATTTGTTTTGGGCATTAACAGAGCATGTTTTGATAGGACATAGTGATAGTGTTAAAGGCTAGATCTTAATATTTTTAGGTTGATTTCTTTAAAAATTAACCTATTGCAATCATTTCATTTATATATATACTAGTCGATCCCGCGCAGAGCATCTGTGCTCTAGCGTCTACTCTTTTAAATATAAGCATATTAGAATACGAATTTCAGCATTATATGTATAAATGCTACGCATAAAAAGTTCTTCACTTTCGACTGGGTACTTTGAAATTAAATATATATACACATCATAAGATACGGACGCCATTTAGAAACATGAAAACAGAAGTACTTTTTCAGCATCATGCATATAAAAACCTTTGTATGCACACAATAGTTACTGGATACTCTTTAAAATTAAAAAAGTGTATACATATTATATTGAAAGTATCTACACCATTCACAATTATCAAAATATTTTTATCTTTTTTTTTCAGCATCGAAAACTTCTTTATGCACACAATTGTAAATTTCAAAGCTCACATATACTACAGTAACTGAATCAAAAGATCTAACTCTTGAAAGACCAACATACAACTGACCATTAGCTAAAAACTGGATTTGACAAATCTAAGCAATTTCTTTCAAAAGTTTGACTCTGGGATTTATTTATAATAATTGAAAAAGCTAATCGGATACTAAATTGTATACGCTTAAATGTAAAAGGCACATTATTCTCTGATGGAATAAGTGGTATTCGAGGGGTAAGAAAAGTTTCATTAATATTGAAATCAATTTATTTTGCTTCAATATCATTATTCTGTAAGTTACTAACTATAAGTCTTGCACAGACCTTTAGAAGGTACTAAATTTCTTGATAACATTATGATGGCCCCTGGTCTTCATTTCAGTTTATGAGGTGGCATTCCAATTGGTGTTAAACTGTTTAAAAATACTCCAGTGTATGCAAGTTGATCTTGTGGATCATAATTTATGATCATGTCAATGCTTTCATAAACCCTTTCCGTTCCTAGCATACATTGTAAAACACGATTTTTAATTTCAAGTGACAAATTGTTTGTCGCTGTTAGTATGGATCTTCCTTTAAGCTTTTGAGGTGTCACTGTCCTAAAACCGATGTCACGGAAAAGTTGATGCACTGAATCATGTATATCTGGATAGCAAATTGGGGGAAACTTAATAGTTTCCCCACCCTCTTTGACATTCGCCAAACTGTAACAGCCACCTTGCTAACTCTCTCTCTGTTTTAAGGGTACGTATATTTTCTCTAAGTTTCAAAATTTAAAATTTAGAACAAAGTCTATGTACCTTTATGCAACGCTAAACTGTTAGCGATCTTGATCTCTAAAACTGAGAGGTAGGACCTGACGGAAATCTCCACTCTATAAGATTATTTTATTCCTTTATTATTAATGATTCTATATTATAAATCACAAATATGTGCATCAGTAACATTGACGTCATAAAGATGCGGACTACAATGAGGTGAAATTGCATAAGGTAAACAATGGAGCTAATGTTTAAATTGGTAACAAAATGGCGCGTTTTTTGGTTCGACTTCACACTTTATTTTCTTTCCTTTTTAGAAAGTAGCTAGTTTTTTGCAAAATATAAGAAAAAATATAGCCCCATTTTTACAAAAATCGCATTTTCGGTGCAGAAAATTTTTCTACATAATGTGTGATGAGTTTTAAATCGATACCTCAAATACTTTTCTTAATATTTGCAAATTAGTGAAAACAAAACACTTGTTGCCACCGGCAAAAAAGAAATAATCGCGATTTCTGTGCCACGTACGATAGCGTAATATATATATAGCTACGTTAACGTTCAAGATACTGAATCAGTTCCAACCTAATTAGGACAGTAAATGGACCTACAAGTTTCTTGAATGAGTTCGTTAGTCAAGTTAGCTGTTATAGTTCGTTTACAGGGACACACAAAAGCAAAAAAGAAAAACATGCAATAGTTGACATCCCGATAACGTCCGAAATACTGATTACAATATATATATATATATATATATATATATATATATATATATATATATAATATATATATACAATAGTGGTAAACAATAATGGTATATAGAGGGTACAGGAAAGTTTACTCAAAATTAAAAATTACTTCTACATAGTAATTCTACATTGTAGTCAGCTTCTACATATTAGTCAGCTACTTCTACATAGTAATTTATGCCTATTTGCAACTAATTACAACTCCTTTTCAAGTGACTGTCACCTTAATGCAAACACTTTATTAAACTTAATATATCAGAAGTTTTCAAATTTATCTTACTTATAATAATAGAAAAAAATGCGCTACAAAATTATATATATAAAAAAACCCTTTTACTGACGCCCTCAGAATATAATAACAGGTACGTAATTAAACATCTTGGTAATTACAATGTAATTATCTCCATTTTAACTCCACTGAAATTAAACTGCCAGATAAAATTTATAAAGTAAATCATAAAAATGACAGTGCATGACACAAGGCCATTCGTTACTAAAAGAAAGACAATTAACGAGTTTATTAGAACTTTTCCTTTTGTGTTAAAAAGATTTTTTTTTTTTTTTTTTACTTGAAGTGGTTTCCTGGTGTAATAATCTTTTTTATTGTTACTTACAAGTCAAGGGTTGTCTTAGCTTTTCCGATTTAATCGCATCACGTTTAAAAAGTGAAGCAGCGGATTTATTCTTAACTATTACATTCACGATTTGTTTTTGCATAGCTTATAAGTTATTGGGTTTTCATTTTATATAAGTACTTTGGGGTATTTACAAAGATCTTGCAATTTTGACTCATTTATTTTTTATTTATAAATACTTGAGATAATTACTCATATTTTTTTTCTTTAATTTTTTAACCTGTGAAACAAATTTGTGTGTTAAATAATTTAATCTCTCAAAATTAATTTTAAATATTTTTTAATTATACGTTTGTTATACGTTTTACGTTTGTTTATTAAAAAGAGACCTGTAGAAATCTGATTTCACCTGAACAGTATAAAGCGAGTTACTAGCAAAGAGTAACTGGCCTGGTTTTCTCGACGCTAATGCTCTCGCCTAATGTATATGAGATGTTTGGTTCCTCCTTCTCCGCCACCAAAATCTCCAAATTGGTGGGATGAAGTGTATAGCGAAATGATCTCACTTGAACAGTATAAAGTGAGTAAATCGCTTGGGCTTTTGCATTGTTGGCCTTGAGTAACTGGCTCGGCCAAAATCTCCAAAATGGTGGGATGGAGTTTGTAGCGAAAGGATCTCACTTGAACAGTATAAAGCGAGTAACTTGGCTTGGCCTTTTGATCGACCCTGACGTTCTCTCCTACTGTTCATGAGATCCCTCATTCAACCCTCTCCGCCGCCAAAATATCCAAAGTCCCAATAACGCTAGATGACGATTTCAACTGCACTATTTCATTAAAAAAGGGGTTCATTTATTAATTTATTATATTATTTTTACTATACCCTTTTTGAAAGGTATTGCTCAGCAGTCATTTAGTTTATTATGCGAGAGCTCAAACCATGTTTCACTTTTATTTACAAAAATACCCACGAATTTCCTCTCGTCTTTAAAACAAATCTCTGAAAAGAAATAACAATTAAAGAGGCGATTTTTTTTTATTATTAAGCGTTAGGTAGTATTTTTCAAAATACCCTAAACGCCTTTTACCCTTGAGTAAGCTAACACAAACTTTCTTTTGTATTAGAGATACAAAGTCAATATTGAACTTAAATGCACATTTTGAAAGCAAAATATCCCCCCCCCCCCCGTTAAAGAAACTGAAAATCGAACATTTTCTTCATCTAAATAAAAGAAAAAAAAGGCTTGTTGTTGTTGTTGTTGTTATTTAGCATTAAGAATAACACGGATGTGTGGTGTCCATTGATGTGATTATTCATGACATCCAACATGTGATATCCATGAAAAGAGAAGAAGAAAAACGTTTAAAAAAATTTCTATATCTAAAAATCTTTTTATATATATATTTTTCTTTTCAAAATTTTGTGCTTTTGTTTTCAATACTGTAATAATTTCTCAAGTGAAAGAGAAATGTTTAGTCTGTTCTTCTCTATTTCTAATGTAAATATAACGATATTTATAAATAGCACAAAAATATCGAATTTGGTAGTGATTTTGTATCATACATATTATTTAAATTACTTGTGAAGATGAACGAAAGACGTATTACATCTGCAGTTATTAAAAATATGTAAAATGTAACTGATTAATTATGTACTTATATTATTTATATCTTCATTTTTTGTTTCTTACATATTGTTACGGGATTAAAATATAAATTCCCAGTCACCTTTGAAGGCATTTAAACGTGACTTCATTTGATTAATTACTTTTATGAGTTACGAATTATTTGTATAAATAGATTTATTAATTTTTTTTTCTGTATACTATAAATTCTTTAATTTAAGATATTTATTTAATGCATTTGTAATGTTAATTTTTGTGGTGATTTATTATAATTACACATACATAATTACTTATTTTAATTTGTTAATTAATAAAAGAAATTTGTGCGTTTAAAAAGATTTTCATCTGCTAATATTCTTTTATTTAAGATATTTATTTAATGCATTTATAATGTTAATTTGTGTGGTGATTTATTATAATTACACATAGATAATTACTTATATTTTCCTTTGATTTGTTAATTTATAAACAAATTTGTGCGTTTAAAAAGATTTTCATCTGCTAATATTCTTTAATTTAATATATTTATTTAATGCATTTATATTGCTAATTTGTGTGGGGATTTATTCTAATTACACATAGATAATTACTTATATTTTAATTTGATTTGTTAATTTATAAAACAAATTTGTGCGTTTAAAAATATTTTCATCTGCTAATATTAGTTGAAGACGTTTTTAATTCTACGATCTATACGTTTATTTAATAAAAGAAAACCAATAACGTTAGATAAAGATGGCAATTGAACCCTTTCATTCTAAAAAGAGTTTATATATTATACTTACCTATTATCAAAGGCTCTGTTTGGTAGCTATGTGTTTTTTTCCGAATAGATACAAACCATGCTTCATTTTTATTGAGATGAAAAAAAAAAGTCTCTCGTGTATTAAAAACTCCCAACTCTCTAGAAAAAAAAAAAAATGTAAGGGAAATGAATTTTTTTGTATTAAATTTTGTAGTATTTTTGAAAATGCCATAAAAGCTAGCTTTTACCCTTGAGCAGCTAGCACAAACTTGCTTTCGTATTATAGATACAAATTCAATATCGAACTGAAATACATATTTTAAAAGAAAAAAAAAATGTTTTTTTTTTTTCCTTTAGCCAGAATAATAACCCGGATGCATGTTCTGTGATATATAAAAAATAGAAGAATAAAGACTTTCTTCAAAATATTTTCTATATCTAGCCTTTTCCTTATTTTTATTTCTTATCAAAAGCTTGTGCTTTTGTTTTCTTTGTGTTTTTACAGTAACAATTTTTCAGAGAAAAGCGAAATGCTTTGTCTTCGTTCTCCTTTCCCTCCCCCCCCTTCTGTAATGTAAATGTACTGAATACTTAAAAAAATATATTATCATGACAAAAATATTGAATTTGTAAGTGGTTTTATATCAAAAACATTATTTAAATTTGTTCTGAAGATGAATGAAATACGTATTAAATTTACAAGAATTAAAAATGCTGAGAAAGCTGCAACTGATTGTATGTATTGATTTTATTTCAATTTCCACTTTTTGTTTCATAACATACAACAATAAATATTGTTTTAAATGGAATTTGTTCTAACAAAAGCCGATTCCATAACTTTTGTATCTACTGAAGAGTGTTTTATATTTACACGACGCCAATTATTATTATTATTGTTTTTATTTTTATTCTTGTACAGCTGTTGTACAAAATATTTAGAATGCTACTATTTTTATATAGCTAATTTAATTTGTATAGTACGCATATATCATTACATATTTGGGTAGTTGTTTTCTCAATAACGGGTGGAGCGAAGACAATGTTATAGATCTTTAAGTTGTTTGACGAAATCTTTAGTGTTGAATGTAGTGATGTCCTTGGTGGAAGTGACCACGCCCATTTTCGCGAAGACGTTACGTTTTGAGGGCGTGGCTTCGAAGGAAGGTTCTAATGTCTGTCTAGACAGAGAGTGGATTTTCTAGAAATACGGTTATCGCTATGACAAAGATATGTAAGGTTCTCTTCACAAATGAGACAGTTAAGTTGCTGTTAGAATTGTACACTGTTAAATTTTTATTTCAATAAAGCTCCCTTTTTATGATGTAAAGTAATTAGAAGAGCCAGTATATCGATTTCTTATTTTCCTAGTTTTCAAGGTTAAAAAATGTTTCAACTTTAAAATAACTTTGTTTCCCCCCAAAATAGATCTATTTAACAAGCTATCAGAGCAAATCATTTTATACATTCTCATTAGATTGTTTTACAGTACGAAGATGCCCTCTTGTTTTGTAATAGGCAGAGTGTTTTCTACAAATCAAGGGATGTCAAGTTAGAATCCCGATTCAGGCTTGATGTTCATAGCACTTTTAACATGGATCCTGATCTGATTTTATTTATTTTTTGAAAAGAAAAATGGTAACAACTTTATGGTTAACTAATTTTACCTGCTTTTTGTTCAACATTTTACCAGTTATTGATTCAATATTTTACTTGTTTATTTTTCAACATTTTACGGTCCTACATTTTACCAATTGGTTGTTGAATTTACAGAAGTTTATGGTGCAAATATAGCACCAAGTGTTTGAACAAGGTTTCACTACTTCATAAATGCGGCTACTGATGGTTTAGAAATTCGCTATTGGTCACGATAAGAAGGGACGGCGCTGCAAATATTTTGATGGGACATTACAATCTCGCAGTGGTGAAAATGCTACAGAATTCAATTATCTTAAAATGATCTGAAAAGCTTTGTTTTTAACTGATATACAAAAAACTTGCTTTTTCAAATAATATTTCGATTGATATTTCTACACGAATTTAAAGAAATACTCATCTGTCTTTCACTGCTATAAATTTCAACAATTTATGCTTTCACTAAAATATATAATGAGAGTTTTCTTTACCTTACATCTATTTTGGACAACGGCTAGAACAACTTCATTTTTGTGTGTTTTTAAAATCCAACTGTTGAAGCTGTTGTTCACACGTGTGGAACAGATTCTAACAGACCGACACAAAAAGATAACTTTACCTAAAATGTCTTACAATACAAATACTCTTTAACTGAAATGTTTGTCCTAACAATCCCACTCCCTAGATAAAATACTACGATGATATGTTTAAGTAATTAATACATTTTCTTAGAGTTAAACTTTTTCTAGTTTATACAGGGTTATTCTGAACTCATGAGCAAAACTTTAAAGGTAGATAGAATACAACTAGACAAGCTCAAAACACCATGTAATGCTCATAACTCAGGCAATGAAGCTTTTTGATTCACATTTTTGATTGTCTAAAGAACCCTTTTTACTGCACAGTATCTAGTAAATGATTGCTCATTTTATTTATGAGGAATGTTGTTATTACCTAAAATAAGAATATGGATGAAAATTATAAAAAGTTATCTAGAAATTTAAAAGTAAGTCTCATTAATTGACAAACAAATGAGCTCAAGAAATATATGCGGAAAATGTATTTTTAATTGAACCAAAATTTCTTCAGAAAAATTGAGGATGAATCGGAACTTATGGGCAAAACTATAAGGGGTGATAGAACACAACGAAATTTTTTTTTGTCA
This sequence comes from Maratus michaelseni, assembly GCA_963931845.1. Lineage (NCBI taxonomy): Eukaryota > Metazoa > Arthropoda > Arachnida > Araneae > Salticidae > Maratus > Maratus michaelseni. Next base: position 365,559,555 of record OZ007590.1, on the reverse strand, counting down.
TACAATGTATGTTTGTATAGCACAAGATGATGCTAGATGACGCTGACATTTAACATATAAACCGCTGGTTTTCACATGTGTCGTCATTTCTTACCATTGATTTCAATGGCTTTCGTTGGTTTGACTAAGCAGAGAACCGCATACGTGCATTGCATGTACGTATAGTGCTGCGAAAGGGAATGCCCTGGAAAGCCAAACTATGTAGCCGACAGGGCTCTCTCTACAATCAGAAAGCTTTCTGTAACGCTTCGATACTTGAGTTGTGACCATGCATATTGTGATGTTTTCAGCTTATCTAGGTATGTTCTATCACCCCTTAAAAATCTGCCCATGAGTTCAGAATCCACCTGTATAACATGAATCTTGTTTAATTTCAACCGATTTTTCTGTATGAGTTCTTTTCTCTCTACTTTACAAGATTTCTAGTGTAATTTAAATGGTTAAAACAACGTTCTTTGGACGAGGTGAATTTCATTTTCCTGTACAATATATCTGGTATTTAACAATGTATTTTTTCAGTCAAAAGTGAAGACTCTCATGACTTTAAAAATTTCCGCTAGACGGCTAACAAGATATCGAAGCTGGTGTATAACAGAGAAAATCTGTATTTTACATAAAATGAAGATATTCTGTTTAAAATGCAGTAAAATATCTGTTAAAACAACAAGTAATTTTAACAGTGTGCTTGTTCTCATTGTCTCTAATTTCTACAAACTTTCATAAAAATTGCCCAATCACCGCGGAATTTTAATATGTTGTTAAGATACACACTATCAGTTTATTTTTAAAACTAGTCAGGTTTTTTAGTCTTTTTACATAGACGCGTCAAATAATTAAAGGTATTATCGTCTACTACGCGTGAAAATGAACGATATTGGCAAGAATAGGATTTAAAATGAGTGTGGATAAAAATATGCCACAAAAACACTCTGTTGTGCCAAATCACTCCCTCTTAAATGCACCAATTGGCATATAATAAATAAACATCAGTACAACAAAGTAAGAAACAATCCCTAGAAGGTATTTTTTTAATACTCCTTAACATAGTTAAAAAGTGTTTATGAATTCAGTTTGTTTGGCCATATGTCTGGCCGTCTGGCGTAAGTTTCTGCGTTCTAACTCTCTTAAATATACTCAGATTGCCATGCAATTTCTATATGTAATTGAGGTTCATTATAGTTCATTATAGTTGGGTATTGAAAATGAAGTTTGTAGTATTTATGGTTAGTTTACAGCAGCGGTTCCCAACCTTTTATCTTTCACGTAAACCTTGCTTAGACTTTTTATTTATGCGTACCCTTTTCCCCTAAACCCGTCCTAATATTTTTGTCTTCGTTTATTAGTAATGTTCTTATGCAAGTTATAAATGTTAGACACAGTAATCTAATGAATTCAAATTTTCAACCACATGTCCATTTTGAATCAGAACACAATATCAACATGAATTCACATAAAACGCTAAATATTAGCTAAATATTTCAAATTAAGAAGTCACGAAGCAATTGATTTTATGCTAATGTTGTTCAGTCGACACAAAAAATGATGATCTGCTTGCTGCTTTAAAATGGATTTTAAATGCAATCGCCGAAACCTGAAGCACCGATACGATTCATGTTCTATCTAGATATTTCTAGAACTACTAAAAAGAAAAGAAAATGAAGGATACATGCGAAGTCACAAGATTTTATTAGAAGTGGGCGGAGATGAAGGCAACAAATGCTAAATCAATTACTAAATTTAGGCAATTTCCTTCATTTTACACGAATATCCCATTTTACTTTTACACAAGTATCACTTTATAAATGAAAATCTTAGAATAAGTTTTACCGCTGGGGGTGCCAATCCAGCTGCTGGTCTCTCATCTGGAATTGGTTCAAAATTAAGAGACCAACTTTTCTGGACGGGGCTTGTGAGGGCTTAAGCCATTTGGTAGGCTTCCCCATCCAGCTGACTCTCGTAAACGAAAAGTTTCGAGTTTTATATTTTTTGCGTTATCCGCCATTACTGATGTAATTTTCACGTACCCCCAACTATTCCACCACGTACCCCAGGTTAGGAACCGCTGATTTACAGGAACGCAAGCAATAATTCCATTACATTATGGTCTATGGAGGAAAAATCGTTTTCGATGCATTTCAATGACGTTGCAATTCTTCACTCATAAAGAAATTAATATACCTAATTGAGGTGAGCTACAACATGTTTTCTGAGGAGTATAGAATAAGTAGCATTTGTACTGAATTTACAAAACGCAGAAAATAATTCCAGTACATTATGATATATGGGGAGAAATCTTTTGCGATTTTCTTATGTTATGATACTTCAAACATAATGAAATGCAAACGATCACTGAAGTGAACTACAACCTGTTTTCAGCAGATTAAGGAGTGCGTATCATTTATCGTTTATTTACAGAGACGCACAAAAGAATTCGGTAACAGAACGAAATATAATTAATTTCATTGTATGAAACAATGAAATTTCTTAATAATATTTTGTTAATATTGGAAATTGTTTCATAATCTATGCCTGATGCATGATTTTTCGTTCTTCTTTTTATTAAAAGTTACTTGATGAATAAACTGTTACATAAAGCACTAAGTACACTGTGACACAGTGGTGTATTTTTCTGACATTTTGGCCAAAACTCTCATATATATATATATATATATATATATGCTTTGCTGTGTTTTCTACGAGAACTAGCTAATATTCAGAATGATATATTGTGTTAATAAATAAATTATGGGTCTTTATTTTATGAACTGTAATTTGTTTGAACTTCCGTACAAAATTCATGAGATTTTGTGCATTTATTGAGTGAAATAATTAAATAACAAAGCAGCGTTTTTTATTTTTTTAAAGTAGCAAAAAGTAGTAACTGTAATTAACAATACAAATTATTTTTCTTATTTAGGAATTTGACTGGATTCAGTTGGATCTCAAACTTTTCTCATAAATACGTGTAAAGGAGTAAAAAATTGCTCAGACTCTTGTAGCTTTTACAAAAAAATTTAAATGCTTGCGTGCAAACCTTGCTAACATACCTTTTGTGAAACACAGTCCATCATAAAATACTAAAAAATATTGCCAAAAAATATTCATTTACAGTGTATCTTTTTTAACAATAAAAATCATTAATTTTCTAAATATTGAACATTATGTAATTACTTGCAAAAGTATTAACTAAATTAAACAGTTCCTTTACGTTACGCAGTAAAGGTGTGCTAAACATATTTTAAGGCCATTGATATACAATTATGCAAATTTGTGCGTTGAAAGAGAGTAAATTTATTTCCGGGGTTTGGAAAAATTCGACAGTATATCTCATCTTTAATGCCTACACTTCTTTAATGGAGTTGTAACATATGCAATTCGTTGCAAACTCTTGTGTATTCATATAGACATGTTTCAACATGTGAATATAGCGTAGTACAAATGTCAATCAACATGCATTTTACATATAATTAAAACATATTAATCCAAATAATTTCATTTCTGAATTTCTTGTTACATTCAATGTATTAATATTAAAGTACCTAAAATTACCACAAAGTCGAGCATATATCATGTTCCGAGTGATAAAAGCTGTAAAAATCATCACAGTTTAAATTATAGCACAATGGTTAAGAAAATTATACTTTAAGTAAGAAACACTTTGTGTTTAGTCTACCGAAAACACTATTAAATTATTTTGTTTAAATTTTTAAAGTAATTAAAAATTTTCAGGGCAGCATGAAAAAGTATTTATTTAACACAGCCGAAACAACTAATTTTATATACTATTTCTTCCTTGTTGCTTTTTAATTAGTTTGAATAAATATTTGTGCATAAATATATTTTGTAAATTTTTACATAAAAACAAAACAAATTTTATAAAACCAGTATTTTAAGAAAAACACTAATTCATAAAAAATAGGATTTTTTTTAATACCATATAAAAAGCCTATGAAATGCTTAAACTGTTCAACTGTTTAAATACATTTTTCTTTCAAATTCTGAAGTATATGTTCATTTAACAAAGTAAAAAAAAAGAAAAGAAAATAGAAAAAAAATTTATACCGCAGAGAAAAACAAACCTTTTCTACGAAATTACCTTTGGTGTTTTTAGTTTTACGCTGTCAAAAATTTTTAAGAAATAAAAAGAAATGTTATTAGTTATAAAAGACCACTCTTATTATTCTTAGATTTTTTTTAAATCGTTACAAAAGTTTTAATGAGCAAACACGTTTCTTTTCAAAAGAAGAAATCTAGTTTTATTTTATCTTTTTATTTAATCTTATCTTACTTTTTATTGTGTGTGTGTGTGTGTGTTTTATATTTTTTAAAAATTACTTTAAATTTACAACTTAGATTTTAATGCAAGATGTATCAATGAATATTAATTTACAATATAGGTTTTAATGCCAGATGTATATATCAATATTAAATTATTTAATTGACATGGTACTTTAGCGGTTTTTTTTTAAAGAGATTGTTTGTATGAAAAGTAACAGGGACCTTCATATGTAAGTTAATTAAACATTTGTACTGGTCTAAAATTGGAATAAAATTAAATCTCTGATCGTAAAGTTATATCTCTGTTCGTTACTTTGAAACCGTTAAATCCATGGGCATAGCCGGGAATTTTCCATGGGAAGAGCTTTAAGCACTGTTGTTCTAAAAATATATATAAGTAAAGAAATTCATTGTTCTACATGCACATAAATAAAAACAACGTTATCTGATGTGTCAAAGACAACGCGAAGGGAAATAGAAATAACAAATAACTAGATTAAATTAGCATCAAGTTATTTAAAGACCACATAATAAAAATAGTCCCTACATCAGTGCAAATAAAAACTAGTCGTTTGGGGCCACCGTAATACTTACCCATCATGGATATGCATAATATAAAATATGAAAATAAAACATGTGTAAACTACTTATAAAATGCATTGCAATTCGAATAAAATCGCGGATTGATGACATCATAAACTTTAAATGTTCTATTACTGAATTGCGTATAAGAAACATCCTTATAACTCCAAAAATATTAATCATATTAACTAACGGTTTACTGCGTCGTATTAAGCGTCTTATTTCCAATTAAAATATATCTTTGAATTGAAATTTGAATGAAATACAGGGTCATGAAAAAACGAACAGTGTAAAAAATAGGATTACAAATATCTCGGCAACTCATCATCCGATCGACTTCATTCTTTATGCAAAATTTACGTTTTTTATTGTCTTTTATATTCACTCCTTAAAATAAACAATTTCGAAAATGTTTATATACCTTTTATCAGAACGAATATTTCGAGAGTCCGAAAAAAATAGTTCTGGATAATCGAGGTTACTGAAATTCAATAAGCTTTTTCCTATTATTACATACTAAGTACATACCAAATTTCAAGTCTCTATCTCAATTTTTTCGGGAGATAGAGCGTTTACAGACACACAGACAGACAGTCGGCAAATTTTTTTTTCTAAAAATATGTTTTTCGGAATCTCCATTGTCTGAAACGTGCAAATCCGTCAATTTTTTTTTTCGATTTTCAAAACGATTACAAGACTTACACTATACTACGTATGATGGGTAGGTAAATAACAGATAACGAGTGAGATACAACAAAAAACAACACACGTGATAAATGAAGAAATACACAAGAAATTCATTGTTATATATGCATATAATTTTCTTTTGGCATATATGTAATGTGTAAAAGACAATGTTAAGGAAAGAAGAAATAATTAAATTAAATTAGCATTGCGTTATTTCTAAACTACATAATAAAAATAGTCCATATTTTACTGCAAATAGAAGACAAAATAACAAGTGAGACGGCCACACACATTCTAGAGACCCGTAAAAATATATTTTATGCACTTATATACACACTTTTATTTTGATTTATTTTGCAATATTTCATAAAATAATAATTTTAAAAGTACGAATTCAATAAGAAATCATCACGCAATTAAATATTATTGACTTTTCTATAAATTCATTTCTCAATGATAATTTAGATTTAAGAAAATGTAAGTTTATTTGTTACTACTGCAAAATTACATTTTCCTTTTTATATACATTATGTTTTCCTTTTTTTTTAGGTGAGTTGTTAGTTTCTTTTCCATTACCCAATTAAAGAGTAAGTCAAATATTTATTTATAATCATTTCTTAAAAATAATCATATACTAGACTGAATCATGAACGAGAAACATTTAATACATGTTGTATAAGTATATAATTAAACTGATTGTGAACATTCGTCTTTTGTGGAACTTCTTATTATTCTTATTATTCTTATTGGAATTTCTTTTATTATTAGCATTAATTAAGCTAAGATATCAAATGTCACTAAAGAGATTCCATGCGAAACTTAGCTATATTGTTATGGCGAAAAATATTCCGGCTAGAACGCGAACCTAGGTAACTTGACTTGCTCTTCCTACTCAGCTGTCCAAACAACATTCTGGCTGGACCCACCATTTTTGGCTCTGTCGGAATAAACGCCAACTAAGATACTCCAATCATTGCATATGAAACAGAACTAACATATATTCTAGGATCGAACTTTTCGGAAGAATTTTTGATATTCTGATAAAAAAAAAAATACCAATGCAGCAAACAAATATAAAAACAAAACTATCACTCTATCACTTAGAAGAGCATGCGAGCTTGGGCTAAATGTGGATTTTAATTGATGTTTTGCACTCGTCGTTCTGCCAGCGGTAGATGTCGGAAGGAATGCCGTCGGAGGTCCACGGAGACAACCTAAGACAGGACGTTCCTATGCGTTCAGGGATCTTTTTTCTCGACATCCCGGGCTGGCGAGAGGCTCGTCCTCCTCTCCACCGCCGATGAGGCCAGTCGCTACCTCCTTCCATAGGTTTCGATGTTCGGAAGCTAGAACAAGAGTTTGCAGGGAGAACCTCGCTTAAGGCCTAGGACCCGGTTTTCTCTTTTGGATTACGACCCCGAAGCTGTCGGGCGACTCAGGCGGACTCTCCAAGTGTAGAGTGGTGGTGATCCAAGAGGGTGGGCACCTCCGCTTGACGACCTTTGTCGTCAATTCTTTGGATATTATGAGTGATCAGCAGGTGGTGGCGCTTCCACGACCGTAGCGCATACAGGAGTCTTTCTGGTCGTGTGCGCTAAAAGTACCTCAGAACTTGGGTATGGAGGTTGACGTGCCTGACGAGTGACCACAGGCGCCTGGTGGCGCAGCTCTATTTTGCCTTTTATGTTTGTTTATGTTTTGTATATTTAATCCCAATTTTACTTACATTTTTATGCATTTTAAATTATTTTTTCAAGATTTTTAATTTTTTTCCATTGCTTTCATGATTTGCTTTATGTTTTGCACTCTAGATAATTCTCTTCTGTAATTGGCTGATGCCTCCTGCTTTCCTATTGGCTGCTCTCTTAACTTGTCCCTCTTTCCCTCCCATTTCCTTTCAGTCTTGCTCCTGCCTTCAAAGTGGTCGTCTTCTTTGCGCCTGACAAAGAAAAACAAAGTTCTTTCGAAAGGCCTAGCGCATTCCTTATTTCTATGGTGTTTTTAAGACTTTTTTTTATACTTTTATAGTATCATACCAGTTTATTCAAAACTTTAATGTGAAACTCATTTTTACATAAAATTCTAATTGTATAAACTTAGTTCTTTATGATTCCCAGATCTTTAAAAAAAGACAATTATTTTTGCACAAAATTATTGCATTATAAATTTCAGTGTTGGCATTCTGTAGTTCAACTTTCTTGCTAAACCATTCGACACATATACTTTCCCAGTAATCTTGTTTGATAATAAAATTTAAAGAAATTTTTAATAAATCATTTTATAAATTGAAATTTTAATAACTGTTCGGATAATTAAATGGCTAATGAACTCATTTATGTAGTTAAGTAACTAAAAATAACAAAATAATAAGCAGCTTCGTCGCAAACGTGCACAGAGAAAAACCTTATTTATAAATTATTAATACGGATTTCATTGTGACTGTCTACTATTTCCTCATTCTGACTTCACACCCTTTATCTTGTCAAATAAAAATAATTCCTTTGGGATTTAGCGTACTTAAAAATTCTAGGTCTGAAGTACTGGGGAGAACTACGCACGTTAACGAAAAACAAAAACTAAAACTAAAAACTAAAATTCTGATGTTTTTAATCCTAACTGTTTTTTCTGCAGTATATAATTATTGTACTTACTTTCATTATATTACCAGCTTCGCTTTTTTTAACTCTTTGCGGATGAGTAAATAATAAATATCGTAAATTGTTTTATGTTAAAAATTACCGATTCTATTAAAGATTTTTCAAAATACAATAGATTATAACAGTATAAGAAATCTTAAAAGATATGAATAGCACTAATGAAGAAATTCCTTATTGATGTAGTCATTGATGTAGACATTAAGTGTATGCGTAAATAAATCATGAAATAAATTCTCTTAGAAGCTTCTTATTACAAAAGGTATTTCTTCATGACGAAAAGAGTTTTCTTAGTAACTAATAACAATTTTTTTTCCATTTTCCACTTTATTTTCAATTAGAATTTTTTAACATAAACAATTTTTCACAAATCTTTCCTTAATAAAATATGCAGCGATGAATTTCGTAAATGATTTTTAATTCATCTTTTCTTAGAATATTTTTTAGTAACTCTATTTTTGTAACGCATTATCTCAATACAGAGATGGAAGTATAGCCCAAGTTTTTACATACAGATTCAAATTTGTGATGGGCATAACGATTATTTTGATTATTCAAATGAATCATTCCGGCATGCACAGAAGCATATCTGTCAAACTTCAAAAAAATTTCTATTCAATTACTACCAGAAATTTTGAAAAAAAAAATAATAAGTTTCTGATTTTAATTACAATTAGATTAGACACCAGATAAAAATGAAAAATGTGTTTCTTAAACGAAACATTTTCACTTTTATCTGGCGTTTAATCTAATTCAAATTAAAATCAGAAACTACTTCTTTTTTTTTTTTTTTTTTTTTTTTTCGAAATTTCTGACAAAACATATTTTTTTATCTTTACCTGATGTCTAAGTTAATTTTAATTAAAATCAGAAACTTCTTATTTTCTTTCAAATTTTCTGGTAGTAATTGAAAAAAAAATGAAGTTTGCCAGATATGCTTCTGCGCATGTCCGAATGATTCATTCGAATAATCAAAATAATCGTTATGCTCATCACTAGTTCAAATATTTTAATTTTATATTTTTTAATTGATTAAGAGGGAATGTGTTTATTTAAAATGAAGTAGAAAATGAAAAAGATCATATTTCTGAGATTTAAAAATCTAGGTGATCTAACCCGACAATTGCAATTTACAGAATATAGTGTAAATCATTTTTTTTAATTATTGAAAATATAATAGTCTTTTTTTACGTATTTTTATATGATACAGGGTGATTTATAAGTAAGTATACAACTTCCAGATGCTGTAAAACAGGAATAGTTTAAGGCACGTTCCCCAAATGCAAGACGTAAAGTAGGTGTACTCATAAAGTTTTTTTTTTTTTTTTTTTTTTTTTTTTTTTTTTTTTTTTTTTCCGCTGCTGTGCGAAGTGACATAGGCAATAGCTAGCGTGTCAGGCGAATATCAGTAGAAATGGCTGCGGCTGCAGTGGAGAAGGCATTTTGTGTTCTTGAGTTGAGCAAAATGGAATCTGTCACCATTGTGCAACGGAATTTTCGAACACGATTTGGAAAAGAATAGCTAACCAGAAAATCCATTTATGATGGGTTTAAAAAATTTGAAACTACGGGCTGTTCGTGCAAAGTGAACAGAAGTGGATTACTGGTTTGATGTGTGTCATGTGACTAAGGGTGCACACGTAGAACATCTGTGACTGTCTTTCTGGTTAAAGGATTTTTTCCAAATCGAGTTCGAAAATGCCATTGCATAATGGTAGCAGATTCCGTTTTGCTCATTTGAAGAACACAAAATGCCTTCTCCACTGCAGACGCAGCCATTTCTACTGATATTCGTGTGCTACGTTAGCTGTGGCCTATGTTACTTCGCACAGCAGCGGAAAAAAAACTTTATGAGTACACTTACCTTACGGATTATATTTAAGGGACGTGCCTTAAATTGTTCCTGTTTTACAGCATCTGGAAGTTGTATACTTACTTATGAATCTGTATATTTTTTATTACATGATATATTTTTTGGATTACCCACTAGTAACAGCAAAAAGCATTAAATATTAATTATGTATTGAAATAAAGTTTTTAAATTTATTAAAAGCGATACTTTCGTGTTAGCCGCATGCCAGGTATCGTCATTAGCCGAACCATTTTCGTCATTAGCCATACCATTCGCCGACGAAATCGTCAAGGATTTTGCTACTTAAGCAGCCTTTTTTATTCTGATAATTTCAGTGCTTTAAGCGAGTAGTTCGATTATATGTCGATTATATTTGTGTTTTATTTATATTATTTTACTTATTTTTTGATGAAGTATTAATTTCGTTATGGGATATTAGCTAGAAACAAATGCTGAACTATTTATATTGTTTTACGTGCAAACAGGTTAAATTTCGTAATGTCTGCACGCGATAGAGCTGTTGCATTTTTTAAAAAAAGTAAAAATTCATGCTTGAAAAGTATTTTTAAAACCATAAAAAATTAGTGAATTTTGATTGAGTTTTCAAACAAATTGAATTTGAAATAATTTTGTTTTTTACATATTCGATGATGGTAAAAATGGATTATGTGCGATGTTTAGAAGTTTTAAGACTTGTTGTAAAAGCGAAATTTAATCGTCACTTGTTGCCAACGTCAAAACGACGTCAGCGTTACTTACTTACACATTCGTCCTTTATAATAGGGATAGTTTGGTAATTGGAAGTTTCTTAAAATAAAATATTTATGTAAAGTTCTTATAGGGTAATGAAATGCAGTATAGGACAAGATGCCGTGTCACGTGGTTTTCCTATGCGCAAGTTCTATAGGAAAACGCCTCTCAGTCATGTGGAAGAGGCTTCCCTTTAAATCCAGTTTGCGTTGTTTTATTTAAATTTTAAATAGTGATTTTCTATTGCTGTTTCGTTTTAACAGCTTTGGTAAGTGTTCAGATTATTTTACCCTCTTTTTTTATGTAATTCCTATGTAAATGGCCATCTTACTCCAAGATTGGGGTAAGATGCCGAAATGCAAGCATTTACAAAAGCAATTTTTTTTTATGCTTTCTATCACATTTCTAAAATGAAATGCATTTTTAAATCATACATAAATGTATGAACTTTAACAAGAAATTAATAAATAACAAATAAAAACAACAGGCGATTTTATGAAAAATTAAATAAAAAACTACGCATCTTCACCCATTCTATCCTACTTTTAAACATTTAAACGTAAAAGAATTTTTAGTGTTTTATTTTGTTTCACACACACACACACACACACACTTATGTGTTCCTTTTATTATATTTTTCATTTTTCCTCTTTGAAACTCTCTGTGGATAAATAAATAGAGAATATAGAAAGTTGTTTTACGCTAAAAATCATCGAAGCTATTAAAGAATTTTCAAAATATCGTAGATTACAATACCACGAAAATGATAATCTTAAGGTTTCCAGTACATTAATGCATTGTTGTGTTCGTGAATGAAAAGTACTTTGCTTTATTACTGAAGGTAATTACGAATGACAAAAAGCAGAAACTATGAATACTATTAATGAAGCAATTTGTTATTGATGTGCTCATTAAGTGTAAACGAAAATAACCATGAAATAAATTCTCTTAGAAATCTATAATTACGAAGATGTTTTTTTGTATGATGTAAAGCAAAACTTCTTTTCAGTTTTCTACTTTAAATTATCGTCTATTCTAATCAATTTGAAGCATAAAATTTGAATGCTTTAACCTACGTATATAATATTTTAATTTTATTTTCTGTTTTGAAATTTGTTTAAAACAGTTACAAAAATGAAGTTACTAAAGTACAATCTTAGAAATTGGAAAAAAGAAATCATTTACGAAATTCATCAGTTCATATTTCATTAATGATATATCAAGGAAACTTTGTACTAAAAACTTTGAAATTAAAATATTGAAAAGCTCTTGTTTAAAATAGTGCTCCTAATTAGGGTAGTGCATCTTTATTCAAGTAAAAGTCGAAAGATCACTTTAATTTTTTTTTTATTATTTATGATTTAATAATATTACTATAATATTTCTTGGTACTTTCTGAACACACAGTGTGAGAAAATGTTTTCTAATCATAAATTTGTGTGTGTATGTGTGTGTGTCTGTGAGAGAGAGTAACACGATACGGTGTTTCCGGTATTTAATCCCTTGTAAACCCTTTTCAAATCATTTTGCGACCGATTCCATAGAAGAAACTGACACGTATATAAGTGATAAATATTGCGGAGATGTAATGAAGCATTAGCGGAGCAGATTTTTAGTATCCTATGTTTAATAATTAAAATTGATTTGTGATATTTTATGAATAATTCATACCATTAAATATACTTTAAAACTGCAGTTTTTTTAATATGCAATTAATTTATTCAATTATAACTTAAATTTTGAAGTTGGAGATAAGAGATAAACAAAACACATCAGCCAGTTGGCAATATTTTTTTTTTTTTTGCGAGTAGACTCTATTTGTTGTTGAGTTTGTTTTTTACTGCTGTGGGTCAGATCTGTTAACTCGTTTTTTAGTCAAAAAATATCCCCAATAAAATAAAGAAAGTTTGTATTAATCATCATAAAAACAAAACAACACATAGAACGCGTTTCGAGCTGGAATTTTTTAACAATCCGGCATCAGCAAAAGTAAACACGTGTCCGTAAGGGGACAAGGTCACAAATGAACAGTCATTTGGGTCCTGTTCATTTGTGACCTTGTCCCCTTATGGACACGTACTTATTTTTGCTGATGACGGGCTGTTAAAAAATTCCAGCTCGAAATGCGTCCTATGTATTGTTTTGTTTTTACGGTGATTGACACCAAATTTCTTTATTTTATTGTGATTTATCGACAGTTTGTCGGTGTTGTTTCATCAAGGTCCTCAATGTTATTTAAGATGAAAGTAATATACATATTTGAATATAAATGAATATATGTATGTTCATTTTTCTACAAAAAAGATCAAATTTATTAAGAGATATGATTACAGAGTATGTTTAAAAATTGATTAAAATATGGATACATTTTTTCTTCACTTCGGGTTTCGGATTGAAGTGCATTGAGTTCGAGTCGGATTTTGGATAGTATTTTCGGATTCAGATAGACCCGGCTATGATAAAGTCCAGTTATATCAAAAAGCATAATTTTACTTAGTAAAGTACCAAAGTATAATGTTAAATTGCATGTACCGCAATAATCATAAAATTCGTTTCCAGTACCCAAAATAATTCACGCAAAAGGCATTAGATGAAAAACAAGTCTTCATTCATGAACTATTTTATTATATCAGAACATCGATACTAGAATAGAGGGTGACATTGCTTATTCTATAAGAGTTACGCCTTTTTCGGTCAAAAGCGAGATCTGATGAAATTTTGTATAGACATTATCGCGAATACTTAGCTGTAAATACGCCGAAACAATACAAATCTGACCAGGCTTAAACGTCACACTTTGACCGTTAGAGATAAACCAATATTAAGATTTTTTTGGAATGAGAAATGTGAAGGCTTACCAGAAATTGGCGCATATCAATTTGGTGATTTTTAACGGACAACCCGAGGTTATTTTGAGAAAGCAACGATTATGATAAACGAATTAAAATTGTTGATTTTGCGTATTTATGCAGTTGGGAAAAATATTAAAATTATGCGCATTCATTCGAATGGTAGAATTTAATGAATTCGGCGCTTAGTTTTAGCATAAGATAATAAAAGAGGCAAAGAGCAGATGCTTCAAAGAATATGGACAATATATTAATATGCAGAGAGGAAACCACATGAAATTAAAATATAACTGCATTTAATGCTAAGATAAAAATAACTGCGAGCATTTCGAGTTGGGAAAAAGGGTTACTTTTTGAGGTTAACGAATAGAAAATGATTTTGAATAAGGAAATTAATTGAAATAGAGAAATTTAAGATAGGAAAACTAAATTTTAGAATAAAAACATAAAATATATATGATTCTATATCATACCGGCTCTTGCAGGACTCTAATGTGGATAACAATGCTGGGTTTACGAATGTAAGAAACGATCAATTGAAGTTATATTTGTTTTCTTAAAAATTACTCGTGTTGTATATTTAGATTATAAGTCGAAAAGAACAATCAAACAATCATACTGTAATCGATTTCTAATGAAATCCACAGGTATATTTCAGGAAAACATAATACTCAAAAGGGAAGGAAAAATATTAAAATTATGCGCATTCATTCGAATGATAGAATCGAATAACATGAGGAAGGATATATACATATTCAAGTGTAATTCCTTTATTTTTCAGTAAGTTGTAATAAATAAATAAATAATGGTCCACAATGTTTGTATAAAGTATCAAAAGTTTGAGTTTCTTTAAAGTGATTATCGAGTTTCTTATATTGTTTAACAAAGCATTTGAAGAACATTTTTATTATGGATATTTCAGATTGTGACATAAGAAAAACTATAAATAACCTTTATTAAGTAATTCTTATTCCATATAAATTTAGTTTGCAGAAACTATAATTCCATTTTTTTATATTCGTCTTACTTATTCTGTTTCCACTAATAAAATTAATTCTTGCTGCTATTGCTTGTTGCATAAAGTCATTTTTTGAATTCATGAATTTAAAAATGCTTAATCTTTCATAATCATTACACATTATAATAAAATGTTTTATAAATAACATAACAGTTTTTGTTCTTATTTGCAAGAAGCAAATGTAAAATATTCTGTTGTTAAAGATGAAAAATGTGATGATGAAATGGGAGCATTCTTTTAAAATTTCTCGTTTGCGTTTCAAAAATTTTAAATGATTTTTTTTAACCCTATATAAAAGAGATACTACCCTATATAAAAGAGATCAAAACGTAGTTTTATATTTGAAATTTTATAAACTTATTACATTTTATATAAATAGAATTTTAAGCTTTGGACACTTTAATCCAGTTTAAACATTCAAGAATTCGTGGTATGGTGCTACATTCTCTTATGCACTGTAGCATAGCTTAGGATGATCTCAAACTGGATCATTTTTTATTTTTCGATTTTGGTTGCAATTTTTTTTATGAATAGTTTCAATTTCGAAACTGGTTCCGAAAGTGAAAGTGACTTTATAAAAAAATTCTGCAACCATAATCTAAAAAGTATAAACGTCTTATGCACTGTAAAAAAAATGTTTTGTTGTCTACCTGTTATCTTTCTTAAGGTTTACGAAAATATAATGTAACCTGAGTTGCCCTAAATTTCGAAAAACCTTTTTTTATCTTTAGAAACCTCTGAAACCAATAGATTTGACAGTGTATTAATCAGTTTTTCCTACCCTAAATATCGGTTTTTCGAATGATCTCACGTAAACATTTTCAGTTGCGTAACAGATTATAAGTAAGCAAGAGTGACTAAATTATGTAAATTTTAATGTAAATGTTGATGCTATTACTTTTAATGTTATTGTTAACATTGTTAATTTAACAGGAAACTGTTTCCTTGAGAAATGATAGTATCTGAAAAACCGATGTTTTGGATTCAGAAAGCTGATTAATACACTGTAAAAATTACTCGGTCACGTTTCCAAGAATTACGGGCAGCAGATGAAACTTTTCTTTTTAGGAATGCTTCGTCAAATCACGGAAATCTACGATGGGAACTTGATAAGTTCTCCGTTTAACACAGAGATGGAACAAGTATGACCAAGTGACAATCTTGTTTGTAAAGTATGATCCTTTAGATGACAGGCAGACATGCAGTTTCAGACGCGTGAGTTTATTGGTTATTGCTGGGAGATAAAGTAAAGTAAACAAGTTTTGACATTTTCGAAAAATGGAAAAAAATGAAGTTTGAGCTGTCATAAAATACTTTGTTAAAAAATATTTAACCCCCACGAACATACAAAAAGAGTTACATTCTATTTTGAAGGATTCTTGTCCTTCATATTCGACGATAAAAAAGTGAGCTGCTGAATTTAAACATGGTAGGAAATTTATTCACGATGATAAACGCTCAGAACGCCCAAAAACCACTACGACCGACGAAATCGTCACAAAAGTTCACAATGCAGTATTGAATGATTGCCAATTGAAGATACGCGTACTTGCTGACATTGCAAATATCTCGACAGATGTCCACCACATTTTACGCGATGTTTTGGGTATGAATGCTACGGTTCTGCCATATTGTGACTACATAGATAATACTTCTCTCAATATTGATGTCCAATTTATGCGAGTTATACAAACAGCAGCCGCCATCTTGTGACTACATCCTCCAGTTATTTCACTCGCAACTGGTAGACACTCCACTATATATCTCCTCCTTTTATTCATAGCTCCATTTATGAGTTATTAATATATGCTTTTATATTTCTATTTTTCCATGCACTCCTCTTTTATACACGAACTTTATGAATTCATTCCATGCTGCTTCTGATAAGTATCTGATGTAATCTTGACTTAATTTACAATGCCGGTGTTTCATATTTTTTAAATACCTATATTCTGGAATTCCTCCTAAAATTGTTCCAAAAATGTTTACTGTTGGTTAATACAAAAACTGTCAGCAGTTTTTTTACACCAAAATACTATACAATTATTATATATGTTACCGTGAAAGACCGAAATTGAAGAATGTCGACTTTCTCTGGTGAATGTCAACACATACCAAAATACGTCGGTGAAAGATCAAATATTTGGTTATATTCTTATAAATTCGGACCATCACCAGTCTATGTCGATTAGCACAGATATGCTCTGGTGGAGGTCGAAACGAGAAGCCGCTGTCGACAGTCTGTCGCCAAATCCTTTGTCCTGCCTCGATTGTGGTCACGTGGCATCTATTTGTTATACTCTGGTATGTTATTTGCTATACACTGCTGTTTGTCAGTCTTATGCAAGGTTTGCTGGTGCATGGACCGTTTTCTTAAATTAAAATTTTTTATCCAATATCCTAATTTATGTGGGTAAATTATTTAATAACGGACACTGCAGTAAACCGAGATTTTTTTTAAAGTTAGGTGTATTAATTGAGGTTAAACAAAAATACAATTGTTTTTGTATGTTCTCAAGAAAAGTACTCTAAAATACTTTCTGAAGTGATTCATGCTAAAACTAAGTGCAGCACTCCTTTGGATTACAGACGATAAAAAAGTTTTGACGTTCTAAATATTAACGATAAAGAGAAATTTTATCGTATCAATTTATTTGTGTCATTAAAACCAGGAGAAATGAATATACAGTATTATGTTAATAATGGTGAGTTGTTCAGTATACTATCTGAAACTCTCACTAGAACAGGTCATGGAGGAAGAATACGTATGCTTAAAGATCTACAAGTTAAATACAAAAATATTACATATAGAGTTTCAATGTTGTATTTAAATTTATGTAAACAATGTCAAATGAAACATAGTGCACCTAAAAAGGGTATTGTTAGGAAATCAAACGTTAGTTCGGAGTTAAACTCAAGATGTCAAGTCGACTTGATAGACCTGCAGTCACACACAGGGTTCGTACGGATTAGGAAATTTTCCAGGAGTGTTACCAGTATTTTTTCTATAGAAAAAGAAATCTAGCTTAAACTCGAGAAACTTCACCTTCTTTTAACCAGAGATTTTCTGTAAGAAAATACTGGTACCGAAAAATTTCCCGGTCACAAAATTCCAGGAGGCGTACGAACCCTGCACACAGGGATGACGAATATAAGTTCATAATGGTGTATCAAGATCATTTAACGAAGTCTGTCTAGCTACGACCTTTGAAAATTAAGACAGCTAAAGAAGTAGCGTATCACCTTCTTCCAATATTTTTAACATTTGGTGCTCCAGCAATATTGCAATCAGATAATAGTAGAGAATTCAGTAATCAAGTCATATACAAAATATGCGCTATGTGGAAAGATGTTAAGATAATTCATGGAAAGCCTCGTCACAGTCAAACACAAGGTTCAGTTGAAAGGGCCAATCAAGATATACAGAATATGTTAACTGCATGGATGAATGATAACGATACAAACAAATGTTCAGATGGTTTACCCTTCGTTCAGTTTACCAAAAACACTACATACCACGAAAGAATACGCCACAGACCTTAAGAAGCCATGTTTGGCGTTAAACCAAAAAGAAGCATAGCATCGGCATCTTTAAATCGCAAATATTAAAATCGAAGAACAACTCGAAAACTTTGTTAATACTTTTGAAGAAAATTTGAGCAGTAGCCACACTGAAAGTCATATTCCAAAGGAAAATATTGAGCTGCAATCCACCACGTCTTCATATCAAGCTATGGCGAGTTTAACATGAGTTTATTTCGATAAAAAGAGCGGCCGCGAAAGATAATTTTCTACTGCAAGTAACGAACATATTAAGAAGTTTTCCTCCTCCTCAAATTGGTGATACCGTACGAATGTAAGTCCTTAATGCCGACCGTGACCGTTACAGATACCCGACATGTGTTGGAGGTTGTTTTTGGAATATAAGATTCCAACTTTTATAAATTAGCAAACAAAGAAGGTACACTCAAACAACTTTATAACCGCAATCAGTTCGTAATTTGTAAAGAAAAGTTACTTTCCATAGATGAGATTTCTTCGCAAGAAATCTTCGCTGAAAGAATCAGCTGCAGCTAATTCGAGAAGTGGAGGGCAATGCTATACACACTCTCATTGCAAAGAAAAGTGTTCCACGGCTAAATGCAACTATAAAAGCACGGGACCTTTGTGCAATTCAAAGTGTTTTTTCCTATTTTGACATCTATCGTAATATGTTTCAATAATAAAGTATTACTTAAAAATGTAACAAAAATATTTTTATTCAACATTCATCGTCAGTGCATGGTGAATGTCGACACTTGCCGGTGTAAGTGAGAAATAAGGATATTTGGCAAATATTTCGGACATACACAAAGCGACTATGTGAATCTTGACCATCTCCAGAAAAAGTCGACATTCTCCAGATTTCGATCTTTCACGGTAACATATATACATTATTACAAGCTTTATTGCATGGGCAATACATTTGAGAAAATTATACCAAGCATTATGACATTTCAAAACATTAATTTCATATTGTTTTCCTTATTTCTTTTTAAATTTATTAGCAAAGGTTTTAATGAAACATGTATAGACATTTTTTGCTGATCTATATTTTTAGCTGTATGACTCCCTGTGTCATACTCCCTGTGTGTCTATGTGTAATATGACTCCATCTTAAATATGATGTAATCGCCATAGCAACCTAGAATCATTACCTACCATGGGATATCATTGAATTAATTACGTAATAGAATGAAGAAAACTTTTATTAATATCTTTTTAACACTTTCCAACTTAGTTGAAAAGTGTTTATGACTTCGGTTTGTCTGTCCTTCTGCCGTCTGTCCGTGCTCTAACTCCCGTAAATATGCTCGGATTGCCCTGCAATTTTTATATGTTATTGTCGTTATTTATAGCATGTTCCCTATTTCAACTGAAGTGTGTAGCACTTATAGTTTGTTTACAGGGACACTCAAAAGAATTCCGTTACATTACGTTCTATGGGGAAAAATCATTTGCGGTTTATTTTAATGATGTTACACAATGTCAAACACATTGTAATTGATATATATCACTAAGGTGTATTACAAGAAGCTAAATATGGAATAGGGTGTTTCATAGCATTTATATTTACTTTACAGGGACAGTCAAAAGAATTCTGTTACATTACGTCTATGGAGAAAAATCGTTTGCGGTTTAATTAAATCATGTTTCACTATTTGAAACGCATTGAAATTTATATGTATCACTAAGGTGCATTACAAGAGGCTTACTTCAGAATAGTGTGTGTATAGCAGTCATCGTTAATTTACAGGGACACACAAAAGAATTCTCTACTGTCTGTTAACTATAATTCCTGAAAGTGCGTTTTAAGTTGCTCAACGCGATTTTAAATTTAACTCGTTTTTGTCCATTACTTGGTGTGCATAAATTCTGTAGATCCTATACAGGGCAGCACAAAAGTTCGCGAACACATTTCCGTTTATTGACAGAAACTCCAAAAGGAGAATTTTAAACTGTGCTACGCGTTTCCTAGCTAAACTAAAATTTAGCATCCTATGTAGTATACATACAAATCTATAGATCATATACAGGGCTGAATAAAACTATTCGGATTTTTTTCCGAATATTGTGTATGTTGGAAATATATGTTGGGAATTCCTGAAATTACGTTTTTAAATATATTATGCGTTTTTCAAATTGTTTACTTAGATGTTATCTTTCAGCTTATTAAACGGTAATGATTTCTAAAATTATTTTGGAAGCGTTGGAAAGTGTTACATAATCTATGCTTGACGCATGATTTTTCGTTGTTGTAAAATATTGGTTCGTTTTTCATAAAATTTGAAATGGCTCGACAAAATTCTGCAACAATCATATATATTAAATTTCAAACCATTCGGTTTTATAGTTTTTGCGCTTTTATATGCGGATAGACGAACGGACAAGACGACGACTATAGGTGCTACGTAGTTATACAGTTGAACTCGCTTACAGCGAGTGCGACGGGACCGGTATATTTGCTCGTTATAACCGTGTACTCGTAAAAAACGGGTTCGTAAAAAATTATAAAAAATCATGCATACACTGTAAAAAATATTCGTGTTACTTTACACCAAAAATGGTGTAAATAAACACCACTTGTAATTTGGTGTAATGAAACACCAAAAATTAATTAGTGTAAATAAACACCAATAATTAATTAGTGTAAAGAAACACCAAAAATTAATTAGTGTAAAGAAACACCACTTTTGGTGGCAAATTTGTTGCCACCAAAAGTGGAGTAATAAAACGCCATCATTGATTTGGTGTGCTTTAACACCAAATTAGGTGTTCTACTAGTTAATTTAGAATATGCCACTTAGATGGAGCATAACACCAAATTTGGTGTTCCAAATCTGCTCAATAAATTCACTGTCCCTGCTATTCTGATGGAGAAAAACGTTTGCACTGTTATACATTTACATTACTTACTTTGTTATACATACTTTATTTATTTTTTATTTCTGTACAGTACAAAAGAAGTTCTGTTTCTTGTGTTAATGTTCTTCGGAGAAGACTCATGACCCAAAAAACATATCGTCATTTGCATCCCTGGCTTCGAAAAATGTTTGAAGTTTTTCTGCGCACTCAAAAGTTGGGGGCGATTCAGCTTGAAATTCTTCACATTCGTCGTTATCATCGTCGCTTTCATTATTTTTTCATCTTCTTTAGCTCGAATTTCAGATACAATATCCTCGGGAGTAGGTATCTCGGAAGTGATAACATTGACGTCAACAGATACATAATTTTCAAATTCTTCTCACCTCATTTCCAAATTTTTCAAGTTGTCTACTTCTGCTTCCTCAAAGATTGGCCCCTCTTGAAAAATGTCCAATCCAGCCTTACGGAAGCAATTGGTAATGCATGTTGATGCTAAGTTTTCCCATGCATCGTTCATTAAACGTATCGCTTCCAGTATGTTTACATTAGCATTTGAGGTTGTTCATATTTTTTCTCTTCTATCGACAAGCATCAAAATCAAGTGCTTACGAAAGTTTGATTTATAACTTCTGATGACCCCTCGGTCCATAAGCTCGATAACACTTGTAGAATTCGGTGGTAAAAATTCAATCTTGATGTTTTTAAATCCAGTGATTTCGGGATGCGTGGAACAATTATCAATTAAAACGAGAATTTTACGCTTTTCTTTCTTTAAGCTTTTCTTTACGCTGTTTGTCTCTCCCATTTTGAAATGAATTTTGTTAAAATGTCAGCAGTCATCCGTGCATTCCTGCTGTGGAACAGGAAGCTTTTAAACATGCTTAAAAGACCTAGGGTTTTTGGACGTGCCAATAACCAACAGTTTCTTCTTGTCAGTGCCAGACATATTAGAGCACACTAAAGCTGTCAATCGATTTTTCGAGAGCTTGTCTCCGACGCACTTTTTACCCTTGAACTTAAAAGTCTGCTGTTAGGTTACGTTGTAGAAAATGACCGTTTCATCGGCATTATAAATGTCATCTTTTGTATATCCTTCTCTGATGACTGGCCACATTTCACTCACCCATGTCGCTACATCCACAATGTTTGCAGACTTTGCTTCGCCACAAATTTTTCAAAAGGTTATCCCATGTCTATTCTTGAATCGATCAAGCCATCCATTCGAACATACAAATCCAGAATAGTCAAATTGTTCGGCAAATTTTTCTGCTTGAACTTTCAAAAGTGTACCACTTACAGGTAAATCTGCACTAAGAATCTGCACAAAGAGCTTCGTGCAAATACTCTTTAGCACATTTCTTCAAACGTTTACAGTCATTCTTATTTTGATGGAACGCAGCCATTAATTTTTCCTTGTTCATTAACAAAGTTGAAACAGTAGAGGAAAATAAATCATACTTTTTGCATATTTCGGAATTTTTTAAGCCATCCTCTAATTCCCGTAAAATCCTTACTTTTTCGTCAACTGATAAATTTTTATGTATCGACATAAAATTTGACGAGCGTTCTGTATGAATGCAGATTAAATAATAACTTCCACACAAATCCTCTACCCTGCCACTCCTACGCAGAATAAACTTCCGTCCAATCAGCAGTCCCCGTCCTCTCAGTACGTTCCTCGAGGTCGTCGTGGGAGGTCCTCGCACGTGCACTCCACACGATGAAAAATGCCGCCATCACTTGTTCTCAGGATTTATGACTCATCACTAACTTTCGGTTAACTTCGGAATGTTAAAGGAATTTTTCCAAGAAACGATTAGATGAGTTGGAGAGGTGGATGTCAATAGTAATTTTATGAATCACAAAAATATTGCTCGCTATAACCGGGGTTTGCTCGTTAAAAGCGAGTGATGCTCCCATTGACTTAACATTGTACCAACTAAGTATTTCTGATTTCCTCGTTAAATCCGGGTTTTCGTTAAATCATTACTCGTTATAAGCGAGTTCGACTGTATAATTACAGACGCACCTAATAATCATTTTAAGTATGTGTGAGCATGCATTGTCATGAGACAGATATACAAATTTCCAGTTTAATGACTTAATTCTGCAGAACGTTTAAATTAATCTAAATATTGATTTTTATAAATTTTTTACAATTATTTTATCCAGTAGACAAATATAAAAATATTGAAACCAGTAACAATACAATTATTTTAATAAATGATAATAAAATAATGTTACTACGTTTTATAACGGATAAAGTATTGTTAATAGTTATTACTCATTTAAATTTGTATTTGAAAATTGTAATTACTCTTCTGTCTGTGAAAAAATAAGACTCGCAATTATATTTTGACTCCATAATGAACAATTATAATTAGTTTAACAAACAGCGACAGTTTTTCAAATTAGAAATATATTTTTAAGTGAATAATAAAGAAAAATGCGAAACTTATTTTGTATTTTAGCTTTGATGGAGATTTCATGTGTTTACTGATTGAATCTAGACAATTTAATTATTTGTAATATTTTAATTAAGAATTAATCTTTTCTCATCACAAAATTCCATTTTAATTATGTTATAATTTAAAAAAAGATAAAATTTTTCAGGAAAATGATCTTTCAATCAAGACACGAAAGTTGGTGGGTATTTTAAAAAGTTTTTTAAAAGGATTTTTGGAAACCTTAAATTGAATGAAATATTTTTCATATCTCCGAAACATTTGATTTTCATTAAATTTGCATGGTAAATATTTTCTCTATTATTTAAACATTAACTATAAAAGATTTAAATTTCAATTAATTTTCGCTGTTGAATTCGCAGGTTTGCTAATTATATTCGTCTAATGAAAAAGAGAATCATGATTTTTTTTTTATGTTTTGAATGGTATCACAATTGTTAGAGGGATAAGTGATTTAACATTTTTAAAATTTTCTACTGGATTAACCTCTTAAGAGTTTTGCCCGTACAACGTAAGTGCAGAAAGAATTTATTGTTCCGATACTCAAAGCTTTTGGGTTCTTATTTGGTAGCTTTCATTACAAAAAGTAAAAAAAAAAAAAAAAAAAAAAAAAAAAAACGTATTGCAGCCGTTCGGTTGAAAACAATTCCAGAAAATTTCGGTATTTATTCACCGATCATGACCCTGATCCTGATATTTTTTTCAAAATGACGGTCACTAAAATATTTAAACTAAAAATGTACATAAAAAATTTGAAATTCAAATTTATTTTTTGTTTAAGTGTCAGGCTTTGATGCAAGGATTCCGGAGCATTTTTTTTGTTTTCCTATAGCTTAAAAAAATAGCTGAGATAGAACAGTTTGAAATTCTAGGGTGGCTAACATTTTGAAACAACACAGCAGATTACAAAAAACAACGATTAATTTATGAGTTTTAGTGAACGTGATTTCTCGCAAATTCTTATATTTCATTATTGTAATCATTTTCCCAATCATACGCATAAAACTATATGTTCATATCCGGTAGTGTCAAATTCTCACCAAACTTTGGCGAAATAGCGCCAAATTTGGCTACCAAAAATAATCCTCTATAAATGAAGCCAACTTGGCTATAGCTGACTAATTTGCGAATTTCTTGTTCAAATTCAGCATTAACGAATATTCTGTAATCGAGTTCTTTGCATTTTAACTTGGTGTTTTTGAGTAAAATTATCTAAAGTTTTAAAACGAAGATGATGTCGCTACCATATCAAGCTATTTAACATGAAAAAATGCAATTTTCAGTACTTTTAAAAATGAGCCAATATAAATACGAATGGACATAAAAATCGCTCTAATACTTGTTGAAATGATGAATTACTGGAACTCCTATTACTTTCAAATAACTAGAAGGTATTCACCATTTAAGAACGAATATAACCTTAATTTAATGAAAAATATTAATTAAATTTAAAACAATAAAAGTTAAAATTTCAGTGCAAATTCACCTTGTTTAATAACTAAAATTCATTAAGATACAACTAAATTTAAATATATTAATGAACACATAATAAATATATTGCTTGAAGGTGCGTAAAAACATACATAAAAACATTTAAAAGCACATTAAAGTCCTTTTAAAAATTCCAAAACGTTTTCAACCAGGAGTATATAATATATTATACCATTCAAGAAAGATAACAAAGATTTTATGTACATAGGTATGACAATGAGGAAATTTCGTGACAGAATAAAAGAACATGAAGCAGATCTGAGATTAAATAGACCCCACACTGCGTTAGCAAGATTAGCGCAAACTGAACCTATAAAAGTGGATTTCAATAGATCCAAAATTATATTCCGCACAAATAATCACCTGGAAGCAATCATAAGAGAGTCTCTAGAAATAATGTCTAAAAAAGAAAGAAATAGTCTGTAACGATGTATTATCATATGATATCCACGTAGTCTGGAATGAATTAATGCATAATTGATTACCTTTCCCTCCCACCTTATTTCCAAACCCTTGAAGTAAAATAGTTTATTCCTGGCAAGCAAGAAAACGCAAAGAAATAACAACTCAACTCAACAATTTAGTTTTTCCACTGATGATGACCGGGTTTCGGTTGAAAACGTTTTGGAATTTTTAAAAGGTCTTTAATGTGCTTTTAAATGTTTTTATGTATGTTTTTACGCACCTTCAAGCAATATAGTTACATTTAGTTGTATCTTAATGAATTTTAGTTAAATTTAAAACGTCTCTGATGTACGTTTTATGGAATTAATACCGCACTCAAATTTTCATGAAAGAAAACTGTTTGGAATAGATATCGCCTACTCTCGTATCTAGATCATAAAATTCATTAATAAAACCTATTAATGAATGGAAGTAATTAAAAGTAAAATCTTTCCAAAGATTTTTGAAATTAATCAATATTATATTTATTAATGGGAGTTAACTCTAATTTTGGAGATATTTCCACTTTTAGTAAATGAGATAATTGATTGATTTTTATGCTCATTTTGTACCTTTCCATTTTCTTCCAGTTTATAATTATTTCTTCATTAAATCATGGACACGTGTAGTTGGAAAAATAAGACTCATGTTATTGGAACAATGGACCCATTTAATTGTGATTGGACTTATGTAATTCTGATAAATCATCAAAATATCATTTCCTTGTTTTTGTAATATGTGACCAAAAAAAAAGAAAAGTGAAAATGTTTTATTGGTTAATTCATTTCTGAATCAAAAATATTCAGTCGAAATATATTGTTAGCTATTGTCATGAGGTAGATATACAAATATCCAATTTAATTATTTAATTCTGATAAATCATCAAAAGAAATTAGAGAGATTTAAGGGAAATTTTATATATTTCAGAATAATTAACGACTTTGCTTGTTTTTGTAATAATTACCTTATTAGCAAGGAGAGATGACGCGGTTGGAGAGATTGCACGCAAAGAGGTTCGGGGGGAAGGAGTAGAGTCAGCGCGCAGCGACTCCGGGTAGTTGTACAACAGCAGTAGAGCAGTGTCTACTCGAATGTGCACGTCGATTGTTTTGAGCGTCTAGGATAAAGCATTATACTTTGTTTTGTTTTCCGAAAGTAAGTGCTTGAATTTTCATAACTATTCGTCAGATTTTCTATATAGTATCAGTATTACAAAATATTTTTAACTTAAACGATTTACCATAAGCTACTAACATACACTAACGGTGCGAACACCACTGGTTCGTTTTAGAAGCGGCCATATTTAAATAAAAGGCTGCATAATCTCCCCTGCCGAAATCGGACAGTTTGCGCATCTGCTACTTAGGAGAGATGGCGCATTGTTTCCCATTAGTTTTCATGCTAGGAGAGATTACGCAGCTTAATGGTAAATTTGCATATATTACAAATTACATGTAAAACATGTGAATGAATCGATTTTGAAATAATATTTGAAAAACACATAATTATCGAAACTAAATTTGGCAATAAATTCGTTTGTTAAAAAAATACTGGGCAATGAGGATGGGTGAACTGAATGTCTGGAATTGTACCATTAGGTTGAAATATTCACTCTTAATACAATAATATTTATTCACAAAAGCCTTACAACAATGCCATTTAGGTGTAATTGTCATTGTTAAAGATTAAATTGTAGTTATTATTAATAACAATCTCTCCTACCCATGTGCGCAATGACACCAACCCTATAAGGACAGATTGCGCAAAATAGCTTTCTTGGTTTTATTACAACTGTTCTATTAAATAACAGCGTAACAACAAAATAACAATGGAAATGCATAAAAAACAAATAAAGTCAAAATTAATCATGCATAGTTTAGCAAAAAATTAATATTTATATGTATTTTTATTATTCTGCTGAATTGTGCGCAGACTATCCTAGCTTTACCTTATGTGACAAAAAAAAAGTGAAATGTTTTAATGGTTAGTTTATTTCTGAATCAAAAATAATCAGTCAAAATATATTGTTAGTTATTGTCATGAGGTAGATATGCAAATAGCAAGCGTAGTTATTTAATTCTGGAGAGGGTTTACAATAATGCAAGTATTTATTTTTACAAATGCTTTGTCAATTATTTCCTCTAGTAGACATATGTAAAAAATATTGAAATCAGTAACAATATAATTATTTTAATCAATATTAATGTAATAACGTTACTGTTGAGTATAACAGGTAAAAATATTAATCGTTATACCATCCGTTTACATTTATATTTGAAAATTTTAAAGGCTTTTTTGTTTGTAAAACATAAGGCTCGAAATTATTTTCTTACACCATAATTAACAATTACAATTAGTTTAACAAATTAATTTTATACCAGTTTTCAAAATTACAAATATTTAATTAAAAAAGGTAGTAATTTATATTTTCGCTTTGGTTAATATTTCAAATGTTTATGATGGAAACTATGCAATTTAAATTGTTTTTAATATTTTAATTAAAAATTGCTCGTTTCTCATCACAAAATTACATTTTAATTATGTAAAAATGCAAAAAAATTATCAATTTTGAATGAAATGATTTTTGAATTACGACACAAAAGCTGGTGGATATTTAAAAAATATATATTGTTCTCCGTTAACGTTAAGTTGAATGAACAATTTTTCATTTCTCCGAAAGATTTTATTTTCATTAAATTTGCATAGTAAAAACTTGTTTAATAATTAAACATTAATTATAAAATATTTAAATTTCAATTAATATTTGGTGTTGAAATTCAGGATTGCTAATTAAATACCTGTAAAGAAAAAAAACTTGAATTTTTATATGTTTTGAATGGTATTAAAATTTTTAGAGTTTTCACATCGGCAGTGCGGTCTTAAACACACACCTATATATTTTTACTCATTTTCAACAAAGTTGAAAAGTGCTCATGAATTTGGTTTGTCTGTCTGTCTGTACGTGCTCTAACTTGAGTAAATATACTCGGATTGCCATGCAAATAATAAATGTTATTGAGGTTTACCATGGTAATTTCGGTAGTGAAAATGAAGTGTGTAGCATTTACAATTCATTTACACGGCCACTCAAAAGTATTCTTTTACATTATGGCTTATGGGGGAAAATCTCTTTCATGCTGTCTAAATCTACAAGCTCACAGAAAAACTTCAAATAATGCTTTCGATATTGTTGCGGTGACAGAATCGAAACGCTTTAAATTTCGTTGAGAAGTGAATATTTACATTAAATAATATAAGGTGTTACAAGGCGCCACGTTATAAGGCGATGTAATGTTATACGGCGATGTAATGTTGTAAGGAGATGTACAGGCGATCACAAAGTCACACTATTAGCGAATTTTAATGAAATGCACACAGCATTAAAAAAAAGAAAAAAGAAAAAAAATACCCTGAAAATGAAGAAAGAATTATAGAAATCTGTGTGCTCATTCGAATGGTATACATGAATATAGTCAATATACAGTGTGTCCCAAAAACATTGACCTTGGCTTTTATTCCTTAAATATTGATATTAGACATATATTATAAATTAAAAAGTTACGTAAAAAAATGTATCGAATTTTGTGAAATTTATTAAAATTTTCAGGGGGATTAAATTTGACCAAATACATAATTTAAATTTTTATATAGCCCCCGTACAAAAATTTCCCAATGGGTAAAGTGTGTTTCCCACACGAATAAGGTCACGTACAAAATTTCAGCATTTTATCATAAAAAGTCGCAGAGATATGTTTAATCCAAGTTGGTGAGGGGTTAATAATAAATTAAAATGTAAACGTTTACGGCTAGAGTGCAGATGATGCGACGCAGAAATGCATCATGAGCAAATAAAATATGGCTCTTATCTTTAGTTTTATTTACAAATTTACAAAACTACGCTTCCTGAAAAATACTTTAGCATTTTACATGATGAATTACAGAATAGAACTTGGAAATGGCTCAGTGAATGAACATTAAAACAGCTTAGAAATGTTTGCATATGCAAATATCTGCCTCTGATCGGTGTGTTACATAATCGCAAAAGACGTGTCATTGCATGAGAAAGTCGTTTGTGCTGTGGCATTAACACAATTATTATTTATTTATGCACTCATTGTTTTCTTTCATAATCTGTGCACGGCCCCTGAAACGCGATCATCCGACATGATTTTTCCCCTATACGAACTCCTATCCAGGCATCGAAAATTGGTTTAAATCAGCATTTATGTATTTTCATATCTCTGCGACTTTTTTGATAAAATGCTGAAATTTTGTACATGACCTTATCACGGCGCATTTTACTCATTGGGAAATTTTTCGTACGGAGTGCGTATAAAATTAAATTTTCTATTCAAATTTAATCCCCGGAAAATTTTAATCGATTGCATAAAATTCTGTACCTTTTTTTAAGAACTTTGTAATTTATAATATATGTTTGTGATCAATATTTAAGGAATAGAAGCCGAGGTCAATGTGTTTGTGTATATGTATATATTCAATTATAATTCCTTTTTTCCAGTGCGTTGCGATAAATATTAAAATAATGAATTAATACGTGTGGTGTTTGTATAAAAAAATCAATAGTTGTAAATTTTAGTTTTTAAAAGTGATTATTGAGTTTCTGACATTGTTTAGTAAATCAGTTAGTTTCTGTAAACTATCAAAAGTTCCCCATTCGAGTTATTTTCAAAGGGATTATCGAGTTCCTTATACTGTTTAATAAAAAACATTAGAAGAACATTTTTATTATTGCCTTTTTAGATTGTAACTGCATAAAGTATTTCATAAATGTCCTCATATCAAGTAATTCTTTTTCGTTAGTGGATTTAGTTTGAAAGAACTGTAATCCAAGTATTTATTTTTCATTTTATATATTAGTTTTTGCGACTAATACAAGTGTTGTCGTTTTTTTGTTGTGTAAAACCTTATATAAAAAAAATCGCCTATTAAATTGTGAATCTTGCATAATAAGTACATATTCTTGTAATACGTTTCATAAATATAATAAAAATTCTTGTTCTTACTTATATGAAACATACTCAAAGTGTTATGTTGGATTACCTGATGTTGTATTTAAACTTCTTAATGGAAAAAAAAAATGCTAGAAGTTGAAAATCCTCATTGCTTAAGGTAATAAAAATTCCTTAGTAACATTATATTTCTGAAAATACATTTATGAATAGATTTCAGAATACCCACAATAGAGGGTTTACTTACTTAATCTGCTCCCTTTTCGTTAAAAATAAATCAAAGATAAATAATCTTACATAATCCCTTGTTATACATATTTTTCTCTTTGTTATTCTAAATACAGTTTAAATTTATGTTTAAAGGCTAAATAGCCTTTTTGTACTGTTTAAAATAACGAAGGATATTTTGAAAGAACTTTTTAAATATTTTTTTTATTCTTTCTTTCTTTTTTTTTTTTTTTTTTTTTTGTTTGGTGGAAAAAAAGCATGCAGTTGAATAAAAAGGGCGAAATATTTTATATAATAGAGAGTGTAATTGCAGAATAGATTAGACTTACAGTTTAAAAAAAACAAAACAAAAAATGAAATTTTAATGCAAACTAAAGTAAAAAAATATATATATATAATAATTTCAGGATATTGAAATGGATCAAATGCTGTGTGTGCATTAATTAGATGTGTGGCAATATATACATTGTAGAACACATAACGGTGATCTAAAAGGGTTTTTACATTTTGAAATTTCAAATACATTTTATATGAACAGAATATTAAGCTCTGGATATTCTATTACTAGTTAAACTTTGAACAATTCATGACGTTTTAATATCCATTTGTGAAGTTTTGCCTGTATAATGGGATTTAGTATTACGTACCTTAAATAATTACGTTTATAAGGTTTTATTTATGTAAGTTACGCTATTATTTAGCAAAATATCATCAAAATACTTGTTAACATTTCTGTTAACAATATTATTAGGAGATTGTTTTGAAATCCATTAGATTTACATTAGAAAATTAATAATGTAATACGAATATTGTTAAAATACTGCGAATATTTTGAGAATGTTTACAATTTAATGTTATATTGAGAAAATATTTGTAAATGTTTAAAATTTTATCAGAATATTTACTACTATTGATTAAACGTGAGTTATAAATATTGCCTATATACTCTAAAGAAAACTTAACACTCATTTATATTGATGCGATATAGCACGATATTGATGATAGATATCACATACATTAATGTTATTTTAAGCATATAACACAGTATAGCACAGTTCTTATAATACGAGACTGCGTAGTACAGTTTCATTACAACACAGTACTGATTAATAGACTTCATTAAGATTAATGTAATTCTGAAAAAACTTTTGTTTTCATTCTAAACTTTTTTTAGCGTATTCGTAAAAGCGTATTTGTAATATTGGAACATTCATTTATATTGATGCGATATAGCACGATATTGATGATAGCATCTCAAACATTCTGTCTATAAAAGCATGTGAAAACATTTTTCTCCTTAAGGGATCAAATGTCTAAATGGTTTATGTTTTATCTAAATAAAAATTATTGTTAAAATGTAAAAAATCAAAAATCAAATCTTTAATATTATACGACAAAATAAATCTTGTAAAACTATTTTTGCCACGATTGCGAAGTCCAGGTTCCACATTTTCAAGACGTAATTTTTCTTTATATTCTTAATTACCTTATCTCTCGATTATACCTGAAAGAAATTTAAAAAAAAGCTGTAAAATAATTAAAAATTCAAAACCCATAAAAATGTAACATATTTTTTGTTATAACTTGAATTTTTATTTTTAATTTGTTTCCCAGGTGTATTTTGTAGAGAATATAGTTTCTTTTGTTTGAAAAAAAAACAATAATAAATATGTAAATCCGCTTAAAACTTTTTTGGCAAAACCAACATGACTTTTTTATTTATTTTAAATGAATGTATAAAAGGAAAATGTCAAAATTCTCTTCAAATTTGATCATGATATATTTTAAATGATATTGCTGATTAATACTGAGTATAGTATTACTGAGTAATTTCAAAATATATGTACACAATTTATAGGTGATAATTGTACCATTGTCCTATATATAAGACTCTTATAAAAAGGAAACCAATAAAGATTTGTTAGGTCTTTTGAAATCTATATTTCTTTTAGTTGTTCTATTAGTTTTTTTTATGAACAAATTTTTACGAAAATATTAATTTTTTTTTATGTATAGAAATATATATATATATATATATATGTGTGTGTGTGTGTGTGTGTGTGTGTGTGTGTGTGTGGCGTTTTTACGAAGATGAGATACCACGAGATGTAATATTCCACGAGAAAATGGCAGTCCGTTAAAGATATAGAAGATTGCAGTCGATATCAGTAATCATGGCGAAGAGGTGAGGCAATAATGAGATTTCAAAAGAGTTTCTCCAGTAAAGACCAGCAAATTTCCAGACAATAGTTTATTTATGATAAGAGCGATGCAGTAACAGTTCCCACAGGTATAAACTTATAGCCCTCAGGCTTCACGATGGCTCACTACATTGTTTAATAGATGTTAAAGAGCTGTATGAAAATTCTACGAGACCACAACACCAGATACCCATTTGTTTACACTTACAAACACGTCAAATATATCCGATCTCCAAAGGATGCAAGCGAGTTTTGTTCACTCAGCGTAGAGATACAAAAATACGACGTCACGTGCGCACAAACCAATGAGTGAACGGCGAACTCCAGCCCAGCGAATGAGGCGAGAGGGAGAAGTTCTAACACGAAAGAGTTCCTCTCCTGGCCGCGCATTAATTTTGAAGTGAAAATTACCCAGCGCGCGAAACTGAGCATGGAATAATAATAATAAAAAAATATGGCTTTTAAAAACATTCGAAATGAGAAAGCGTTTCTCGGAATTTTATAGATTGGGGAGCTGATAAAAGTTACGAATGAACTTAAAATTTTAGATTAAGATTTGGAATAAGATAATTATTAATATACGGGTATTTACTTTTAAAAGGACATTAAATAAGAATAAATATTATTAAGAATTAAGGAAATACTAACTATGTCAGAAGTTTTAATTTAAAGGACTAATGCGAAATAAATGCGAAGGAAATAAATGTTTTATATAACATATATATTGGTAGTTTAGTGTATAAATTTTATAACTTATGAACAACGTTTCTTTGTTTTTTACTTTGGATTTATTAAACGTATTTTTCGATCATTAATTTAATTGGTCGTTTTGTCATTAACTTATTTTTTAATCGTTAATGGGATTTGCCGTTTTGTCATTAACTTATTTTTCTATCGGTATTTTACTTTGCTGTGTTTGGATTAATTTATTTTTCGAATGTGACTGTAACTCGCCGTTTTCTCATAGATTATTGTACAACTTCTAATTTATTAACCCATTCGGGACCATGGGTGCATATATGCACCCTCAAAAAGAGCATACAGAATTTGTTTTAGGCACCAGTAAAAAATAAAAGTAATATTTGCTTTCTCTAATTAGAGCATTTTTATGATAGTTTAAGTAAAGGTAGCTTTTTTAAAAAAAGTGGTGCCAACCGAATAAAATTTGTGTAAAAGCCTCCGGTCCCGAAGGGGTTAAGAGCTACAGAATAATTGCTAACGCAGAGCTTATTCACTACATTTATAAATTTGCTTTACATTACTAATAATAATCTCTAATGATGTAAATAATGAATCACGTGAACTCAGCTTACTTTTTAATAATTAGAAATAATTCACAATTTAAGAATGAATCTCATCTCTAATCCTTGTCATTAAAAAATGAATATAACGTATGTCAGTTTCAGATGTAGGTTTTATGGAATTAATGCCACATTCGCTCTTTTCTGAAAGAAAATCGTTTGGTGTTGATTGATTTCTCTAATTCTCATATATATAGATGACAAAATTCAGAAATAAAATTTATAATTGAATGGAAGCAGGTGAAAGTAAAATCGTTTCGACGATTTTTTCCATCGTTTTAATAATAAAGCGATTTAATCGTTTATATTAATTAATGAGAGTTAATTAACTATAACTTTATAGAAACTTCAACTTTTACTAAATGAATCGCTTGGGTATTTTGTCCCAGTTTGTAATGATCTGTTCATTAAATCATAGAAATATATAGCTGAAATTTAGATAATAAGTGATATGTCACCAAAATAAGGTAAATAAACCTAAAAGATACACTTATACATATCGGGATAATTAAACAAACTGCTTGTTTTTGTAAAATACGACAAAATTGTGTATGTATTAATCGTTAAATCCTTTCTGGGCCAAAATTAGTCAGCTCAAATACATGCTAAATAGTGTCATGATATAGATATATAAAGTTTCACTTTAAAAAATTAAATTAATGATTTAGTTTATTGAATTTCAGTTTATGGATTATATCATCAAAAAATAAAGTATGCGAACATAAATAATGTATTATATCCGAGAATAATTAAAAATTTCCTTGCTTTTTCAAAATTTGAGAAAAATTTGAGCTGTTTTATTTTTCCCTCGCCAAGAGCAGCTCTATTGTTTGCGTGTGTAAATTAGAAACAATGCTTTTATGTTGCAATAAAATGTGCTGGTTTGTGGGATTATATCTTATTAACACTATTTTTTATAAATGAAATGAGTGAAAATTATGTTTTTTAAATATTTGTAATATATGTATTTTTAAAGGCGTGAAAGGTTTACATTTTAAATGATATAAATGCACTTCAAATGATGGCGATGGATAACAATATTTGGCGATTTATCACCTGTGGTTGACTTACATGGTAGTACTGTAAAATACCCATATTTGGAACAGTTTTGAACATTGCACTGAGAAACCCCTTTATGAAACCCCTTTATGAAACGTAGAAGCTTAAAAAATATCCACGTTTTGAAGGATATCTGGACTATATTTACTTACTTTTTTTATTTCTAGGATCACGTTTAATACCTAAAAAATGGCATCTGTCCTCCCAAGTTGGGTTTAGGCAAACAAATTTGGGAATTTCCCTTTTCGTTCCACTTTCTCGTGTTTAAGTTCCTTATTCCAAACATGAGACAGGTTATATAGTTTTTTTATTAAAGTTTAAACTCAATAAACAACTGAAAAAGACGAAAAAAAATTCAACAAAAATAAGGTTACAGTCTTTATTACAACATCACAGGTAAAGTTTTTCAGTACAGTTCTTTTTTAACGAATTCTACTACTTATTCTGAACAACGTTGTAAAATCTAAGGATGACTAATGAACACTTGATGGCTTTTGCAGTGAATTACTATAAGATACGTCAGAACATGCTCTTTATTAACAAATCTGAACGAATACGGATTAGGAACAAAATTTGAAAAACGAAGTTATACATACGTAAATATCTCTTTAGGCTGACTAAAAAATGTTTGTATGTACTACATATTTTAAGGAGGAACAAAGGAACATTTAAATGTAGAATCACTGATATCGCAGTACGGTCTCTTTATATTGATCAATCACTGGACTGGGGAAAAAGTGAATATATTATCTGCGGTCTAAAACATGAAAACATTTGATCAAATAAAAATGATAATGTATAATCTTTAAATTGCGACAATAATGCCTAATTTGAGACAATGTCTCATTTTTTGAACATTTTCACCTTTTGGTATTCAACTTACGTTAGCGATTCTTACAATAGTGATAAAAATAAGATTAAACTTGCTTCAGATAGGATAGAATTTAATGAGATGCTTTAAAGCAGACAATACCATAAGTCTTTATACAAAAGAAGTACAAACCTCAGTATTTCAAAGATAAAACTTACGGATTTTAGTACAAATTCTCCTCTTTGGAGACCATGCCCGAAAACGTCGGTAACAACCCTAAACCATCAAGCTTGGGACAATAATGCCTAATTTGAGACAACGTCTTATGTTTTGAAAATTTTCAACTTTTGGTATTCAAGCTACGTTAGAGATTCTTACAATAGTGATAAAAATAAGATTGAACTTGCTTCAGATAGGATAGAATTTAATGAGATGCTTTAAAGCAGACAATACCTTAAGTCTTAATATAAAAGAAGTACAAACCTCAGTATTTCAAAGATAAAACTTACGGATTTTAATACAAATTTTCCTCCTCGGAGACCATGCCCGAAAACGTCAGGCTCAGCCCCAAACCATCAGAGTACAGTAATGCAAAAATATAACCTACTTCAGAGGTAACTTGGGACAACCTACAGTGCTACTACCCTAAATCTAGAAGTCCCAAATCGTTCGAGATAAAGACGGTATGTTATTAGAAGACGGTAGTTAGTAGCTTTTAGAAAGTTATTATCATCCTCATTATTATTTTATTACATATTATTACGGTAAGTTATTTGTCTATAATCAATTAAAAAATAACAGCGATTTGCATTTATTATTCTTGTTTTGTTTTTTACAAATAAATGCGAAATTTTTATTTTATTTTATTTTTTGCATGTTTGTTTTTTCACTTTTAAAATACAACAATTACGTTTCCCAAATTCATGCTTGGTCATTTTGTGCTAGAAAGAATAATGTTGTACATAATTTATGACCTTCGTTATCTTTTATTATTATTATTATTTTTATTTTTATTATTGTTATTATAATGCGATATTTTTGTTTAACTTCTCATAACTGAAAATATTGTACCAGAATTTTCACATTATTCCTGGTTCTGAATTTTTATTTAGAAACACCATAATAATGTAAAATTTCTAAAAAGTATGATAAAGTAAGCCATCAAAAGATTTATGAATGTAATTTACAGTCAAAGCGAACGAAAAGCAGTTTTTCCTCTAAATACGCTCTTATAAGTTCTTCACTTGTCGCCTTTTCAAACATATTTATGCATTAAGATGACTGTCATTATGGTGATGCGAACATTGGCGTGGACTTTTTTTTTTATTTTGGGTTAAGATTTCACTCACAAATGACACAATTTTCTACAGAGAAAATTCCTCTTTACATTGTAGATTTGAATCTATATACAAGACTGCTCGTCAGTGAACTTCCCAATTCTCCTTGCTAATATTAAACCTTTGGGCGTAGGATGCATTCGTGTATTTAAAATATCTCCTCAGGAAAGTCATATTTTTAACTTCTGTTTCCTGCGTACTCTTCTTAAAAGATTTATCTTTTT
The DNA here is from genome assembly GCA_963931845.1 of Maratus michaelseni. Lineage (NCBI taxonomy): Eukaryota > Metazoa > Arthropoda > Arachnida > Araneae > Salticidae > Maratus > Maratus michaelseni. Next base: position 365,521,949 of record OZ007590.1, on the reverse strand, counting down.
TTTCTTAGTTTTCGAAATACTTCTAATATATATACTTAATTTTATGTGAAACGTTAATATTTTACTCAGTTTCACTAAGATTTTAATACATAAAATTATAAATTAAGCATATATTTTAGAAATATTTTGTGAACTTTAAATGACAGCGACATCCTTCAAGAACAGTTCACTGAAAACAGAAGTTAAAAATATTAATTTCCTGAGGAGATATTTTAAATATACGAATGTATCCTTCGCTCCTAGGTTTAACAATAGCGAGTGGTATAGGGAAGTTCAATGACTAGCAGCCTTAAGGGTTAAAAGTTTATTTGTGTTTTCTGTTAAATTAAATTTTTGTATTATGTATTTCTGGTAGAAAATGAAAAAAAAAAAACAGATGTTATAGTAAATCTCTGAAATTATTCTAAATGATTAATTCTCTATTCAGAAGTATAAAAATATATCACTCTTCCAGAAACATATATTCTCAAATTGCTAAAATTTCCAAAACAATAAAATTAACAGCATTAAAAAAATCAAATTGAGAGTAAAAAAATGTTTTCATAATACTTTGAACTTATTTAACATCATGCTATCTCCATAGCATGAGAAATATTTTATTAAATTTGAATTTTTACGTTATGTTCTTAAACATGATGCCCGACTTTATTTATTTATTTATTTATTTGTAAATTATTTGCAGTATAAAAATGAGATGGTGGACTTTGAAAATGACAAATATATATATATATATATATATATATATATATATATACAAGGAAGATTACATAAAAAAGCAAGGGGAATATGTTTTGATTTTAATTACTCTTTGATAAATTATTTAGATTCACCTGAAGTCCGTGTGTGATTTCAATTATAGCCACGAAATGTAATAATAAATGCAAAGATCGAAAAAAACCTACCCAGCATATGTAAGAAAATTAATATGATTTTAGTAATGATTGTTTGTATGTGTATACGAATGTACCGTGTATATTCGTAGCAGTTAAGCCTATGTTAAAATAGTCATTGGTTTTGCAACTTTTTAAAAAACGTATGGAACATTTTTAAACCCTTGTAGTTTTATTTGTTTAAATTACTTACGTAACTTATAATGATTATTGAACCCCATCCCTTGTGTAATCACGAATCACGCTCTGCGACTGATTTGCAAGGTATATTTTACTTACCACAAGGCACACTCGTCATTGATTCACAAGCTACATTTTACTTACCACGAGTCACACTCGTGATTTATTCACAAGGTATATTTTACTTCGTGACTAATTCACATGATATACATCATAGGTGCCAACCTCTCATTAATAATCCGTAATATGCGGGTTAATTTGACCCAGGTTTAACACGTTTCGCACCAGAAATGTTTTTAAGAAATGAAATTAAATAAATTCTATGTAGAAACCTGAAATTGAATAAATAAAGATTCATCCAATAATTTTTCTGGTTTGAAGTGTTGTTAAACTGGGTCAAATTAACCCGCATATTACGAAATATTGATGAGAGGTTGGCACCTATGTATACTTTACTTTCCACAAGTCCCACTCTTGATGGACTTACAAGGTATATTTTACTTACCACGAGTCACACTCTTCAACGATTCACAAGGCACATTTTACTTACCATGAGTTACACTCGTGATTGATACACAAGGTTTATTTTACTTACCAAGAGTCACACTCGTGATTGATTTACAAGATTCCCAAATTTTTCTACATTTACTACTACTATTTCAAATCAAAAAACTTCGTAGTAGATTTTTTTTAAATCTTTCTAAAAATATAAATTTTATGCAATTTTATATGCGGACAGACGGACGGACCAAACGATGACTATAGGTACTACGTATTTATATAATTACGAACGTACCTAAAATAGGTTCTAAGACAAAATAATAGTTAATAAACTTACATATCCTATTAGTAGAGAATAGGACTCCCCACCCGAAAGGGCTAAATGTTACGTAATTGATATTACATAGTTTTACTATTTTATAGTAGTGTTACTACTATATAATTATAATATAATTATGCTGTTACCAATACATAATTATATAAAATAATTTTACTTTTTTATAATTCCTGTTTTTATCCTGTCCACTGAGCTGATGGTGTGATATTTAAGTTCTGTGATTATTTCACTGTTATTTAAAAGAAATTAAATATTTTACTAAAATAACTTTTGCAAAATATTGCTACATTTAAAATAACTACAGTCATCGCTTTCACACTAAAGGGTTTTCTTTTCATTTGTTGCAATCTGTTGGCTTATTTGGCAGTTGCTAACTTTCTGACCATAGACATGACTCAGTTGCGTATGAGAGTAATTATGTATCAAGTTAAATTATAAGTAAACAAGATTACCCTTTTAAATTTAATCTGAGGTTAAGTTTAAAATACATTGAATAAAAAATAAATAATGTAAAATAAAAAAATAGTTTTATATGAACCTCATATGTATCCAGTAAGTGATATGAGCTAGGCGCTCCACAGACACGATATGTCAGGCTCTGTGTAGACATTGATTTTATGAAAAAATAATATATTTTCATTTGATTATATACATGTAGTAAATTATTATACCGCACCACATGTCTGTTGTAACATATTTTCAACTGCAGTCACATTTATAATAAATATTCTGTGACACTGTCCTTGGAGAAACGTATAAATAATAAGTACCTATGTGTACCCAAACGTACCTATATGAGAAACGTTGAGTACTAAAAACAGAAAAATGCATTTTTGGTGCAAAAAATGCTGAACATTCATAAAATTTAAATACAAATTTGGTAAATTTTGGTCATACATATTAGAATGGATTTTTTACTGTTTTACATGTTTTAGCACGGAGAAAGTTTTCTAAACATAAATTATAGGACTCAGAGACCTCATAAAAATTTAGTAACGTTTAAAAAATAAATGTTTTGATGTAAATGCCTTTTGATATGATGAAAAAAATTTGTAACTCTTTCGCATTTGGAATTGTAGTTCTAATACTAAGACTTTAAAATTTAACTGTTGGCTAACGTTAACAGGGAGAATAAAAGCAAAAGTACCAGAATGAAAATGGTCATGAAAATTAGTTTACAGGTGCGTTTCCGCATTATCATGGTAGAAGGCAATTTGGAGTTACCAAATGTTGACACCATTTACAATACATTTTTTACAAAACCACATAACTGAATCGTAACCAGTGAATTTTTATCCTGCCTTTTTAAGCGTAAACCGACAGAGTCAAAAATGGCTAAGCCGGAGATCGAACCCAGACCCTGGATAAGCGCTCCAATGCTCTGCGCTATTCCAGGGTTCCGGATTCTATCCCCGGTTATGAAATGTTTTACTCTGTCGGTTTACGCTTAGAAAAGAAGGATTAAAATTCACTGGTTATTATTCAATGATCACAGGTGTAATTCACTGTGGAAAAATGAATTAAAGTTAACCACATAACTGTTTTCTTACTTGTTTTATGAATAATACGTTTTAAAACTCTTTTGAAAGTATAATACAATGAAAGCTCATCCTACTCAAATTAATTAATTTTCATTTCTCTTAAGTATTCTCTTTTCTACCGATTGATGAAAGCTTTTTTAATGACAAATGCAAGCGCTGACATATTTGATATCGCAAACATTTCTCGATTTCTCTATCCATTACCTGCAACTGCAATCACGTCTAATACAGACTGAAATTCAAAGAAAATTCTCTTTTAGAAGTCTCATAGCCTTTAGTGTGCGTTAAAAATTTGGATATGGTCGAACGAAAAGTGTCACGTGTCATCGGGAGTAATTGGAAACAACCAAATTTGTTTTGGATACTTTACTTGTATATTGTCATCTCCCCCCCCCCTTATTTCTTTCAATGTAACAAAAAGAGAACCGAGTTTAGTTGTAGATCACACTTAAGCCTCATGATCACAAGTTAAGAGAGATTTTTCTTCGTCTTTTTTGATTTTCTAAGGTTATCCGTTTTTCAAGTTTTTTCTTTCTTTTTATTTATTGTATAGAGAATGTTTTCAATCGTTACATGATTTCTTGTAAGAATAAAGCTGAAAGACACTTTACTCTGTAATTGTGGAATTGTAGTCGACATTTTTAGGTTTAGAAACGCAAATATTCTGCATAAGATAATGTTTTTCTTCTGCATTTTCTTCTATTGATATTCAGATAAACTTGTTGTATGTTCATAGATGTAAAAAAAATCAAAATAAAACGAGGTTATTTTTTATTGTAAAGTTTAAAAATAGATGAAACAAGCATTTACAAATCAATAAATAAAATAATTAAAACAAAATCTATTATTAAACACATTTTGTAATAAACATATTTTTTCATCGTTAATGTTCAATTCTTTAATTTGTGTTTTTATAGTTAACAATTATGTGGATTAAAGTGAAATGAATTACTGAAATAGATATGAATTGTGCATTAGTAAAAATTATTAATTAGCAAAAGTTTGGATAATTTTATTAAAATCTTCATTTACATTCATAATTTTCATTGAAATTGCTATTGTATTTTTGTATCATTTATATGTCATAAACAATTCTGTTATTGATATCGTAAAATATTTTTACTTCTATTTTGCTTTTATTTAAATAGATATTATTATTAAGAAATAAATTTAGAATAAATATAGGATAATAAATTTATAAAAAGAACAACTGTGTTTGTTATGCATAATTTATATTTGATTTCTTTGTATAAAAACTGATACGCTTAAAATTACTTCTTCAGACTATCTGTAATGATAAAAAAGTTTGTGTATTTCATTATTTTCATTAATTCTGTTATCAAAACAGATTTATTCATTCAGCCATTCTCATCCACAAATAATTTTTATTCAAACATTTTGTAATTCATTCCTTATTATAAATAAACCTTTCGTATTTCACAATTTTTGTACATTTAATATTATAATAATGTAAAATATAAAACAGATCCGTTTTATAAAAGTTTATTGAAGTTGATGTGGGACGAAATCTCAGTGAGATTTCTCAGTCCCCAATATATCTGTCGGTATTTCTTTGCATTATAAATTTTCATTTAATCATGCAATATAAATTTCATGTTAAAATGTTTCTCTGTGATTGTTCTAGAATATTTATGTTACTTCTACTGCTAAAATCCTCCCCCCCCCTTTTTTTTTAATGTTTAAAATGGAATTTATATATATCAAAAGTCACTACTGTTCCCTGTCTCCAATCCATAACTTGATTATTAAAACCATAAACAATAAATAATTATTAAACATTTTTGAAAAACTAATGCATTTATTATAAATATGAATCTCATGGAGCATAATAATCAAATTTTTATATGATGAGTGAAATGTGTAATATTTGATTTTGTTGGGCTTAAAGTTGTGTCCCTCACTTTTTGGGTCACTATTATCCCGCTGTATGAATATCATCATATATCCACCAGATGATAGTATACAGTCATTTTCAGTATTGTTTCCAGTAGGCGAGTACATATTGTTCTTAAAAAGTCACCATTGTTTGTTGCTATTGTTTGTTGCCACTGTTTGTTGATAAGGAAGTATTTGTGGATGGAAAAGAAAGGGGGAAAGGTAAGCGTACCTTTATTAATGAACACTACTTCCACCATTGTTAATTTAAGTATTGATAATTATAGATTACTCAATATCTAACCATTTAATCGTAGGTTTGATATATCTTTGAAAATAATGCATACAACATTCCAAAAATCTTCTATTTTAAGTAAAGGGACAAAATTGCAAATAAAATGTGTTTTGTCTGATAAAAACTGCCATATCATATTTATTTTTCAATAAAGTTTGTGGCCATCTATTAATCATTATTCTGCAACATATCAGTGGTTATTAAATATTCAAATTGAGCATAGTATGAGACTTTTCAAAATCAGATCGGTGCAGATTTGCACAGATATGCGCAGCTAAAAATCACACTTCTGAGAGAATGGCCCATATATATATCTGCAAAAATAGTAATATTTTTTTTCTTTTCTAGAAATAAATATCGGGAAATGTTTCATGTTGCAATGTGTTGGATCCCCTCCCTTTATCCACCATTTTCTGAATATTTTTGTATTATAGACATTTAGAAATTTAAAATGCCGAACATAAACGGAAGACTTTGAGTATATGTACCACGAAGAAAAATAAACAGAATAATCTTCAAAGTGAAAATTTCTGTCAAATTAGTTTCATTTTTCTAAAAAGTGTCCTTAAACAAAACCTCAATCCCGGCTCAATAATATGTATTGTCGTATAAAACTATTTTAAACAATAAAGTTTAAAAAAAAAAGCCAGTTTAACATTTTTATATATTATTATTATTATTAAAATATTTATTTATTTATTTTTTTTTTTTTAGTTTAAGCCAATGTGTTGAATTATTTTCATTGTAATAATTATTATAAATACTTTAACAGACTTTTCACTTTTATATATTTTTTTGTTCTATTTATTGATTACAGATTTGATACAAGACTGAAAAAATATATTCATGTCCTTATTTGTGGAAAAATTGTTCAATGTATATATATATTTATTTTTTTTTATCAGTCATCAAACTTACTTCATATAAACACAAATAAAAAATTCAAATTTCTGAATATAAAAAGGAAACTTTTTATATGACTACCTTAAAAAGAAATTCTATTTTTGACACCTCAAAAAATATCTTATTTCGGTTTTCAAGAAGAAGAATATATAAGGTAGTGAGTGCGAATAATTTAGTTTGATACAAAATATTCCTCCTTTGGAAAGCTAAGGCTATGTAAGCAGGGTACATGGTATTGACTTTTCAAATTTCTTTTCCCTTTTCAAAGCTGCAATTCTACTTCAATAGACGTGATTTTGATATGCATTGCTTACCTCAAAGACATATGGAAAGGATATTTTTTTTCTTCATATGTTGAAAAAAAAATATATATGTAGAACATGTTCTCTTTAATTGAATTGTTTGATTAGCAAATTATTCGAAAGGGTAGAAGTTAAGCTAAAAGCGTAATAAAAAATAAAAAAATCTTAAATTTATGGTAATTTAATGTCATATAATGTTTTTTAAATAGAATTTAAAGAGAAAATTTGTCGAAATATGTTAAAATTTAGAATTATCAATGCAATTTATGATAATATAACTTTAAGAGAAAAAAAGTTTTACAATAATTAAAAGTAACGGTTGAAAGACAAGTTATTATACTTTGACTCATTTAATTTATAAATATTTTAAAATGTACTGCTTTATAGATTGTAGTTCGTAAGTTTTAAAAATAGTAAAAAAAAAAAATACGTTTCAATATTAAATCATTATTACAAGTATTATTCCGTTAATCTTTCTGATATTACTAATTTAACATTAATTTAATTTTTTATTCAAAACTTTTGTATGTATAAAACTTTTTCGGGGTAAAAAGAAACATTTCATTGTGTTTAAACATGACTATGTGATTATAAAGTAACAAAAAATATATAGAACATATTCTCTTTACATGAAATATCAATTGAAATGTTTGATTATTCATTTACTTTAAATTTTCGAATGTAAGTATCATTATAAAAAATTACTTATTGTTAAATTTATGGTAATTTAATGTTATAGAATGATTTCTGCTTTGGAATTTATAAATAAAATTTGACACAACATGTTAATTTTTAGAATTAACAATGTAATGTAAGGTAATTTTAAAAAGACATTTACAACAATTAAAATTTACGTTCAAAGACAATTTATTATACTTTGGCTCATTTAATTTACAAATAATATAAAATTTACTTTAGAATTTAAGCTGAAAGCGTTATAAAAAAATAAACTATTGCTAAATTTATGATAATTTAATGTCATAGAATGTTTTTTGCTTTAGAATTTTTAAATAAAATTTGACACTGTATGTTAACATTTAGAATTAACAATGTGAAGTAAGATACTTTTAAGAAGACATTTACAACAATTAAAATTTACAGTTGAAAGACAATTTATTATACTTTGGCACATTTAATTTATAAATAATATAAAATGTACTGCTTAACTAGTAGAAGTGACACATTTTTTAACTAATAGTTTGTATATTTTAGAAACAACAACAAAAAATATAAACGTTTAAATATTAAGTAATTAATACAAGTATCATTCTTTTAATATTTTTAGATTCTTTGAACATTGCTATCATAGAACTATTTAACATCGATTTCGTTTTTTATTCAAAATGCTTTTATGTGTACAATTCCTTCAATAATAAAAAGCATTGTGTTTAAACATGCACATTCTGATTATACTTACGTTGATAATTTTTTTTTTAATTTCATTTTTTGCCTTAAAAAAAAAAAAAAAAAAAAAAAAAAAAAAAAAAAAATGAGTATAAACTTTGAGAGTACACAGATTTTTGAGCAACTAACTGTAAATAATGACGCTTTTGTTTTTGGTCGTATGTAGCATGTATAAAGGCCTGCAATTTTCTCAACAAGCGCTGGACAGATTCCCTACACTACATTTCTGGTAAACCAAGAAGGTTTAGCTGTAAATAGTTATCAGACTGTGCATTGGTTTTTATTTTAACAGGAAACCTAAAAAAATCTTGTGAACCGGGGAAAGTTTAGCTATAGTGCATAATTTGTTTTAACAAGAAACCTCGAAAATATATGATTTTCTATTAAATGTCAAACGCAGAGATGAAAATGCTGAAAAAAGGAAAAAAAAAAAAAAACGTGGTTTAAACCCGAGAATAAACCAGTATTTTAGAAACTCTAGTCAAACGTGAGCGGTGCCAAAAATTACAGCGTCTTTAAAAATAAGTGAGTCACATCTCCCAACATATGGCAATAAAATTTGATTGGTCGAGAAAATTTGGGATAAAAATTTGGCGAGCGTGTCAGTATCATAAAGCAAATTTTTGCTGGCTTGTTTCACTTAATAGAGCTTGCACAGGTGAATATTGCGAAGTTTTGGAAGGTAGGTGGCCATTGATTGGACAAAAACTTTAAATACAAAAATTCCATTAACATTCCATTAATTATATCACCTCTATTTTAATGATAAAAGCGCTCTACTGGCGAAAATGTAAATTAAATTGAATATGGGTAACATATCCTAAAAACATTCTGTTGCACCAAACCACTCTAGATAAAACACGCCAACTGGCGCGGCATACAATAAGTAATGGTCAATGTTAAAAATATTAGTTTTTTATTATTTTCAACATTCGTAAGCAAATCGTGGATTATGAAACAGTTGTTTGGAGTTGCTTTCATTTTTTGTTTCAAAAAATAAACTTGTTAAGGATAAATATATCTAGATTTAAAATATACTCTTGGAAAAGTGAAACACCAAAAGTCTTTGGTGAAAGAATTCAATCTTCAGAAGTGAATTTCGTAAAGAAAATTCGAGACAGAACTGTAGAAATAATATAAACAGCAGTTCCACGCTTTTCGAGTTCTATTTATTTTGTAACGGATATATATGTTTTTTCGTATTTTGCAGTGGAAGATATACTTATTTTTAATCATATTTTTGAATGACACTAAAATACTATGCGGATTTGATTGAAAAAAAAATTAAAGTTTATGATAATCAGCTTTTTAATAAATACGAAATGAATGAGAAAATCATTTTACAAAAATAAAAACTTTCTTATTAAAATATTGTCCAAACGTTTATACGTCTTGTATAAAAATATTTTTTCATCCTTTTCTTCTAAAAATGAAAAAAATTAAAGGCGATTACCGGAGTATGGATACAGACTAAGTTTACCTTTTATCATATTTAACAATTTTTAGGCTTTTAATTTTTTTTTAATCTACATTTATATTTTTCAGGCCGTTTCCGAAGTTTCAGGTTATGTTTAGCATTTTCTACTTTTGTACAAAATTTGTGTTACTTTACAAATAATAAGAATTACATTCATTATTCATAAATTTTAAAATAAGACTAATTTTTGTATTTCACTTAATCTAATTTTATTCAACTATAAATATGCTATCAAAAATGCAATTGTAATAAAGAATTTTTTATAACAAGTTGGAAATTGTACGTTAAACGTGACATATGAGGTGCGTTCGTATTCGTACTATAACTAGTTTTACTATGTAAAAAAATCATCCTTATTATTTCAGTGAAATAAATTATATCGTCTGCTATGAGCGAAATGGGCATGCCTTTTAGGTAGCTTTCAATACAAAAAAGTATAAAGCTACCTATTGCAGCCATTCGGAGGAAAGCAGTTCCTGAAAATTTCGATATATTTTCACCGATCATGACCCCCAGACCCCAAAACCACCCTCCGTTCAAATGTTGACTTATATATATATATATATATATATATATCATCATCATCATCATCATCAACCGTTTTCAATCCACTGCTGGATGTAGGTCTCCCCCAGATTTTTCCATTGTTGCCTGTCTAGTGCTTTAGTCATCCAATTAACACCGGCCACTTTTCTGATTTCGTCACTCCATCTTACTTGAGGTCGTCTTCTTGGTCGTTTTACATCTCTGGGATACCACTGTAGGGTGTTTGTGCTCCATCTATTGTCTTGTCTTCTTGCAATGTGCCCAGCCCATTTCCATTTTAGCCGTTTAATTCTCTCGATGATGTCAAAAACTTTCGTCTGACTTCTTATCCACGTTATACTCTTTCGGTCTCTTCTGGTTATGCCTAGCATACATCTTTCCATACTTCGCTGTGTTGTTTGTAATCTTTGTACCATCCGTTTTGTTAGTGTCCAAGTTTCTGCTCCATAAGTTAGTGCAGGCAAAACACATTGGTTAAACACCTTTCTTTTCAAACAAAGAGGCATGTTACTCTTCAGAATAATATTGTTCTTCCCAAAAGCACTCCATCCATTTCTTATTCTTCTATTGATTTCATTCATGATACTGTTGTCTGATGATATTTCTTGTCCAAGGTACACATAACTTTCAACATCTTTAATCTCAGTGTTGTTGTAGACGATTTTCTTTTTTGATGCAAATGAATTGAACATCACCTTAGTCTTTTCCAAATTTATTTTTAATCCCACATTAATGCTAGCTTCTGCCAAATCTTTTAGCATATTTTGCAATTCTTCAGGGCTATTACTGAAAATTAAAATGTCATCAGCAAACCGGAGATGGCTTAAATATTCCCCATTTATTCTAATCCCTTTGTTTTCCCAATCCAGCTTCTTGAAAATACTTTCTAAGACAGCAGTAAAAAGCTTAGGCGAAATGGTGTCTCCCTGTCTTACTCCTCTTCCAAGCTTGATCTTCGCTTTTCCTTTGTCCAAACGGATGGTGGCTGTTGCTTTCTTGTAGATCTTCTTTATGATATTGATATAAGGTTTGTCTATACCAATGTCCTCCAGAGAAGTAATTACTGCAGATGTGTAGACCGAATCAAATGCTTTTTCATAATCAATAAAGGCAAGGCAGAGAGGTAAATTATATTCTTTATGTTTTTCTATAACTTCCCTTACTGTTTGAATATGATCCATTGTGCTAAATCCACTTCGAAATCCTGCTTGTTCTCTAGGTTGAGCTGAGTCCAGAGCTGATTCAAGTCTTGTCGTTAAAACTTTGGTGAAAATTTTATAAATCACTGACAGTAAGCTGATTGGACGGTAGTTTTTAATGTTTTCCTTTTCTCCTTTCTTATAAAGTAACACCATCACAGCATTATTCCAATCTTCTGGTACATCTGATTTCTCGAGACATTTGGAAAACAGTATGGCTAGCATTTTTGCAAATTCTTCTCCTGCTTCTTTGATAAGGTCAATTGTAATTCCATCTTCGCCAGGGCATTTACCTCTTTTCATGCCTCTAATGGCTTGTACAACTTCATCTGTCATCACTGGGATTATCTCTTCAGTTTCTGTTATGTTTACTAGTGGATCACGTAGGTTGATTTCCCTTTTATCTTCACATTTATATAGATCGTTATAGAATTTTTCGACAATGTGTACTATTTCATTATTGATTTTGGTGATTGTTCCATCTGCTCTCTTCAGTGCAAAAATACCTTTTCTTCCAACACACAGTTTGCGCTTAGCTGATTTTAAACTTTTGTTATCTTCTAGAACTTTTTTGACAAGATCACAGTTAAATTTTCTGATATCTTCTGTAACACATTTTCTTACCGTTTTACATAATTCTGCATATTCAACTCTTGATTTAGGATAGTTTTTCTTCATTTTAAATTCTCTGCGTTTCTTCATCAATCTTCTTGTTTCTTCTGTTATTTTCTTTGTTTGCTTTACTTGTACTTCACCAGCTATCGTCCTTGCAATTTCTTGTAGAGTATTTGTTATTTTCTTGTTCACTACTGTAACATCTTGTTCTTCTTCTAAGATTGATTGAAGTACTTGAAAACGATTTTTAAGTTCTAAATTAAATTCTTCTTTATGTTTCTGGAGATTTATAATATCGACTGATTTCTTTGAGCATTGCAAAAGCTTCATTCTTTCCACTTTAGTATTTAAAAGCAGTTTGCATCTAACTAACCTGTGATCGCTTCCTGTATTGAAGTTATTGAGAACGCTGCAATCCTGAATAAGATGCTTTTTGTTTGTCAAGATGTAGTCGATTTCACTTGTTGAGCCATTTGCACTACGCCATGTCCATTTTCTTTGTGGCTTTTTCTTGAAAAATGAATTCATGATATACATCTGTTCACATTCTGCAAATTCAATCAATCTGTTTCCTCTTTCATTACGCACCCCATATCCATGATTTCCTACTGAGAATTCACCTTTCTTTTTTTCCCCAATTCTAGCATTCCAGTCTCCCATTATTAATTTTATGTAGCATTTTCCTTTTTGATGCATTGAAGCTACTTCTTCATAGAAATCCTCAATTTCTTCATCAGTATAGCTAATTGTTGGTGCATAAACTTGGGTAATTTGCAGCTTGTATCTTTTTGACACTTGTATAACTAACCTTGCAACTCTATCTGATGCACTATCATATTCTACGATTTGATTCTTCCACCTTTTATGAATCAGAAATCCTACACCACTTGTTTTTCCATCTTCTGTACCTCTGTAGTACAATACATGTCCACTGGCAAGATCAATCTTCTCTTCACCTTTTCTTCTTACTTCGCATAATCCTAGAATGTCCCAGTTGATTCTTTCTAATTCTTCTTCAAGTTCCTGTAAACGACTTTCAGAAGATAAGGATCGTCCATTATACGTAGCCAAGGTCATCAACTTATGGCAGCCAAGCCGAGCCCGGTGATTCTTAGCACCCTCTGTCTTCATGCTTTTCTGATCGCTGCCGTAATCAGGAACATGCAGACTGCCGGGAATTGAGGGCCGTGATTTGTTTTGTGAATTCATGGTAAAAAAAGAGGGGAGGTGGCCAAATTCTTCCACGCTGGCCAAGCGGGTTGGAGGAAGCCCATCCGCGTTCGTTCCCCATGCACTAGGCAAGAGTACTAACAGGCTGCACCGATGGAAGGTGCGGATTGGACATTAAGTCTCTGCTCCCAGTTGATTCCTTTAAGTCCTCCTCTGAGGCATTTAAAGGGTCTTCTCCTAGTTAACAAGCAGAGGCTATTAAACAGCCCATATATATATATATATATATATATATATATATATATATATCTGACCTATGTCATACGATAACGCTCGTATTTATAAATCAATTTTGATGAAACTAATTGTGTGTATTAAGCTCACCAATGTCTCGACCGAGTTCGTTGGCCAGCTTGGTCCGCCATTTTGTTTCAAGATGGCGACCACTTAAAAATTTAAAACTAAAATAAATATACAAAAAAGTTAAAAATTCAAATTTATTTTTTAATTAAGTGTTAGGCCTTGATACGAGGATTCCAGAGCATTTTTTGGTTTACCCCTATCTTAAAAAATGGATGAGATAGAGCAGTTTGAAATTCTAGGGTGGCTGCCATTTTGAAACAAGACAGCACATTACAAAAATTTTCATTGTTGTAATAATTTTCCCAATCAGACGCATAAAACTATATATTCATATCCGTTAGCGCCAAATTCTCGCCAAACTTGACGACATTTGGCGACCAAAAAAAGTCTTCATAAATGAAGCCAATTTGGCTATTGCTCAATAATTTGGCGAATTTCTTATTCAAATTCAGTATTAGCGAATCTTTTGTAAACGTTTTCTTTGCATTTTAACTTGCTGTTTTCGTGTAACATTAGCTAAAATTTATAGGAAAGCTACCTTTTCCTCCCGGTACAGGCCGGAAGGACTTTTTTTTCTTATTATGTACGCCACGTTTACAGATGCAATTTTTTTTTCTACACGAAACAGCGATGCAAATTTCACCATGTAGATCTTGTTTTGCGACTGATTACATCCATGATTTGATATTTCTACGACTCGTAATGAATGAATCTCCTGTGTTTATCTACTCTAATGGATTGAGATATTCGGCTGTTAACCTAATTTCCACTGAAGTTATCTCAGAATCTATACATTTTTGAATGTAGCTCATCTCTCAAAGAAGCAGTTTTTTCAACGACCGTTTTAAAAAGGTAACTTTTAAGCAATTTTATTCGAAAAAAATTTTTTGAATAAAAATGCCCACCTGGCATATGAAAAAAAAAAGTAGTTTGCCCGTATTTGTTTTCCTCAGTCACATGACTTGCGCTTTTAATATATAAATTACGTACAATAGGATTTAATAGAATAAAGAAAACTTTTATTAATATCTTCATTCGATGTTTTGATTCGATTTTCATAAAATTTGAAATGACTCGACAAAATTCTGCAACGATAATATATATTAAATTTCAAAGCATTCGGTTGGGTAGCTTTTCGCTGTTATATGCGGACGAACGGAGAGACGGACCAGACGACGACTATTTCTGCTACGTATTTATATAATTACGAACGCACCTAAAAAGTCACCTAAACATCAAAATACTTGGTTTAAACACAGTAAAACCTGGTTTTTTTTCAGTTTTTATTAACAAAAATTTTTGCTTTTTTGACATCCAGTATTATCATTCATTACCTCGTTAACTTTCTTATCGCATTTGAGTAATACGTTTTTAGGTGCGATCGTAATTATATAAATACGTAGCACTTATAGTCGTCGTCTTGTCCGACTTTATTATTATTATTATTATTATTATTATTATTAATACAATAATTTATTCGGCTATAATAAATAACAAATCAATGATTTGTATTTTTTTTTTTTTTTTTTTTGTATATGGTTACTTTCGAATGAACACGAAAATTTGTTTTGGAATTTTTGTATATACGAAATTTGCACTTTTAAATTGTAAAAATTACGTACTCCTAATACTTATCCCTATTTGGCATTTATATGCCATATTTTACATACTTTACAATCTTCTTTTTCAAATTCTTTGTTATGTAATGCGATTTTATTTTTCTGTTATAACTCTCCTCATTACTGAAAATATTGTGAAAGAATTTGCACATTCTTGTGCGTTCTGAATTTTTTTTTTAAGAACATCATAATAATTTAAAATTTCTAAAAAGTGGGAAAAAGTAAGCCATCAAAAAAGTTATGGGCGTAATTTACAGTTAAAGTGAACAAAAAAACGCCTCCTCCTTTAAACAGGCTCTTATATATTCTTCTCTTGTCGCCTTATTATGCATTAAGATGACTGCTATTATGGTGCTGAGAAGACTGGCGTTAACTAAATTTGCACTTTTAAATTGCGAAAATTACGTGTCCATAATACTTATCTGTATTTGGCATTTATATGCCAGAGCAATATTTATTATTATTATTATTACAACAATTTATTTTGCTGTAATGAATTACAAAAACAAGGATATTTCTTACTTATGTATTTTTTACTTGCGAATAAATGCGAAATGTTTCTTTCAGACTTTATCATTATTATTATTATTATGATTATTACAACAATTTATTTGTCTATAATAAATTACAAAAACAAGCCTTCGTATTTCTTACTTTTGTATTTTTTACTCGCGAAGAAATGCGAAATTTTTCTTTCTGACTTTATTATTATTATTATTATTATTATTACAACAATTTATTTGTCTATAATAAATTACAAAAACAAGGATTAGCATTTCTTACTTTGGTATATTTTACTTGCGAATAAACACGAATTTTTCTTTTAGACTTTATATATATACGATATTTGCACTTTTAAATTGCAAAATATACGTACCCCTAATACCAATCCATATTTGGCATTTATATGCCAGAACGATATTATTATTATTATTATTATTATTATTATTATTATTACAACAATTTATTTTGCATAATTAATTACAAAAACAGGGATATTTCTTAATTTTTGTATTTTTTACTTGCTAATAAATGCGAAAAAAATGTTCAGACTTTATTATTATTATTATTTTTAATATTATTATTACAATAATTTATTTGTCCATAATAAATTACAAAAACAACGATTAGTATTTCTTACTTTTGTGTTTTTTACTTGCGAAGAAACACGAAATTTTCTTTTAGACTTTTTATGTATACGAAATTTGCACTTTTAATTTCGAATATTACGTACCCCTAATACTTATCCATATTTGGCATTTATATACCAGAGCGTTATTATTATTATTATTATTATTACAAAAAGTTATTTTGCTATAATGAATAACAAAAACAAGGATATTTCTTACTTTTGTAATTTTTACTTGCGAATAAATGCGAAATTTTTCTTTCAGACCTTATTATTATTACTATTATTATTACAATAATTCATTTGTTTATAATAATTTACAAAAAGAAGGATTAATATTTCTTACTTTTGTACTTTTTACTCGCGAATAAACACGAAATTTTCTTTTAGGCTTTTTATATATACGAAATTTGTACTTTTAAATTGCGAAAATTACGTACCCCTAATACTTATCCTTTTTTGGAATTTATATGCCATATTGTACATACTTTACAATCTTCTTTTTCAGATTCTGTGTTATGTAATGCGATTTTATTTTTCTGTTATAACTCTCCTCATTACTGAAAATAAAGTTTTTGTAAAAGAATTTACACACTCTTGCGCGTTCTAAAACTTTTTTTTAAGAACATCATAATAATTTAAAATTTCTTAAAAGTGGGTAAAAGTAAGCCATCAAAAAAGTTATGGACGTAAGTTAAAGTGAACAAAAAAACTGTTTCTCTTCTAAACACGCTCTTATATATCCTTCCTTTGTCGCCTTTTCAAAGATTATTATGCATTAAGATGACTGCTATTATGGTGATGAGAAGACTGGCGTGAACTTTAAGATGTCGTTTGTTTAGGGTTGAGATTTCACCAACAAATAACAAAATTTGGGATAAGGGAATTTTCTTTTTCAAATTGTAGATGTGTTAACACAAATAATCTGTACATTAAAGATTATTTGTGTTTGATATTTTCCCCCTTTTTTCAGATACTGTGGGGAGAATTTTAATAAAAATGTAATATTACAATAAAATTTTGTATTTTCTGTACATATTGCTTTCAATATTTAGATACAAGTGTCTCGCAGCAGCCATCACGTAACCATACTTACCATACGTAACAATACTTTTCTTTTAGACTTTTTATATATACGAAATTTGCACTTTTAAATAGCAAAAATTACGTATCTCTAATACTTATACATATTTGGCATTTATATACTAGAGCATTATTATTATTATTATTATTATTATTATTATTATTATTATTACAACAATTTATTTTGCTATAATGAATTTACAAAAACAAGAATATTTCTTACTTTTGTATATTTTAATTGCGAATAAATGCGAAATTTTCCTTTCAAACTTTATTAATATTATTACAATAATTTATTTATCTATAATGAATTACAAAAACAAGAATTAATAGATCTTACTTTTGTATTTTTTACTTGCAAATAAATGCGAATTTTTTTTCAGACTGTATTATTATTATTATTATTATTATTATTATTATTACAATAATTTATTTGTCTATGGTAAATTACAAAAACAAGGATTCGTATTTCATACTTTTGTATTTTTTTACTAGCGAATAAATGCAAAATTTTTCTTTTAGACTTTTCATATATACCGAATTTGCACTTTTAAATTTCGAAGATAACATACCCCTAATACGTATCCATATTTGGCATTTATATGCCAGAGCGATAATATTATACACACTTTACGATCTTCTTTTTCAGATTCTTTGTTATGTAATGCGATTTTATTTTCTTTTATAACCCTCCTCATTACTAAAAGTATTGTAAAAGAATTTGCACATTCTTGCGCGTTCTGAATTTTTTATTTAAGAACATCATAATAATATAAAATTTCTAAAAAAGTGGGAAAAAGTAAGCCATAAAAAAAGTTATGGACGTAATTTACAGTTAAAGTGAACAAAAAAAAATGTTTTTCCTCTAAACACGTTCTTATATATTCTTCCCTTGACGCCTTTTCAAAGATTATTATGCATTAAGATGACTGCTATTATGGTGATGAGAAGACTGGCGTGAACTTTAAGATGTCTTTTCTTTAGGGTTCAGATTTGACTAACAAATGACACAATTTGGAATAAAGGAATTTTTTTTTCAAGTTGTAGATAATCTGTAAATCACAAATAATCTATATTTTGAAGATTATTTGTGTTTTGTATTTCCACCCCTTTTTTTTTTTCAATTGTTGTAGGGAAAATTGTAATAAAAATGTAATATTATAATATAATTTCGCAATTTCTGTAAACGTTGCATTCAATATTAATTGCAATCGATTATATTACGAAAAGCGTTGTAAGATTTGTCTTTTAAATTCCTTACAGCTCTATACTGCAAATCGACCAAAATTATTCTCATTGTGAAATTTTAAATTAATCTTTTGAATAACATCGTTTCGACCATTTTTTAAATGGATTGAGTCAAAATATAGATAAAATGCTTAAGTGATACTAATAGAAACACCAAAAGGCTTATAAAAAACCTTTTAATGATCAACATACGTTTCAACGCTCATACGGCGCCATTTTTAAGATATATGAGGATAAAACAAAAATATTCTCGCAAATTTTTGAAAATAAACTTGAAAAACGTTTTCAAGTTTATTTTCAAAAATTTGCGAGAATATTTTTGTTAAAAAAACAAAAACAAAAACAAAAAACGGAACACGATAGAAATGTATCGCTTATGGTCTCATGTTTGGGAAACCAGCGAACTTTATCCCACCAATTTGCAAATTTAGTTAACATTTTTGCCAAAAGATAGCGCTACAGGTATGCGAGAACTGCAGAGAAATTGAATCCGTCACATGTTCAGTCGGTATTTGCTACGCAATCTGTTAGTGAGTGTTTTTGAAAGAGTATACATTATTGAAAATAGTTTATTCGCTGTTACAGCGAATATTTCTTGTTTTGGAAAATCACCGCTATTTTACAGCGGCATCTTTTGGCGAAAATGGTAACTAAATTTGCAAATTAGTGGGGAAAAATTTTCTGGTTTCTCAAAGATTACATTTCTATCGCGTTCCGTTTTTTTTTTTTTTTTTTTTTTTTTTTTTTTTTTATTGACTTTCAAAATCCATGATTTATTTTTGGGACACACTATATTAATAAATCAGATTTCTAAGCTTTTTTAATGATAAATATATACTACAAGAACTGACATATTGCTATTATCAACATCTGTCAACGTGCGACCATTATCTGTAATTTCAATCACTTCTAATAATTCTGACTGAAACTCAAACAAAATTCTCTTTTTCAAGTTTTATAGCTTTTAGATTTACGTAAAAATTCTGATATTGTCTAAGAAAAGTGTTACGTTTCATCGACAGTAATTAGAAACAACCAAATTACTTTCGAATAGGTTACTTGTATATTTTCCCCTTTATTTCTTTCAATGTAACAAAAAGAGAATCGAGTTTAGTTGTAGATAACATCTAAGCGCCTCAAAATCGTAAGTTAAAGGATTTTTTTTTGTCTTTTGCTTTTTTGTTAGGTTATCTGTTCTTCAAGTTTTCTCTTCCTTTTTATTTATTGTATAGAGATTGTTTTCAGTTATTTTAAGGATGATGCGGAAAGGCACGTGACTCTGCATTTGTGGCATTGTAGTTAGACTTTATCAGGTTTAGGAACAGAAATATCCAGCACAGGATATATTTTTTTTTTTTGCACTTTATTTATTTTTTTAGATGGTTTTGACGTGATCACAATCAAATCAGAATATTTTCTTATTGAAAAATTTATTAATAAAAACGATGATAATAAAATAATAAAATAAACATGAACAAATAAAATAATGAAAAACAAAGCAGCCATTAAATTTTTTTTTAATAAAAGGATTTTATTACTTTTTAGTATTAAATTCTATAAATAGTTAGGTTTTTCTAGACAGAGATTATATTGAATCATCACAGAATAAATTGGTGAAAAATTATACGCAGATATTTAGGGTAATCTAACGAACGGTTCATTAAAATTGTTCATTAGAGAAACATGTTATCGTGAACACGTCATTTAGAGATTTAATTTTCAATAGGTTTGAGAATATTGTTTTACTATTTTAAATAGTGTCACAAGATATTTCGTTATTACTATCGAAGAAGATAAACGCTATATATATGGAGGCACGATATAATCTAGGGCGTTTAAAAATTAAACTAGAACGAAAAATCATGCGTCAAGCATAGCTTATGAAACACTTTCCAATACATCCAGAAAACTGAATAATAAATGCTTTGCACCTCATATTATTCAAAAAAGATGTTTGAGTGTAGTTCATAAATGTATAACAATTTCATTATGTTTGAAATGGTTAACATCATTAAAATCCACATGAAACGATTTTCTTCCATTGACCGTAATGTAGCGGAATAATTTTGACTGTCCCTGTAAGAGATCTATAAAAGGTAGACACTTCATTGTCAATAGAGATCGTGTTATAGTAAACGCTTATAACATACGAAAATTACAGGGCAATCTGAGTATATTTAGGAGAGTTACAACACGGACAGACGGACAAATGGTCAGACAAACCGAAGTCATAAACACATTTCAACTTATGTTGAAAAGTGTTAAAAAGGGTTTTTCTATATATACAATTTTTTTTAGTGATTACTGAAACATACTTCATATCAGTTCATATCAGACTTCATATCAGAAAAAAAGATATCAGGTAGAGATTGCAAATAATTTGGTTTGATAAAAAATATTCTTCCAGTGTAAGCAAACAGGATCTGTAGTATTGACTTTCTCATTTTTTTTTACTTTACTTTTCATGGCTGCAATTCTACTTCAGTTGACGTGATTTTGATATGCATTGCTTTGCTGAATGACATAAGGAAAGAAGGATCTTTTTTATGTGTTCAAAAAGAAATGTAAAACATATTATCTTTATATGAAATTTGAACCGGATTTTTCGGTTTTAACAGCATTTTTAAAAGCTGAATAAAAAGTTCAAATTCTTGAATATAAAAAATGAATATTTATATGACTATCTTAGAAAGAAATTCTATTTTCATGCTAAAATAAGAAAAAAATCTTATATCGGCTTTCAAGCAGAAAAAAGATGTCAGGTAGAGAGTTCAAATAATTTGGTTTGATACAAAATATTCTTCCAGTGGTAAGCAAATAGGATCTGTAGTATTGACTTTCTCATTTTTTTGCTTTTACTTTTCATGGCTGCAATTCTACTTCAGTTGATGTGATTTTGATATGCATTGCTTTGTTGAATGACATATGGAAAGATGGATCTTTTTTATGTGTTCAAAAAGAAATGTAAAACATATTCTCTTTATATGAAATTTGAACCGGATTTTTGGTTTTTACAGCATTTTTAAAAGCTGAATAAAAAGTTCAAATTGTCGAATGTAAAAAGTGAATATTTTATATGACTATCTTAGAAAGAAATTCTATTTTCTTGCTAAAATAAGAAAAAAATCTTATATCGGCTTTCAAGCAGAAAAAAGATATCAGGTAGAGAGTTCAAATAATTTGGTTTGATACAAAATATTCTTCCAGTGGTAAGCAAATAGGATCTGTAGTATTGACTTTCTCATTTTTTTGCTTTTACTTTTCATGGCTGGAATTCTACTTCAGTTGACGTGATTTTGATATGCTATGCTTTGTTGAATGACATATGGAAAGATGGATCATTTTTATGTGTTCAAAAAGAAATGTAAAACATATTCTCTTTATATGAAATTTGAACCGGAATTTTCGGTTTTTACAGCATTTTTAAAATAAAAAGTTCTGAATAGAAAGTTCAAATTCTTGAATATAAAAAGTTAATATTTTATATGACTATCTTAGAAAGAAATTCTATTTTCATGTTAAATTAAGAAAATAATCTTATTTCGGCTTTCAAAGAGAAAAATAGATATCAAGTAGAGAATGCAAATATTTTGGTTTGATACAAAATATTCTTTCAGTAGTAAGCAAGCAGGATCGGTAGCATTGACTTTCTAATTTTTTTTTTACATTTCCTTTTTATGGCTGCAATTCTACTTCAGTTGACGTGATTTTGATATGCATTACTTTGCTGAATGACATATGGAAAGAAAGATCTTTTTTATGTGTTCAAAAAGAAATGTAAAACATATTCTCTTTATATGAAATTTGCACAGGATTTTTCGGTTTTTACAGCATTTGTAAAAGCTGAATTTAGACAGAAAGAGTTATAAATAGAGAAAAAATATTTCCTGCTAATTTAATGTCATGACATGATATTTGACATGGAATTTTATAATAAAATTAGCAGGCTTCGCCCACTACACTGGTCGGTTTCTCCAAACGAACCTTGAATCAAACAAAATAAACGGTGAAATTGACTTTGTTTTTTATAGCAATATGGACTTTTACATGGAATGTCCTTCCGCGTTACTGAAACGATACGAACGCCATCGCGTTATTATAGTTTCTAATGCGCCAGATAAATTTTGGGCTGTTAAGAACCATCTCTATAAGCTGATCATTTATAGTAGAATTTGGTAAAGAACGATATAACAATCTGCAATATACAAAAACCATCATCTCTGAAAAACTATTTAATTAACATTGCAAATATCAACAAAATCCGTCCAGTAGAACTTTTTATAAAGGCTAATCTTATGATGATAGCGTTTACTTAGAGCTTCCCTCCATAATTCTATAACTACGCAACGGAGAAAAATATGTTACATACTAAAATCGTCCTTGAAAAATTATCTAACTAACAGTGCAATTCCCATCCAAATCCATTCAGCAGAACTTAAGTTATAAGCAGCCAGAACGAAATTCCTATTTTCGTGTTATATATATTGTAGATTTGGCGCAATATATTAAAATTTTGGTTTGAGAATGCAATATTAAATAAAATTATTTTAAGGAGCCAAAATGTTTAACAAATAAAAGTTACTGTTTGTAGCATCCCCAAAGAATACACTACTTAATAGAGAAGCCATAATACTGCAAGTAACAACAAAATAAACTTTATTAAAAGCAATAAGAAATGGGGGATGCAATGGAGAGGGCAAATATCACTTTGGTGAGTAAACTTAAATTTCGCCAAATCTCAAATAATACACTAAAAGCACTTTACTAAATTCAAACTCAACTTTCGTGTCAGAAAATGGATACTTCAACACCACTTCACGAAGACTGACGCGTGCAATTTCTTGGCACGTATGATATAGAATCATATATATTTTGTGTTTTACTCTAAAATTTAATTTTCCTATCTTCAAGTTTCTCTATGTGAATTAATTTCTGTATTCAAAATCTTTTTATTCTTTAATCCGAAAAACAATCATTTCTTCCTAGCTTAAAATGTTCCCAGATATTTCTTCGTAACATTAAATGTACGTTTCTCTCATGCGGTTTCAATTCGAATATTAATGTACTGCAGATGACCGTAACATATGTTGTTTTGTCTTTCTTCGTATCTTGTGTTAAATGCAGGCACCGTTTTCATAATTTGACTGCTGCAAAAATATGCACTATAAACTATTTTCGTTAGATTGTAATAACACATGCCTAATTTTCCCAAAACAACGCTCGGGTGTAAGTTAAAAAGTCACAAAAATTGATGTTCCGCCAAATTATGGTATCCTTTCATTTCTTATTCAAAAAATGCTCAATATTGGTTTATTGCTAACTGTCAAAATTTGACGGTTCATGCCTGGCTAGAAATGTACGAATTGGCATGTTACATCTAATATGTTGGCGATAATGTATCTGTAAAATTAGATCAGATCTGCTCTCGCTTTTGTCGGATAAAGATGTAAAATTTTTGGTAGAATAAGCGAAGGCCACCCTCTCTGTTTTCTTGTGTCGATGTGTTGGTTTTATAAAAATAATTCCATGGATAACAAGACTTGATTTCATCTAATGCCTCTTGTATGGATTACTTATTTTAACAGGAAACGAACTTACGATTATTGCAGCACACGCATTGCACCATTATACCTCGGCAATTTTTAAGAAGAAATGTTCCTTACGATATATCGAGACTTTACACTATATAATCTGGTGCCGTGATATATAATCTGGTGCCGTGATATATAATCTGGTGCCTTTGGACGCAGGAATTTTTATAGTTCAATCGACACATGAGGGTGGCCTATTTAAAAAAAAAAAAAAAAAAACATTTTTGCATTTTTTTATCTGCATCCTGCCAACTTTTCTGAACTTAACTTACATTGGATTCTATTTGTGATTAGTACTCTCATATATGGGAACCGGACGATGTTATAGCATGACTGCAGAACTATATGCAAATTCAAGTGACTATTATCGATGACTGATTCGGATCAACTATTTTACCTGATGACAGAAGCCTACATACCGTAAAAATTTCAGCGGATGATCTGCTTGGTTCTATCTTGGAATTACAAAAAATGCTTTCGACGAAAAAAAATACTTCTCTTGACACCGATCTCGTACCTAGTACGCGAAAATGTATTCGACACTAGCCTGGATTTTTCAACCGTTGCTATATTTTTCCGAAACTAAACTGTGTGATTTCGTACATCAGCTTCGATAGATGATGAAGGATATCGCCGGACAAATTTTCTATCTAAGCCTAGCTCAGACTGTCTTTCCTATCTACCGCTACTTAGGCTGGAGATGATCTCTTTCGTTTTATGTGCCATGTTGCCGATAACGGAAATCTGCCAACACACTGCTAAGAGCGGAAGATTCGCTCGATCGTCCTTTATACGAACTATCGCGCTGTTGTTCATAAGTGAAAGTGCAACACTCGACACTTTCTCGCAACAATCGGTGTCAACTCCGCTCCCTAGATGCAAAAAGAAAAAAAAAAAAAAAGAAATGATTACTTTTATTTCGCTCCTTGATTTGAACATTGCGTGGGCTGTTGATGCATAAATTACTCTTTATTTACCAAGCTTATGCAACGTAAGGATTGTGCCAATAGCCAGAAATCCGTGTCCGTATTCATTAATAGTGCGACTCTTTTTATTTGGATTATAAAAAAAAGAAAAATATATACGTAATTTTTTCATCTTCTCACAGATTCTAAAGTATGTACTTTTTTTTCTTTCCTTTTCGCAAAGGACAAAAAGCAAAGAACTATTTTTATAGTTTTGAAATAATGTTTTACTGTTTAGTAATTTTAAAATTTTTCATTTTTAAAAATAATTGATCCTTATAGATAACTCGTTTAAGTGTTTTTAAACTATTTGTTTTAAATAGTATAGAGATATTAATTTCAAATAGATTGAAAAATTCAAGTTTAACGTTTATCAAAGAGGTTTTTAAACATTTTTCAGTATAATTTAAGACTCGAAATAAAATATTCAATAAGGCAGATCTTACGTACTAGAAATGTAGTATTATATATATATATATTTTCATTATTGTTTATTTATTGTGTATGCATGATACTATTTCAAATGGCATTGGATAAAAAAAAAGGGTGATAGAATATTTTTGGTATATAAAAAATAATAATAATAATAATAAACAGTTAGGTACTTGTTCGCTAAATTTAATTTTCTTATTGTACTTTGCATATTTTGTTTTTAATCTTGTTAGGGCTAAAATAATTTTTTTCATGTATTTATAAGTATGTCATGCATGTATTAAGTATGTCTCTGCCTTTATACACCAAAAAAAATAAATAAATAAATAAATAAAATACAGATATTATTGCTTTTGGAATTTTGCAAAATATGTTCTCGTTTAGTAAGAACATTGTAAGTTGAAGTACAGGTAAGATTTTTATACTTATGATAAACAATCTCGCGTTATAAAATGATATCTGACTTTTTTTAACACCAACACTTAATTTTCCTTGGTCATTTTGGCTAGCTGAGAATTTATTATTGCTATCAGAGTATTTCCTTATATGATATTAATAGAATTTTATTTGTTTGTTTCTAATTTAATGTTTATGCCATAAGGGGATATTTGCAGTCGCGAGGAAGATTATGTCCAAATATGCCAACTTGCTGCATTTTTTTTTTATATATTTATTGTAACTGGTTAAAACTACTAACACTTTATCATAAAACATTTTTATTACTTCGATGGTGATTAAACTTTATTTTGATTATCGTAATGGTAAAGTGTTGATTTTTTTTCAGGTTATGACTGTTAAAATTTTTATGTATCAGGATCAGCTATTTAAAATTTTTAAGCCTTGTATTTATTCGTACAGTGACATTTTTCTTTAATAATAATAATAAAAAAAATACATCTTTGATAAAGTTTTGTTTGAAATTGCCTGTGTAATTTAGGTGAAGCAAGGGTAAGATGAGATCAACTTCAATATCTTTCTGGACTTTCTGTTGATTTTTTTTTAAAAAAGGTAATAATATAGATAGATAAAAAAAATTTTGCATAGCACTTAACTTATGCAATATGTACCGTTGCTCCCACTTGATTTTATGTACATATTTTAAGACTCTTATGGAAATTCATGGGTAATATTTAAATGTGAACAAAAATATTTATGTTATAAATTTTGTTTTGCATTTTAATACTTTATTACAAAATAAAAGTTGGTTTCATTTGAATAAACGAACAAACAAACAAAAAATAGATATAAATATATATATTGTACAAATAACTGTGGTGAAACTTATTTTTTATTAATATTATTAAAAAAGACGCACCAGTGCTTCCACAGTAAATTATTCTTTGTCGATGAGATATGTTAGTTATAAAATTTTTGATTTTCCACAGAAATGCAGGTAAAGATATTTTCTGTATTATTGTAGATAGTTTTGCATTTTAATATTATGATGAAGTGTAGGATATGGATGCAGTTTTCACAGATAAAAATTAATATACAGATATTATCATATAATAATAATGTTTAGCTTATGTTCTACTGCCATGCGTCAAATTTTATAATTAAATGCCAAATTTTTCTACTTTGATATTTTTAACAAAACAAATTTTCCTGTACACATATAAAAGCTTTTATACATTTATTTTAACTTCAGTTACATTTTACATTTGCATGTCGTGTCTTGCCGTTCTCTAAACTTTCAAATAGTTTGATATTTTTAAAGAATTTTAAAATACTTACTTTCTTATTCCATTTACTTTTCATTAATCTTGAGTCAATGGGATTATACTGTAGGTGAGTGGAATACAAGATTCCATTATTTTTATGATTTCTAGATTTAATTTTTCACTTTAAACATTTTGATATACTCACACTTTCCTCTTAATAATATTTGTGGATATTACACTTTTTATAATTGTGTTTCGGAATCTCTTTTCATTCATTGCATTGAGGTACCACAAGCAAGGAATGATTAAAAATTACCATTTTTGTTTCTCATTTGCTTTCTTATAGTGATTTAATCCCAAACATTAATAGGACTTCAGATGGGAATCTGAAATGTTTTGTTTTTGCCTTTCTCTTTCACTTTTAAATTTTTTAACTTAGATATTCTTTATCATTTAAGTGTGAGCCATTTTTACGATCTTCATTGCAGCTTATGCAAATGTTCTTTTTCTAGTTAATAGATCTTGAACAGTATTTTCATTTATTACAATATTGTTTTCTTTTTAAATGTTTTTACTTTGTTGAACTTTTCATCGTCATACTTCTTGCAAGGTATGTTTTGTGTGGATCCCCAGTTTTTCCCAGTTGATGACCATGTACGGTAAAATAATTTTTTTTACATAGCGGGTCTTGTGTGGAATTATGGTTTCCATGCTTCGGATTCTTGTGTCTTTCTAAATTTGTCAACGATTTCATTCAACAAGAAGTATTTTGGGAGTATTCGCCGTTATTCGAATTACATAGTTGTACAATGGATCTTTTCTTTTTTCTTCCCCTTCGAGTACTGGTGGATATTTGCGCAATTCTTTTTGTCGTACATTCTTGCACGCAGACGTATGTTTCACAGTTTTACAAAATTTTTCTCATACAAAGAGTTTACAAAAGTTTTTCACTTATATGTTCTACATGTGAGATTGTCATTTCAACATACATGTTTCTATGACAAAATTTTTCCAATTCACATTTCACACATTTTTTTTTTCTCTTTAAAAAAAATCATTTAATTTTTTTGCATACAATTGTCTGGATAAAGTTTTCACCGTATTTTTCGGCTCATCGGTATTTCAATTCACTGTCTTCTTGTAGCTTTTGTATTTTTTCTCAGTTTGACGATACTTCTTGTGAATTATGCTATATATTTATAGTGTACAGTCCAGCGGTAACTCTTTATTCTCTTCTTTTGTTCTTTTTATTTCACGTCATGGAGTTCTGATTCCCTTGTTTTCAGAAACATAACTTATTGTGGGCTGATACCTCGTTATCAGATTATTAATTTGGTGAGTCTGATTCTTTGTTTTCAGATATATAACTTATGGAGGGCTGATACCTTTGTTATCAGATTATTATTTTGGCGTGTCTGATTCCTTGTTTTCAGATATATAACTTTTTGAGCGCTGGTACCTTGTTACCAGATTTTTTTTTTCTCTCATCCTTTTTTTTTATACATATACACTTTTGTTGTACTTAATATTGCTAGGCACAAATAGCTGTTTTGGGTACACTCTTCATACCGTTGGATTTTCTTTTATGTCTCTTCTTTTTCACAGGTTAACAGTAAACATTTATGTTTATTTGATTTTTTTAATGGTTGGACAAATTTTATTTTAACTTATTTTCTATGTATCGCATTCAAGTCACACATGTTATTCAAATATCTTTTCAAACATAAAATACTTATATTTCTATTATTTTTGTCACTTTTCAGGTTACATTTCTATTTACACTTCTATATTACATGTTACTACTGATAAATCTTTCAAAATGCAATACAATTCAATTTTAATGTTTCAGATTTATCATTTCACCTATCAATCTCATTATGTTTAAATAAAGTATATGTACTGGTGTACTTTCTCTTTGAATATAACACGGTTACAGTATGTCGTATTTCAGGTATATTTTTTTTGCAATTTATTCTCATACTTTCTGATTATTTTATATTTACAAGTTATTTACACTTTGCTATTATTAATTTTTATATACATTTTATACATACTCATTTTCACTTTATATTTGTATTTCTTTCATCGTTGACACAAACAAGTACACACCATGGTTACGGCATGTACAAGAAAACATGTACAGTTTTAAACATGTCGAACATGATTTTTTCTTTTCTTTCTTTCCCCTTTTTACATTTCTAATTTAATTTTAGGTATCTGTTTGGTAAGTATCATTTGCTTATAGGTGATGTTGATCAGTGCTCCACACCACACACATTTTCCTTTTACAGATCTGTCATATGAAAATTTCAGGACATCTTCATATGGTGGACGATAGATCTGTACCTTCAAATTTCTAACACACGTACTAGTTGAATTCACTTTGAGGCTTAATATGCTTACCTTTCATTTCACTTTATATTTTTAGGTCACTTTAAACTTTAAAAAAAAAAAAAAAAAAATTATCATCAAGGTTTACATACCTCTTCCTTTTAATAAAATACTTCCACTGTATTTACATTTTTAATGCATTATTCTTGTGATTTTGGAATTGTTATGTCAAAATTCTATTCTCATACACCAGTCATATATCTAGTTCTTGATAGGAATTTCCTAAAAGTTAATTATATTGCCTGGTAGACACAATAATGTTTGGCAATACTTTTTGGCTTCAGTCTATTTTAAGTCATGATTTTTTTTCAGATATTTTTATAGTTTAGATACATAAGCGTTTGGCATTTTAGGCAACACCTCTAATTGTTGCACTCTTTCAAATAAAAAAATTTATAGCAAATTGGCAGTATCCATATTTTTTTTCATGCCTAAATTAATTAAGATTTTCATGTCAATATCCGAATTGTACTTCCAATTTATAAATTAAAAAAAATAAAGTGAATAAAATTATAGATCCCAATTCAATATCCATATCTGTATCCATATTGTATATATTATTTTTGTATGAGTATCAATTTTACAATTATTCTTTAGAGTTTGTATTCTTGTAAGAACATTACAAGATGATTCAATGCATCCTATACATATGCATAAAAAAACTTCACTTTTATATATTCCTATATGTTATTTTACTTCTCATTGTTTATTTACATACTGATTTACAAGAAAACAAAATATAATTTTGCTATTTTTATCAGTATGATTTTTATGTATTTGAAATATATGCTTCGAAGAAATACCACTTGACATCGGTTAACCTGCAGGTAAAGCATAAATTATTTTATGTTTTCTATTATTATTGCTAGCGTATATTATATTTGAATGTGTACACCATGAAAAGAATTTATAGGCCTTCCGTCTTTAATGACGTGAATTTTTAAAAGAAAAAGATATATCTTATTAATGTCTGATTACTATGTCTGATTTATATGCTGCAGCCTTTTTATAAAAAAATTATCAGACTTGACATTTTGGAGACGTTTTATGTCTATAGATGATAATGGTATACCTGGTACCATTGTTGTGTCTATTACATATTACAAGTACTTGCTATAATCTTATATTACTTTACATTATATGTTGTATTGTGTATGGTGGTCTTCGTCTTCATTTTATTTGAATATTTTGTGTTTATTTGTGTTTATGCCAATGCATTTCTTGCCAGCGCCATTTTTTTTCATTTTGCCAAAGGGGAGATATATATGATATAGAATCATATATATTTTGTGTTTTACTCTAAAATTTAATTTTCCTATCTTCAAGTTTCTCTATGTGAATTAATTTCTGTATTCAAAATCTTTTTATTCTTTAATCCGAAAAACAATCATTTCTTCCTAGCTTAAAATGTTCCCAGATATTTCTTCGTAACATTAAATGTACGTTTCTCTCATGCGGTTTCAATTCGAATATTAATGTACTGCAGATGAC
The DNA here is from genome assembly GCA_963931845.1 of Maratus michaelseni. Lineage (NCBI taxonomy): Eukaryota > Metazoa > Arthropoda > Arachnida > Araneae > Salticidae > Maratus > Maratus michaelseni. Next base: position 365,490,720 of record OZ007590.1, on the reverse strand, counting down.
CGTAACATATGTTGTTTTGTCTTTCTTCGTATCTTGTGTTAAATGCAGGCACCGTTTTCATAATTTGACTGCTGCAAAAATATGCACTATAAACTATTTTCGTTAGATTGTAATAACACATGCCTAATTTTCCCAAAACAACGCTCGGGTGTAAGTTAAAAAGTCACAAAAATTGATGTTCCGCCAAATTATGGTATCCTTTCATTTCTTATTCAAAAAATGCTCAATATTGGTTTATTGCTAACTGTCAAAATTTGACGGTTCATGCCTGGCTAGAAATGTACGAATTGGCATGTTACATCTAATATGTTGGCGATAATGTATCTGTAAAATTAGATCAGATCTGCTCTCGCTTTTGTCGGATAAAGATGTAAAATTTTTGGTAGAATAAGCGAAGGCCACCCTCTCTGTTTTCTTGTGTCGATGTGTTGGTTTTATAAAAATAATTCCATGGATAACAAGACTTGATTTCATCTAATGCCTCTTGTATGGATTACTTATTTTAACAGGAAACGAACTTACGATTATTGCAGCACACGCATTGCACCATTATACCTCGGCAATTTTTAAGAAGAAATGTTCCTTACGATATATCGAGACTTTACACTATAGCACGCGCTGAAAACACTGAGAAATATAATATCACTACGTTAAAGTGTCACTAACTGACGGGAATCCCGTGGATTCCAAAATTTACTTTATTCAAAGGATTCAAATTTAAAGTCTTACAAAAAAAACGCTTCAGAACTAAATTTCGTTCTCAAGAAAACGTTAGCAATCACACTGGAATGATACGCTGCTGAAAATGGATCTCCAGAAACTGTCTAATGCTACCAGATTGATTGAGACCCGCATAATCCGTTCATTCAAACTTATACTCCCATATTTATACTCGCCAGCTGACCACCACGATCTAATTATCATATAACTGCATAAAATAACAGTGGAATTCATATTCAGGGAGGCACATTGAAAATTAGAGAAACGATAGATAGATGTCGCTTTTACACATGCATGTTCGTGTCGGACAAAACACTCGCAGTCAAACAGACTTCCTTTATAAGCGAGTAGCTAGTTCCTGCCATAAGTTAAAAGACAAATTATACATTTTGTTTCTTTCCTTTATTAATAATATAAAAAATAATGTTTAATTGCAGATGCGACACATTTTTAACTAATTAATTTCTGATATTTCGGAACCTTTTAGAAATAACAACAACAAATGCGTTTTAATATTAAATAATTAATACAAGTACCATTCTTTAAATCTTTCTAAATCCTTTGTATGTTGTTATGTAGTTTTCATTAATTTCGTTCTTTATTCAAAATCTTTGTATACAATTCTTTAAGTGTGTGTTTGAGCACAAACATTGTGATTATTTTTAAGTTACTAATTTTTTTTTTTTTTTTACTTTCATTTTTTTTTTGTATACAGCGTTTTGAGTAAAATAAAAAAAAGTGTATTTGCTGATAAATATCAGTCTACAGATTTTTAAGAATAAATATATCTTGTTTTTAATATAATTCCCGAAAAAGTGAAATAACAAAAGTTTTTGGTTACGGAATCCAATCTTATAAAGTTAAATAAAAGTTAAATTTTAAAATTTTGTTTTGAAAAGAAAAAGAGGTAGAACTCGAGAAAAAATAAACAGCGATTCTACGCGCTTCGATTTCTATTTATTTTGTAAGGATATATTTGGTTTTTCATAATGTATGAAGGAGGTTTATTTCCGACGTTTTTTATTGACACTAAAATGTCTCCTTATAATGTGGATCTAATTAGAAAATTCCATTTAAAATATTATCCTAATAAGTTTTTCAATAAATAAATGCTATGACAAATATTTGATAACAGCTAGAATTCAGCCTTATAAAGTTAAATTTAAGTTAATTTTTCACTTAAAGAAAACATGTGATAGAACTGTAGAAAAAATAAAAAGCGATTTCACGCACTTAGATTTTTATTGATTTTGCAAGAATAGGTTTGGTTTTTCATAATGTATAAAGAAGAATTAATTCCGACGTTTTTTAATGGCACTAACATTTCTCTTTATTATGCTCTCCTTAAAATGTTCAAAAAAGTTCGAGTTGAAATAACACAGTTAAAAGTATTTAAAACTTGATATAAATGCACGAGGAACTAGTAACTTAATCTATGAGCATGTCAAGGGCAGCGAAAGAACACTTTTACTTTCGATACCGGGAATATCCAAACCAAAACCTGGCGCCCCCTAGCGTGTCTTGTGGTGTTCTTTTGAACGTGTCTACTTTCGAAAACATTCATCAGAACCTGTTGAGTACCTTCCCTTTTAAGCCTGAAGAAATGGAAGTGATCACTCTCCCGGTGAATGTTTTCAAATTTCTTCATGTGTTAATTGCAAATCATACAATACTAGTCAAAATACTGAATTTCAAATATATCATAAATCTTCAGATTCTACATGCGCAGCCTACAGACTTATGATAGAGAAAGAGCAAGGGTCGATTCACTTTATCCTATAAATCTGAAGTCTACACCTTATCCAATAAATCCTACTCATCATTTTCAAATTTATCCTTCAACATTTACCAATAGCCTCCTACAAACTACAACTCATCAATATATTCTATACCACAGCAATTCTGTCCAGGTTGTGATCAATAAGCTTCATCGTCTAATGATTACATCTACAGTTCCAATCTGGTCCCATCTCTGAGACCTCTCATGACCCAAAGTGGGTTTTAGACCTGCCTATTGCTTTAACTGTTACATAGTTATGTATAAAACTCACTTTTCATCGTCTTTGTTTTTCTCATCAATGTGTATGTGTACACAAAGAAGGAAACTGTATCACATTTTGTATAGAGTATGCGTATTATTTTCATCTAGTATAAAATTTCATAGATCTACTCATTCTAATACATCACATTATATTTTCATCTGGTGATGATATTCTATACATCTCATTTTTATTTCCTCATTGTGTTTTAAATCCTCATATTTATCAATGTGATCTTCTTTGTATTATTCAATTTAGAAATATTGTTTTCATTATATATATCACCACACCACCCTCTGTGGTGTGTACCGGCAGGCTCAGCTTCGGCTGAATTATGTTTTTTTAATACCTTAATAAAGAGGACCGGGAGGGTCATCCATTCTCTATAGACTTAGTTTCCTAGTATGAGCAGTCCTTCTCGGGCAATAAAAGTAAAAGCCTGAAGAAATCTATAAGGAATGAAAACATACAAAATAGTTCTTTACGCTTTTTTTATATTTTGCGAAATTTCAATCATCTAAACTCATGCGTTCTAGGCGGAATCCAGATATGCAGAAATCGCAATAATTAGAAAATCACGAAGCAAAGATTATGTTGTAAAATAGTACTTTGACGAAAATTTCTGTTGCTAAATAAAAATGTAGGCCTTCTAAATATTGAGAGTAACATTAGTTTTATTTTTAAAAAAAAGTACATTATTTGTACTCGTTTACAGATATAGGTGTTATTTCAAGATATCCACCAAATTTGATTATTTAGCAACAGTAAGAAATTCAGTGTATATTTTGAATTTTCTCGACTGTTTTTTCTTACCACATATGCAAATAATATTCAACACTACGTGTTTTCACTTAACAGTAAATTCGTGAAATACCAATTTAGAATTATACAAATATTAAGTTCATAAATTCCAATGAAACTAAATTTAAACGTTGGCTGAATTTTAAGAAAATTATATTTTTGCTAACAAATACATACAGTTTTAATTACAATACTGCTTTTATTTTCAGAATCGAAGATTTTTCCCTTACCACTTGAGGAGGCATAGGGAAATATAATTGATATCTTATGGTTTTAAGCTTAATATCTCAGGATAAATTTTGACATCATATGCACACACTCATGTGCACGCACACACACAGACACTCATACACACACGCACATATAATAATAATAATAACAACAATAATAATAATAATAATAAAAGATTTTGTCAGTGTGTGCATCTGTTTGCTCTTTTGTTTGCGTTTTATAGGGCAATCTGTTGCAAGTAGAGGTCTGTAAATTATATGCCGAACAGACGAAGATGTTTTGAATGTACCTGAGGCTGAGATCAGAGAAGAAATCCAAATTCAATCTTTTTATCCTATATAGTAAATTTTGACTTAATTCTGATAAAGTCTATTCGGAAATCGTACAGCGATCTTAGCTATATGATTTTTTTTTTAAATATTTTACACATAAATTAAAACATAGCAAATTATAAACGTTAACTAAAAACATGCAAGTATTTAAAAAATTATTTCGCGATTTATTTACATTATGAATAACTACATTAATAAATATATAATAAATTATCTAGGGAATAATTATTTTGTACTTAAATAAAATGTTTGTCTTTAAAATTGAAATAAAAATTTATTTTGTTTTCTAAATTTTAATGAAAACGAGAATATGCTTTTTCGTTGTATACATCGCCTTAAGAAAAGTGAATTTTTAGCTGTAATCATTAATTATGATACTTGAACTTTGTTAAAATGTATAAATATGTATAAAATGCAACAAATCTTTACTTTCCCTTTGGCAATGGAAGAAAAAAAAATCTTTACAATATAGTTTTTGAAAAAAATCTATCAGTTCTTTTTTATTTTTATAAACATAGATATCTATGTTCCCCAGAGTCATTGTTAAAAAGTTAAACAAATCTTAGTAATTGTAATAAACATTTTTTTTTGATAAAATTTTAACTAGTTTTTATGTTAGAAAATAATTATTTTGGAATCGCTAATTAAATAACGAATTTAATGACTGATTTTAAAAATTCCATAGCTTATTCGTTCATTATTATTGGTTCATATATCTTCATGTTAATTTACTTATTAGACGCCCGTACAAACTTTAAAACTTAGAAGCAGGGTTGCCAGTTTCATCTATTAATAAAAAAGAAGATTTTATTTACCCTAGTTTATTTTTGTTTTATCGAACTACCACCATTTTCCACATCCTATTGAACTATGCTGAATGTGTCAACGATGTCATATTTAAAGAATTTTTCTTAAACATACATCATTACTTACTAGTTATAATTGTTATTTTCCAGCTGTATTTGTATTTCGTTATTCTGAAAACACTGTTTATTAAATTTTTCAGTCACATTTTTGTAATAAAAAGTACATCAAAAGTGACACTTTTAAGCAAATTGCAAAGATAAACTGATAATAATTCTTGAAATTATAAGTCATATATGTTTTTTTTTTTTAATGGGATGTACGTAAAAGGTACGTACAATATACAATGAGATATGACTATCGCGGAATTTGCGAAAAACAAAGCATAGCAGCGATACCTGTTGGACGGTATACACCCAAACCTAATATGGATCTATTTATGTCAAAGTCTAACAGAATATGAAGTTTGATGAAATTCCATGCATTAGTTCTTAAAGTACATCTATCGCGAAAATTGAGATAAACATAGCATAGAAGCAGCACTACCTATTGGGCGATTTACAGCCAAATGTAACCAGCGTCTATTTATGTCAAGGTCTGATAGAATATGAAGTTTGGTGAAATTCCGTGTATTAGTTCTTGAGATACAGTTATCGTGGCAATCGTGAAGAATTCAGCATGGCAGCGCCATGTGTTAGGCGATTTACACCACATCTAAATCAGAACCAATTTATGTCAAGGTCTAACAGACTATGAGGTTTTATTAAATTCAGTGCATTAGTTCTTGAGATGTAGAACCAATAATAATTGTATCATAGACAGACTGACATAGAAACAGATATACAGACTCGCGGACAGATATTTTCTAAAAACAGTCAAATCGTGTTAACACCTTCTAAAACGTAAAAAACTGTTGAATACCGGAAGTCGAAATTTTTCAGGAGTCCAATACTTTCTTCTTTTAAAAGTAGAAGAATCTAGTAAAAAAAAAAAAAAAAAGTGTTAGATTTTATATTAGATGTCATTATTTCTTTATTTCTTCTGAATTTTAAATTGTATATTTTAACAATTACAATGATATATTTCCTTTGAAATTTAGAATTTATAATCGTTTTAATAAGTTTTAAAATAAATAAAATATTTAATAATAATTCTATAAATGTATCAGATAAACACTAGATTCTACCATAATATTAAATTAAAAGTCGCGGTTGATTATTATTTTCTCAGGGAAAAACTGCAGCGGAAACAGGTGTAATACATTTTTTAGAAATAATTGAATATTAATGTCTTTTAATGCTTAAAAGATTATATTTAATATCAAAAGTTCTTTGTATCGTGCGTATAAATTAATGTTTTTTTCTTCTTGCCATAAACGAATTTTAAACATTATCCCGCGTTCTCCATTACTCTGCAAATTGCTTTGAAACTTTTCCCCCTCTACTCATAATGTTTAATCGTGTGTTGAATATATAAAAATGGATTCTAAATTGCAGAAAAAGTTTTGATCTTTATAAATAAAAAATAATTTATGAAAATTGAATTTACCGTTTTATACTATTGAATAAATTTTATGTTTTATGTTTTTTGTGAAAGCAATATATTTACTGCACTTAAAGACCGTAACAACGCAGAATTTAAATAAATATTATTAATCCAGTATTTTTAAAATAAGAACTTAACATAGTTATAAAAGTAGATAAAAATGAAACTGTAAAAAATGGCAAACTTTTCTTAATTTAGGAAAATATAATATAACCCCGAACGGAAATATACAATAACCTCTGCCGAGTTACCCAAGATTCCAAAAAGCGTTCTTTATCTTTGGAAACTTTAAAAGACTATATATCTTCGAGATTTAAAGAAGCATTTATTGAAACAAAGTTTCTTTTACTGCCGCTGATTGTCGGAAACATTTCCGAGTCGTCTCTATATTGTATTTATCACTTTTCTCAAATCGTAATATCAGTTTTTAGTATGCTGTCGATACTCAATTCAACATTTTCAGCTGCATAATTCAAATTATAAACGCAAAAATAAGAAAATAATATTAATTTTCACGTTGTTAATGTTGTTATTTTATCCTGTTTGTCTGGAAAACATGTTTGTTAAGCATGAACATGTTTACTTGAGAATAAATAGCATCCATAAAACGTATATTCCGGTTTGAGAAAGCTGTTTAGTATACTATAAAAACTACTCGGAAACGTTTCCGGACGGTAGACCGATACGTTATATAATACGGTAATCCGAATTAAAACTACTCGGAAACGTTTCCGGAAATCAGTGGTAAGAAAATAAACCTTTTTTATATAAGTGCTACTTTAAATCTCAAAAATATACTGGTTTCTGTGGGTTTTTTTATAAAAGAGAACACTTTTTGAAATCGGGGTAACTCGGAAGAGGCTATTGAATATTTTCTTTCGTCATTATATTGTATTTTCGTAGATTAAGAAACAGTTGTCGGTACTTTTCCGTTATACGGACACCATTGTCGCCAAGCATACATTTACATACATTTACATACATACATTTACATACATTTACATACATTATGCATTCGCATAAATTTTGGCAAGGTGTCCGTATAACGGAAAAGTACCCATTTATCTTTTATTCCTAGTGTGTGCGAGTTTTTCTGCGATTCCTGTTTTGCTAAATCTGTAAAACAATTTCGGTAATTATCTAGGACATTTTAAATGTGAAGACAGTAAAAGTGAAATTTTACATTGTCTTAATGAACGAAGTATGATTACAAGTTTAATATAAGCGTCGATGTTTCTCTTGTTGCTATACTTTGTTCAAGATGAATATAGAACAGAGGTAAACAAATAGACAGCCAAGGAATTCGAGTTTTTCGTTTTGTGCACGAAATTAGACATTCATAATATACTATAAATACATTTTTCTCTTCTTACGTAACTATCCAAGGTGGTCCAAAATTATTGACCGCATTTCATTTTGAAAGAAAAATAACAAAATGAGATACGTACATGTATTTATGTTTTCTTTTAAAGACATTGTAAAACAGTTTACACAACAACATTTTAAACTTTAAATAAGTTCCACATTTCCCGTCTCTTTAAATTGTTGGTACCAACATTTTATAGAGTCCTTACTCAGAGGACGACGATTTGAGTATTTTAAACGAAAACGTCTCTGAACAGTTGCAACGGATTTTCTTTCGTGGAGCCACAAAATGCACATTGCTTTTCCTGTACAGTAGACAATTGCAGACTGACGCAATCAGTAAAATTTCCCCGCGCAATGGTGTCGCGCCATCTGCCGGCTTATGTGAAACTTATTTAATGTTTAAAATGTTGTTGTTTAAAACTGTTTTAAATTGTCTTTCCAAGAAAATAATAAACATACCATATTTTGATCTTTTTATCTCCAAACATGAAGTGCGCTCAATAGTTTTGGACCACCCTGTATTAAGAAAACATTTTATCAGATATTTGTTGAAATAATCGCCTTCTCTCTGTAAGTGTTTTGCGATTCCAAATTTACAGAATATAAAAACATCTTACTCACATTAAATATGATTGTATAATTGTAAATAAAATTGGAATTTTTATATATTTCAGTGTTTAACACGGACATTTGATACCAAAAATATTGTTGAAATATCAGTGTGCATATAATATATTACATATGAAATATATACTTTTTTCTAAAATTCCGGAAATGAACGAATTAATGATTGGTATATTCATAAACATATATGCCTTTTAATTTAATCTCAAATTTGGTGAAATGCCTTTACGTTATTTTAGTAGGCAGAATATTTTCTCGTTACATTTCTCATGAGTTATCTTTTGCGAATTAACGGCGCCACACTTTAAGTCGAAAAGTTTAAATATATATATGATATTTATTTATAAGATTATTTTATTTTATACGATTACTACTACTAGATTATACAGCCATTATTATCGTGTCAGTTAATTTTTATTCTAATAAATTGAAATTATAAAACATTTTTGGCATTTATATAACATTAGTTCTGTAACAAGAAAAACTATTTATGTTAGAAGTTAACTGAACAAATTAATGTTTAAAATTGAATTATGAATGTTTATATCGAGTTTCTAATGAAGACAATTTAATTCTTTATGATCCAGTGCTTTTAAGTATTATTAAAGAAAAGCTAATGTGGAATTTATTTAATCCGTTTAATAATAAAAGTAGATTTCACTTTTCATACAAAATACTTTCCTGGATCACATTTAGAAAGCACAGCAAAACAGTCGAAGCTAAATATTTTTGAAAGTGGTGACTTTCTCACATATTTACATAGGCGCAGCTTATCTCTTATTAACCATTTGTATGACTGCAACATACCCCAAAAATCAATGCTATTTCCAAAGCGAGCTTTAAAAGACGATTTTATTGATTGTTGCTATTTTCTAAAACTGCAGTTAATATAATTTGGTACTATTAATGCTAAGTTAATTTTTTATTATTTGAGCTATTTTACTTGCTTATTGCTATAAAACAATACATGAATTTAGTGAAATTAAAAAGGTTGTAGACGTCCAGACATAGATTTTTCACAAAAGTCAGTTTATATAATTTACAATTTTGGATTAGAAAATTTACAACATTTATGATAAATCTTTTTTTTTTTTTTGCTCATACTTGAAATGAGGTCATTCCATGGTAACTTACGTTACATTTAGAATAATTTTCTTTATTAATTTTCATATTATAACACCAAAAAATATTCAAAATGTAATGTTGATATGATTTGTTAATTAAACCTATCCAAAGCGAAATTTGGATGAAAATTACCTACCTTTCGTGCTATTTTTTGCAAGCTGGCCATTATATTTATTATGGTAACTTACGTTTTTTTTGTCAGAAACGTAAGTTACCATAGTAAATATAATTTTTAGCGTTCAAGAAATAGTACTAAATTTAAGCAATTTTTATTGAAATTTAGCTCTGTATAGGTTTAATTAACAAATCATATAAACATTACATTTTGGATATTTTTTAGTTTATATTACTAAAATTACTGAAGTCAATTATTCTAAACGTAACGTAAGTTACCATGGAATGACCCAATAATGTATTCTAGCATCTGAATAAATATTTTCAAATCAGAGTTGTTGCACGAAAATGGGTTTAAAAAAAGTTACATGAAACAGTCTCAGCTACAAAAAAAAAATAAAAAAAATCCATTCACAGATAGGATGATAATACGTTTATTTACATTGTTTTTATAAGAATTGCGATATTTCTATAATCAGGGCTTGATAAATGCGATCAAATTAAACCACTAATGAAGACACGAATGAAATGAAATTGTCTTCACTGTCGACCACTGGTATCAAACTGGAGCAAATTAATTAATTTGTCGGTTTTTTTTTATGTGGCGAGCAAATTAATTAATTTGTCGGTTTTTTTTTTGTACAAAAATTGACCTTGAAAATAAAAATTCACGTAAGATATATCATTACAGATGTTGCAAAGTTACAAAATATTAAAAAATAACCTTAGAAATTATATTCAAACAAAAAAAAACTTTTATTTTTAATGTGGCAAAAATAAGTTCATCTAATTCAAATTTTAAAATAGTAAAATCAGACGTATTTGACTGATTTAACCGAGAAAATAGCCAGAAAAAAAACTTTTATGTTTCACTATTTAATCGATAACCCCTTCATTAGATATAGATTTTGTATAGCACTCTACTATCCGGACATTTGAAGAATTCGACAATCCCCATATCCCGAACATATCCCGTTAATTCACTCTTTACAGTATTTCTTACGGGGGAGGGTGGTGGTGGTGGTGGGGGGGGGGGGTAAATATTTTTTACTGGCGACTAGAATTTTTTTTCTGGCTACCAGATTTTATGAAATATATAAAGCCTTGCAAAAGTTTATTTTTATTTTTATTTTTTTATTTTTTGGTAATTTATCTAATTATTGTTACAAAAAAGAGTCATAACTACTTATTTATTAAATTAGTTTTAATGAAAAACTTATATAAATTTCATATTTCTGTGCACTTCATATTTCTATTATATAGTTTTTCTAATATATCTTTAGATATTAAAGAAGATAATTATTGAGGTAGAACAATTTCTGGATTCATAGTTTTGGGCTTAAAGTGTTAAATCACGTAGCTTGGAAATCACCTGTTGTTTTATTTTCTTTCGTTCGTTTAAAACTGCACAATAAACAAGGGGCAAATTAACGGAAATCAAAGTCGTCCAATAAGCGAAAAAATGAAAAGGAATGATCGTCTGCTTGGCTTGCATCGATTGTAGACAATGCAGTAGTTTTTTGCCAAATAGAACGTGCTTTTATTTACATTGACTCTCTTGTTTTTAAACATGCTATATAGGTATCTTGTATGCTTTTTTATTCCATAGTTACTCTTATGTGAAGTAAGTTATATATATTTTTTTCATTTACATTTTTAACTTTTTACCTTGAAAGGGAAATAAGTAAAATTAACATTGCATTTATTCAGCCAAATTGCTCTCATTATTTGAATTAGATGTGACAATCTAAAACGTAGGAACATTTAATAAGAAAATGGATGTTTTTGAAAAATCCAAATTTGATCTTAATTATAATTATCAATTAATCAATATAATCTAAGTTGAAAAGAAGGAAATATCTAGATGCGATTAAAATATTATTTACCTTTTTAAACATTTTTTTTTTATATTTAAAAACTCGACTTCTGATATACAATCTTGCGAAAAAAAGGAAAAAAAAGCATCACCCTTTATTAACTCTGCTGCAGATCATTGTATAAAAATGTGATTGGTATCAATCGATTAGTAGTAATGTCTACAGATTAATTTTATACTTAAATTTTACTTAAAGAAACTACATATAGAAGTCTACATATAGAAATAAAACCTTAAAATTTTCAATTCTAACACCTAATTTTGACATCATATGTGGAATCTTTGTTTTAAATTTTCTTTCGGATATGAAATGGGAAATCATGAGATTAAGTCGTTTAGGAATTATTCAGCTTTAAATTTTTAAACTCCTAATACTAAATTAATATGTAATCGTTGCAAATCAGATTGCAATGCTTGTACTTTTTTAAGGCTAATTTAAAAACTAATTAAATATAATATGCTGTAATTTTGGATTAACATATTTGAAGCTTCTAGAAATTGATTTCTGTTCAAAAAGAACTGTAGGTTATAATTCATTTTTTTAAATTAATTTAAAAAAATAGATATTTTTCGAAATTCATTTTCAAGAAAAATATGAATTTTGACCTATGAATGTTAAAAAAAAAAAAAATACTATCTAGAAGCTTTATACATGGAAACCCAAATTTTCAGCTCATTCCGCGTGAGGCGCTAGTGTTTTCACGAAAATCTAATGTTAACATGTGTGCTATTACATACAGTGGAAATGAACATTCTTGAGATATTTATTCTATGTTTCAAGCAACAAAATTAATTTCCCTTTGAAAAGTTTAAAAGGAATTTCAAAGATATATTTTTATAAACAAATACATTTTGAATTTCAATAATTTTTATTTTTGAAAATTTGATTTTGTATTTCCTTATAATGATCCAGATATATAGCGATCCGTATGACTGGAGATCGTATAATTAACATTTTAGTGTAATTCTAATCAAATCAGAGATTCATTTTATAAATAAACTCCTTGAGACGCATTTTTCAAAAAAAAATGCTTGACATTACAGTTGCTTGCCAAATTATTAGGTCAAAAACCCGAAAGAAGAAAAGTTCAATTAAGCTTGAATTTAGAAAATTTATATTCCAAAAGACTCTATTTTCTTAAGCGATCATTGCACAATTTAATACGAAAAAAAAAATTACAGTGTTATTTTTTTCCAATAAATATAAATATAAAAACGTTGTTATTGAAAATGAAGTAAAATCATAAAATTTTGGTTAGCCCCCTTTAGATGCAATGATGGATTCAATGTACAGGGTGATCAGAAAATGAGTATACATTTGAAAAAATAATAATTTACGGAATAATGTAGGTACAGAGGTAAAAATTGACACACATGCTTGGAATGACATGGGGTTTTATTGTAACCACACAAAAAAAAGGTTAAAAAAAGGCCGACAGATGGCACTGAACAGCAAAACGTCAGTGACTCTGCCTGAGAATCGTGTATAAAAGGAGCTGTAATGAGAGAGAGAGAATCAGATGCATCAGCAATCGCAGCATGTTGACGTTACCAGAAAAGGCAATGTTAGTGAACCTCTACTATCAAAATGGGGAATCTGTCGCGATCGACCGACATCAATAGGCATGCTAAAAGACAACATCCAACCCCAATTTCTCACCATAATTACAGATATGCAGCACAGTGCTGTGCACAACATTGTCTCTCGGCTACAGCTATTGTTGCGGGATGACGGTGGACATGTTGAGCATTCGTTCTGAAGAACATTGTCTTTGCTTTGTGATAATTTGTTATGCTAATTATTGCTTTTCTTATCACACGAAGTGCCATCTGTCGGCCATTTTATGAACTTTTTTGTGGATACAATAAAACCCCATGTCATTCCAAGCATGTGTGTCAATTTTTACCTCTGTACCTACATTATTCCGTGAATTATTAATTTTTCAAATGTATACTCATTTTCTGATCACCCTGTACTTTGTCATAATTTCAATATGTTATTTAATTGCTTCATGAATCTGAGGGATTTTGCCATTTATGATATATAGATATAATTTTTCTATCAAGTGTGTTATGGTTGTAATGGCGGTTTTCCTATTTTCCATTTCAGACATATTTTTTACATTAAGTTATGAATCTTGCAACTGCTTCTTCAAAATTACTAATGAAATTTATGTTTCGAGTTGCACGTATTGCTGATTCATTAAATAATATTGCCTAAAATGAAAAAAAAATTGTAAAACTTAAATATTACTATTTAGAGAGCAAGAAATTTAATATTTTACTAAGGTCTCTATATCTCATCATTGGGTTTGATTATTTGACAACATACTGTAAAAGTATAAAATTTTGAGTTATGATGCTGCGCTTTACAGCAAAATGTTAAAATCTTTATTAAAAGATATAAATCATTACAATCTACTGATAATAAAAATGCTTGCGCAAATGTTCTTAGCAAGAGTGATTAAACTGATCTACACTGAGAAGAATGACACTTACAAATCTGAGTAAATTGATATTTTCATTTTGTTATGAAAATTTTTGTTTCAATGAGCAAATTTCGGGGAAAATTTTTTGACCCAATGCTTTCAATTCTGAAATACCGGAAATACCCAGAATATTGAAACCTGGACATACTCAAAACTGAGCACATAAAAATCAGTTCATACTCATTTTTGAAACATGGACATACTCAAATAGGAGCACATAGAAGTCAGTTCATACTCATTTTTGAAACATGGACGTACTCAAAAATGATTATAATCAGTTAAAACTCATTTTTGAAACAGGGACTTACTCAAAAATGAGCATATAGAAGTCGGTTCATACTCATTTTTGAAACATGGACCTACTCAAATAGGAGCACATGATGTTTTATTCTTGAGTGTGTGCATGTCTTCAGAAATGAGTGTATACATGTTTCAAACTTGAGTCATTTTGATTCGGAGCCATTTTGACTATGGGACATACTCAGATTTGAATATTTTTTGCTCAGTTTTGAAAATGTCGTAGAGTGTAGAAAGCTAAGAAATTAAGATTTAATGCTATAACAAAAAATTAATTGTTTTTCAGAATATTTCATTGTAGAGGTCAGCGGATACCTTAATATTATAAGAATAAGTATGTTATGGTCAACTCGCACTAATTTTAATAATAAAGGTGGATACATGCGCATTAGTTTCTTTATTAATAAATTGATGGAAAGCATAAAGGAATATAGAAAAAATATTTAATCCAAACAGCTGTCTACATTTCAGAAATAAATAACATAAGCTTGTGAGCACAAAATATTAAGTAAAATATTTTCAATACCGAACACACGTGCCAACAGCCATATTGTTACCATTATTTCCCAATCGTCCCTTTGCATAATTTAATCACAGAATTTCTGTCATTAAATAAGGCGAAAATTACTCCACAAAAATGTGGTGACAATTGTCGTGTTTGTACGCGAGTTCCCCTCTATTCCAAGAATTCTTTGGTTCATGTTTTAAATTACTTTTTGTTGGATGTCACATAAGCCTAAAACTAATCACAGCGTGAGAACTATACAATTCGTTCAGTTATTATATCGTCGTCTCCCAAATTTTTGTGCAGGGTTATTATAAATGTTATCATTGTAAAGTTTATTTTATTTTCTTGTCATTATAAAAAGTAATTTTGTTTCTTTTTATAGGTAAGTAAATGACACTATTCCTTTATCTAAAATATTGGTAAGTATAAAACTTAGTTTAAAATATTTTATTTTATATTACTCAAATTTTATATTATACGGGTACATTTATTGCATTACACATATTTTATATGATAAAGATATATTTATTATATTACGCAGAAAGGCATACAAAAGGAACGGGATAGTCTGATTAAATTTTTTTATGTATTTTAATTTTATAAAAGTGAAATATGTCCCAATCTGATTTATAAGCAATTAAAATAATATAGATTCGAAATAACCAAATGAATTTATTTAATGATCAAAACTTTTAAATATTTCTGTAGATTTTTCTTATTTAACAAAATATTACTTTTACTTCCGATATTTTAGTTGAAATGTTTCATCTATTTTGTCATTTATGTTTCGAAACAATTTAACTTTTTCGTAATTTAAAAGATAGCTTTTTCGTAAGGCATGTATAATTTGTTATCGTGTAACTTAGATGTTCTTAAGCAAAATATAAGTAAGAATCTATAAAGCTCAGTCTGAAATAGTTATTTTCCGTTCTCGTGTAGAAATACTCTTATAAAAATCATGACTTTCTGTTTGAGCCCCAGGCAACTATTTTTAGAAATAAGATTTTACATAACACTGTCAAAAGAAAATGCAGATTTAATTTAGAAATCTATAGAATTGTATTTTGTATATTTTTGTCGAAAAGCGAAATAGTTTCCTGGTTTGTATTTTTAGAGTTTGGAATAAGGGCACCTTGACATAAAGAAATGGGTTTTGAGAACTATGTACTACTTTGTTCAAAAATTGAGAGGGAGGCGTGGACTTTTTAAAAGTAAAATAAAAATATTTTGTGTTTGGAAAATTCACATTTTTATTGAAAACAATAACAGTAAGCTAACTTTTCGTTGGTTTTTTAAGGTTGAAAATCCTTTAACCAATAGAAATTTAAATGTAAAAATAGAAATATAGATTTAATTTAAAAATCTATAGAATTTTATATTGTATTTTTGGGTAAAAAGTGAACTAGTTTCTGGTTTGTATTTTTAGAATATAGAATAAAGACTAAATGGCAAAAATAAATGAGTTTTGGCACCTATGTTTGTATGTTTGTACCTTATTCAAAAAATGCGCTGTAGGCGTGGAGTTTTTTTTTTTTTAAATAAAACAAAATAAGCTTGCATGTGGTAAATTTGCATTTTAATTGATGAACAATGTAAACCGATTTTTTCCAAGGTTATGTAAGGTTGAAAATTCTTTAACCAACAATTTTAAATTCAAAGTTAAAAATTTTATTGCAGATTTAATTTTAAATCTATGGAATTATATTTGTTATCATAGGAAAAACAATATTTTGAAAGTTTGGAATATAGGCACACTGACATGAAGAAATGAGTTTTGAGAAACTATATTATTACTTTTAAACAAAAATTGCGAGGCAAGTGTATACTTTTTGAAAGTAAAATAAAAAGATTTTGTGTGTAGAAAATTACCATTTTTATTGAAATGAACCATAGTAAACCGATTTTTTGTTAGTTCTTCTTTGACCTTCTCATACATGTATTATTTTGAAATGACGAAAAAAGTATATGGCGTTTAATCTTCCAACGAGGGCAATGTCACAAATTTTACGATAAAATGATTTTGTTTTAAATAGTTCTAGAATACGGGAAGGGAAATGTCTGAAGGTACACTGCTATTCTACAATTTAAAAAAACCGGTTTCTTGAATTTTTAATACAATACTCTGCGTCTGTATCAAACGCATAAAATGGCTGTTCTTGCAAGTACATTCATTAATTAATTTTATAGCGTTTCAATTATTTATATCTGTAATAATATTATTGACGTGCATTACGCTGAGTTATGTTTTGTTTTACATAGACAAATGAAAAATATACTAGTAAAAAAATTGACATTATTGCCACAAAAATAGAACATAATGAACGCATCTTTCGACAATCCAGAAGAATCAGAAGGTGAAATCTCTTATAATAGTAAAGATAAAGATAGTAAAAATAAAATATACCAAGAGCTAGAAAACGAAAAAGTTTTTGAATGTTCGTTCTGGCATTAAAAAAAATCCAAGATTTTAGAAGATAAAAGCGTCTATTTTTTTGAAAATAGTAGATTCTTTTTAAGTAATCGATTTTTTTTAAATCTGTCTTCTTGCATTAAATTATGCTTGATAAAATATTTATGAAACAATCTTACTATTTCACCTTTAATAAATTATACTTTTTTAAAAGTATATATCTGGATATTTCTTTGTGCTTGGAAATATCTCTAAAATTTAAAATTCTCTATTGATAAGTATAACTGCATTTCTAACTTACCTCCTTTGTTGCTATTATAAAATATCTTACAGTTGTTACAGCGTAATTAAAGAAAGTACTTGTGCCATAAAAAGTACGATGCGCTCTTGCTCCTAAGAAATATTATAGTGTGCCCAATGAAAAGGTTAACAGAATAATTTGCCTTGACAAAACGACTGTTTGAAACAGTTTAATAAAACGAAAAGTGCCCAGTAAAACTGATGGTATTGAGCTCACAGGCTATTCACACTGATTGTATATTATACTCTTATTTCAAATAATAATGCCCTCGAAAAATAAAGAAATCGACAATAAATTTAGGAGGGGAGGAATTAGCCCCCGTTCCCCCTTTACACTTAACCAATGAAGCCCCAAAAATAATCATCGAAGCGCCTAATCACAATGAACCTATATACAAAATTTGAAGTAAATCGGATAATTCTGCATGAAAATCCCATTTATCTAAATTAAGGCCTCCCCTTTCTACCTAAGCAATGAACCCCCAAAACTAATCAGGGAAGTGCCTTATCAGAATAAAACTATAAACAAAATTGAAGCAAAACGGATATTTCTATCAAGAGTTATCGCGTTGCGTACGTACGTACATACAGAACCGGAGGGCACATTAGCTCTCAGGCTTTGATAGCCTGTGAGCTGGAAAAGGCAAACCAAAATCTCGTTTATAAAGATTAGGTAATTGGTTTTTAGAGGACCAAGAAAAAATAAGGTATGATAAATTATGATCTTATATTGAGTATTTTGTTTTATTCAGCATTAAATTAAACTAATTTTTGCATCATAAATTTAGTGTTTCGGAACGTAATGTAAAAATTCAAATATTATTGAATCAAATCCATTCAGACAAAATAAATAAATATAATAAATATAATTTACTCTTACATATTTGTATATCATAAGACGTTTTAGTATTAACAGAAATAATTTGTTTTTTATTCTTGAAAATATTTTTCCACCAATAAAAATGAAACAAAAAGAATTCACGAGAAAATGTATTTTCTACATTTTTCTAAATACTATAAAAACAGGTTTTTTTACCCTTCAGCAAGTTAGTTTAAACACTTGCTTTGATATTTTTTATACAAATTTAATACTTGGGCAAGATAACTGAATTTTGTTTCTAATGAAAGTTGGACTTTGATATGCAATAACAGATAGAGAGAATCCTTTCGAAGCTATTTCTTTTTTATTCTCTGTACAAAAACGCCGTGTTTCTCTTTTTTTCTGGTTGTAATTATTTAGAGAAATGAGATATATCGAACTATTATTGATAAGTTTCTTCCATATGCTGTTTTTGTAAATACAAATGCAATGATATTAGTTGAAATTATTTGTACTTTCAAATTTCTCTTCTTCTTGTACAGCTGATGTACATTTGAAGAATTCTATTCAAAGTGGAATTATCTGTTTCATTTACAAGAGTGTTTCATTTGAATTCACTGTCACCTGAAATAAAATAACTGTAAACAATTTAATTACTTATAAGGACAGAGTCTTCTTAGACAGAAGACTCACTATATATATTTAAATATTACATTTTTCGTGTAGTATGTAATTATGATATTTTATCTAACTTAAGTAATCTTTAGAATTTTCGAACGTAAACGGTTCTTAAACTTTGTGTTGCATATTTAGGAAAGTTATCTACAAACATACTTAGATGCTATCATTTAGTGTTTATTTATGTTTATTTCTTCCTTACTTGAGTATGGGTTTGAAACCCAAACTATTTGAAATTTAACTTTATTTTAAATAAAAAGTTATTAAACAGCTTATCTTTAAAATATAAGGCTAAATCGGGAAAAATTGCAGCATTAAAATATCTTCTCAAAGATTTCAGACGAAGTCCCATAAAAACTATCTTTGTCATACAGTCATTATTCTTAGATAAACGGGTTTTGCCCGTAAAAGCATGAAATTTACGGGATTTGATCATTTATCTTGAAAAAGTGACATTTCCCGTAAAATTACTGCAGCAGTTTACGTTACATTATTATTATTTTTACAATATACCGAAAAATAAGTTATCTACTTCATCCACTTTAAAAGACTCTGAAATGCTTTCTCCTTTTTTCCCAATCGGGTTATATTTACTACATATAATTCAAATGTTGTGTAAATATTTTGAATTACAACAATTAACGAATAAATGTATGTGTGCCAGCTATGAAAGAAAGCATTTGCTGTCACATTTTGGATATTTGGCCTGATTTACTGCAGTTAATGCTAAGATATATGGTTTTACATTTGCAGCACGTTGTTACAAGCAAGATGGACATTATGATTATTTATTGAAAACATATGCATTTTCAAAAGCATATTATATATCGCTTAAAGAGCGTGTTAATTAAAGCACATCATATTTCACGAAAATATGAAAGCATATCGGTAATAAAATAAACAGGTCTACTGAGCACTTACTTCAACGTTACAACGTCACATATCGACTAATTTTTGTAAGAAATTTTTTTATTTAACAAAGGATAAAAAAAACATTTGACCTATCTCTCGTTTAAATTTCGTCTCAATTGAAGTGGTTGAACACACACGAGAGTTCTTAGAGGGAGATAAATAACAGAGTAGGTCAAAAGCCCTTGAACCAATTTTTAAATAAATCAATTAATTCGCATACGACGCGCCGGTGCAATTTGGACAAAAGTGCTTATCATGATCGACTGTTTTTTTTTTGAAAAATTCATTTGAAAAATTATCCATAGATGGCGCTGCACTTTCAAATCTGCGTAAAAAGCATCAACTTATTTTTTTACATTTCGATTTCGGTTGCAAATTTTTTATGGGGGCATGTTCTATTTCGTCATAAATAGTCTGCAACCAAAATCGAAAAAATAAAATCAAACCCTGGCAAAGATCTACCTGGAAAAACAAACCCTTTAAAAATATTAAAGTGCTAATGAGCAATTTGAAAAAAAAAGCTGCCATTGGTTTAACATTAGCTTGCGAGTTTCACCGCGTGACAAGTGTAGTTGCATATCTTAAGCTTAAAGTTAGTAGCTTAAGTTTAAAGTTAGTATTTTAAGTTTAAAGTTAGCCTCTTAAGTTTAAATGTCTAAAGTTTAAAGTTAGTCTCTTAAGTTTAAATGTATATGAATGTTTTAATTTTTACACGATTTGTTGTGGGAAAAAAATATATACAAGTTTTCTTTCAAACTAATGGGGTTTCAGAAAACAACTCCTCCGCCCCCCCCCCCATAAAGAAAATAAATGTTTTTACGACGATTTTTTAATAGTTTTTGAAAGAGTTCCATTGTCATATATGAAAATAACAAGTTTCTTTTGCTTAACTCCTTTTATCGTAAAAGATATCAGTAACAAGTATGATCTCTTCGTCCTAAAAGTTTTTATTTTATATAAAAAGAAAGTTTTAATGAGTAAGCACATAAAAAACAGGTATATATTTTTATTTATTACTCCAAAGAGTCTAGTTTCAAATGTAATTTTAAATAATATGCACTTTTTAAAGTTTTAAAATCACTCATGAAATAAAGAAATTGTAGCTATAAATGCCTGTTTTTTAATTAGGCTTTTATTATTTATTTCTATGAGAAATCAGATGAATTTCCTTGATGCCCCATTACAGAAAAACATATATACGAAAGAAAGAAATAAACACTGAACTGTAGAAAAAACTGAATACACTTTAAAATAAAATCAAAAGACAGCTTTGTTTACAAGGTGGTATTATAAACACAAATTATTTTTTAATATCCCTAACGTTAGTAGAAAAGTTTTAAGAAATGTTTAAGCAGCAATTAAAATCATAAATTAACAAGATATAATAGCTTCATGGTTTAAAAAATGTGTTAAGTAATTGCTTCAATAACTTTTTATTTTGAAAACACGTTTTATCACTATAAAAACCTTAAAAATGTAAAAAGAAATTTCATCTCCTATCGATCATTAGTAATTAAATGTTCCTTACACAGTTCTTTGAATTGTTTTAAAGGAGTTTAATAGTAACATCAATTATCAAGTTTGTCTTGTGTTTTTTAAACTCTCAACTAATTAGCAGTTTTTCTTGTTTTTTAATAAAGAAAATTTACAACATTATGAATCATCGCGTTTGTTTTCAGAAGCTTTTTTTCATTAGATGTTAAATTTGAATATTATGAATAATAATAATTGTTTTACGATAATTTGTTTAGCTGTGAGATCTTCGTTTTGCTTTTGGATAGTGTTACACTTTGCTATAGAAAATAATTATAACAAATTTTTTTGAAGAATGAGAAATCTTCTTTGATTTAACCTATTATAGATGAAATTATTATTTATGTACGAAAGAAATTATCAGATATTTTTGCTAAATAACTTAATTTTTATTATTTTTGAAGTAGAAAATGCATAGTCAGTAAAAAATTGTAAGAGAAATATTTAATATTTTGTGAATTCAGAAATGCAAAATGTTATTCTGTTTTTAGTTGCTAAATTTTAAATACTGTTCAGACATAATTTAATTTTGGGTATGTATAACTTTGTCTTCAATTTTTCATTATTATAGTTGTATTTAGAGTATAGACTGTCACTAAAGATGAAAAAAAACTAATGAGATTACTTTAATAAATTAAGTAGGAGAAAGAAGTGTAAAAATTCATTATTAGTTCATACTTCATTATTACTTGTTTCTTGTTGCCAGATTTTTCAATAGAATTTACTGTAACTTACGCACATACTCTGCATTAATTCTTGTACCCTAATATCATTGTAAATATTGTCAATTTATCCTTTCTTACTCCACCGCTGTTTTAAAATCACATGGTTATGTTAATTTTACAGGAAATGAAAAAAAATATTTAGACTTTTTTAAAAGGAACAATAAATTTTATTTTACAACTTTAACAAAAGAACAAAACTAATATTATTTCAATTATATAATGATTTAATATTTAAAGACAAACAGATAATTATATTAATTACAATTCGTGAAATTGCAGAAAAAATGTTCACCCCTATATCAGATTTATAAAAATCATAATCCCTCTGCTCCATATAATTATCACTGATTTTTCATGAAACATTTTTTAAGGATTCTTCAATTATTGTTTTACAATATTATTTTTTATCCCCACCGTGGAATATCCGATTTTTCTGTAAGAGAATGTGGATTGGAAAGCAAGCCATTAAAATGCTCTTTTAAATGCTAGCAATAGTTTCATTGTTGGAAATAAATCCTCATTAACTCACTCTAACATGCTTCACATAATTAGTATAAAAGTTTCAGTAGCTTTAAATGTGAATAGAAACTAGTCGTTGGGGTCCACCGTAATACTTACCCATCATGGATATGCATAATATAAAATATGAAAATAAAACACGTGTAAACTACATATGAAATGAATTGCATTTCGAATAAAATCCCGGCTTGATGACATCATAAACTTTAAATGCTCTATTACTGAATTGCGTAAAAGAAACATACTCATAACTCCAAAAATTATAGTCATATTAACTAACGGTTTATTGCGTCGGATGAAGCTTCACATTTCCAGTTAAAGTATATCTTTGAATTGAAATTTGGATCAAATACAGGGTCATGAAAAATCGAAGAATGTGGAAAATAGGATTACAAATATCTCGGCAACTCATTATCCGATCGACTTCATTTTTTATGCAAAATTTATGTTTTTTTATTGTCTTTTATATTCACTCCTTAAAATAAACAATTTCGAAAAAAAATATGTACCTTTTATCAGAACGAATATTTCGAGAGTCCGAAAAAAATAGTTCCGGATAATCGAGTTCAATAAGTTTCTTCCCATTATTACATACTAAGTACATACCAAATTTCAAGTCTCTATCTCAATTAGTTCGGAAGATAGAGCGTTTAGAGACACACATACACAGACACACAGACGGACGGCAATTTTTTTTCTAAAAATATGTCTTTCGGAATCTCCAATGTCTGAAACGTGTAAATCCGCCATTTTTTTTTTTCGATTTTTAAAACGATTTATAAGACTTACCCTATACTACGTATGATGGGTAAGTAAAAATTAAAAAATAAATAAATAAACGTTTAAATACAGAAACTACATAAATGCCATTGGGGAGCTATCGTAATGGGCGCTTCGCCTTCTGGCCTAAAGCTGAGTATTTTAATCATTACTCACAAGAAGGCTGCTCAAATTGAATCAGAACTAAGATATCCGGTTTTACCAGAGCATACAGTTTTAACCTAATTTTCCCTACTTCAATAAAATTAAAAATCAAATTTAGAATGTTTCAGAATGCTTCCAAAGCATTTTCATAAAATGATAGATTAGAATAATACAAAAACATTAATTGCTTTACTCTAATTTCTTTGGTTTTGCATTTTACTTACCCATCATACGTAGTATAGGGTAAGTCTTGTAATCGTTTTGAAAATCGAAAAAAAAATTTTGACGCATTTACACGTTTCAGACACTGGAGATTCCGAAAAACATATTTTTCGGAAGTTTTCGTAGTATAGAAAATTTTTTTTGCCGTCCGTCTGTGTGTCTGTGTGTGTGTCTGTGTGTCTGTAAACGCTCTATCTCCCGAAAAAATTGAGATAGATACTTGCAATTTGGTATGTACTTAGTATGTAATAATGGGAAGAAGCCTATTTCATTTCAATAACCTCGATTAACCGGAACTATTTTTTTCGGACTCTCGAAATATTCGTTCTGATAAAAGGTATATAAAAATTTTCGAAATTGGTTATTTTAAGAAATGAATATAAAAGACAATAAAAAAACATAAATTTTGCATAAAGCATGAAGTCGATCGGATAATTAGTTGCCGAGATATTTGGAATCCTATTTTCCACACTCTTCGATTTTTCATGACCCTGTATTTCATCCAAATTTCACTTCAAAGATATATTTTAATTGGAAATTTGACGCTTAATCAGATGCAATAAATCGCTAGTTAATAGGATTATTATTTTTGGAGTTATAAGGATGTTTCTTTTAAGCAATTCAGTAATCGAGCCTTTAAAGTTTGTGACGTCATCAAGCCTCGATTTTATTTGAATTGCAATGCATTTTATAAGTATTTTACACAATTTTTATTTTAATATTTTACATTATGCATATCCATGATGGGTAAGTATTACGGTGGCCCCCAACGACTAGTTTTGTTTTACACCTGTTTAATAACTTTGACTCTTTTTTACAGAAGGTAAATTATTAATTTCAAAATTTATTGAGAAAAGGAGCATCTTCCTCGCCGTAACGTTGTATGTAGTTATTAAATTATATGAGAAAGTAATTACTGAATGTATTTGATAACAATTACAGTTGTTATTTCTTTATGAAGTACAAGGTATAAAATTAGAAAATAATCCGCAGTTCAAGATTTAAATCTTCGTACAAACAGAAAATAAATTGTCATTGCATTTTTAAATACCAGACTTTAGATACAGACGAGACATGATTTAGTTTTAGTTATAAATAAGTTTTCCTTAATGAATTAGAATTTCCTTGCACGATTGCAGGCAAACATATATATGAAAGAAAAACTGAATTACAGATATATCTTATTATTGAAACATAACATAAAATATCACTTTGTTTAGAAGGTCAGACATTAAAAATGCAAATGATTTTTTTTTCTTTTATCGTGAGTAGAACCTCAATTACAAAATAATTATTATTTAAGCAATAATTAAAAAC
This sequence comes from Maratus michaelseni, assembly GCA_963931845.1. NCBI lineage: Eukaryota > Metazoa > Arthropoda > Arachnida > Araneae > Salticidae > Maratus > Maratus michaelseni. The sequence continues at coordinate 365,465,487 of OZ007590.1, read as the reverse complement.
AAAAATTAGCAGATAGTAGTTTAATGGTTTTAAAAAATTGTCGAGTAATTAATCCAATAATTTTAACTTTTCGTTCTGGAAGCGAGTTTTATTGCGTACCTAAAAACAACCTTAATGAGATAATATAAATTTTATGTGCCTTATCGATCAATAATAATTGAAAATATTTTACACAGTTCCTCTGAATTCTTTAAATAGTTTTTTAAAATTAACAATAATTCCCGATTTTTACTTTTTTAACACGTCTTTTTGCTCGTTAACTATTTTCTTCTTTTCACCGTTTTATATTGGTTGTAGATGATTTAGATTTTAGACTATTGTGAATTGACACGAATTTTTCTAAAGCATTTTCGTCAAATAATAGATTAGAACATCATGCAAGATTGCTGTAGGTTAATTCGTTTAGTTGCGTGCGCTTTGTTTTGTTTCTGGATAAAAACTGTTACATTTTGTTGTAGAAAGTAATTATGAATAACAAAGTTTATTGAAGAAAGGAACATCTTCATCACAGTAACTTATTATAGATCTAAATGTGTGAAAAAGTAATTATTAGATGTTTTTCTAAATATCTTAATTGTTATTCTTTTTAAGGTAGAATATCTTATATTTAGTAAATAATCAGAAAAGCAATATCTAATCTTTAGCAAATTCAGGAAAGTAATTACTATTGCGGTTTTCGTTATTACACTTTAGATAAAGGCGAGTCATATTTTTTGTCTAGTCATGAAGTTTTTTCTTTTTTTTTTTCGTTTTTACAGTTCTAATTGAGTGCAGAGTGTCACTGAGACAGGAAAAATATAACTAACAAAATTACGTAGAATAATTAATAAATTAAGTAGAGTAAAACTTTTGGAAACGGAATCGCTAGGTCCAGAAAAAAGTCCGTATTGTGAAGTTTCCGTCTTATATGGTCGTATTGAAATAATATTTTTTTTTTCTGGACCATAATATTTTCCGTTCAAGATAGGATTTCTTTATAGGCATGTTCGGTTTTACTCTACTTCGTTAAAATTAAAAACCACATTTAGAAAGGGTTTTTTTTTGCATATTTTATTTGTTATTTTGTACAAAACATGTATGGGTTTTTTTTTGAAAAACTTTTTTGTTTTTTGAGATCTTTCTTTTATAGTAATATAAATTACATAATATATAAATTTATGAAATATAATATGCAAATGTATAAAATATATAATATATAAATTATTTATCGTTCGAGTTTGAATTATAAACGCATTTAAGCTTTTGATTTGTAACCAAATGTAATCCACTATATCGAAACAATCGGCTCATGTTTACTATCAAGTATTCCGTTATTGAAACGTCCAATGGCAGAATTCGCGCGGGTAACTTAATGTTATGTGGATTACGTCATATAATAGTTAATCGTCTGGAAAGGGTTACTCACTGTTATGTGTCTACTGTCATATTTAAACGCATTTAACGAATTTACATGATAAATGGAAATATAATCTGCAGCACTGACCATTAGAAATGTGGATTTCTATATAAGAATTTAATCGTAGCGTTGATATGATAAGTTTATAGTTATGCGATATGGAACTTAATGTATTATATATTGGGATACGAATAAAGCAATATATACGTTAATTTTCCTTTATTTACAGATTTTCTTTTGTAATGCTGATTTATGTATTTCATTTCTATTGAATATTTAAATCATTATAGCTTATGGTGCAGAAAACTCAGCATATATTTATTTTTAACCATTTAAAAAAATTTCCTTTTTTAAAGAAAAATAAATTTTTTATTAATTTTAAATTTGTTGAATCATTTATTCTAATATATTTACAAAAGTGAAAGAAAATGTTTTCGCAGTCAGTAATTTGCTATCTCTATATGAAAATATCTATAAATGTTATAGAAATCCCAAAAAGCGTTTTAACTCTAAAAACGCATTCTAATTCAGGCATATGATTTAAAGATTGAATTTTCTTCCATACCTTGTTTATGCACTATCTACTTTTTCGCCCATTTTTATGATAATGAATTTTTACCTTTTTAGGTGCGTTCGTAATTATATAAATACGTAGCACCTATAGTCGTCGTCTGGTCCGTCCGTCTGTCTGTCCGTCCGCCCGCATATAACAGCCCAAAAACTACCCAATAAAATGGTTTGAAATTTAATATATATTATATTTGCAGAATTTTGTCGAGACATTTCAAATTTTATGAAAATCGAATCAAAACTTTAGACGATATTAATAAAAGTATTTATTAAGAAATTTGAATTTTTTAAAAAGAAATCGGTGCTTTCTTGTTATAGGAGATTCCGAGGTTTAATCGTCAAGCGACCGAGATACATATTTTATTACAGAAATTAATCTGCAGATGATATAATTCATTTCACAGAATTAAAAATCATCAAGATCTGAATATTTATATAACTAGCTATAGTACGAACGCACCTCGTTTGTCACGTTTGACATACAATTTCCAACTTGTTTATCTAAGTAACTGCTATCTTCATGCTACCTTCATTTAGAATAATATAAGATATAATAATAATATAACTAATATAATATTTTATATGTAAAAATCGAATGCAGTATTGATCGGCATGTATATTGTTCTGAATGTGTTTATTTAAATAAAGTAAAACCTCGATACTGTGCACCCGCGAATACTCTAAAAAATGTAACACCTCTACTTAACGAATACTTTTTAAAAAATCCCTAACATCTATACTGTAAAACCTCTGAATAAAGGACACCTCAGGAGTGCGCAATTTGATATGGTAAATTCCTGTAATAATTGTATACATGAAACAGCGTATTGCACTTAATCCAAGCAAAAAAATCTCGCGGAGAATCACTATGAATTTATTAAAAAATAATTTTCATGAGATTTGTAGCATAAGTTGAGTAAAAATATCTTAGACAAAATCTCGTGTATAACGAGATACATATCAAAATAAAACCATAGTGTAAACGGTCTCTCACAGTGGAGTGTAAAGTTAGTGCACAGTCATCAATCAAAGGATTTCTTGTTTCTAATTTTGAAATGATTTTTAAGAAATGCCGGAAAAAATGTTTTATTTGAAATATTGTTTAACTTTTATGGTTATTGTGATTTGTATATGTAGAAAAATGTAATTCTTCCGAAAATTCTTGAATTGTCTTGGGGCACCTCAAAATTTCGAGTCCTAGATACGTATCTATTGTGCCTAGACATAATCAGGCCCGTGATTAGCTACAATATAGCCACAAGAAAGAAGTGCTCGAAGCTTACGCTTGCGATCTGGGTTCCAATTTCCCTATAAGTAGTGACTTTTTTAAATTCTCAAGATTTTCTTCGAACGAAATTAAGCCCCCCCGCCACATTGATGGCATTAATCTAACGTCAATGTGGGAAAAATTGTCCAATATTTTACTATTAGGATCAAAAGATTCACAGACTGTGCTGATTTCTCCAATCCGGATTGGAAGAGAGGAGAACTATTTTACCGAAGCATAAAGGCACATTTGACGTGAAATGTGGCGAGGAAGATGTAAGTCCCCATTGCAGATTTTTTTCAGACGATGCATATCAGTGAACTAAGTTGTTCACGTTCGTCGAAAGCAGGAATGACGTTTGAAAAACAACGGTCGTATATCAAATTCTGCCAGCATTTGGAGAAATTGCTGTCAGAAATATTACTTATGTCACAGCTGGTGTAAGGTTGAGAGAGCAATGTATTCTACGAAGGTGCTTTCAAAGGTCGCCGCGCCATTTCAAGAATGTATCTAAGGTTGAGAAAGCTGTGATGGCCACAATAAAAATCATTTCGTCAAAAGGCTTTCAAGAATGTTTTCAGTAACGATTCTCGCACTGGAAGAAGTACATAGCTGCAGAAGGGAAATACTTTGTAGTTGCTTGTGCATAACATATGACTTCAATAAATAATATCCATTCTCCAAACTTTTGGGTCGTATTAATGTAAGTCCACCTACCTTTTATATTACATGCCCAGTTGCAGGTGAAAGAATTACGTTATAAAGAAATTTATTTGGACAAAAGCCTTTCTATATGGATGTCATGCCCTTTGATACATGTAAAGAAAAGCCTCTAAAAATTTAGAAACGAAGGATTCCCCCCGCTGACTGCACGTACATACATACCCAGACATTTCACACGTCTAAACTGATTTTGCAGCAAACTGTCTAGTCGTTAAAAAAAAACTATTTAAAAAACGGTTACTTAACCGTATTTTATTTCTATTTTGACCAATAATATTGCTTCTTAAAATGGTCAAGTAATCATATACGAGAGCTATTTTTTTTTCAATATCCGATTGGTTGTGAAATGAAAGCCTCATTGAAAATCCAAAAAAATTTGGAACATTTAGGTACACCTTCCATCTACTCTTCTACCTAGTTGCCACTCCGACTGAGACATTTGTTGCAGCGTAGTACCAACTTTCCTATACCACCGTCACAGAAAGCAGCCGCCTGTGCTTTCAGCCAATTCTGTACGCTGGTCAGCAGCTCGTTGTCTGAGTCAAACTTCTGTCTTCCTAGCCAGCGTTTCATGTGAGAAAAGAGATGGAAATCGGATCCACCCGCTGAACAAGATCATCGATTGACATTCGCATCCTTCCCTGCCCACCTGAATCATGAAAGTGTGTACGTCCTGCTTCAAAGTTCTTGCACCATTGCCACACTTTGCTGTCACTCATGAAAGTTGTAATGTACACATTACTAATTCGTCGATGAATTTCGGCTGCTCGATTTCTGAATGCTGATGGGTGCACTCTCAGCATTCAGAAATTGAGTGACAGCACACACTTCACGCTTAGCGGGCGCCTCTATTGTTCGATGCATGTTTACGTGCTCACTGCGAGCTAAGAACAGACAACTGCAACGCGGCGCGATCGACGGGCATACTAGAGCCACTAGGCAACACATCTGCGCACAACATCATCGGATTTTCACTGTGGTTCCCATTTCGGGACTGATTGGACCTTGAAAAAAAATAGCACTCGTATAAATGTTTGAATGACTGGACAGATTACAGCAATTTTTTACAGAGTACTAGATTCTAATTCTTGCTACTGCGATAGTGTCAACAAATCATTTTTTTTTACTTCTTCAAAGTCTAACTTTGGTAATGCTTTTAAAAACATGACTGCATTGAAAAATTACGATTCATATTATGTTATTCCAAAATTTTCACTTTAAGAGAAATGTTAGAATAACTTATTTTTTTCTCCGATTGAATCAGAATGGTTCAAATTTTCATTTTTTGTAATGTATTTTTATTCTGCATGAGTATGTTTCAAATGACGACGCATGATGAATTTTATCTTCGACAGCAGTAAAAGTCGTTGTCACTTAAATCAACTGATAAGGATTAAAAAAATCACAATTGGTAAGGAAGCAAATTTTGGCACACTATCTGCATATTCTTTAAAAATGACTATTACTGTGTTTTATATAGGATTTTTTGAAAGGAACCAAATAAATATATAAAAATAAAAATAAACTTTGCTTTATTTATTTCTCAAATCAATTTTCTTTATTATTATTTTTAACTAATGTATTTACATTAAAAGATTTTCTGAGAATCCTGTATTTGAAAAAAAATTGAATTACTTTTTTTTTTTCAATCCCGAAGACTTGTAAGAAAACACTAATGGAAAAGAAACGTGATTTTACAATACTTTCTCAAATTATCAAGAATATGTTTAGATAAAAGAATATGAAAAAAAAGAAAAGAAACAAAACCCTCACTTTAACTAGCTACCTTTATATAAGAAGGGAAAACAAACGTGTTTAACGAACTTCTCTTTTATATTTTTTTACCTTATGCTGTCAAAACATTTTTTTAACAAAGGGGAAAAAAAAGTCAGAATAACAAAAGTAGTCTCTTATAACTGATAAAAGTTCTTTTTCTAAAATATTAGAAAAGTTCTAATGAGCAAATACGTTTCCTTTCAAAAGAAGACATCTAGCTTTATTTCATTTTATATTGTACAATATGTGCTTTTTTTTAAACATTTCGGAATAACAAATTTTATTTTTAATGTATTTCAAGGTGTAACTGGTATTTTTGGGCATTTAATTCTGTAATTTTGTTTGAAAGTGATATGTAGCGTTTGTTTAATAAATTAGTCAAAAAAAAAACCTGCACTTAGTATATATATATATATATATATATATATATATATATATAGTATATAATATTCTAACTATTTTTTTATGATTAATAAGAATAATGTGTATAAATCTACGTCTTTCTTATAAAACTACTAACTTGTATAAGATGAAATGATTCATATCTTTATAACAATGGAAATATGCGTAGTTGATTTATGCTATAACAACGCTCTCAGAGATCTTCGCTTCAAATGAAGAGGATATGACACCAATTTTTGCAACAAAAACAACAGTTTATTAAATATTTTTAAGAAGGGCGAGAACAGTGTAATAAATAAGCTCAATTTAGTTGACTCTATAAATTTGTTTGAAAGTGTTATGTAAATTTTGTTTAATGATTGAGTAAAAAAAAAGGTAAAGAAAAAAGTCCTTCCGGCCTGTACCGGGAGGAAAAGGTAGCTTTCCTATATCTTCGTTTTAGAATTTTAACTAATGTTACTGGAAACAGCAAGCTAAAATGCAAAGAAGATTCGTTAATACTGAATTTACCAAGAAGAAATTTGCCAAATTAGTCATCTATATCTAAGTTGGCTTCATTTATGAAGACTTATTTTTGGTCACCAAATTTGGCGATAATTCGCCAAGTGTCGCCAAGTTTGGCGAGAATTTCGCTCAAACGGATATAAATATACAGTTTTTATACGTATGACTAGGAAAATGATTACAACAAAAAATATAGTAATTTGCAGGAAATCGCGTTCACTAAAACTCATCAATTTATCGTTGATTTTTGTAATGTGTTGTTTTGTTTCAAAATGCCAGCCACCCTAGAATTTAAAACTGCTCTATCTCAGCCATTTTTTTACGATAGAGATTAAACAAAAAATGCTCCGGAATCCTTGTATAAAGGCCTAACACCTAAGCAAAAAATAAATTTGAATTTTTAAATTTATTGTATATTTATTTTAATTTTAAATCTTTCAGTGGCCGCCATTTTGAAACAAGATGGTGGATCAAGCTGGCCAACGAACTCGGTTTAGATATTGGTGAACTTAATACATACAATTAGTTTCATCCAAATCGATTTATATATATATATATATATATATATAAATCGACATTAGAACGGAGGGTGGTTTTGGGGTCTGGGGGTCATGATCGGTGAAAATATAGCGAAATTTTTCGGAATTGCTTTCCTCCGAGCGGCTGCAATAGGTGGCTTTATACTTTTTTGTATTGAAAGCTACCTAAAACTGCGGTCAACAGATATATAATCAATATCACACTATATATATTTTTAATGATTAATAAAGTGCATAAATCTACGTACTCCTGTAAATTTAATATTTTATGTGCGGCCAGGGCTTCTGCGGAAAGATCCGCTGGAAATCGGAAGTTTCTTGCTAACAAAAGGACCACCAAACATGGTGCAAATTGTTGTTGATTATGTTAAAATATGTTATAGAATTCACACGTCTCTACTATGCTCGTGAAGGAATTTCTTCGAGAAATTGCAGGTTAAATTTCAGCATACATTTGAAATACTTATTAGTTTGCGTTTCTCAACCTGGTCTTCGTTGCGTCCAGGTAACATGTTCGCTCACTAATCAGATGGCTAAGATTTTGTCCTACCTTCTGACCTTCTATCATTTTAAATTAATTTCATATTTTTGATACGTTACAACATTAAAGTATGCTTACGAATTGCTACAGATTTGAACTTTTTTAATTTTTCACTGTTTCGTGAAAATTTATATATTACAGTAATTTTTAAACTAATTTGATAATTTGCTGCTTATAAACTAAACTGGATTTTCGTCGGCAAATATGTTAGTTTAAAAATACCTCTGCTGAAGTTTAACCTCCAATTTCTCAAAAGCTAAGGCTCATTTTAAGAAAACCTTCCATCAGCATAGTTAGTAAATATGATCTCTACAACATACTTTACAATCATGAAAATCGGTCCGTACCATGTATGGTGATCCCCTTATAAGACGTCATTTGTCTAATCACTACGCAACCACAATAATTGTATTAACATATCTATGCAAAGTAACCATGACAACTAATTCTGGAGATCCATGCGCACTTTGTGAAACTTTAAAAAAGACAGATTACATTTCGCATTCACGCACAAATATTAGCGATTCAGGACGTCACAAAGGCACTAAAAACTCATTTATCCATTAGAGTGGCCTTATAAAAGAGCAGTCAGTCATACTGCCACAACGTTACCTACTGAAAAATGTTATGCAAGTTATTATATTTAAAAAGTTCTACAAACAAATTGTATCTCCACAGTTTCTTTTGGAGGCATTTTAAAAATACAAGTTAGTAAAAACAACATGTTTTGACTCTTTGATTAAAACTCATTAATATTGAAAATCAGGGGATTTAATTGCACTGTTATAGAGAGTGTCCATATGAAACCTCCCTGATTTCAAATGTTAATTGTATGGCAACTATGAATCCTACAGACTTGCGGTTTGCGGTAACATGAATAGCAATACAACAAGTTTATTTTGATGAAATTTTTTTCCGAAACAGTTAATTTTTGTTCTATGTATTATTGAAATGTCATGACAACAATTTTATTTTATCGAAACACGTGAACTAATATTGAATACGACTGTTCATTCTTAGAGCTTACGAACGGAGCCAAGGCAACACTAGATACCGGGCTTGCTCATTCACTCTCAAAACGTCACAAATGGTGACTGACCGCGACCAGCGATTGGTCCAAAGCAATGCGCCCATCGTTTTGTGCCAATCGCTGTATGTCTTTCCTCCCAGTCAGCCACCTTTTGTGACGTCATCATAATGAATGAGCAAGCCCGGTATGTAGTGTAGCCCTGACGGAGCCCGTATCGAAGTGCATACATAGACAAAAATTTAACTTTTTCAGACAAATAAACGTTTGCAGCCAAATAAACTTGTTGTCATGACATAGCAATAATGCATACAACAAAAATTAACGGCTTCGGAAAAAAAAATTGCAGCAAAATAAACTTGTTGTGTGTTATTCATGATACCGCAAACCGCAAATCTCTAGGACTCATAGCTTCCGTACAATTAACGTTTGAAATTAGGGAGGTTTCATGTGGGAATCCTTTATTTTTATACTGAGGACAGTTTTCATGTTGTTTCTACAGCTGTTATTTATTTTATTTTATTTTTTGAGAATATAATTGCTTTTCTATAAGTTTAACTCTAGACTGTTAGATTATTTAAAATATTTTTTTTATTTAATTTTAATTATTTGCATTGTTTCTTTTAAGTAATGAAACTAAGAATTATTTATTAGCGTTGTAATTAGCATTTAACATATAGAAATAAATTTAAGACTAAGATCTATCTATTCTTTTAAATATAATTGTAAAAAAATTGAATATATTTTATATTTTCGCTTCAGTGAGATTTTTATGTTTTTACTTATCAGTTCTAGGTAGTACGTGTTATTAGAAACATTTTAATTTACTTTCTAATTTCAAAATTACATTACATTAATTTTAAAGTGAGAAAAAAAAATTATGAACAGAATTATCTTTTAATCAAATTATAAACCCAAGTGGATATGTTAAGTGTATTGAGTCAGTTGAATGAAATATTTTTCATTCACACGAAAAGCTTGATTTTTCTTAAAACAGTGTGAACAAAATTCATTTAATAATTAAATATTAACTTTGTAAGATCTAAATTTAAATTAATTTAATTTTCGCTGTTAAAATTTACGTTAAACTAGTGAAATGCGTCTGATAAAAAGCATGAATCTTGCTTTTTTTTCATTGCTTTAACTGAAATAATATATAATTAAAATATTTGTAGCGATATAAGACCTGTATTTTTAATTTAGCTACTTTTATTTCAGAGAAATAGTGGACAGATTTTAATTAATATAAATTAATGAATTTGTTTGTTGAAGAAAATTGTAAAAAGTTGTCTCTTAGCATTTGTAAAGGCTTGTTTTTTGAAATTTTTTAACATATATGAAAAGTTAGGGGTGTACGATGACACTTCAATTAACTGAAATTTGAGACGGCACGGCCATTTTTTTAATGTTAACTTCAAAGGTGTTTTATCCTAAGGAAACCTTCGGTTGAGATAAAAACAAAGCTTACTTTGAAAAATATAGGTGACCGTATGTATAAAGAGGAAGAACAATGCTTTTTTCTTTAATAAACGCATTTAAATATTAATATAAAGGGGAACGAGCGATAAATGTCGACGTTTGCAAAAGAAAGAATTGTAACTAACAATTGAAGGGGTCGGGGGAGTGCTAAGCCACATTTTTGAACTTTTGAGATATTTCAATTTGAAAATTTGATCAAATACTCAAATCAAGATACATAGCCTAAAGTTTTTCCGCTAATGCCTTAGTAACATTTGAGATATTCTGAGTAACAATATGGCATTACTTTAATGATATTACTATTACGTTCTTTGTACATTAGAAATCTTCATTGGGGGGGCATAAACATCTGGGACAAAAACGAAACCTGGGACATAGGCTGCCACCAAGTAACATTAGAAACAAATTACATGTAGGATATTATAATTTACAATATTAAGCAACAGATTACAGTGTTAGATTTATTTCACCAAAAATTATTGCCCCAACACACTTAATTTTATCATCCCTTCTCCCCCTGGTCTTGATTAAAGGTTTATTTGTTTTGTTTTAATGAAGATAATAGTTGTTGGGACAGTTATGCTTTAAGATTCATATAAAAAAGTATAAGATTAACTAAGAGTAACATATAAGAAGTTCTTCTAGGAAGAAAATGCATTCTCATAATTCTAAGTTTTAAAATGTGGCTAGATATACAATCTAATAGATTGATTGGCTGTTCTCGGATTATAATTGAATCTCTACGGATATTTCATGCAAAATATACTCTGTAAAATTTAGAAGTAATCGTCAACATTTGTATTCGAAAGTTTGCCGTCATCATAAAAAATTCGCTCAATTATTACCAACATTTTCGAACAGAAATTTTTGCATTATTTAATTTCAGAATTTCTAAATGAAATACAGAGAAAATTTGTATTTGGAAATAGTTATATTTAAAAGAATTGACAACTCTGCAATGGTAAAAAATAATAGCAGTTTTAAAAACAAATTTCTACTAAAACGTAACATTTATTTTAGATTATAAACTGGGATTGGGACAATATGAAATAAAAAAATTATGTATAAATGTTGTTTGCAATAAAAATTACAATAGAACAATGGAATGTTTCATTTTTGTTCATTGTTTTATGCAGTTTATATATTTCAGTAATATAAGTATTTTCTGCTTTTCTTGTTCATGTCTTATGATGGCTTTGTTTTACTTAAGAAATAAAAAAGTTATTCTTATTTAAACAGTTGTAGAATTGGAATGTGCTGTTACGAAAATAGGCCATAAATAAACATAAGAATTCTTGTTCCTGCTTATTAGAGGAGCTTTCAAAATATTTTATAGGATTATAATGCATTTCATCTAAATGTCTTAATGATAAAAAATGACATATTTTGAAAATCCCCATTCCTTACTGAAATAAATATTTATCTTTAGTAACTTTATATTTCTGAAATGCCTTTTATGAAGGACTTTCAAAATAACACAGTGAAACTTTTACTTATTCAACCTGCTTTCTATTTTAAAAATATATCAAACATAATCCTGGATAATCCTCTGTTTAGCATAATTTTTCTTTGTCTTATTTCTAATTTAGAATTTAAATTTATACAGCATGAGCTGCTTAAAATAGACAAAGATATTTTGAAAGGGAAAAAAATATTTTTTATTTATTTCTTCTTTGGGGTAAATATAGATATAGGGGAAGGTGGGATAAACACAGATAATTTGTATATGTATTGTATATTCGGTATGGCGTGTTAAGAAAATACGCCATCTCTTATCCCTGTTTATTAAAGTAAATTGAAAATATTATCTAGAATTATAATGTGTTTCATGTAAATATCTTAAAAATAACTATGATACATTTTGAATATCCTCTTTTCTTTGGGTAATAAATATTACTTATCTTTAGTAATTTCATATTTCTGAAAGTACTTTTATGAATAGCGGACAGAATAATACAATGGAAGTTTTACTTATTCAACCTGCTTTCTATTGTTAAAATAAATCATGCATAGTCTGGCATAATACATTGTATAGCATATATTTACTTTTTCTATGTTTAATATACAATACTTAAAATATAGTATTATATAAATATAGTATTATATATATATAGTATTATATACTTAAAATATAGCGAATTTTCAGCTTCTTAATATAAACATAGATGTTTTTCTAGTAAAATAATTGATATTTATTCTTTCATTTCTTCTTTGATGAAAATAGAGACAAACGGGGATATGTATAGTGTTAATAAAATGTGTCATAATTAAGCATAACAAATCATGTTTCTGCTTATTAGCAGAAAATTCGAAATAGAGGATTTCGAAAAGAACAGACATAGGATTATACATAGGCTTATAAATAGGATTATAATATATTTCATTTTAGCGTTTTCATGATGAAAAATGACGGGCTTTGAAAATCCCCATTGCTTAGTGTAATAGATATTCCTGATAGGGTTTATGTATCAAAACGCAAATTTTTCCCCATTCACTCTCCATTCCTCCGAATGATGGGAAAAGTCAATGCCGAAAACCGCATTTTAAGTATGTGCCCCTATTTCCCCCATTTATATGTCGCTCTTAGTTGCGTTATATACCCGTCACCCCTGAGGGTTAGTAATTTTATTTTTCTGAAAGTACTACATTTATGAATGACAATTAGAATAACATAATGGAAACTTTGCTTATTGAACCTGCCTTCAATTGTTAAAATAAATGAAATAGTATAATCCCCCAAAATCCCTTGTTTAACATGTTTTTCTTTGTCTATTTTGAATTTAGAGTTTAAATTTATGTTACCCGTGTTGCTTAAAATAAACAAAGATAATTTGAATGAAATTTAATGTTTTATTATTATAACTAGCAAAACCCATTGTTTTACACGCGTAGTTGTTGAAATAGTCCAAGTGGTATTTTCTGTCCCTATTTTTATTGGAGAAAATTATACTGCTATGGATAATTCAAAAATTACTAACAAAGTCACATTTTGAATAAACTACATTCTCGTGCTGCATTAGGCAAGCATGAGACTTAAATGAATGAGAAAATCTAAAAGTAATTCGAAATAAATCGTAATTTAGAATGTAATTTAAAGGTTTTGCGCTAATTTAATTTTGCATTTAAAATTTCGGTTTATTTTTAGAAATTGTTCTTAAGCATTTACATTTTAAAAGTAACTATGCCAAATTCCAAATTTCTATTTCAACTATATCACAGAAATCGCAATTTCAGAGCGTTTTCTTATTTCCAAGCTTCAATACAAACTGTACCACATAAATTACAATTTTAGAACGTTTTTTGTTCCTGCACCATTTCGAATTTTTAAAAAAACTGTTCTGGGCGATCATTTATGTCTCTAAAGTAACAGCCATGCCAAATTTTAAATTTTTCGCCCTAACTGTTCCAAATAAATCGCAGTTTAGAACTGTTTCTGCTCATTTCACAAAATATATTCAAATTATATTCAAAATGAAATCTTTTAAATTTTGAATTTTTTAGAAGCTGTTCATAGCAAGTATTTATATCTTAAAAGTAACCACCACACCAAATTTAAAATTTCTATTCAACATACATTTCAATTTTAAAACTTTTTTTGCTCCTACACGCTTTTAAATTTCGAATTAAAAAAACTGTTATGGGCGAGCATTTACGCTTCTAAAGTAACAGCAATGTCAAATTTTAAGTTTTTAGACCTAACCGTTCCAACAAAATCTTAATTTAGAACATTTTTAGAACGTTTTCCGCTCAGTTCACCCTTTTAAAAACTTTTTAGAAAACATTCATATTTATATCTTTTAGTAAACACCAGACCAATTTTCGTATTTGTAGTTAGAACAATTTAATAGAAATCGCTATTTTAAAACATTTTTTTGCCCCTGCACCGGACATAAAATATAGCTTATGTTAGTGCAGAGATAGTCACCAGCAGTTTGTCGCAATTATTTTTAAAATCGGTTCGGTAGTTCAAGAGATTACCTCTTCCAAAGATAAGAAAAAAAAGTTACTTTTCTATAATACTAGTATTGATTATTATTTAATTTCTTCTCTGATGGTAAAAAATGGATAGAGGGAAACATGAGATAAAAAATAACAAATGGGGTATATATATTCGGTATAGATTGTTAAGAAAATACGGTATAAATGCGTATAAAAGCTCTTGCTGTTGCTTTTTTAGAAGTAAATTGAAAATATTATGTAGAATTATAATGTGTTTTATGTAAATGTCTTAAAGATAAAAGTGATATTTGATACTCTCTTTTCTTTTGATTATAAATATAACTAATCTTTAATAATTTCATATTTCTGAAAGTGATGAATGATACAATGAATAGCGTTCAAAATAACACAATGAAAGTTTTACATATTCAACCTGCTTTCTATTGCTAAAAAATCAGAATAAATCAAACATAATCCCAGGTAATCTATTTTTATGTATATTTTGTCTATTTTTAAATAAGAGTTTAAACCTATATAACTTGTGCTACTTAAAATTATAAGAAATATCTTAAATGGAAAATATAATATTTTTTATTTTAATTATTTCATTTCTTCTTTGATAGTAAAAATGGATATAGGGGAAGGTGGGATAAAAAAAAAGACAAATGGGGTACATATTTTAAGTATGGATTGTTAAAAAGAAACACCATTAATACGCATAAAAGCTCCTGTTCTTGCTTATTATAAGAAAACTGAAAATATTGTTTAAGATTATAATGTGCTTCATGTAAAAGTCTTAAAAATAAATATGATACACTTTGATTATCCTCTATTTTCAAGCGAATAAATATTATTTATCTTTAGTAATTTCATATTTCTAAAAGTACTTTTATGAATAACGTTTACAATAACACAGTGGAAGTCTTACTTACTCAACCTGCTTTCTATTGTTAAAATAAATCATGCATAATCTGGAGTAATCCTTTGTACAGCACATTTTTATTTTGTATACTTTTAATACAAAGCATAAATTTATCTAGATATTTTCGTTCTTCTTAAAATAAACGAAGATATTTTGCAAGAAAAATAATTTATTTTATTTCTTCATTTCTTTTTTTTAATAGAAATTAGCAAAAAACAAGTTATATATATTGTGTACGCATTGTTAAGAATGCTATGAATATGCATATGAATATGCATAACATCTCAGGTCCGTGCTTATTAGGGGTAAATTCGAAATATTTTATTGCATTTCATTTAAGCGTCAATGATTAAAATGGCATATTTTGAAAATCTCTGTTGTTTACTGTAGTAAATGTTATTTATATTAGTAACTTTATATTACTGAAAATACTTTTATAAAGGATTCCCAGAATAACACAGTGTAACTGTTACGTATTCAACTTGCTTTCTATTTTTAAAGTATATCAAACATATACCAGGGTAATCTCTTGTTTAACATACTTTTCATTGTCTATTTTTAAGTAAGATCTTAAGTTTACATAGCTTGTGCTACTTATAATCAAGAAAGATATCTTAAAGGGGAAAAGTAAAAATTTTTATTTTTATACTTTCATTTTCTCTTTGATGGTAAAAAGAATGTAGGATTAACAAAGACAAATGTGGTATATATATTCGGTATGGATTGTTAAAAAAATACGCCATAAATACTAATAAAAGTCCTGTTCTTGCTTATTAGAAGTGAATTGAAAATAATATTTAGGATTATAATATGTTTCTTGTAAACGTCTTAAAGATAAAAGTGATACATTTTGATTATCCTCTTTTCTTAGTGTAACAAATATTACTTACCTTTAGTAATTTCATATTTCTGAAAGTACTTTTATGAATAGCTTTCAAAATAACACAATGGAAGTTTTACATATTCAACATGCTTTCTATTGCTAAAATAAATCAAACATAATCCCGGGTAACCTTTTTTATGCATACTTTTTCATTGGCTGTTTTTAATTAAGAGCTTGTGCTACTTAAAATTAACAAAGGTATCTTAAAAAGAAAAACTATATATATATTATTGTTTATTTTTATTATTTATCTTTTGTTTGGTGGTAAAAAGAAGGTGGGACAAAGAAATACAAATGTGGTATATATATTTGGTATGAATTGTTAAGAAAATACGCCATAAATACGTATAAAAGCTTCTTTTCTTGCTTATTAGAAGCAAATTGAAAGTATTATGTAGGATTTTAATTAGTGAGGACAGAATGAATGATTTTGATATTCCAATGAATTATTCGGTCTTGCGCATAAATGTCAACTTCCGTATATTTTTAATCAACTAAACCAACAATTTTGTAAAAAAAAAATTATTACTTTAATTAGAATTGAATTAACCGGAGCCACAATTGTACTTAAACCACTACTTAATAGCAAAACCCTGGCTATCCATAACGAACTGCTTCTCTATAACTCGACTCCTAAATTTTACCAATAATCACTTACGCCTGTCCGGTCTAGGGCTATATCTGTAAAACCTCTATCAACAACCTCAGCCAACTCCACAACAAACATTTTCTTATTGTCAGAAATGCTTCCCGTTACCTCCGAAATAGCACTATTCCTATGGACCTCTAAACTACTACATTAAAGAAAAGAATCAATCACCTTTCTTAAAATTTTTATGAAAAACTTTATGATCTCCATAATGAAATAATCTCGGATTTATCGGTTTATGACGCCTTCGAACCCCATCACCGTAAAAGACCAAAATATTCAATCATTATGGAATGTGAGAATTAGTGCTCACCATAACTGTAAATTTCTCGCTTTTTATTTTTTACTCAGTAATTTTTCCCACATTATAAATACCTAATTTCTTAATTAAAACTTAACATCTAAGCTATAAAAAAAAAAAAAAAAAAAAAATTCTTTTGAGTGCCTTTTTTGTTTATGCTTTGCCCGCCTTTTCACCACCTGGCATTTATGTGCTGTTTCACGAACATGTTCCGAACCCTATTTTTTACCTTTTCAACTTCCTTACTAGTAGTTAGTTATAACTACAGCTGTACCATTTCCAATATTTAGACTCTATCCTTAATCTCTTTCGCTTTACTTTATTATTCCAATTTATTATCATCTCTTTTCTTAATTTTACATCTACCTTTTTATTGTAATTGTTTCTTTATTTTGTAGTTAATACGACATCTTAACTTTTCCCAACGGCTCAATTTACTACAAGACATTCTACTCACAATAAACTGGGTGTTAAGTTGTTTGCGTCTAGGAAGCCCCTTAACCGACATCAACTGTTCGGCAACAGTCTTTTTTTTTTTTTTTTTTTTTACAAAATGTCTAGAGGTAATTGATTAAAAAGAAGTACGAAGATTGGCAACTATGCTTTTGCGCATGGCGGAATGATTCATTCGAATGACAAAGTCATTCATTTTGCCCAACGCGAATTATAATGTGTTTCATGTAAAAGTCTTAAAAATAGATATGATACATTTTGAATATCCTCTTTTTTTAGTGTAATAAATATTCTTTATCTTTAGTAATGTCATATTTCTGAAAGCACTTTTATGAATATCGTACAAAATAACGTAATGGACGTTTTACGTATTCAACTTGCTTTATATTGTTAAAATAAATCACGCATAATTTCGAGTAATCCTTTGTTTAGCACCTTTTTTGTTGTCTAATTTCAATACAAAGCCTAAATTTACGTAGCTTTTTTTGAGATGTTTAAAATAAACAAAGATATTTTGGAAGAAAAGTAATTCATTTTTACTCTTTCATATTTTCTTTGATGGAAATAGAGACAAACGGTGTTTGTAAATTCCGTATACATTGTTCAGAAAATACGCCATAAATAAGCATATCAGCTAATATTCTTATTTATTAGAGGTAAATTTGAAATATTATAGTATTATAATGTGTTTCATTTCAACGTCTTCATGATATAAAATTATGCATTTTGAATATTTTCTTTACTTAATGTAATAAATATTCCTTATCTTTAACAATTTCATATTTATGAAAGTACATTTATGAATGATTTTCAGAATAAAATAATAGAAGTTAAATGAAACATATATCCGCGTAATCTAATGTTTAACATACTGTTACATTGTATATTTTAAATTCAGAGTTTAAATTTACATAGCTTGTTCTACTGAAAATTAACAAAAATATCTTAAAAGGAAAAATAATATATTTTTTTATCCGTTTATTTATTTGATGGTAAAAATGTATATAGGTGAAGTTGGGGTAAAAAAAAATTACAAATAGGGTGAATATATTCAGTATGGATTGTTAAGAAAAAATGCCATAAATATGCATAAAAATTCTTTTTCATGCTTATTAGAAACAAATTAAAAATATTTTGCAGATTTCTAGTTCGTGATAAGCAGAATGAATGATTTTGATATTAGAATGAATCATTCGTACATGCGCAAAAGCAAAGCTGCCAATCTTCGTATTTTTTAAAATGAATAACAACCAGAAATTTTTGTAAAAGAAAAGGTGTTTCATATTATAATTGGGATTAAATTAAGAGCAACTGAAAAAAGTCTTTTCTTTAAAAAAATTCTGGGAATAATTAATTAAAAAATATACGAAGGAACAATGGAACAATGTATTGAGCATCATGGAATACCTAGTTGCAGTCAACTGAACTTCCAGGTTAGAGGTAATTTAACTTGCGAGGCAAAAATGAGTAGTGAGAAGTTTAAGAGTTAAAAATTAAATAAATAAAAATATAAATAAATAGATTTTTAAATATAATAAAAAATTAATAGAGTATAACAAAAATATATGAAGATTGTCAACTGTGCATTTATTTATTTATTTAATTTTACCAAAATATTCAACAATAAATATTCCTTATATTACAATAAATATTCCTTATATTTAGTAATTTCATATTTTTAAAGTATTTTTATGATTAGCGTTCGTATTAACACAATGGAAGTTTTACGAATCCAAACTGCTTTCTATTGTTAAAATATCTTGCATAATATCATGTAACCCTTTGTATAGCATATTTTTACTTTGTCTATTTTAATGCAAAGCTTTTCATAGCATTTTTTGTGCTTCTTAAAATAAACAAGGATATTTAGAAAGAAAAACAATTTATTTTGTATTCTTTCTTTTCTACTTTGATGGTAATAGAGACAAATGGGGTATGTATATTCGGTATGTATTGTTAAGAAAATACGCCATAAATATGCCTAACAATTCAAGTTCTTGCTTATTAAAAAAGAAAATTCGAAATAGAGGATATTTAAAAGGACATACATAGGATTATACATAGGATTATATATAGGATTATAATGTATTTAATTTTATACTTTCATGGTAATAAATGACGGACTTTGAAAATCCTCAATGCTTAGTGTAATAAATATTCCTTATCGGTGGTAATTTCTTATTTCTGAAAGTACATTTATGAACGTTCAGAATAACATAACGAAAGTTTTACTTATTGAACCTGCTTTCTGTTAAAATAAATGAAATAAAATCCCCAGCAATCCCAAAAATTAACATTCTTTTTTTTTATAATTTTAATTCAGAGTTTAAATTTACATAACCTGTGCTAAATAAGAAAAAAAAAAGATATTGTGAAAGGAAAATAATATCTTTCATTTTTATTCTTCAATTTCTTCTTGCGTGGCAAAGATGGATATAGGGGAAGGTGGGATAAAAAGTGACAAATAAGGTTATATATTCGGTATGGATTGTTAACAAAATGCGCATAAAAGTACTTGTTTATTAGAAGAAAAATAATAATGTAAGTTTAGGATTACAACGTGTATGATATAAGGATCATTTCATATTTCCATTATTATTCTAAAACTATGGTTCCTTAAAATTTCCTAAAGCTTAATCTATTTTTACGTAAACCTTTTCTGCTCTAAAAATTAAAAGTAATTTCATTTTATAAAATACATTAGAGATTCCTTTCTTTCATTTTATACCCTGTATTTACTTAACCTCAAATATGTAACTCCTTTTCCAGCATATAAATACAGCTGCAATTATTAAATAAGTGCGTAAGATATTTTGACTTGTCCTTTTAACTTTATTCTCTGTCAGGAAAATTTACTGAATACTACAAAATGGTTTGTACATCTGCTCTATTGTGCAAACATAATCTCAACTTCATTGTTTAATGTAAATGCAGTCTTTGATTACTTTCCAACTGCCAAAATTCTATTATGTCATCAAATGTATTCATTTCCAGAAAATCTCATCTGCACTAATTCTCATAACATCCACCGGGTTTGCCTAGCAAAATTACAAAAAATAGACATAAGTCGCCTACCATGGCAATCTTTTTATTTTCTCCCCCCCCCCTCTAAACTAATGTTTCAGACAACTAACTACCATAAATTCTTACTGGCGAAATTGTCCGATGCACATGTATTCTTGGCGCCGTAATCAAAGTGTTGGCGCACAAATGTAGCACGAAATTCGATCAGATCATCTCTGCCTCTCAATCTAAAAACATCAACTTATCATCTTAAGTACAAAGGCCACCCCTTCTTCATCGTTATGGCTGTAATAAAAAATAGTTTCCATGGATTTGACTTCTCCTCAATGCCTTTAAGTTTTAGCATCCTCAGGATGAGAACCTTGTGTTACTGCCTTTTGGCAACGCATGTTATTAGTACTCTTCATTCCTTCACAATCACCGATACTTTAGTTTGTTCAGAAAATCTAATCTACCCAGAATTTCCTTTTTCACAACTACTACTAATAATATCTTCACAGCGTGTTTCATGTGTCTTAAAGATAAATATGATAATTTTTTAATATAATATTTTCTTAGGGTCATAAATATTCCTTATATTTATCAATTGCATATTTTTGAAAGTACTTTTATAAATAACATTAAAGCAATGTACGTTTAGTTATTCAACCTGCTTTGTTTTGGGAAAATAAATCATTCACAATCACATGTAATCCTTTGTATAGCATATTTTTACTTTGTCTATTTTAAATACAAAGCTTAAACGTATATAGCTTATTTAGGGCTGCTTAAATAAACAAATATATTTTGAAAGAAAACCAATTTATTTTGTATTCTTTCATTTATAATTTTATGGTAATAGAGACAAACGAGGTATGTATATTCGGCATGTATTGTTACGACAATAATCCATAAATAAGCGTAACAGCTCATGTTCTTGTTTATTAGAGGTAAACTCGAAATAGGATATAGGATTATAATGCAATTTTAACGTTTTAATGATTAAAAATGATACATTTTGAATTTACACTTTCCACAGTGTAACAAATATGCTTTATCTTTAGTGATTTCATATTTATGAAAGTATTTTTATGAGTAACATTCATAATAAGATAATGGAATTTTTGCGTATTCAACTTGTTTTGTTTTGCTAAAACAAATTGATCATTATCTGATATATTACCTTGATTAGCATATTTTATCCCCGTCTATTTCTATTTCAGCGTTTAAATTTATATTTGGGTTATAAAGCTCATTTTGTCTTTCTTAAAAAAATAAAGATTTTTCTAAGAAAAAAAATCTTTTTTTCTGTTGTTGATGCAAAAAAATAAATAAATAAATAAATAAATAAAAGAAAATAAATATATAGAGCTGAATATAGCTATGGAAACATGTATTTATAGCTATACTGAGAAAAATTACACTTTCAAATCTGAGTAAATTGGTGTTTTCATTTTGTTATGAAACTTTCTGTTTCAAATAAGACGGACAACCCAATGCTTTCAATTCTGAAATACCAGAAATACTCAGAATATTGAAACATGGACATACTCAAAACTGAGTACATAGGGGTCAGTCATTCTCATTTTTAAAACATGGGCATACTTAAAAATAATTAGAATCAGTTCAAACTCTTATATGAAACATGGAACTACTCAAAAATGAGTACATAGAAGTCAGTTCATATCCATTTTTGAAACATGGACATACTCAAATATGAGCACATGATGTTTTATTCTTGAGTGTGTGCATGTTTTCAGAAATGAGTCTATACATGTTTCAAACTTGAGTCATTTTAATTCGGGGCCATTTTGACTATGCGACATACTCAGATTTGAGTATTATTTTGCTCAGTTTTGAAAATGTCGTTTTTCAGTGTATCATATCGGATTTCAGAAGATAGTCGATGAGTGCAGAACTTTTTGAATTACTGTTTCGTAAAATTTAAATAGTACATGCAATCCGAAGATAAAGGAATTTCATAATGATTAAAGTAAGCTGCGTCAATCCAAGACCACCGAACCCAAGTCCTGAGAGACTTATATCGCGCCAGCAGGTTTGTGTCCCTGCGGCACTTTCGCCGGTCAGAGGACCGCTCCACTGCGGACCCTCTAACCTTGAACCCACGTGTCGACGACGTATGCCGTTGCGATACGTGGTGAAACCACGGGGAGTCACTGCGAGACACTTGGAGACGGGCCTGCGTCCCCCAACAGCTTCGGAGCTGGAAACCCAAAAGGGAACCAGGCCCTAGGCCTTAAGTCGGGATGTTCCAACCCGTACTTGCTCTACCACAACTCGAGGGGTGTGAAAACCTACAAAGGTAGTCACGGTTCCCTCTCGTAGTGGACCTTTCATAATGATAAAACTAATAAAACAATAGTTATGAATTTATTACAAAATCTAATTAATGTGCACAAAAAAAAACTGTAGAGATCAAAGCCACTTTATAGTCTTTGAAAAATAAAATAACATGTTCAATATAAAATAAGTATTCAAAGTTTGATGTTCTAAACCATGTAATTACTGAAAAGTTTATATATATTGTAATTTTCATTATTTTAAATGAAGCACATTGATTTAATATTGTTATTTTGTTACTATTCAAGATAATATTTTTGTTATTTTTAGAAAATATTTATTTTTTGCAAATAATTAAAAAAAATTACATATTTATAAAATTTTAATCTAATAAATATTAATTATGTTTACTTACTATATATTTGCATGTTTATGTACAAAGCTACCAATACATAAATTTTCTGCTATTGGTCTACAACAGCCATTCTCAACTTTATTTTCTTGCGGGCCACAAGCATATGTTTACTACGTTAAGTAGGCCGCAACACACCACACACAAAATATTGTAATAAAACAAGGAAAAGGAGTGTATTAACATAGTAAGATTTAAAAAAAATAACAAAGCAATATAACGAAATTATTATAATAAGTATTAGCTATATAATAAATATAAAACTTAATAGTAAATGAATGCCGAATTTTCGAGTACTAAACAAAGGTAATAAAAAAAACAGAAGATGTTCAATAGTAAATCAGACTTTTGCTCATTGTATTTTTTTTTTAAATCATTTGACAGTGTCAAAGTATATTGTTAAAATAATTTATTTTAAATAACATTATGCTTATGTTGAATATTAAAAGACTAGCTGACCCGCCGGCGTTGCCCGGGCAGACTGTTATTGAAAAATACAACGGTGGAGAGGACTTCATAAAAAAAGACTAAATATCATTTATTTATACTAAAAACTTGTAAAAAAATTAAACGAGAGCTAAAATTTCAAAAGTATAACAGTTACGTTTCAGAAATTAAACGGTCAGGATAAATTATTACACTTACTTTTAAAGAATCAAAAGGTCGGGGAAAATCTTACGGTTGAACCTAAATGGCATATCGGTATAAGATCGAAGCTTGATATATGGCAAATTAAGATTTGTGAAATTCTAATGTGATGCATTTTATAAAACTTCATTATAAACACAATTAAATATATTTGAAGTAGGAGAAACAACAGTTATAGAGTCAAAACATCTAACTCTAGAAAGACCAACATACAATTATCCATGACTGGATTTCAGAAGCAACGAGTTCGTGGATGCTACGTTTATTAAGCCTATTTTGGCGATCGCGTATGCTCTGTGTTTGACGGCGTTCTCGATACAATTCCAATCTATTTCGATTTTCTCTTCTTAATTCAAATTCTTTTTCATTTTCAAGCATTCGCCGAGATCTTTTACGGGCATTTCTAATGATATTTTGAAGCTCCATAATTGCAGCAAAAGAGCGAAACGTAAATAAACCCGATTTACCTCGGCCTAAATAGTGCCAAAGAACTTTTACACAATAACCAATAAGATGCGTTTCATTCGGGCGTTGCCATTAAACAATTAACAAATAATCGCGATTTCTGTACCACGTACGAAAGCGTAATATATATATATATATATATATATATATATATATATATATATTAGTGACGTAAATAGTACTACAGGTTTATGAGCTTTTGACTAAACAAATGACATTTACAATGTTTTAACATAATTTGAAGTTAATTAAAGATAACCTGCATTGTAATATTCCAAAATAATATATAACAATAGTAAATATATTAAATGCTGTTTATGCGCATCTCAAATGTTTATATGCGCACCTCAAATGTTCATAAATATGGGTTCAATTTCTTTGTCTCGGGCAACACATAAAACGTTTGCAGGGCACATCGGCCGCCAGCCATATGTAGCCACGAATCGTGGTTTCAGCATGTCATGTCTAGAATGAGATTGTAAGACATGGAAGAGTCCGGGATTACTTTTTTCTGCAGACTGGGACCAGGACGGGCTGGGGACGGGCTATCTTATTATAGCAGGCCG
This sequence comes from Maratus michaelseni, assembly GCA_963931845.1. NCBI lineage: Eukaryota > Metazoa > Arthropoda > Arachnida > Araneae > Salticidae > Maratus > Maratus michaelseni. The sequence continues at coordinate 365,440,721 of OZ007590.1, read as the reverse complement.
GAAAAGCATTTTCACCGCTAGGAGAATGGAGGGTAGGTCGAAGTCTATATCTACCATGCTACAATATGATGTAAAATACCCACTTTTTTCCTCATTTATTGTCGTTGATTCATCAAACACAAAAATCATTTTGTTTTTTAGCACTTAAAGAACTTTTTGCCCTAATAAAAGAAAAATATCGATAAATATAAATTTATTTACCTTTATCAATGTATAGCAAATCTACTTGCAAGAACTTGTCCGCAATAGATTAATGAAAATTTCAAAAGAGAAATATTAATATTTTATTGTATAATTATTTTAAAGTTATCCAGATTCAACGTTCAAAGAAATCCTTTGATATAATAAGCTATCTTCATCCTCACACATTTAAAGTAAGTGCAATTAATTTGAGTAGCAAAAAGAATTTATTTTTATAATTATTAATATGTTATTTAAATTTAGAAAAATCCCTTCAATGTTTAAAAGCTAGCGGAATGAATGAAAAGATGGTTTACTTTAAATTTTTTATTGCACAACTCAAACAAAAACTTAAATCTTTGCTTTTCAATAAATTTGAAATAAAGTGTAATGATAGCATTCTTTCATTTATATAATTTTTTTTTAATTAACGTATACATTTAGTGTGCATCAAAGGGTATCACAAATAATAATTTATGGTCTTTAATCAATTACGTAAAATGATTTCTAAAGCTTTTTTTTTCTCAGTTCAGACAGTAAGTATTTTGTGTAATGAATACAACTACTTTTTATCATTATTAGTAAGTTATTTTATTAAAACAAAATTTCACATAATTTCTAAAAGAATCACCTAATTGAATGAAAAAATATTGTGTATTCTAGAGATATTTATTGTATAAAACAGCTTTAACAAAGGTTCTTTCATTTAAAGAAAAAAATTAGAATTTTTTTTAATATGCCTCAAAGGGCATCACAAATAATATATTATGGAGCTTAATCAATAACACGAAATTATATGTGGAGTTCTTTTGTTCTCAGTTCAGACGGTAAATAATTTATGTAACAAATACAATTGTTTTTTTAGCAGTATTAATAATTTATTTAAGTAAAATAATATTTTCCATGAATTATAAAGAACCCCCTAAATGAATGAAAAATATAGTGTATTCTAGATAAATTTATAATACCTCTTTAACAATTTAAAAAAAAATCTTAGCTTTACAATGAAATACAATATTATTTCATTTAAAGAAAAAATATTTAAATTTACATACATGTTTTATACGCACTAAAGGAAATCACTAATAGTATATAATGGAGTTTAATAAGTAATTTAAAAAAATTATGTTTTTAGTTTTTTAAGTTTTAGTTGCTCTTTTTTTACAATGAATATTATCGTTACACTTATATTACCGTTTATCAGTGCCCCAACACCAGCTGCATAAAGTTATTTGGGTTGCTGTCTCAGCCACATTAGGACTTCAAGTTGAACACAAGAGACAATTCAAAAGTTTGGTTGGCAACTTCAACATCCACCATGCAGCTACGACTTAGCCCCAAGCGATTTTAATCTGTTTAGTCCACTAAAAAACCCTCTTGGAAGCAAGATGATGTTCACAGATGATGAAAAGGTTCAACTTGAAGTCCTAATGGGGCTGAGACAGTAACCCAAAGAGTGTTATGCAGTTGGTATTGGGACACAGATAAAACGGTGAAATAAGTTCATAAATATTGGTGGAGAATATGTTGAGAAATAAACGTAGTTTTGAAGAGAATATCATTGTAAGTTATTATTTAATTATCTTTTGTGACTTACTTAACGACTTTCCCTCGTAAATATTATTAAGTTAGTGCTGTAATTTCTGCTATGTACAGATCTTTTTGCTAATAACATTTGTTATAAAATCTCTAATTTTACTATTAGAAATTTCATCTAAAAACAGTTCCAAGACTCAGTCTTGGAATAATCATATATTTTAGTTTCACGGGATTCAACAAATGAAAATTTTTTAACCTTAATAGAAATATCTTCTAAGTCTCTCCAAAAATTCAAGATACTATTCATTAAAATTACATCACAATTATGAATTATTTTCTTACCTGTAAAGACAGTTACTTGTACGTTTTTACCTCACAGAATATTAAAGCCTGAGAGCTAATAAGCCCACAGATTCTGTATGTACGTATGTATGTACGTAACATGATAACTCTTGATAAAAATATCCGATTTGCTTAAAAATTTGTATATAGGTTTATGCTGATAAGATGCTTCCCTGGTTAGTTTTGGGGGTTCATTGGTTAAGTGTAAAAGGGGGAGCAGGAGGCTTATCCTCCCCTAATTTATAGACGATTTCTTTATTTTTTGAGGGACATTTTTCTTTGAAATAAGAGTATAATATACAATCAGTGTAAATAGCCTGCGAGCTCAATGCCATCAGTTTAACTAGGCACTTTTCTTTTTATTATCAATTTATACTTATTTAACAGCTTACACATATTTTTCACACGTAATAAATAGAAAATAAACGCTCTCATTGCCATAATGAATAGTCACATTTGTATTCTTAAGGAAGGCATCAATTCTGTTATTTTCTCTTTGTCAGAAAATGATAATCATAATTTATCAAAGAAAAATGATACAATTCATAAATAAATAAATAAATACTAAGCAAACTACTTTTTTCATTTACTACTTTATTGCATTATTCTTAAAGAATGAAAAACGAATAGATTCTATAGACTAGTGCTTCTTAACATTTTTGGGACAGCGAGCGTCACGCTTCAGATTGAATAATGATTTTGCGACACATAATATTTTTTAAAAGAAATATTATGGTCATATTGAAACAGTTAAAAAAATAAAATTATCTTTTATCTTTAATTATTTTTAAATAAAATACAATAAAAAAGTCTCCCAATATTTTGCTTTTTTGAGTTGTTTTTCACGAAATTTCTTTAGTGAATGAGTATGTATTTGACAAGAATGTCTGATGTATTTTCCATTGAACATAACATCTGTTCTTTTTTTTTTTTTGTTACTTTTTTTAAAACTTTATAAAATTTATTGTTAAACAACCTACTGCACATAAATAGGAAATGGAAACAGCAGAAATGTTATGTTTCTTAGATTAGATATTCCAAATTACATTTTTATCTACGAAGCTAACATTTTCATCTAACGCATTTATTCTTGAAAAACATATTTTAAAATTTCATATGTCCCACTTTTTTTATATTTTTTAACATTTTTTTTTCATTTAAGTCTGTTGTTATTATGGACTGATCATTGAAAAAAAGACAGGAATTTCCTACTTCTATCTTTGATTACTCAGTTTGAAAAAAAAATGAAAATTTATAGAAGCAAAATCATAAAAAATAATTTAATATCTTTGGCGGTCCACCTGAGGTACTATCGCGGCACACTTGCGCGTTGCGACATACTGGTTGAAAAAACACTACTATAGAATTGGCCTTTTCGCATCTGTCATTGAAGTTGATGCACAGAATTAATTTAACATTTTTTACATCACTGCCAGAAGAATAGTCTTCAAAATGAATCGATCGGTTGAAGTTGGGTAACCATGACAACAAAGTTTTTTTCGGTATTACATTCTTATGTCCTTCATGTTATTTGTTTTTGAAAAGTAGTAAATACTTTGAAAATTATTTTTTTATCTTCTTTTTCGTATTTCCTGGACTGTTCTAGTATAAAAAATATTTTGTACTTTCAATGTAATTATGCGTGAAAAGAGGTGAATATTTTCCTCTTACTTCATGATTTGTTTTTTGTAAATGTTTCTAAAATACCGAACAATTCTGAATGGTGTTCTATTTGAAGAACATTTTTTACTATAGTTCTCAAAAAGAAAAAGTACTTGCACCAGAAATTTTTTATACTGATACGTTTCAATGCAACGTTATCTATGACACAGAACGTAACAGTAAAGTATAACTGTTACTATAGTATTTGAAAATTAATCTTTAAATTCGATAATATCAAATATAAAGTCACTTTCATATTCCAATTTTAATATTATACATACTTATAAATACAATTTAAATGTATATAAAATCATTCTTAATTTTTGTAATAAGTAAAAAGAAAAAAGTCACATATATATATTTTAAACTTATTTCTTCTTAAAAATGGATCTGTGATTTCTTGGAAAAGATTTAAAGGATTAGAAGATTATTCAAATACTTAATAATTTCGTTTTTGTGTTTTATACACCTTATTTTAGAGTGTTTTTACGCTTGTCCCGTTCGTTCTTTCTTGTTTCCTTTATCTTTTTCAAGTTTTTTTTCTTTTTTTGGGGGGGCGGAGTGGGCATAATGCATATACCTATATACTCGATTTATCAAACAACAATAATAAACAAATATGCGAAATTGCTTTAAAAATTTAAAATATTAAAAATAATCTTATTAATCAATTATAGCTGTCTATTTCGTGCATATGATTAATGAGGTGACTTAGTAGCCGGTGGTGCCGGAGGTGGGGCCTCTATCCACAGGTGTCCGCACCACCCCTCCTATAGGGCTGTTTCTTGGCTTCAGCAGGTGATTTGGCCTTACGCCGGTCCAAGGGTTGAGTAGCGACTCCTCAAGGATGGACGCGGTGGTGGACAACACCTCTTAAGCATATCCCTCGTGCCCGGACTCTATGGCAGCGGCTAACTAATCGGGTTGGACTGCTTCCAAGGTTTTCTGGAACGAGATGGAGGCGAGGACGGACTATTAAGAACAAGGATGGCTTGTGGTTCCGTAGTGACGTCTGGTCAGTGCGTGTGGCGGCATGCAGCGAATCTCGGTACTGGCAGACAGCAGAACGCAGATATTGGTGCAAGAGAAGTCCAAATTGTGACCAATCATCTCCAGTGGTCCTTCTGTAGTTGGAGTAGTTGTGGGCCGACTTCTATTTTCGGTTGGAAAAGAAATTGCCCGATTGACCAAGAGTGGTTCGAGACCATAGAGGACCACACGGTCTGTGTTCTGTGGTTTGTATCGCTTTCCCTGGGAGGGGGTAGAAGTCTTTTCTTGGACTGACCGATTACGAGGAACAGTGCCGGTCACTCGTCAGTCAAGTGACGTCCGACAGTAGGTCGTCAACCATTCCAGTGTGTCTTTGCGTAGTCGGAGCTTTTTGCGCCTAACGGTTGGATGAGCAGGAGTCTAGTAACTAACTCCCAATCGGGAGCGTTTCTGCGGCCTTGAGAGCGAGTGTTCCACGACTCTCTGTGACTGAGAGTTGCGTCTATGGTTTCCTAGTACCGGTGGCTCTGCACGGCGAGAGGGCTTCCCGGAGTTCTTGGACCAGGTCGCCGGGAGTTAAGGTGAGAAAATTTCTCGGGCCGGGAGGTCCCGACCCTACGGTCCAAAGCCTAAGCTGGTACGTGACTATGTGTCCATGGATGGAAGTTTTCTCGACCTACCGGGCAAGCGAGAGGTACCTAGTTCTTCGCCGCCACCGACTAGTCCAGTAGTAACTTTTGTAGGAGCTATATGTTCGAAAGCGGCAGTACAGTAACAGATGTAGGGAAACTCGGCATAAGTCTTAGGGCCCGGTACCCTTTTGGGTTTCCGAATCCGAAGCTGTCAGGGGACTAACGCTTCTCTCCAAGTGTGAAGCGTTGTTGTCCTAAGAGTTCTGGGAATAAATGCAAATCGCAGCGACCTATGTCGTCAAAGTCTTGGGTGTAGGAAAGTAATGCGCAGGTGGCGGTTCTTTCCTTTGTCGTAGATCCTACCTGAGGGCCGTCTCGAGTAAACTGAACGTCTCCTGGTGGATCACTCGCAAGGCTTCACGGGAACGTAGAACCGGCTGTGAAATAAAAGAATTACGAGTTGCCCATAAAAAAACAACTCTATTTAAAATTTTTGAATAACAAATTCTATTTTTGTTTCTTGAATTAAGTATTTATTGGTATCCATATGAATTCATTAAACCTTATCATTCACTGGTTAATTCAATTGCCGTTTTTATTGCTTCCTGCATAGCAAATTGCATTATTACAGGAACTATAAATTATTAACTACTCTAAAGATTTAGTTGGTGTTACATTATATATTAGAATAATTTAGAAAACACTAATGATGTAACTAATGAAACATATTAACACGTTCATTGCGCATATAGTACCTCTACTATGCTAGCTGCCGACACGTGAGACGAGTATAGTACCAGTACTAGCCCGGGTTTTCCCTCTTTCCGCCGCATTTAATCGGCTTCCTCACTACGTAGTAACTCGCCCATGGGCTCGCTGGATTCAATATTTAAAAAGCTTTCGAACGTGACTTTACGCCGTTTGTTAGCTATTTTTCTTCTTTTGAAATCAAATTTTATTTGATTTTCTACAGTTTTTTAGGGGCAACAAAAAAAAAACTTTTAAAAGTTATTTTGCTATTTTTTGGAGAAATAAAAGTTAACTAATAAAGAAAATGCAAAACAAAGGGGGACTTGGGTAATTACTAAACGCAATGACAGTGTTAATGGGTATATTTTTAATAAATTCTTAGTAGATAACGAATTTAAATTATTATCCTTTTTATTTTAGATAGAACTAAATGAATGTCAATTTTAGATGTGGGTTTCGTAAAATAAATCTGAAGTTTAAACTTTTTTAAAAGCAAAATAGTCATGGTAATGACTTGATGTTTTCATAATTATTGTATTTAGATAGGACAGTTAAGAAAGGGGACCAGTTAATGAATAGAATCAGATGGTAAAATGATTTCTTGAAACTTTTCGCAACTAATCTTTTATATCTAATTAACACCGAAAGTCTAATTTTAGAGATACTTCAAGTTTTAACAGATGAGGTGATTGAAAAATTCCCGTAGTTTGCTTACTGACTGCACCAGTTTTCACCTAGTTCTTTACCCTCTTCACTCACATATATGGACATCAGTTCTTTCCCGATTTTTGTTTATTGTTTAATGTTCGAAATGATGCAATTATATTATAACTCTTACTCTGATGTCAAATCGAATAAGAAATAATTCAGTAAAAATAAATAATATTACATGAATATATAATAATGGAGAGGTTACTAAATCAGGTAAATTTCTAACTGAAACTTAGATAATTAATGACAAATCCTCAAAAAGTAAGAAAACAGAGAATATGCGTTGGTAAATCTCTAGTTAATTGAGAATATAACTTTTATAAAATATCACAAATAAAATTCTGAAACACTTCACGGTAAGTGATAAATATTAGGTATATAAATATGATTACGCCATTTTTTGCGTAAACGTAATACATTTTTTTTTCGCCAAAATGGAAGAAAAATTTATCAAAGTATATCTCAGCAAAAGTTACAACATTCAACAGGTAACAAACGGGTTTCGCAAAGGAAGAAGTATAGCTGTATATATGTTCGTTTTGAAGCTCTCAAGTTATCAAGTCTTGTATTTTCGATTTCTGGAAATGAACTGAACAGCTTTCACGAATGGACTTTATACAGGGGACCTGAGGTCGAAACTAAAATCTGCTGGCGTTATTTAGTTTTGAATATTATCATAGCACTCTATGGAGTATGTGTTACTAATATTTATTTGTTAAAAATACCGCAAAAAATGCGTTTTTGTAACAGTAGATACTTAATCAAATTTTACTGTATTGTAATATAAATTCAAAATATTGTTCTGCATCCGAGAGCATTTACTAAATTTTCAAAATTCCGGTTAAACTTGGTGCACACAACGTGGGTCGAGGCTAAAAGTCGTCTGCTATTTGCGGTTTTGCATACTGGCGTTCTGGCGGTACAGTAGCTAGAATAACAGATTAAAATACCGCAGTCTCTGTTGTGTGACGTAATGTGTAGAAAGTCCATTGGAGCTATGCATGAAGCGACACAAATAGTAATCTGAAGAAGTAATATCTGGTGAAGCATATATATGTAGTATATTAGTGGGTAAGTTGGTGTATGTCAGTGAAGCGCTTTCAGAGTTTTGTTAATTCTTTATGACCCATGTGGGGAGCATTGCCATTGGAAATAAAATTTTGCCATGTCTCTCGGTGTATTCCGGTCGTGTTTACATCAATGCTTCGTTCAAATTGATTAATTATTGATTGTAACATTCCCCATTGATTATCTGAGACGGTTGAAACATTTATAGTAGACTACGCCCATATAGTAGTTTATAATAGACTACGCTCATGTCGCCCTACCAGATGCTCACCCACGCATTTCAAGATAATTCACTTCAGTGCGATGTGTTACCGCACCCACTCTATTCACCGGATGTTACTCCTTAAAGTAAACATTAGTTTTGCTCTATGCAGAGTAGAGATTTCCACGAGTCCGGTCGGCAAAATGAAGACAAACTTACAAATGGACCATGTCGGCAGAATAAAGAAAACTTTTTAATGGACCGGTCCGTGTCGAAAAAAAAATAAAGGGCCTGAGCCGATAAAAAAAAATTAAACGGGCCAGCCGGACCGATAAAAAAAATTAAGCGGATCGACCAGCCCGTTATAACATATATTAAAAGAGTCGGACTAAGCTGACCAAATATGAACAATTTTTAATGGACGTGGCAGAGCCGAGAATAAACCAATGTTGGTTTGACAACATCAATACATAAATTTAACATACGCAGCGTATAGAGATCTGCATCGGATAGTTACATCGTATCTGAACCTGAGCCTAACTTTTTCAGCGGACTTGGGCCGCGCCTGCTTCAAGCTTACATTTTTGTACATACTCGGGCCGGGCCGGACCTGGACGTAATTGTGCCCAGAGTGTGTGGTGCAAGCAATTTGTTTTCTGAAAATAGTAAAAGCAGTAATGAACTTAACGGAATCTTTGGAAATATACTTTAATTTTCAAAAATCTACTTTTGTCCTATTATACAATTTCAAAAATTATGATGTTTTTAACCATCTTTTTCTCTTATTATGAACTAGCTTACCCGCCCGGCGTTGCCCGTGCCAACACAACCTTAAATGTACCTGAAATCAGTGTTGAACATTTTTTTATTATTAAACAAATATAATGTTGGGGGCCCCACTACCTTAGACAGCAAACACTGGGCGTGCCATACACACTCCCATATATTACTGTAAGTCGAGTCGAAAGAGCCATACCCCTTCATGATCCAGCCCATAGAACCAGAGATAGAAAAGCACCCCTGGTGGTGAAAATCGAAAAGCTCTATCTATGTAGAGTCGAATGAGCCATACCCCGTCGTGATCCAGCCTATAGAACCAGATATAGGAAAGCACCCCTTGGTGGTGAAATTCAGAACTAAAATAGGTAAGCTCTATTGATGTTGTGTCGAATGAGCCAAACCGTGTCGTGATGTGACCCATAGAACCCGAGTTAGCTGCAAAATCCTTTAGTTACACCTTCCACCGCCAGGGAGCACAATATGTTCCATACGAACATAACTGAATTCATTAAGGTTATCGATGTCGAGTCGAATGAGGCATACCCCGTCATGATCCAGCCCATAGAACCAAAGATACGAAAGCGCCCCCCTGTGGTGAAAATCCAAACTAAAATCAGTAAGCTCTATTTATGTCGGGTGGAAAGAGCCATACCCCGTTGTGATCCAGCCCATAGAAACAGAGATAGCAAAGCACCCCCTGGTGGTGAGAGGAAGTTGATGTAGAATAAATGTGATATTTAATAAAAAGTCGTTCCCACCCCACCCCCTTTATCTCGCCATTTTCGCTAATTATTACAAATATACAAATGTTTCTTAATTACATCTAATATCCCGATCTGATAATGGGGTTTCCCTATCTACCTATCCTAATCCGCTTTTCCCTATCATAATAGAAAAAAGCATATTTTATCAAAGAATCGCTGGCAAACGCAAATTTCGTCAAAGGTTCGCAAGAAAAACACGAATTTTATCAAATAATCGCTGAAAAAACATGAATTTCGTAAAAGGATCGCTAAAAAAACATGAATCTCGTCAAAAGGCAGCAGAGAAAACACGAATATTGCCAAACGATCATTAAAAAAGCAAATTTCATCAAAGGATCACGGAAAATGCGAATTTCATCAAAGGATTGCGGAGAAAACGCAAATTTTGCCAAAGGATCACAGGAAAAATGTGAATTTCGTCAAAGGATCGCTGAAAAAAAAAAACCCGAATTACGTCGTAGGATCACTGAAAAAACATGAATCTCGACATAAGTATGTGGAAAAACACGAATTTCGTTAAAGGATCACAAAAAAGCAAATTTCGTCAAATGATTGCAGGAAAAACTTTAATTTCATCGAAGGATCGCAGAAAAAATATGAAATTCGTCAAAGGATTGTGGAAAAAATGCAGATTTTGTGAAAGGTTCACAGAAAAAACTTTCGTGAAAGGGTCGCGGGAAAAATGCAACTGTCTTTATTAAAAACAGCACACACAGAAACCTCTACACAAACAAACCTATTCTGTCTTCCACAATTTAATTTGTAAATATAAAGTTAAAAAAAAAAAATCCCTGTTTTCTCACATATTATGAGTTTTATCAGCAAGTTAAAACATTAAGTAAATATGAATGATTTGCGGAGCTGTTTCTATCAAAAATTCAATCACATCGCCCAAAAACCCTCAACAAAAATAATTATAAAGAGTGCGATGACAACATAAATTTGCATGTCCGTTCTTGGGCGATTCTTATGAAACACAAAATTTGTCACAAATGGTGATTTTTTTACAACATGCTTACAAATTAAAATGGTTTATAATTATTTAAAAAAAAAAAAAAACTCGGCCAGAAATAACATTGATTTTACATTTTTAAAGACTTATTCTATATAATTATTTTGAAACAGCTCCGCAAATCATTCATATTTATTTATTGTTTTACTTTCTGATGAAAATCATAATGTGAGAAAACGGAAAATCACAAAATTGATCAATCAATAGTAGAAAAAAATCTCAAAAATCATCAAATGGTCTCGGAGGGGGGGGATGCAAATATCGGCAAATAGCTTTAAAAAAAAATCACAATTTGTCAAATGATTTGGGGGGGGGGGGGTAATTGTGAAATGTACCAAATGGTTTTGAAAATAATCAAACGGCAGCAAGTTTAAAAAATCTTTTTTCAATCAATCATCACAATTGGCGAGTGTGACTATTAAGATGGCCAGTGGTGGCAAAACAGTCAATCGACAAATTTTTAGTAGTACTTGCAGATTGGTGAGTGCTAATTTTGTCCTATATGTGAGTGATTCTTATGAAACTCATGTCACAAAATAAATGCACATCATAAATATTTCACGGACTGGGAATTTATAATCAGTTCATCAAAACAATTTAATAATTACCGTCAAATCTCGTTAATCCGCCCCCCTAAATGCGACGGAAAATCGTAAAATAACCAGGGGGGGGGGGCGCTTGCACGGTATTAGAATTGTATTATATGATATTTATGGATGGTGGTGGTGGTTGGATGCTACTGGCCGATCGTCGCAAAGTATGCATTCTATAAAGTGACAAAAGAAACAAATTTGGAAAAAAAAAATCCGTTCTCAGGTGATTAAGATTTAATAATTATTTACTGAATGTTTTCATTTTATTCAAAGTAAAGTTCAAGAAAAACATTAGATTCTTGGACGACTAAAAAAGTTCTTAAATCATAAACATCACTCAAAAACGCCCCAACAAAAAAATCATGAATATATAGAAACAGCTCAGAAAATCTGTTTCATTAAGAATATTTTTCTTGGGCGACTAAAAAAGTTCTTAAATGAAACTTAAATGGAGTTAAAAATGGTTCTTAAATGGAGTTCAATAACAAATCTTAATGAGAACATACATCTTAACAATTTATCGCATGTTATGAATTCATCAATCTCGGGAACTAAAAATGTAGTCCAAAACAATTACAGGAAAAAAATTGTAAACAATAAATTACTCAAAAATTTAATGTAAATTGTTTGTTTCCATCAAAAATATTTAATTTGTAAGTATGAGGTAAAAAAAATCACAATGGATTCCTAACCGCCCAAGAACTCAAATTATTTACTGAATATTTTCATACTAAAAATGCTAAAAAAATGAAACAAACTAACTAAAAATACAGTCAAAAACAGTATTTTAAAATATTATAAGCGTTGCACAAATTATTTACTGAATATTTTCATACTAAAAATGTTAAAAAATGAAACAAACTAACTAAAAATACAGTCAAGAATAGTTTTTTTAAATATTATAAGCGTTGCAGATACATGAAGATATACTTTCTGTTCAGTGAAGTGTAAGATGAAATAGGCCTAAACCCCAGTGACAAAACTAACTATCGGGAACTTAATAGGATAAATATTGCATATTTCAAACTATTTTTGAAATATTATTAGCGTTGCAGACACACGAAGATAGTTCTGTCACTGGGTTTAGGCCAATTTCATCTTACACTTCACTGAACAGAAAGTAAATAAATCGTCGCTGGTAGCTAGATCCATAGAGTAATGGAATATCTTTAATCTGTGGCTAGATCCTGGATGCTGCACCTGCTCTCATTGGCTGGCTGCTTCGTTGCCACGGATGGTGTTGCCGAGGTTATTTCATGGGAGGAGCTTGAAATAGCCTCGAACCCAAAATTCCATATACACGTTTTAATTTTTAAAAAAATATCTAAATTAAAATTTAAAAATCCGACCATGAGGTATACTGTCCGGTGATAACATCTACACATGACAAAAATTTCTGAGTCCTAGGTGGTATAATTACGGAGAAATCCGCGGGCAGGCAGACAGACACTTACTCTTTTATAGAGATAGAGATTACATTAATTTTGTTAATGTCTTTATTTAAAAGTAATAGTCTAAGTGACCATTCATGTTGCTATTCTGTATTCTATGGATTATGTACATAGTCTTAAATATATAAAAAATAACATTTTCTCATAAATATATTTCCAGTAGTCTTTAAAAAATCTTAATGTTGAGAGAACATTACATTGAGAAAAAAGAAGTCGGTGTTTTCATTTTGTTATGAAACTTTTTGTATCAAATAGGACAACCCAATGCTTTCAATTCTGAAATACCCGAAATACTCAGAATATTGAAACATGCACATAGTCAAAAATGATTAGAATCAGTTCTAACTCATTTTTGAAACGTGGAAATACTCAAAAAATGTGCAGATAGAAGTCTGTTCATACTCATTTTTTGTAACATGGACATACTCAAATAGGAGCACACATGATGTTTTATTCTTGAGTGTGTGCATGTTTTCAGAAATGAGTATATACATGTTTCAAACTTGAGTCATTTTGATTATGCGACATACCCAGATTTCAGTATTTTTTGCTCCGTTTTGAAAATGTCGTTTTTAGAGTGTAGAGACTGATGGTGAAAAAAAAAACACGTAACGGCAAGAAAAATTGGATTTTTTTAAATAAATTCAGTCGGTTAAGCCCTGATTTCATAGATTTTTATACAGGTCTGGTAGTAACTGCGAAAATATAAACGAGCCGGGCCGGACCGGACCCGGTCCAAACTTTTAGTTTTTACACCAGGCCGGGTTGGGCCAAGACAGCTTTCGTTCGGGAGGGGCAGGGGCACTGGCTTGGAAATTTTGCCTCTCTTATGAAAAGCACTATTTGTGGCGAGCGGTAAAATTTGTTATGAATAATTTAATAATTTAATTGATAACTGGAGTACTTCAAACCAATAAAACTTTTTCCACTGCTACATCCACTTGTTGCTTAACAGATGCACAAATGATGTAGATTCTAGATTGAAAATATTTTGAATAAATCTCTGCCTTATTTTGAAAATAAACAAATGTGTTGTTCTACTCGAAAAATAAAGAAGTCATATTTATACACCTAATATAAACTATGAAGGGATTGTCTTATTAAATAGAGTAATAATAAATATATTTTATTTTTTTCCAGTGGCAACAATGGCAATTCTTCAGTTTATATGATCAAGTTATTACAAAATCCCCCAGAGAGAAGTTTTCTAATAGTTAGCGTATTTCTTTCCTTTCAAAAATGTCTATAGTGAATTGTTTTTTGACTAGCTATTTTTTTATAAGATATTTTTGATTATGACTTTGTTGTCTGGTACTTTTGACATTATTACACAGTTAATTTGATTCATGCTCGGAGAACAAAATAAGGGGAATTTTCAATATAATAATATAATAAATTATTACATCTTGTAATAATATATTTCTTTTGAGTGCTAAAAGGTGTAAATTAACAACATAATAAATACACAGTAAAATAACTTATATTAGGTTGTTTGACATATTTCGGCTCACCCCAAGTCATTTTCCAAAACAAATGAGAATATTCCATAATTGCACGGTCTTTGAAATTATTACTTAATTTTCATGTACTTTTTAAAAAATTACGCACGTATTATGTATTATTGAAGATGAAGGCTTAATTAATTAAATATAACATAATCATAACTGAGGTGGGCGAGATAAATTCATTTAAATCTTTTTAATGGACATCACAGAACAAGTACTTACACGTAACATAACACAGACTACATCTACATTCTGCATTTAAACAAAAACTTCTGAATGGTAGGTGTCAGTAGCTACTAGCGCAGACTTTCCTGTGATGCTGCCATCTAGTATTTATAATTTGAAGTAAATACCACATACGTTATCTTTTATTTTTACGTGGTTGTTTATTTTCATATATGTAATCATGGAGTAACTCGAGCCAAGGGAAATTATTGTTGAAAAGAACTTGTGGTTGTATAGAAATTCGTAATGAAAAGTGTTTTAACTTTTTTTAAAGTCAGATTACATATTTTGAGCCAGATTTTTTTTTAAACTACTGTATTACCTTCCTTTTATCTAGAACTTATATCTTTCCATTCGTTAAATAAAATTTATGGTTGAAATATTTTTATTTGATAAAAAAAAAAAAAAAGTGGGGAGGGAGGAAGTTAGCAGCTATTGTTTGAGAAATCTTATCTTAGGCATACAGGTACGAAAAAAAGATTGATAATATAAAAAAAAGTTAAGCAGAAACAAAATCATACTTTTTATGTTAATTTCTCAGTAGAATTAATTAAAAATATTTTGAAGTAGTTTATTATGTTTAAAAACATTGGAATTTACTTAAAAAATACTAATACAAATTTAAATTACTCTAAACTATAAAAGCTGATTCTATCTTTTTTCTTTGTACAATAAGTTAAAATAGATTAATCTGATAGTCCCAAAGGAATTTTTTTTAAAACACGATTGTTCATTTTAGAAAATTTAAGAACTTAATAACGTCATATTTCCATTAAAAAATATTAGAGTAAATAGCGTAAGATAATTCCAGACGGGCATTTTTCGAAAGTAATTTCTTTCAAGTACGCATGCAAAATTAAGAAAAAAAAGGAGTGCGTATAGTTAAAAAAAATCCTTTACCAGCTGATTTCAACTTTTTTTCTGTAGTCTATATTTTTAATCAACTTACTTAAAATTATTCGGTATAAGACATAAAAACATCTATTATTCATTTCAATATTTATTAATGTTATTATTTTTTGGGTAAGGACAAAGTTTTTGTCTTGTTTGTTTTATCTAATTTAACAAAGAGTATGTTTTAATCATAAATGTATTTAGAATCATATCGAATTTCCAACAACAACAACAAAAAAAAATATTAGAAAACTTAAGGATTATTTATCATTCTTTGGTAAAGTATAAGAACAGGATTTTTCTTTCTTTTGCAAAATGTATTTTTTGTATAAACGTATTTATCAAAATTAAATATTTAATTAAAATATGAAAGTCCAATTTTATTTTGCAAACAATAAACTTTTTTAACATAGTTCTGTACTTTTAAAATTATTTTTGAAAAAAAAAATATGCATTGTTAACTACACAGTTTTTATTATAAATAGATTTTTAAAAGCTTCAAATATGAAATCCAAAATTACAACCCATTCCTGCAAGTAGGTTTTGAGTTCTGCATAAAAAACTACATGCATTGCAGTAAGTTTCGCACCCATTAAAAATAAATTTAACATTAGGAACTATTATTAGAAACTTTCCTAATCTATTTCACCAAATGACTTCCCGTTTGATATCCTAAAGTAAAACATCGAAAAATCCAAATACACTGTGAAAATTAGGTGTTCGTATTCGAAATTTCAAAGTTACGATATCTGTATAACGGCTTGCTATTTTTTTTATTTTTTATTTAATTTTTTTTAATTTCAAATTTTATGGAAATCGAACCAAAACGTAAAAAGATATTAATAAAAATATGTATTAAGTAATTTGAATTTTTTAAAAATCCGTAATTTCTTGTTAAAGCAGCTTCTGAGGATTAATTGTCAAGCGACCGTGATGTATCGCCATGTTATCTGAAATGCTAGACGTTATAGTAATATATGACGTGCATGATATTTTATAACCTCTATGATTAAGTTATAGTCACATTCTTCATTCTACTAAATCCTATCACACGTAATTAATTCAATGATATCCCATGATAGGTAATGATTTTAGGTTGCCATGGTGATTACGTTCTATTTAAGATGGAGTCCTGTTATTTCCGTATTACTGAATTTAAAAACCGAATTTGTATACTAAAATAGTTTAATTATAGCAACCATATAATATACCGACCGTTTTTTGGATAGATGTTGGAGAAATAGATATTAAATTGAAAAAGAGTCTAAATATGGATTTCAAGTTCTGAAATTTTCAAAACTAGGCTTAAGTTTTACATTGGAACTTTCAGTAAATGTCAACAAAAGATAAAATGTTTCCAACTTAAAATATACTTATTTTATTACGGAAATTAAACATATCATAATAACAGACGATATAATTAATTTCACTGAAATAATAACACGACGAACGCACCTCATTTGGGAGATTTGACGTACAATTTCCAACTTTTTATGAGAACGTCTGTACTGAAATACAAACTTATTCCAGCGGGTAATATTCTAGTTTTTCAATCACAGCGGATTCACAGTGAAATTTATACAAAAGTATTCCCTTTGAAAATCACTCAGATATTATTGTATCTCAAATTTAGATTACTTTCCGAAAGAGTGTCGACTTTTATCGAGAGTAAATCGAAAAAACCGAAATTCTTCCAAAACTTCAACTGTACAGAATTTTTTTCTTATTACCTATCAATGCAACAGAAAAAAAGTTGGATTTATTTCTAGACCCTGCTTGAGATTATACGTTAAAGGAGATTTTTCTTCGTCTTTTGGCTTTTGCACTTTATCTGTTCTTCAAGTTTTCTCTTTCTTTCTTTGTTTATTGTATAGCGGACGTTTCCAGCTGTAAAAGGGATAAAGCTAACAGATATTTGACACTATGTTGTTGAATTGTAGTCAATTTTGTTAAATTTGAGAAAAAGTAATATCCTACACGTGATTAATAATTTAACATTAAGAAAAAAAAATCACATTAAGATTTCCAAATTTTAAACCTTCATAATTCATAAACTATTTGACCGAGTTGTTCCCGTTCGGTAACCAAAAGCTAAAACTTACAAAAGAATCCATATGTGCTGTCTAAATTTGGTGTTCGAATTGAAAATTTCGGAGTGTGACAATATGAGTTTAGTACAATATCAGTATGTCGGTCCCCTTTTCTTTTAA
Source organism: Maratus michaelseni (assembly GCA_963931845.1). Taxonomy (NCBI): domain Eukaryota; kingdom Metazoa; phylum Arthropoda; class Arachnida; order Araneae; family Salticidae; genus Maratus; species Maratus michaelseni. The sequence continues at coordinate 365,423,211 of OZ007590.1, read as the reverse complement.
CATAAATTGGAAGAAGACATAAGTTGTAAATGAATGGCTATTTTTGATTTTCTGTGCAACTTTTAGAACTAGTACAATGCCCATCGTTCGGATATTTGTGGGGTACTGTACAGATAGTTATTATCTATATCAATATTAAGTTATAATTTTCTCTTATATAGTATATATTATTTTACTTTAATTTAAATCGAATTTTTACTAACTCTGGTTTTTTTTCCTCTTTTTACAAGTTTGGTACGATATCTGAATAACGGCTCGCTATTTAAAAAATAATAATAAATTGAAAGAAGGCTTAGTTCCCAATCGAATGGCTATTTATGTGTTTCTTTGCGGCTTTTAGAATTACAGTAATGAACATCGTTCGAATTTTTGGGGGTACTGTACAATGTTATTTTATCTATATCAATTGCTAGTTCTAAATTTCTCCAATAATACACTCTATTTTACTTTAAGTTAAACCAATTTTTTACTAACTCTGGTTTTCGTCCCCATGTTTTCGGTTTAACGTGACTGTTTTTGTGTCATTTATTATTTATATATTTGATGTTTGCTTAAAACTTTTTGTCACACTCTGCATTTAATTTGTTTATTTCTTTTATAACGTATACATTTAAAATATCGCTTAGTAGTTTTCATAGCTTTATTTTATGTGTACAGATATGTATATATATTATGTAATTTCTTTTTAAATGCATAGTGGCGGGCAATTCCTCCATAAGAAATATTTCTTCACCTAGAGACTGAACAGTTTTCTAAAGTTTTTCTTTTTTTTTTGCTCAGAAAGACATGTACTGAAATTTTTCAAAAGTTATTCCAATGTGCGAGATTGTAACTTCAATCACTACTGTCTCATAGTGAAATTTAAACAAAATTATTCTATTTTCAAATCACATAGAATTTACTGTATCACAAGTTTAGATTTTGGATTTAAAAAGCGTCACATTTCATCGAAAGTAATTCGAAAAAAAAATCTGAATATCTTCCAAATACTTGTTGTTGTTGTTGTTGTTTGACCCTTCGGGCCCGGTGAGCAGCTTTCTATACCTGTATAGCTGTCCTAATCCACATATCGTACAAACTACCGAGACCATAAACTACAAAAACCCGTCAAACCAATCCTACGGCGATACCCAAATACTTCAACTATACAGTATTTTGTATTTACTATTAATGTAACAGAAAAACAATTGAGTTTAGTGGCAGATCGGACTTGAGATCACACGTTAAAAGCGATTTTTCTTGATCTTTTTTGTTTGTACATTATCTGTTCTTGAAGTTTGCTTTGTTTTATATTATTGTAGAGACAGTGTTTATAGTTGTAACAGAGATAAAGATAAGAGATATTTTACATTACATTGTTGAATTGTAATCAATTTTATTAAATTTGAGAAAATGTAAGAAAATAAATTTAAGATTAGAAATTCCAAATTTTAAACTTTATAATTCCTAAACTATTTGACTGAATGATTTCCCATTTGGTATCCTAGGGTAAACCTAACCGAAAAATCCAAATATGCTGTCAAAATTTGGTGTCCTTTTGAAAATGTAAAATATTTATACAATGTCTGATGACAGTCTCCTATTTTTTTAAACATAAATTGAAAGATGACATAATTTCGAATCAAATGGCTACTTATGTTGTTTTGTGACTTTTATAATTGGAATAATGTCCATCTTTGAGGAAATTTTTTAAGGTATTATACATAGATTTTTTGTGTATATAAATTGTTATTTATAAATTTCTCCTATAATATATTATTTTACTTTAATTTAAACCAATTTTTTTACGAACTTTAGAAATCACATCGAATTTACTGTATCGCAAGTTTAGATTATTGTCTAAAAGAGTGTAGCATTTCATCGAGAGTAATTCTAGAAAACTGAATTTCTTCCAAATACTTCAACTGTACAGTGTTTCTTCTTTATTATCAATGTAACAAAAAAACAACTGGGTTTGGCTGTAGATCGTGCTTAAGATCACACGTTAAAAGAGATTTTTCTTCATCTTTTTTCTTTTTTTTTCTTTTTTTTTTTTTTTTTTTTTGTACATTATCTGATCTTCAAGCTTGCTCTTTTTTTATTTATTTTATAGAAAGTGTTTTCAGTTGTAATGGGGATAAAGCTAAAAGATATTTGATACTATGTTGTTGAATGTAGTCTGTTTTATTGAATTTGAGAAACAGTAATATTATACACAGTATAGCTTTTTTTTCATGTATTTTATTGCTTTGACATGTTTGATATGTTGCTTGAACATAAATTTAAGAAAAAATGTTTCACTGGCTATTGAAGTTTTATATTATAAATATAATTATTAAAAAACAAAATAATAAAATTGATAGTTCAGGAAGTGAATGTTTGACATATGTAATATATTGTTTATTAAATCATTTCTTAAAAAATAAAACAAAGTAAATATTCTGAAATTTATTTTTGCAGAATATTTACAAACCGTAATGCATTTTCTGAATAGTTTTATATTTTATATGAATTAAGGAAATCAAAATACAATCATATCGACATTAACATCATAATGTAATACTTAATAATATATTTCGAAAAATATTTAACGTCAATTTCATTAAATGGATTTTTTCGGTTGTACTATATTTGTACACGTTTGACCAAAAAAAAAAAACACGAAAATAGCGATCTCAATATAAACAAACAGTTTATCATAATCGATTTGTATGCTTGAGATATCAAAATTAGTTCTTCGCTAATGTATTTATACAAAGAATTACAGAAATTTTCAAAATTATTATTTTTTTATGTTGTGAATATTTGTATATATGTCTTGCCACATAAAGCAAAAATCTCAGAAGAAAATTATTTTTTGAATGTATGCCAAAGGTTTGGTTTCAAAATTGTGCGGATATTAAAGGAATTAACTTTAAAATAAAATTGAATTACAAACTACATATATTTTATCAAATACTCAATTAATATACAGGGTGGCCTAAAATCTTGTAAACCCATCTGAAAACTGTTAGCTTCAAATAAGGTTAAAATAGTGGTTTAACAAAAACAAAAACAAAAAAAAAAAAGAAAAAGAAAAAGAAAAAAAGAAAAACACATTTTCTTCCAAATTTATTAACATTCACGTCCTACATTATATTTGCAATGATTCTAAAAATGTTCTCCTTTTCTAGAAACATATTCTTTACTTAATGTGTTACACAAATAACTAGACTCCATGAACCTAAATACCACTTTATTCTAAATAGATGAAAATACTACTTCATACCAACGCACGCAACCTTACAGTAAATCCACTATTCACTGTCCACGTTCCGACCATAACTTTCAAAACATCGAACTCGGAAATTCTCTACGATAGGTTTTGATCACTGCTGGATCGACGAGATCTTCTGTAACTCCAAGGTTCTTGCTAACATCTCACTAAACAGTCACAATCACTTTAATTACCACGTCTTTGTAAAATAACCGTAACAAACAATTACAGAGAATCATACGCACAATTGGCGCGTTCACAGACTGAACCCCGAGTTGCATAGGGTAACCCAGGGGTACCTCGAAGCGTTCAGAGACCGATATCACGTGAAATTTTGCGGGTTTCTCGTAGCGTTCAAAGCCGGAAATTACCCAGATTTCGGGAAACCCGCAGTACCTGGAGAATTTTGTTGGGTAAAGTGATCACATAGTTGGGAAATCTGATTTGTTTGTTTGCTTTATAGCTTAACTGCAACTGTTAATTGTTGTTATTTATGACTCTTACTGTACACTTGAGTCCTGACCATTTGATTGGCCTACCTTTAACAGGACTATGATATAATTGGCCAACGTCGGCTAGGATGTTTCTGCAATGTTCGTACAGTCAAAATGTAATGGTAGATTGGTTGACGGAAGTGTTTGATTGTAAACATGCTCATAGCTTTACCCAAAAGCGTCCACAGCCGTTTTAACCCAACTTTACTCTGAGAAAATCAGATGATGTCGTTTCCCAATTATACGAGTAACCCGCTTTTCGGTCTCTGAACGCCCTCTTTGGGAAATTAAAAAAAAATGTCAGAATAGATTTCTTATTCACATACAAATATTAGCGATCGCAAACAACAACAAATAAATAACAACGCGATTGGAAGCAAAATCACAAAAAATCCACCTATCTACTGGGATACCTTTATAAAAGTATACGCAGGCATACTTCCACAACCTATCTATCAAACTTAAATGTGAATTTGTCAGCTACTATTAAGTGTATTTGCTCATTACTAGTGTGAGTGCGATATATGTGTAATACCAAGGTAATTTGTTTAACGTACTGTTGTATCATTTTGTGATATAGAAATAAAAAGGATTACCTTCCATACTAAGCAATGGGTTTATATCATTATAGAATGCACTCGAGTATCTGTGAAATTCTACTGCAAGCGAGAGAAGCATGCTAAATGAATTTGGATTAAAAGTTAGTCCTTACAGGTACACAATATCGATACTGGTGAAGAAATCCAAACAGAAGGTTGTATTCTGGATGAGCTCATATAGAAAAGAAGGACATCTATATCGAGGTGGAAAGATAATATTGGCAAAATCCAAGAAACAATAGGAAGTTGTTTGTTTATTATGTGTCTGTCCTAATCAATTGTGATTCCAACGTTCACTTGGAATGTCAGCCTCAATCTTTCTGATTTTTTAGCTATCATAATGTATTTCTGATAATGAAACTATGCTAAAGTCTGGTATAGTAACGATTTTTTATTTCAATAGTACGGAATCAATAAAAAAACATGCAAAATAACAAACTTTATGACTATGTCACAAACTGAAAAAAAAAATACATAGTCTTAGTATTAGCTAAAAAACGGAAGTCTAATTTTGGAAGGTACGTTTTTATACTACCCTTTATAAGTGTATTTATACCGTGTAAGTATTTAGAATTTTATTTTTATATTTATGTAATGCAAAGCAAATCGAAACAAAGCGGTTGTTCCGGCCTGTACCAGAAGAAAAAAATAGCTCCCTTAATTTTTTGTTTTAAGAATTCTGCAAATTTCACTTGAAAACACGAAAACTAATATCCGTGAAACCCGATTATATTTAGAAAATTTCCGATTTTCGTCAATGCTGAATTTGAATAAATTAATCAGCTATAGCCACGTTGGCTTAGTTTATAGCGACTTATTTTTGTCACTATTTTTTTTAAAATTCGCCAAATATCGCCAACGTGACGAGAATTTGTCACTGATGGACACCATTACGTATGGTGGCGCATGTTTTATAAATACCAATATATTTTTTCTTTTACATATGACGTCATTTTATGATATGACTATGTAGTTTTAAGCGTATAAGAGTTGCAAAAAATGGTTATAATAATAAAATAAAATTTGCGAGAAACGAATCTCGCTAAAACATAAATTAGCAGTGAACACGATTACGGAATAATCCTTTATTTTTAAGCTGCTGTCATGTTTCAAAATTCCAGCTTCCCTAGAACTTGAAATTCCCTAGAACTTGATATCTCAGCCATTGTTTTACGATAGAGTCCAAACAAAAAATGTTCTGGAATCCCTTTATAAAGGCCTAACACTTAACGAAAAAGAAACTTTAGATTTCTAATGTTTTTGAATGCATATACTTTTTTGGAGTTTGAAATCTTTAAGGGAGCACACCATTTTCAAGCAAGATGGCGTATCAAGCTGTCCAACGAATTCGATCAAGATTTTCGTAAGCTTTCAACATATGTTCAGTGAGATCCATATAGATTTACAAATACGACTTCTACCGCATGAGAAAAGTCAGGTGTAAATATAGATATATATGTATATATATATACAAGGTGTTTCACGAAGGACCCCTACCTTTGAAAATACATAACTCGGAAATGGTGATATACAGAAGCATGAAACCAGTGGTATGTTTACCAGTGGTATCAGGTTCTCACGGTTTCTTTAACATATCATTGGTTTCATGCTTCTATCTATCACCGTTTCCGAGTTATTTATTTTCAAAGTTAGGGGTCTTTTGTGAAACACCCTGTATGTATCAATATTTGGACAGATGATTGTTTTGGAGTTTGGTGGTCATGATTGGTAAAATGTATCGAACTGTTCAAGAATTGCTTCCCTCCGAACGGCTTCAATAGATAGCTTGTTACTTTTTGTAATGCAAGATGTCTAACAAAACATAGCATGTTTTCATATATTATGTGATATGCTATATTTTGGTGAGCGATCAGAGAATAGATTCAAGAATAAAGACATATATTTTTTGTTAATAAAAAAAATTTCCTTTTAATAAAAAAATTGTTTTACTAATTATTAAAACCACCTTCAAATGACTACTTTAAAAATAATAAATGAACGAAGGAGTTAAAATGTGTTTAAAAGTATTACAAAAATATTTTAAAAAATATCTTTTAAATGAAAAATTTCATATGAATGGAAAGAATTTCCATTTTTGAAACCCCAAAAAATCCGTTGAAGTCTTTCAAAGAAAAAAATATAAAATGCAAAGTGCATATAATATGGTTTCATATAAAATAGTTCTCCTGTGCAAAACTAAGGGAATGTTTACAGGATCTGCAAAATATGTATTGACTTTTTCCCCTTTTTTTCCATTTTCGTTTTCATAGCTGTAGTTCTACTTCAATTGACTTGATTTTGATATGTTTTGCTTGGTTGGATGACATATGGAAGGACGAAAGTTTTTTGTATATGTTCAACGAAATGCAAAATACATTCTCCCGATATCCGATTTTTTCTTTAACTAGATTTTTTGTTAAAATACAGAAATACATAGGACCGAGACTTTAAAAATTGATTTTAAGAATAGTAAAATAATTTATCTATTAAGACATTATTGCCTATCTATTATTCGTGAACCAATAGAAATATATATGCGTAACGAGAACATATGCAATGAATCAGCCTCATTTGATTTACATAAAATTTGGAACGAGATGTTTTTCAATTTTGCAAAAGCAATAAATTATTATTAATTAATATTAGTATTAATTATTAGTATAATTAGTATAATTATTAGTATTAATTTTCACGTTTACAGTTGAATATTTTTAAGCACCTGCTTTAATGCACACATATGATCTCGTGATTTATGTTTATCAAGTCTATTTTCAAAATTTTTTGCGATAATAGTTTGTTTATCGTATAGATCTTGTTAAGGACGCCGTTTGTGCATTCGAAACATGCCGATCATTAAAGTAAAAGGTTTTTATAAGCCTTTTTGTATTCTGTTGTATCACTTAAGCATTTATATCTGTATTTTAATGATAATTAGCGAATTTATTATATGATTATGTAGATATTTTGTGTTTCGAAATATATTTAACTATTTGTATTTACACTAAAAGTGTTATAAAATATTGTAATTTTCTTTTAAGTTTTTTCACTCTTTAAAAATCATTTTTTATTATTTGTCATGCATACTTAGTTATGTTAGTTACTTCTTTTTAATTCTTAGTTTGTTAAATAAAATTATAACAATTGCCAAGTGAATTTAGGAAAATCTTTAAAAAGAAGTGTCAGTGTACTAATTAATAGTTATTTTATTTATCAAATTAATAACGTAAATGATTTTTTATCAAGTTTACAAATTTAAACAAGAATTCAGAACAAATAGCTCTTTAAAGTGAAATGTTGAATAATCATGATCACGATAGCCAAACTGAAGGACCCGACAACAGTTGCTAAATCACATGTAAAACAGCTGACATTAATGTATTTTTTCTCTAAAATTATTTTTCATTTTTCATAATGTTATCAGTAACTAAACTACAAATTGATCATTTGGTGAAAAAAAAATGAAAAATACTTAAGTTCGCGATTTTGTAAACAAAAAATATCACACGTAAAACAGATGACATACGTGTATCTTTTTCTCGATAACTCCTAAAATGATTTCCGTGCTTTTTATAAAAATACTTTTGGTAGATGTTAAGTTATAAATTGATCGTTCGATATGAAATAAAGAAAAAAAAATGCAATGGTTATGTTAATTTATTACCATTTTTGAAGATAAATCACCAAAATGTTTTGCCATTACTTGTAAAGAATACTATAAACAATTAATCCAAAATGCTATTAATACCAGTAATATTGTTAAAAAATATCATTATAAATTTAAACTAAACACATAAAATTATCAGAAATTATTAAACTTAAATGTAAAAACTTGGATAATTATCCATCTCTTGCTACCATAGCAAAATTTCATAAAAATCCGACAAAATGTCGTACTGTTATTGTTGGTTGTAATACATAATATTGATAGTAATTTATTCCCGAATATTCTCATCCAGATATACAATATAACGTTAAGAAACGACAATTACCACTGTTGGAAAAACAGTTTTCAGCATATAAATGAATTACAAATCATATAGTCTCCAAAATACAAAGAAACTATTTAACAATTGATATGAATAACAATTTAATGATCTATTTAACAATATAAATATCAAAGAATTACACCTCGAGTTTACTTTTTAAGCAACACAAATTTCAATTAAACATAAAAGATTTTATTTTTATTAGATTCTTTGAAACATTATTGAACTTTACCTTGCATCATTATTATATTATCTATAATAATACAATTTATAAACAATTTCTAGGAATTACCCAATCAGGTACGGCTTCCAGTATACTTTCTGATCTATATATTGCTATGAAATGAATTAATTAGTTAATAACAATCATCATATTTACTATCGTTATGTAGATGTTATTATTTTTTTATGTCAAGGACTATCACATCACATCATTACTTACTCGATATCTCAAACAGCTAACATAAAGTCAAACTGATATGAGCAATAATATAATAAATTTTCTTGCCTTAAAAATAGCACTTAATAATAAAAAAATACTAATATTTGACATTTATGATAAACAATCTGATTTTCTTTTTAATGTAAATATTTGTAAGCATTATAATTCATCCTTACATAAATCTGTTTATAACAATATTTTACTTAATTACCTATACAGAATTAAATATTTATACTCAGATAAAAATAAAAATGAAAATATTACAGTTATCAGTAATCAAGCTAAACTATATGAATATCCTAAATACATACTAAACTCAATATTGGTGTTTTTGAGTAATATTAAAATAACTTGGTGTTTATATAAAATATTGGGTTGTCCGGAAAATTTGTGACGGTTGGAAAAATCAATAAATTCTATCACTTAATTATTAGATATTAATTATGATATCTAATGTCTAATAATTAACGGGCAGAATTTTCCGGTACGAACTTTCCGGACAACTATATATATAAAGATTAGAGGAGGTTGGATTCGTGGTTTGTAAGGCTTATATATAACATATTTTTAATAATTAACCAACTTTAAATTTATTGTAAATTTTCCCCATTTAAAATTACTATATTGCATCTTAAATGCCATTATTATTTGTTTTTCTCTTTTATAAAATCCTAATAATTTTCTACGTGTCATTCTTTTATTTTCATTTTGTCATTGCGCCAGTAATATTTCTATTTCAATGTGAAGCTTTGTTTCGCGACTGTTTAGGAAAATTCCTTACTCTAAAATTATGCTTCCGCAGTGAACACATTTTATGAGGATTTTAATTGGATAAATTCCCTATGTAGTGCGTATTTTTGTGGTCGTACGCTTGAGTTAAAAACCAAATGCGCGAGATGAGTAAGGAGCTTTGTATGTGTTTCTCATCTGTTAAATAAAACTGCAGCACATAAGAGAAGTGTTTAGCCCTATAATCGATATGGAATTTAAGTAAATGTTTTTTAACACTGAGCGCGGCCATGTTTTTAAAAAAGTATTCGAAGTTTTGAATGAAGTAATATGGAATAGCATGACAGTAGAAGAGAGTGTTCTCAGACTGCGTGTAAAGTATCTGCAAGAATAAACTATCTTCGTTCAGATATTTGTCAATTTACTCTGTTGAAATTCGTCGGATATACTGCTTACAGTTTTTCTTGAAAATCTTCAGCATTTTGTGTCATGAAAGCAATAATCTGATCATGCGAGTAGTACATCAGGTACTTGTTTTCAAATATGTGTGTGCATTTTTGTTTAAATATCTGAGTCAACATCGTCGATTTCTTCAAAATTTTTAGTAGCAATATGGAAGTTATGACATTAACCAAAATGCGAATTTTTAAACAGCGACCGGGTAATAAACAGTTTCTACACCAAATATAATAATTCAATTAGCTGACAGGATTTGCTTTGCCTGTGAAAACATAAATTCCATACAAATGAATTACAAGTTCTAGAATTCAGCAAAATGAGAATTATAATTTTCTCATAGGATTAACATCAACCAATTTTAAGTAAGTAAACATGTTATGAAAGTTTATTATTAATATTTAAAATTTATAATAAGTATAAATAAGATTTTCTTCTATAAATTTAACTTAAATATTTATTCATTAATTGTTGACAGCACTAAAATTATAACCTGATTTTCATGTACAATACATTTATTTGTCAACAGATGACAGTACTAAACTTAGAAAAGGTTTTCACATACAATATATTTATTCGTTAACAGATCGCAGCACTAAATTAATAAATTTTTAATATGTATCATTTACAATTTATATCTGAAATACATCAGCAGTTTTATAACTTTAAATTATATATATTATTTTTCTGTTTATTAATGGTCGTAAAATGAAACATACATAATTAAATATAGCTTTCTTTTTATATTTTAATTAGTAATAATTTATAGTTCAATAATTTTAAATTAATAAATGGCTTAAAGGCTTGTATTAAATCCCTACTGTAACTGTAATAATCGAATGTTTGGTCCATCTTTTCTCTGTAAATGTTTGGTAACATATCTCAACATTTTGTGCAATGAAGGTAGTACATTTCGTTTTTTATTATTAATGGATTTTCTAATTCAATAATTTCCTCTTGTATTTTTATTTATCTATACTAATAAAATAAAGTTTCGCTCTGTGTGTGTGTGTCTGTCTGTTGGCAATGGCTAGCAAAATCTAGCCCACCTATAAGTCTGGAAATTTGAGTGTGGATAGTCCAAGGTCTGACCATGTGCACCTGAGTCTCAGAATTTTAATATTTTGATAATTACCCAAGATATTAATTAGTTTCTCATTAACCACCGCTTCTAAAATGCCACATTTTTCTGAACATGGTGCAAAAGAAATGTGAAACCGCAAAATGAGTTGTGCGTTGGGAGAGGGAAGAAAGATTTTTGGTTTACTGGAAAAAGGTTGGGCTACCACAATGACTTTTAACTACGCCTTTTCGACACATGTCAAAATAACAGAAACTATTAGGTCTTTCGACACGAAAATTTGCAGATCTATATAAAAAAACAATCGCAAATTCAAAAAGTCAAATTAAAAAAAGTTCCATTCACAACTTTCAGAAATATTAATTAGAAATGTTTAATTTTTCGAGCAATTTAATCTTGCAATGATCAACAGGTTTTTTGATCAAAATTTGAACCGTCTCAGGTGTCTTGATAATGAAACCGCAAAGAAAGAGGTACTAAGAGATTTTTTAGGTGACTCAAATTACCAATTCTAATTAAGCTAAGATTTTAAAATTAACACCTTTCGAATCCTCTCTGTTTCCACATAAGTTTGTAAAAATTAAGATTATCCGATTCTTATAACCGAAGATATTTATTATTTCGCATTAATTTGACTGCAGAAAAAAATAACGTGTTTCTTATTCTTTTTTTCTTTTTCTCTACGAGCAAGCATAGCAGACAAGATGTCCGTTATCTCTTGAATAAAGAAAGATACAAAACAAGTAAATAAAAATTTGGAATGGTGCTATTAGAAGCTGTATAAAAGTATTAAAAATCTTGGATTTTTTTTATTGGAAAATTATGCATCCTTATCGAGTTAAAGATATAAAATCATACAAATTTTGGTTTGTTTAACTTTATTATCACGGACCCGGGCAACGTCGGGCAGGTCAGCTAGTTTCCTTTATAAAATGCATTATCTGGGCAAGTAATGAAACTTTTAAACTTTTTTGCTAGTCTGTTATTGAAACAATGCATTTTCAACGACACTTGCATGTTCTTGCCAACGGATGAATGAACACTCACGTGTCGCTATGATTTATATTTTGGTTTTCCTTTATCACAATTCTCTATTCCATTTTGTTCCATTATGTGATTAAATCCTTTTTATTTCAAATTTTGTTTGGCATCATCTATCTATCTATCTATCTTTAAAAATGTAAAATGTCTATCATCATTGATATATTGTGATTTCCTGATAGCTTATATTTATTAAGATGTTTCCATATCTATATATCTATCTATATACCGGGTTTCCTAAAATGGACTGACTGATTAATAACTTCCAAATGGTGACAGATATTTTAAAAAATCTTGCAAGGGAGTAATGTATGATGTCAGGAGTTTTTTAACTGCGATTCCAGATTTTAGTTCAAATTTCCAGCAATAGGTGGCGCTGTGAGCGATAGTAGTACAATTTGAGCCAAAACTAAAATCACCCAGCATTGATACGAAGAAAGGAGGATCAATATATGGAGTGGATCTCATTCACCAATAAAATCTTATTCAGAATCGGGTCCTAAGTACAAGATTGTATTAGCGAATGAGACACATTCCATGTATTGAACCTCCTTCCTTCGCATCGTTGCCAGGTGGTTTTAGTTTTGGCTTGAATTGTACTCTTATCCCTCGCAGCGCCAGCTATTGCTGGAAATTCGAACTGAAATCAGGAATCGCAGTAAAAAAACTTCCGACATCATACATTACTCTCCTGCAAGAAAATTTTTAATATCTGTTACCGTTTGGAAGTTATTGAATTTTAAAATCAGTCAGTCCCTTTTAGGACACCCGGTATATATACTATATATATATACATATATATATACTATAAAAATTAATGCAAAATATTATTACATGCCATCTTTAAAGTAGAGATTAGGTCATTATTGTTATACGAACGTGTCAGATATTTTTCTTTATTTCAAAGGTATTACACACACGCATATATATATATATATATATATATATATACATATAGAATTAATTTACAACAAAAAAGGATGATTTTATTTTGAATTAATATATTTAACAGTGATGAAAAATGTATAATTTCAGGGTATGTGAAAGAAAAACTATTGCGATTAATATTTTCCATTTCTTGAAAAATGAAAAAAAAAAAATAATATTAATTTCATTCTATACATCCGTGTATAATACAGCAGTGTTTTTCATTTACAAATTAATATATATTTTGCATTTTCACAAAATAATAAGAAAAAATGTACATTTTCGTAAATTAAATTAAATTTCCATTTGATAAAATTCTGATTACATTAGATTTTTATTCCGAATTCATAAATAATAATAATAAAAAAATTCTCATATTAAACAATTTCAAATCATCCTAGTATGTGTTTCCAAATATTTTTCTTTTTTTTTTTTTTTTTTTTTTCCTCAAAATTTTTGTTAGAGCAAACTATTCATCTTCTCTTTTCTGTACATTTATTTCCTTTGGGAGAAAATAATAATGCTTAGTATATTTTTAAAAAGGATATATATTTTTCGAAGAACAAATATATATAACTAGAAATAATTTATTTAATATAGTTCTATGAAAACTTGAAATATCAAGAGTATTTCATAAAAGAATTCAATAATCTTATATATTGTGAGTTTCAAAGCAAGAGACTTATGCTGCTTAGAATTGATTAAAAAAAACTAAACAGGGGCGGTGCATTCTCCAAATGCTGTTTATTTTGAAGAGAGATTTCTTTTCCATTGTAATGTAGGAAGCTAAACAAAGACTTTTTCTGTTGTATTAAAATTTAATTTCATATATTATACTCAAATACTAAAATTATTTTATCTAAAGTTTACAATCCAAAATCTAATCTCATATGTAGTAATCTACGTATAATTTAACCGGTTGTTTTATGGACAATATTTTATAACTTAATGCAGTATTTTTTAACAAATACAAAATATTTATTATAACATAAACAAACACTAGTACTAGTTGGTACCCGCCAAAACTTGATGGCTTGACGATACATAAATGTATTACTGTAATAACAATGTCTAACCTGTTCACGCTGCCTGCTTTCGATACTTAAAATTTGATGCTAAACAGAGGAAAATAGAATATTCCGTTTCCTTTGGTAGATTTAATAAATAGTATTTTCCATGTCATAAATATAATTGAAAACAAAATCAGCATAGCACGCTGCATTTTGCAACAAAGTCACAGAATAAACATAAACAAATGAATATATTTTTTGGCTTAATATAGGAACGAATCCGGAGAATTACGCATGCGCTATGAGCAAGACCAAGCTATGAGCATTACCTAAAGCAATTACAAAATGTCACATTAAACAGTCAGTTAAAGCAATCAAGTACCAAAACCGGTGTAAAAAATTGGAATTCTATAAGTGAATGGATAGTATAAATCTAAAATCAGAAAAGAATAACACTCTAAAAGAATTTTAATCTTAAATTATTTCCTTAAGAAATACTAACATCTACTAACAAAGAAAACTAATCCAAAAATAACATCTGCAACAAAGTAGCCTTAAGGATTACTATATGCACTTAAGAAATGGGTACCATAAAAACATGTTGAATAATTTTTGAATTTAATGTGCAGACAACATTCATTTAAATTTAATATCTAAAAAGAGCTTTCACACAATTTAATGAAAAGTTAAAATATATTAGATTCTTTTAGAAATCCCAATAAATTCTACTGAAATGATAAATAAAAAGAGTATTCAATATCCTACATAAGTCAGATCTACATTGAAAAATGTATTCAAATGGAAAAATCTAAGAATAGCAAGTCATTACAAAAATTCTTTCTTTATCATTCCTTAAAAATAAACTGTTAGATTTTAGCTGTATTTGGTAGCATACCGACAGCAGCAAAAAAAATTATATAAAGATGCTTGCAGGGACATTTATTCAACTGATAAAAGTTATTCAGGCTATGAAGTAAAATTTCCGCATTCCCTTAGGGTAAAGAGGGAAATATGTAAAAGGCGTTTCATATATTCTTTTAAAAATATATTCAGTTGATAAGAAGGTTCTGTGAAATGCATATTTTTACGTTGATTTTCAAAAGAAAAGTATAAATTATTTTATTGAAATTGCTTTCATTAATTTCAATCTTGTTTTGTGTGCAAAATACAGGGTCAGCACAAAAATCTTACCCTGATTATAAATATTTATTGTTCGAAAACTACTATAATTAGACGTATAATCGTTTGGATACATTGTAAGTACTGTTATAAAATTTTTAACAAGACCACATACTTCCTGAAATTTCAATTTGTGGCACATACTTCCTGAAATTTAAATTTGTGGCGCCTTGGTAGTTCGGATAATGTCAACGCGGTATTCAAGTTCTCGCCAAGTGTTCGCATCAACCATGGATTACTTATGAGCAAGATGACGATTATTTATCAGCAAATTCGTGAGTTCTTAGACGAAAAAATTTCCAGGCCTGTGGATTGGAAAAATGGACCAATACCACGGCCTCCAAACTCTCCTGACATTACTCTTCTTGATTTTTTTCTTTTGCGGCTACATCAAGGACAGAGACTTTGCACACCGCTGATGTTGAAGAATTGTAGTCTACGATAGAAGGTGATGTGTGTACTGTTACAGAAGAAATGTTAGCGAACACTTGGCGAGAACTAGACTACTGCTATTCTTGTTCTCGGTCTAGTATGTGGTCTTATTAAAGACTTCATAACTGCACTTACAATGTATCCCGACAATCATATGTCTAATTATAATAGTTTTCGCTTAATAAATATTTATAATCATCGCAAGACTTTGTGTTCGTCTTGTATTATCAAGCTAAATATTTTTATTAGTATTGTACAAAATCGTGTCCATAATAATCGGTATAATTAATTCCCTTGCAAAATTGTGATGTCAATCCTGTCAGAGCTATGTTACAATGTGGCTTGCAGTGGTGTTGCATGGCGTGCGTGTCACGTTGCATTGGTGTAGCTGCAAAGCCTATTGATCTATTTTTTATAGGATTTGCCATATTAGTTAAAAATACAGTTTTCAAGTTTGCAGCGTTATGCTGCTTGACAAGGAATTTTGAGTAGAAATAATTTCTGTGACGTACAAACTTCTCTTTATTGCTAATTAAGTAAAAATTACATAGCTATAAATATGAATTTCTAAAACAATATTAATAAAATATGAATGTTTTACATGAATGAAGCATTTTAATTTAGAAATTTTATCAGATATATTTCTTATGAGGTGAAGAAACATATATAAATGCATTTTAATAATTCAAGGTTTACCAAAGTTTTGATTTAAGATATTTCAACAAGGCTAGAAATTTATTGAGA
Organism: Maratus michaelseni; assembly: GCA_963931845.1. NCBI lineage: Eukaryota > Metazoa > Arthropoda > Arachnida > Araneae > Salticidae > Maratus > Maratus michaelseni. The sequence goes on along the minus strand of OZ007590.1, from coordinate 365,406,856 downwards.
GGTGTGAGATGTTTAACTTCCGTCCACCATTTTAAATATACAGTTCACCAAACAGAAAAAAAAATCCAAACAATGAGTAAAACTTCAGTTTTTTAATGGAAGAAAATATGAAAAGTGATTTAATTCGTATAAAGTTCTTTATAATTTTATGTGATTTATTTTCTTATAAGGTGTCATCTACATAATAAAATTCAACCTAACTCCCAAGATTACATAAGGTTGCCAATAGTAATACCATATTGTTTTTACATATTTTAGTTCCACATGCATCAAAATCTGGAAATACAAATTTGTATTAATTTTGAATGATATGTTAGTGAAATATATATTATTGAAATATGAAACAATCAATGTCAATTTGTGCATTTCATTAGTGTTGGTGTTATACATAACTTTGTAAAAGTCCAAACATAATGTACATGTATATTTTTTATAAATAGGTTTTCGTAATTAACGAACAATGCGATAGTGAGCTTGTTAAAAATTCATAAATAGAAACATACATACTTTTTTGTCACATTTAGAAACCCCATGGTCGAAACCCTCTCCCCGTAAGGTAAATCTTGTTTCCTTTTCACCATCAGTTGCCAAGTTATCAGTCAACTTTAAGGGACCGTACGTAAAAGCGAAAACAAAAATTCTTCTATTTCATGAACACTAAACAAAACAAGTAATCTATGTATTTATGGATTTCATGATGAGAACTGGTATTCTCGCTAAGAAAATATTGTTAAATCATTATTTTAATACCTTCAAGAACAATATCACGCCACTTTCAATATACCTTTCTGAATATTGAAGAAGTCTACTAACGCACTTTAACTCCTGTTTTGCATTCTTTTGAAGATATAAAAATATGAATTTGTATTCAGTGTAAATATGGCTCGGGAATTGGAAGGAAATAAAGAAATATAGGGATTTGTATTCAAATTTTCGTTTAGAAATTCATATGTATACAGCTACTCCAGAAAATTTCACCAATACAGGATTGCAAAAAAAAAAAAATATATATATACATAATATATATACATAATATATATATATAAAGAAATATTCGTAAAGAAACAACAATATTCAGAGATTTTTAGATTAATGTAGTTATGAGTATCATTAATTTGTTTCAGTGTGGTATGTATTTATTTATGCTTCAATTAATAATATAAAAAATCAGTCTTATTGAAATAATTTAAATGACGTTATTTTTTAGCATACGTATGTGTGTCTTACCAAAGCATATCACCACTGTTCCGTCTGCCGCTTGCCAATTAACGTATAATAATTCTAATTATTTAATTAATATATAACAAAGAAGCCTCCTTGAATGTTTTAAACGCATGCTGTGTATTTCAGTCTTTAAGAAACAAAGGACTCTTTCACTTTTTCTGAGTGGCACGGCAGGCACGCGATTTTATTTTCATCTGATTTTTTGGCACTGCTCAAAATATTTCAGCTTTATTGAAATTCCTTAAATGAAAGCGTTGCTAGTTATCCGACTATAAAAAAAGAAATCATATCTTTTATACCGTTTGCAATTTGGTCAGAAATTGCACGGCCGAGCGTGGTGGAAAACTTGTCGCAAGTGTGGCAGTCACGTTTACGACGTCTATGAGTTTACAGCAACTTTGCAATTGTTACAATGGTACGATGCTGTGACTTGGAATGATACCACAGAAATATCCCTGCTACAATGGTTATGGGACAAATAAAGTTCTAGAGATTGTAAATGACAATAGTATGCTAACTTCAGTAAATTAATTCCTTATCTGTGTCGCTAGGTCAACAACTCACAAGTATAACTAGAATAACAAAAAAAAAATTGAGAACAATATATATTTAAATGTGTATTCGAAAGGAAAACGAACTTTATTCGTCTTTCTAGTCAACGAAATACTACAAAAAATTGCATATAAGTAATCATAAATTATGAAGGCCTGAGAAGCCCGAACTGAGCTTGGACGATGCAGGTAATAATTTATTAATTTTCCAAAAAGGTTGAGAATTATAAGTCCAAAATGGATCACAAAAATATGTTTTTTATCAGACCCACTGCAAGCTGTCGTGTCACAGCATCTGATTTGTCACGTTTAACGTACAATTTGCAACTTGTTTTTATATAAGTTTCCCTGTATAGATGACTACTAAATTGCGCAATGGAAAAATGTGCCATCTGCAAATCAATTGACCGAAACTTGCTTCTTTTGCGCAAAATTTGTTCTTCTCAACAATTTGCTATTCTCAGCAGCAAATCTCAGCTATAGTGATAATTATAGCAATGCATCGCATGACGTCATAGATTTTTCCCATTGACACTTGCTTCTAAAATCAGATTCTAGATTATAAACATCTCTCTTAATTTTTCTACAAAATTTGTAATGTGTGTATAAACTAACATTTTGGAGACAAACGCAAAACCTTTTCTTGTATATTATCTTTCTTAATTTTGAAATACCCTTGCTAATGTTGCATTTATTTAATTGTATCTCGGCGGACGCGATATAACGAGGGGACGCTTTATTATTTAATCCGTATCTCCATTTCTAGTGTAAATTGAACCTTTTCACAAAATCTGAAAGTAGCGAAATAGTGACTACTTTTGAAAAGTAGTTTGTAGTCGCTACTTTTGTAAACAAGTAGTTGCAGTTGTAGTTAACTACATTTTCGATAAAGTAGTTGTAGTTGTAGTTCGCTACAATAAAAAAGTAGTTTTTCCGACCCCTGCTTAAAATAAATATTTTTAACACAATCAACTGATTGGTAAATAATTCATACGAGTAGCAAATTTCCCATCTGAGCAAAAATGTATCCAGGCTGGGACTCGAACCCAGAACCTATAGCTTTAATTTCCAATGCTTTTCAGATTGTTAAAGGTTCTGGGTTCGAGTTCCAGACTGGTCACATTTTCGCTCAGTTGAGAAAATTACTACTCGTATGAATTATTTACAATACAGTTTGATTGGGTTAAAAATAATTAAAGTGTACCCATCCATAGTTTGTTGGAGTCCCTTTACCTGCGGTTTATTCTGTTGTGCTATTTCAAATAACACTCCAGATGTTATGACCAAATGGTTGTTCTGAGTCAATATTGTGTTGACTGGGATGTCTTCCAGATAGCTCAACTGGAAGAGCTTTGGAAATTAAAGCCAAATGTTTTGGGGTCGTGTCCCAGCCTGGACATATTTTCGGTCAGATGGGAAAATTGCTACTCATATACTTAAAATTATTTTGCAATTTAAAAACGCAACTAATTTGTTTTGTCTTTTCAACAGCTAAGTAGAATGACGGTTAAAAGCTGATTGAACTCTGATTCTTTTTTATATGTTGTTTCGAGTAGTCTAACAGTTTGGGGCAACGTAGCGCCATCTATCGGTGATTTTTAAAACTGAAACAAGGAAGCGTGGAAAAGAAATTCACGACCACCATCAATAAATTCAATAGCTTTCATTGTTTACAAGTTATAGAATAGATTACAAACATCCAACTACTTTTTACGATTCCCTGTAATTAGTGCACGTCTAAAGCTTAAACACCTTTAATTTGTAATGAAAGAAAACTGCAGAGTAAGTAGCTCCGATGAATTTTAAATGAAACAAAATTAATGCCTTTTGCGTAAATAATTATATTTAATAGAAACTTCTTTTATGTAAATAAATGGATTTTCTTTCTTTCCTTAAACTATTTCTAAACATTATCATGCATTCTCCATTATCCTATAAATTACTTTCAAACCTTTTCCACTACTCATAAAGTTTAACCATGCGTTGGATATTTAAAAATAGATTTTAAATTGCTGAGAAGGTTTCCTTCGTAATAAAAAATAATTTATGAAAATTGAACACGCAGTGTTATTATAGTGAGTAAACTTTATTTTTGTGCAAGAAATATATTTATTTATCTTAGAATCCATAAAAACGCTGCTTTTAAAAAGAAATATTTATGCAGTATTTTTGAATTTCAAAACTTAATAGTTATGGATATAGTTAAAGATGAGTTGTATGGAAATTTAGTTTACTAACTCCACAGTATTTTATTGATAGTAATTATCTAGAATAGTTGAACCTTTTACGCTTCGACGATACTTTAAAGTATACCATTGAAGAAAATTTTGTATAAAATGTACTTAAACTGTCTACTAATAAAAGTATATTTTACTTTAGATGCAAAATCATTTGCTCGAGCACATTTAGAATGAACAGCAAAATATTCGAAGTTAAATATTTTTTTTAAGTGATTATTTCCTCAACCGTTCACATAGGCGTAGTTTATCTTTTATTAAAGATATGTTATAAATGCAAAATTTGCCGCTACAAACATTTTTCCATTTACAGATACGATTAGAATACACTTACTTACTTTGATTTTATAAGAATTGGCGGATTTCCATAACAATGTTTTTTGTTAATTTATCCAATTTTTACTTTCTTCTATCTTTACAAGAATAAAGTATTGGATTTATGAAAATTTTCGACTTCTGGTTTTCGACGAATGTATATGTTTTAGAAGGTTCTAAACACGTTTGGACTGTTTTTAGAAAATGTGACTCTGTGATTCTCTGTATGTGGCAAAAATTTTGTAGGCGCTCTATCTCAAGAACTAAAGCACAAAATTTAATAAAACTTTATATTCAGTTAGTCCCTGATATAAGTTCGTGCTGATTAGTTTTCGGTGGAAATTGCCCAACAGGTGGCGCTGTTATGCAGCATTTTTCGCGATTTCCGCAATAGCTTTATCTCAAGAACTGATGCCCTTATTTTCATCAAACTTCAGATTCAGTTAGACCTTGATATAAATAGACACTTATTATGTTTTGATGTAGATATTACGATAGGTGGTGCTGCTATACTACTTTTTACATTATTTTTATGATAGCTATATGTCAGTAACTAATGCACGGAATTTCATCAAACTTCAGACTCTGTTAGACCTTGACATAAATAGATGATGCTTCCGTTTTGGTATAAATAGCCCAACAGGGGCGCTGCTATACCACTCTCTTCATTATTATCACGAAAGCTATATCTCAAGAACTAATGTTCGAATTTTCATGAAACTTCAGATTCAGCTAGACGGTGACATAAGTTGTAGTTGATTAGGTTGTTGTCTAAATCTCCCAACAGGTGGCGCTGCTATGCTGCATTTTGCATGATTTACATGATTTTAGCAATAGTCATATCTCAAGAACTAATGCACGGAATTTAACAAAACTTTAGATTCAGTTAGACCTCGATATAAATTGGTGCTGATTATTTTTTTGTGTATGCGAAACCCGTGTGAGATAGAAGAAAGTTTTGGGATTGGCACATCCGACTAGTTCTTATTACGAATATACAAGAAGGGCTATAATCACCGATTTATTAATCAGTTTTAATGTAAACATTTATATAAATTCCATATTATTATATGAATTTCCCTACATTAAGGAAGATAATTATTGAGGCAGAATAGTTACTTGATTCATAATTTGGATATAAAAGGCTAAGGATATAAGAAATATTTTGATATATTAAAAACAGGTGCTCACTTGTTAATGTCTGTGCATTTACTATTTGTACATTTTACCAATTTTTCTTTCAGACATTATATAAAAAAGCATGATTAAAAATTCTTACCAAAAACGTCCCCCATTTAAAAAAATGTAAAAAACAGTCTCCAATAAAAATCTGTACCATTTCACAAAAACAGTCTCCAATAAAAATCTGTACCATTTCACAAAAACGCTTTCACCCCCCACCAGGCCATCATCAGTTGTGATCTTAAACTTCCTTCCTCTCCATTATATAGATGACTGCTGGTTGAATGTTGAATGCCGATAGGTGGAGCTCTTCAACCAGCAGTCATGTATATAATGGAGAGGAAGGAAGTTGAAGATCACAACTGATGATGCCGTGGTGGGGGATGAAAGCGCTTTTGTGAAATGGTAGAGATTTTTATTGAAGACTGTTTTTTACATTTTTTTAAATGGGGGACGTTTTTGGTAAGAATTTTTAACCATGCTTTTTTATATAATGTCTGAAAGAAAAATTGGTAAAATGTACAAATATTTTTATACTTTTATCATGAATATGAGAACACAAAACAAGGATTTAAATTAAAATTCATTTTTTACATTTGCATTGGTTAGCGGTGAGAATGTCTTGGATGATAGACATTTGATAGAATGTTTGCACCTTATTTTGAAAAGCATTTCTTAATTTTTTGAGGGCGTCCCTCTGAAATCTTAGTATTCAATAAAGGATTATAAGCTACCGTGTTTATAATATTGTGCTACATGGTAAAACAAAATTCGATAAAAATGCAAAAATTCATGAAAATGATTTCTCAATGTATCAGAAAATAGGGTTGATTGATTTATGACGGCCGATTATCTACTCCAGGGATATAGGCCCTTGGGGGGAGTTCCCTCCGTGGGGGGGGGGGTCTTTCTAAGGGATCCTAACCCATATTTACGGCAAGGTTCGAAGAAAAACACGGAAAACACCAAACGGTTAGGTCGATGAGTGCGACAGGGGTTTGAACCCAGCACCTTCCGTCTACCAGCTTTGAGAGCAGAACCTCTCACCACTAGTGAGGCCGTCAGAAAGTAGGGAATATGGGTATGAGAATATCGTTAAAGGATAACAGTGTTAATAATCTGTTTAAATTGTCAATTTCATTAGATAAACAAGTACAGTAATTGTACTAGCAAGGTTATTTCTAAAACAATTATAGGATTTTTACGGAATTTGTTTTACGGTAGAAAGTCGTGATATCACGTAATTACCACAGTTTGATTAAATATAATTCTTTTTTCTTTCCAATTTTTAAAAATAATTTTAAAATGTTAGACAATTAAATAAAAGTGAAAACAATAATACAACACATCTTGCAGTAGAACATTCTATTAACAGATCTATTATTTTAAAAAAAAAGGTAAGCAATTGAAATTCATGAAATTACATGCGGACAATTTCTGATGATATAAAATTTAAAGTGAATTCATGAATATTGATTACTTAGATCTTATTATAAAAATTTACAAATATCTTTTGCTGTTAATATATTTTCTTTATTCTTTTTTTTTAGGTAAGTGAATGAATGCTAATTTATTATTTAAAATTTTGGTAAGTACTATATTTTACTATTAATTTTTTTATGTGATATTGCATCTTAATCTACAAATTCGTTTCTTTCGAAATAAGTGTTGGGTGCAGAAAAAAAGGAAATGGGAAATACGAGTAACTCTTACATATAAAACATTTTTGTGCTCGTGTTTTGCTTAATTTTATTAAACTGTTTTCTAATGTACAAGCGTAATTTTTCTACGGGAGCACAGAATCTTTATTTTATTTTGTTTTAACACCATAACTTCCCAGATGGTTCACTCTTGTTTTTATCAGAATATAAAGTATATGTTTTTTCATCTCCCCGTTTTCTCTCTACTTTTCATGATTTTCTGAAGATTTATGCAAAATGTGAATATGTTCTTAAAGTTATTCAGAGCCTTTTTTCATTTAGAACGGTACAATAAACAATTTATATCTCATATAAAACAGTTCGATTGTATTGACGTCAAACCTGGTAGAGGGTATTGTATACTGTAGATAAACTTTGACTATGAAGACCATCGCATAAGAATTCAAGTATACTAGCGTTTTCCATTTTAGACGGTAGGTATACGGTAGAGATTCATGGCCTGTGAAGGTCATCACATATGAGTTCGTGTATATTGACATTTATTCCGGTAGATGATAAATACACAGCAGACATTCACTGCTTATGGAGGTCATTATATAAAAGAGTTCAAGTTAACCTGCCATTTTTTCTGGTTGACGGTAGATATACATTAGATACTCATTGCTGATAAATCGTCATCATGTGAAATAATTCAAGCGTACTGACGTTTGTTCGATATACAGTAGATATACGGTAAATATTCATTGCCGATGGATGGTTGTCGCATAAAATAGTTCGAGCGTACAAACGTTTGTTTTGGTATACAGTAGATACAGTGTGTCCCAAAAATGACTGATGGATTTTGAAAGTCAATAATAATAATAATAATAAACGGAACGCTCTAGATCGTTTTCGGCATTGTATTTGTAAAACCAGGGAATTTTATCCCACCAATTTGCAAATTTAGTTAACATTTCTCCAAAAGGTGGGGCTGCTAAATAGAGGCGGTACTTCAAAACAAGAAATATCCACTGTACGAATGAATAAACCATTTTCAAGAGTGTATACTATTTCAAAAGCACTCACTAACAGATTACGTAGCAAAATACCGAATGAAGATGTAACGGATTCAATTTCTCTGCAGCTCTCGCATACTTGCAGCGCCATCTTTTGGCGAAAATGTTAATTAAATTTGCAAATTGGTGGGATAAATTCCCTGGCTTGCCATACATAAGGCTGCAAATGATCCATTTCTATCGCGTTCCGTTTATTTTTTATTGACTTTCAAAATCCATCAGTCTTTTTTTGGATACACTGTGTAATGGTAAATGCTCATTACCGATGGACGGACATCACATAAAATAGTTCGAGCGTACTGATGTTTGTTTGGATATACAGTAGATATATTGTAGATACCGATGGACGGTCATCATAAAAAGGGCTTGAGCGTACTGACGTTATTTCCGATAGAGGATAGATATACGGTATATGATCATTGCGTATGCGGCAACTGTTTCAATAATAGTTTGTTGCCTTGGAATGAAAATATTCTAACTGCTTCGACCGGTCTTTTAGAAAAAACGAGACTAAAATTTTCCATAGGCTACAACACAATTAGTAAATTTAACAAATTTGTTAGCTCTTGAAATAACCAGTGGAAAGGATTATATATGAGCTCTATTTTAAATTAGAATAAACACACTTGATAGATGATGTTATATTATTATATTTGACTTTGTCAGTTACCACCTTTGTCGCTGTGAGTTACAATGTTTGAAAGGTCGGTAAGAAAATAAAAATAGATAATAATTGTTTTAAATTGTTTTTGTGATGATTGAAGTATTTTTTAAGGAAAAAAATGATGTGCCTTACATAAACTGATCAAAAAATATTTTTGATAGTTATGCTGTTAATTCTCAACTTACTACTACGAAAATCTGTGTAAGGTTAAATTATTTTTGATTACATTTACTATTTTATTTTGACTTATAAATATAGTTTACAGCCATTAAAAAAAAATTTTAGTTCTATTATGAAGCAACACATTTTCAGAAAGATTTGACCAAAATATAAGAAAGTTTTAAATGCTTTCGAATCATATCATGATTTATATCAATTTCTATGCTGTGTTTAGCACTTAATGGAAAGCTGAAAAATGATATGAAAGACTAAAAATAATATTTCTAATCCAAGATGTAGATATTTAGATGTGACAATGTATTACTTACAAAATTGTAAAGATAAATTAAGCACAGTTTTAGATAGATTTATATCAAGATAAAAATAGTCTAAACTTGTCCAGATATACATATTTATGTTGCACTTACTCAAATAATAGCCTAATTAATGTAAAATTCTGAGTCTAAACATTACAAAGGTGGAGCAAAAAAGTTTGTAATGACGAAAAAAATGGAATTTTTATGATTATTTATTATGTTTGAACCTTCAAGAATGTGGTGTAGTTGTTCACATAGATAAATTCCTAAAATCACGTTCTTCTGAACCGTAAACGTTGAGTGGCGCAGACCGCCCATATCTGCGAAGGAAAAACTTTAAACTCAATTATCAAACACATTGCATTTTTGCCACGATAACTCGGTCAAAAATTATCCGCTAACATGGTCAAAACGGATTTACATATTTCTTTTTCTAAAAAAAAGGAAAAATTCTGTGCAAACTCTACCTGAAAAAATAATTACAGAAACTATAATAATTGCTTATGGATTTTTAAATTTTTATATTTATTTATTTAATTCTTTTTTTAAAGTTTGTTTTTCAGGTATAATCGGAAGCCAACATCATAAGCAGTGGTAAAAAATGACAACTCAAAAATATGGAACTTGGATTTGAAAATCGTGTCAAAACTAGTTTTGAAGGATTAACATTGTTATATAATATTAAAACTTTACTGGGTTTTTAATTTTTTTTTTTTTTTTTTTTTCAGTTTGATTTTCAGGTATAGTCGAAAAACAACGTCATAAAAAGTGAAAAAAAATTATGACATAAAAATATAGAACCGTGTCAAAACTAGTTTTGAGAGATTAACTTTGTCGTATAATATTAAAACTTTATTATCGTTTCACAGTTAAAAAGATATTTTTTATTTTTATGAAACATAAATAAATTGTTGTTGTAGTAATGTAGCAAAACGTTGTCATATTCTTATTTAATTACGGGGTTTTTAATCCACGATCGAACTTCAGTTAATATCCGTCATTTAAAACCTTTCTGGTCCCCTGAACATAGATGAGAAGCAATTGTGAAAATTTAACAAATAAATAATATTTAAAATGTATGAAAGTCGATGTTCTTTATGAAATAATATTTAATCTCTTTATTTTATGTTCTACTTTTACTTCTAACAAAATTCCGTAATGGATTTTCAGTATTTCCTTATATTCCTTTTTTATTTCAGTATCATATATTGATAAAAATAATGAGATAAATTAACTTTCATGGATGTATGTACTTAATGCTAATGCGATTAATGTAATAAGCTTATGAAATAAACGGTAATACTATTAATAGTTAAGATTACAATAGAAATACGCTTGTTCTATGTTAATCCGAGGTACAACTAGTCAATTATATAGTTGTGACACGTATATTTTACTTATATATATATATATATATTGTTAAGAGGAAAGAGTGCTCGATTTTTTTTATTTCGCAACGATGAAGATTTTTTATGTGTAGATGAAATATGAGAGATTGCATAACGCTTTCAGTTTCGAAATACATACATATAGTTTGAAATAATTAAATGCATCTTTAATTTTATTTTTTGACGTTCGAAGTAATAATAATTTTCTGCCTCCAACTGAAAATTTAAAGTTTAAAATGTCATTGAAACTACGTTTTAAAAAATTTATTACTGATAGCAAGTATCTGAAGTAAAAGATAAAGACTTTTATTCGTATTTCTGTATAACTCGTTTCAAATTTATTTGTTGTTATTTTTTATGACTAAGTTTTTGCTATGAGGGGTTTAAAGGAGAATTATATAATCCTTCAGTTAACACAGAAAGATCTACTGGAATAAATTTCATTTTATAAAGTATTTATGGTTATTGGGCCTCTAAATAAGACAAATATAAGGGGTGACCAATTGAAAAGTTGACAGCTGACGTAGCAACGTTATGAAAGTTACTAAACTGGTTTTTCACTCTATTTTGGCTCCACGTAGGTTTAGTGGAGAATTAGACAAAGTTGCGTCGCGTCGTTTGAAAAGAAGTTGTGTGTGTGTGTGTAGCTGGCGGCTAAAACATACGATGAACAGGATGGAGGCATCCAGAGTTGAGCAGCGAGGTGTAGTGTGTTTTTTGGTGGCTAAAGGGACAACGAACGTAAACATTTTTTCGCCGAATGAAGTATGTTTATGGTGAACACTGGTTAGACCGCACAGCTGTGAACAACTGGTGAAAGATTTTTAGACAAGGCTGACAGACAGTCAAGGATGCACCTTGACCAGGTCAGGTCCACGCTGCGATCACCCATGCTTCAGTCACCGCTGTCGATGAGATGGTACAGTCCCAACCTGTCGCCTTCGCATTTTCAGATCTTCGGGCCACTTAAGAAGGCACTCAAAGGACAAACGGTTTACTTAGGACGATGGAATGAAGTATAGGATACGAACATTCTTCCGAGATCATCCCCAAAAGTTCTACACCAGGGGTATCGATAAAAATGAAAGAGGTATCCTGGTGACACGATGAAATAATTGCCTCACCAAATACGGTGATTAATATGTAGAGGTAATAAAATACTTACTTCTACACTCTGTGTCCACTTTTCATTTGTGCACTCCTTATATATGTAATTTTAGTGTCTTTTTTTGTTTTTATTTGGTTTCTATATTATCGCATACAGCAATGTGCTCTGCGTACTGCAGCAAGCACCTTTTAACAAATATCATACGAATATGTCTAAAAGTATTCTACTAACGATAAATCACGAAAAAAGTCAGTACTCATCTTTTACAAGTCATGGTGTTTCGCGCCAACCTTCGTTTTAAATGGAGCGTATTTATGAGAAAGTAGTAACATCATGGGTGCTAATTGGGGGAGGTTAGGGAGAGCAGTTGCTCCCCTCACGTAATTTGATATTTCAGACTGCACCAGTTATCATAGGTTATTCAAAAAAACTTTCCAGAAATTACACAAAAGTTAAAATAACTTGTCAGATTTAACTAATGTAGAAACATTAGCATTGAATAAATATTTGAAGCTCAGAAATTAAAACTTGACAATATTTGCTAAAGAAACATTCTCAAAGTAAGACTATCATTTATGAATATTCCGGTTAATTAAAAAAATATGTTATATAAATTTATAGATTAAACGAATCTATTTATTGCTTCTATATACATAAAAAAATGCCCACCTCAAAGAAAATGTCCTATACCAAGAATGTTTTGAAGTGGTGTCCTTGAAAGACATCCGGACATTAAAATATTAGGTGAGAGGATTTTGAAAAAAAAATAGACATTTGATAATATGAAACTTGTCATAATCGCTAAGGTAGTATTTGAAAGATATTGTAGTTGTAAAAATATACTTTTTCATAGAACAACTAGTGTACGCAAGTGTCGCCAATTCTGTAACGGGGGTTGCCACTGTTTGGATAAAGAAGTCAGATATGAGCAAGCACCTTGTGCCTATGTCGCTACTCAAATATGAATGTACTATATATTTAACTGATGTTAACTTTGTGTTACTTTAAAATATTGACCAATGATTTTATTTCCAAATTCAGATAACGGCACGATATTATTCAGGTAGAGCACATGTTCTTTTTTGTTAGTATAACAAAATGATAGCAACGTAACAGCGAATCATATGTCTTCGAAATGGCTTTTGTAGTTTCGGAAGAGACATATTTAGTGGAACCAACCACACCCAAATTTATGCCATTGAACATAACTGAATGATTAAGAATGGATTTTTTTTGTACTCACGGAAAATAGTTGTCATGTTCTATAATTTGCTTTCGAAATTTTTCTTATAAGTTTGTATATACTACTAAGATGTTAAAATTGTATTAAATTTATATGAAATAAAATCAAATATTCACATAACTTAAGAAACATGGGAAATATGTTCTATGCATTTTATTATGGAATGAACTTGTATTTGAAATCTAATTTGTATAAAGTCATACTTTTTTATAGGTTATGCAGAACATAATTTCGTTACCTCATGTTATATGTCACTGTATAAATGTTTATTTATATTTCAAAACAGTCTTAAATTTGGTTTCTTTTAAAGCGTTTCGTGCATTTTTTTTACTTTTTTTAACTCCCATTGTTAAGATGTCAGATAACTTTTAAAGTATCAAAAAATCAATTACCTCTTAAAGAGCTTATATTAAGAGTTGATTCTTTGGGAACATTTTAAAGGAAACTCTATGTGAAAATTCGCTTTAGAATGAAGTTATGTCCAAGACAGTTGGAACTTATTTCCTATGATCAAGGGTTAATTTTATCTGTCCTAAATAGATGATACATTTCTGTTATCACCAAATGTTTAAAATAACTGTGTGCTTAATATTTAAATTTTATCCTTTACATAAAAAATGAAACTAGAATCAAAGTTGTATAATTTTGACACGTGCCTGTTGGCAGATTATTTTCAGGTTCATTTAACTACGGAAATTAACAATGCTCTCTTGCATGCCTTGCAGCTGTTTTTGAAGTTTTTCTTATCCAACCCCGTTCGTAATATAGAGATTAATATAGTTTACAAGGTAATGATTTTCAGAGAAAATGCACTTTTCGGATATTTTTGAATAAATATTTCAATGATAAATGTTGTGGAGGTTAAAAAGTGTAATTTAGATATTTCAGTGTGCTCTTTTCTCGTCTTGAGTCTTTTTGCTTGCAGTATTTTCGCAATGCGCTGATTTTGCTGATTCATCGTTCTTGTAAAAGAGCTTAATCAACAGCGTTTGATCTGGTAACGATAGCATGCTGCTGGCATCAAATAAAGGTATTTTATTGACAGCCTGGTTTGCTTAAATCAGCTTCATATTATGCATGCCGACGCCATCTATCGGTAATTTTTAAAACCACATTTTTTTGTTATTAAAAAAAGAGACCGATCTCTTTTTAATCTTATTCGAACAAACTGATTTTTTTTTGCATCATTTGTTATTCTTAATGATTTTTTAAAGTTTATACCACACCCGGTCTATTATAAATGATTTATCTCTTTGTATAATCTCTTTTTGCTCTTAAAAGTGTATTTAGCGTATATTTCCCGAGAATTCCAATAAAACTTTGGCTTTGTACATGAAACCATGAAGTTAATGTTCATAGTCATTCCGAAGTTTTTTTTTCAGTGCCTTTCTACTTTTACTGTTTATTTTTCTATAAAAAAGTTCATATTAAATTAAGCACATCATTAGACGTAATAAAAACATATTATTCGTACATATTATTAAAGCATATTATTTTTCTCTATTAAATGTATGTAATATGTTCCAGTTTTACAAATATAACGTAAGTTGAAAATATCTAACACTTATTTTCACTCCAGTATGCTTCTGAAAGGTTTCAGAAACGACAAATCTGACACATACTTGTTACATGCAGCTTTCTGAGTCGCTAAAACTTTCAAAGTTGTTTAATTTTGACGTGCCTGTAGGCAAATCATTTTCAGGTCCATTTAAATGCGGAAATTAACGATACTGTCTTGCGTGCCTTTCAGCTGTTTTTGAAGTATTTCTTATCAAACACCGACGTAATATACAAAATAAGATAGTTTACTAAGTAATAATTTTCTAAGAAAATGAATGTTTTGGATATTTTTAAATAAAACTTTCCGTGATAAATGTTGTATGGTTAACAAATCTTGTTGCATATGGTCTGATCAAGAAATACATCTTTAGAGCTATTACGTATATCATATTGCCTAGTTTAAAGCTATATTTATTAATTATTCTTGTAGTATATTATATTTATATTTATGGATATCAATGAAGAAATCACGCACATGTATACAATGATTTCTCTATTTATAATGTGTTTTCTATATAATAAAACGTAAATTTTTCTGTCAAAGCGAAGATTTATTTATTTATTTATTTATTTACTTTATTAGGGGGATGTTGCTTAATTGTTTTTGTATCGAAATATTTAAAAAATGAAATTAAAAATAGATTTACAAATAAAATATAGAACTTATAATTCTAAAACCAATATTATACACTTAGAATATTTCATTTTCATTAGAATACACTTTAATTTATCTGAAAAATGATAGCTTCTTATTTGATGTAGGTGTGTCTGCGTTTGTAAACAGAAGAAAACCTTTATTTAGCATATTTTATAACATATATGATAACATATCCCATTTTTAAAAACATAAGTTAAAAATATTTAACACATATTTTTACTATATCACATTTATTAGATGTCTCAGAAATGACAAATTTGACGCATAACTTGTTACACGAAGATTACGGAATTGCTTAAACTTTCAAAGTTGTATATTTTTTGACGTGCTTGTAGGCAGATCATTTTCAATTTCATTTAACAGCGGAAATTAACGATCTTGCTTACGTGCCTTGCAGCTGTTTTTGGACTCTTTCTTATTAAACTCCGTTCGTAATATATATAATAATATAGTTTACAAGGTAACAATTAAAAAAAAACTACTTTTTGAATATATTTAAATGCAACGCTCTGTGATAAATGTTGCGTATGTTAACGAATCTTGTTTCATGTTGCCTAATAGAGATAAACAGCTTTAGGGCTATTAAATTTATCATACTTCTAATTCGAAACTATATTTATAAATTATTCCTACAGTATATTATATTTATATTTAAGAATATCAATAAAGAAATCCCGTACATGTATACAAAGCTTTCTCTACTTATAATGTGTCTTCTATACAATAAAATGTAAATTTTTCTGTCAAAGAGAAGATATTTATTTATTTTTATTTTATTTTTATTTTTTAGGGGTTTGTTGCTTAATAGTTTTTGTAACGAAAAATAAAAAAAATGAAATTAAGGATAGATTTACAAATAAAATATAGAATTTATAATTCTAAAACAAATATTATACACTTAGAATATTCCATTTTTATTAGAATGCACATTAATTTATCTGAATAATGATAGTTCCTTTTTTGATGTAGGTCTGTTTCTGTGTTTGTAAACAGGAAAACACCTTTAGCGTTGTAACAATTTCAGTAAATCTCTCACAGTCTGCTAATTAGGCAGAGTAATCAAAGATAGAAGTTCCCAAGAGTTGGAAAACTTTTCTCACGCTTAGCTGTGGGGGTGACAAGAATGCCGGTTACTACAATGGGAAAAGATGAGCTTCGATCAATCTTGTGAAACTGAAATTGCTAGACAGCAAATATTTCTCTGATCTGACCGTCTATGTGTGGGGTCTCAGATCGTGGGAATTTCCTGCGTGAACATTTAAAAGTTCAGTAAGACCTCCCTAAAAAGGCTTTATCCAATGACGTAAACTAAAACTTTTTTGATTGGTGATCGGAGAATCTTTTGTTCGAGCAAACGGACCGGAGAAGAGGATCGAGAGGAGGTTAGTTAGAGTTTCGGCAGGAGGACGAGTGTTGGTGGAAAACACTCATCTCAGGACGGTTTCCCTTCTTAGTAGGGAAGGACAGGTTTGCTGACAGATTTTTGAATGAGAGAGTGCGATCTCTCTGAAGTCAAGGCAACAGCCTTGGATTTGACCTTTCGGGGAGAGTGAAAAGTAGCACTAGTTAAGACTTTAAGATTTTAAAACTACTGTAAAAGACTGGACTATTTGGTGATTTGCTATAAATTACAAGTCGAGCGAACTCAGCTAAAAAAAAATTGTTGTAAATAATTTTTACCTCTAGAAATTTCAAGAACGCTTTTTAAATAAAATTTGTTCTGAAATATTTAATGAAGGTGATCAATTGTGAAATCGGCTCCACGCTACCCCATTTCAAAAACACACAACATCGTGGATTCTTTACAGCGTATTTTATAACGTATATGACAATATATCCCATTTTTAAAAACAGAAGTTAGAAATATTTAACACATATTTTTACTATATTACATTTATTAGCAGTCTCTCAAACGCCAAATTTGACGCATACTTGTTACACGAAGATTACTGAATTTCTTAAACTTTCAAAGTTGTATATTTTTGACGTGATTGTAAGAACATTTTCAGGTTCATTTGACAGAGGAAATTAACGATCTCGCTTGCGTGCCCTGCAGCTGTTTTTGGACTCTTTCTTATTAAACTCCGTTCGTAACATACAGAATAATATAGTTTACATGGTAAAAATTTTCAGAAATATTCTACTTTTTGAATATATTTAAATAAAACACTCCGTGATAAATAAAAGTAAGTTTACAAATCTTGGTTCATGTTGCCTAATCGAGAAAAACCGCTTTAGGGCTATTAAGTTTATCATGCTGCTTAATTCGGAGCAATATTTATAAATTATTCCTATAGTACATTATATTTATATTTATGGATATCAATGAAGAAATTACACCCATGTATATAACGTTTTCTCTATTTATAATGTATCGTTTCCATTAAAATGTAACTGTTTCTGTCAAAGCGAAGATTTATCCGATATATATGACATAGCTATTTGGGATAATAATTTCATTGCATTTGGTCAGTTATTTCTGTTTCAATGGTTAATTTTTGCAATAAGTTTATATATATATATATATATATATTTTTTTTTTTTTTTTTTTTTTTGGGGGGGGGGTAGGTAGGTGTTGTTTAGCTGTTTTCGTAAAGAAAAATTAAAACATGAAGTTAAGAATAGATTTACATATAAAATATAGAATTTTTAATTCTAAATCAAATATTATACACTTAGAATATTCCATTTTTATTAGAATGCACATTAATTTATCTGAATAATGATAGTTCCTTTTTTGATGTAGGTCTGTCTCTGTGTATATTAGCACTTAGAATATTCCTTTTTCACTAGAATTCACTTTAATTTATCTAAACAATGATACAATGGAGCATCGATTATCCGAACCTCGGTCAACTGAACCACTGGTTAACCGAACGCGTTCCAGAAGGCAAAATTCAAATTTGCCCGCCATGCACTGTAGAAATTCCGCAAGCAATTGCAAGCGCTTGGCTGCTTCCTGAGGGGCCTGCGTCGTCCGTGGCTTGTAAGCCTTAGATAGTGAGACATATGAGGGTGCTAGAATGACAGTGGAGTAAGCCAATATTTTGTAATTTGAGAAATGGAGGGTTTTGTGAAACTTGTTGTATTGGCATTGCATTAAGAGCCTACATCAGTCACGCGAAAAAGCGCTCAAGCTAATGTTAAGTCTATTAGAAGGCTCTTGCGCGATTTCTCGCTCGCATTTTAATATTTTTAAATGATGTTTTTTGCATACGGTAGCTGATGTCGATCTCTAACGCTGTTAGTTTTTACTTTTTCGATTTTGGTTCCAAATTTTTTTTTATATAAGGGTACTTTCACTTTCAGAACCGCTTCCAACCGGTTCTAAAATTGAAAATATCCGCTTAATAAAAAACTGTAACCAAAATCAAAAAAGTAAGAACTAACAACGTTAGAGATCGACCTCAGCTACCGTATGCAAAAAACATCATTTAAAAAATTAAAATGCGAACGAGAAACCGCGCAAGAACCTTCCCATAGACTTAACATTAGCTTGTACGTTTTTTCGCATGACTGATGTGGCTCTTAAGTGGTCCAACTTGTTTTGCCCTCTAGCGACTCCTTAAGTTAACTATGACTTATTTGACTGTCACACAACAGAAATTAGTATACGTTCAGTAAAAATATGGTTATGTATATTTTACAAAATTTTGACTTACTCCACTGTCATTCTAACCCCCTCATATGTGTAATGCAGTTGGTCGTGCCGTACACAATGGAATCCAAACATAAACGTGTTGTTCTCCGCGTTTCTGATAAACTTAGAACAATAGATCAGTTGAAGAATGGTGTTAGCGGATCAAGTTACCTCCTGAGTATGAAGTTAGAAATTCAACAATATCGGACATTAAAAAGAACAGTGATGCCGTGAAGTGGATGGAGAAACAAGAAGAGTGTGATTCTGTTCAATCGCTTTCATTAAAACGTGTAACATATTTAACAGCAAGAAAAACAGTGTCCTTTCTGAAGCAAAAGAAAAATTTTGACTTATTTTCTTAAAATGTACGTTTACAGTACTGTAATTTTAATTTCCTGCAGATTTCTTTGAGCTCTTTATTCCTTGATAATTTGTTCCCTTCTTGTTTGAAGCATTGTAGTACAAAATACGTACATATTTTTGTTTATTATCACTGTTTAATCGTTTCATTATGCTCATATAACCCTAATATGTCTTTTGTTTCGAAAATGATCGGTTATCCGAAATAACGTTTATCCGAACACCCCCCGGTCACCTATTAGTTCGGATAATTGATGCTCTACTGTAGTTTCTTTTTTGATGCAAGTGTGCCTGCGTTTGTAAACTGGAGATTACTTTTAATTTATAACGTATATTATAACATATCCCATTTTTAAAAACATAAGTTAAAAATATTTAAATCATATTTTCACTCTGTTGCATTTATTAGAGGTCTCAGAAATGACAAATTTGACGCATACTTGTTACATGAAGCTTACGGAATTGCTTAAACTTTCAAAGTTGTATAATTTTCACATGCCTGTTGGCAGATGATGTTCAGGTTCATTTAACAGCGGAAATTAACGATGCTTTCTTGCGTGCCTTGCAGCTGTTTTTGAAGTCTTTCTTTTTAAACTCCGTTCGTAATGTACAGAATGATATAGTTTACAAGGTAATAATTTTCAGAGAAAATGCATATTTTAGATATATTTTAATAAAACTTTCAGAGATAAATGTAGAGTAGCTCATTTAGAAGTTATATTTATAAATCATTCATACACTATATTTTATTTAAAGTATATTTGAGAATATCAGTGAAGGACTTACACACATGTATATAACGCTATTTCTATTTTTAATGTGTTTTCTAGCAATTAAAATATTTGTTTTCTGTCAAAGAGAAGTCTTATTTTATTTTTGTGGGAGGGGGGGGGGCGGGGATGATGCTTCATTTTTTTTAAACAAAAAATTAAAAAATAAAATTATGGGTATAATTGTAAATAAAATATAGCGTTTATAATTCTAAAACAAATATTAAGCACTTAGTATATTCCATTTTCATTCGAATGAACTTTAATTTATCTGAACAATAGTAGTTTCTTACTTGATGTAGGCGTGTCTTCGTTTAAAAAAAATGACAGAACTCTGAACTGGTGAAAACCTATAGAAAAATAAATAAATATGAATAACTTATAACTTATGGTATAACATTTTACATACATAAATGAAAAAAAAAACATAAGTTAAAAATATTTAACACA
The DNA here is from genome assembly GCA_963931845.1 of Maratus michaelseni. NCBI lineage: Eukaryota > Metazoa > Arthropoda > Arachnida > Araneae > Salticidae > Maratus > Maratus michaelseni. The sequence goes on along the minus strand of OZ007590.1, from coordinate 365,386,314 downwards.
AATTTTCACTCTATTTTATTTATCATAAGTCTTAGAAACGACAAGTTTGACACATACTTGTTATATGAAGATTTTTGAATTACTTAAACTTTCAAAGTTATATATTTATGACGTGCCTGTAGGCAGGCCATTTTGAGGTTCATTTAACAGCGGAAATTAACGATGCTTTCTTGAGTGTCTTGCAGCTGTTTTTGGAGTCTTTCGTATTAAATTCCGTTCGTAAAACACAGAATAATATAGTTTACAAAGTAATAATATTCAGAAAATGTGTACTTTTTGAATATTTTTTTATAAATCTTAAAGTGATAAATGTTGTGTAGGTTAACAAATCTAGTCTCATGTTGTTTATTCGATAATGACCAAAGCTAGTAGAAAGTTTATAATATTACCTAATTTAAAATTTTATTTGTAAATTATTCCTACACTAATATTAAACTTTATTTATGAACATCAAGGAAGAAATTACAAACATGTGTATAACACTTTCTCCATTTATAATGTGTTGTCTGTATATTAAAATGTAAATTTCTTCTCTAATTTTTTTCTGGGTTGCTGAATTTTTTTTGTAACGAAACATTAAAAAACGAAACTTAAGAATAGAATTACAGTTCAAATATAGAATTTATAATTGTAAATAAAATATTGCACACGTAGAGTATTCCATTTTTGCTGGAATGCGATTTAATTCATCGAAATATAGCTATTTATCTTATAGTTTCTTATTTGATGTCTGTCTTCTTTTTGGAAAACGACAGAACTTTGAAATAAGGATAATTTTTTAAAAATTTAAATATGCATTTTTAATCTTTAACATATTCCATTTTTTTCCATTTATAAATTAAAAATATTTAACATGTATTTTCACTCTATTAAACTGATCAGAGTTCTCAGAAACGACAAATTTGACACAAACTTATTACATGAAGCTTATTTAATTGCTTAAACTTTCATACTGCTTAAACTTTCAAAGCTGTATATGTTCGACGTGTCTATAAGCATTTCTAGGTTCATTTAACAGCGGAAATTAACGATACTCTCTTGCGTGTGTTGCAGCTATTTTGGAAGTCTTTCTTATCAAACTCTGTCCGTAATATACAGAATAATATAGTTTAAAAAGTAATAATTTTCAGAAGACATAGTATTTTTTGTCATATTTTTTAAACAAATCTTTCCGTGATAAATGTTGTGTAGGTTAACAAATCTTGTTTCATGTGGTCTGGTCGATAATGACCGTTTCAGAACTAGCTATTAAGTTTATCATACTGCCTAGTTTGAAGTCTTATTTCTAAACTATTTCTACACTATAATATACTTAAACTATATTTATAACTATCAGAAGACCAGTAGCATAAATGTCAGCGCATTGCGCTAACATGCTACCTGTTCACATTTCGATTCCGGGATAGTAAAGGATCACTCAAACATTCATCCTTTCGGGGTCGATAAAATGAGTACCAAGTTTGTTTGGGAACTATGCACAGAGAGAGTCCCGAATTAGGTTGAAACCTGAGTGGGACATATGTTTTATAACACCTCACGGCCCATGGTCAAGAAAACGAGGCTGTAGTGCCGCAGGTTCATTTTTTGAACATCAAGGAATAAATTACACACATGTATATAACGCTTTCTCCATTTATAATGTGTCATCTGTCTGTTAAAATGTAAATTTCTTCTGTCAATTTTTTCTGGGTTGCTAAATTTGTTTTGTAACGAAACATTAAAAAACAAAACTTAAGAATAGGATTACAAATAAAATATAGAATTTATAATTCTAATTAAACTATTAAACACGTAGAGTATTCCATTTACGCTAGAATGCAACTTAATTCATCTAAATGTAGCTATTTAACTATAGTTTCTTATTTTATGTCTGCCTACGTTTTAAAAAACGACATAAGTGTCAACTAAGTATAATCTTTAAAATTTAAATATGCATGCATAATTTATAACACATATTGTAGCATATACCATTTTTTTTAAAACGTAAAATAAGTTCAAAATATTTAACATATATTTTCGCTCTATTAAACTTATCAGTGTTTTGAAACGACAAATTTGACACATACTTGTTACATGAACCTTACTAAATTGCTTAAACTTTCAAAACTGTATATTTTTGACGTGCCTGTACGCAGATCACTTCTAGATTCATTTAGCAGCGGAAATTAACGATGCTCTTTTACGTGCCTTGCAGTTGTTTCGGAAGTATTTCTAATTAAACTCCGTTCATAATATGCAGAATAATATAGTTTACAAAGCAATAATTTTCAGAAAACATTGTATTTTTTTATATTTTTAAATAAAACTTTCCGAGATAAATGTTGTGTAGGTTAACAAATCTTGTTTCATGTGGTCTGAACTCGAATGACCGTTTCGGCGCTAGTTATTAAGTTTATCATATTGCCTAGTTTGCAGTTATATTTCTAAACTATTCCTACACTATATTATACTTTAAACTATATTTTTAAATATGAGAAGCCCGGTAGCTTAGAGGCCAGCCCGTTGCACTAACATGCTACATGACCGCAGTTCGATTCTTGACTGGGCAAGGATGACGTTCATCCTTTCGGGGTCGATAAGATGTGTACCAGGCTTGTTTGGGAACTATGCACTGAGAGTCCCGCAATAGGCTAAACACTTGAACGGGACATATGCTGTATAGCATCTCACGGCCCATGTTCAAGAAAATAGAAATGAGCACTGTAGTGGCGCAGGTTTAATTTTTTACTTTTTAGGTGCGTTCGTAATTATATAAATACGTCGTCTATATATAAGTCGTCGTCTAGTCCGTCCGTTTGTCTGTCTGTCTGTCTGTCCGTATGACCGCATGTAACAGCGCAAAATCAACCCAACCGAATGGTTTGAAATTTAATATATATAATCGTTGCAGAATTTTCTCGAGTCAGTGCAAATTTTATGAAAATCGAATCAAAACTTAAAAAGATATATTAATAAAAGTTTTCTTTATTCTGTTAAATCTTATCATACATAATCTATATAATAAAAGCGAAAGTCATGTGACTGAGAAAAACGAATTCCGGCAAACCACATCTTTTTCCATATGCCAAGCGGCCATTTTTATTCAAATTTAATTTTTTGAATAAAATTGCATAAAAGTTACATTTTTAGAAAGATCGTTCAAAAAATTTTTTTGCTTGAGCGATGAGTTACATTAAAAAATGTATAGATTCTGAGAAAACTTCAGTGAAAATTAGGTTAACAGCCGAATATCTCAGTCCATTAAAGTAAATAAACAACATATCCATAATATTCTTCGTAAGTCATAGAAATATTAACCATGGAGGTACTCATTCGCAAAGCAAGATCTCCATGGTGAATTTACAACTCTGTCTGGTGTCGAAAAAAAAAATCGCATCTGTAAACGTGGCATACGTAATAAGAAAAAAAAGGCATCCTCGTTTCGTTCATAGCAGACGATATAATTAATTTCACTGAAATAATAATGATGATTTTTTACATTGTAAAACTAGTTATAGCACGAAACGAACGTACCTCATTTGTCACGTTTAACGTACAATTTTCTACTTGTTTCATCTATGAATATCAATGAAGAAATTACACGCATGTATGTATATAACGCTTTCTCTCTTTATAATGTGGTTTCTGTTTATTAAAATGGAATTTCGTCTGTCATATTTTTTCTGGGTGTTTTTTTTTCTTTTTCTTTTTTGTAACAAAAATTAAAAACTAAAACTTAAGAATAGCCTTACAAATAAAATATAGAATTTATGATTCTAAAATAATATTGTATACGTAGAATATTCCATTTTTGCTAGACTGCACTTTAGTTCATACAATCAGTGATATCTTCTTATTTGATGTAGGTCTGTCTCTATTTCAAAAAATGACAGAAATATTAATATACATACATAATTTATAACGTACATTATAACGTTCCAATTTTTAAAAACTTAATATAAGTTTAAAATATTCAACGCATATTTTCATTCTCTTACATTTATCAGAGGTCTCAGAAACGACAAATTTGACACATATTTGTTACATGAAGGTTAATAAATTGCTTAAACTTTCAGAGTTGTATATTTTTGACGTGCTTGTAGGTAGATCATTTTCAGGTTCATTTAATAGCGGAAATTAACGATCTTCACTTGCGTGCCTTGCAGCTGTTTTCGGAGTATTTCTTATTAAACTTAGTTCGTTATATACAGAATAATATAGTTTATAAGAAATACTTTTCAGAAACATTTTACTTTTTGAATATTTTCAAATAAATCATTTCTGGATGAATGTTGTAATGGTAATGAAGTCCAATTTTGATATTTCAGTGTTGTGTTTCTGGAATGAGTGTTTTTAATGAATTATGTTCCTAATTTCAATATTCGTTATGCTGTTACTGTTTTAATTTGTCTAACAAAAGAAAAACATTTATTTAAATTAAAAGATTAAACTTCAGTTATATTTTATACATATATTCACTGTCATATTTAGTTTCTTCAAAACACGTATGAGATAGGTGAAAACAAAATAATTTTTGTAAAATACAGAATGCTAGTTTTTAATCTAAAACATTTCTGGGAAATATTTAAGATTTTAAAAAATTAAACTGATTAATATTGTACAGTAAAAAAAAAAAAAAAAAAAAAAAAAAAAAAAATCTGTTAAACAATTTATTCGCAGGATTAAACCCGCTCCCTCCCCCTTTGCAACACTAGTAATAACTGTATCTACATTGCTTACACTCTCCAGAAAATAAAAAAATTAGAACACGGGTACATATATAATATTCTACAGTGTATACTGTAATGCGACTCATACTAGATGTGCATTTTGCATGTTCCTGTTTTCATGATGTAGTATAAACTACAGTCTTTCTGAGGATCAACTTGAATTTTTTCTCATTAGATTCCCAATTATGAAACATAATGATTTTAAAAGTATCGTAAACCACACTGTAAAACCTATAGCACACAACATCTTCTTGAATTTTCAATTGTTTAGACCAGTCAGAGCAGTGCTATAGCACTCACCAGTGTAATTGTGCGTCCTGTGTTTCAAGGCTACCATCTCACGCAGATTCCTAGAGCATGTAGTTGTCTATATCATTAACTCGAGTGTAACAGGTCTTTAATAGTATCCGGATTCGAATAAGATCAAAATTTGAAATCACCGTGATCCAAGTTCAACTACTGATGTCCACATTGTGGTCATGTGACGTGGAAAATGTAGTCGTATCCACATTCCCGCGACGTGTATATGTCACATTTTCGTTGAGTTACAAATGTCATATGTCATCGCCTTGTGTTTTGTGACGTAAGATTCGGTCGCCTGAGAGTCATAATGTGACGAAATAAAAAGTTGCGTGATCTCCATTTCTACTGTCACCATTATACCGTCACAGTGACGTCACATTGATTGTCTGTGTTATTAGAGCTGTTTTGTTCCGTTTATGTACTACACTTAAGAATAATTGCTTAGTAAATTATATTTATTAACATTGCACCAAAAAATATTTTCTTTGTGTATTTGAAAAAGAAAAGTTCATAAATGAAAAACAATTAATTATTTTACTAGCAAAGACCAATATGAATCGTTCTTATCAATCTTACAAATAATAATGAAAATAAACTAATGGCTTAGAGCAATAGTAAAATTGTAAACATAAAAGTTCTGTGAGACACTCTTTATCTTAAAAATAAGGAAGAATTCCCACTTTGATTAACATACTAAAGTGATTACAAAGATGTCCTTTTTGTTTTCATTTACATCGTAACATAATTAATCCTGTGATAGTTTTGCACTTCCAAAGTCTGCTCAATATACCGCTTGCCAAAAACTTAATGAGATAATAGAAATTTCCTGTCCTACATAATGAAATCTCAACACTGGTTTCTACTCTATTCTAATAAAGCTAACAATAACATTTAATTTTTTTTTCTCTGTTGGCGATATTACTAATTGCATTTAATTTTTATTTGAATAATTGTGTATTTTTCTAATTTGATGAAATATATAAAATGTTTTGAACTTTTAAAAAATAGAGAGAAAATTATCAGAAATGAACAAAAATTTTAGTTTAATAAAAAAAAAAACTGAAAAAAAAAAATATATTACTTCACATTAATAATCACAATTATTAAGTTGAATCTGAATTTTGGTTTTGCCTCTAATAATAATAGTGTTGAGTAGTTTTTCCAACTGGCCACTTTGGACGGAAAGAAAATATGAAAGACAAGAATAAGCTTTCAAATTAAAATATATAGTGGTGGCCAAAATTGTGGACACCTTTTTGGGAAAAATGTTTTTTTTTTAAATTTTGATGGATCATAACACCAAATATTTTTTAATAATACCTAAAAAGCTATATACCAGTAAATAAGATAAGAAAGATAATTTAATCATAAATATTATGCAATACAGTTTGTTGAATTATAATTATTTTATCTAACGTTATAGCCCAATAATCAGAAAAAGGCAGTAAAACCTGGTTAGGTTGATGATAATTATTTTTCCTTTTCTTGTATGTAGCCAATGCATGTGAATGTTTGGAGTGAAAGATAGATTCTATTTCATTTGATAATGTGTCAATCAAAGCTTGGGTAGGATTTAAAAAGAAATATGCCATATTTTGATACTTATAGGAGGACTTTTATCACTATTGTTTATGATTGCTATCAGTTGCTAAAGTTCTTTGCCACCTTTCAATTTGTGAGCTAGTAAAGCATAATAAAAGTAAGAAAACATCATAAAGAGTTGATTAGTTACCTAGAAAGCAATGTATAACAATATTTTTAAGTGTATAAATATGTGATTATGAAGAAATTGGAAGTAAAATTGGAAATAAATTAACAAAGGAATGTCGAAGTCACGCAAAACAAGACTGGTAAAGGCAGGAAAAGGTGCAGGAGAGCAATTGGCGGTAGAAGCGTAAGGTCCCTGTGTATAGGTCACAGAATACAATCATCCCGGAGTATACAACATGAAATGGTGCACTGCAACGGGAGCTGAATCAAAGTACAGTTCTGTAGAGAGTGCAGCATTTTGGTCTGAACGCTAGAATTTCATGAAAAAAATTATAAATCAAATAAAGGTTGAAAATATTAAACTGAGAGCTAAAAGTCATGCTTACCAGACAGGGAAATAGTAGGGTGCCATTTTTTGGAGTGTTATAATGTTTTCTTTTATGTAATTCTAGAAATTAAACCAAATTACTGCATTCTGCACAGAACTGTACTTTGATTTCTGGGTAACTAATCAAGTCTTCATGATGTTTGCTTAATTTTATTATGATTTACTAGCTCAACAAATTGAAAGATGGCAAAGAACTTTAGCAACTTGATAGCAATCATAAAAAATAGTGATAAAAGTCCTCTTATAAGTGCCAAAATATGCCATATATTTTTTAAATCCTGCCGTAGCTTTGGTTGACACATTACCAAATAAAATTGAATGTGTCTGTCACTCCAAACATTCATATGCATTGGCAACATCCAAGAGAAGGAAAAATGATTACATCAACCTAACCAGGTTTTACTGCTTTTTTTATGATTATTTAGATATAACATTTGATAAAATAATTATAATTTAACAAACTGTATTGCATAATATTCTTGATTAAATTATCTTTCCTTTGGTATATAGCTTTTATGGTATTACTAAGAAATAGTTGGTGTGATGAGCCATCAAACTTTAAAAAAGTTCGTGTTATGAGCCATCAAACTTTAAAAAAGTTGGTGTTATGAGCCATCAAACTTCAAAAAAACATTTTTCCCAAAAGGCATCCACAATTTTGGCCAACACTGTATATACAGTGGACGCTCGTCAATGTATCTCCGCTTCAGGCGTAGCTCCGGTTAATGAATACAGTTTTGTTTTTGCCATCGTTTTCTATTTGCAATTAATGTTAAGGACATTGTTTAATGCTCACTTCTCATTGGATTATGCGAGCAATTTTTTCACAAATTGACCAGACAGAATTTAAGCTAGTTTTGTACATTATTTTTTTCAAAAGCAACTTTAGTGTAATTTTGGTTATTGAGAAATTAAGAAATTGCCAGTGTCAATAATAAAGAGAATGAAAATGTGCAACCGCCAAAAACGTACTACGTTAAAATATTTCTGTTCTGATTATCGATAAATACAAATCAAAATGTGATGTAACAGGACAAATTTTTGAGTGAATCGCAAAACTAGAAAATTGTGTAGTAAAAACATTATTTGTTCAACTATCACAGAGAAAAGTGTGAGTTTACACTAATTAAAACAAAATTATGTAAGTACAGCCAAAGTCTTTAATTTTTTTTTTCGCTCTGAGTAATTTATTATTTTGTATTAACACATTATCATTAACTTGCTTTTGCACTAAAATTACTAAAATAAAGAATAAGTTGTTTATTTTAGTATAAAGCTGGTAAGGAATTTTTGTAATATATTGGATTCAAATTATCCAAAGCAAGAAATTATTTTACACAATTAAAATGCTTGCATCGTTTCGAGCTTCGGTTAGTGTGAAAAAGATTGGCGTTGTTTGAAAATTCGCACTAAGGAGAGTTCACTGTATATAGGTTTATAAATTTATAAATATGACGCTGACGATATCTATATATAGAATTGTGGCTATAAATTACATTTTATTGAAAACTACTCTCTGTCAAAAAAATTGCATTAATATAAAATTTTCTTCCCTCTTTAATCTTCAGTGATGTTAATGTTCATTAACTTTGCAATCTTATTCGATAGTAACATAATTCATACACCCCTTAACAAACTTACGAATAAAAGCTAACATATAACATTTCATCAATATTATAACCACATGCTCATCGAGATAATAAACTCATCATTTATTACGAAGCATTTATCATTAAATGCAATTTAGAATTCATTTGATACTCTTGATGTCACATGAATCATGATGCATGTAAATTACTCATTGTGAAAGAGAACGCGATGAGTGACACATCAACTCTCGGCTTTTGACTCGCTGCATGAATTCACATTTCATAATAAGAATGGATTGTGGAATATGCAGAATTGTAGTATAAATTCGATTTAATGTTCACTTTTTGCATGTACAGGGTGTACATAATTAAAATTCGCCTACTCGGAGTTGTCTGTAGTCAGAACTATTCATTAGAAAAGTATGAAGTTTGGTATTCATCTGAATGAAGGGATGTGAAAAACATTACAACAGAAAATATAGTTTCAAAAGTGTGTACCAGAAGGCGTATTATTATTATTATTATTTTTAAATTTTACAAAATACAAACTTATACACTGTATAATTTGTTTATCAAGACAAACACTACTCATTGTGTTGACCATTATTGTTAAGTATCGTTTGAAACCGAAAACAGCATATTTATTTTAAATGCTAAAAGGTGTAAATTAACAACATAATATACAGTAAAATAACTTTTATTAGGTTGGTGACATGTTTCGGCTCACTCCGAGCCATTTTCAAAAACAATTTGTTTTGTTTTTGACAAAATGCATTTTTATGCACGCGAAGTAAATTCTTGGAAAGTTAGGGCTTGTCAGGAAATAGTGTCGTTGAGTTCTTGCAATGTTTCGTTTATAGTCATTGTACCTCTGCTAATCTTTTACAAAGCTCGAAACCTCCGAAAAGCTTCTAGTGCAGAATCACCATTTTGATAAAAAGGTTTCACCAGTAAACCAAGATACTACACGACATTTTCGATTGAAAAGGCATGAGATTTACAAGAGATTAATTGCGTCTTTTCATTTAACATTTTCACTGTGCGCGAGCAGATACATCACGTTGTTGCTGAAATTTGTACATATGCCAAAATGTTATCAGAAAACGCCCTCTGGAGACCATTTTAAAAAAAAATCTACCAAATGCATCTCTTCATTTAAACGCATTCCAAATTTCATATTATTCTGATGAATAGTTTACACTACAGACAGCTCTGAATAGTTGAACTTTAGATATGTACATCCTGTATATTGACTCAAAAACTTTCATAAATGATTCGCATGTATAGGTTTTTACATGTTGTGTTTTCCATTCGAAATTTGATTTGTACATTTTCGGCAATGTATATATTGAAACATTTTCAATTTTGTAAGTACCTTATAAAATCTACACTAATTAAAATTTCGTAAGTTTTTGATCCCCAATATTTGCATTGATTAAATAAATTGTATCCTTGGTGTAGTTACTGTGATAATAGAAAAATTGAGTACTTACGTATTACCCGGGCCCGGAGCTAAATTGTCAAAAATGTTTGTCAAGGCAATTCCAGCAATTACAGATCATAGTCAGTTCTTTAACTGAATCCATTTGAGTGTCTCTGTAAATGAACGATAAATCCTACGCACTCCATAATTTATAGACAATAAGTTGTAATAAATCTTAGTTATCCTCTTAAATATCATTTTCAATTCATCATCATGTTTCAATTATCATAACATGCTCAAAATGCGCCGAAAACGATTTTTCCACATAAATCATAATGTAAAGGAATTATTTTGTACGTCCCTGTAATTGAAATATAAATGCTACTAACTATATACTCCGGTGAAAGCATACTGTAATCCACCTCAGTAATGCACAATAATTTCATCCTGTTTGGAAAATCGTAACATCAATAAAATGCGCCGCAAACGATTTTCCCCCATAGACCATAATGTAACGGAATTCTTTTGTGTATTCCTGTAAATGGACTGTTAATGCTAGACACTTAATTTTCAATACCGAACATTCTATAGTAAAATTCAATAATGTGTAAAAATTTTATGACAATCTGATTATATTTACGAGAGTTAGAGCACGGACAGACAGACAGACAGACAGATCGGACGGAGAGTCAAACAAACAGAATTCATAAACACTTTTCAACGTGTAAAAAATGACAAAACATATTTAAAATAGCAAATTTACAACATTTAATTCCAATAATCAGTAATGCTTTCGAATTATTTTGTGCAGTTTTGTATATGATCTATAGTTTGTATGCGTACCACATTGTGTACTAAAATTTAATTCAGCTAGAAAACGCGTAAAATAACAGAAAACCTTTTCCCGGTATTTATCCTACACTCACGACAGTCTATCAATGTACTTTTATGCAGTTCTGAATATGAATTTATATGATGCTCACACAAAATATAAAGACATAAAATACCAAGATCGACCTCTTTTTATTTATTTGAACGCGACTACATTAGGAATTTTCAGATAAATCCTGTTTTTTCCCTTCTCAGAATCGAAAGCCTTGATAATTCATAAGAAAGCCCTTTTAATGCTATTTTTAGTCTGTATAACTTTTTTATTCCTTGAAAGTTTCGCTGCAAGGAAAATATTGCCTTGGAGAAGTTACTAAAATAAACGACTGTTATACAGCTTAGCAAACTTAGAAAAAAGAACTTAGAAAAAAGATGTGTATTGGTAATCTCAAAATAGCCTGAAAATTCAGCATATTTTAAAGATATGTTTTCAAACGTTTACATGACTTGAATAAATTTAAAAGACTATATTTTCAAAATTATTTATAAATAAGGTTACTTTAATTTTTTTTATTTGATATTAACGTGTTGTTTTTTGTTTTATTAAAATTTCGATTTTAAATGTCTTTTTAATTTTAAAATTTTTATTCAAATGCAATATACCGGGGGAACCAAAAGTTCGTTAAAACTTTAAAAATTCATAAAAAAGGAAGAAATTATGATAAAGAAGTGCTTTTTGCAAGAAGGGGCTCACAAGTTAGTCGGATTTTTTTTTTTTTAGCAGCAAACAAATTTTAGTTTAAAAAGTCACCTGTAGATGGCGCTAACATGCGAGAGATTCATCAGAATTATGCAAATTAATCCTGCAATAAAAGACCGGGATACACGAGGATTTCTCATTCGCTTGCAGAATGTTATCATTACCCGATCGAGCGTTCTATTGGGAATTCAAGCGCTCGAATATGCCATCTGGTGGAGAAAAGACGCAACTTCTCGTTTCAGGAAAATCCCTTTCTAGCCCATTGTATTACATGCATTTTTAATTTGTTCATATTCATTATTTTTTTTGCGCAATTTCAGATTTTATGAGATTTTTGTGTTCTGTGTTTATATGACAAGATAAATATTATCCAAATTTATATATCTAACAGTTTCAAATGTGTTGACAATAAATAATGGTTTCAATGGTACTTTAGCATTAGTTAAAGGGACAATTTTCCTGTACCGACGGCTGCGATCAGCGCCTCTATAGGCCGTTTTAAGACCCAATTGATATTCTATCTGTCGTGAGGTTTCTGCGATTCATTCCGACATGTTGCATTCAGCTGTAACGGACGTTGTGAGTCGCCTTCGTTGTGTCGTACAATGTTCTGGAGGTCATAATGGATGGAGCATACTGTTATCCTGTTCATTATGTTTCGGGTCGTCAACGCCTTCTACTAGTAACATTTTTAACTAAGAAGTTTTTAGCTGCTAAAAAAAACCGACTACCTTGTGAGCCTTTCTTGCAAACCGCACTTCTTTATCATAATTTCTTTCTTTTTTATGAATTTTTAAAGTTTTAACGAACTTTTGGTTCACCCGGTATTTAGTTATTTCAAAATTTTGATAGTGTTGGAAGGTGTTTCTTAATCCATGTGTAGTGTATGATTTTCTTTCTTGTTTTTCTTTGTAAATAATTCCCGAAAATTTAGAGATATATAATTTTAAAAAATCCTGGTGTTTAAATGTTAATAATGTTTAGAATGTATTTGTTCTTTTAAAAACTTCTACTTCAATTAACATTGTAAAAGCACCGAACTGTAGGAAGAATTCGAAATCCATTTAACAGATTTACTTTACTTGACTGCAGCTATGGTTGTGGAAACATATCTCAAATTTACTGCTCAAGTATAAAGTAAGAAATTTTTATGCTGCATCGCACTTATTTATCTTTCAAAAATAAACACGTTTTAGTTTCTTTTTGCTTTGTAGCAACAGAAAATAAAGAAACTTTTTCTTTCATTGTAGTCTGCTGCGGATTAATTACAGAAGAAAGGTTTTGACTTTCCTATAAAATTTTTACGGCATAATTTTGAGAATTTTACAGTTTGTTAGTTTATTTAGAAATTAAAAAAAATATATTATAGGGAAGAAAAGAAATAAATTTTGATAACGTCTTATTTGAAGATTTCTCGCATCATATGATTGGAGATAAAAAAAAAAATTAATAATGGAAAACATAATGTTGATATAAATTCATTCTCTTTTTTGTCTGTCTGTCTCTCTTTATTTTGTCTTAAACTCAGATGAAAGGTTACCTGGATTTATGTATTTGTTTTATTTGATAATTTATTAATTTTTAAAAAATGTTTATGACTAATATTGCATGCATAAAGAATATTAATGGATCTTTATACTTTAAGACATTTCGTTCTGCATTGTCTCTCAAAGTAAAATTTTTCAAAAAATAATATTTGAACTTTTTTTTGATTCCGTATAAAAATACTAAGCCAAATTTCATAAAACAGCACTGTAAAAAATATAATCTAGGAAAATATAATATGACCACGAACGAAAACATGTAATAACTTCCTCCAAGTTATTCACAATTCCGAAAATCGTTCTTTATTATTTAGAAACCTGAGAAACCAATATATTTTTGAGATTCAAAGATGCATTTATAAAACCAAAAATTCTTTTGCTGCCACGGATTTTCGTAAACGTTTCCGGGTAGTTTTTAGCTCACAGGCTATCAAAGCCTGAGAGCTAACGTGTCTGCAGGTTCTGTATGTACGTATGTATGTATGCACGTAACGCGATAACTCTTGATAGAAATATCCGATTTGCTTCAAATTTGGTATATAGGTTCATTCTGATAAAGCGCTTCCCTGATTAGTTTTGGGGGATCGTTCATTAAGTATAAAGAAGGGGAACGGGGGGCTAATCACCCCTTAATTTAGATAAATGGGTTTCTCATGCAGAATTATCCGATTTGCTTCATATTGTGTATATAGATTCATTGTGATAAGGCGCTTCCCTGATTAGTTTTGGGGGTTCATTGGTTAAGCATGGAGGAAGGAACGGGGCTAATCCCTTCCCTTAATTTAGATAAATGGGTTTTTCATACAGAATTATCCGATTTGCTCCAAATTTTGTGTATAGGTTCATTGTGAGAAGGCGCTTCTCTGATTAGTTTTGGGTGTTCATTGGTTAAGTATAAAGAAGGAGGAACGAGGGATAACTCCCCTCTTAATTTTTTGTCAATTTCTTTATTTTTCGAGGGGCATTATTCTTTGAAATAAGAGTATAACATACAATTAGTGTAAATAGCCTGTGATCTCAATGCCATCAGTTTAACTGAGCACTTTTTTTCTTGTTAGTGTATTAAACAGTTTTCACAACCAAGAATATAGGTTTTGCTGATGCTATCAATTCTAATGTATGCATTTTCAAACTTGTATTATAGACAAGCAGGATAAATTAACAGCATTAACATTAATATTAAAACTAACAAGAGTGACTAAGAGTAACTTAGAATAACTTCGTTACTGTTGGATGTATAAATTCAATTACGCAGATGAAAATATTTAATTAAGAATTAATATATATATATACTGGGTGATTCAAAATAGAGGTTACAGCGATTATCTCAAAAACCGTTGATGATAGAAAGAATTATTCTAATACAAAATGTATACGACTCAAGCATAGCTTTTAGTTTCCCCACACTAAAAAATCGTTTGTCCGTTTTTAGTGCCTAAAAGCTCAGAAATTTCATGAACTTTTAGACATCATAAATCGCTGGCTTTTGATCATAGAGGAATAGGATTTTTACAGTTTACTTATCAGAAAATGTAAACACTGCAAATTCTCAACACACATTGGGAACACATTTGGAACACCAAAAAATGTGTTCCAGTTACCTTAATGTGTACTGAATGTGTTCCCTTTAATGTATTCCGAATATGCTCTGATATAAAGAAAGTGTTCTGAAAGTGTACCAAAGTGTTCTGCTCACGGTATCTATTACATTTTGGCAAATATGTTCCCAAAATGTAATAGATACCGTGAGCAGACGGAATGGGAGAACATTTGGGTACACTTGTGAAATCATCGCTTTCAAAAAGTGCGCTAGAAAGTGTTCTGAACAAAAGAAGTGTTCTCAGAAGTATTCGAAAAACTGCTCCAAAAAGTGCACTTCAAAGTGTTTAACACAAAAGTTGACAAAATAAGTGTTCTGTATAAAGATTTGCAGTGGAAATGTCTCTAAGTATATTTTATTATGTATACATACTTTTTCAAAATAAATGTGATGTCTGAAAACTGTACTTAATTAGAATACATTTCGAATTTGAAAGTATCTTTTATCATCAACTGTTTAAGAAAAAATCGCCATTAACTCTCTTTTAAATAACTTAGTATATACAGGATGCGTCAGAAAAATGTATGCATACACTGTTTAATGGGTCATAACTTTCTAATTTTTCCTTCTTTTAAAAGTGTCATTAATTGGAAATAATGAGTGGACCAAGATTAACTTTTTTTTAAAAAGAAAATCTATTTTAAAATACTATTGTAAGTATGAAAATGTGGTACAAGTGTAAAAACAATATCGCAGGGAGCTTCACGCAGTTCCACCTATGCGACTTACACTTCATCGGATAAAAGATAAGCTTGAAACGAATGAATGTTTCATAGACAACGTTCTGGAACCTCAATTGAGTAAGAATGTGTCGCAAGTCCAAATGAAATGTTTGGTTAAGTGTGTGAATCAACAGCCCCACCATTATCAGCAGTGTATTGACCACAACTGTAATAATTTTGAATATCTGCGGTAGGAGGAAAATTTTTACATTTTATGTAGATTCTTTTGCAATTTAAATATTAATTATATGTGCATAAAAACCTGTATTATAATCATTCAAAGGGTGTATACAGTTTTCTGACGCACCTTGTATATATGGTTTTTGTTAAGTTATTTAATGATTATCTTTCTTTAGAGTTCGCAATATAGATCCTTCCGCGTAATTTTATCTATTTTTATAATACACTAGTTTTATCAAATTAATTTTACAACAAACGTATAACATTGTTATGCTTTTTTACTTTATATAAGAAACCATAACCAGGAGATTGACTTTTCATTTAAGTTTGAGTCCCAATTTTATTTTCAGCGATGAATTGAGAACTTTTCATCCGAAAGGGCATTGTATCTCCGGGGGTTTCTGTGTTTTTTTCTTTTTTGAATCGCTAATGCAATACAAAAGTTCGAACTTTTGAAAGGAGGAGGTTGGAAAGGGCAGTTTAGTATTTCTGCAAACTTCACGAATTCTCCCAAATAATTGAAATAACAGCTTTTTTATCGAAAATTTGTTACGTTTCCCTTAGAATTTATACTGTAATTATTTTTTAATGAAAAACTTTAGAGAAATAAATGATCCGCATTTAATGAAAATTTATAACCCCCCCCCCCCACATCACACAAAGACGAAACATCAGGCGTCAAGCATAGATTATTAAACACTTTAAAACATATTTAGAATACTAAAATAAAACTTCACTGTTTAAAACGGTAAAAGATGATGTCTAAGTAAACAATTTGTAAAACGCAAAACACATTTGAAAAACTAATTTCAACAATTAACATCAACAGTCGGAAAAAATATCCGAATTATTTTGTACATCCCTGTATATCATCTATAGATTTGTATATATAGTACATAGCATGCAGTTAAGAAATGCATAGCACAGTTGACAATTTCCTTTCAGCAATTTCCAAAAGTAAACGGAAATGTACTGGTGTTTTGTGCAGCTCTGGATATAA
The DNA here is from genome assembly GCA_963931845.1 of Maratus michaelseni. Classification (NCBI taxonomy): domain Eukaryota; kingdom Metazoa; phylum Arthropoda; class Arachnida; order Araneae; family Salticidae; genus Maratus; species Maratus michaelseni. The sequence goes on along the minus strand of OZ007590.1, from coordinate 365,369,558 downwards.
GCTATAAAAGTTATACGCACCAAGTAATATGCAAAAATATAAATTTAAAAACGTGCACCACAACTAAAAACGAAATTTCAGCAATTATTTTTTATAGACGGTACTGTAATTGAATTTTTTTGTGTATCTCTGTAAATGAATACTATGCACACTGTATTCGATAGTAAGCATTTTAAACTTTTCTGCAATCATATATATAATTTTTAATATGTTTGAAATAATGTAATATCATTAAAATACACAACAAATGATTTTTTCGAAATAGACTAATGTATAGAAATTATTTTGAGTATCCCTGTAAATGAACGGTACATACTGTACACATCATGTGCTACAGTAAGCATCTTGTAGTGCACCTCGATATAGATATGAATTTCAATATGTTTGAAATATTGTAACATCATTAAAATATATCGCAAATGATTTCTCTCCATAAATTGTAATGTAACCCTAATTCTTTTGATTGTGCTTGTAAACGGACTATAAATGCAACACACTTCATTTTCAATACCAAACATGCCATGGTAAACCTCAATAACATATATCAATTTCAAAATCCGTGTATATTTGCGCGAGTTATACCATAGACGGACAGGCAGACAATCCGAATTGATAAAAACCTTTCAACTGTGTTGCAAAGTGTTAAAAAGAAGTTTCGTACCTTTTATTATGATTCAATATTTTCATAATTTCTATTTACTATAAATTTGAGAAATTATTTCGAAAATATTTCATCGTTAAAAAAATTCTCTTTGCATAATAGCTATTCTGGCAAAGACTCCATATTTATTTGTTATAAAAAAAATCAAATCAAATACACAATAAACTAGGCTCATGACTTTCTTGATTTTCTAATAAAAGTTCACAATCCCAAGTTCTTGAACATTTCGCAATTTTCTCTATAAAACACTTTACTGAATTTCAATGATATAATAAGGATTATATTAAAAGTACATTTTGTATAAACAGATGTTGCACTTTTCAATCGAGAAAAAATGTGAAAAGAATATTAAAAAACGTACATAGACATAATTTTATCGTTTCCAGTTTTAGTTCCAGCTGTTTGATCGATACCTTTCATCCTCCCGATGGATATATATTACGTGTCTTTGCTGTAAATGTAGAAATAAAATCTATAAAATATTTGATGTTTGAATAATATATTGGGAAGATTTTTGTACTTGATGCAAGAGATGATTTTTTTTCTTCCAGTATATTAGTGTATAGAACTGGATGTGTACATTTCTGTTTCTCCCCCATACTTTGAAACGTCAGGTTTAAAGAAATATAATTCATTTCATATTCGTCAAGTCTTGTATACTTATTTGAGAGAAAAATATAGTTTTTCCTTTTTATACATAGTACTTATATATTAAATTATCGTACTTTTTTCTGTGAATTATGTTTCAGAAATAGAAAGAGCATGTAACAAATTAGGAAATATATAATTCTTGATACTTTCCTTTTAACCCTCTGAGCGTTTTGAAAAAGGGTAAAATTGTAATGTTGTTTTCTCTGCATTTTGTTTTAAATGCTAAAAAAATATGATTCTTTCAGCATTATAAATAAAACTTAATTACAAATATGAATATAACCCTTGAGAGTATTAATCATTCTTCAATGTTTTCAAAATTCATTAAATCTATAGAATTATATTATCTTAAACATTGCATACATTGCAGTGAAACCTGGAGCTTAGTGAACGGAATATTACGTTCTACACGCTTAGAGGGTTAAATCGTGAGTAAATTTGAAGTTAATTGCAATTCAAGAACGCACTAACTTAATTATTTCAATCAAAATCATTGTTATGTGTAAGGATAAAAGTTGTAACTGCAACCTTAGCATTCGAGAAATATAAGTGCAATACGTTTGCCTTTAAAAATATTTTTTTTCAGTTAATATTGTTTATCTCCTTATTTAGTCCACTTATCAAGTTTAACGTCAAAGTACAGGGTGTTTCTAAATGAATATCGGGGTTTTAACGCTTGGTAGAATTTATTACATACAACTTAAAATTATAATAAACACATAAAATGAAAGAGCAACGCAAACAATTTTACCTACAAGCTTACAAGTGTTCAATGTGAACACCTTTCATCACACAGTACACATGAAGTTGATAGCTCAGTTCTTCCCAAACGTTAATTAGTGTTTGTGGGGTAATTGTTGCAACAGCTGCCTCAATCCTGTTTTTTAGGTTGGGTAGGTCAGCTGGTAGCGGAGGCACATACACTCGATCCTTTATGATCCCCAACAGGTAGAAATCACATGGCATCAGATCATGTGATTCTCTGGCCATCAGATTGGTGAGCGTAGAGTGGCGTTTGGGAAGAACTGAGCTATCGACTTGATGTGCGCCGTGTGACGAAAGGTGTTCACATTGAACACTTGTAAGCTTGTAGATAAAACTGTTTGAGTTGTTCTTTCATTTTATGTATTAAGTATAATTTTAAGTTTTTTATAATAGATACTACAAAGCTTTAAAACCCCGATATTCATTTAGAAACACCCTGTACTTTAGGAATACAACTTCACTGAAACATATACGGCTGAAATAATGCGAAAGTTGAGATTGAATAAAGACAACTTATATATTTAACCATATAAATGGAGTGATAAATTGATTTCCTACATAAAAATGGCTTCATTGAAGTGTTTCATAACAAATAGATTTTTATACTAATAATTATTAGGCACTCTGTCTATTGAGAATTGAACAGACAATACGTTCTTTACTCTATTGTAACACACATTAACAAAAATCTAAATAAAAAATTAAGACTTATTTGTACTTAATTGTGTTATTGTAAAAGAATCTTGTATTTTCTATGCGAAAAATATCAAGCTAATGTAATTACCCGTTGAAGTTAATGGTATGAACTTCTGGCAAGAGTAAGATCATTCTGTTATTACCGAAAATCACAAAATTGTTTCTGTTTTTTTTTACTGCCTAATTGACAGACTTAATTTTGGAAGACATAAAAACAAACATTTTCTTCTCTAAGATCATTATTGCTTTGGGTTTCTCACTTTATTCTTTAGATTTGTTTTCTAACCATGTAATTTAATTTAATATACACATTATTTCGATTATAATTATAAGAAAATCAAGTTAGCCTGTGAAAAAAGAAGAAAAAACATTATGGTCCTTACTTTTGGCATAAGCAACATCTTTCCAAAGGCTATAAATAAGAATAACAGAACGAAAAGTAGTAGAACTAGAAGTTTCCTTAACAATATATATATATATTTAAAAGCATCAAATGCATTCTACTGAATGATGCTTCTTTAATATTAATAAGATAATTTTGTTACGCTAAGTGCCACACTATTTTATGGGTGATGATGATTCTTCGAAACTTGATTATATCACAGAAATAACAGTTATTGTGGAGTTATTGAACTACTTTCTTTCTTTTATACTGGTAGACAGAAAAAACTATTTGATTATGGACAGAAATGTAATAGTATAATAATTATTAGGCACTCTGTATATTGAGAATTGAACAGAGAATACGTCCTTTACTCTATTGTAACACATATTAACAAAAATCTAAAAAAAAAATTAATACTTATTTGTATTTAATTGTGTTATTGTAAAAGAATCGCGTATTTTCTATGCGAAAAATATTAAAATAATGTAATTACCCGTAAAAGTTAATGGTATGAACTTCTGGCAAGAAATCTATGTAAGATGATTCTGTTATTACCGAAAATCTACATAATTGTTTCTATTTTTTTATACCTAATTGACTGACTTAATTTTGGAAAACATAAAAACAAACATTTTCTTCGCTAAGATCGTTATTGGTTTGTACTTCTCACTTTCTTGTGCAGAAACTTTTTCTAATCATCTTATCTAATTGAATATACACATTATTTCGATTATAATTATAAGAAAATCAAGTTAGCCTGTGAAAAAAGAAGAAAAAACATTATGGTCCTTACTTTTGGCATAAGCAACATCTTTCCACAGGCTATAAATAAGAATAGCAGAACAAAAAGTAGTAGAAGTTTCCTCCACAAAATATTGTTTTTTGTAAAAAGCATCAAATGCATTCTACTGAATGATGCTTCTTTAATATTAACAAGGTAATTTTATTACGATAAGCGCCAAGCTATTTTATGGGTGATGATGATTCTTTGAAACCTGATTATATGACAGAAATAACAGTTATTGTGGAGTTATTGAACTATCTTTCTTTTATAGATAAAAAGCTATTTGATTATGGACAGGAATTTAATAGGTTTTTTTTTAAATCTTATTAATAAATCTATATGTAAAAAAATGAATATGTAAGATAACGACATAAAATAATTTTAATAATTTGTGAAACAGCATCTCTAAATCTTAAAAGCGGGGCAATAAATCATATTTTTCAGATATTATAATATTTTCAAAAGTCAACTCAGAATTTTTTAGATTTTTGTTTTCTTTGGATACTTTGCATTCTCATAAAATATCATCATAAAATTTCATGCATAGTACAGATAATGCAGGTGATTTTCTAACAATAATACAGATAATATAGAAGAAATAGGTTTTAACTTTGCCAACTTTTCTTGTATCATATTACGTAATTTAATATACATATTGTTTCTATTATAATTATAAAAAATCAAATCAGCATGAAAAAAAGAAAAAAAACACTATGTGTGTTACTTTTGACACAAGGGACATAGTTTAGAAGTGTATAGAAGAGAAATACAGAAAAGTATAAGTTTTCTTGAGTAAATATTTGTTCTACAGAGGTATGAAATGCACATTTCTACCCAATGATGCTCCGCTAATATTAACAGCGCAATTTTATTATGAAATGCGCAAAACAAATTATGGAGAGAAATATGTCTTCAAAACATGCTTATGTCACAGTAATTTTTAGGTTTGAGTTATTGAACTATTTAGTGCTGAAAAAAAGCTGTTTCAGAACTTCAGATTTTAACTACGGAATAGAGAAATTGAGGAAGACTGATATTTTGATAAATTGATTTTTCTACTTTGAAATGATTAATTACTCTAAAAAATAAATCATAAGATGAATCCTTAAGATAATTCATCATTATCTTAAGACACAATTTTCAGAGCATACAAGTCCATAAACGAAACGCTTAAAATATTTGCTTAAGTTACAATTTTGAACTTAGGATTTTAACAACGGATATGGGTGCTTAGAATTTTCTGTATAATATGGAAAGATGGCCGCCAAACCCATCAGGCATTTTTTGAAAAAAAATTAATTTTCAGAAACACGTTAGGATGTATTTAGTACAGGAGAAAACGATTTCTATTAACATATACGTAGCACTCGAGTTATATATATAACTTATTTAATGAAAAAAAGTTAAATAAGTACTATAATAAAAGCTTGGAAATTTGATATCACACCATTTTTTAGCCACAACTTTCGTTTTTTTTTAAGTTTGGCTTTTTTTTTACTTTTGAAAAGTTATTTTTGTAGATTTAGAATTAAATACAAAACAATGTTTTTATGATGAAAATTAAGCATATAAATACTTTCTTTGATCTATGGTATGACAGATTTGATGGATACGTGTAAATACTAGAAAGCTTGATTATTTGTATTTAACTGCTTTATTGTAAAAAAAAAATGTACTTTCTGTGAAACTATAAAACTAACCAAATTATCCATAAAAGTTAATTCTGCGAATTTCCGGCAATAATTCTATGTAAGTACATTCTGTTATTACCAAAAATCTAGAAACCTGTTTCTGTTTTTTTTTCTGATTTATTAGTTGACATAATTTTGTAAGACATAAAGATAAATATTATCTTCACTAAGACCATTATTGCTTTTCAATTAATTCTATTTTTGTAACCATGTTATCTAATTTAGTATACATATTGTTTCGATTATAATTACAAAACAATCAAATCTTACTAATAATATTTTTTTAAACACCACATGTGGTTATTACTTGTAGAACAAGTTACTTCTTTCCGAAGAGTATAAATAAGAAAAACAGAACGAAAAATCTCCACAAAATATTTTTTCTGAAAATATCATCAAATGCATTCTATTGAATGATGCTCCTTTGATATTAACAAGGTAATTTTACTATGATAAGGGTGGTTATGATTCTTAGAAACCTGACTATATCACATACAATAATAACAGTTGTCAGTGTGGAGTTACTGAACTAGTTTCATTCTTCTGTAGTGCGACAGTAAAAAAAAAAAGTTTTGATTATAAACAGAAATTTATGAGTGTTATTTTTAATCTTTTTAACAAACGTGTATCTTCATATATATATATATATGTAATACAGCACACCTAAATTTTAAAAGCTATGCAGAAAATCATATTTTTCCGATGCTTTAATAATTTTAAAAGTCAACTGAAAAATTGTTATGGTTTTATTATTATTATTATGATCATTATTATTATTATTATTATTATTATTATTATTATTATTATTAACTTTCACACAAAAATGCATGCGTTTTATATAGATAGTACGGAAAATGCTGGAGATTTTCTATGCACAATACAGATAAAATAGAAGATCGCATCTTTTCTGATCTGGATCTTTTCTTGTATCATGTTATCTAATTTAATATATATATGTTGTTTTTACTATAATTAAAGGGAAATTAAATCAGCCTGAAAACAAATATATATAGTCATTTTTCAGCATAAGTCACATCTTGTAAAAGTACATAATAAAAGTAAAAAATAAGGAAAACTATGAGTATCCTTCATCAAATATTTCTTTCGAAAAAAGATATCAAATGTACATTTCTGCCGAATGATGCTATTTTTAATATTAACAGCATAATTTTATTATCATACCAGCCAAACATTTTTTCTTGTTGTGAAAAGCAATATTTCTTTGAAACTTGATTACATCACAGTAATAACAGTTATTATCATTGACATATTGAATTTTTTTTTGTGCTAGAAAAAAACACTTGGATTATAATGAGAATTTGATACTGTTATATTGAATTTTCTAAATATAATTATATATTTTTTAGAATGACATAAAAAAACAATGGTTGTATACACAAAGTTAAAGAGATAATACATTCTTTTATCTATGGTATCAGAGATTTGATGGATACATCTAGTGGTAGAGCAAAAAAATTAAGCTTTGATTATGAAAGAAATTTAATAGTGTTATTTTTAATCTTATTAACAAATGTATCTTAAAAAAAATAAATAAATAGAAAGATAACGGCATGAAATAATCCCATTTTTTGGTAATACAACATACCTAAATTTTAAAAGCTGTACAAAAAATAATATTTTTCAAATATTTTAATAATTTAAAAGTCAACTGAAAATTTGTTAAATTTTCTTTGTTTGAATTATTAGCTTTAACACAAAAATTCATGTATTTTATATAGATAGTACAGATAATATACGACATTTTCTATACATAATACAGATAATATAGAAGATATAGATTGTAACTTTTGTGCTGGATCATTTCTTGTATCATGTTATCTAATGTAATATACATGTTGTTTTTACTATAATTAAAGGAAAATTAAATCGGCCTGCAATATATATATATATATATATATATATATATATAGTTATTTATCGGCATAAGCCACATCTTGTAAAAGTACATAGAAAAGAAACGAAAAAGAAGAACTTGAAGTTTGATTGATCAAATATTTTCTTTCGAAGAACGGCATCAAATGCACATTTCTGCCGAATGATGCTTCTTCAATATTAACAGCATAATTATATTATGATATCCACTAAACATTTTTTTTTTATGAAAAGCAATATTTCTTTGATACTTGATTATATCACAGTAATAACAGTTATTAGGATTGAGATATTGAACTTTTTTCAGTGCTATAAAAAACCGCTTTGATTATAATGAGAATTTTATAGTGTTATTCTTAATTTCATAAATAAATTTATTGTTTTTTAGAATGACATAAAAGAAAGTGACTGTATTCTGAAATTTAAATAGATAAATACTTTCTTTGGTCTATAGTATGACAGATTTGATGGACACATCTCAATAAAAAGCTTGGTTATTTTTACTTAATTGCATTGTTTTAAAAGAAGCATGTATTAATCTATGAGAAAATTATTAAGCTAAACTAATTATCTACGAAAGTTAATACTATGAACTTCTGGCAAGAATTCTATTTAAGATCATTTTGTTATTACCAAAAATCTAAAAAATTGTTTTATTTTCTTTTTTACTTAATTTACTGACTTAATTTGGAAGAAAAATAAACATTTTCTTATCCAAGATTATTACTGCTTTTGGCTTCTCACTTTCTCCTCCTGGTTTTCTTTCATAACGATGTTATCTAATTTAATATAAACATTTTTTCGATTATAATTACAAGTGAATCGAATTATCTTGAAAAAAGTTAGAGTGCATTATGGTCCCTCCCCCTTTTTTTTGGCTAAAGTTACATATTTCCGAATCGTATAAATACGAATAACACATCGAAAAGTAAAGTTTCGTTGACAAAATATATATATATATATATATTGAAAATCGCATCAACTGTATATTTCTACTGAATGATGCTAGTACTTTTAGTATTAACAACGCGATTTTATTATGGTAAGCGCCAAACTTTTTATTTATGGGTGATGATGTTTCTTCGAAATATGATTATATTACAATAATAACAATTATCAGTGTGGAGTTACTGAACTAATCTCTTTCTTCTGTTGTGATATAGTTAAAAAAAAGTTTTGATTATGAGCGAAACTTTAATAGAGTTATTTTTAATCTTATCAACAAATGCAACTTTTTTAGTAGAATAAATAGAAAGATAAAGTCATGAAATAACTATTATTTGTTATGCAGCATACCTAAATTTTAAAAGCCGTGCAATAAATCATATTTTCAGATATTTTAATAAATTCACAAGTCAACTGAAATTTTTTTAGATGTTTGTTTTTGTTTAAATACATTGCCTTCACATAAAAAGGAATTTGTTTTTTAATAGTGTTATTTTAAATCTTATAAATAGATGTATCTTTTTAAAAAATAAATAGAAAGATAACGGCATGAAATAATTCTAATTATTTGTGATACAACATAGCTAAATTTTAAAAGCTGTGCAATAAATAATATCTTAATAATCATATTTTTGAGATATTTTAATAATTTCAAAAGTCTATTGAAACTTATTTATATTTGTTTGTTTGAATACTTTGCGTTCACATAAAAAATGAATGTATTTTTTATGCATAATACATAAAATACAGAAGATTTTCTATACACAATACAGATAATATAGAAGATATAGGTTCTAACTTTTCTGAGTTGTAGGAAGTTTTCTGCTATAGTGTTAGCTAAGTTAATATACATATTATTTCTATTATAATTAAAATCAAATCAAATCAGCCTAAAAGATAAAAAACAATCTTTATGATCGTTATTTTTGTCATCAGTGTATAGGAAAAGGAACTTTTTTTTATGGAGAGTAATATTTCTTCGAAACATGATTGTATCACTGTAATAACAGTAAATTGAGTTAAAAAGTGGGAGCCAGGTTTTCTCTAGTAAATATTTTTCCAAAACAACTATCAAACGTACATTTCTGCCGAGTGATGCTCCTATTAACAATGTAATTTTATTACGGTGTACGTCCAACTATTCTTTTTATGGAGAGCAATATTTCTTTGAAACATGATTATATCACTCTAATAACAGCTGTTGGAGTTAAAATGTTGAACTTTTTTTGCTGTTTGAAAAAACCGCTTTGACTGTAAATAAAATTTGATAGTGTTATTTTAAATTTTATAAATAAACTTATCAATTTTTAGAATGAAATAAAATACAATATCTTTATGATGAAAATTAAACAGATAAATACTTTTTTGAACTGTGGTTTGAGAGATTTGATAGATACATCTAAATAGAAAACTTGTTTATTTGTATTTGATTGCATTATTTTAAAAGAAGCATGTATTATCTGTGCGAAAACAACTAAGATCACTTATTTATCCATTAAAGTTAATTGTACGAATCTCTGGCAAGAATCCTATGCAAAAAATGATTTTATTCACAAAATATACAAACTTGTTTCGGTTTTCTTTACTTCTTATGTGACTGACTTAATACTGGAAGACATAAAAACAAACATTTTCTTCGTTATCATCATTAGTTATTTGTGCTTCTCGCATTCTAGTGCAGAGATTTTCTAACAATCTTATCTAATTTAATATACATATTATTTTGATTACAATTATAAGACTAGTCATTGGAGGCCACCGTAATACTTACCCATCATGGATATGCATTAGATAAAATATGAAAATTAAATATGTGTAAACTATTTATAAAATGCATTGCAATTCGAATAAAATTGTAGCTTGATGACGTCATAAACTTTAAATGCTCTATTACTTCAAAATTGATTATTAACTAACGATTTACTGCATCGGATTAAACACCTCATTTCCAATCAAAATATATCTTTAAATTGAAATTTGAATGAAATATATCAGGAAAAATCGAAAAGTGTGGAAAATAAGATTAAAAATATCTCGGCAATTCATTATCCGATCGACTTCATTCTTCATGTAAAATTTATGTTTTTTTATTGTCTTTTATATTCCCTCCTTAAAATAAACCATTTCGAAAATTTTTATATACCTTTTGTCAGAACGAATATTTCGAGAGTCCGAAAAAAATAGTTCCGGATAATCGAGGTAACTGAAATTCAAAATGCTTCTTCTCATTATTGCATACTAAGTACACACTAAATTCCAAGTCTGTATCTCGATTTGTTCGGGAGATAGAGCGTTTACAGGCACACAGACAGACGGATGGCATTTTTTTTTTCTAAAAATATTTTTTTCGGAATCTCCAGTGTCTGAAACTTATAAATGCGTCAATTTTTTTTTTCAAAACGATTATAAGAACTACGTATGATGGGTAAGTAAAAAAGAGAGAACGAAAAGTCAAAGTTTCATTCACCAAATAATTTTTTGAAAATAGCATGAAATGTATAATTCTACTGAATTATGCTCTTTTAATGCGTATTAACAACGTAAATTTATTATGATAAGCACCAAACTTTTTTTTATAGGTGGGGATGGTTCTTCGAAACCTGTCTATATTGCAGTAATAATAGTTATGAGTGTGGAGTTACTGAACTACTTTCTTTCTTTCGTAATGGTAGAGAAAAAAAAACGTTTTGAATTTCATAAAAAATTTAATAGTGTTATTTTTAATCTTATAGATTTATCTTTTTTTATAAATAGAAAGATAAAGGCATGGAATAATTTTATTATTTTGTATACAGCACGCCTAAATTTTAAAAGCTGTCCAATAAATAAAATTTTTCAGAATATTTAATAATTTCAAAATTGAACCGATTCTATTTTTGTTTGTTTGTTTGAATTATTTGATTTCACACAAAAATACATGTGTTTTTTATACATAGCACATAAATTACAGGATTTTTTCTATACATAATACAGATAATATAGAAGATATAGATTGCAACTTTTCTGAGCTGTATCTTTTCTATCTAATTTAATATACATATTGCTTTTACTATAATTAAAAGAAAATCAAATCAGCCTGAAAAAAATATATAACCATTGCTTTTGGCATAAGTCACATCTTTACAAGGAGATAAGAAAAAAAAAACTAGCAGTTTCTTTGATCAAATATTTTTTTAGAAAGATGCATCAAATGTATATTTCTGCCGAATGATGCTGATTTAATATTAACAGCGTAATTTTATTATGAGATGTGCCAAACTTTTTTTTAGGGAAAGCAATGTTTCTTCGAAACTTAATTATATCAATGTAATAACAGTTATTAACGTTGAGATATTGACCTTTTTGAAGTGCTAGAAAAAAAAAGAAACACTTTCATTATAACAAGAATTTGATAGTTATAGTTTTAATTTTACAAACAAATTTATAATTTTTTTAGAATGATATAAAATACAATGTCTAAAATTAAACAAATAATATTTTATTTGCACTATTTTATGATGGATTGGATAGATGCAATATTAATAAAAAGCTCCGTTGTCTGTATTTAATTGCATTATTTTAAAACAATAATGTATTTTCCGTGCGAAAAATATTAAGCTAATTTTATAATTCATGAAAATTAACTCTACGAATTTCTGGCAAGAATACTATGTAAGAACAGTCTGTTATTACCAAAAATTTACAAACTTGTTTCTGTTTTCTTTCCTGCTTAATTGACTGACTTAATTTAGAAGACATAACAATAAATTTTTTCTTCGATAAGATCGTTACTGCTTTGGGCTTCTCACTTTCTTCGTCAGATTTTACTTTCTTCTATCTTTACAAGAAGAAAGTATTGGATTCATGAAAATTTTTCACTTCCGGTTTTAGACAGATTTATACGTTTTAGGAGGTTCTAAACATGATTTGACTGTTTTTAGAAAATGTCTGTGTATGAATCTGTCTGTTTGTCTGTCTTTCTGTATGTGATAAAAAAAAATTGTGGGTGCTAATGCACGGAATTTAATAATACTTTATATTCTGTTCGATCTTTATATAAATTGGTACTGATTAGTTTTTGATGTAAATCGGCCAACAGGTAACGGTGTTGTGCTACATTTTTCACAATTTTTACGTGAGCTGTATCTCAAGAACTAATACACTGAATTTTCTCAAACTTCATATTCTGTTAGACCTTTATATAAATAGATGTTGATTACGTTTTGGTGTAAATAGCCCAACACGTGGCACTGCTACGCTACTTTTTTCATAATTTTCATGATAGAAATATCTCAAGAACTAATGAACAAACATTCATCTAGCTTCAGATTCTGTTAGACTTTTATACAAATAGATGTTGATTACGTTTACGTGTAAATAGCTCAACAAATGGCTCTACTATGCTACTTTGTTCATGATTTTCACGGTAGCAGTATCTCAAGAACTAATGAACAGAATTTCATCTAACTTCACATTCAGTTAGACGTTGACATAAGTTGTTGTTAATTAGGTTTTGATGTATGTGAAACATGTATGAGATAGAAGAAAGTTTTGGGATTGGATCACCCGACTAGTTTTCTAGCCATGTAATTTAATTTAATATATAATGTAACAAAGTCTAATTAAAACAAGTCTGACTCACTAATTGGAACTCACAAATTGGAAGACTTAAGTTGTATACAAGATGTTAAGAATTACTTCCTTCAACTGAAACTGCAAATCAATTCCAGATGCACACGTATAAGTATTCTCAAGAGTTTAATAAACTTGCCGATTACATATACATTTCATATCGCTTCTTTGATCTGACACTATACAGACGTTTATTACATGATAAATTCGTGGTACTTAAGTCCATAAGTTCAATATCTATCAACCACTTCAAAAGCCGCTGTAACTGCTCAACATGGGATGTTAAGCCGTCGAAACTACTTGAAATTCTTCAACGACATATACTCAAATTCTTGAGGGGAAAAGTAGATATCCTGTTGCTAGCTCAGAAGAGAGAAGTCCAGTCGCTTTCTCTTGAGAGCAAAGCCGTCTTTCGGCCTTATGCCGTGTAATCTAAGTTTTGCCGGGAAGGTAAAATGGGCATCCTGAGAAACAAAAAAACTTTAAAACCCACCAACTGAAAACCACATGTATGTCGCTTCTTGTATCTGTAATTTTTTATGTGTACTGTGACGTAACTAATTAAAGTCAATGTTGCGCCAGCAGTTCTTTTGATTTTATTATGGTACAATATATTGTTTCAGTTATAGGTATAGGAAAATCAAATCAGCCTGCCCCTAAAAAAGCACATTACGGCAGTAACTTTTGACACAAGTCACATTTTTCCGAAGATTATAAATAAGAAAAACAGAACGAAAAGTAGGATTTCCCTTCACTAATTTTTTTTTCGAAAACAGCATCAAATATATATTTCTACTGAATGATTGTCCCTTAATATTAACAAGGTAGTTTTGTTATAAGCCGGAAACTTTTTTTGAAGCGGGTTATGTTTAACTTGATTATATCACTGTAATAACAATTGTAAGCCGTGAGTTAGTGAGCTTTTTTTTTCAATGCTAGACAGAAAAAAAACGTTAAGAAGAGAGACAGTTTTTTAAAAAAAATCTTATGAGCAAATATACCTGTTTTTATAGATGTAGAAAGATAATCACATTAATTAATTTTAACTACTTGGTACAAAGGTTTCTAAATTTTAAAAACGTTGCAATAATCATAAATTTCAGCATTTAAACGATTTTAAACGTCAGTTGAAAAGTTTTATATATTTTTTAATACTTTGCATTTTTATAAAAATTTGTGTGATATACATAGTACAGAAAATATAGGAGATTTCTTATACACAATACCAAATAATTTAGAGGATATAGGTGCTAAACGGGATCTTTTCTTGTACAATGTTATCTAATTTAATATGCATATTGCTTTTACTATAATTTTTAAAAATATGTATGGTCGTTGATTTTAACATAAATCACATATTTTAGACGTACATAGAAAAGATAAAAAATAAAAGTAAAAATTTCCTGGACTAAATATTTTTCCGAATGAGGAATCTTTCGAGTGATGCCCCTTTAATATTAGAAGTACAATTTTATTACGATATGCGGCGATTCTTTTTTTTTTATGAAAAGCTTTATTTCTTCGAAACTTGATTACATCACGGTAATAACAATTATTAAGGTTGAGATATTGGATATTTTTAATTCTAGAAGAAAAAAACGCTTTCGTTACAACGAGAACTTAACAGTGTTATTTTTAATTATATAAATAAGTTTATAATATTTCTCAGAATTAAATAAAAAAGCAATGGTTGTATGCTACAAATGAATCTGATATTACTTTCTTTGCTCTATGGTATGGCCCATTTGATAGACACATCTAAATTCAAAGCTTTCTCATTTGTTTTAATTGCCTTTTTGTAAAAGTAAAATATATTTTCTGTGCGAAAACTATTAAGCTAATCTAATTATCCATGAAAGTTAATTCTACGAATCTCTGGCAAGCATTCGATGTAAGAATATTCTGTTATTACCAAAAATCTACAAACTCGTTTCTGCTTTTTTCTTTCCTGCTTAATTGACTGACAATTTGGAAGACATAAAAACAAACATTTTCTTCGATAAGATCGTTATTGCTTTGGGCTTGATCATTATTACTTTTTTCTTCAGGTTTTGTTTTTCTAACCATGTTATCTAATTTAATATACATACTGTTTTTATTATAATTACAAGCAAATGAAATCAGACTACCCCCTGAAAACCACATTATGGTCGTTACGTTTGGCACAAGTTACACTTTTTCGAAATATATAAATAATAAAAACAAAACGGAAAGTAGTTTATTTGACTAAATATTTTTTTTTCAATATAGCATCAAATATTATATTACTACTGAATGATGCTTCTTTAATATTAACTAGGGAATTTTATTACGATAAGTGGCAAAAGTTATTTTATGGCTGGCTATGTTTCTTTGAAACTTGATTATATTATAGTAATAACAGTTATAAGTTGTGCGTTTGTGAGATTTTCTTTTCGTGGTATACAACATACCGCTATAAAAAAGTTAATATGATAGTGTTATGGTTAATCTTATTAAGAAATTTATTCGTTTTGTAAAGATCAAATTGAAGATAATTGTATTAAGTAATTTTTTATCCTCGTGATAAAGATTTTTAAATTCTGAAAACTGTGCAATAAATTACAATTTCCAGGTGTTTAAAACTCAATTGAAATATTTTAAGATTTTTTCTTATTACCGTTTGATTGTTTACGTTCTTTGAAAAATGCACGTGTTGTTTATACATGATAAAATTGCAAGCATTCTTAAGGCAATATAAAGCTTGCTTAGTTGTATTTAATTGCGTAATTGTAAAGTATAATGTATTTTTTATCAGAAATATATATTTTTATCAGTCAAATTCAAACTAGCTACTTTCTGAATTTTTAATTCATTTTTGTCTTCAAATGTATTAAATTCGCAGGAGAACCTATCAAGAAACCATTTTGTAGTGTGCAGGTTCATTCTGAACTGGTCTAGCTCAGTAATTACTCACATATAGGATATAAAAACAAGTCTTCATTAAACGTAAACGGGCAATGACAATGGCTGAGTCTCACTCATAAATTGTATAGCCTGGACTGAAGAATACTTTCAAAATGCTCCCACTAAGAAAATATACTGTACTATACACTAACAAAAACACTTAAATAGAGTGAATAAATAAAACTTTCCACTTACGTACAGACGATCACTGAAAAACTTCCAATCTTAACTTAATGCTCGAGGATATCCTCTGCTGCTATGCGCAAGTCTTCACCACTTTTTTAACAATCAGATAAATCATCTAAAGTAATGGTCGCCCGTGGCCGTCGAATAAACTTTATTGCAATAACAAATGAAAACTGGCTTACCACGTTGAACTTTTCCTCAAGTCAAATTCTACTTCAGGAAAACAAACGCTTTATGCTGGCAGGATCCGGTTTAATGTTCCATTGTGGGCGAGATGCAACCAAATCCGAAGCTACACACTTTAGTACCTACGTATATACGACTATGTATCGACCAGAAAAGCCAAGATATGCATAAAACCACTGCGAAACGCAGAAAACCCACAAATTCCGAAGGCCACATGCATTCGTCTAAAATTAGATCAAAATATAGCATATAGATGTGTCTGCAGGCACATAAATGTTAGCTTGACGATACGTTCTCAATCAAAACAATCGAGTGCCTTTATGAGACAGTCGCTAGTCCACTTCAATATAATCGAACTTTTTTTCCTTTTTCAGTACAGGCAGAAGATTTTTCAGAAAATGCTGTCTTAGTTGGCGTTTTAAACCAAATATGGTGAATTTTATTGCTATTTAAAATTTATTTTATAGTTTTCTAAATATCTTAGCGGTATTCATTGTCATTAAAAAAATTCGCATTTTTCTAGAGAATGAACTTAAAAGAAAAAAAAATGAAACTCGTACAAGAGATTTCAGATGTTTGAGCATCTGAAAAAAAAATAAGCATGTTTTTTATTGCCTTAATAAGCTGCTCGGGTACCCGCCCAGCTAACCGTCAGGGCTGTTTTTTTTTTAACAACTCTGGGGTGTATATCTACACAGGTCGACAGAATGATACAGCGGAGTGTCCCCAGCAACTGTTATATACCTTCGTAATTCAAAAAGTATATATATATATATATATATATATATATATATATATATATATATATATATATATATATATATATATATATATATATATACCCGCATAGCATGCACAGTCACAGTGACGTCATTGTGAAGTCAATGTGAGTCACGTACGTCACGTCACATCTGTGACCAAAATGCCACCACTTTGTAACGTCACACTGTGACCAAAATGTGAACGTCTTGGAGATCTAAAGAAAACTTAAAATAAACTTTAGAACATCTTATAACATAAAGAAAATGACTTTTTGACAGTTTTAAAAATGTTTGTGACGTTGCAATGACGTCACTGCAAGTCACATAAGTCACGTAAAACCTATGACCAAAATGCCAACACTCTGTGACTTCACGGTGTGATCGGAGAGTGAATTTGAAAAAAAAAACTTAGATTTGAATTATGTCAGGTACCTAAATCATTAATAAAAATATTGTCACACACTATTTAAATATATTGAGTATTTCCAAAATAATAAATAAATATCTGTCTACATACAGTGTCTCACAAAAGTGATGGGACACTTGTGCTTTATAAAAAGAAACTGCAATAAAATAAATAAACAAACATGTGCAAAAATTTTTTGGGTGTGTTTCATATTTAAAGTTAGTAACAATTATTACATAACATACATTTTGTCAAAATATTAAAATATTAATTTAGTAAAAATACAATTGTTCAGAACGGAGCAAAAAATGGCTCACATAAGTGATGGGACACTTACTTTTCCATCAAATATTTATCCAAAAATTTTACTTTTTAAAAGGTTTTAATATTTTGTTGGATTTCCTTTTACTTTTAAAACATGATTTAATCTTTTTGGGATGGATTCGACTAATTTTTTTGTGATTTCTGGAGTGATTTTACCCCATTCTTCTTGAAGCACCGATTTTAGTTGTTGTTTTGAAGAAATGGTGTGTTTGCGAATTCTTGATTCCAATTCTTGCCAAATATTCTCTATGGGATTTAAGTCTGGAGATTGTGGTGGTGTTTTTATTATTTCAGGACAGTTATATAGCAGCCAGAGTCTAACGTTCAGAGCAGTGTGCTTGGGGTCATTGTCCTGGTAGAATTTAAAATCGTTATGAAGGTTCAATTTTCGTGCTGAAGATTTCAAATTTTGCTTTAAAATATCAATATACTTGTACTGATCCATTATACTGTCAATAAAAACAAGATTACCAACTCCAGCGGACGACATACACCCCCATACCATAACTCCTCCTCCACCATGTTTTACTGTTGGTACCAAGTTCTGTTTGCGAAATTCTTCCCTGGGTTTTCTCCACACCAAGATTCTACCGTCAGAACCAAATATATTAAATTTATTCTCATCAGCAAATATAACTTTATTCCAGTAATCAGAATTCTTATTTATGTTGGATTTTGCGAAAGCTAGTCTGAGTTTTCTATTCTTTTCACTTACGAAGAATTTTTTCCTGGCTACTCTACCGTGATATCCAGCAGATCGAATTACCCTTCTAATAGTCTCAGGATTAACAATTATTCCATATAATGCTTGTAAATCAGCAGCAACTTTTGAAGCACTAATTCTTGGATTTTTTTTAATATTTCGAACGATAATTCGCTTTATTCCATTGGATAGCTTTGATGGTCGGCCAGGTCTTCTTTTATCCTGAATCATATGATTCTTTTTATATCGTTTAATGATATTGAAAACTGTTGAACGACTCAAGTTAACTGTTTCAGCAGTTTTTCTAATAGATTTTCCACGTTCAATATGCAAATTAATAACTAATTTTCGAATTTCAGGCGAAGTTTCTTTTCGTTTAGCATTCATGGCTACACAGAGCTAAAAAACACAAAAATTCCAAAACAAACTGGAGAGAAATACTGCAGACGATTTTATAAAGTATTGCCAATTGCTTTTAAGTAAAAATAAAACCCCAAAAAATATTTTTATTGCTTATTTCAGACGATTTTTGTTGCATATATAATGGTGTCCCATCACTTATGTGAGCTATTTTTTGCTCCGTTCTAAACATTTGTATTTTTATTAAATTAATATTTTAATATTTTGACAAAATGTATGTTATGTAATAATCTTTACTAAATTTAAGTATGAAACACACCCATAAAAAAATGTGTACATGTTTTTTTAATTTATTTGATTAGTTTCCTTTTGTAAAGCACAAGTGTCCCATCACTTATGTGAGACACTGTATATGAGGCAGATAATTTTTTACAATTTTCATTACCATTTTCATGAAATTTAACAAAATATACTGTATAATACAAAGGTAAAAATCCTTAAATAGAAATTTAGTTATTTATCGAGTTATAAGCAATTCGTGTCACGTGACGACCAGTTTTTCTCCTGTCTTTCACTGTCACGTCGGATATTCAAATCAAAACGCCGACTTTGACATTCTTTTCTGAAAGACCTTCTGCTTTTAACAAAAAATGGAAAAGGTTTTTCAATAACATAGTTTCTGAACAAAACACGAGCCAATTTCGTGTATTTCCGAGCAAAAATGAATTAAAAACATGTTATAAAGTATATGTCATTCCTATAGCAATTTATCCAAAACTGGCCAGTGCTTAGTAAGATGTCACCTCTATTAAATATATTGCTCTTTTCGATAGAGTGTAAAAAATGAAAAATTTGTACTTAGGAAATTTGATTGCAATTTAAATTTATATCGAAATTACTTTATAAAGCCTATTAAATCAATTATTATTTAAAATATATCTTTACTTTTGACGACTAAAGCAAATGCAATGGATTAAAAAATATATAAAAATGTAAATTTTCACAGCTTATTTCTAAGAATACAAAACTCTCTCATATAAAAAAAGAATATTATAGCATCATTGGAAGTTCATTTTTCAGCCATATAAATTATAAAGGTTTTGAAATGTCTTTATTTAAATTATTTTCTTCCTATATCATTTGCGGTAAAAGTTGGAAACATCTGCTAGCTGTTATTTTGTTGTGTTTAAACAATACTGCGCGCGCATATTGAAGGCAGACGACTTTTTCTCATTCGAAGCTAGGATTAGCGTGTGTTGGGTTCTTTGAAGTTTGTAGGTTTATACTGTGTAAGTAAATTAACGTTTTAAAGTGAACAATCTCCATTTTAAAGTAAACCATCCATTTTAACATCTCATCGTGTCTAGCCGGGTGTGTTCATAAGGCCTGGGTGATATTTGATTTCTCAGATCTTTGAACACATCGCTTCTGCTGGAATAATTTGAAAATTATTGTAGTGGATTTACATTCTAATTTTTCAATGAAAGGGAAGCAGATAAGGAGCATTCCATCATAACCCCTTTATCTATAGATCAGCAGGTAACTTTTAATGTCTTCGCAGTTTTGTTAATAGTGCATGTTTAGTACTAGTACATTTAATAGTGCATTATTTAAAAGTTAAAATGTTTAAATTTTATTTTAAAAAATCACTTGTATTAAATTTTATCTTTAATGTTTTATATTTTTTTAAATAGATTGTTTGGAAAACTGTATTTACTAAGAATATGTATTCTAAATGTAAAGTGTTATATAAAATGAGGAATTTATTTAATATTTTGCGTTTCTTAGTTCAATTTTCATAGTTATTCATTATAATTAAAAACATTGCAATTTTTAAAACTGTTAATATTTGATTTACAATTTAATAATTTCGTTGCTAGTGTAGGTTTCCAGAAATAATTTTCCGGTATATTTGAAAAAAAAAAGTGACAATTTAATGCATTGAATAATTTATTTGTCGAGATATGTCAATGTCAGATGCACAAAAATAATAAATATTGATGAAACAATAAAATAACTGTTTAGTTAAGGTAATTTTTCCAGCTGTGTTATCGAATGTTTTTACTGTAAAAATTTATATTTCAGTTCTGCATTTAGTATTCTATCAAAAACTATAAATAAAATAATTTGTAAAGAAAAAAAAAATATATATATATATATTTTTTTTTTGGCATTTATGATCTTAAGTTCTATATTTCATTTACAACGAAAACTGTTTTACTGCTTGATACAATGTTTATTATTTAATAATATCGCACAATAGGTATATCTATTATTTAAATTGATTCCTAATATAAATTTTTCAGAATGCTTATTTGAAAATGTGTACTTATATTTTCTTTAAAGTTGTTCTCAAATACAAAATAGCTAATTTCTGGCATATTTCTGAATTCATTTTTATTCGGAAATACATGAAATTGGCAGGTGTTCTTATTCAGAATATATATAATCTAATGGCGTTATCCATTTTTTGGTAACGGCAGATGATGTTTCAGAAAACACTATCAAAGTCGGTGTTTTGAACCAAATTTCCGACGCGCAGCGTCAGAAACGGGTAAAACGTGACCGACATTGATCTTAAGTATTACATTTATCTAAAAATGGAAAACGCTATTCATTTCAAATAGCTTTAATAATCAGGCATGCAAGTGCCATGCGTTTAAAAGTTTGTTCATAAATGTGTCAGAAAGTTTCGTGTTAACCGGTTTCTCAATCAGATGCAAAGTTTTAATTTGAATACGAGTTGCATCAATAAAAATGATTGCCGATCCAATCCTTATCGTCGATCTTATCCGTATTTGGTGAAATCTTGTTATCCGAATCCATGCGAAATCATTTATCAGTCGGGTTGTGGGCTTACAGATTTTTTGTTGTTGTTGTTGCTGGGTTAGGGTAAGAATACGGGTTGAATCAAAATATAGTTTCAGTCAACCATCATTCATGTTCAAGTTGACATTCAATCATGTTCAAGAAGTATATAACCGGATTCGTGTATGACTCTAGATCCGAGCCGACATCAGAAATTGTATCGTAACACAATTTCTGATAAAATCTGGTTACTCGGTCGTATGCAAGATTCTATTCCAAACAAGACTTACAGTAAAAACATTATACCCGACTCGGGTCAGATCGGGTTCACGAAAATCAGGTCACACGACAACTAATCCAAATCTATTCTGTAACCAAACAAATCCAAAAAGATCGATCCGAAGTTTCTGGATTGGATTCGGGTAAAATCTGGTCACCCGACCCGGTGCAGTGTCGTCACAAACGTCACAAATTTGAACCATAAAAAAATTTTGATCCGAACAATCCGTATAGGATTCGGGTAAAATCTGGTCACCCTATCCGATGCAGATTCGTCACATTTTTCACATTTAAGTCGCACGGTGACTTCACAAAGTAGTCACATTGTGAGGTCACAGAAAGCCTTGAAAACGGCCATAACGACCTCGCATTTACGTCACAATGACTTCACATCGACGTCACGTGACGTCACGACGACGGTCACAAAGTCACAGTGTGACTTCACAGTGACGTCGCCGTGACGTCACCATGCCTTACGGGTATATATATGTGTGTGTGTGTGTGTATATAAGATATCTGCACAATTTTGAAAAAGAGAATTGGGCTTTTAAGGAGTTCGCTTAAATTCACACAGCACTACTAAACACTTTCAATATTCATGTTCGATGCCACCTGAAATGACACACTTAAACAAACAGTCATAAATTTGAATTTAATTTTGGATATAACTTGAAACTTAAGACTGTTTTACCTTTATGAATTCTAATTTTCCAACTTGGCGAAAAATGTCCGGGCCAGGTTTCGAACCAGGGATATCTTGGATAAAGCTACCAATGCTCTACCAACTGAACCATTCCGGACGAATCTGGAGGACCTAATTCACCCAGTTAACCGTATTGATCATAGCATCTTATCCGCTGCCAACAGATCCCTAGTTTGAATCCTTATCTGGTCATTTTTTGCCCAGATGGAAAATTACAATTACAATATGATTCCTTTTCCAATTTGAATAATTGTATTAAAATTAATGTAGTATTTTAGCTTTCTTAATATTTTTACCATTATACCAGAAATGAAATAATCATTTCTAATATTATTAACTAACTACAGTGTTCTTTGGCTAAATGAATTTCTTATACTTTTTCTGAATGAAAAAGTGTCAGTTATAGATAAATCCTCATAAGTGCAATCATTGTGGCGTTAAATTCCGTTGAGACGTTTGATATCTGAAGTTTCGAATTTATTAAAAGTTTTCATGACAGATGAAAATTTTAATATTGAAACCAAGGTTTAGTGAAAACTTTTCCATTGTCTTTAGTCCGTGTGGTGTCTGGCAGAACTCAGTATAGTTGAAATTTTGAGATTCATCAGGGGAATATATTAATAGGGATGATAAAATATGCTGATCATTAGAATTTTATAAGGAGGATAAGTTTCTAAATCAATTGACGGCATTTGAAATGAAATATTCTCATTTCAAATAAGTTTTGATAGAAATATATGCTTAAAACTTCCTGAAAAATATTCATTTAAATAAGTATTTTATTGTAACTATTTTCAACACTTTCCTTTGGTGTTTATTCAAAATATTTTTCTGTCATTGTTTTTCATAAACAAAGTTATTTCTAAATTGTAATGTATTTAAATATGCAAGAAATATTTTTAAAAAGCATTGACTTTATTCAAGTTTAAATGATTTGTAAATCATATACATTAAAGAAGCAAGCAATCTTGGGTATCTGAACGATCTCGAAAACGGCTCTAATGATTTTCACGAAACTTGCCTCCTGTATTAATTCAACTAAATGTAAACTATCTAGATAGGGCTTTTATTCGGAAAAATTCGTTTTGACAGATTAAAAAAAAATCAGCACTAAAATGCTGCTTGCTATTAATCGGAAAAACATCTAGCGATTTCCACTAAACCTGCCTTCTATACTAATGCATGCACAATAAAACGATCTAGCTAGGACCCCGTATTTATGAAAAGTCGTTCGGATAGGTTAAAACTGACGCAGAACTGAAAACACTGCTATAGATCGAAAATTACTCTAACAACTTTCACGAAACTTGCCTCCTATAGTATTTCAAACAAATGAAAACAATCTAGATAGGGCTTTAATTCGGGAAATTTCGTTTTGACAGATTGAAAAAACTTAGCACTGAACTGCTGCTTTCTATAAATCGAAAAATGCTCTAGCGATTTCCACTAAACCTGTCTTTTATACTAATGCAAGCACAATAAAACGATCTAGCTAGGAGCCCGTATTAATTAAAACTCGTTCGGACAGGTTAAAACTGACGTAGAACTGAAAATACTGCTATAGATCGAAAATGACTCTAACAATTTTCCCGAAACGAATCTCCTATACTAATTCGAGGGTCAGAAAATGATCTAGCTAGGTCCTAAATTTGAGAAAATACATTTTGGCAGGTTAAATTAAACTCGGCACTTAAAATGCATAGTTAAAAACCGAACACAGTTTCGACGAGTTTCGTGAAATAAGACTTCTTTACCAATGCGAGTACACAAGAAAACCCTTTATGATTCGACTTCAGGAAAATTTCGTTTTATAAGTTTAAACTTTTTTTTGCCATTAATCTTCCGCAGTCTAGTCGGTGTTCTCGTCATACTATTGTTCGTTGATCAGCAATACGGTTACAGATGAATTGATTAACCCACAAATGACTAGAGTATCAAATTTGCAAAACTTTTTATTTAACTTCTAACAAATAAATCAAGTTCTTCGCAACCACTATATTTATATCGAAATATTAATCCTGTTAAAATCATATAAATATGCTACTAAATAAAGTTAAAAATATATCTTAAAATTTCTGGTGTCTAATCCTTAACCTTTCAATGCATGAATTTTTCTTTTAAAATTATGTTTTTTTTACTTATATTAAGGATTAGACACCGGACATTTTAAGACATATTTTTAAGTTTATTTAGCAGCATATTTATGTGATTTTTACAGGATTAATATTTCGATATAAATATAGTGGTTGCGAAGAACTTGATTTATTTATTGAAAGTTAAATAAAAAGTTTTGCAAATTTGATACTCTAGATATTTAAGGGTTAAAGAAGATTTCTACTCTATGAGGATCCGTCTGTCGGGAGTCTTAGAACTGAATACGCTCCAGAAGATCGACCGTTTCGTATTACAGGCAACATTGTCTTTCGAATCATGTATGAATTCTGATGATGTCCGATGACATAGAACTCACTGCGGTCGCCTTTCGGTCTAATACAGTTTAGATAAAACAAGATATACAATGAAAGTCATTAAGTAAGTCACAAAAGATAATTAAATAATAACTTACAACGATATTCACTTCAAAACTATTTTTATTTCGCAACATATTCTCCACCAATATTTATGTACTTATATCACCGTTTTATCAGTGCCCCAACACTAGCTGCATACAATTCTTTGGGTTGCTGTCTCAGCCACATTAGGACTTCAAGTTGAAACTGTTCATCATCTGTGAACATCATCTTGCTTCCAAGATGTTTTTTAGTGGACTGAACAGATGAAAATCACTTGGAGCTAAGTCGAAGCTGTATGGTGGATACAAAATAAACTTGAGCTATCAAAAAACAACACTCATTTGAAACTATATTCACCTTTGTGCTGTAATTATTATTTAAAACAACACAAATGTCACAAGCACATATGCATCATTTAATAAAACTTTACTTAAGGTGTTTTTCAAATATACATAACTGTATTTCACAATGATAAAAACCTAGCGCTTCCGAGCAACTTTAGCTCGTCATCAGGGTTATAAAACGCAGACATGCGCAAAACAAATAGTCTAAAACTAGTAAAACATACTTTTCTGTTGAAGAATGGTCAAAACCATTACAAACAGGTCACTAGGGGTGGGAAGCATTGGGAGGGATGTGTTAACTCATTCAGTCTTGAACAATCTGCAAAAGTTTATACCACAATTTAGGGATATTTTAAGATAACGAATCATTGCATATCTTATCTTTTCTGGTTAAAACTTCTATGGATTCATTTATTATTGTGGATGTTGAAGAAGTTGTAAGATGATGTTCACAGATGATAAAAAGGTTCAACATGAAGTTCTAATGTGGCTGAGACAGTATCCCAAAGAATTGTATGCAGCTGGTATTGGGGCACTGATAAAACGGTGATATAAAGTGCATAAATATTGGTGGAGAATATGTTGAGAAATAAAAATAGTCTTGAAGTGAATACCATTGTAAGTTAATATTTAATTATATTTTGTGACTTACTTAATGACTTTCTCTCCTATTATTAGTATAGATTTTCCCAAGTTTCCTCATAACAGCCTTGCATAAAAAACTTTCTAATGAGTTTTGTTAGTTATTTGTATCATTTAGTCTATAAAGCTTTACGTAAATAATACGCTTGGAAGCAAAAGCATTATCCGAAAGTTCAGAAAACACTGTTTTTACAGAGTACCATCAAATTATTTCTTTGTAAATAGCTGTTTTCTGATAAAACATACTCATTATAGGAAATAAATGAGGCATAATCTAACCGCATTCACTAGATAAGGGATCACACTTACATATGTACACCTATTAATATAAGTGCATCTGTGAAAAATGGTGTAGAAACAGTTGTTTAGATGTTATCACAATTCATTGTTCACTGAAATTTTCTTAGTGCAAAAATCCCTAAAAACATGATTGTGGGTAGAAAATACTTTGAAGAATTACGAAGTTTTATATATTATCATTACATTTTATCTTCAAGATATAATTCATTCAAAACGTCCTTTTAACATATTTATTATATATGCAGTGTTATCATGTGTTTTGGTTATGTTCATGTCGTAGAACGTAAAAAATGAGATTTACGATCATTGAATCAATAAATTAAATTTGAAGTATGTAGTTACTAACATAAGTATTTAAAAATATTTATATACATTTTGAATTCAAATTCTTTAGTAAATTCCTTATATTTAAATTCTTTAAATTATACATTTTATATTTAAACTCTTTTCAGGCGATGTCTCTTTCCACAAAAGCATACTGTGAGATTACAGTAAATCATTTTAGCTTTTGTAAATTTACTTTTCAAAATAATTCTCAACAGCAAAGAATTTTGAGTATTTATGTATCTGATAAATTTTAAGATTTCTTAAGAAAGAATAGTTAGCTAAGAGCTAAAATTTAAGAACGTTACCTGGTAAATTCAAAACAATGAAGTATTTTCCAAATATAAATCCTCCATTATCATAATCAAAATAGGCAGTTTTAGAATTATTATGCTAATGAAAACCACCTGTACTATTTATTTATATTATGTACCTCTCGTAATTGTTAATGAAAGTAAAAGAAATTATATTTCATGAAAAAATGCTATACAGAAAATCTTCAAGGGAAATTATTCCAAAGTTTGTATGTCGTAACACTTGAATTTATACAGCAATATGATCTGTAAGTGAACATATATATGTGATTTTTTTTCTCATGTAATTTTAAAAACACTTTTATTTAAAAAATATATACAAAATTACTTTTTTGTAAAAGTTTACTTGTGTATCCCGTTATGTAATAAAGATTTATTCAGAATATCAATAAAACATGTTACATAAGTAAGAAATTTGAATTTCCATAAGTAAGATATTTGGAATTTGGACACATATCATTCACAAAAATATCATCGGAAAAATATGGTATTTTTATCAAATTTTCATTTGCCGATCATCAATAGAGGGCATCACGATGCTACATATCGGAAGCGTATTGAGTGAATATTCCTCTTGTGAGATGAGTAATAGTTGCTTACAGTGGCGACTCATCAGGGAGTTCAGAAGCACTTTACTAGCACAATTTTTACATATTAAATTTGCCTTATCTAATCGTGTAATGTTACACAATTAAACAAGGAGAAATTTATTAAAATACTGGTAAAAAATGTACCTACTGACGAGCCACCAGTG
The DNA here is from genome assembly GCA_963931845.1 of Maratus michaelseni. NCBI lineage: Eukaryota > Metazoa > Arthropoda > Arachnida > Araneae > Salticidae > Maratus > Maratus michaelseni. The sequence continues at coordinate 365,341,644 of OZ007590.1, read as the reverse complement.
GTTGCTTATGGAAAGCCTTTCCATGGTCTATCGACTTTTGATACCAGGAATGCTTAATTATCCGGAATCCAACGTAAAGAAATGATCCTACTTGTTGAAACAAAATTATTTACAAAAATTACCTGTAAACGTGTTCGAAACAAGCAAGACCTTATTATCATCTATAAGATCTTCCCAATCGGAATTCCTTTTGCGTCGGGAATTCTAGAATTTCCTGATATGTTTATCTGTCAATCGTCAGCAACATATCGTTTAAAAGTTAAAAAGAATTTTTTTAGCCAAAGTGTCATTTTACTCACACGTCATTTAGGGTCATTCCGAGGCTAACGACAAAGAAAGGCTATCATGGTGCTTTACGCGTATCTTTTTTTTTACAGACCGCGGGAGTCACGTGATGTTCGAATGCACCAAAGCAGGTGTACGAAAAGAGCATCACGTTACTCTAACGCAGTGGTCACCAATTATTTTTTCCACAGGTCCATTTCAAAACATAGTCAAACTTACGCGGTCCGGAACATTTAAGTAAGCCCGTACTCCCCCTCCCCCCACCCCATTTATCAAGATTTCAACCTTTTATTAACCTAGGCCACCTACTTTGCTTAGTAAAGCTTTTCTTTGAAATCATTTGTTATCTTAGATACATAACACAATACATACCAATGAAATGAAGTGCATTAATGCCAAATCAATTTTTTATTATGATTTTTAGAAATCAAGATGATCAATACAAAGTAGGTATAAATTCAAAATGATTGATCACTAAAGTTCATTGTGGTTACTGTTCAATGAGAAAAATGTCATGATTTATTTTGCACAGCTTGCCTGAAATTTGGGGTCAAGTTGGTGCAACTGATTCTCAACAAGGTGTTAAGGTGGTCATCTGTGAGTCGAGATCTGTACCGATGTTTAATGAAATTCATTTCTGAGAATGCTGCTTCACACACATTAGTTGAGCCAAACATGGTACCCAATTTTTTAGCTAAAGATTTTAGTTCGGGATACTTTTTTTCACACACATTTTTAATCCAAAATTGGTCACTTCCAAGAGTTTGTGTAACTTCAGCATAACTGTTCTTTAAAACAATATATTCTTGGAACTCAATTATTTCCAACTGTAGGGCAGATTTGTTGCTCTTGAAAACATCCGCCGCTTCATTCCTCCAATGAAATTAGGCATAAGTGAAAAAGAATTGTTGACCAGCTGCACGACGTTCTCAATTTTTCCGAAATCAGAAAATCTGCTTTGAAATTCAGATTTAAGTTTTCCCAAAAAAATTTCGAACTGGTTGATGTCAATACATTCATTACTGTCACAAACTGACTTAAGGTGTGGAAAATGTAAACGTTCTCCTCTAATATCTTCGGAGAAGAGGTCAATCTATTTTGAAAAACATTTTAATTCTGAGAGAAGTTCACATGCAAGTTCAGTTTGCCCTGTAGTTTGAGGTTTAAGAGATTCAGGTGCCAAAATAGATCAGTCAAAAATGCTATGCACGTTTTCTTCAACGTCATTGAAGAAACCTAAATTCTTATTTGCTACTTTTTGATCACTAGTTGAAAGAAACTCTTTGATGTCCTCCAGTACTGCGAAGACTCTTTCAAGGACCAAGCCTTTACTTAGCCATCTCACGTTCTTGTGAAGAAGCAAGTCGTCAAACTGAGCATCAGTCTCTTCACGAAATGATTTAAATTGACGATGCTTAAGAGATGACTTTGACCGTATGAAGTTAATTATTTGTATCACAGTTTGTATTATTTTGAAGACTGGGATTCAGAATGCAACCCAACACACTTTGATGAATGATACAGTGGTAGGATATCAAATTTTCACTGCATTTTGGATCACTGCTGAGTCGCTGAACCAAGCACTTCCTACACACAAGCATTGCCGGTGCCCCGTCTGTTGTTACCGATATAACATTTTTCATGTGCAATCCAGCTTGGTTGAAATACTCTGTAACAGCCTTGTACAAATCATCTCCTGTAGTAGTTCCTGACATAGGCACAATAGTCAATAGTTCTTCAAAAAATTGTTCACGGGTTCTGTCCAGACAGCGTACAAAAATAATTAGCTGTGATATCTGTAATATCGCAAGATTCGTCCAAAGCCAATGCATAGCAATCTGAGTTAGCTAAAGTTTGTTTCAAAGTTGTAAAATTTTCCTCAGACAAAACTTGTGTATTCCTTGTGCTTGAAGAAGCAGATAATGGAATATGTCGAATAGTGTCAACGATATCCTTTCTGTTCTCAATTAACGCATTTCCAGCATCCAGCATGCACTCTTTTAGAATATCTGCATCACTATATGGCTTCATATGTTTCGCTAGAACCCAAGAAATGCATAACGAAGCATCTGAACATTTTTCTTGCGCAGTCGTAGATCGGTTTATGATTTTTGTCGATGGTATGTAATCCGAACATAAACTCTGAATTTTACTTTTCCGGAGGTTACATCCTATCGGGTATTTTTCGCCAAATGTTTTGTGTTTTGTCTCATAATGTCATTTAATATTTAAACTTTTAATTATAGCTACAGTTTGCTGACACATAATACAAACAGGTCCTGCTCCAACTCTGTTTGGAAACGTGAAGCAATATAAATCAATCCATTCTGGTAAAAAATGTTTGTTTTCCAATTCAACGTGCCTTTTCTTCTTTTCCATTGTAATGCGAATCAAACACAAACTCCGAAAAAAGGAACTAAACGTTAAAAAGAACTCTGAATAAGAACGAAGTGAATACACAACGCGTAAGCTGATGCAAGAGCTGGACAAGACTAAAAGAAAAAGAAGGGGGAGAGAGCAAAATCAGATGTTGTTCATACTTTAAGATCAAAGCCGAACTGTTTTGGAGGGGGGAGGGGTAGTATTAAGGAAAGTTATAGAGATGAGTTCAAACTCTTTTTTGGAGCCCGGACCTGCCCGGCCGCAAGATTTTGGGTCATCAAAGCCCGAGTCCGAGCCCGATACCGAAAATATGAAATAGCAAAAAAAATGCATAATATTTAAAAATTGTTTCAAAAGTAATATATCATTTTTAAACAACTTCTTACATAGAAATAACTGTTAATCCCCATTACACAATTAATTTTATGAAAATGTACATTCAATCTTATCAAAGGAGAAGTTTGTTATCAAATGAAATATACATAATACTTGAAAGATTTCTCTTTTTTTTTTCTCCCGCAACAAGTAAGTCTGATGAACACATTAAAGAAATACGTATTATGAATAGAACGCATGAAATTGTCAGAAATTACTATTTATATGACGAAGAATCTAACAACGTTTTTCCATTTCTTATAACAAGAGTACATTTTAAAATATAATTAATTCCTTCCTCATAACAAATCTTTGGGGATTGTCATGTCCCTGAAAATCAACTCATACCTTTGACATCGCTATCTGAAAGATCCGATGCTTTCATAAGAAAAGAGAAAACACTGCTCGATTGCTTTCTATCCGAATTATATCTACTTACGATTGAAAGTGACTTCGTGGATGTGCAAGACAGAGTTCATAATGAAAAAAAATATAAAAACCACTAACGTTATTTTCGTACGCATGATTCGTACACAATATTAAAATTCGCAAACCTCAAACTAATTCTATTTGACTAAAAACAGAAAAAAAAATTATTTTCGCGTTATAACTCTAAATTAAATAATAAAATTAGTGAACCAATTAAAAAAATATCCTACTGTTTTTTTGTCACAAACGAAATCACGATGGCGCCCAAAGCGGTACAAAGGCTTTGGTGGCTCCTCTATATTGCCGCCATCTCAACAGGTAGCCGCCATCAATGTTTGCAAATAATTCAAATATTTTTTTTAAATAGCATTTTAGTACTAGAATAGAAAAACACGACTTTTATTTTTCTCTTCATTCTGATCAAAATATCATTAAATTGACTTGAAACATTATTACTTTATGTTATTCACAATTTAGCCGCGGTCCGCACAAAACTTGCCGGCGATCCGGATCCGGACCGCGGTCCGCCATTTGGTGACCACTGCTCTAACGGTCTGTAAAAAGAGATAAATGGAATGCACCGCGGTAGCCTGTCTTTTTCGTTAGCCTCGGGGTCATTCGGGCAACATACGGGATATAAAATTTGATTGGTTGAGAAGATTCTGGACAAAAGCGAATCGCCAAGCCACTTGACAAGTCTCACTTGTATAATCGAACTTGTCCAGGAACGTATTGCCAAGTTATGGAAAGATGTTTTGCCATTGTTTAAGCATAGTCGGAGCATGCGACAGTGCGTATGTCATTACTGTCATATGGAGGCACCCTAACGTCATTGGTTCGTGGTAGAGTTAGAAAGAACCGTTTTATTCCCAGGTCTATTTCCAATTGACCCGCTTTATTCCCAGGTTTATTTCCAATAGACCCGGTTTATTCCCAGGTTTATTTCGAAAAGACCTGGCTTATTCCCAAAAAACCAGGTTTATTCCCAAAAACCCGGTTTATTCCCAGGTTTAAACCGGGTTTTTCTAGCTTTTGCAACTCTAGTTCTCGGTAGCTTTTTTCTTAGATTTTCTAGTATTTGGCGCTGTCAATCTTCGACAACACATAGGACTGAACACCCAGTTACATAGGGTAATACATGAGTAACCCGAATCGTTCAGAGACCGATATCACGTGACTTTTTGAGGGTTACCCGTAGCGTTTAGAGCCATAACTTACCCAGACTTCCACATCACCCGGAGAATTTAGTTGGGTAAAGTGATCACGTGATTGGGCAATCCGATTTATTTGTTTGTTTTATCGCCGCAACTGTTAACTGCAACTGTTAACTGTCGTTCTTTATGACTCCTTTGAATGGTCTACCTTTAACAGGACTATGATATAATTGGCCAACGTCGCTAGGATGGTTCCTGAAATGTTCCTACAACCAAAATGTAATGGTAGATGGGTTGACGTAAGTGATTGATTGTAAACATGCCCATAACTTTACCCAAAAGCGTTCACAACCGTTTTAACCTAACTTTACCCTGAGAAAATCAGGCCAATTATACGAGTAACACGTACTTCGGTATCTGAACGCGCTCATATTTTTACTGTCGGCAAGTTGTCCCCCGAAGCATTATCGAACAGGACATATAGATGGTAAAGAGGTCTTGGTAGCAAGGAGATTTTTTATATATCGCGTTTACAAATTGGTTATTAAATTAGAAGTCTTAAATCATCTAATAAAAATGTTGCAATTTGTTTCATATTAATTTTGTCATTAAAAATGAAACTATTCTGTATTGACAGCTTGTACGCCCTTGTTTATTTAGATTGATTTATCTGTAGACAGAGAAATATTTTTCAGTGAATATGGAGAAACTAAATAGGAACAGAAAATGATAATTTTTTTAAATATTTAATTTTCTTTTTAAAATGTTAAAAATGGCTTAAAATTATAATTTACTGCATAATTTTTCATGGGCACTCCAATACAAATAATTGAAAATAACTTTTATTATAACGATTATTAACTATTAACATATACAAACAGCACAAAATTGTTTTTAGCAAAGATCAAGCACAATTTTGTAATATTTATATATTTTAATATAATATTCAATGGTGTAACGTCCATTTTTAAGACTTTTATTTAGATTATTAACTATTTAGTCCAACCATTTAATCAGCCTTTAAGTAAAAGTGTCTTTAAAAAATGTGAATTAAAAAGAGTTTCATTTGATTGGTAATTATACATTGCTTTATAAAGTTTGAAAACATATCTGGAATTTTTCTTACAAGTTTTTATACAGGATACTGATATTTTTTCAAAAATGCTAAATAACACTATCAAAATTCTCTCTTTAATCAAACCATTTTTTTATCTTTATTACACAAAAAATTACTGCCGTAACTCAATCCTAATAACAGTTATTACAGAGCTATAATTAAGTTTCGAAGAAGAATTGCCACACATAAAAAAAGTTTGGCGGGCATCATAATAAAATTACGTTGTTGATACTACACGTTTCAGTAAATGATTTCTTTTTTCGGAAATGTGTATTGTGAAAGAAACACCTACTTTTCATTCTCTTTTTTTTAGTACTCGTCGAAAAGATGGGGGCTTCTGCCAAAAGTGACGAACATAATGTCTCTTTTAAATGTGTGAATTTTTTATTTGTCAATCTTATTTGATTTTTCTAGAACTATATTAGATAAAATATGCATGTATATTTCTAAGAAGAAAAATGTTTTCTTTTTTTTAAAATGAAAAGCTCTAATAATTAATATTAGCCAAGAAAAATTTGTTTCTGTGCGTTATGGAAAATTAAGCCAGTTAATTAGGCGGAAAAGTAATCAGTAACAACTTTATATATTTTTAAGGTAATAACAGAATGGTGTAAAACAGGGTTCTCGTCAGCAATTCGAAGAATTAACTATTAGGGTGAATTATAATCACCTTAATAGTTTTAGTTCACCTTACTAGTTCATATTTGATACTTTGACACAAACATAATTAAATAACGTAATAAAATAATTCTTAATTTACGTATCGTAAATATTAACACAAGTTAACTGTTTATTTGTAGTAATGAAAAAGGAAGAAATTAATTTCATACATTATTTTTTTTTGCAAACATCCTTTTTTCTATGCATTTACTAAACGCACAACAACGAATAAGGTACCATTCGAAAAGTTTTTGAACCGGCTTCTGACATAGCATACTTACATTTCGTTAAATTATGTATTTTGATTTAAAACTGCAATTACTTAAAAATTAAATCGGCATTGTTTTAATAAGGGAAATGGAAGGTTTTTCCCAAATTAATGTTGCCGCAAAAATAAAATACAGCATTATATCATGCTCAGCAATGATTATAAAACATAATAAATAGTATAAAAAATATGTAGTGTGATGTATCCGTACGGTATATTATATAGGTTTTAAACGTTTGAAATAGGTGTATAAAAGTTTAAAAAATATTTTCACATTATTTTCTAAGGCATCATCAGTTAATGGTCGCTAGTTACTATACTGTGAAATATGCAATGATGTGATGTATGCTAAAATTGATAACAGATGGCGTTGCTTGTTAGGAATAGATAGTGGCCCTAGATGTAGGATCTTATGTGAAATCTTATGCAATCTCTTATGTAGGATCAGGATCTCATGGAATAGGGAAAGCAAATGGGGAAAATTTCAACCACAGTAACTAGCGACGAAGTAACGGAACATCTTAACTCATCATGCCTCAGAACAGAAGGTGAAAATATTTTTTAAACTTTTATGCATCTGCACTGTTTCTTAGTGTGTTTTAAAACAATATAATGTCTGAATAAATAGATAAAACAAGTGATTCTAGTGATTCGCAAGAAAACTTGTTACATTAATTTTGCATAAAAATATAACTTTCTAAGCATGAATATCAATTATGTTTTCTTCAGAACCCCAAAATAGAAATGTGGAAGAAATTCGAGTAATCAGTAATGAAATACCGATGCCTGATTTTTTTTTTCAAGCAAGTACAAACATAATCTCAAAATTTATTTTTCACGCCTCCCCATGTTTTTCCCTTTTTTATTTACGCCAAGAGGATGTAATGGTCAAATGGGATGAAAGAAATCTTTCAAACATTTGGAACAAAAACTCAAATATATACATATATATTTGAACACAGTGAAATAGAAGTATATATAGGGAAAAAATTCTTTCAAAACAAGAACAAATATCACTTTAATATATTATAAAAAAACTACTTCATTTTTTATCTCTTTCAACATTTACAGCAAATTCACGTAATATTTGGCCATTGAGATGAAAGTAGTGGATCAAACATTGGAACTAAATCTGAATAAGAAATTTTTAGGGTTTAAAACAATTTTTGCCTTTCAGTTTTTTTATTCAGATCGGAAAAATACAACATCTGTTTAAGACATATGTATATTTTTCTTAAAGTCTTATTATATGTTTGACACTAAGTATCGTATTTTTTATTCAAAAATAACGCAATATTGAAGCAGTTTGATAGGGTACGAAGATTAATTTACTTAAAACCGAAAACGTGTAGCCACATATCTACATTATTTTTGATAATTATTATTTTATTTTAAAGGAGGAGAATCTGTTAGAAGAAAATTCCCAGAGGATGAAATATAATTTAATCTATAGTTCTAATCCAATAAAAGTATTTTTATAGGATACATATGTTAAAGTAGATAAAAAAATCACCAGTCTCTTTTTTTACTTTACTTTTTTTTTTTATTAGAGTAGTTGACGTATTAATATGAAACTTAAAATATTTTTGAAACTTAAAATATTTTCGTTTCCTAAAATGTTTTGATCAAAACATTTAATTTAAAAAAATGCGTAATTTTTTTTTATTTCAATCAAATCATGACATTTTTCGAACAAAAGCATCAGTATGCAGAAATAGTATGTTGGGGCCATCGCAAAAGTTTTTCTGTAAATGTTTTTTTATTTCACAAGGGCGCTTTTCTACAGAACTCTACTTGGACCCCCTCAAACGTACAAAACTGTAGATGATAAGAACCAGGCGCGTAGGCAGAAAACTTCGGGGTTTTCGTTCACGATGATTCAGCCCCTAACACCCTCCCCCCTATCTCGTTAGCATCGCATTTCCGAACTTGCATTGCTATGTGATTCCTAGTCGTCCAGTTGTAGCACACCCCTCCTAGAAGTTTGTTCCTCCAATTTTGAATCACCCTGTTGCGAAATAGTGTTGGCCGTAGCAGGTACCAATATTTCATAGATTTTCGTGATAAAAAGGATTTTGAAGATAGTGGGAACTTGACTCCACATTGCGTTATATGCAGTAACTCCAAAGGCTCTACTCTCGACGGAAAATCAGTCAATGAGGCAATGCTAGTAAAAAAAGTACATCTTTTTTCGTGGGCATTTTTCTTTTTATTGTTGAGACATCCAAAGATTGGAAAGAGGGGGTGGTCTTCCACAGCTTAAAAAATTACTGACTTCTCACTGCAAAAGTTAGGTAAGATCTGATTTAATTTCACAGTACATTTGTGCGCCAACATACACGTGCATCGAACAATTTCGCCAGAAATAATTTTATGGCGGTTAGCCTTCTAGTTATTAATTTAGAGGGGGGAAGGCAATGCAAGGCGACTTACTGCTATTTTTCGTAATTTTGTTAGGCAACTCAATAAATGGTATGAGAATGAAGGCAGATCTGATTTTCTGGACATAAATCATTTGATGAGCATATAGAATTTTGGCCGTTGAGAATTAATTAAAGACTGCATTTACATTAAACAAGAAAGTTAATGTTCTGTTTGGACAAAAGCGCAGATGTTAAAACCATTTTATATTTATCATTAAATTTTCCAGACAGAGAATAAAGTTGAAAGGATAAATGAAAAATATCTAACGTACTTATTGAATAATTTCAGCTGCATTTATATGCTGGAAAGGAAGTTACTTTTTTTTTGAGTTTATAAAGAGCAGACATAAAATGAAAAAAAAAGAAACTCTAATATATTTGGTGAAATGAAATTACTTTTAATCATTAAAATAGAAAAGGTTTAAGTAAAAATAAATTAATATTTAGGAAACGTAAGGGAACTATAAATTTAGAATAATAATGAAAATATGTATATGAGCTTTATCATACCTGTAGAGAGAGATTGGTGTAGGAATGTTTTAATTCTGGGCACCTTGTATTAAGAAAAAGTCTGTGTACGCCTCTATAATTACGTTTCCCACAAAGAAAAAAAAAGAGATAGAATGAAGATATATCAATATTATAATTTCTAATATTTTTTCGTTCAAACTATACAATGTGTAAGATCTTGTAACGGAATATTATCAACATGTAATTTTTCATTCTCTTTAGAAACTTTCTTGCAAATAAACCAAAAAAGTGTAAAATTCTCAACACCATTACTGAAAAACTTTTGAGAAAAGTTGAAACCATTCTTGTGTAAGTTACCCACGACAAAACAGGAAAAAAGATAAACATGATCAAAAAAGAAACTGAAATGTACTTGTTTTTGAAAAATATAAATATTGTTGGGAATTTAAAAAGAGTAATGCAGAAAAAAATATTGTTACGCTGTAGCTCAATCGTAAAGACTGGTCCACGACTGCATGAGCAGTCAAGCGAATTAAAAATTGTTAAACGAATTTCTAAGTTTTTTTGTAGTTCACAATGTTAGGTGAAGCGGATTGTCGTAGAAGACGAATAATATTTTGATATTACTATCAATTAAACATATTTCCTATTAACTATGCCTATCTATTCAATAATTATTATTAGGTTGGTGGTTGGAATCATATATATTACCATACACTGCTAAAAATTCTGTATTAAACTGTTCAGTTATTCGACTGTTTTTATGGAAAACGATTACATAACCGTAATTTAACTGTATTTTGACCATATTATTGCTCATGTTATGGACAGAATAGAGTTAAATTACGGTTATGTACACTGTTAAAATTTTGCAGTAAACTGCCCAGTCATTCGACCGTTTTTACAGACAACAGCTACATAATCATAATTTAACATTATTATCACCATAATATGGGCAATAATAGGGTCAGAATAGAGTTAAATTACGGTCATGTACCCGTTTTCTATAAAAGTGGTCAAATGACTGGAAAGTTTGCTGCTAATTTTTAACAGTGTATTGTTTTGTATGAAAACGGTCAACTGACTGGACAGTTTGCTGCTAATTTTTAACAGTGTACGAATATTAAATCAAGTTGTTCGTGTTTATTTTTACAAATAAAGTAAGTCTCCAAGCAAGTATTGAACTTTGATTTTCTATATATTTACGAGAGCCTTAATGTAATAAGTTTTATTATTTGTGTATTTTATTTTGTTAAACTAAGTTGTTTTCCTTTAAGCATATTAATGGGTATTTTTAAATACCCATTAATACGCTTAATGTTAAAAGAGACACAATTTCAATATTGAAAATTTATGATTCAATATGATGTAATAAAAATTTTAGGTACTTCACCTTTGATGCTTTTATCTTTTAAAAGACTGCGTATAATATTATGAATTTATTTACTTTAGATTTCACAAGCGTCCATTTTTATAAGGTTTTCTGATGCTTTTAAACAGCTGTTATCTCATGAAAATCTGTCTGATGTTTGTTGCATTGAAATATTTCACAATTTTCAAAAAGTTTCATTAAGTTAAATGTTCAAAACAGTACAAAAAAAAAAGAATTTAAGGCATGAAAACGTTTTTGTTTTGATAAAGATCTTTTGAAATATATGAATTTATTTATTTTTCATTTTAAGAGGTTTCTTATCAATTATCTTTGCGTGAGCCATTTATCTAAAAGTGTGCGTGTTGACATATGATAGAGGGAGAATAACTATATATTAAGGAAAGAGCACCAGAATAAAATAATAATATTTCGTTATTTATATTGTTTTTACCTAACAACATTACGTAGTTTTAACATTGATTGAGTATAAAACGATAGAGTATTATTTCGATATTTCATAATATTTGTAATATTTTAAAATATTTATTAAATAAAAAAAATAAACATTCATTGGTCATTTAATGGAAACGTTTTTATATGCATAGTTTTATTCGGAATTACGCATGTGAAAAATCTGTATATCAAAGTTAAATAATATTAGCTTAATATTTTATTCATGCATTGATGAATTTTTGATAGCAGCTCTGAATATCATCATCAGAAAGGAAATGAATGTACTACAGTAAAGAAATAATCTAAAAGTATTTTAATATTTTAAACTGATATCTCTTTTAAAATGAATTGCTTGATCTCTTTCTTTATAAATGAAGACAATCTAATCAGCACCTGCTTTATATATATAAAAAAATAACGAAAAGTTATGCATCAAGCATAGATTATTTAACACATTTCAACGCTTCCAGAATACTTTAACTAAACCACTGTTGGAGTGACGTACATAATTTTAGCTTTGATTCAGCCACTATTATTAAGAAATACAATACTTCTTTAGATTTAGACTTTTTTGAAGCAGTTTATATTCATAAATTTGGTAACTACCTGGTCAAGGATTTTTCAAGCGTAATTTACATCCCAACTTTCTGGGTTGATTTACTGTGTCCCACTGCATCACTTCCGGCTTAATCTTATTGGTGGTTCTTGCGTGATGAGCTTTCAGTGTGTTATTGTTTTTCATTTGGGTTTCTCGACTCAATTTCATGTCTTTGAGGGGGATATGATTTTTAATTTTAATTTAAATTTTTACTGACACTGATGAAGTGAGTCCAAGTGATCACGAAACGTACGTCTGTTCATGATACTACAGTTTGATATTGTGTGGTAAACGTTGGTTTTTAGTCTATATTTATCCACACAAGATTTTCTTCATAAAACTTCACTGTTCAATAAGGTGAAAGAATAACACATTTCAAAACCAAATTTCAGAATTACCGGCAATAGTTGTTAAAATATCACAATTGCTATGTGCAGCCCTGTGTCTGATCTACAGATTTGTGTATATACTACATAGTATACTAAAATTTAGCTCAGTATGAAAACGCATAGCACAGCTGTAAATCCCCCTTCATCAATTTCCGCCAATAAACGGAAATGTACTCGAGATCATTTGTACTGCCCTGTATACCATCCATAGAATTTATAGACACTAATAATAGGCAAATAATTAGCTTAATTTCAAAATGCGTACCACAACTTAAAACGCACGTCTAGCAATTATTGTTCGTGGACAGTACTTTAACAGAATTCTTTATGTGCCCCTGTAAATGAACGATGAATGCTATGAACATGCTATTCTATAGTATTCCTCTTGTAGGACACCTCAGTAATATACATCAATTTTAATATGTTTGAAATAGTGTAACAGCATTAAAATACACACGCTTTCTTTTGAAAGTCCCTGTAAATCATCTATAAACGCAACATAATTCATTTTCAATACCGAACATGCGATATTAAACTTCATTAACATATATGAATTGCATAGCAATCCTAGTATATTTACGCCAGTTAGAGCACATGCAGTCGTACTAATTGAATTCATAAACACTTTTCCACTATGTTGGAAAATTTTAAAACGAAGCAAAGAATTAAAAAAATATTTTTCATTTCCTAACAACATGTTTTATGACATTTTTCTAAATAGTCATCACTTTTATATAAACACGTGTAGCACCATATAAGGATTCAATATTCCTGCTTTATATTTCTCCATTACAATTTATTTGAGAAAACTTGTGAACATCTTCTTTCGGAGTACATTTAGAAATTGTTCAATGGTTAGTGTGACGGTCGGTAGTTGTATGTGAAGACTTCAAATCAATGGAAATGGTATATGAACAACATTTTGATACCTGTTCACATAAAAATTATCATTCACCGAATTGAACGCTTGATACTATCATCAAGCAATTGATTAAATCGTACTAATGTTTCATTAGACATCATTGATTTATCAGTAAATAACATATAGTTGTGCATATCATGCGTTAAGAAATCGAATTTTATATATCAGATTACTAGACAAATATTTCGAACTCTGCTCCAGAGAAATAATAACATTCATAGCACAATCGAATTTCTCATCATTGACCTCATGTAGTGGTCATTGAAACCGCCAATTTATGGGCATGTTACTTTTCGTATGTCCTTCATAAACACATACATAGGCATACATCTGATACAAAGAAAGTAAGTACTGTTGATGAATGAAAAAATAACAAAAAATGGAATGGAACAAAACATTTTATTCTACCTTTTGTGTAACAAGTACCGAAATTGTGAACTAAAACACACAAAAAAATTATTCATCAAAATTTATTTTGTAGCCTTCAAAGTAAACCTCATCGAGTCCAGTAAATCGAACCAGTGATCGACCCAATCTTCCTTACATTTTTTGTAGTCTGATTGCCTTCACCTCACTCAGTGAGATTCCATTTATGGCCTCAATTGCTTCAAAACACCTTCTTCGAATTGGTAATTTTAACTTTGGAAATATAAAAAAGTCACTCGGGGCCATATCAGACGAGTACGGTGCTTGATCGATGTCATTCGTTCAGTTTCGGTCAAACACTCTTGCACACCGATAGCTTTGTGCGATCGTGCATTATCGTGGTGCAAAATCCACACGAAATTTTAGAAATTTTTAAGATCCTTGGGTTACGAAATTTCATTTGAAATCCAAAATTTAAGACAAACTCTATGTTTAACAAAATTTTCCAGTGTAAAAAATCGCAGAGAACTCCAAAATATGACAAAAAAAAACATTTGCAGTCAACACACTAAATCATGGATGGCGCTCAAACTCTGAGTTGTAATTCGGTACAGTGGTACCATCTTGCCGAAAACAATTTGTCATATCTTTTATACGTGTCTCCGGATACTTTATACACAGAATGTATCTTGGAGTACATGTTTTGGACTTCAAGTCATGTCATTTTACCATAATTTATATACCATTTAAGAACTTGTCATGGTGACACACCAGATAGTCAATATCAGACCGAGTGGAGTTGCCACCCTATGAAGTTCATATACAGAATATTACCAAAGGTGACCAGTCACTTGCGATTTTGGACGTTTTGTTAACTATCTAGAAAAATACATGAGGAATTAACCTGAAACTGCAGGTGTGTAAATAGTATAGTATAGGTTATATATATCCGCGAAGATTTTTTCACGAAACCCCATAGGGGACTGTCAACAAATTGAAAAAGAACGACAATTTTTTGGATAACCCTGTAAAAGCTAATGTAGCAAAGGCGTTCAAACTCGAGATTATTAATAAGTGGCTTATTGTAATATACTGTGTTCATTTTTATGAGGATAGCATATATACTCGTAGAGAAATTAAGGTTTGTATAAAAACAGTCCCAAATTTCGCCTAGTTTTTTGCTTATAATTTGCAGAGTTCTTAATATAAAAAAAAGTTCTTTTCAGAAAATATGATAAACAACATTGTTCATAATACTCTGCAATAAAAATTAAAAAATAGTAAAAATTGGATAAAAAATGAGCAGGTTTACTAAAAAATGTTTCACTGCGCATGCGCGAATGCAATCAAAATATAATGTTCATAATTTCTTAGCTAAGTATATCGACCAACTTTTGTGAAAGTCTCAAATTCATAGCTTGAAAATTCTGAAAAATATCGTCGATAGAATAAGCTCGAAATCCGTTGTTCCCAAAACGAAGCAAAAAGACGAGGGGTTGTATGAAATATCTGTTGATTAGTGCCAAGATAGCGTACACAATATTGCACGTACCACATATACGAGGGGAAGTTGGAAAATAAGTTTCCCCTGGCGACTGTGGACAGAGGTGTGTATGAAAGACAAAAAATGTAATGACACATTAAAGATAAAACATAACTTATTTTTCCACATAAGTACCAAGTACATTGAGTCATTTGTCATAGCACATTTTAAACTTCAAAGATACCTCTAGGAAAAAATCAAGGTGTTGCATACGGACGAAGCGTTGAGCGGCTATAGGCGAAAGACGACACAGCAGGTGAACGCGAACGTGCACTATTGGGTAAAGGTTGAACGCGAAAAAGCAGATGCGCTGTTGACTGAAGCAGCGCCATCTGAACAGCACCATCTGCGCAGGCACTGCAAAAACGCCATCTGAACAGCGCCATCTGCTTGATCGCGGTCGACCTTTACCTAATGGTGTATCGGTGTCTTGCACGTTCGCATTCACCTGCTGTGTCGTGTTTTGCCCATAGCCGTTCACCGCTTCGTCCGTATGCAAAGCCCTGATTTTTTCCTGGAGGGCTTTTTGAAGCTTATAAAGCGGTAAGACAAATGTCTCAATGTACTTGGTACTTATCTGAAAAAATAAAGTTATGTTTTATGTTTAATGTCTCATTACATTTTTTGTCTTTCATACACACCTCTGTCCACAGTCGCCAGGGGAAACTTATTTTCCGACTGCCCCTCGTATTTGGATACAACTACGCATATTTTTGCTTCCTTTTGGGAACAACGGATTTCGAGCTTATTCTATCGACTATAATTTTCAGAATTTTCAAGCTATTATTTTGAGACATTCACAAAAGTTGCTCTATATACTTAGCTAATATATTATGCACATTATACAGGGTCATTCATAATTCTCTCCGGGGTTTCGAAACGTTATAGTAAAAAAACGAAGACGAATATGAAAAAAAGAAACATATGAAATTATTCCGAAACTATTCAAGTTTTACTTACATACATTACAGGTGTTCTATGTGTGAACCCTTGGTCACACGGCATACATCCATGCGATAGTCCAGTTCCTGCCATACTCCGTTTCTTTAAATCTGAATCAGTGGTGTCAGTTCAACGGGCCTTTCGTAATAAATATCGAAAACAGGGACCAACTGATAAAACAATTCATGTGTGGTACCGGAAATTTAAAGAAACGGAGTATGGCAGGAACTGGACTATCGCATGGATGTATGCCGTGTGACCAAGGGTTCACACATAGAACACCTGTAATGTATGTAAGTAAAACTTGAATAGTTTCGGAATAATTTCATATGTTTCTTTTTTTCATATTCGTCTTCGTTTTTTTAGTATAACGTTTCGAAACCCCGGTGGGAATTATGAATGACCCTGTATTTTGATTGCGTTTGCGCTTGCGCAGTGAAACTTTTTTTAATATACCTGCTCATTTTTCATCCATTTTTTACTATTTTTTAATTTGACAATGCGATTTGTCATATTTTCTGAAAATAGCTTTTTTTATATTAAGAACTCTGCACATTATAAGCAAAAAACTAGGCGAAATTTGGGAATGTTTTTATAAAAATCTTAATTTCTCTACGAGTATACATGCTATCCTTATAAAAATGAACACAGTATATTACAATAAGCCACTTATTAATAATCCCGAGTTTGAACACCTTTGCTACATTAGTTTTTACAAGGTTATCCAAAAGATATTTGTTATTTTTCAATTTGTTGACAGTCACCTATGGGGTTTCGTGAAAAAAATCTTCGCGGAAATATATAACCTGTACTATACTGTTTACACACCTGCAGTTTCAGGTTAATTCCTCATGCATTTTTCGAGATAGTTAACAAAACGTCTAAAATCGCAAGTGACCGGTCATCTTTGGCAATATAGTGTAGCTTGTTGTGCTTCGCTGGTATCTTTTTAAAAGAGTGACAACATATATGCATATAATTTTTTACATTTGAGAATTCATTGACATACTAGTCAACAGCATTTCTATAATAAAGATGCAGATATTCAATAAAACAAAATTTTGGAGAATGCACAGACTAAGTATATGATATTAGTTCAATATGATTAAAATTTAGTCTCTGAAAAGATTATGATGTCTATTGAAAATAAATTCACATTATGAAAATTACTATGTTGGCTAATTTTTACTATTTTACTGCAGTTCATCATTGTACAAGGCTAACGAAAAAGACAGGCTGTCGCGCAGTTTACAAAAATTGCAAATGGAATTTACTTTTGGACTTCCTTTGTATTAACTATTTACTATCAATTTTCGTATGTATGTATGTATTCGAAAAGTGATTGAAAAAATATTTAACATACGTGAGAAACTGCAGAAGTATAAGATATAGCCAGATTTATGCTACATATATTACGAATATAAATTTTTAATTAGTGCTAATGTTCATTAAATTAAAATGATATTTAATTCATTGCTAGTTCGAATAGTAGTTAGTAATATTTTTGAACAGCCACGTTTGTATACAAAAAGAAAAATATATACAAAGGAAAAAATAATAATGCAAATATTTTTAAAATATATTATTAGATAAAATATTTCTTTGTAGTCATATATCTTAAAACCCATTTCGAATAATATCTGATTTAGAATTTAGAGTGATTGCATCTGGAAATGGATTGATTTATGAGAAAATATTTTGTGTGATATTTGTGTTTGAGGTCTCTGGAGAGTCAATACTTTCAAGATGCTCTTAGCTTGCATGAATTTTTGATGTATAGTTTGAGTTCAAGAACATGAGTTATTGTTATATTTGCTTATTCTGGATAAGAAGCCAAAATATATTTTTTTTTTTACGAAACTGAAAAAAAACCTTAATATGATCGATATGGCATGCCATAAAATTATATATATTTTTTGATGATTAGATATAACCATAGCGGTGCATCTGCAATACAATTATTTTTTTTCATTTATATAAGATTTTGCAATACATATATAAGAATGTATTTATAGATGTAGCTTTCGGCATTTATGTTACAATTTTTTTCCTCAAAGGAAATACATTCTTAATTCATTTTTAATACATTCTTGAGTCCGAAATCATGGTACACACTTTAAGGGTTGGTACAAGACAATGTAACAATAATTTATTGCACAGGAAACCAGGGTCAAAATCCCATTTATTTAAAGGGCGTTTCACTCCAATACGAAGTTGCGTTTTCGTTCATAACTTTAATACGAGGGTGGGCTGATAAGTTCTCGCGATGACACAGAGATAGAACAAGTATGACCAAAATACAATGATATTTGTAACGTATGATCCTTTAGATGACATGCTGCTGAGTTTCAGACGCGTGAGTTTATTGGTTATTGCTTGGCGATAAAGAAAAGTAAACAAGTTGTGACATTTTCTAAAAATGGAAAATATTGAAGTTCGAGCTGTCATAAAATACTTTGTTAAAAAAGTTTTAACCCCCACGGACATACAAAAATAGTTACGTTCCACCTTAAAGGATTCTTGTCCTTCATATTCGACGATAAAAAAAAGTGGGCTGCTGAATTTAAACATGGTAGGAAATCAATTCACAATGATGAACGCTCAGGACATTCAAAAACCGCTACGACCGCCCTAATCGTCTCATAAATCTACAATACCGTATTGAATGTTCGCCGATTGAAATACGCGAACTTGCTGACATTGCAAACATCTCGGTAGACCATGTCCACTACATTTTACACGATGTTGTGGGTATGAAAATCTTTCTGCTCGATGCGTGCCGTGTTTGTTGAATGTCAACCAAAAATGTCAAAGAATGAACATTTCTCAAGAGTCTTCTGAAATGTATTGTGTTGCAAGTTGAAAAAATAAAATGAAATATTGTCAAAAATCTTGTATTTTCTTTGTCAGGCCGAGACGTGTCGAACCACCCTCGTACAGGGTTGCACTAAATAATTCGCACACAAGAGTGTGTTTAATTTGTGTTTAAGTTGCAAGGGACATTGAAAAATAATATGAAAATTGTCAAAAATCTTGTCAGGCCGAGAACTTATCAGCCCACCCCCGTAGTAGTGAAAATACTTTAATGAAATTCTTACAATATCCTTACAATTGATACAAAGATGAATTTCTTGCAGATTTTGTTAAAATATCTTCACTACTGTTAAAGGTATACAGGGTATCTAAAAACATTATTACAAATGTTTATGGATCATAATACAAACGTCAAGAATATTTTTATACAACACCACTTACTTACTCTATCAAAATTAGAAATGTTGGTAATATCATTTCTAAAGGTTGGTACTAATAACTTTGAGACTCTTTGTATGTATAAATATATACAGCATAACCCTTCTTATGATTGGCCAATAACTAAATCTGAAACCGTTACACATTTTATAAAAAGAAAAAGTTAATTTATTTAAAAATTCTCCAAACTATGTTTATTCTTGTTATAAAGTTATGAAAAAAAATCGGCTACGGCTTGGGTGAGATATTGTGTACTTTTGACTGAAATAGTAGATTTTGCAAGCTACTCAATAATTGTTTTTTAAACGTATAATATCAATTTTAAATTTTGGTACTAATAACTTTGAGTCTCTTGTATCTATAAATATATACAGCATGGCTCTTCTTATGATTGACCAATAACTAAATCCTAAATCGCCACACATTTCATAGAAAGAAAAAGTTT
The DNA here is from genome assembly GCA_963931845.1 of Maratus michaelseni. Taxonomy (NCBI): domain Eukaryota; kingdom Metazoa; phylum Arthropoda; class Arachnida; order Araneae; family Salticidae; genus Maratus; species Maratus michaelseni. The sequence continues at coordinate 365,321,798 of OZ007590.1, read as the reverse complement.
ATGTTTAAAAAAAATTTCCAAGCTATGTTCATTTTTGTTAAAGATCTGAGAAAAAATCGGCTACGGCTTGAGTGGGATAGTTTTGAGTGAAGCAGTGAATTGCGAGTTATGCAATGATTGTTTCTAATGTATAATATCAATCGTAAAATTTAGTACTAATAACTTTTATACTCTTTATATTTATAAATCTATACAGCATGACCCTTCTTATGATTGACCAATAACTAAATCTTAAACCGACCATTTTAGTGGCACAGTTTCAAATGTAGTTCGTCATAACATGAAAATCCAACTACGAAAAAACAGTTATTTTTCTAAAATTTACGAAATGTAAAAAATTATGGATTCCATAGGTTTTATTTAGAAGAAGATCTCTCTTTGATCCTCTTTAAACTAAAATAAGTTAAAATTCCATTTTTGTACTATCAAAACTACCGAGTTATGATACTTGGAATTTTATGAATGTTTCGCGTTCTTTGGCACTAAAAACGCCGGGAAATCAGAGAATTCAAAGTATCACTACGCAATAAGTTTTATTCATAGAAGAATGAATTTTTTTTTCATTTACTTGTTAAATTTTATAAAAGGGTTTTCTAAATATAACTTATAGAATACAGAGACCGCGTAAAAATTTACATTTCGTATCTTTTTTATAAAAAAATAACTATTTTTACGTAAATGGCTTTTGATCTGATAAAGAACAACATTTGAATTATTTTTGCAACTGGAACTATGCCTCTAAAACAATTTAGGAATTAGCTATCAATGAACGATGAAAGGGACCACTGTACATGGTGTCTATAAAAGAACTCCTGGGTTTTAAAAAATCATATCGAGATAACGGTATGAGTTAGGTCAGGTCCGTTAATTTAGAAGAAATCAGTAGCTCGTCAAATTTTATCCACACCAGTTTCAGTTTGTCTTTTTCAGCACTAGGTAGCGCTGCACGTCATAGACCATGGAGTAACGTAGAAGACGCTCATTTCATCATTCCACTCAGTTAATGCAGTGCGATGGCGACGCCACAACAAAAAGCTCAGTGTGTTATCTGGCTTATAGAAACTGGATCTCTTACCATTGTACAGCTGAACTTTCGGCGCCAGTAGGATGGTAATGCGCCTACGGACAAAACCATTCGTCACTGGCTACGTGCGTTTAAAGAAACGGGAAGTTTGTTAAAACAAACGTCGTCTGGTAGGCCACTAGTGTCAGAAGAGAACGTCTATAGAATCCGTACTTCATGTGAACGAAGTTCGAAAAAATTGTTAAGACGACGCAGTCGAAGAGGTTTCGACGATGAGGTTGAATACCGTTTGGATGTGTGCCGTGCCACAAACGGGGCACACATTGAAATCTACTAAATGGTAAACATCTTGATAAATTTACCTTTAAATACATATATATAACATTAACCTAATTTTATGGTTGAATTAAAAAATTTTGCTTCAAAACCCCGGAGTTCTTTATGGACACCTTGTATATACTGCAATATAGATTCTTTAATAGCTTTGAATAGGACTTTGATTTCCAATAGATCTCTCAACTATAAATATGATCTTATTGTTTCATAATTTTCCAAATATTTAGCGTCAGTTTCGCAATAAATAATATGATAAATAAGCAGAAAAAAATCGTCCACCATATATCTAAAACTATTCTAACACATGGGCTGATAAGTTCCCGGTCTGGCACACAGATGGCGTTGCAATCGCCAAACCGATGTTTTTTTAGTAAATACTAACCTTTAAAAGGTAGTAGAAAAAATGCCATGATGATTCGCCGTGTGGATAAAACGTTAGAGTGGTTTTAGTTGAACGACTTTGTTGATAAACAAAAAAAATGGATAACAAGAATTTCAAGAATTGTTATTTGATGGGGAAAAAATACCGTTCAAACAAAAGCTTAGCTAGATAAGCGTTATCCGGACACTGCACCAGGTAAATCAACCATTATTGACTGGTTTGCTGAATTTAAACGTGGTCGTACGGACACCAGTGATGCACCACGCAAAAGAGGTGGTTACTCCGGAAAACATAAAAAAAGTCCACAAAATCGTTTTGGGGAACCGTAAAGTGAAGTTGCAGGAGATAGCTCAGACTCTGAAGATATCCAAGGAACGTGTAGGTTTTATTTTGAATGAACATTTTTCTATGAAAAAGCAGTTGTCAAAGTGGCTGCCGCGCGTGTTGACTTTTGACCAAAAACAATAACGAGTTCTGAGCACTATTTGGAGCTTTTTCGTTATAAAATTATGTTATTTATTATTAAATTATTATTATTAAATTATTATTATAACATTATTATTATAAAATTATTTTTTAAATTATTTTTATTAAATTATTATTATAAAATTATTATTTTTAAATTATTATTATTATTATTAAATTATTATTATTTATTATTAAAGTTATGTTATTTATTAAAGTTATAAAGCTTTGTTAAAAAGTTGTGTTTTCTTTATTAGACCGGGAACTTATCAGCCCATGTGTTATATTACACAGCAGCGTGTGTTTGACATTTTCATTAAGAAAGTTTTTATTTTATGGCTCTTTTGCACTAAAATAAATTACCCAGAGTCACTTGCACTCAAATATGTATATTTCGGATAAAAAATATGACATATTTCACCCTGTGTTTTTATGATATTTTTATCAACAGTAAATTCTGAAAACATATAGAATCTTATTGTGATTTTAAAAAATACTGTTTAAAGTTCTGTTTTTACATACCCATCATACGTAGTATAGGGTAAGTCTTGTAATCTTTTTGAAAATCGAAAAACATTTTTTGGCGGATTTACACGTTTCAGACAATGAAGATTCCGAAAAGCATACTTAAAAAAAAAAAAAAATGCCGTTCGTCTGTCTGTGTGTGTGTCTGTAAACGCTCTATCTCCCGAACAAATTGAGATAGAGATTTGAAATCTGGTATGTACTTAGTATGTAATAATGGGAAGAAGCTTATTGAATTTCAGTAACCTCGATTTTCCGGAATTATTTTTTTCGGACTCTCGAAATATTCGTTCTGATAAAGGTACATAAAAATTTTCGAATTTTTTTATTTTAAGGAGTGAAAATAAAAAAAAAATTGCATGAAGAATGAAGTTGATCGGATAATGAGTTGCCGAGATATTTGTAATCCTATTTTCCACACTCTTCGATTTTTCATGACCCTGTATTTCATCCAAATTTCAATTCAAAGATATATTTTAATTAGAAGTGAGACTCTTAATCAAATGCAATAAACCGCTAGTTAATAGGGTTATCATTTTTGGAGTTATAAGGATATGTTTCTTTTACGCAATTCAGTAATCATAAATCATTTAAAGTTCATGATGTCATAAAGACAGGATTTTATTCGAATTGCAATGCATTTTATAAGTATCTTACACATGTTTTATTTTCATATTTTATATTATGCATATCCATGATGGTTAAGTATTACTTTGTCCCCCAACGACTAGTTTGTTTTAAATATAGCCTTGCAATTATAAATATTAATTTGTTCTCTAGAGTTCTCATATTCAAATTTTTGAAAAAAAGAAGAGAATAACTTACTATTGCATAATTAAATAAATATCTAAAATAATCAATTTCTCAGAAAACTCCACCAAATTGGTGTTTTAAAATATTTTTCAATATATATAGGGTGTTCAGATAATATACCGATAAACGCAAAGGGTTATTAGGGGACAACAAGAGAAAAAAAATTGCTACGGAACATGATGTCGCAAATCACTTATTCAATCAAAAATGCAGGGTGTTTCCCTTTAATTGAACTCCTATTTCCGCTAATAACTTTGAAAAAAGTGAAACATTTTAGTGAAATTTTTAATACACATGATTGCCTTCGTTCTAAATTTAATAACCTCAAGAAAAGTGCTACAAGTTTTTATTGTACACGGTAGTAGCATGAACTTGACGCTGGACTGCGATTACTAGTTAATATGGTGTCATTGATTGCAGCACTCTGTTTTACAAGACATTTCTTCAGGACTATCACATTTAGAATAAAGAAAATCATGTCTATTAAAAGTTTCATTAAATTATACTTCACGTTTTTTTAAAGTAATTTACGGAAATACGAGTTCGATTAAAGAGAAACACCCTGCATTTTTGAATGAATAAGTGGTTTGCCACATCATGTTCTATAGCAATTTTTGTTCCCTCTTGATGTCGCTTACAACCCTTTTAGTTTGTCGATATATTATCTGAAAACCCTGAGTATAGGATAATCCGACCAGTTAATGAACACTTCAGTGCATTTTAAAAGAAAATGATTGATAATATTTTAATAAACGGTATCTTTTGGTGTCTGACAGTGCAAATACGTATAGTGATATACAAATGACTAAAAAATAATAAAAGGAAGTTTATATTTTATTCGTTTGGGATATTAGGGGTGTATTAATAAAAAAAAATACACAAACACCAAGTAAATGAACAGTTCTTACCAGCGACTGAATGCAAAATTTTCCAGTGAATGAACAGGCAACAATTTAAAAACACTTAAGTTTCATACTATGTTATTTATTTTACAACTTGTACAAATAACTTATGTTTTTAATGAATTATGGGTTTTTAAACCTAGAATGATAATTAATTTACTTGAAAAATCGTCACTTTTAAGTTTTGAAATTAATTATAAATTACAGATTTATATTTAAAAATATTGATTATATTTCCTGAAATCTTTGTCCATATACTTCTCTATTGCAGAAACAAGGTAAACTCCAGAATCCTTTGGAATAGATAAATAACAATCGAAGGAACTTTTTTAACACTGGCAGAAATGTTTGCCGAAACTGTAATGCTTTATTTTTCTTTCCCTGGTGTGATTATGTAGAAGTCTTTATAATTTTTATCACCCATGACTTTTCCTGTTTTTGGACAGCATTCAACCCCAGTTTCATCGGCATTTTGTACGATCGCCACATAAAAGGTCAGAACAGTTTTCTTCTTCAAAGTATTTTTGAAGTTCTTGGAACCACTCTGTCGAATACAATCTTCTGTGAGACAAGCTTTCCCTTTTGAAATTATTTCTGTATTATGTTGTGTTATCCTTGGAAGTAACTTTAGAAAAATAGTTACCCATTTCTACCCTGGACTTTTTCAGAAAATGGGTTTTTCTTCCTGTTTGTTTCATGACATTGTAAACAACTTTTACTTCATTTTTAAGCATTGTCAATCCAATTTTCACTTTTCCAATAATCCAGTCTTCAAGAAGTTTTCCTTCCTCAAAGGACAACACAGGCAATGGTCCCATAAGCCTATTTTCAATTGTTCTCCGTACCACAGTTTAATAGATAACATTGCTTTTGGAATATTAAAATTAAACGATTCCTTGTTCAAACTGAGCTGACCTAGCCTCACAGCTTGTAAAGCACTTTCAAGTCCTCTGTGAAGTACTTGAACCTTTTATATTGCCTTTTTGAGGAATCTTCTTGGTCATCAGTAAGAATATTTCTATCAGTCTAGTCGTCTAAAAACAATGGAAAACTAAGATTTGAAGCACATGAATAATTATTGCATTTGAAAATGTGCGTGTATACGTTTATTAGTTATGTTTTTATATCTGTTAACTTTTCATTTCTTACCATTATTGAAAAAACACTTAATTTAAAATATAGACTATAAAAAAGCCATAGAAACATAAAACCCAAGCAATTCTTTCACTAGGAAAAACAATCTAATGTACTCCTTACAGTTAATGAACACTTGTGTTAGTCATTGGTTAGAGACTGTTTTCTGTTTATTCAGTGAATTTATTGCATATATAATGAATAAAGTACTAAGGAAATAAGTACTTTGCTTTGATTCTGTGCAAAACAGACAAATCCCAGTGAATGAACAGGTGTTCATTTAGAGTGTTAGATGTGTTAGAGTTTTAACATTTGCCTAACCAGTTATTAAACACCCCCTATTCTCAAATTGAGGGGGTCGGGGCAAGAAAGTGCCAAGACACATTTTTAGTGAAATAAATCTAACACTGTATTCTGTTGTTTAATATTGTACATTATAATATCCAACATATAATTTGTTTCTAATGTCACTTGGTGGCAGCCTATGTGAGAGGTTTCGGTTTTGTCCCAGATATTTATGCCCCCAATGAAGATAGCTAATTTACAAAAAACGTAATAGTAATATCATTAAAGTAATGCTATATTTTTACTCAGAATATCGCAAATGTTACTAAGACATTAACGAAAAAACTTTAGGTTATATATCTTGATTTGAGTATTTGATAAAATTTTCAAATTGAAATATCTCAGAAGTTCAAAAATGTGGCTTGGCACTGTCTTGCCTCGACCCCCTCAATTCTACTTATTATACAATTGTTAAAACAATTAGAAATATAGCTGTAATATATATATTTAATGTATGTTCAATGAAATTAAAGCACAATGCAAATAAAAACATTCAATTCTTATTAAACTTATGAAATTACCTATCACTTACTTTATTATTTCAGTACAAAATCCATGTGATGCTCAGTCGTGAAAAATCCAACATGTTCTCAAAGTAAAGTCCTGTGACTTTAGTAACTAATCATGAATGAGATAGCTTACTGTTGAATGGAATTAACCCCTTAATCGTCGCGACCGATAAGTGTAGGCTACTTTAAAAAAAATTAAGATTGCTTGATTACCACCACTTTTTTTAATTAGAAATATTTGCTTTATTTAATGGACAAATAAAATAATGCGAAGATAAAGCTAAATACAGTAATTAAAAAAACTGGTGGGAATAAAACAATCTAAACAAAACAAGCGTAGCCTACGCTGCCCGTGAATATATCGGCCACGACGGTTAAGGGGTTAAGGCAATATTGTAACCCCATCTAGTGGGGAGTTTTTCAAACCTTATTCTATTAAACTATTTACCAATTGTTCATTCACTGGGGGCTGTTCACTTACTGGTTGGACTAGCTTATATAACCCAGTTCGACTCTATTGCACCTTGAGAGAGAAGGCCTACAGATTTCATCATATAGTTGGATAAAAATTTTCTTGAGAATGTATTATTAAAACTTGCGTTGCACAGATGGGTAATAACTTCCCATTTTCAGGATTGATTTACCTTTATAATGGACAAATAAATAAAAATTACTTTAAATTTATCTGACTGAAAATCTTTTTTAAATATAAAATAATTCAATCAACATATTTCAGTTTTAATATTTGAGTTTCTTTGAATGTTTCAAAGTTTAGTATTATTGTTAGCAGTGAAATGTCGCTTACATGCATAGTCTGAATACGTATTTATAGATTAGATAGTCATTTCATTGTATTTCCTGGCTTTAAAAAATGTATTACAAGCTGAATTGTTATAGTACCAGCATAAAAAATGGGCGTACTTTATAAAATGGATTTTTTTTTAACTTTAATATGTAACTCTGCTGTCTTATAGAAAGTGAAAATATCTTATTGGTTTTACAAGAATTATATGGAATCGAATGTGTAAATATAAATGTTAAATTAGTAAATTAGTAGTGTTAAGGTTTGAAATCACCCAAATTTTTAAAGACAATTTTTAAAGTATATCTTTTAAAAGGGTGGTTAAAAAAAAACTTTGTGGATATATGAGGCCCTAATGACTGCTTTTTAAAAATTGCGATGATATTTGAGATGTACGTATTTCAAAGTATGTGCTCGAGAATGTGGGAAAAACAGCAATTGAGCTCTCATAATTACAGAGTGACAAAAGGTCAAAAAATTCAAATAGCAAGAATCGCAAAGTGGTCTTTCTACAAACGTCAAAAACATACTTGCCACTAAAACGGTATTTGTACATCAAAAAAGGCTATTTAAAACAAATATAAAGAAAAGCAATGGAAATAATAAATGAGGATAGATTGGTTATATGATATTTTATTCAGGTGGCGAAATTTTCAAGTGGTCACTTTTACGAACGATGACACAATACACGCGGGATATTGTGCACAATACTGAAACATGTGTGATGTCATTACGATTTTTCAGAATCTCACTTTTAATAGTGATTTTCATGTCAGATGTACATTGTGGATTCTACGTGTATACTTTGGATTTTAAATATACCAAGAAATGGAAATCCATTGGAGTGTATTTGGATATTCATATCGTCTACGAATGCGCGAAATAGCGGTAGATGACAATGTCAGCAATGTTGGTTTTCAGCACACGTCAAGGACTAACTACTGTTACTTGCCTGTCCCTTATTAATAAATGATAATTGTAAAAGTTTATATATACATATATGTTGTAAAATTCTTAAAATATAAATACAGTTGTATAAAGTGAAGCTATAAACTTGCTAGGTTGGCAATTTTACGTGATCTTGACTTTGACTCTGTCTTTAGTGCTTATTCCACGATTTTAAGTGCTACAGGTACAGTTTCGAAGCTATTTATGTTATCTCACTGTGTCGATCATATTGCAGTGCAAAAACTTGTTGTTTCTTTTGGAACAATAAGAACTCATTTATTTTTACTTAGCCATATTCTTGAGTGAATACTTTGAAATACTTACTATGTCCAAATATTATTCCAAATCATTGAACGCTCCTGTCGCTAGGGCCCCCAAATTATCGACGAAGTTTGTGTTATGTTCGATCTGTTGATAGATAATAAAATTGCCTATTTTTAAAAAAAGTTTAAATATAGACGTGTTTTAAAATGTAGCATTTTATCTCTTTTATTTTTACCGAGAAATGTATGTAGTTATACAGTTTTATAAATTCTATTAAGTTGTTCCCATATTTGAATGATTTTGTTGATAAAACCTTTAATATTAATTAATTTTCATGGAAATATACAAGATGTCCTAAAAAGATTGAAACGCGCTTTAATTTGTTACCTCTTGGTGCAGCGTAGGCAATGCATATTTAAAAAGTGTTCTAAATATTTAGAAATATTTTCTCAATTCTATGAAAAGCAAAAGTGTAAAATGTCCATTTTTCTGCGACCAAATATACCCGAACTATGACGCTTTGAATTTTGTGACATTTCGAAGCTTTCTCTCCCTAAAAATAGAAAAAAACCTTTTAGTATTGGGAAGCTTTAAAATGTCTTAAAATTCGAAGTACTTGCTATTTGGGGAGTTTTGGTCATAGAAGAATTATAGTTTTACTGGTCTACTTGTCAGAGCATGGATAAAATATTTATATACATAATTTATAGGATACAAGGATCGTATAAATACGTAAAAAGTATATTTAACCTTTTGCAACTCGACATCTCCGATTTGAAAATTATTTACTCAGATGTTAGAGTACATGATTTTAAGCATATAAAAATAATTTCAAAAATTAAAAAATACAAAAAAAAGTTTTTGACTGAATGGACATTTTGTAATATCTGCAACTAACAGAAAATTGCATATTTCTCATAAATATTGCCAATTTTCTGATACAAAATCGTAAAGAATACGGACTTAATTTTGTAAAAAAGTCTACTTTTGGACGTTTCCAGACTTTTTACTTTTACAAAATTTACTAAGCAATAACAACGTGAAACTGCTCAAATGATAAATAAAACTTCCGTATAAAAAATTTACTCAGCATCACGGTTTGTTTAGAATTCTATGAACAATTTATATTAACTGCTATGTTAAAATATCGCAGCTATAAATAAAGTATTTCCGGCCTGTATCGGGAGTAGAAGATAGCTTTCATAGTCCATGTTTTTAAAAATTCAACTCATTTTACTCAAATACCTGAAGCTAAAATACTTGGAACCCAATTATAGAAGATTCAATCTCGGTTTTCATTAATACTGAATTTGAATGCAAATTTCAGCATGAAAGTTACAGCATAACAAAAATCATATTAGTTCAAAATGTCATCCACCGTAGAATTTCAAACTGCCATATCTCAGCCATTTTTTAAAATATAGCCAAAACAAATATTTTTTCCAGAATCCTTGTATCATATTCTAACACTTAACAGAAACATCTTTTTCAATTTATAATTTTTTTTTCGTACACCTTTTAAAATTTTTAAAAAATTGAACTGGTCTTGGCTTTTATCTGGCTAATTATAAAGGTTACTGTATAAATAACATTGACTTTTGGATATGTTGCAGGCATGCAACACAAAAGTTTAATATAAATCATGGTATGACTATTTCATTAACACATGATTTCCAAATGATCAGTTTTTTTAAAGCATCTTTTTGAAATATAAAAATCTTCTTTTAAAATTTTTCTTGGAAATTTTGTAGAAATCTACTCCCAAAGTTATTCCTGTTGCAAATGTTGTTCAAACATATCTCGAAAAATTTTCTTGAAATACTGGTATTCAAGCAGACTATTTGGACCAACATAATTCTAATTCCAACCATTCTTTAAACACCTTTGCAATTTACATTGCCTCCGATAGGTAAAATATTAAAGCGCATTTCAATCTTTTTTTCGGACACCGTGTATACTTCATTGCTAATGTTATTAATGCAAAATAAATTATGAAATGAACAGTAATTTCATTAATTGTTAAGCAGACTACAAAAATAAGATGATTCTAAATTAGACTAAAAAATTGAATAAAATAATCTTGTAACCCATACATGTTACATAAAAAATGATACAGAGAGAAAAGTGGTTGATTTTCATTATTTCGAACCAATCAGGATGTATTTTTTTTCGTTGGAGATTTAATGGAATGTTCGTATTACGTATTTTCAGATTATAATTCAAAACATTAAAAGTGAACATATTTTTAGAAAAATCTTAAAATTTGAAGAAATATATTTATTTTGGATAAATATATGTAAATAAATATATTTGTAATTTGAAATACATAAGCTAAAATCTAATCACATTTATCCATATTTTACAAGAAAGTTTTTTATTTCGTTTTCAGTTGTTCTTTCTGTCTGTTCAAAAGTATAATTCTTATTGCTTTTTTTTATGTAAATGTATAGTTTAAATATTAATTTTATGATTGACAGCATACTGTTTTTGTAATTTCAATACGGACTGATTAATTTTTATGCGATTCTGCGAGAACCACAAAGTTGTGATTTGTGATTTAGATTGCGTTTTACTTGCGTTTTTTCATAAGATTAAAAAAATACGTTGCGTATAATTTGTGCCAAAGTATTCAAAATACTTTTATTATATTTTCTTTTTATCAAGAGAACGTTGAAGTGAATTTTTAGCACTTAAATATTTTATAGCTGGTATGTGACACAATTATAAAGCCTTTTGCAGGATTTGAGCAATCAAATTAAATATATCTGACTTTATTCAAAACTTTTCATTTCAGTATAAATGGATGAAAGCATATGGTTATTACTAAAAAGTGTTATATATGGAAATAATGATTATTATAAATTTTAAATTGTTTAAAACTCAGCTACATATAGTAATTTACAGAATTTAATTAATCATACTTTAACCTCATATATCATTTTCTTTAATGAAATGGACCACCAGGAAATAGTGAATTTGCTACAAGAGGTTGAAAAACGGATTTCGAGTAATTTTGATCTGCTGAATATGACAATAGTAGCAAATTTTATGGATTGGTTCTCATTTTTCAAATAAAGCCAACAATCCGATAATAGTACAAGTACAAAAAAAAGTAACATTAAACATGTAAAGACTTATTAATATATATTTTTTTAATTTTACATGTTTTGTAACATTGTATTTTTAGTGAGATAGGTATTGTAAAAGAGAAATGTAGATTTAACATTACTATTAAAACCGTTTCCTGTATGATTTTCCAAAATGTTTCTCTTCAGGACAATCTCATTGTAAGGTCCAACAGTAGTCAGCCATCATGTAGCGATCCCAACTTCCTTGGTACCTTCACTGAGAAAAATGACACGTTCAAATCTGAGTAAATCGATGTTTTCATATTGTTATGAAACTTTTTGTTTCAAATAGGACGATCCAATGCTTTCAATTCTGAAATACCAGAAATACTCAAAATATTGAAACATGGACATACTCAAAACTGATCACGTAGAGGTCAGTTCATAGTCATTTGTGAAACATGGATATACTCAAATGATGTGTCACATGATGTTTTATTCTTGAGTGTGTGCATGTTTTCAGAAATTAGTCTATACATGTTTCAAACTTGAGTCATTTTGATTCGGAGCCATTTTGACTATGCGACATACTCAGATTTGAGTATTTTTTTCTCAGTTTTGAAAATATCGTTTTTACTTCTTTTGCTCCATTATTCTGATATCTTGGTGGAAGCGTTCACACTGCTCTTCAATATAATCACAGAAGTTCTTAGGAAATCTGTCGAAATGACTTTGTTCAAAATAATACTTTCAACCCTGGGGATACCTTAAAAAAGAATTATTGCATGAATCAGAGTCTCATCCCATCTAACTGCTTTATATTCCATAATTATAAACTTTTTATGTATCAATTTCATTTTTTGTGTGTTAATCTGCTGTGAATCAATATATTTTTCGTTTTCAACCTTGCTATTTTTTATAAAAAAATCGATCATCTCATATCAGAATTTTTCTTTAAATTATCTACTCTGCGTCGACTTTTCAAATTTGTGCGTTGCACGCTTTTATCTAGAAAATGACTAAGCCTATCACGAAAACACGATTTAGCTTCTGTAACGATTTTCGAATCCTCTGTGAAAATAATGTCTAAAAATAATGCTTGATTTAACCATAAAATCTCCCATTGCGGCATTATAAATGGATACATTGTTATGGATAAGTAGAACATTTTATCATTCACTTTATATCATGACACTTTGAAAATAATGGTTTTGAAATTTCCTTTACGATATGCGAATCTTTAAAACTGATAGCAAAATTTAAAATATAAGAGTTTCTTTTTTTAAAAAAAGAAAGCATAAAAGTATATACGAGGGGATTCCCTTTTATTCTCGGATGTATTCCCTGAAGGTATTTCCTTTTTATTTCGAAATGTGAAGATAGAATGTCGCATACTCATTCAAAAGACTTTTAATTGATAAAATGTCCATTACAAATTAGTTACTTGTATATCATGATACTTTGAAAATAATGGTTTTGAAATTTTCTTTACGATATGCGAATCTTTAAAACGGATAGCAAAATTTAAAACATAAGAGTTTCTTTTAAAAAAAGAAAGCATAAAAGTATATTTGAGGGTATTTCCTTTTATTCTCTAATGTATTCCCTGAAGGTATTTCCGTTTTATTTCGAAATGTAAAGATAGAATGCCGCATACTCATTCAAAAGACTTTTAATTGATAAAATGTCCATTACAAATTAGTTACTGGTACATACCTTATTTTACAACCTAGTTGTCGTTATTGTGCAAGCATTTGATAAGTCTGTGTAGAAACAAGCTTTTGTATTCCACAGTCATAGAAATTTACCGCCTGTTGTCGGAACCACATTTCAACTTCGATTTTGATCTCATCATCGTCATGGTAGTTTTGATTTGTGTTGGAGAGATTTAAAATTTAAATTATAAAACTTGCAGGGCGTTACTCGAACCCATAATAATTAGCTCCTCCTGCCAGAAACACACCAATTATTTTAGCGGCAATTTGATGGTAAATTGTGATCGTGCAACCTGGGATAGATTTTTTTTTGTATTAAATTAAAAGGTTGTACCGCGTTGTGTGATTTCGAAGAATCTTATCCTTCTAGTTGGCCATCAGGCCCGCTGTAAATTCCTGCTCAAAGTAGTACTTTAAACCAACATATATATTAATCTAAATAAACATCACACTGGAAACCAAAATAAATGTTAGAGTCTTAATTAAGAGAAAATAAAAGGGTTTTATTTTCTAAAGACACAAATTGATAAAACATAAAATAGAGAGTAAAATAATTGCAAAAAGGTATATGCCTTATATTTACAGGCTTTATATAACAATGCAATATATTTCCTGGTTTTGGTTAAGTTATTAAGTTGTTATTTTAATTATTTAAGTTTAAGCATAATACCACATTTTATAACATTATAATTTAATAAATTATGATAATAATTAAATTTTTAAACATCCATGATCCTGAGATGGCAGGAGAAATATTATCTCCTCAACATTCATTAATTAATTTAAAAAGTTTTTACAGTAGCTGGGTAAACAATATGTACCTGGATCTCTCAAGAGAACAGCAGTCATTTGTAGAGGGGTTCACCAGTGGGTTCTTGCGTCCTGGGCACATATTTAAAAAAATGTGATTAATTTAGTTATAACTGTAGGCTGTTGACATAATGCAAATGCAGCCTATAGAGAAAAAGTCAACTTTCATTTTTAGCAGCAAGTTGCTGAAAAAGGATGTCTTCCTCTTAAGGTTGTTGATAGAAGTGATTTTTTTTCAGTTCTAACGAAATTTTCATTCTTTTCCCCCCAGAGGGGTGTAAAAGTCTTTACCTCCTCCTTTTTGGCCCTATATCCAATGCTGATGTTAGGGGCCAACTTCCATGCCCTCTCGAACACTTTCACTGGTCGCCGTGTACATCTGATTACAGCAACGCTTCCCATTTGCTCCTGTCATATTACGCATCTCCGAAACTCATACGTGACTGCCCTTCTCCTTGTTTCCAGGGATCGCCAGTTCGATGTTTATCTTTGCAAATTTTATGACTCTCGAGATTGTCCGTCATAAATCCCTGCTTGTCCACACCATTGCTGAACTGTCAAGTTCGGCGCCTGTCTGTGTTTTACCATCGTAAACAAGGCCACCCATATAGTTGCCATTGTTTTGATTAGTTTAACGTGGGAACGAAAATATGTTATGCGGCATATACCAATATTTTAGGTTCTATCCAGCAATTTGCAAGATGTTTCTTCAGGTGAACGGATAAGTGGTAGTCGCTGTGTGCAAGGTCTGGGATGGTCCGCAAGGTCCATCTTTGGTCTACCTGTTTTGGGTTCTTCATGAACATTGGTTCTACCTCTAGAGAAAGTACAACACCATTCCGTTACATTTTGTCGATTCATAATGTTCCAATAGACGGAAACAATGTATTTGTGAATATCCCTGGATGCTCACCTTTTGCACGAAGAAAACGTATGACGGAACGTACTTCACATTTGGCGGGATTCTGACCTGACGCAGCCGTTACAAACACGTGCTACACGAAACAGACTCACCGTACAAATAACGAATGGCTACACTATTAAAAATTTGCAGCAAACTGTCCAGTCATTTGACCGTTTTTATATAAAATGGTTACATAACTGTAATTTAACTTTATTTTGACCATAATATGGAAAATAACATGGTTAGAATAGAATTAAAAAACTGTTATGTAATCCTTTTCTATAAAAACGATCAAATGTCTGGACAGTTTGCTGCAAATTTTTAACAGTGTACGAGGGAAAGGTCGAATGTTGAAAGTTACAGTATGTGTTGCCAACGCGCTCATTAAAACTTTTTATTCCCTGCTGTCTGAGGTGTATCTTTATTTTTCGAAAACACTTCCTATAAAATGCCAATATAAATAACAATATTAGTATATATCAGTATACCTCTAAAATACATGTACCAATACAAATATAAACAAGTTTAGATTAATAATAGTTCCGCTATAAGTACCAATATATGATTAGTTTATATACCGATAAAAGGCATATATTAACAAGGCTATAACAACAAGACAATGTTGATATTTTAAGCTAATAAATAAAACTGTACAATTGCATGCAGCAGTTTTATGTACTTTCTTTAGATCATTTAGTAATAATTAATGATAATTAATTACTATTAATTTTTGATTATTTGATAATTGTAGTTTGGCATGCAGTTTTGTTAGATGGTAAAATTGATAAACGAATTAAACAATCTAATCTAACGGCTTTCAAGTTCATTTATTTGCTGAAATTAATGTTGTATTCTAAATTTTTCCAGCTATGTTGTATTCTTTTCAGCTTTGTTTAAGTTGTCTAACTTTTTTTGAAATATTTATAACATTATAGGTAATTTTGTAAAAAATGTCAAAGCGGAAAACGTTTTATGTATTTTTAAAAATAAAACTTTCTTTTATAAATATTGTGTGCGTTTAAAAATCTAATTTTTAGTTTTAAACGGATTTTATATCTTATTGCTGTGTACTGCGAAATGAATATTTTTTGTGGAAATATATTCTTGATTCTGCGCTTTGCAATGTCATATAGTTTGTTTTAAAGTTTTATAAGACAGTTAAGAAAATAACAACGGAATCACTGTTTGCAAACTATTGTTTATAAAAGTTGGTCCAATCATTTTATTCTAAATGAAATTTTAGCTTCTATAATTTAAACGCAGTTATTATTATATATATTAGTGGATGATTTCAAGTATTGAAATATCCTATGAAAACGTTTCTTTTAACATGGTATTCATTCATTATGTATGTCTGTGTGTATTCGTTCATTATATATATCTTAAAACGTAAAAGAACACAACTTTTTTTTATATGAACTTTTTAAAGAAAGTTATATTTAAATACTTTAAAAGAAACATTAACATTTATATTTGTGCAATCAAGCATATTGTTTAGCATGATGGAAATAATCCTCTTTTATTTTTTGTTTTTGTTTTTGTTTAATTTTTTTTCAACAAACTTCTAGTTACACTCAAAGGAATCATGACATTTTCTCCCAAAAATATTAGCTATTTTAAAACAATTATTATTTTTTAAATTTTCTTAAAGTTAATTTTTTTACATTAATGATATGAAGTTTAAGAAATTATAATCTCTTTATCCTGTTAAATTTTAAAAGTAAAAATCTCAAGCAAACGATAGTTTTAGCAGTAGTTTTATAAGTAGATTTTTTTTAAAAGCAGACGATAGTATTTTTATGTATTCTTAGAAGTAAATGATTTTTTGTTATGTTTGTTCAAGGCAACACGCTGTATTTTATTTCCATACAATTAATGGTTGATTTCAATAAAGCTGTTTCAAAAAAAGTTTCTTTTCTTTTTCCCTTTTTTAGAAAGGAGTTTATACAAGCAGCGTCTTTACGTAAGAACTTAATTAAAATACATAAAGTTATAAAGAGTAAAAGACCTGATTAAATTAATAAATTGTTTTATAAAAATTATTTTCATTTGAATAATTATTCTGGTCATTCCTTCATATTAGAATTTGGAATGAATTAGAATTTATAGTAATTTTTCACAACATCTATGTAACTAATCCGCATAACTAGTAAGTGAAATAACATAAATATCATAGAAAAACTCAAAAGAATTTAAAGTAGAATGAGAAATACCCCTTGTAGTTAAAACAAGTCATTGGGGGCCACCGTAATACTTACCCATCATTGATATGCATAATGTAAAATATTAAAATAAAAATGTGTAAACTACTTAAAAAATGCATTGCAATTCAAATGAAATCGTGGCTTGATGACGTCATAAACTTTAAAGGCTCGATTACTGAATTGCTTGAAAGAAACCTCCTTATAACTCTGAAATAATAATCCTATTAACTAGCAGTTTATTGCATCTGATTAAGCGTCAAATTTCCAATTAAAATATATCTTTGAAGTGAAATTTGGATGAAATACAGGGTCATGAAAAATCGAAGAGTGTAGCAAATAGGATTACAAATATCTCGGCAACTCATTATCCGATCGACTTCATGCTTTATGCAAAATTGATGTTTTTTATTGTCTTTTATATTCATTTCTTAAAATAAACAATTTCGAAAAATTTTATATACCTTTTATCAGAACGAATATTTCAGGAGTCCGAAAAAAATAGTTCCGTTTAACCGAGGTTATTGAAATTAAATAGGCTTCTTCCCATTATTACATACTAAGTACATACTAAACTGAAAGTCTCTATCTCAATTTGTTCGGGAGATAGAGCGTTTACAGACACACAGACACACAGACATACAGGCGGACGGCAATTTTTTTTTCTAAAAATATGTTTTTCGGAATCTCCAGTGTCTGAAACGTGTAAATCCGTCAATTTTGTTTTTCGATTTTCAAAACGATTACAAGACTTACCCTATACTACGTATGATGGGTAAGTAATAGATAAAATACTTATTAAAATTATTTAGATAATGCATTAAAATAAAACATATGTACAAGATGTTATAACTTACTTTTATTCCGAGATCTTTCGAACACACACACACACACGTGTTCATTTTCAAGTGGAAACGTTGACTGACAGCAGAATTGTTGCTTCTACTGTGCTCTTACGTAACGATTTTACACAAGGTATAGTGTATTAACCTGTAGGGGTATATAAAATGTCCGTGAGTTCATGAGCTGGAGTATGATATTTTCAAAATATTGAACCATATCTCAGATATGTTGTAAGATAAACCACCATTACATGCGCTATTTTCTTTTTCAAAATTTCTAATTATTGTATATTTTATAATTATTCTCAGTATAATAGTTCGTATTATACTACAATTGTATTATAGGTACTAACATTTTTGCGTTTTTAAAATCAATTTTTATATTATTTCGTTGGTATAATTTTGATGATGCTGTAGATCACCCATACTCAACCTGCGGACCGCCGACCTTTTCTACGCGGCCCAAGACACATATTCTTTAAAGGGTCATTCCATGGTAACTTACGTTACACTTAGAAGAATTTTCTTTAGCAATTTTCATAATATAACATCAAAATACATTGAAAATGTACTATTGATAGGATTTCTAAATTAAGCCTATCCAAAGCGAAATTTGGATGAAAATTACTTACCTGTAGTGCTATTTTTTGAATACTGGCCATTATATCTATTATGGTAACTTACGTTCTTTGTGTCAGAAATGTAAGTTACCATAGTAAATATAATTTTTAGCGTTCAAGAAATAGTACTAAATTTAAGTAATTTATATCCAAATTTAGCTTTGTGAGGTTTAATTAACAAATCATATAAACATTACATTTTGAATATTTTTATTAACACTTTCCAACCTAGTTGAAAAGTGTTTATGACTTCGATTTGTCTGGTCGTATGGCCGTCTGCCGTCTGGTCGTCTGCCATGTGCCGTCTGGCCGTGCTCTAACTCCCGTAAATATGCTCAGATTGCCTTGCAATTTTTATATGTTATTGTCGTTATCTATAGCATGTTCCCTATCTCAACTGAAGTGTGTAGCATTTATAATTTTTTTACAGGGACACTCAAAAAATTCCGTTACATTACGGTCTATGGGGAAAAATCATTTGTGGTTTAATTTAATGATGTTACACAATTACAAACACATTGTAATTGATATATATCACTAAGGTGCATTACAAGAAGCTTAATATGGAATAGGGTGTGCATAGCACTTATAGTTAATTTACAGGGACAGTCAAAAGGATTCCGTTACATTACGTCTATGGAGAAAAATCTTCTGCGGTTTATTTAAATAATGTTTCACTATTTTAAACGCATTGAAATTTATATATATCACTAAGGTGTATTACAAGACGCTTACTACAGAATAGTGTGTGTATAGCAGTCATCGTTCATTTACAGGGACACACAAAAGAATTCTCTACGGTCTGTTAACAATAATTTCTGGAAGTGAGTTTTAAGTTACTGAACGCGATTTTAAATTTAACTCACTTTTTGTTTATTACGTGGTGTGTATAAATTCTGTAGATCATATACAGGGAAGCACAAAAGTTCGCGAACACATTTCCGTTTATTGACAGAAACTCCAGAAGGCGAATTTTAAACTGTGCTACGCGTTTCTTAACTGAATTAAAATTTAGCATCCTATGTGGTATATATACAAATCTATAGATCAGGCTGAATAAAAGTATTCGGATATTTTTCCGAATATTGTATATGTTGGAAATTCCTGAAATTATATTTTAAAATATGTTATGCGTTTTCCAAATTGTTTACTTTGATGTTATTTTTCAACTTATTAAACGGTATGATTTGTAAAATTATTTTGGAAGCGTTGGAAAGTGTTAAATAATATATGCTTGACGTATGATTTTTCGTTCTTGTTTAGTGCTATATTACTAAAATTACTGAAGTTAATTATTCTAAATGTAACGTAAATTACCATGGAATGACCCTAAACTATATTTATAAAATTAATTAATGTACATAAAATATATTTAATAATACCTGCAATGTTAGCATTTGCTATATATATTTTCATGGAAGGACAACATCTGTTCTGTTATTTGAATATAATTTAAAATTTTTAAAACATCTTAAATCTATTTTTTTTGTCAAAATTTCTTTTTACATGTAGTCCTATTCGTACTACAGTGGATTGTACATTTATCAATCTTCCAATTAAACATCATACCAAATTAATTAAATTTGCGTTACATATACATTTAAAAAAAGTTTGTGGCGAGAAAAAGTGGCGCCAGAAACTTTTTACAGCACTATTTCCAACTTCACGGAATATTTCTACAACATTTGCAGTATAAATCTATCAGTAAGTATAGGGTGTCCCAAAAGTCTCCGTACAACTTCAAAAACTTATTACAAAAAAATAATAGGCCTACAGCAAAAATAATTACAACAGTGCATAGAGTAACTTAAAAGGTTTTTTTCTACTGCTTTAGTAAACCTCAACATGAGATCCTTTCGTAGCACGAAGGCGATATTCCAATGACGATATTCCAATTCAATCCACGAACGTTTTAGCATGCTAACATCAACATTTGCTACTGCTGTTTGGATCTTTTGTTTCAATTCCATGAAACTATTAAATTTTGTTCGGATTTCATCAAACATTTGTAACTACTGTTGATATTAGCACGCTGAAACGCAGGTGGATGGAATTGAAATATCGACTTGATATTCTTCGTGCAATGAAAGGATCTCATGTACAAGCATACTAAGGTAGTAGAAAAAAAGCTTTTTAAGTTACTCTATGTACTGTTGTAATTATTTTTGCTGTAGGCCTATTATTATTTATTTGCAATAAATTTTTGAAGTTGTACGGAGACTTTTGGGACACCCTGTATATTATTTGGAAATAGTGATATTAAAATTTTTCGTAAAATTTCTTTCTGGACAAACTTTCAACCCTACTAATAATATTAACTTCGTTACAATGATTTGTTATCTTATTAATTTAATTACCCCTTTTTTACATTATTAAATAAGTGTGTTGCGGCCCGCCTAACGTCACTAACATATGTTTGCGTCCCGCGAGAAAAAAGGTTGAGTATGGCTGCTGTAGGTGGTCGATTGAATTTGATGTCAGAAATGTGTTCTTTCAATCTTTCTTTAAACTTACGCATAGTCATGCCTATGTAGGATAAATCATTTGCATTTGTGAACAAAATAGGATAGAATATATTCCTGCGATGTCTTTGTTGGGTACTGAATCGATTTTCCTGTGACTTAAATCTTTTAACATTGATGGGGGTTTAGCTATTAATTTGATATCGAATTTCTTTAAGGCGTATCTTATATTTTCATATAATTTTGGTACATAATTGAACTTGCATAATTTAAAATCATTCATGTTTATCAATAAGTTTTCAACACGTAATATAGGATTTTCGGATGCTATCAATTTTCAAGTGAATATTTACATGTTCAAACAAATGTGTTTTACGGACAAACATGAGAAATTAACAGCGTTAACATCAACATTAATATTATTTTATCACTCTTCCATGTTTATCAAACAGTTTTAAAAACGGAATATAGGATTTTCGAATGCTATGAATTCTGAAGTAAATATTTATATGTTTAAACAAATATGTTTTACGGACAAACATGATAAATTAACAGTGTTAACATTAACATTAACATTAATATTATTTTATCACTCTCCCATGCCTAAATTCCGTTAAGCAGCTGAAAATGTTTAAATCAGAATTGATAGTATCCTAAAAACCGATATTCCGGTGTAAGATATTTGGCTAATGCACTATAAAAACTATTCTAAGACTCTTTCGAAAATTTCAGGCAGCAAAAGAAACTTTGTGTTTATACATGCTTCTTTAAATTTCGAAAATTTTGGGTTGTTCAAAAAATTCCTTCCGTTTGGAAAAACAAATTCGTACCGGAAAATTCTACCCATCAATAATTAAACATTAAATTTTGTAATTAATGTCCATTAATTAAATAATAGAATTTTCCGATACGAACCAACTTTCCCAAACGGAAAGAACTTTCCAAATAACCAAATATATTAGTTTCTGAGGTTTCTAAAGATAAAGAGCACTTTTCGGAATCTTGGGTAATTTAGAAGAGGTAATTGCATGTTTTCGTACGCAGTTAATTATATTTTCGTAGATTAAGAAATATTTATCTATTTTTACAGTGCAGCCGTATACTTATCCATTTTATAAATAGGTTTTTGATAACAATAGGCCTTATTTTCATTCGAATAAACTTGATGAATGAGGCTAACATATGCGTGACTTATAATATAACCTTATGTCCCCCTTGAGATAATCAACTTATCATTTACTGCGAAGCATTTATCATTAAGTGCAATTTAGGATTCACTTGATACTCACTTGATGTCGTATGAATCCTAATGCATGTTAATTACTCATTGTGAAAGGGGAATATGAAGAGTGACATGTTCACTCTCGACTTTGGGCTTGTTTCGTGAATTCATATTTCGTTATAAGAATAGATTCCGGACTGGAAAGCTGTATATATCATTATATAAATGCTATTTAGCCTGTATTGTGTGTATATAATGTGTACTCGTAAACTCGATAATTGCTTTACATGGTGTACTTTAATTATCTCATGCATGAATTACTTTTATATGGATGGAAACAATTTTTGGATTTAATATGAATTATTTAGTACAAATAGTGTTGAATTTCTAAAAATCTTAAATTTATGATATTACAAAATTACAAAATGACCCTAAATTAACGTTTAGAAGCCTTAAAAAATTTATCTTAGTATGTTGTTAGATAGTTTTGTGATAGTTTCAACTTTGTACACCTAAGCCTAAAGTAAAAAGTTTAAAAAAAGCATGTCTGGTCATGTTTTTGTTGCTTCTATGCAAGAGCAGACATTCTTTGAGAAAATCATCTCTGATGCAGAACAGAATAAATATTCCAAAGGCATGTTTTCCAACTGATTATTTTAAAATGAAATGGCTTTGCTGTCTATTTCTGTATTTTACCAACGTTATTTATGAGATTTCCATTATTAAATTGCATTATATTTATAAGGCTTATATTAAATTTAAGCTATTTATATTATGAGATTACATTATATTTATGAGGATTACATTATATTTATGAGATTTACATTATGAGATTATATTATATTTATGAGATTTACATTGTGAGATTACATTAGGATATTTATATGTCATACATCAATAAAAATAAAATATGCAGAGTTTACTGTATTTTTTTTCAATACAAGTAGAATAAAATATGAGTAGAATACAATACACTACTTTCATATGACTCAATACACAACTTTCATATGACTCAACAGAGTAAAATAGACTACAATGCAATATAATATACTAGTTTCAATATAATTTAACTTTCCCACATGCAAGAGGTTTAATTTTAAATTTTCTACAGAAATTTAAGAGTTTTCGGGATTTGTTTATGTGAGATTTACTTTATTAGATTACATTATATTTAATAGATTATGTTATATTTATAAAATTTGCATTTTGAGATTACATTACATTGTTTATATATATGATATAGCAATAAGAATAAAATATGCTGACTTTACTAGAAATTTTTTTTCAAGGCAACTACAATAAAATATGAGTACACTAACAAAATAAGACTATGATGATTTTCTTAGGCTGGATTTTTTTCCGAAGCGATTATGTTTAAACATAAATTAGAATATTTTTTACGAGCCATAACTTCGTACATTATTTGCGTTGAAAATGCTAATAACACATGGCAAACACATGTTACCATATGGAAGCTTTCATTGTTCGAAATAGCACTGGTTAGAAGCAGTACAATTCTGACTTCCAATATCCGTGCAGATAAAAGTCGAATGGTGTCAGATCTAGATATTTGGATGGCCATATATGCAGAAAGGATCGACTGAGAACGCGGATATCGCTACATGTTGGACATAGTAATCATTATAGAATATTATCATATATTATATATAATAATAAAATACGTATAATAGTTTGTTCAGTAATATATAATAACATAAAAAAACTTTTATAATATATAACGTCATAAAACACTATCGGTCTTCTAAGACAATCTGCTTCATTTAACATTGTGAAATCGGTGAAGTGTAATAAAACTCCATTTAAGTGTTTTTACTGCTGATGTAGTTTTGGAAACTCATCCAATTTTTGCAAATCATCCACGAAGATAAGAAAGTTTTATGCTGTATCACTCTTTTTAAATGATTGATAATATTTATCTTTCAAAAACAAATACGTTTCTGTTTCTTTTTCGTTCACGTTTTTTCTTTCATCCTTTTCTGTCGCGGATAAGTTACACAAGAATGGTTTCAATTTTCCTCTAAACTTTTTTACGGAATCATGTTGAAAATTTTACACTTTGTCGGTTTATATAGGAAAAGTTTCTAAAGGGAAGAAAAAGTGAAAAGTTTATAATAATCCGTTTGAATATCTTTCGCATTATATAATGCGAAAATAAAAAAAAAATAATATATTACTGACATACATTTGTTAACTATTATTTTTGTTTGTAGAAAGAGTAGGGCTTTTTTTATTTATTTACTTTTGTGATTATGATAAAACTCAAATAGTATTGTTAGATATACATTTTTTAGTAAGTTTCGTGTTATTTTTTTCCCTAAGTAAACGTTTGAAAGAAGAATATCTCAATTTCATATACAATATTTTTAATATTTCTGTACAAACAATAAAACGTATTTTAAATAAAACAAGAACGAAAAATTATGCTTCAAGCATAGATTATGAAACACTTTCCAACACATTCAGAATACTGTAACAACAAAACTTCGCAATTTGCGAAGTAAACAATTTAGAAAACGCATAACACTCAATTTCAGCAATTACTACCAAAATAAACAAATGATCCGAATTATTTTATGCAGCCATGTATAGAACCTATAGCTTTGTATGTACACTACACAGTACGCTGATACTTACTTCAGGAAGAAAATACCGAGCACAATTGAAAATGCTTCTTCAGCAAGAAAATACCGAGCACAATTGAAAATGCTTCTTCAGCAATTGCCTTCAATAACCGGAAATGTACGTGAAATCTTTTGAGTAGCCCTGTATAGGATCTATAGAAGTTACATGCACCATTTAATATGCAAAAAATTAGTTATATTTAAAAACGCGTGCCACAACTGAAAACGAGCTACCAACAATTATTGTTCATAGACAGTACTGTAACCAAATTCTTTTGAGTATCCTCTGCTATGAACGAAATGAGGATGCCTTTTTTTTCGTATTATGTATGCCCTGTTTACAGATGCGATTTTTATTTCGAAACCAGCCAGAGCTGTAAATTCACCATGCAGATCTTGCGTTGCGAATGATTACCTCCATGGTTAATATTTCTATGACTCTCGATGAATGAATATTATGTTTATCTATTTTAATGGATTGAGATATTCGGCTGTTAACCTAGTTTTCACTGAAATTATCTCAGAATCTATATATTTGTCAATGTATTTCATCTCTCAAGCAAACAATTTTTTTTTAACAATCTTTCTAAAAATGTAACTTTTACGCAATTTTATTCGAAAAATTAATTTTGAATAAAAATGGCCGCTTGGCATATGGAAAAAGATGTGGTTAGCCCGTATTTGTTTTCCTCAGTCACATGACTTGCGCTTTTATCATATAGATTTACGTATGATAAGATTTAGTAGAATGAAGAAAACTTTTATTAATATTTTTTTAAGTTTTGATTCAATTCTCATAAAATTTAATATGACTCGACAAAATTCTGCAACAATTATATATATTAAATTACAAACCATTCGGTTGGATAGTTTTTGCGCTCTTATAAGCGGACGGACAGACATACGGACGGACGGACTAGACGACGACTATAGGTGCTACGTATTTATATAATAACGAACGTACTTAAAAAATAGTGTAAATTACGTAAATTTACATATTAGCTTTCAAATGTAAAAGTTAAATGGATGAAATTGTGCAGTTTCTTTTAAATATGATTTTCGTTTGGATCGCTTTTCTCCAATTAAGTATATCATGGTTATAGATTACAGTCAATGAGAAATTAATGATTAAGCTTTATGACGATATTCTAGACGAAGATTATCTAATGTCTAGACGAAGAGATCTAGACATGCTTGTAGTTGAAAAAAAATTTGTATATGAATAAATGAATAAATGTTTATTTTTGTACTAAGTAAATGTACTACATTATTGTAAATGTATTATTGTAAACTGTTGAACATGTACCACAGTTAATATCCCCAGAAAAATGAAAAAGTCGTAATGCTTCTTTTGGAAAAAAATTTAATGTGTTACATTATTATATAGAGATAATATAGATATAGATGACTATATAATATATCAACATATATTATATGCTATATAAAATATTTTAACGTATAACTTATCAAAATTGTGGCTCGAGATACTCCATGGTTACAAATATGGAAATTGACATCCAAGAAAAAATAAAAATATCGTGCGTAATTTGGAAAAGTACCTGAAACATTAAATGATGGCGTTTCAAATACACTGCTCAAAACAATTAAAGGATATTTGAAGTTTTATATAAAATAAAGTTATAAACGAAATTTTTTTTGCTGAAAACAGAAAAAGAGAATCACAAATGCAAATTTTTCTGGTTTTAAAACTGTGGAGTATGCAAATTTTGAGTTCGACGTCAAAAACGTCGCTTCAGCGGCAGCGAATGAAATTTGACTTTCAACTGGATAAAAGAGAATGAAGACAAGGATGATCGGCATTCAGTGATTGCTTTGTTTCGATGAGTACGATGTCTCAGCGAAGTCATTTGACAGATTCAGAAGCTTGGAGAATTGTTGGTAGGTTAGAAGGGGGACAAACTCAAGCCGAAGTAGCGCAAGCCATTGGAGTGTCACAAAGTGTCATTTCCAGGATCTGGAACCATTTTTTGGAGAGTAGATGTGCAGACCGAAGACCAGGGCAAGGTCGTAGACGGGCAACAACGCCCAATGAAGATCGGTATTTAGCGTTAACAGCTCGGAGACACCGAAACATGAACGCTACTCTTCTCCAACAACACCTTCGCTCGCAACAGGCACCACGATTCAACAGGCACCACGACTTTCAACAGGCACCACGATTTCAACTCAGACTGTCCGAAACCGGCTCCATGCTGTAGGTCTTTATGCTCGCCGACGGATGGTATGTGTTAGATTAACATCAAGGCATCTTCGCGACCGCAGGGAGTGGGTAACCGAGCATGTCAACTGGAGGAGAAATGAATGGAGCAATATTCTGTTTTCTGACGAGTCCCGTTTTTCTGTGCTTTCGGATAATAGGCGTATTTTCATCTGGAGGGACAGTGGCAGTAGGAATAATCCTGAAGTTCGTGCACGAAAGTGTCAGATTTGGCGGCGGAGGAGTGTTGGTGTATGGTGGCATCTCCATTGACGGGCGCACTGACCTCTACATCATTCGAGATGGAGCTCTGACTGGTCGCCGATATAGGGATGAGATCCTCAGACCTATTGTAGTCCCTTACGCTGCAGCAATCGGAGATAACTTCATTTTAATGGACGATAACTGCAGGCCACATCGTGCAAACCTGGTGGAAGATTTCCTTTTCGAGGAAGGAATCGTTCGAATGGAATGGCCAGCGTGTTCTCTAGACATGAATCCAATCGAGCACGTTTGGGACGCTCTAGGAAGACGAGTTTCTGGCCGCCAACAACCCCCACAAACTCTCCAAGAACTGGAAAGAGCTCTTCTGGAAGAGTGGGGCAGAATACCCCAACTCGTCATTAATAGCCTCATTGAGTCCATGCCTCAAAGGTGTTCAACGTTGCTGGCTGCCCGTGGAAACCATACCCCCTACTGAAAATGGTTTTCTTTGAAGAAAACATCTTTTCTTATTCTTTTTTACTCATATGTACACAAATTTTTTCCTTTTGTACACAAATGCGCAATAAAATGCATTTTTTTCTGCCAAACATGTGTAATTTATTCTCATATAACCTACTATGTCTGTCGACCATGTATCAATCAGCTAAGAAGTTTCCCAGATACAAAATCCACCTAAAACTGCAATATCCTTTAATTGTTTTGAGCAGTGTAATAACTTCATAGACCGTGCAATTGTAGAATATTCTTATTCGTTTTGATAATTAATATATTTTGTTTTTGAATAGAATATATTTAATAATATTTTGTTTTTGAAATTTGTATATTATAGTTCACATACTGATCACATTTTTGTACCCATACTGTTACTATTTCAGCTTACTGTTTGAACCATACAAAATTACTAGTTGTGTTATGATTAAGAAATTTTCAGAAATTTTCTAATTACTTTCTTTTATACTTTTCTTATATCAATTTTTTTTTGTAAATATTAAGAAATGTTGTGATCTGAACCAGTATTGTAAAAACTAACTTTGTACTAATTTTATTTTAATCTCTAATGCAATATTCAACATCTGTATTCTAAAATATGAATTTTGAATAAACATTTCCCCTCGTGGAGAAAAGTCCCTATGCTTAACGGCTGGATCTCCACGAGAGGGTGATTTCATTTCATTTAATTTCTTTTTGATAATGGCTCGGATGGAGTAGAAACATGTCAGCAGAATGATAAAACATATATTTTATAGTGTTCACAAAGTATTTATTTTACGACTTTTAGCAATTAAAAAGAAGTATAGACCCAGTCCTTTTTATGGGGAAACACGATTATAAAGATCTGAAGGCAAAAAAACAGTGACAACACATCTGGTCCATAAACAACATTTATTATACAAAATATACATGTGAAATGTATATTATAAAGTAAAAACATGTCCGTGAGTAATGATGATGTCATGTCGACGGTTGCAAAAACCTGACCAATTTCTTTCGCATTTTTCGCAAATTAATTAACTTCTAACCATTGCACAATTTCCGTTTTTACACCATCGAATATAAAAAATAATATTCTTTCAAATACAGTTTGTCCGAAAACTGTATCTCAATTAATTGATTTATTATTATTTTTTTTAATAATTTTAAAGCATAATTTTTCAAAAATCTACCTCTATAGTGCAGCCCGATTACCCGTTTGAACTTCAAACAGTATAAATAGTTCCAGCAAATATTTTATAACGAAATCAAAACGTCACAGTAAATAAATAAATAAATAAAATGTAATATAATATAAATAAAACACAGATTTAACATATTTGTCAAACTAAGCGATTAAACACTGGAAAAAACGGAATAAAAATGGTGGCTGCAAATAGGAAAATATTTGGCGATTTCTTCAAATATTATTTTCTGCCATGAGGCTAACAAGAAACTACCGTTTTTGATAAATGTCAAAACTTCATTTAAATACATAACTGATATTTTGGGAAATCTGAAAAATATATTAAATGTAAAGAAATATATATTAGAGTTTTCAATTAAAAATTGTTTTAGTCTACGTTTTGTTATTCAGAAAGTAAATTCCGTAGTCCGGAATTGATCTCGTGCTTTTCTGTAGCAAAAAGATTGCTGCGAATGTGTATATTTTTCATTCAAATTTGGAATAATATGCCAGAAAAAAAGTAAAAATTTGAATTTTGTGAATAAATTAAGAATAAACTAAAAAGAACTATTTTGTTCTCAATTTATTATTTAGGAATAAAATTTGATGCACATAAAAATACATATTACGTAAACTAAGAATAGATTATCTGTATTCAAGCATGCTTGTGTAAAAGAATCATATATTTTCTCCTCGAAAATTGTTAAGGCAATAATAATTTTACAAACACGTTTTCTCTCTGAATTCCTGGAAAATATTCTCTGTAAAACAAAGTTTTATTACCTAAAATGTACAAATCTGTTATTGTTCAATTAACCGCTTAACTGACTGACTTAACTTTCAAATAAATAATATATATTTTTTCATTTTATGTGTATTTACATACATAGTTTTTTCCTATAAGAAAATAAAACTAATCGTTGGGGGCCACCGTAATACTTACCCTTCATGGATATGCCTAATACAAAATATGAAAATAAAACATGTGTAAACTATTTATAAAATGCATTGCAATTAGAATAAAATCGGGCTTGATGACGTCATAAACTTTAAATGCTCTATTACTGCATTGCGTAAAAGAAACATCCTTGTAACTCCAAAAATAATAATCCTATTAACTAACGGTTAATTGCGTCGGATGAAGCGTCCCATTTCCAATTAAAATATATCTTTGAATTGAAATTTGGATGAAATACAGGGTCATGAAAATCGAAGAGTGTGGAAAATAGGATTACAAATATCTCGGCAACTCATTATCCGACCGACTTCCTTCTTTGTGCAAATTTTTTTTTTTTTTTTTTTTATTGTCTTTTATATTTACTCCTTAAAATAAACAATTTCAAAAAATTTTATATACCTTTTATCAGAACAAATATTTCGAGAGTCCGAAAAAAATAGTTTCGGATAATCGAGGTTACTGAAATTCAATAAGCTTATTCCCATTATTACATACTAACTACATACCAAATTTCAAGTCTCTATCTCAGTTTGTTCAGGATATAGAGCGTTTACAGACACACAGACACACCGACACACAGACGGACGGCATTTTTTTTCTTTCTAAAAATATGTTTTTCGGAATCTTCAGTGTCTGAAACGTGTAAATCCATCAAAAAACATTTTTCGATTTTCAAAACGATTACAAGACTTACCCTATACAACGTATGATGGGTAAGTAATAAGATTGCAATAGAAAAACTAGTATGTTGTGGCCATCACCAAAACTTTTTTCTGTATAAATCAAATCAATTAAATGACTTAAATAGTACAAGAAATTACATCGATTTATCAAATAAGTTTTTGTACGTTAATAAACGCATAATATTGTTATGGAATCATGGAAAATGAAAACATTTAATGCAGGAAAAACAAATTTATTTGCTTGCGTTCAAATTGGAGATATAAAGCATCGCACATTTTGAACAAATAATCGAATTTCAGCTTCTCCTCTTATAAGTCCGCAAACAAAATTAAATGACAATCTATTCAAATGTTGGGGATTCTAAAGGTAAAGTTTCCTTTAATTTGCGCATTTAAACTGGAGATATAAGCGTCGCATTTTTCGTACAAATTATTGAATTTCAACTTTAGTGGACTAGCAACTGTTTCATAAATTCACTCTATTATTTTGATTTGTCAAGCTAACATTTGTGTGCCTGCAGAGACATCTGTATGCAATTTTACTCCAATTTTCAACGAATGCATGTGGTCTTCGGAATCTATGGGTTTTCTGCGTTTCGCAGCAGTTTTATGCAAATGTTGGTCTCTCTGGTTGACCAGCAATCTTTTATAAACAGGAACAAAAGTTTGTGGCTTCAAATATGGTCGTATCTCGCCGTAGTGGACATTAAGACCGGCACTTGTCAGCATAAAGAATTGGGATTCATGGAATAAAGTTCATTTAGAATAAAGCTAGACGTGGTAAGATAGTTTTTTGATTAATTATCTCAATAAAGTTACTTTGGCAGCCACGGGCTGTTATACTATTTTAGGAAATTCAGCTGATCTTAAATAATGTTGCCAGAGATTGCGTGTTGCAGGGTAGTCGCAAGCCGCGTCGCAACGAGTAGTGGAGCTAAGCTTGAAGTATTCTATCGATCGTCTATGAGTAAATGAAAACTTTGATTATTCATGCTGTTCAAGTAATTTTGGTTAGTTCTAGTTAAGAGTATATTTTCTTAGTGGGCTTTTTTTAAAGTAATTGTCAGTCCGGGCTAAAATTGTGATTGGAACTCCTCCGTTGACCTTACCCGTTTATCTTTTAAAAAAAGTTGTTTTTTTTATCCTATATCTTGAGTATTTACTGAGCTGTATTGGTGCAAAATAAACTCGCACATTACACATAAACCTCTGTTAGAAGTCTACAATAAAAACTAAATGACAATATGCATTCCCTTATTCAGTATGTTAAGCGTGAAGTTTCGTTAAATTATGTGCATTTAAACGGGAGATATAAGCCCCGCATATTTCGAAAAACTCATCGAATTTCGGCACCATGAATGATCACAACCAATCTATGCTTATCATGATGATTCTAAATTTAATGTTTCGTTACAGTCTCTGAACATAAACTGGAGAAATAAGCATCACATAAATGGAACAAATCATTGACCTCCTAATGGGAGATTTTGCCCAAAAACTAATCAACCCCACTTCACATAAGGATAGAACTTCATATGGAATTTCATCCTATCCCATGCAGTACTTCGTAAATTAGTGCTTCCACAAATTTTGTGTTATCTAGAGACAAACATTTTTTTAAATCATGTTCAAGACCTTCTAAAACGTATAAATCGTCAAAAACTCCGGAACTAAAAGTGTTCATGAATCCAATGCTTTAATCTTGTATAGATATATTAAAGTAAAAAAGATAGTTAATTGACATTAAAATTATTATTTTTGCCAAAAGTCCCATCCTATAGAAACGTAATAAAAAAAACGAAAAGTAAATGTTTCCTTAACAAAATTTTTTTCTGAAAAAAAAAAGTTCAGATATAAATAAATTTATTCAAAATCGCCATTACACAATAATGAGAACGCATTTGTATTATGATACGCCCCAAACTTTTTTTATAAGTAGAATGTTTTCTCCAAAATTTAGTTATATCACAGTAATAACTATTATTAGGATTGAGTTACTAAAGTAATATTTTTGGCGCTAGAAAATGAAAAGTATTTTGATTAAGAAGAAAATGTGATAGTGTAATTTGTATTTTTGTTTTTTCTAAAGTCTAACGCTTAGAAGAAAAAAAAACCTAGTCATGCTTTGGGAGTTAATGAATGAAACTTTAAGCATAAATCAAAGGAAACTCATTTTAAATAACATACACTTTTAAGCATAAACTTATTGTTATACTTTTTTGGAGTAAATAGTCGATACTTGTATTAGATATTGTCAACAATTCATGTTAGAATTTTCTGTTAAAAAACATACA
Organism: Maratus michaelseni; assembly: GCA_963931845.1. Lineage (NCBI taxonomy): Eukaryota > Metazoa > Arthropoda > Arachnida > Araneae > Salticidae > Maratus > Maratus michaelseni. The sequence goes on along the minus strand of OZ007590.1, from coordinate 365,288,828 downwards.
ATTAATTATTGTTTTCAGCCATTTTTAAAAATTTTGCGAAAGAGTTGAAATTTTTTAATAATCTTTTTATTCCCATTTGTCTACTTCGTATTCATAAAGCGTTGCTAAAGATAACTTAATATAAGATATCTACAGATAATATGTGCTGTAAATATAAGGAGTTTTGAATTGAATTGAAAAACAATGTTAAAGAAATTGCAGCTAACTTGCTATATTTTAAATCTGTTTCACTTTTTTTCTTTTTTTTTGGTCTAAATTATAGAACGCTATTTATTTTGCACCAAAATGTTTTTATTAATTAAATATTTTTAGAAAATTATTGTTGGAAATTTTATAAAAAAAGAAAATTAAAGGAAATAAACCATACAATTTTCCATTAAGTCCATACACTGAATTCAACATTAACAGGACCTCTTTTATAACATTCTAATTTGTCGAGTACTATATACAGGGCTGCCACTGACGACTATTTTTTAATTATATCTCGCACCACTTTCTCAAAACAAAAATCTTTTACATACCCTTAGACAACATGCGCAAGAGTTTTACAAAATTTATTTTGTAGTACAAAATTTATTTTTCAAAAATAGCGGTGGGAATAGAATATAAAAATAGTCGCCACTGGTAGCCCTGCATATACACTACTGGACATTTACAATATTGTAAGGGTAGTAACAGGGCCCGATTAACATCTGAAACTAGAGGTAACCACAGTATGATTTTTCACCTTTCACTCGGGAAAATATTTCTAAACTCTATTAAAAAAATTCTTTGTGGTTTGAATAAAAAATGAAAAAAAACTTTAAATCTTAGACAAATTAAAACAAGAACGAAAAATCATGCGTCAAGCACAGATTATGTAACACTTTCCAACGCTTCCAAAATAATTTTACAAATCATTACCGTTTAATAAGCTAAAAGATAACATCTAAGTAAATAATTTGGAAAACGCATAACATATTTAGAAACATAATTTCAGAAATTTACAACATATATTTCTAACATATACAATATTCGGAAAAATATCCGAATACTTTTATTGAGCCCTGTATATGATGATATGTGTATATATACTACATAGGATGCTAAATTTTAGTTACGCGTAGCACAGTTTAAAATTCTTCTTCTGGAGTTTCTGTCAATAAACGGAAATGTGTTCGCGAACTTTTGTGCTTCCCTGTATATGATCTACAGAATTTATACACACCACGTAATAAACAAAAAGTGAGTTAAATTTAAAATCGCGTTCAGCAACTTAAAACGCACTTCCAGGAATTATTGTTAACAGACAGTAGAGAATTCTTTTGTGTGTCCCTGTAAATGAACGATGACTGCTATACACACAATATTCTGTAGTAAGCCTCTTGTAATGCACCTTAGCGATATATATAAATTTCAATGCGTTTAAAATAGTGAAACATTTTTGAATTAAACCGCAAACGATTTTTCTCCATAACGTAATGTAACGGAATTCTTTTGACTGTCCCTGTAAAGTAACTATAAGTGCTATGCACACCCTATTCCATATTAAGCTTCTTGTAATGCACCTTAGAGATATATATCAATTACAATGTATTTGAAATTGTGTGACATCATTAATATAAACCGCAAATGATTTTTCCCCATAGACCGTAATGCAACGGAATTGTTTTGAGTGTCCCTGTAAAAAAAACTATAAGTGCTACACACTTCAGTTGAAATAGGAAACATGTTATATATAACGACAATAACATATAAAAATTTCAGGGCAATCCGAGAATATTTACGGGAGTTAGAGCACGGCCAGACGGCCAGACGGCCATAGGGCAGACAAACCGAAGTTATAAACACTTTTCAACTAGGTTGGAAAGTGTTAAAAATGAATGGACACTACGTACCACAATCTAGTCAAGTACATGCCAATAGGGTTTAATTGCTGTGCATAGTTTTTGATCTTACAAAACATGAGTAACTGAACTATCGTGAACGATTTCAACATTAAATAACGCTTAAAATAATTCTTCGATACAAAACTGCCTGTTTAAACTTTATTTATGATACATTCCTTTGTAAAACTTCCCGTTTTAATATTTTTATATGCAAAAGTTTTGATCAAAAATGTATATAAAAAAATAATAATACGTATTGATAATTTGCTGGTATTAATAGTACAATTTAATATTAGCTATTTAAAGAAAACAAGAACGAAAAATCATGCGCCAAGCATAGATTATGTAACACTTTCCAATGCTTCCAAAATAATTTTACAAATCATTACCGTTTAATAAGCAGAAAGATAACAGCTAAGTAAACAATTTGGAAAACGCATAACACATTTAAAAACGTAATTTCAGGAATTCCCAACATATACAATATTCAGAAAAATATCCGAATACTTTTATTCAGCCCTCTATATGATCTATAGATTTGTATATATACTACATAAGATGCTAAATTTTAGTGTTTAGTTAGGAAACGCGTAGCAAAGTTTAAAATTCTCCTTCTGAAGTTTCTGTCAATAAACGGAAATGTGTGCTGCCCTGTATATGAAATACAGAATTTATACACACCAATAGACAAAAAGTGAGTTAAATTTAAAATCGCGTTTAGTAAGTTAAAACGCACTTCCAGGATTTGATGTTAACAGACAGGAATGAATTCTTTTGTGTGTCCCTGTAAATGAACGATGACTGCTATAAACACACCATTCTGTAGTAAGCTTCTTGTAATGCACCTTAGTGATATATATAAATCTCAATGCGTTTAAAATAGTGAAACATTATTTAATTAAACCGCAAACTATTTTTCTTCATATAGGTAATGTAACGGAATTCTTTTCACTCTCCCTGTAAAGTAACCATAAGTGCTTTCCCTATTCCATATTAAGCTTCTTGTAATGCACCTTAGTGATATATATCAATTACAATGTGTTTGAAATTGTGTAACATCATAAAAATAAACCGCAAATGATTTTTCCCCATAGACCGTAATGTAACGGAATTCTTTTGAGTGTCCCTGTAAAAAAAGTATAAGTGCTACACACTTCCGTTGAAATAGGGAACATGCTATAGATAACGACAATAACATATAAAAATTGCAAGGAAATCTGAGCATATTTACGGGAGTTAGAGCACGAACAGACGGCAGACGGTCAGACAAACCGAAGTCATAAACACTTTTCAACTAGGTTGGAAAGTGTTAAAAAAGGGTATACTTGAAAAAGGAAACATGGATTTATTTGAACTGAAACATAAGTAAACTTTATTTTCCCTTTTATCGTAAAAATAAAGTAAGTAGTAAGTCACAGCTACTTGTTTTATTACCTAACCGTTCTTATTATTCATATTTATTATAATAGATAAAATTTTCATTATAGAGAAACTTTCATAAAACCCACGCAAATTCCATGCAATCAGTGTGGCATAACAATTCGCTGAGATACTTGATATCTCAAGTTTGATATTTATTAAAGATTTTCTTGACACCTGAAAAATGAAATACTTCCCCTAGCTTTATTCAAAACTTTTCGGTTGTCTTTCTTCCATGAATGTCTGGGAGTTGAGTTTCAAGTGAGGATTTCATCGCTTTTATAATAATCGGAATGGTAAAATAAGGTTATTGTTAAAATTTCATCTGAAGATAAATTTCTAATCCAATCTACTTGAATTCAAAATGAATATTTTCATGTCAGGTTACTTTTGATTGCAATAAATGTTTTAATATTCTGTAAAATTATTGTATTATATTAAAAACTTTATTGTTCTTAGAAAGATTTCACATTTTTCTTGATACTGGTTTGAAAGATTCTCCTTTTTTTGTGTGTGCGTAGATAAAGGACTCTGCACCATAGACATTGTTAAAATAATTACAAATATCTTCTAAACGCCTAATTAAGTTTTGAAAATAAAAATGAATACTGTAAAAATATTATATAAAAAGATAATTGATTGACAAATCATCCGAATTGAAGAAACGCTGTTCTGAATCCAAAGAGTTATCCTTCGAATATTTTTAAAAAATCGGGTATTCCACAAGATTATATATATAAAAAAATAATAATTTCCATGCATACATTGCTGATCTTATTTGCAAAATTTTGTATTACTAATTTTGTGTATAAGACAATTAAGTTAATTTTTATACACCCGCACAAATTAACGGATAAAAAACACACGCAAACGAAAAAAAAACAAATTATATTTCTACAGATTTTACTAAACATAGTACAATAAGTACATAGTCAAATCTGTCAAGACAAAATCGATAGAAATAGATCTTCTTAGACAGCATTTTCGTCTTACCAGGTAGATTTTTAAGGTATTCCTTTTGGGGGAATCATAACAAAATCCGTTATAGACAGATTTTGTTTTTACTGGTTTACTGTATTAAATTCCATATGATGCAGACTAACAAATAACATGGTACTAATTTTTTTTTTAAGAATTTGTGTTTCATGAAAAATCCGGACTTTTGACGTCCCTTGCGGTAGTTCCGCAGGACGGGTCTTGGAACTCGTGGAAACACTAGTAACAAGGTATATAATTCACCGTAGTATAAAACCTCCAATTGAGGAAATTTCTCATATAGAATAAATAGTGGACCGAAAACACAATGCGATGATATTGCATACCACGAGATGTTTCCTTAGATTGAAGCGAGGCTTTCTATATATTTATGTGGATTACAGTGGTTTTATGGTTTTCTCAGGCCCAGGAGCACAATACCTTTGTTAAAGTTAATCCTTATTCAATAAATCCTTATCTACAATTAATCCTTATTCAATGAATCCTTTATACAACAGTTGTTGTTTATTTGCAGTTAGTGTCGAAGAGATGTAGCAAACGTAAAAGTAGATATTTCGGCGTGAAAGTATGAATACCCAAAAGTACATTGCGATATTTGCAGATAAACTTCTTTGAAGTAATTATAAACTACAGATACGTTTCCTGTCGAAGCAAAAACAACTAAAGTTTGGAGATACACACATGCTGTCGAAATTTTATCATTTATTTTTGAAGAGACAAGTAAATGCGTATATAATAATCCAATTAACCCTTTCAGAGGCAAGCAATTGTGTTCCTCTAACGTCGAATTCACACCGGTATTTACGAAAGAATTTAGTTCAAAATAAGGAAAGGCAATTTTCCAACTTTTTCCCGTCAAAGTTAAAAAAGTAAAATTTTATTAAAAGTTTCTGATTTCATTCGGATTAAAATTAGGTGGTATATAATATATACCACCGCCCCTCAGAGGGTTAAATATATGTCTGGCTCGCTCCATATTATGCAGCAAAGAAGAAAGTGATGTTACATCAAAAGCTGAGTAAAGACTAATGATAATAATATCGTTATAATGTTCAGAGGTCAGTTAGCAGTTTCACTGCCAAATCTCACAGAAAAGTAATTGGTGAGACTCATTAGCGCAAGTCAAAAACATCAGTTAATGATGAGAGAATAGTTACATATAAATTTGGCGATAAAAGAGGGAGTTTTCAATTTCACAAAGTAAATGATAACCTTTCTGTGGTTTTAAAGCCCTGAGAAACATCTGCTATCAGCTGAAATATACTGAGGCAGTAATAACATTTTCTCTAAACAGAAAATGCAGATATATATAATTTTGTGTTGAAGTGAAGCAACTGCAAGGTTAAATAGTAAACGAATTTTGATAACTGGTGGCTGCTCAAAGTTCAGAATTAAATAAAGAAAGAAAATGATTGTGGAACTAAGTTTCTCGCAGAGCGTGAAACATTTTGGTAGTTGTCCTAACTTGGGGTTGCGATGTGCATGTAAAATGAAAATAAATAGATAAGAAATGCGAGAATAAAATGAATATGCGTGCGTTAACGGATAAAGCGTTAATCCATTAATAAATGAGATATGATTTTGGTATAAAAAAGAAAGAGAAAAGATAATTTTAACAAATGAATTAAAAGATGTTGTTTTTCTTTATAAATATAAAATGCATCTATGACATATATCAGTCAATATGAATACTTCTTATATAATTTTTTGCAATGTCAAACAGATGGTCACCGCTTTTCGTGTTGCTGGTGTTATTTACAGTATTCCATGTAAGGACTTCAAATCAGTGTCTATAGGTGGAACTGGGCGTACGTGTGATAACCGCTTAAAAGAGCAAAACCTTCTTGCATGTAGGAATGGAATTTTACAATCGAAACTTCTAAATCACACGCTAGAAACTGATCATTTTCCGGATTTTGAAAGTGAAAAAAATAAATTTAAATTGCAACAATTACTTAAGTCGTGTGTTCCGTGAAGACTGGTTAACGAAATTACAAGGATTCCCCCCCCCCTCAATGAAGCTAGTTTGGTTCCACTTGAATATTCGGTACTGCTGTGACGTGTGATCAAGGGTGAGGACGTTGCATGCGTATATTTCAATTGTAAGTTACTTGTATGTTAGCTATGGCAGTAGATCTTATTTGTACTGATAAGGGGGTTTGGTAAAGCTCTAAACGTTTACAATGTTCCTTTTATCTTGTATTTTGTGGAGTTTTATTAAATGTCTGATTTTAATGTCTTTTTATAAGAATCTAATACATTATAGCATTAGGGAGTAAAATAAACAATGATACATATTTCAGGAGTGTAGAAAATAAACTTGTTTTTCGTATAAATCAAAATATTCCTTTGAATTTTAAAGAATATTCCAAAGAACGAAAATAAATACAGTTAGATAAATAAATATTATTTTCGAAAAAAAAGTTATTGAATTTTATTTGTGATTTCTTTTTCTTGACAATTCGTAGCGTGTACAAAAGTTCAGAAGAAATTCAATATACATTTGAATGAATTTTCTTCTTTGAAAGCTTCGAATTACGAAACTTTCCAAACAAAAATTTTTTAAGGCTGTCTTGATTTATATTACGTAACAGTATATTGAAATAAATGACAGGTTAGGTAACTTGTATATATATTTTTTTCACTACATGCAGTTTTTTAACAAAAACGTATTTCTTATAAATACCTTTTTTTTTCGTTTTTTGAAAATCGTAAGTAAGTCATCACAGTTGCTATATAAATTTTTCGTTGGGTAAATATATACGTTGAGATTTTATTAACGAAGAATGTATTTTTTCACTCTTTCTATGATTTCGGAGTAAAACTTATTTTTTCAACTTTCGGTTGTATATTGGAGTTCGTTGTCTTAAGAGTATTATATATTACACTAGTAAAAGTCTAAATACCGTATAATCCAAAGTTACAAACTATATAAAAATTCAATAATTCGAAAAGTACGATACTATTTTCAGAGAAATACACAGAGAAGCATACTTATTTTTTAGTAACGAAAAAAGCATATGCAAGATTAGTTAAATTTACCTTCAACTACAGATTTTCACGCCAAAACATCGTCATACATATCCTTAAAAGATTGGTTTACATATCCCCTGGATCGAATATCAAAATGTATGAATTTTATTCAGATTAATGAACATATTTTTCAAAACCCTTTTCCCCCTCCTTTTTAACTTTCTGTACTTTCCTTTTGTTTTCCCACGGTATTGCTTTTTATGCCTACTTTATAAGTAACTTTGACTTTCGGGTGCATTGGAGATATTCAACATGGTGATATAAAAGGTTGAAAGTCTATTGTATCGGATTATTTAATATTTAAAAAGAATTAATCGATAAGTAATATGTAAAAAAGAAAAAAAAAAGATTGTTTCAATTCACAATGTACTAGTTTTAAAAAGAATTCAATTCTAACGTCGGTTAGAAACATTTTTGTGGCCACTAACATTTGCATCTATCTCCGCCAACTCCCTCCTGACACTCACATGCACAGTCATAAATAGAAAAATAGAAAAGGAAAAGTTTGAAGCCGTATATTCGGGGTACCCCTTTTTTACCATTACATTAAAATCCTTATAAAAGATTATCTTATCTGGATTTCAGAGAGATTGTATTTGAAAATGCATTGATTTATAAGAAAAAAATAGTTTGTGTGATGTCAGTGTCTGATGTCTCGTGAGATCGAATACTTTCAAGATATCCTCCTAGCATACGTGTGAACGATACATTGAAAATTTTGATGCATCGTTTTGATTCAAGACAAAGATATATTCAACTGCTTGCTTTTTTTAACACTTTCCAACCTAGTTGAAAAGTGTTTATGACTTCGGTTTGTCTGCCGTCTGCCGCCTGGCCGTCTGTCCGTGCTGTAACTCTCGTAAATATACTCGGATTGACCTGAAATTTTTGTATGTGATTAGCACTTACTATAGCGTGATCCCTATTGAAAATGAAGTGTGTAGCATTTATAGTTTATGTACAGGGGCAATCAAATGCATTCAGTTACATTACGGTCAATGGGAAAAAAATTAATTCAAGTGCATTTTGATGATGTTACGTTATTCGAAACATGATGAAATTGATATAATATTATGCAACGCACTGAAACATGCTTGTTCTAAAATATAATGTACAAAGCATTTGTTATTCATTTACAGAGTCAAACAAAATATTTCTCTCACACAATGTTCTACGTGAAAAAATCGTTTGCAATGTAATTTAATGATGTTTCAATATTTAAAACATAATGAAATTTATATGTATTACTGAGATGCACTACACTAGATGCACTAAACTAGATGCACTAAATTACTCACCGAATAGTATGGTGAGCATTGCATTTATCGTTCATTTTATACGGACACACGAAAGAATACGGTTGCAGTCTTTATTCGATAATTACTGTCTATGAGTGATAAATATGTTCTCAATTTTGTTTTGGATATTATGTTTGACTAAATGTTTGCATGGTACGTGATGTGTATATAATCTATTGATCATTACAGGGCTACACAAAGGAATTCGCAAGTTTTACTAACTATGAGAGTAAATTGGTTAAGGGTATTTTTAATCGTGTTATGCATTTTCCTGCTCCACTATATTTAGTAGACTAATAGAAGTTTGTGGAATATAAATAAATTCATATACAGGGATAGGCTAAGTACAAGATACATTGTAATTTATGGTTGGTAACTGATGGAAGTGAGTTTTAAGTTGTCTTATGTATTTTTTACCTGAATTAAATTTTAGTTTAATATGTGGTGTGTACAAAAGTCTTTAGAGCTGTACAAATGATATAAAGGGCTGTACAAATGATTTAGAATGCATTTCCATCGATTGGCGAACGTTACTATATGTGAATTTTCTAACTGTACTAAATTTTATCATGCATGTAGTACATATCTAATAAGGAGAGTGCCAAGCTTGGTAATCACAGATTTTGATTATTTTTATATATGTTGTAGGGTAGAAGCCCCTTAGTCTCAGGTTCAGTGTATTTTATACAACGCTCCTTAGTTCTCGAGAAATGGGGGGTCTAAGATTATAACACAACTTAAATACTTACTTTGTAACGAAATAACTTAACTGCCTTGGTCGTAGCTCAGTTGGTCTGGCGTCTGCTCGTTGTTCCGACGGCCCGGTTTCAATGCCGAAACGCGCTACGGTTTTTTAAAAATATGCTTCTAATTATAATTTAATAATCTCAATTAAAAAGTTTGTTAACATAATTAAATTTTAATTTACCATTTTTGATTTTTTTAAAAATCACTTTTAAAATGTATTCCATATATGCTTTATCAATGCAACGATATTGAACAATTGTGTCAATTCGTGATTGTAAAGAAACATCATTTATAAATTTACTTAACAAGGGAAGTCAATGCGATGATAATACTACCCTGTTTTTAAAGTAAGCATAATTATATTGAAATTTAGCATAAGAATTAAATTACAACATAATTATGTTTTATTTTATTGTAACTAGAACGCGCCACAACAGACTTTGGTTAATTCTTTTTTTTTTAGTTTGGTGCAGTGAAGTGGTTCTTGTTTTGAATCTTTATCGCACAAGTTCATATCCTTCTATAACAGCTTATAATCGTATAAAAATGGAAGAAGCAAGCTGTAGTTCACAGGAAGATCAATCTGAATTGTCGGATTTCGATGAAAACCAGAAAAGTGATGTCACAAATCCGTTGAAGTACTGTAAAATTTTACTGCAAAACAATGGATTTTTAACAAATAATCCAGCATCTGAAATATCTTCGTATTCTATTGCGATGGGAGAAGAATTTTATAATTTTGATAGTAAATATGCTGATTTTATAACAATTTTTGAATATTTACTAGTCAATAATAGATCTAATTTTTTAAAGCTCTTTAAATTATAAGAAATGTTTAATAATGGTTTAAAAGACAAAAATGCTAAATTAAAATTTAATTATGATAACAAAAACTTTTATTGAGATTGTTAAATTATAATTACAAGTATATTTATAAAAAAATGAGAAAAACAAACATAGTGCGTTCCGGCATCGAACCTGGGCCCTCGGAACAACGAACAGGCGCCATATCAACTGAGCTACGACCAACATATTTATTTCGTTACAAAGTAAGTATTTAAGTTGTGTTATAATATTAGACTCCCCATTTCTCGAGAACTTAGGAACGTTGTATAAAATCCATTGAACCTGAGACTAAGGGGCTTCTACCCTACAGCATATATAAACATAATCAAAATCTGTGATTACCAAACTTGACACTCTCCTTGTAAGTCTTAGGTAACAGGGCTGCACTATAGAATTTGACTACTTTTTTTTAACTATGAAAGGTAAATGCTAAACCTGGATTTTAAATGTGTTAGATATTTCCTAGACTATTTAATATCGTATTTCACCTCATTTAACGGTGAAGTTTCGTTACAGTTGTCTGGATGTGTTGCAAAGTGTTTCATAATCTATGCTTGACACATGATTTTCCGTTCTTGTTTCTGATGGGAAGTGAAAATAATATTTTAAGATCATGAAACAAAGTTTGAATATTCAAATTATGTATGTTCTAAATTATAGTATTATTTATTTAATCATCTGTCTGCAAAAGTCTATTTTAACGGATTATTCAATATGTCAAAATATTGAAACAATAGGTAATATGCTACAAAGGAGAAAAAAAAGAATATTTCAATTCATAAAGTAATAGTTATAGTAAAAAGAATCGAATTTGAATGACACTTAAAAAAATCTTTGTGACCTCAAACATTCCCATCTATCTTCACACAGACACACATACACACATGCGTAGTAATAGAAACAAGGTAAAATAAAAGAAAATGATTCAAAACATAATTCTCTTAAGTATTCGTTTTGTGCCTTACATTAAAATATATATAGAATATTATCTTATCCGGATTTTAGATAGATTACATCTGAAAAAGGATTGATTTCTAAGAAAGAAAAATAGAGTTTGTGATGTCGTAGTCTGAAATCTCGTGAGATCCAATACTTTCAAAATCCTCTTTCTTAGCATGCGTGTAAAAGTTACGTTGAAAATTTTGATGCATCGTTTTGATTCAAGACAAAGATATATTCAACTGCTTGCTTTTTTTTCCTGATAGGAAGCCAAAATAATATTTTAAGAAATTGAAACAAAGTTTGAATATGATCGATGAAAATGGACATCAAAATGTATATCTTTAAATTTTTAATACGATCAGTAATATCCTTTGTAACTACATCGACAATAATATTTATTTATTTTTCTTGCTTTATTTTACTATGTTTTCTTAGGTTCTAGATTAATCAACAAGATAGAACAGTTATAGCTAAATTTGTAATGACAGTACTGTGATACCTCCCTGTGCGACCACCTCCATTAAACGACCAAAACTCTCAACGACCATTTTTAATGGAACGAAATTTATTCCCTTAGGCTAAATTCTAATTTTACCTCCATTCAGAGACCACTATCATTTTAACTCCCTCCATGAGCAACCAGTTTGTTTGAAGAAATGAAAAGAAATTCTGTTCTTTCCTGGTTCTTTGACCTTTAGCTTGACCGACGTGGATGAAACGGGACTTTTCTTTCGCGCATTACCAACTAAAAGTTTGTCAGAAGAAGCTAAAGGGGTAGGGGGAAGGCAAAAAAAACCAGTTAAACTTGATTTTTTTGCTCTAATACTATTGATGAAAGGGGAAAACCCTTAGTAATTTCGAAATCTCAACAATCACGTTACTTTGAAATGTGAAAAGGCCTAAAATGGGTATAAAGTGGAAGTCAAAGCAAAAACATGGATGACGTCCTCGATATTCAAAGAATGGTTGGTGGCATTCAATAAGAAAATGAGTATCCAGCAAAGAAATGTCATCAAATTATTGGATATTGCTCCATGTCCACGATAACTAAAAAATTATATATATATCAACGGAAAACTTCAGTTTTTCATTTCAAAGATAAATTTTCATAGAACTACTTGTTACCTTTATTTTAGACAACCAAAAACAAGATTTAAACGTGACCTCTATTAAGAGACCACCTCTGGGAACGACCAATTTTGAATGGAACGGAGCGTGGCCGCTTAAGGTAGGTTCTACTGTAATAAAAGTGTCACTAGTGACAATGCGGAAAAACTAATAAGCTTTCTAATATTATCTATGTACAACGTGCGCCAGAAGTTCGTTAAAACTTTTAAAATTCAATACAAAAAGTAGCAAATTATGCTAAAAAATTGCGGTTTACAAGAATGGGATCGGATTTTTTTTCTAATATAAAAAAAAAATTGGTACAAAAATTACCGATAGATGACGCTGCATGCATAATATGAAGCGGATTTGTGCAAATCAGGCTGTCAATAAACTCTTTCAATGCACATAGATTCTTCATTTGATGTCTGCAGTATGCTATCGTTACCAGCTCAAACACTGTTGGTTAAAATATTTTACAAGAACGTGGACTCGGCAACTGGCGCAATGCGAAAATTCTGCATGGCAAAATGACTAAAGACGAGAGAAGGGTTTGTTTCATGTACTGGGATACTGAAGCTTGACCTTTGCTGAAAGGGGTCTTTTAGTATAAAAGCATAATTTTCATACATGTGCATACCAGTGCCGTCTATCGGTAATTTTGTTAACCACAACTTTTTTTGTTCTTAAAAAAATCCGATCTCCCATTCTTTCAAACAGCGATTTTTTAGCATCATTTGTTCCTTTTTAATGAATTTTGATAGTTTTAACTAACTTTGGGTATATGAAAATTATTTATGCTCTATGTTTTTAATATCTATTCGGCAATTCTATAAAAATTGCTCAAAAGCAGATGATTTTCTCTAAATTGACTGTTGACGCGTCTTTCTATTATTATATATATACTTTTTTTTATTGAAGCAGCAGTTCTATTCAGAACTTTTTAACGTGTCAAAAAATGTTAAAATACATATCTTTCAGAATCTCGTCTGTGCACGAATTAGAATTCGAAACTTTTGTTTTCAGTTTTACCAAAAGAAAACACAAGGCGTTAAGTACTTCGCTAATTTTCATCGGCTAATATTATTTAGCAGCTTTCGAAAAATAAAATACTTAAAAATATTATAAATTTATGCAGCTCAAAATTAGTTTTAATGCGTTTTCGTGGTCACAAAATTTTAATTGAAATAATACGATACAAAATGTAACATATACCGTATATACTCGCGTATAAGTCGAGAAATTTCTGACAATTTTCGGAAAAGGAAATTGCGAGGTGGGAGTCGACTTATACGCGAGTCAATAAAAACAACAACAAAAAAAACTTCAAATACGGCCAAAATTCTGGCATTTTTATGTGTAAGAATAATAAAATAATAGGCTATAATGTCATACACTCACGCACATTTTTTCTTTTTATATATCGGTTATAAAAAAGAAAAAAGTCGCCAAATTTAGGGGATTTTTTCCTTTAATGGCAACCTAGCCATTGTATTAAGTTATTCGTTTGGCGCGAACTTGAAAATCGCGCCAACCAAAAAGTCGCCAAACATCGCTGCGTGAGTGTAAAGCATCTGTTCCAAATAATATTTAAAATATATGAATAATAATAATTTATCATTAAAAAATAGTTCATTGATTTGCTTTTGTTTACTTTCACTTTTTCGCATTGGCGAATCTCTCCTACCATATGGAAAGAGTGAAATCTTTGGCTTGATTTTATGCAAAATTGAAGTAAAAACTTAGGGGGTCGACTTATACACGGGTTTTTGATTTTTTGCAGGATTTGTATTTAAAAGTTAGGGGGTCGACTTATACGCGAGTATATACGGTAATTAAATATTTATGTACACTGGCTCGATGGACCTGTCTTCACCGGAAATCGTATTGCGGTGATGTGCGTCCTTCTCAGAATCTCTTATGCCATTCGTGCACACTTGTCAGTAACATGCAGTGTTCGCCACAGACAGCAGACATGTGACGATGAATTTCGCGTGTTTCAGCACCAAAACTCTCAGACACCAAAATCTGAAACACAGCTCTCTGCTCTTCTTTGCTTGCCTCCATTTCTAATGCTGGAGCCACACACTTTCCACTACAGTCACTTACAAAGAAATAAAAAAACAACTGTGAGTACCTGTGAGCTATCATTATGCATTTCTACCAACCCTCGAGATGGAAGTAATTGATATGTCACAACAAGGTTGCCAACTTTGGCAAGGAATGTTTTTATGGCGGGTGTTCGGTTTTCATTGAACTGCCCCTTATATGACCAAATAAGTGGATGTCGACCCAGTGGATGTCAAATTTCAAAAGTGGATGTCGACCCAGTGGATGTCAAATTTCAAAAGTGGATGTCGACCCAGTGGATGTCAAATTTCAAAAGTGGATGTCAAATTTCCTATACGAAAATTTTGTTTTATTGAGTTGTACCACCCCTCAAAGTTTCTACACGCAGCAACGAACCACCCTAGTGTTTCGTTTTCTTTTATATTTTTAACTTAAAAAAAAGGAAAAAAGAAAAACCCTTAGATATTTTTTCTGTATCATTACCTTAAAACCCATATAAAACAATATCTTCTACGGATATTCGATAGATTGCCTGTGAAAATGGATTGATATGAAAGAAAAAAATAGTTTGTGTGATGTCAGTGTCTTAAGTCTCATGAGATTAAATGCTTTCAAGATCCTCTTAGCAAAATGCAAGAAAACAATGAAAAGTTTGATGCATAGTTTTAGATGCAAGTCGAAATTATATTGTCCTGTTTGCTTTTCTTGATATGAGGCCAAAATATTTTTTTAAGATATTGAAACAACGTACGAATACGGTCGATGAAAAATAACGTCTAAATATATATTTTTTAAATTCTATAAATGATTTGTTATGTTCTTTGTAGTGAAGTTACAACAACATGTATTTATTTTCTTTGCTATTTTTCTTACAGATATATAACTTATATTTTTAAAATACTTTCTTTCATGAAATAATAATTTTTAACTACGTTTTTTATACAATAGAGACTCTAAAATAATTATAAATCTGCTTACAACTTAGCTCTTATTTTAGACAAATGTCTCGCATATGTACATAACTGCTATCGAATTTTTAGGGTCCCGTACTTAAAAAATAACAACAGAACCATTATAAGAGCACTTCTGCGTGTATCTGTCCATCTGTCAGTCCCTTTTTCTCGTAAACTATGCACTGTAAAAAAATTTCCGGAAGTTTCCGGAAAAAAGTGGTAGCATTAAGATGACACGGCATTTTGTTGTTACGTTTCACAACAAAGTAGTGAAACATTCCAATTTTCAACAATCAATATACTTTTTTATACAGTGTCTTATTTAAGCAATTAAATTTTAAAGTTTCATATTACAGATAAAATGAAAATTCAAATAATGAAGCAGAAAAAGATTTAAATTAGCTACTTACTTTATAGGTTGATATCCAAACAAAGAATGTCATTTGTTCAGATTGCATTTGTCATTAAGTATCTAGGCAGCTGTTTTTTATTCTTCTTTAGTTATCAAAATGGCTAATGGAACATAAAACATGAAGCACGCATGCGCAGAATGTAGTTTACGGAAAAGTTGAAACCTCTCAAAAATATTACACGAATTATTGCCGTGATTGAAGTGGGACATAAAGAAATTCGAAATTCCGGTAAAATATGCGAAATGTTTCAGGATAATTTCCTGAAACGTTCCGAAAGTTTTTTACAGTGTGGGACGTGGAATGTTCAAACTTGTGAAAGATATAAGGTCTGTTGACCCACTTATTTTCATATTATTAGCCATTCACAAATATGTTTGATAGAAATTAAGGGGGCTAATTAATTTACTTAAAAAAACAAATTTTCTTTTTGTATATCGTGTGAAAGATCTCGTAATACCGAACTCACAAATGCATTTGTTTTAATTTTAGGTATTATATTTTCAGAGATTCGTAGAAAATACACTTCAAAAATACGTCCCCCTCCCACTCTATTTACGAATCGACGGAAATTAAAATTATGAAAAAATTAGGGTTAGTAGGAGTTTATTTAAACCTTGCAAGAAAAGTACAGCGATTTTCCAAGCTCACTCACATTTTGCGAAAAAAAAGCATTTTTACGTTACACGCAAACTTTACTTTTTGGGTTTTCAGCGGGGGAGTTGACAAGCGCTCGGGGTATCTATCGACGGTGAATCATCCAAGGATATTTGATAAAGATTTTTGAAAAAAATTGTCGGTAATTAGCCAAGATATTAATTAAATTACTTGAAATAAAATTATGTATCGTGTATTGTATTGTTTGAAATATCTCGTAACACCGAACTCAAAAATTTATTGTTTTTAATGTTGGTATTATATTTTCAGAGATATCGTCAAAAGTGTACTGGGAAAATATGTCCCTCCCCCCCCCCCTTATTTTTGAATCTACTGAAACTAAATTTATGAAAAAATTAGAAGTAGTTGGAGTTTGTTAGATATTCGACAAACTGTGCACAAAGCGAAAGCTCCCGACCTTAATTTTTGTATAGCAGTATACAGTAGAGTCCCGCTATTCCGAACTAATTGGGACCGATCACTGTTTGGAATAGGCGGATTTCATTAATAATAATAAATGTATTGACTTGTTAAGGCGTAAATTAAGTGCGGGGACATCTGCGAGTGTTAACTCTATGCAGACGACTAAGACATAGACTTGATCGACGAAGACATCGTAGCAATGGTCCAGGACTCATCAACTGAGATCGACTCGCAGGAAATCAAGGAGGAGGTGAACGCTCAAACTGAACTCATATCACACACAGACGCGGCAAATGCTCTTGACCTCGAATTACGCTACGTCGAACAACACGCTTAATCAACACCACATGATGTTATATTCATGCGGCGATGGCGGAACACTGCATTCTCAAGTCGATTCAGTGCTCTTCGTTAGAACAAAATCACTGACATTACTTCTTAAGTGTGTGTAAATTAGTTATTTTTTGTGTTTAGCAGTTATTAAAAATGATTCTACAGGATTGTATAAATGGGGCCGGCAGGTTCTGTAAGTAACTAGCTTTCATTTCAATTTGGTTTCAGACGTTTTCATCAAGCTTAGGCTCTATGTATGTCTCTATTGAACTTCTTTGTAATAACAATAAATGTACGTTTTTTTCACGAACGTCTTTTAAATTTTTCCTGTTTTTAAGTTAAAAAAACGGCAATTTTCTGATCTGTGTTCGGAATAGGCGGATTTTCGGAATAGCGGGGTTCGAAATAGCGGGACTCTACTGTATATAAATATTAAATAGTATAGATAAAGACAAAATATGATTTCAAATTGTTCCTATCAATTACAAAAAAAAAAAAAAAAAAAAAAGATTATTTAAATGAAATAAAGCCGGGTTCAAATCTTCCCTGTGATCAAACAACCACCGTTTCTTCAACATTTTTTTTTTCATTACCACTTTATTCCCTAACTGTTTTAAAATAAGAAAACAACTAATACCATATTTCTAAACTGCAATTTATATATCCTTTCTCTTCTCTTGGAGAAACGATGAATTGAAGGGAAGTGGAATTTTATGTTTAACCAATCTATGTGGGAGATATTTATATAAACAAAATAAAAATCTACCAAAATAAAATATCCCTGTGGAAAAAGAAAAAATATCGGGATCGGTAATTTATGATGTCATTGCAAACCCCTGCAAAATCTTGAAAGCTTATTAGTTGTTGTCATTATATAATGGAAAATTTTTATATATATACATAAATTTTGGTAAAAGGATATTCAGTTTTGAGCAAAATACTTTACTATATATTTTATTTATCTTTTGTATTTTACTGCAGTTAATTAACTTGCATTTTAACTTTTTTAATGAAAAATACAGCTTACCAAAGTAGGAATTTTCTAGAAAGTCTTTCACGATATAAGAGATAATAAAGAAAGTAGGCCGTTAAGTAAACTTCTATTAATATTTTAGTGATTTTTTTTTGTATTGAAGATTTAGAAAATCTTTTATTATATTTTAGAAGAGTAAATATACAAACAAACCTTGAACAAAATGGGGTTATATGTTCTCATTTATTACGCAACAAAGTTTTGCTGTGCTTTGATTAAAGAAATAAATTTTTTCTTAAGCGTTCGACCTTCTATAGAAAGCGTTTTGCTGAAACTTTCCACCTTTTAAATTCTGCTTATTGTTTGTATATTACGCCAAGTAAAATAAATTATGCTTTCATTTTTAAGTTTTTATGCGTGGTGTTGTATTATTTATATCTTAAAAGGCATAGTTTCCTATTAAATATTTACGCACTTGATTATTTTCTATTTGGAAATTTTGTTTACTTGACTATGTTTAAAATATTTATTTATGAAGGTATAACAATTTTCGGTCTCTTATACCGTTTAATTAAATTCTTAGCGAAATCTAAAATATATCATAAGAAAGAATCTGAAAATGCCAAAGGTTATGGAACAAGTTTCTGCACCAGAGAATATATTTTTAAGCGACAGATTTTATGATAGAAACACCACGTTCATGGAAAGAAACTATTGTTAAGAATTTAAGTAAAGCACTCTTTAATGCTATTCATTTAAAACAAAAACAAAATTTCAGCAACTTTTTTAGATTTACCTGATAGATTTATTGATTTTTACTGGAATTAGGAATATGCAAAATTCCTCGTAATAATTCGGTGAAAGAAATAGGTTTATTGCGCCTGTTGCATGGATTGTAAGTTTTTGCATGTATTTAATGTATGTAAAATGAATTTAATTATGTAAAATATATGTTTGTAAGCATATAAGTATAAAAGGGCCATATGTATGTAAGCATATAAATATAAGTGCCATATGTACATAAGAATATACATAAAAATGGCAAATGTATATAGACATATAGGTGTAGAAATGGGATATGTATGTAGTGATATAAGTATAAACATGGCATTTTTTTAAATTTCAGAGTTAATATTTCTTACTGTGCATTTTTTTAGTAAAGGAAAAAACAACTTTACTGTGTTGTTTCCTGTAATTAAAAAAAGAGATATTACATAACAAACCTTTAATTGTAAACGCATGACAAGATTATCTTTAATTAACTGTTTTCGATGCGAGATTTAATTATCATATTCTTTAAATGCACGAAAAAATATATATATTAAACTTCCATTCATGTTCCAACCTGTTTCATTTTTATTGTATTTAATTAAAGATTCTGTAATATTGGAAATCCCATTAAAATTACTTTTTAATTAAAAAAAATAATGATGCTATGAAATTTCATTTAAAGGAGGTTGGTTTTTATAAAAATATCTGAATAAATTGAGTTCGAGGGGAAAAAATGAATTTACAGTACTTTTTATTTGTATCATGTATCTGTGAATATTTTTTGTCAAAGCACAAGCAGAAAAGACTGAGTATACATATCTGGATCATTCAAGTTTGCTCCTTATCATCACTAGCAAAATAACTGGACGAATTCACGCTTCGCCTTTTGTAAAACCGCAGAACTTTCCGGAGGGCCGAATACAGTATAAACACATTTGCTTACTATCGAAACTAAGTTTTTCTTTCTACATAGAAAAAAAAAAACTTTTGAATTTCATATCTCGGATTTTTAAAACTATGAATTAACATTTAAAAGAAAGATTTTTAGAATAATGCAACATCTTATACATTTTTATGTATATACTAATTTAATACAAATGTAAAACACTTTCCTAATATTGCATAAATGAACGATAAGGAAAGTGAGAAAGTATTTTGGACATAAAAATTGTAGAAATGCTGTTCAATGAAGATGGATTGGTCCATGCTATACCCTATTAATTACTGAATATCACTCAAATCACTGAATCAATCAAATATTTTTTTCTGCTATTGACAGCCTTAAAAAGATTTGTTGAATTTCTCCCATTTTCTACGAAATCGGCTTCTATGACAACGAACTTTTATTTCGCATCACATTCTGAAGTGATTGATGTTATTTGTCTTTGGAAAAATAAATACATTTGAAGTTTCTTTTGCATCCATTCTCTTTATTTAATCTTTATCTTTGAGATTTCTTACATCAGAATATCTTCAACTTTTGATGAAATTGTATAGGAAATGTTTATTGAAAATTTCCGAATTCATTCTTTGTCTGTATACAAAATGTTTAGTGAAAAATAAATGTTCTAAATTAAAATATCATTGTAAATGAATAATATTTTTCAATTATTAATACAAAAGTTCATTATAAAATATGTATAACCATCAAAGTGCGTAAAAACTCCTTGGAATTTCCAATGAGTATGGCAGCTATTTAGGATTAGAAAATTTTTCTTTAATACTTCAAGAGCATAATTGATAATCACCTTATTTAATCTTAGAATTTACTAAACTTATACTAAACTTTACTAAACTTTACTAACCTTGCGAATAAATGAGGCGAAAACTTCTATTCAACAACTGTGTATAATAGGTAGAACTGTGTCACTTCCTGATAATGGTATATAGAGTTTATTTCTATAAAGGTTTTTAATATTTTTTTACATGCGTTCGTAAATAAATACGTAGCACCTATAGTCATCGTCTGGTCAGTCCGTCTGTACGCCTGTGCGCAAAAACTACCCACCCGAATAGTTTAAAATTTAATATATATAATTTTTGCAGAATTTTGTCGAGTCATTTCAAATTTTATGAAAATCGGATCAAAGTTTAAAAATATATTAATAAAAGTTTTCCTCATTCTATTACATCCCATCATAAGTAATTAATTTAATGATATCCCTTGATAGGTAATGACTCTAGGTTGTCATGGTCATTATGTCATATTTAAGATGGAGTCTATTATTTACGTATTACTGAATTTAAAAACCGAATTTATAGAATAAAATTGTTTAATTTTAGCAATCATATAATCTACCGACAGTTTTTTGGATAAACGTTTCCGGAGAAATAGATATTAAATGGAAAAAAAAGTCTAAATATGGATATCAAGTTCTGAAATTTTCAAAGCTAGGCTTAAGTTTCCCTTTGGAATTTTCAGGAAAAGTCAACAAAAGATAAAATGTTGCCAATTTAAAATGTACTTATTTTATTACGGAAATTAAAGTTATCATAATAACAGACGATATAATTCATTTCACTGAAATAATAATGATAATTTTTTTTACATTGTCTTGTATCGGATATTTGTGCATAGTATACAGAATTGTAATCAATTGTTTGTAAAAGTGTATTGAAATTTAATTTCATAAAATGAAATTAATATCTATAATGTGAAAATCTGTACATAAAATAAATTTCGTATTAATGCATTTTTGCATAAGAGTGCAACAGCAATTGCACCAAGATCTGAATATTTATAAAACTAGTTATAGTACAAACTTACCTGTTTTGTCACGTTTGACGTATAATTTCCAATTTGTTTTCTTCTCCTTTTAAATTATTCCGTCTTTATCCTTTCATAAATTTAGTATTACCTTTTAATTAGATATAATAGTTATTTTATTTTCACCCCATTATTCATTCTGCAACAGTTAAGTATGTAAAAAATTATGTAATAATATCCGCTAATAAGCAAGTCTTTTTAAATATATTAATATCTTATTCATAATGACCTTTTCTGGGAAATTTTTTTAATAGAATTATGCAATACTATCTCTCTTTCGAAGCAGTACTTTTTTGCTAATTAGATTTACGCGCTGCTTGTATTCTAATTACATAGAAACTCACAGCAAGTTACAACATACTAGAAAAAGAGTATATAAGTAATTTCATCACTGTTCACAATTTTAACACAAAGCATATCTATTACATAGCGGAATAAAAACAAGGGAATTTAATACCTTTCTCCATAAAAATTAACGTTCAATTCATTAAATCTTTAACCTAATGGGATAAATATATTATAATAGAAGCGGAGCTTCTTTATTGGCAGTTTTTTTTTTTACAGATCCGTACGTAAAAAGTGAAAACGGAACTATTATAATATCACTACTGTGTCTGTCTATCCGTCCCTTTTTCTCGTAAACTATGGGATGTGGAAAGTTCAACCTTAGGAAAGTTATAAAACCGTTTTACCCACATATATTCAGATTATTAGCCATTCACAAATATATTTCGGGAAAATTATATGGGCTAATTAAGTTACTTGAAAAAAAAAAGTTTTCTGTTTGTATATCGTGTGAAAGGTCTCGTAATACTGACCTCAAAAATATATTTCTTTTAATTTTAGGTATTATATTATCAGAGATATCGTTGAAAATGCACTGCAAAAATGTCCCCCCCCCCCCACCCCTCTATTTCCGAATCTACTGAAACTAAAATTACGAAAAAATTAGGGATAGTAGAAGTTTATTTAAACCTCGCAGAAAAATTATGCAGATTTTCCTATGTACAATAGTTTTTGAGAAAAACGTATTTTTCCGTTACCTACAAACTTTACTTTTCGGGCTATCAGCGGGGGAATTGACGGGCCGGGCCCTCCAGGTATCTATCGACCCAGAATCATCCAAAGATATTTGATAATTATTACTTACCCATCATACGTAGTATAGGGTAAGTCTTGTAATCGTTTTGAAAATCGATTTTTTTTTTGACGGATTTACACGTTTGAGACACTGGAGATTCCGAAAAATATATTTTTAGAAAAAAAAAAATTCGCGTCCGTCTGTGTCTGTGTGTCTGTAACCGCTCTATCTCCCGAAAAATTTGAGATAGAGACTTGAAATTTGGTATGTATTTAGTATGTAATAATGGGAAGTAGCTTATTGAATTTAAGTAACCCCGATTATCCGGAACTTTTTTTTTCGGACTCTTGAAATATTCATTCTGATAAAAGGTATATAAAAATTTTCGAAATTGTTTATTTTAAGGAGTGAATACAAAAGACAATAAAAAAACATAAATTTTGAATACAGCATGAAGTCGATCGGATAAATAATTGCCGAGATATTTGTAATCCTATTTTCCACACTCTTCGACTTTTCATGACCCTGTATTTCATCCAAATTTCAATTCAAAGATATATTTTAATTGGAAATAAGACTCTTAATCAAATGCAATAAACTGCTAGTTAATAGGATTATTATTTTTGGAGTTATAAGGAGGTTTCTTTCAAGCAATTCAGTAATAGAGCCTTTAAAGTTTATGACGTCATCAAGCCACGATTTTATTCGAATTGCAATGTATTTTATAAGTAGTTTACACATTTTTTTTATTTTAATATTTTACATTATGCATATCCATGATGAGTAAGTATTACGGTGTCCCCCAACGACCAGTTTCGAAAAGAAATGTCGTTAATTAGCTGAGAAATTAATTAAGTTACTTGGAAAAAAAAATCTTTTTATATCGCGTGTAGGATATC
The DNA here is from genome assembly GCA_963931845.1 of Maratus michaelseni. Lineage (NCBI taxonomy): Eukaryota > Metazoa > Arthropoda > Arachnida > Araneae > Salticidae > Maratus > Maratus michaelseni. The sequence continues at coordinate 365,265,235 of OZ007590.1, read as the reverse complement.
GTTCGAAAGATTTCGTAACATCGAACTCACAAATATAATTGCTTTAATTTTAGATTTTATATTTTCAGAGATATCGTCGAAAATGCACTTCACAATGCCCTCCATCTATTTCCAAATCTACTGAAACTAAAATTACGAAAAAATTAAAGATAGTAGGAGTTTATTAATTAGTAAATATTAATAAATTTACTCTCAGAAAAAACTGTAAATTTATGAGCCCTTCAATTTTCACGGGCAACAGCCTTATTTGATGAAAAACGGTCTGATCCATTAAAGAAGTGGCCTTATCCCTTAGATACTTAGAAAATTAAGAGTAATCCACATATTCTTACAGTTCTAGCCCACATGTTAGCAAAAATACTGTACGACCCCCATGCATTGTCCTCCGCTAGGGTGTAACCCTTGATTTTACTCGTGTTTCGAAATTTTTAATCTGCCAAAAAAGCGATTCTGTGATGATTATCTAACGTGCTACGTGCTAAGGAACAGTAGGTAAAGTGTTATTGTGTTTTACAGTTCATTATATCCTGTGCATTATATAGCTGTATTACTTTGTCCCGTAAAATTACGGGCTGCACAAAATGATGGGCTTGGATATATTTTTTTACGGGGTATGACTGGAATCTGTGCTGCCGGCCTCTGCCCGTAATTTTACAGAAATTTTTTTCCTGTGAGTACAATGTACAAAACCCTTTGAGCACGAGTTATACTCGAAATTGGCCGATTTATTTTTAAATAAAAATAAGTTTTATTTTATAAGATTTGCTGCTCGAACGACCAGACGAAATATTAAAAGTATTTTTTTAATTTTCTTCCAACAAAAAAGGCCATAAATTTCGTTGGTATATTTCTTGAAAGTATTTCCATGCATAAATTTTGAACGAGGGCTCCAATTTTCATTTTTTTAACAATTCCCAACATAGTTGAAAAATGTTTATGAATTCGGTTTGTCGTAGATATACACGGATTGTCATGTATTTGATATACGTTAATGAGGTATAACATAGCATGTTTGGTAGTGAAAATGAAGTGTGTAGTATTTATAGTTCATTTACAGGGGTACTCAGAAGTATTTCTTTACATTATGATCTATGGGGGAAAATCGTTTGCTGAGTACTATAATGGTATTACACTATTTCAAACATATTTAAATTTATATACATTATTGAGGTTCGCAACGAGATACAGAATATGTTATGTGCACCACTTACAGCTCGTTTATAGGACACTCCAAGTAATTCCGTTATATTATAGTCTATGAGGAAAAATCATTTGTGATATATTTTAATAATTTTACACTGTTGCAAACAGGCAGGTATTTTTGAGGAGCGCTAAAACAGGCTTTCTGTAGAATATGGGGTACAAAAAATTTATCATTCATTTACAGGGTTACACAAAAGAATTTGCTTATGGTCTACGGGGAAAAATATTTGCAGCATATTTTAATTACGTTGCATTATTTTAAACATCGTGAAAGTGATATGCATAACTGAGGTTTACTACAAGATACTTGCTGCAGTTACTTGCTATCTAAGGTATTGCCTATTATGGATGATTGCTGAAAGAGCGTTTCCAGCTATAACATGTGATTTTAAGTTTAAATCAATTTTTGCTTACTACGTGGTGTGCGTAAATGCAGGGCTACACCAAATAATTCGTAAGCATTAGGAAGTATGAGCGTAAATTGCTTAAAGGTTTTTTTTATTATTATTTGAGATACGTTTTCAAGCTCATCTATATTTAGTGTTTGTCGAATATAAATAAATTATATGTAGGACTATGTGATAACTGGATTCAGGGCCGCATATGAATAGTAATTCCTCTAAATGTGATTTCAGTAGTTTTAAGCATGTTTTCTTAAAGTATTGAAAAGTGTTTCATAATCAATGCTTGGTATGTTTTTTATTTGTTTTTGTTGTTGTTGTTGATAATGGTTCATTCCGGTGGTGTTACCTTATAGATTTGATTAGAATCCAAAAATGGTGCATCTTATTTTTGACTTTACTTCATAAAAATTGGCCAGTCGTCATGAAATATGATTTTACTGTTATGGTACATAGTACTAATTATGTTTTTAAAATGGTCGTCGTACAATATATAATAAACTCTTACTGAGACATCTCAATTGTTTCGATATACGATTGTCTGCTATGTTTTAAACTCAGCGGCATTGGCAGTAATCGGGTTTGAAGCTAATCTTGATAATATTAAACGATGACACAAAAAGACTCTGTGTGCCAAATCAATGGCACTGAAATAAGCCAACTGGCGTGCAGTAAGCAAATATGAGAGAAGTAATATAAGAAACTATTTTTTGATGTCGGTTTTACATTTTCTAAAAAACTTTTTCCTTAACTCCCTTAACTAATATTTTTAAAAATAAGCTGATAATTCAATCTCTTATTTTACTTGTTTGTTTTATGTTCCTATTGCAAGAGTTTTTGCGTATGTCTGTCCTCAATTTAAGTTTTTTTATGGTTTTATAAAATATGCCAGAAGTTGATTTCTCTATTGGCTTTTTAGAATATAATTCCACTTCGCGAAATTGAAATCATAAAAACCCTATTTAATATCAAAAATTTTATGGGTTTAATTTAATAATTGACAATCCTATTAAGTAAAACTTTACAATAAGATATTTCTATTTAACGAACTTCTGTTTACTAAATTTATTTCCAGAACTTTGAACTTTGAAGAAAATTACATGTAAAATAACTTCCATATAGCGAAGCAAAATCTTTATTTAACGAAGCCGTGCGACGACTATTCAGAAAAGATTTTGCTTGGGAATATTGTTTTCCTTTTTTTACTCCTTTTTTACTAACTTTTGAGCAGACCAGTTACCGTATCACTTTGCTGACAAATTACACTCTTTCCACGAAATGAAGAGTAAATTGAATGTTTTCTTAAATATTTACTACGATGACATGATCGAAGTGTTTGAAACAATTAGACATGGATTTCAATTTCAAGAAAATGTACCAGATGATGAATTCCATTTCTTACAAAGAACATTCTAAAGACGACATTTTCAAAACTGAGCTAAAAATACTGAAATCTGAGTATGTCGCATAGTCAAAATGGCTCCGAATCAAAATTACTAAAGTTTTAAACATGTACATACTCATTTCTGAAAACATGTACATACTCAAGAACAATGCTCTTATTTGACTATGTCCATGTTTCAAAACTGAGTATGAACTGACTTCTATGTGCTCATTATTCAGTATTTCCATGTGTCAAAAATGAGTTTGAACTGATTCTATTCATTTTTGAGTATGTGTTAGTTTCGATCATAACGTTATTGTGTGTTATAAGGTGATCGATCATAAGGTAGTGTGTGATCATAAAGTTAGTATGTGTTAGTTTCGATCGAAAATGAGTATGAAATGATCTCTATGTGTTCAGTTTTGAGTATGCCCATGTTTCAATATTCTGGGTATTTCTGATATTTCATAATTGAAAGCATTGGGGTCGTCGTATTTGAAACAAAAAGTTTCATAACAAAATGAAAACATCGATTTACTCAGATTTGAAAGTGCCATTTTTCTCAGTGTACTCCCTTTTTAACTAATTCTTGAGCAGACCCTTCACTGTATCACTTTGCTGACAAATTACACACGTTCCACTAAATGAAGAGGAAAGTGAATGCTTTCTTAAATATTTACACGATGACATGATCAAAATGATTGAAACAATTAGACATGGATTTCAATTTAAAGAAAATGTACCAGATGATGTATTCCATTTCTTACAAAGAAGTGAGTTATTTTTTGAAAAATTCGTAACTGCTTCAAAAATCCAACAGAGAATAACAGACTATTTTTCATCATAAAAACATTTTCTTGTCTAATTGTACACGAAAACCATTTCTAGTGGTTTCTTCATCATCATGTATGTTTTTATGATTATTTTTTTAATAATTTAAATATTGGTTAAAACATCCTGGAAGATTAGTTGGTAAATAGTAGTAGTACATGTGTGTTGATTTTAATGCAATAAATCAAGTTGAAACAGATTTTTTTTAGCAGTATCTATTTTAAATAACTAACCCCTATTTTACGAAGTACCCTATTTAACGACGTTTTGGTCGGGATTTAGTGACTACTTTAATTAGAGGTTCTACTGTATTTATTATATAAGATTTAATATGAATTCATTGCTGTGAGAGATTAGTATTCAATTAAAACTCTGGTTCATTTATGAAATACGAGTTGATGCACAATAACACCGGGTAGATTTTCTATACACTAAAAACGATATTTTCAAAAATAAGCAAAAAATACTCAAATCTGAGTATGTCGCATAGTCAAAATGGCTCAGAATCACAATTATTCAAGTTTGAAACATGTATATACTCATTTCTGAAAACATGCACAATCTCAAGAATGATGTGCTCATTTTTGAGTATTTCCATGTTTCAAAAATGAGTTTGAACTGATACTAATCAGTTTTGAGTGTATCCATGTTTCAAAAATGCGAATTAAAATGCGTCTATGTGCTCAATTTTGAGTATATCCATGTTTCAATATTCTGAGTAATTCTGGTAGTTCAGATTTGAAAGGTCGTTATATTTGAAACAAAAAGTTTCATAACAAAATGAAAACATCGATTTACTCAGATTTGAAAATGCCATTTTTCTCAGTGTAATTTGCTACATTTGATTGCACAGTGATGTCAGCTTATTCAGAATAATTTATGTCTGTGAGCACCTTCTTTATTGATTGAAACTAATTTTTGCATTGTTTTTAAAACAATAAAGTGAAGAAATTCAATAAAAGTGCAATTGATTGATTTTTAACACGTTTGAGGTTTGATTTGCCTCACAGGTTTATCGCCTGACACTTTAAATGCTAACAAAAGTTTAAAATCTGCAATGAAAAAAAAGATACAAAATTTTAATTTGAATAAAAGTAGACGGATAGTTCTTTAGTTGTTATAATAGCTCTTTAGTTATTTAAGCAAATGTATTATTTTACATTATGTAAAAATTTAATGAATTAAATGAATGATAAATAAAATAATCAGTGACAAGTATTTTAAAGGAGGCAAAAACTAAAATTGATCTTACTATAATTCGAAACATGTCTTTGATTTCCACCAAACATTGCAAAGAAAGAAAGTAAATAGAGATAGAAAAAAAAATTTTATTTTCAGAGAAAGAAAAAAATGTTGAATTATTTATGAGGTGCCTGTTTATTGACAATTGGTAGCGTGTACAAAAATTCTGAAGAAATTCAATATATATTTGAATAAATTTTCCTCTTTGAAAGATTAGATTTTAAACTTTTGAAATGAAATTAATTTTTATCAGCTGTCGAGCAGTCTTGCTTTACATTATATAATCGAGTAAAATAAATAAATGATAGGTTAGGTAATTTGCATGTGTTTACTTTTTCTACTACATGTATTTTTTTTTTATTTTTTACTAAAACATATTTATTTTAAAAAACATTTTTGTTTGCCTTTCTCCGTCTTTTGAAAGCATATAGCTCATCACCAAAACGTCGTCACAGACGCTATATAAATTTCATATTGCATAAACATACATTTCAATAACATTTTTAAATTGCAGAAAGTATTTTTTATATTTCTCTATGATTTTACAACATATATTTTTAACCTTCGTTCTGTATTAGAGTTCTTTATTCTTTGTATCAAAGGTTCTATATCACGATTCGAAAAATTCACATATGTTTCGTCAATAATTCTCTCTGTTTGCAGTGGAAAATTATTAACGGTAGTTTAAAGGTCCCAATTAACTCCTTTTTTAATTTGGGATTAAATATGGAATGTGAAGTAATATTTTATTCCTATTTAAAGTCTTTCAGGAAAAATGACACAAAATAAAACCTGTTAACTATTTGAAAACAATTCCTTATAATGTTCTAGAAATTACTTTATTTGATGGATCCAGAGCGTCAAAAGAAATATTTAGAATTGATTCTAATTATAATTAAAGTTTATCAAATCAAAATTATGTATGTTCATTTTTAATTTACACCATTTTTAAAGTTATAAACCTAAATACGGGTTTAGATCGGAGTGCGACACCCTGTATTTTTGACTTAATTATAAACTGCGATCTAATTTCTTATAAAAAAAACTGATTGTTGTAGTCTGCTTTACTTCCAGAACATCCTGTATAAATGCTGTCCTCAAAAGTCTATTTTAAAAGATTATTTAATTTGTCAAAAGTTTGAGTCAAAGCAATATGCAATGATTGGTCAAGTGCGTGTTTTGCTCGTGCATAAAGGCTTCTGTAAAATAAATTTATTAAATACTATTATGACTCACTTTTAAACATAAAAGCATGATATTTGCAGGCATGATTATTGAAGTTATTTGTAATAGAAAAGTTGTTTCATTATAAAGGAATTACATGCTGAGTTATAAACGATTGTTGTCTCAAAACGACTGACTTTTAATGTTATTCAATGAATTAATTTTTCAATAACTGCCTTCAATAGTTGAATTCAATTGGAATGAAAAACGTTGACTATATATCACCATCATTCGCCTTATCTAAATCAACGACCTTGTACAAAGTTTAAACTTGGCAGAGTGCCAAGCGCGTTTCAAAAATAGGTTCATAAAGTTGCAACGACGCCTTGGTCCGTGTCGCGGTTTTTAAGATATATTTTTAATTAATATATAGGCTAATTACTGACATTTTTTTGAAAATCATTATCAACAATCCTTGAAGGATTCCACGTCGATAGGTACCTCAAGCGCCCTCAAAATAAAGTTTGTGTGTAACGGAAAAATGTGATTTTCTCAAAAATTATTTGACCTAGGATAATCCCTGTAGTTTTTCAGCAAGAACTAAGTAAACTACTACTTCCCTTATATTTTTTTATAATTTTAATTTCAGTAAATTCTGAAACAGGAGGGGAGGTTACTTTTGCAGTGCATGATCAACGATATCTCTGAAAATATAATACCTAAAATCAAAACAAATATATATATATATATATATATATATATATACAAAGAATCAAGTAACTTAATTAGCCCTTCTTAATTTTTCTTTAAAATATTTATAAACAGCTAAAAAAGGTTTAAAAAAAAGCAATGTTTTCCATTCTTAATGTAATAGTTTTAAAAATAATTAAATTCGAATGACAGTTAGAAAAATCTTTGTGTCTCCCCACATTCACATCTCCCCGCCCCATTACTCACGCATGCACTGTCAGAAACAGCAAAAAAGAAAAGAAAATGTTTATAAACATTATTCTCTTAGGTATTCGTTTTGAACCATTACCTTAAAATCCGTATAGAAAAAGAGAAATCTTATATTGATTTTAGAGAGATTGCATCTGAGAATGGATTGATTTATAAAGAAATAAATAGTTTGTGTGATGTCGGTATTTGGATTCAAGATCCTCGAATCATACATGTAAAAGATACATGGGAAAATTTGATATAGGACAAAGATATATTAATGTTTTATTATTCTGATAAAAGCCAAAATATTTTTTAAAGATATTGAAACAAATCTTAAATATGATCGACTAAAAATGACCTTTATATACATATTTTTAAATTTTGAATGAGATCAGTAGTATGCGTTAAATCGACCAGCACATTTATTTATTTTCCTTGGTAACAAATTTTACAATCCATTTACAGGTACATATTTTCCTTAGTAAAAAGTTTTACAATGCATTTACAGGTATACCATTTAACAACTTTATTAAGTTCTTTCTAGACAGAAGTAAGATATTCTTTTCGTTGGTATACATTATCCATTTTTTTTTAACTATCCTCGAAATCAGCCTTTAATTTCAGACATAGGTGTCTCAGGTATTGATAATAGCTCTTCAAAAATTTAAACTGAATACAACTATTACTTATACAGTCTTCAGAAAATTTAGTCTAAGTTTCATGATAAAAAAAGAGTGCTGTCTGGGTTATTCTGCGAATAAGTAAAATTTTAAAAATAACATAAAGCAATTCCATATTAACAGAACAGTCTGTTTTTGAACTTTTCATTCAGAAAGTTTTTATTTTATAGCTCATTTGCACTATAACAAATTGCTTGGTGTCACTTGCATCCACATATGTGTATTTCGGATTATAAATATAAGATATTACACAGCCCTGCAGTTTCACATTACTGTAAGAAACAATTTATCCTTCAAATTTTATAGGATTATTTTTAATTTATCGGAAACATTGGTATAAAATATTATAGTAGTGTTTTGTATCATTTTTTTTAATTAAAGAGAAAATTCTTTAAGATATTCCTTCTGTGCCATTTTTTATAAAAAAAATCCATAGGGGAGATAGGGGATGAATGGGACAAGGGATGGATGGGACGTTCTCAATATTTCAGGCAATAAAGTTTTTTTTTAGTTGTTTCCTATCCTCATGGATTTCACTGCCATAGTGTGCTTCAGAACCAAAAGCAAGACCACATGGCTGTTTTCAGTTTCCTCCAAATTATCATTTCCTGAAAACTCTGCTTAAAAGTAACCTTTTTTTACATTTGAAGTTACTTAAATATCTTGTGCAATATAAACAATTAAGATATGTTATATTTTTTTATTCCAAGGCTCTCAATATTGGTAATTAAAATGAATGAACATTAACTATTGTGACAAAATAATTTTTGAGACAAAATGGCTGACAATTGAATATATGCATCATGGGGATGATTGGTACATTTCAAATGGGATGAATGGGATTGTGTCATTCATCCCTAGAGGATACTGAAAAATATATTTATTAGCTAAATAATATTATATAGTTTGATAAATTAATAATTTATGGTAATTATTCTTTTAACATTTCATCCTCATTGTAGTTAGCGTCTTCAGCCATTTAATGCTTCCGTTTATTGGACTGTTAAGGTAAAGCTGAGATGAGTCCAATATTATTGGCTAACAAATATTTCTGGAGATCATATTACAATTTACAATATCTCAGCGTTTGCCCAGGAGGTATTTTTTTTCAGCTGTTAGTCATTAACATTGAATAAAGGGAGGAAAATATTTGTGTCCCATTCATCCCTGCTGTGGGGATAATTGGGACATAGAAGAATTGATTTTTAATTTCATAATATATTTATGTATAATAAATATTGTGCATAAGATGTAGTCAAACCCTTAATGTATGAAATGTGATATATAATATTGATAATAACTTAAATAAAATATTTAAAATAAACATTTTTGTCAAAATGTCCCATTCATCCCCCATCTCCCCCATAGAATATTTCAGAAAAAATGCATCTGAAAATGGATTGATTTACAAGATAAAAAAATTATTTGTAAGATGTCGGTGTCTTAAATTTCATGACATCAAATACATTTAAAATGCACTTAGTATACATGTCAAAGATACATTCAAAATTTTTATGCATAGTTTGGATAAAAAACAAAAAATATATTGTCCTTCTTGCTTTTTTCTTTAAAAAGAAATAATAATGTTTTAAGATATTGAAACAAAATTTGAGTATGATGATGATCGATGAAAAATGCTTCAGAAATATATATTTTTTAAATATTGTGAATATGATTTATATTATTTCGCGTAGTAAAGACAATAATTTGCATTTATTATCTTTGGTAAAACGTTTTACAAAAAAAAAAAGTTTTTAGAAAATTTTAGTAAAAGTTTGAATAAAAAAAAATATACTTATATCACTTAAAACTTATTAAAAACTTTTTTTTTTCATAAAAAAATAATTTGTCGCTATTATGCAATATAGACTCTTTAATAATTTTAGGCATAGATTTCTCAATTAATAATAGCTGCGATTTACATATTTAAAATTTTCTGAGCGCGTTTTGGTTAATTTTACGACAAATGTGATTTTTGTACAACTTTGTTCTCACAAATGGCACCGAAATCAAAATTTTTGCAATTCTTATTGTTAATTATTCTTAAATTGTTTGTTATATTGGTAATTAATTGATAATTATTATTGTAAAAGTTTCAATAAAAAATTATACTTATATCACTTAAAACTTATTAAAGACTTTGTTTTTGTTTTGTTTTTTTGTTTTTTCAGAAAAAAATAATATTCCACTATTATTAAATATAGACTCTTTAATCATTTTAACCATAAATTTCTCAATTACTAATAGCTGCGATTTACATATTTAAAATTTTCTGAACGCGTTTTGTCAAATTTTACGACAAGCATGATTTTTCTATAACTTTGTTCTCACGAATGGCACCGAAATCAAAATTCAATTTTTACTAATAAAATATATAATTGCTCTTCTAACATATAATAGCATAATACTGATGCGTAAAAAATACCCCACACGCCTGCACCCGCTATGATATGTGAAAATAAAAAGCGCACCTTTTTAAAAATGTTAAACTAGAATATTTTTCTTTATTATTCCTTAATTTATACAAATATTCTATAAGTTATATCATGATAAAATGAGAATAAAACAAGGTTTTTCTAAACAAATAGATTCTTTTAAAAAACAAACACCCAGCATATATCTAAATCAATTCCATATGTTACTGTAGGTTGTTTTGGGCCATTTTAATTAGGAACGTTTTTGTTTTACGACTCATTTGCGCTAAAATAAATTGTCTAGAGTCACTTGCATTCACATAGGTATATTTTGGATGATAAATATAGAATAATAATTGCCTGTCATTTTATATGACAATGATAAATGATGTCTTCGAAAACTTACATAAACTTATCGTTAAGTATACGGGTCTTTCATTTTCTTTAACTTTTTACGCTTGAAACAGAGATGTAATATGTGTTCCCTTAGTAAGTTTTTCTCCATGAATTATTTTATTCTTTAGTTGCGATTTTAAAAATCATCATAGCCGTATGTATAATTCTAGATAAGAGTGATTTTCTTTACTCTAAAAATGACATTTTCAAAACTGAGCAAAAAATACTTAAATCTGAGTATGTCGCATAGTCAAAATGGCTCCGAATCCAAATTACTCAAGTTTGAAATAAGTATATACTCATTTCTGAAATCATGCACACACTCAAGAATAAAACATCATGTGCTCAAATCTGAGTACGTCCATGTTTTAAAAATGAGTATGAACTGACTTCAGTGTGCTCCTTTTTGTGTATTTCCATGTTTCAAAAATGAATTTGAACCGATTCTAATCATTTTTGAATATGACCATGTTTCAGAAATGAGTATGAACTGACCTCTATGTGCTCCGTTTTGCGAGTATTTTTGGTACTTCAGAATTATAAGCATCGGATCTCCAAATTTGAAACAAAAAGTTTCATAATAAAATGAAAACATGGATTTACTCAGATTTGAAAGTGTAATTTTTCTCAGTGTTCAGAGATAATATGAATAAAAACCCGTTTAACTCTCATCTTCTTTCTCCTCCTGCCCCTCTTAATTTATTTATGTTTCGAGAATAATCTTGCCAAAACGATTCCAAATTTTCACAATCGACGATGTATAATTTTTGTATTGAATACTCAAAGGAAATAAGTATTGTGGTTGCCAAAACAACATGATCATCGAGCGATTCACTCACGCCTTACATTAGTATACAATCAGCTTAGTAATTTTAATAAAATAAAACTTAACTTCATTTCCTCTTTTTTTTCCCCTAACAATTTAAGTTTTTTTTCTTTACAAAGACCATATTGCTAAATTGTAATTTCTATTTTGTTGCAATACAGAAAGCATAAATGTGACTGAAGTGGCGTTTTACGTAAAATAAGCTGTATGGGTTCTTTTTACATAAAATAAATAAAGTTGTACAAAAAAAAAAGAATCATTGCGAAAAAATTTAAAAATGGAGTCAATTATTAACTATATCATTCCTTGTATCTACAAAATTTTTAATGTTTATAAATTCTTCACATTTTGTAACGTAAGTATTATTTTTTAATTTTTGGGTACAATGAAATTCGTTTTGCGAACAAAATAATCTACATTTTGTTTTATTTATTTTTTGTATTTTACTGTAATTATTTACATTGTGTATTCCCTTTTTTAATTGTTTGCCGAAGTAGATTATTTCTAGAAAGTTATTTACTGTATAAGATGTATTAAATAGATCATATAGTAAAGTTCTATTAATATTTTAGTGGTTTTATTTATAGAAGTTTTAGTAAATCTTTTATTATATTTTAGAAAAATAAATGCAAAACTCTGGAAAAATGGCGTTTTATTTTCTCATTTATTATGCAACAAAACATTGCGTTTCACTGATTAAAGTAATAATTTTGTTCATCAAGCGATTAATCTTCTTTGTATATCAGTAATGTAAATTCGTTTTCCAAAATTTCCGCCTTTTAATTGCTGTTTTCTAATTGTATACATCAGTCAGAATTGAAAGTTTAATATAGCTATATGTCATAAATTAAATCGCATTCATTATATCTGGGGCTGCTTACTTTCTTTGGAAATGATTTCATTTAAAAATATATATTCATACAAAATCGATTTAAAGATTTAAAATCCTACAAATTTCAGATTTGGTGAAAAACAATTAGGGTGTGAGTGTACGATGCCCAAGGCAGTTGGGCCCCTAACTCTAGGTTCATTTGGATAACTTTTCTTCGAAAAATACAAAATGATATAAATTCGAGGGTGGCCGCACCCGAAGGCAGTGGGGCTCCAACTTTAGATTTGTTTGGAACGATTTTCGTTTAAAAATATAAAACCATTCAACACTGATTTTACGTTTATTTATATAACAACAGTTATACAACATATATAACAACAGTTATACAGCATATATAACAACAGTTATACAACATATATAACAACAATTACACATACATATATACCAACATTTATACAACACTGATTTTACGTTTATAGCCAGACGATGCTGGATGGGTTAGATAGTGATAAATAAAATAATGAGTGACAAGTATTTTAAAAGAGGCATAAACCAAACTTGCTCATACTACAATAACAAACATTTAAAAATAGAAAATAAAAAGAGTTAGCGAAATATTTTTTTTCGAGAAAAAAAATCATGTAGTTCTTTTTTATTGAAAATTTGTTGCGTGTACAAAAGTTCTGAAGAAATGCAATATACATTTGGATAAATTTTCTTCTTAGAAAGTTTAGAATGTTAACATTTGAAACGAACTTCATTTTAGCAGCTATCAAGCTGTCTTGCTTTATATTACGTAATAGTATAAAATAAATAAATGACAATCTAGGTAATTTGTATGCATATATTTTTTTATACTAAGTGCAGTTTTTTTACTATAACTTATTTCCTTTAAAAACATTTTTGTTTGAATATCTTCGACTTTTGAAAGCGTAAGTTATCACAAAAACGTCGTCACACATGTTATAGAAATTTCTTATTGCATAAACATACATTAAATAGATATTTTTAAAGCACAGTATTTTTTTTTTTATCTTTCTCTATGACTTTAAGATTTGTTATATATTTCTAACTTTCGTTTTATATTAGAGTTCTTAATTCTTTGCCTTAAAGGTAATATATCACGATCGTCAATATATATTTCGTCAGCAAATCTTTCTGTTTACAGTAGAAAGTTATTCATCGATTTTCATAGGTCACAATTAACTGTTTTTATCATTTTGGATTAAATATGGCATATGAAGTAATATTTTATTACTATGTAAGTTTTTAAGCAAAAATTACGCAACATAAATCTTGTTAACCTTTGAAAATAATTTCTTATAATTTTCTGTAAATTACTCTTTTTATGGATCCACAGTGCCACAAGAAATATTTAAAGTTGATACTAATTGCAATTAAAGTTTATACAGTAAAAATTATGTATGTTTTGAAATATCATAATACTTATTTAATTTAAACCATTTTTAATGTTATAATTACAACTTCTTTTCTTTAAAGAAAAAATTCAGATTTGGATCAGAGTGAGATACCCTATATTTATGACAAAACATGAACTGTGATCCTAGTTTCCTATACAAACATTTTTATTGTAGTCAGATCTGCTTATCCTGGAATTCTGGGACGCCCTATGTAAACTTCTCTTTGAAAGTACATTTTAACGGATTATTTATTTCGTCAAAAGATTGTAACAGCTTGCAAAAAAAATTCAATTCGAATGCGAATCAGCAAAATATATGTGGCCACCCTGTGATGATTTTCTTACGCTGGATTATTTTATGTATATGATACAAAAACATTTATACAGATTTTTTATCAAATTATTACCTTCCTAGCCTCTTTTTTAATACATTAATGAATATTCTGTAAGCTAAAATTTCTCTTTATACTAAAACTCAAATGTTATTTCCTTTCCTCAGATAAAATGCTATCATTATTAAATGCGGCATTTAAGCCAGAATATTCTTGATTTCAGTTGCGGTTACATCTGTAGATGTAATGTTTTCCAGACATTCATTTTTACAACTGCATGGCTGACCTACCTCTTTCTGTTCATAAACAATTGCGCAAATTATTGCAATTTCCCAGCCGCGAGTTAGTCTGTTTCCTTTGTCTAAAATCCATTCCCATGGAGTTTTCCACAGTTGTCCGCCAAAATTCATTATAATGACCATTTCGCCAAATGTGGTAACCGTTTCAAACCTCTCACTCAAATATTTACATTACCCGTAACGTACAAAGAAATTTTTCTATGTGTCTGGGATGTGTTAGCTCACTGTTAATGAATGTTGGCGAGGCAATCTATTAGCGAAAAGAGCAGATCACTTAGCGCTCTCTGCCTTCCAACATTCGATGGACAGTGAGCCAACAGATCCCAGACGCATAGAAAAATATCTTTGTACGTTACGGGTAATGTAAATATTTAAGTAGGAGAATTGAAACGGTTACCACATTTGGCGAATTGATCATTTTAATGAATTTTGGTGGACAACTGCGGGCAACCCCATGGGAATGGATTCTACGCAAAGGAAACATGCAAACTCGCAGCTGGTCAATTACATTAATTTGCACAATTGTTTATGGACAGAAAGAGGAAGGGCGGCCATGCAGCTGTAAAAATGAACGCCTGGAAAACATTACATCTACAGACGTAACTGTAGTTGAAACCAAGAATAAATTTTAACGTACATGCCGCATTTAATAAAGATAGAGTTTTATATGAGGAAAGGAAATAACATTTAAGGTTTTAAAATAAAGAGATATTTTAGCTTACAGGATATTAATTAATATATTAAAAATTAGGTTAGGAAGATAATAATTTTGTATAAAAATATGTATAAATGATTTTATATCATGCACCCACATTCACACCTTTCTCTCTACCACTCACACATGCACAAGTCAGAAACAACAAATTAAAAAAGGAAATGTTTGAGAAACATTCTCTTAGATATTCGTTTTGTACCATTACCTTAAAATCTGTTTAGATGATTATCGTACCCAAATCTTAGAAAGATCGCATCTGAAAATGGATTGATTTATAAGAAAAAATTGGTTTGTTTGATGTCGATACATGAAGTCTCATGAGGTAGAATGCCTTCAAGTTCCTCTTAGCATACATGTGAAAGATAAATTGGAAATTTTGATGCTTGATTACATGTAAGAGAAAGATATATTGTCCTGTTTGATTTTTCAGATAAGAAGCAAAAATAATTTTTTTAATGCTTTGACAGAAAGTTTGAATATGTGATTAAAATGATAGTTAAACACACATTTTCATATTCTGAATGAGATCAGCCATATTCATTGCATTGAACTTGTACTAACATTTATTTATTTTCTTTGTTAAAACGTTTCATAATGCATTTTAAAGGTATATCCTTTCGAAATTTTGTTAAACTCTTTTCTTACAGAAGGGGTATATCCTTTTCATTGTTATTCGTTATCTAACATTTTTAAATCAGCTTCCATTCAGCTTTTAATTTCAGATGTAGATATATCAGTTATTAGTAGTAACTCTTTAAATATTTAAATTGAAATATTTTCCTTTATTTGTACAGTTTTCATAAAGTTTATGCAGAGTTTGATATCAAAAAGTCTTTCCAGCCTGTACAAAGAGGAAAAGATAACTTTCATGATCCACGTTTTTAAAAATTCAACTCATTTTACTCAAGCACTCGAAGCTAAAATGCTTGGAACCATATTATACTGAATTGGAATGCGAATTTCAGCATGGGAGTTAAAAGCATAACGAAAATAAGATTGTTTTAAAATGTCAGCCACCCTAGAATTTCAAACTTCCACATCTCAGTCTTTTTTTAAGATATAGCCAAAACAAAACAATGTTCCAGAATCCTTGTATTACGTTCTAACACTTAACTGAAAAGAATCTTTGAATTTATAATTCTTTTTGAATTTTTAAAAGTTAAATTTTTTTTAACTGGCTGCCATTTTGAAACAAGATGGCGGATGAAGCTGTCCAACGCACTCTGTCGAGACCTTGGTATATCCTATACACATGCTCAGTCACATCCAAATCGGTTTATAAATAAGAGAGTTACAGCATGACAAATGTCATATATATAAATCAACATCGGGACGGGGGGTGGTTTTGGGGTCTGAGGGCCATGCTCGGGGAAAATAAACAAACTTTTTTGTGAATTGCTTTCCTCCGAACGACTGCAATAGGTAGCTTTTTGAAATGAAAGTTACCTAAAAGAGAGAGAAACACACTGTATAATACTAGAAATAATAAAAAAAAACTATAATACAGCAGTTTGTTTTTGAACATTTCATTAAGAAAGGTTTTATTTTACAGCTCATTTGCACTATAATAAATTGCCTGCTGTCACTTGCATCCACATATGTCTGTTTCGGATGTTAAATGTAAGATATTACACAATGCTGCAGCTTCAAATTATTGTGACAAACGATTTATCATTCAGATTTTATAGAATTATTGTAAAGTTATCAGAAACATTGGTATAAAATATCGCCGTATTCTGTTTCGTATATATACAGTATACCCACTAAAGTCCTTTGCCACCCTCTTAACTTCGGAACGGCTGCTGCTATATTCATAAAAGTGGTGTCTAGGTATAGTAAAGTAGCCATGCGCTACTGAAAGAAACCACCTACTGCGCCACCTGGTGGAAAACTATGGAGTTCCTATCTCGACATTCCTATCTCGAAAAGGGAACGAGATAGGGAAAATAAGTGATTTACAAAGTTGTAGAGAATCATCGATATAGTACAAAACGTGGACATTAATACGAAGAATAGAACGGTTAAAACGCGCATTTGTTTTTTCGTGATTCCCTACACTGTGACGTGACAAAACGATCTTATAAAGAAAGAAACAACTAGTTATGAAACAGCAGGTGTATGCGACCCCTCCACAAACATTGCAGGACCTTAAACGACTCATTACGGACGCTTGTGTCAACGTGTCACCAATTGTGCTCCAACGTGCGCAACGTGAAATTCAAACAATGATCCAAATATGCATTGCAGCTGACGGTGAAAAGTTTTAATATCTAAAATATAGGTAATATTATTATAAATAGTTGTTTTTTTCTTTCTAAGATCGTTTTGTGCAGTCACAGTATAGGAAAACACGAAAAATTAAATGCACGTTTTAACAGTTTTATTCTTCGCATTAATGTCCACAAGGTGTTTTTTGTACTATATCGATGATTCTCTACAACTTTGTAAATCACTTTTTTTCTCTATCTCTTTCCGTTTTCGAGATAGGAATGCTAACTCCGCAGCATTCCACCAGGTGGCGCCGTAGGTGGTTTCATTGAGTAGCGCAGGGCTATTTTACTATACCTAGACACTACTTTTATGAATATAGAAGCAGCCGTACCGAGTGGCAAGCCGGGTGGCAAGGGACTTTAGTGGGCATACTGTATGTTTTTAAAACTAACAAGAAAATCTTTTTAGATTTTATTTTGTACCATTTTCTTAAAATCCATATGGAATATGAATCCATATAGAAATTGCATATGAAAATGGATTGATTTACAAGGTAAAAAAAAATATGTCGGTGTCTTAAATCTCATGAGATCAAATACTTTCAAAAACGTCTTAACATACATGTCAAAGATATATTGAAAAATTTGATGCATAGTTTGGATAAAAGACAAAAATATATTGCCCTTCCTGCTTTTTTTTTATGACGACAAAATAATGTTTTAAGATATTGAAAATAAAGTTTGAGTATGATGATGATCGATGAAACTTGTCGTTGGGGGCCCCCGTAATACTTACCCATCATGGATATGCATAATATTAAAAATGAAAATAAAACATGTGTAAATTATTTATAAAATGCATTGCAATTGGAATAAAATCGTGGCTTGATGACGTTATAAACTTTAAATGCTCTATTACTGAATTGCGTAAAAGGAACATCCTTATAACTCCAAAAATGATAATCCTATTAACGAACAGTTTACTTCGTCGGATTAAGCGCCTCATTTTCAATTAAAATATATCTTTGAATTGAAATTTGAATGAAACACAGAGTCCCGAAAAATCGAAGACTGTGGAAAATATAGTTCCAGATATCTCGACAGCTCATTATCCGATCAAATTCATTCTTTATGCAAAATGTATGTTTTGTTATTGTCTTTTATATTCACTCCCTAAAATAAAAAAATTTGAAAAATTTTATACACCTTTTATCAGAACGAATATTTCGAGAGTCCAAAAGAATAGTTCCGGATAATCGAGGTTACTGAAATTCAATAAGCTTCTTCCCATTATTACATACTAAGTACACTACATACCAAATTTCAAGTCTCTATCTCAATTTTTCGGGATATAGAGCGTTAACAGACACACAGACACGCACACAGACAGACGGACGGCAATTTTTTTTTCTAAAAATATATTTTTCGGAATCTCCAGTGTCTGAAACGTGTCAATCCGTCAAAAAAAAAATCGATTTTAAAAAACGATTGCAAGGCTTACCCTATACTCCTATACTACGTATGGTTACTAAGTAAAATGACCTGTAAATATGTATTTTTTAAATATTCTGAATATTATTTGTGGTATTGCGCTTAGTAAAGCTACAATAAAATGTATTTATTTTCCTTGGTAAAACATTTTACAAGGGAAATGTTTTAGAAAATGCGGATAAAAGTTTGGAAATCAAAATACCATGTTTATATGTTTATATAATCCCTTAAAACTTTAGAAAATTTTAGAAATTTTTTTAGAACAAAAAATAATTTTTTCTATATTATCTGGTACATACTGTGTAATTATTTTAAATTTCTCTCTGTTTTAAAAGTAGAAATTATTAATAACTGTGATTTAACTATTTAATATTTCATCGATCATGCTGTCGCAAATTTCACAATAAACGTGATATTTTCCATACAATTTTGTTCTTACGAATGTAATCACAATCAAAATTCAATTTTTAATAATGAAATTTATAATTGCTTGTGTAACATATTATTGGGTAACTATTGTGTGCAAAAAATATGCCCCGTGCTTGTCTTGTAAAAAAGTAAAATAAAATAATTGCCCCCTCTGAAAGGTTAAGCTGAAATATGATCTTATTATTCATCGATTTTCATAAAAGTGACTGGAAATTTCATTATTATACAATGTGAATAAAACAAGGTTTTTCTAAATAAAAAAAATATTTACGAAAATATATTTACATATATTTAAAGCAATTTTAATTTACTGTAGGCTGTTTTTGGTATTTTCATTAAGAATTGTTTTATGGATGATTTGCACTAAAATAAATTGTCTGAAGTCACTTGCACTCACATACATATTATGGATGATAAATATAGCATAATAGTTGCCTAAATTTTCAGAATAATGTAATAGATGATATTTTTTTAAACTTTCATACAATTATTGTGAATTCAGCCTAAGTGGATAGTAGAAAATATTCTAGGTGTCTTTCATTTTCTTTAACATTTTATGTTTAAAAGCCTACTGTTGGAAAAATTATTAGGAACTTTCCATACAGTGTTGTATTCTCTTATTAAATTTTGCTGGTCGAATTATTTTTTGCGTTTCCCAAACTTTTCATAGATGTATGTGTATTTCAATGCATGTTTTTTTTTCTTCATAGATAACATGAATAAAAACAATCTTTTGTAAAACTCTTCTTATTCACCCCCCCCCCCCCCCCACCACCGCCACCACCACACACACACACGCACTTTGATCGATGTTTGGAGAATAGACGTGCCATAACAGTTGCAAAATTTCACAATCGATGATGTAATATTTTTGTAATTAATACTCAATGAAAATAAGTATTATAGACGTGTGGGGAATTATGTTTATCAAGCGATTCCCTCTCTTCTTACATTAGTATGATTTCAACTTAGTTATTTTATAAAATTTAAGTTTTTAATTCATTTTCAGTTTATTTTCAAACTATTTAACTTTTTTTTTTGTTAGAAAGGCAGTCAATACCTCAATACCATATTTCCAAATTCTAGTTATATTTTTTCTACTTCAGAAATAAAATAGTACAAAAATAAAATCAATCTGAGAAATAAAAGTCTATGATTTAAGTTTTCATTGACTGATAACTATTTAAAGTTTATGAGTTGTTTATATTACCTAAGATAAGTAATGTTTTTGTTTTCGAGCAAAATAATCTACATTTTCTTTTATTTATCTTTTGTATTTTACTGAAATTATTTCACTTGCATTTTCACTGTTTTAATGAATACCAAAGTAGAATTTTCTAGAACGTATTTTACGTTATAAGAGGTATTATAGAAAGGAGATCGTAAAGTAAACCTCTATTAAAATGTAAGTGATTTTATTTATAGAAGCTTTATGAAATCTTTTGTATTATTTCAGAAAAGTAATAACAAAATTATAGCAAAATGGTGTTTCATTTTCCCATTTATTACCCATCAAAGTATTGTTTTCATTGATTAAAGTAATAATTTTGTTTCCCAGGTGATTGGCCTTCTTTATATTTCTGTAATGTAAATTCTTTTTCTAAAACTTTCCGCCTTTTAAATACTACTTATTATTTGTATAAAGCAATTAACATTAATTCTGACTTTCATCTTTCAGATTTTATACATATGAAGCTGTAATAGTTAATAGTTAATACTGAAATGTGTCATAAAAAATATTTTCACATTGGATTATATTTTTCTATTTGGATATATTATTCACGTGGCAATTACGCCTATATATATATATATACACATCATGAAATTATATATATATATATATATATATATATATATATATATATATATATATATATTATGAAGCATGATATATATATATAGAGAGAGAGAAAGAGAGAGACGTGTTAGCATAATATAGAAATATTATGTTTTAAAATCTGTTTGTACAATAAAGCTGTCTTTGTATTGTTGTTTGGAATTACTTTTTAAAAAACACCATTCTTAATATAATAAATTATAACAGCTTATAATAATATATTGCTTTTAAATGCTAAAAGGTGTAAATTCACAACATAATATAAACTAAAATAACTTTTATTAGGCTGTTGACATATTTCGGCTCACTCCAAGCCATTTTCAAAAACAAATGAGAATATTCTATAATTACACGGTCTTTGAAGTTATTATTTGAAATGCTATCATTTAATGTTCATATACTTTTTAAAAATTAAACACGTTATCTTTTATTTTTACTTGGTTGTTTAGTTTTATATTTGTAACCATGGAGTAACTTAAACCACAATTTAGGCAAGTTAAAAGATGCTGCATCGTTATATATTGTATTTTTGCTTGTTAGTATCGCTACGGTTTCTCTTATTATGGATCGATCCATATTGCGATTATGATGCAATTCCGGTAGGAAATATCTGCTTTGATTCCATTCTTGGTTCATAATAACTGTCATGTTGATGAAAGAATGATTAAAATTTATGGCTAAAGATGTTTATAACTGGTAAATTAGCTTTAAGTATTGTTTTTTCCGTGTTAGAGAAAATGTTTTGGGTATTTTAACTTTTAAACTTTTACTTTTATTTTTGCATATAACAAAGATTTACTTTTTATCCTTTCATATATTTATATATACTAGTGTAAATGCCCGTCATAGGACGGTGGGTAGAAATTGGGGTTTTCAGTTAAAATTTTAAATAATTGATAAAAATATTCATATACTGTTTATCGACAATAAGGAAAACTGACCTGAACCGTTAAGTTCAGGGTTGTAAATATTACTGTTAATGGTAGTTATGTTAATGGTAAATTTTACGAAACGTAATATTTTTACAATTGAATCCATTTGGACACTACACTGTTAACTAGTATTTTAAAAACACAAATTGCACAAATTGTGCTTATTAGTTGCTAAAATCAGTGTAAAAATTGTTTTAAACTCATAAAAGAGCTAAAATCCTACATGTTTCGGCTTTAAACTTAAAGCCATCATCGGGGAAGAGGAACAACACAAACGACTACTGATCTTTTAATTTTCGACACGAGAAAATTGAAATCAACAGTATGGAAAAATTTAAATAAAATAAGCGGGCGCTCTCTGTTGCCAAAGAGCGAAAAACAAAACAATGAATTAACAAGGGGTTAAAAATGTATCCCATAGACTAGGTATGTTGAAAGAAAAGTTATCATTACAAATACAATCTTTTCTAATTTTGATTTCCAATGATTCCCTAATGGCGGCTTTAAATGGGTTATTGAACCTATGGATAATTCTTGCTTTATCGAAATTAATTATATTTTTGGATGGAGGAATTTATTTTTAAAAGTTTGAATTTGACACCAGAAGTTTGGCTAAGATACGTGGATGATATCTTTATCACATGGAATCATGGAAAGCAAGAACTCCTATCTTTCCTCTCAAAAATAAACGAAATAGATGAAAATATTAAGTTTACGTTGGAAATAGAAGAAAATTCATCACTACCGTTCCTGGATATTCAACTAATTAAAGATGACAACAACCTAAAACGTAAAGTCTATCGTAAACCGAT
This sequence comes from Maratus michaelseni, assembly GCA_963931845.1. Lineage (NCBI taxonomy): Eukaryota > Metazoa > Arthropoda > Arachnida > Araneae > Salticidae > Maratus > Maratus michaelseni. The sequence goes on along the minus strand of OZ007590.1, from coordinate 365,242,443 downwards.
GAGAAGTAACACAATAATCCCATTTAATGCCTCTACAACTTTCACTTATAAGATTGCTGCCTTCAATTCATTCATCAAGCGTGCTTTTCTGGTTTGTTCAAGTGAATTCATCCAAGATGAACTTAATTTTATCAGAGATATCGCCATTGACCATGGTTTCCCCGCTCATCACGTACAGAAAATTATAGAAAAATTCAATGGCCATTTAATTCAGCATCCTGTCCCTAGCAATAATAAACCAAACTATCGTAAATTCCAATATATACCTATTATATTTGAAAGGATTAAAAGGGCCCTCCGTAAATACAATATCCATCTTATTGCTGTTCCTCCCAGAAAATTGGTTGACTTAGTTTCATGTAAATTAGATCCTATCCCCCCTGATCAATTCGCAGGTGTTTATGAAATCCCCATTAGCTTAAATAATAATAGTATAATTTTTTACATTGGTATGACTAAAAGAAAGTTTTTGGAAAGGTTAAAAGAGCATAAAAACGACATAAAATTTGGAAAGTTATCCACTGCACTCTCCCGGTTTTACGCTAAAAATAATGATACTGTAATTAATTTCGATAAAGCAAGAATTATCCATAGGTTCAATAACCCATTTAAAGCCGCCATTAGGGAATCATTGGAAATCAAAATTAGAAAAGATTGTATTTGTAATGATAACTTTTCTTTCAACATACCTAGTCTATGGGATACATTTTTAACCCCTTGTTAATTCATTGTTTTGTTTTTCGCTCTTTGGCAACAGAGAGCGCCCGCTTATTTTATTTAAATTTTTCCATACTGTTGATTTCAATTTTCTCGTGTCGAAAATTAAAAGATCAGTAGTCGTTTGTGTTGTTCCTCTTCCCCGATGATGGCTTTAAGTTTAAAGCCGAAACATGTAGGATTTTAGCTCTTTTATGAGTTTAAAACAATTTTTACACTGATTTTAGCAACTAATAAGCACAATTTGTGCAATTTGTGTAATATTTTTATTTATCTTTGTTTTTCAACTCAAAATTTCTAAATATTTTTCTGAATAATTAAAATCTCAATCCTAATAACGATCTCAATAATTAATTAAGGTCTCAATAATTAATTATGTTAAGTAAATTATAGGTATTAATTTTCGCTCTCAATAATACGAAAACGATCTTTTAGCTTCTTCATAATCTAAAAGAATGCATTAATTTTTACACAAAGTCAAATATTTCCCTTTCAAAATTAATAATAAAAATAATTTAAATCATTAAACAAAGTTGATCTTGTAATAATTCAATACATCCTGAATGTACATACCTTATGTTAATGGTAAATTTTACGAAACGTAATCTTTTCCCTTATTTTGGTTTTTCAACTCAAAATTTCCAAATATTTTTCTGAATAATTAAAATTTTAATCCTAATAACGATCTCAATAATTAATTAAGGTCTCAATAATTAATTAAGGTCTCAATAATTAACTATGGTTAGTAAATTATAGGTATTAATTTTCGCTCTCAATAATACGAAAACGATCTTTTAGCTTCTTCATAATCTAAAAGAATGCATTAATTTTTACACAAAGTCAAATATTTCCCTTTTAAAATTAATAATAAAAATAATTTAAATCATTAAAAAAAGTTGATCTTGTAATAAATCAATACAACCTGAATTTTCTTATTCTAAAAATATGCTTATGTACATTTTATATTATTTTACAACTTTATTATTATGTAAATTATAATAAAGTTGTATTATTAATTAATTTTTTTTCTAACAGAAACGTATAATTTGTATTTATTGTCAGAAGATGGCGCCAGAATAGTATTTACGAACGAAATCTAAAATGCTGGTAGATGCATCGCAAAGCCTCGAAAGGTATCATCGCTATTTCTGAAAAAGTGCTTTCAGGAATAAAATGCTTACAGAAATAAATTTTAAAAAATCCTTTAAATATTTAAAGACTTTAAAATGCTTTTACAAATACTTTAAGAGCATAATTGGATATTTTAATGAAACGTTCAAAGAGTCATTCCTTTTTTTTTTTCTAGATATGGGATTTGTGTTTTTGAATGGCAACATTATTCGTTTATTTACATCAGGTAATCGGATGTTTAATCTGTTATTTTTAATTTAAAACCTAAAACATTATAACTGGATATGATATACATGTTTTATACGAAAATATGCTGAACAGACGTTATTTCAAGTAGAAGATATTATCATTTAGTGTTATTATGTGTTAGCATATATTTTTCAGCAAGCCTAACATGGCGTTTAACTACGGTCGACTCGCAGATCAGAGTGGTACAGCCCGGTACCGTTACAGACACTTTCTCGCCTTTGGATTTTATTATAAGTAAGATATATATATATATATATATATATATATATATGTATATATATATATATATATATATATATATATATATATATATATATATATATATATATATATATATATATACAGGGGTCGGAAAAACTACTTTTTTATTGTAGCGAACTACAACTACTTTGTCGAAAATGTAATTAAGTACAACTACAACTACTTGTTTTAAAAAGTAGAGACTACAAACTACTTTTCAAATTTACTTACTAATTTTGCCAAAGTGGTAAATTTACACTAGAAATTGAAGACACGGATTAAATAATAAAGTGACCGCTTGTTATATAGCGTTTGCCCGGATACAATTAAATAAATGCGACATAAGAGAGGGCATTAAAAAATTAAGAAAGATAACATACACGAAAATGTTTTGTGATTGTCTCCAAAACGTTAGTTTATGCACACTGCACACTTAACAAATTTCGTTGCAAAATTAAAAAAATATATTATAATCTAGAAAATTGTAGAAAAACAACCCTAAATGCAAACAATAAATAAATCTGTAAATAGAGCAATTCCGAATATTAAGAAACCCGGCGTTAAAACATGAATACTTAATAACGAATAAATAGACAAGTGTTGCCAATAAGAAAAGTAATTCTTTTGGTAGGTTAGTACTTGTTTTCAGGAATAAGTGTCAATGGGAAAAATCTGAGATTTCACGCTATACGTTCCTATACACTACAGCTGATATTTGTCACTGGGATTAGAAATTGTTGAGCAGAAAAAATTCGGCACAAAAGAAGCAATTTCGACCACGTGGTTTGCAGAATGGCACTTTTTTTTTGCCTGAAGTAGCGTTAAAAATATCGTTGGTTCTCGCAACGAACTACTGATTTTTTGTATCGCGCTGCACGCTACACTACATTGTTCAAAATGTAGCAGGCTACACTACAAACTAATGTAAAAAGTAGCGACTACAGTAGTTTCGCTATTTCCGACCCCTGCATATATATATTGCAAATAATTTTATTCTAATGACATCTTTTAAAAATGATAAAATTGAAGAACTAAATTTTAACAAAATTTATCATTCATATTAGATATTGTTTGTTAATATTCAAAAATATTTATTGTACAATCTTTTTCAAAAATATAAATATCAGATGTAATCTTGTAAAAAAAGCGAAAAATTCTGAATGCTTTCTAATTTTGCCAAGCTAAAGGGGGAAAAATGCTTAAAATATTGCTTAGCAAAACATTTTTGTAATGAAATATGTCAACGTTTTTTAAAGATGAGAATTAAAAAAAATAATAATAAAAAAAAATAATACGTCTTTTTGTAATTTTTTTAATTAATATTTTTTTACTGTTTATATTTTATTAAAGAAAATAAAAGTTCTTTTCTGTCTTATTCCTTATAATTAAAGAAAAAATATATTGCATAAACAAATATGTAACTATAAATTACTGCCACGTTTTACTTTAATTAACTGATTTAGATGCTCCAGATTAATTGCCATGTCTTTACCGCCACGAAAAAAAGTTATTAATCTTTCAATTATTTTTCAATTTCTTTTAGTTTTAGATTCTGCAATCTTTGAAGTTTCAGATTTTTTATATATATATTAAAAAATGAAATGGTTCTAAGAAATTTAATTAAAGGGAATTGGTTTTTATTTAAAATTATGAATAAACTGGTTTCAAGCGAAGTTAATAAATTTATATTTCTTGGTTTATGTGTGATGTGTCTGTGAATATTTTTTGTCAAATTATGATTAAAAAAACAAAGAGCTATTTTTCCTTTTTGTTAAATTTTGAAATATTAAGTCGCAACTACACAACAAAAGATCCATTGTAATTAAAAAATCGCATAAAAATTGTTTATTTAAGCATTTATTTTAAATTAATAATTTAAATTATTAGTTTTTAAAAGTGAGGCAGCAACGTAGTTAGTAGAATATTGCCTTAACCCCTTGGGGACGAGCGACACGTATACGTGACGAATAAGATGCTCAGCATCCTCGCTTATTCCCACCAGTTACTTTTTATTGTAAGCTTTGCCTTTTTTAATGATAGCATTTTTGCGATTCAATTAGGAGTAAATTTCTGTTTTGAAAAACCGGTGATAAAAGATTAAAAGTTCTGTAAAGGACACTCGTCGCGAAGGGGTTAAAAAAGCAACATGGCAAGCATGGTAATGTATTAAACAAGTTACGTGTTGTAATGATAAAATATAAATACAGCAATTTTTAAAGTTCAAATTCTTATTTCGTTGAAAAGAAAAAAAGCAAATATTTTACAAGCCATTAAATAAATTGAATAACATTTACTATATATTGGTGAAATAGCTATTGGGCTAGTCTTAAAGATTTTTTGTGTCCAGTGGAAGAAATTTGCATTCAATAAAAATATTTTAGTGTTAATCCCCTCTAAGTAACCCCCCTCCCCTCAAAAAAAAAAAAAACAAAAAAACAAAAACAATATTTAATTATATCAACAGTTTAATTTTTTATTCTGTAAACGTTGATTAAGATAAGATTAAATGGTACTAGTTTTTATCCATTTTCTAAATTATCTACATTAAAAGTTATTTACATGTGTTATATATGTTACAGGGATTGCGTAAGTATTTTGATATGTATCTAACTGCGTATAACATTTTGATTAAAAATTAAATTTGTTCTTTTCAATTCGTAATATCTCTTTTAATTAATACTTTTGTACACAGTTTTGTTTAGGAATTATCTTTAGGGATTTTAAAGAAATTAGAAAAAAGAAACATCTTTAAGTAACATGATTTCAAAAATAAGTTCTTTGGAATAATGGAAGGAAAAGTCCTTCCGGCCTGTACCAGGAGGAAAAGTAGCTTCCATATTCTATGTTTTTAAAAATTCAACTCACTTTACTCAAACACCCGAAGTTAAAATGCTTGGAACCCGATTATAGAAGATTCATTCGTTATAGAAGATTCATTCGTTTTCGTTGATACTGAAGTTGAATGCGAATTTAAGCATAAGAGTTACAGCATAACAAAAATCAGATTGTTTCAATATATCAGAGAACCTAGAATTTAATAAAAATGGAAAAACATTCAAAATCTCTTTGCCCATTTGAAGACGTGCTATATGTATATATAGGGAAAAATAATATATTTCAGATGACACTTTTTGGTTTATATGTTTAACATTGCAAATAAATTTATAAGTTTAAAATGGAAAAAAGAATTTTTTTGGAAAACATAACATAATGATTCTTTTTTTCTTTATCCGGGAAGAGCATTTCCAAATTTTTGATGCATTAAACAGAATATATGATTTCTATTACATTTTTCACTCTTATAAATTAAAAATACCATAAACAAAACGGCTGTTTTTAACAGTTAGCTTCCCTTTTTGTTGGCCTTATTAATTTTGGCAAAAGTCGGAATGCCATGTCAAATATGCCACATAGAAAATCTATCATAATACTCAAATAGCAAGAATACATTCAGAATGCATCTGTTCTAATAGTTAATCAAGAAACCATCTTTAAAGAAACGGAAAATTAACGGGAAAAAAAATCAAAAAACGCATGTTCTTATTACCAAATTTCTAAGTCTACAAAATACGTTTGAAATTCTCAACTCTGATTTTTAAAACTATCAATTGATATTAAAAATTAAGATTTTTATACTATAGCGCTATATATAGTATATAATTTTATACATCTTAACTTAATCCAAATATGTAAAGGATTTCATATATGAACAGTAATTCACAAAATATTTCGTAAATGAACAATTAGAAAAGTGAGAAAGTATTTTTTAACACCATATTTGTAGAAATGCTGATCAATGAAGATGGATTGGTCCATAAGATTCACTATTAATTGCTGACTGTCACTCAAATCACTGAATCCATCAAATGATTTTTCCACTATTGACAGCCTTGAGAAGAATTGTCGAGTTGCCCATTTCCTATACGAAATCGGATTTTATGACGAAGAAGTTTTACCGCATATCACATTCTGAAGTGATTGATGTTATTTGTCTCTGGAAAAATAAATACATTTGAAGTTTCTTTTACATCCATTCCCTTTATTTGTTTCTTTTCTTACTTACTGAGATTTGTCATAGCAGAATAACTTTTAACTTTTTCTGAGATTGCGTTATAAGTGTTTACTAAAATTTACACAAATAATATTTTCTTTCTATAAGAATTTTTAGTTAAAAAAATATATGCTCTAAAAATATAATAAAAATATTATGGTAAATTAATTCTAAAATTCTCATTTTTTCTGTCTTAATACAGCTTTTATATAATAGATGTTTGACAATCAACGTGAGCACACTCTTTTGAATTCGCGATAAGTATGACATCACTATTTCAGATTAGAAAATTGTTGTTTAATATTTAAAGAGAAGAATTGGTAATAATCACCATATTTAGTAACAGAATTTGTAATTTTTTTCTCAGATTAAATAAGGCTAAATATTCTATTCCACAATTCTGGCAGAACTGTACTTACTCTGATAATATTACATTGTGTTTATTCTTATAAATATTTTACATCATTTTTATTCTGCTTTTAAAAATTTAAGTCTCTTTCCTTTCGTAAATATTTATTAGTTGATAATTATCCTTAAAAGCCATTTTATTTTCATTTCATTATCCATTTTGCAACATTAAGTATGTAAAAAGTTATGTAATAATATCCACTAATTAGCAAATCTCTTTAAATCTATGTATATCTTATCCAGTAATTCTCTGAAAAAATCTTTCTATTTTTTATGCAATACTATCTCTTTTCCTGCGCTACACGTTTTTGGCAATTAGATTTATATACTATTTACCACTATGTATCACTATTTCAGATAAATTTTTAAACAGCAGAGCTGGTAATAATCCCATTATCCAATCTAAGAATTTGTGATATTTGTCCTGCGATTAGATAAGTCAAAAATTTCTATTCAACAATTGTAGTAGAAATCTGCTTTCTCTGATAATAATACATTGTGTTTATTCCTATGAATCTTTACATATACAGTAATCACTCACTTATACGTAGGGGCAAGGGACTAACTAAAGGCGACGCATAAACGAGAGAGACGCATAAATGAAATACAAGTAAAAATTAAGTTTGAAATGAATGTTAAGATAAAATTAATCATTAAATGGTTAAAATAACATGCAGAATAATGTAAAATATGAATTATTTATATTGTTGAAGATTTACTAATTCAAATCTAAAATTCATACATCTCAAAATTTTAATTACAACCCTTTTTCTTAAATAGTGTAAAATTGAAGTTTGTATATACGCTTGATATCTGTCCCTAAAAAATGCTTTTTCGAGTTCATTGAAACATGAATATGTTGAACCAGATGCATCAGTTCGTTGGATGTAGTGACGAAGTGCATCTATTCCCTTTGCAAAAGTCGGTGGATGGTGTTTCTATGTTTTCTTCGTTATCTGATTCATTTTCATATGCATCATCTCGAATTTCTTCGACTATTTCTTACATGTCCCTCATTTCTGCTGTTATTATAGTTTTACCAATATCCACAAAATTGATACAATTAATCATTTCACAAGAAACGGCATTCCATTGTCCATCTACTACTAGTTGATCTTTGGCAGAAGATGCACCATTTTCGAATTCCTTCGGAATGAAACGTGTTTTTTGAAACAGCCCTCCTAGAAGTAGCAGATGGGGTACCCAAGAATGCAGCTTATAATAGTGTCCAGAAAACAAATGTAAAATACAACCAATTGCCTTTCATTTACAAGCTGATGTGAAATTTCTTGGAAAAGACATGTGTAGAATGTAAAGAAATGACAAGGAAACTTGAATTTTTTCCGACGCATAAGTGAGAGATACATTTCCCGTTGCGACGCATAAGCGAAAATAAATATCGTTGCATGGCTATATCTTTACCTGGAACTACCGAAAATTAACGTATAAATGAGAGAAACGCATAAAAGAGGCGACGTATAAATGAGAGATTATTGCATTTCTTTTCTGCTGTAAAAACTTTTAAGTCCTTTCGTAAATTTTTATTAGTCGATAATTATCATTAAAAGCTATCTTATTTTCGTGCCATTATAATCAAGTCTGTAACAATACGTATGTAAAAAGTTGTGTAACAATATCCACGAATAAACATGTCTCCTTAAATCTATTTATATCTTATTCATAATGAACTTTTCTGGGGATTTTTTTTCTGATGCAATATTATCTTTTCTCAAACAGCAGTTTTTTGCTAATTAGATTTATGCAATGTTTCTATTCTAATTACATAGAAAATCATAGTAATTTACAAAATGAGGGAAAAAATATACATAACTAATGTCAGCACTATTTAAAATATTAACACGAAGCATATCTATTACACGACGGCATAAAAAAACAAGGGAATTTGATACGTTTCTCTATAAAATTTGCCTTTCAATTTATTAACTCGTTAACTTATAAACATAAATATACGAGGGTAAGTCATTAAGTTAGTCGCAAAAGATAATTAAATAATAACTTACAATGATATTCACTTCAAAACTATTTCTATTTCTTAACATATTCTCCACCAATATTTATGCACTTATATCACTATTTTATCAGTGCCACAACATCAGCTGCATAACATTCTTTGGGTTGCTATCTCAGCCACATTAAGATTTCAAGTTGAACCTTTTAATCATTTGTGAACATCATCTTGCTTCCAAGATTTTTTTTTTTTTTTTTTTTTTTTTTTTTTTTTTTTTTTTTTTAGTGGACTAAAGAGATGAAAATCGCTTGGGGCTAAGTCGAAGCTGTATGGTGGATGTTGAAGTAGTTCCCAACTTGAAGTCCTAATGTGGCTAAGACAGCAACCCAAAGAATGCAGCTGGTGTTCGGGAACTTGATCAAACGGTGAAATAAGTGCATAAATATTGGTGGAGAATATGTTGAGAAATAAAAATAATTTTGAAGTGAATATCATTGTAGGTTATTATTTAATTACCTTTTGTGACTTACTTAATGACTTTTCCTCGTATTATGATAGACGCGAAATTTCATTATTGGCTTTTATTTACTTCACTGAAAACTTAAGTTGGCTTTTGTAAAATTTGTTCCTCGAATGACTCGACGGAATATTAAAGCTGTATTTTAGTTTTTAATCGGCTTCCGACAAAGTAGGTTACAAATATTCATTTCGAAGACTTTGTGCATGCATAAATTTTGAACGGATGCTACTATTTCCCTTTTTAATACTTTCCAACCTAGTTGCAAAGTGTTTATGACTTCGTTTTGTCTGCCGTCTGTCCGTCCGTTCTCTAACTCTCTTATATATACTTTGATTGACGTGAAATTTGGGTATGTTCTTGACGTTTATTATAGCGTGATCCCTATTGAAAATGAAGTATGTAGCACTTATATTTTTATTACAGGGCCAGTGAAAAGTATTCCATTCCATTACAGTCAATGGGAAAAAATCTTTTCAAGTGCATTTTGACGATGTTACGCCATTAAAAAAATTAATTGAGAAATTAATATACAATTATGAAGCGCAATAAAACATGGTTTTTGTAAAATATGGATCGCACTAAAACATGGTTTTTGCAAAATATGGAGCGCAAAGTGTTTATTATTCATTTACAGGAGCCCACAAAATACTTCTGTTACAGAATCTTCTAAGGAGAAAAATCGTTTGTAGCGTAATTTAAGGATATTTCACTATTTCAAACATATTGAAATTTATATGTATTACTGCAGCGCACTATAAATTGCTCACTGAAATATATGGTGTGCATTGCGTTTATCGTTCTCATACAGGGACACACAAAATAATTACATTACAGTTTTAGTGCGATAATTACAGTCTATGTGTGATAAGTGCGTTTTCAACTTTGGTTTGCGTTTTAAAGTTTAACTAAATTTTTGCAAAGTACGTGGTGTGTATAGATTTTGTTGATCATATACAGGGTGTGATGGATTGACCATCAACTTGGTACTTTCAATTGGGATTCAGATAATTCCAGAATAATGTGAATGATTTTCTTAATTGGCACCCATTGAAAAAGGATAATCCAGTTGAAAGAAAAACCTTATTTTCGTTTTCAAGTAGAAATGAAAAGCTTTCCGTCTTGAATAGATATGACAACTGTGTGTGAATTGTATTGATGACAAAGTCTTCTTAGTGATGTTAAAAATGTGTCAGGTATTCATTTTGTATAGATAGCAAGACCCAAAGAAAGGAAATTCATGGTACTTTGAAAGTGAAAGTAAGTGAATGAAAGAAGATGTCAATCAAAGAAGAGAAGTAGTGCTTCTTTGCTATATAAAGGCGGCTGGTTTGGGAGTTCGAGAGGATTGAAAACAAGGAAGAGAGTTTCTGACGTTACCTGGATGTTGTTCCTGAAATTGAACGAACATTCTTTGTAAATCTTCATCACCATTCAATTTTTTCCTTTAATTGTTATTTTGGAATAACGTTTTTTTTTCGTTTAAAACTATATGAAACGTTTGATTATATATATGTGAGATCACGTTACCACAGCAAGTATATATATAATTAATTGGTGGTAGCTACTGGATGATGTGGTCTAGATTGAATTAGACTACGAACCTATGTTTAACCTGATAAACAGATGAAGAGCCAGCTACATCCAACAGACAACATCGTTGAGGAGTCAAGAAATTTAGTCGGAGATATAGTTGTTTCTTGGAGTTCCAGCAATTAAAAAACAGGTGAAAAACTGTATCGATTAAAGCTGTGTGGCGTATAAATAAGACACAAAAAGATTGGTATTACGAGTGCGTGCTTCAAGAACTATCCAGTGGATCGAAGATATGCGACGTATTATCTTAGTTGTCTATATACGGAGCTAATGTGAATTTAGCACCTCATCAGTGAATTAAGTGATTAGGTGCCTTCAAATCTTCAAAGGTGTGTGTCTGCATAATATTTAAAAGTGCTAAGAAGCCTGATATCAGTGGGGTGGAAATATCAACATTTGGAGGTAAGCTCTTCTTTGAAATCTTCTATAGAGGTCTGTTTTTAATTGAATGCTGTGTATATTTTTATTTTTGGAACAAATCTCTATAATCTTTTGAAAAAAAAATAATGCTGTAAAATTTATGAAAACGGGGCCAATTTATAACGGGATACTATCGAGGAATTTGTAAAATTGTATGCTCTCGGCGAAAAGCATATGATACGATTATAACAGATGTTGCATCTGCTAAAACGGAAATCTGTCTAAAATGGAATTATATTTAAGTTACTTATATATTAACATTTTGTATGGTATTTTACAGGACATTTTTACAATTATAGGAATTTTTTTTTATGTAGTGAACATAAATAGAACAATTTGTTTTCTTTCCAACGCTTATCTTTTTATCAGAATATTGGGTTACTTACATGGTATTCCAGAAGTCTATGAGTATAGTCAGTATACTGACAAGAACATGGTATACTGAAAGCAAACTGCCCCAACTTACAAATATATATACCATCTAAATTAAATTAAGTGCAAAATAAAATATTTGAACCATTTGCATTTTTAACATTTTCATATTTACGTAAAAATATTCATATGAACACTATGAAGTTTCATCACATGCTGAACACGGGAATTAAATTCGTGGTTTATGCTTGTACTGCATTCAAATTATGTTTATCATTATTGAGATATGGAACTGAATTTTGTATGTTGAAATAATCCTTAAGCAGAAATGGTGATCACGAGGATGATTCATTCTTCTAAAATGAACACGGCTTGCTTGTGTACATTATTAAATTTTAATAGGGAGGCTTTATATAAAAATGACAGCTGTAAAAAAATTCAGAATCCTGCAGCGGTGGTGGAAATGATGATATACAAAAATATAGAAAGCGCAACTTCTAAGTAATCAAGTTTATACACTTACAGATTGTCCTAAATTCATTTTATATAAAGATATATAAAAAATAAAGACTATTATCATTATAAGTGCCGCACAAAATTGTACTATTTTAACTAATCAAATTAAATTGTATCTATAAATAAAAGTTTAAAATAAACTGTCTAAAGCTGTCATTGATAAAGTAGTAGGAGTTATAAGATTTGTATTGTCTGACATTTAATATTTCAAATATTATATAATAATATTAATTTAAATATTCATACTTATGTATGTATATTTCTTACAAATTATTAATTCAATGTATTATTATATATTTGAATTAACTTATTAAAATTATATTGACTGACGTCGTAATTGAAGTACAGACTGTTATTAATTACACTACATTGTCTTTGGTGGAAAAAATCCCGTTGAAATTTTTAATGCTAAACTGAAAAATAGAATATCTATTTTGCTTTTTTTAAAATAATTAAATCGCCATTTTTTCAATTAAATCAAAATTTTCATCACGTATATTTTCTATGTTTTTTTTTTCTTCTTTTTTTCATATTTGATTGCAATTCAAACTTTGGTGAGCAAACCAGCCATAATAAAGAAAAATATTCTATTGAAAAGTTTGACAACTTAATATTTAATCTGCCAGGAACATTTTTAATAATCATCTTTCCACTTGATTGCGAAGGTCTTCCATTGTCATTTGCTTGCATGAAACCTGACACAAATATCAAAGGAATCAAACTGAGAATTTTAATGGGATATATTCTAACGTCTCAAATGTACTATTCTTATGATTAAAACTTTCCTTGAAATTTGAATTTATAACATATTCACGCCTGATAAATATTCTTTCATAGTTTAAAAGTTAAGAGGTATCTGCTGAAGGCTGGGAAGTTATGCATATTATGTTGAACTTTAAAAAGTTTCTAAATATAATATTCATTCTTTTAGTGCAAAACAGGTTGCTCATAAATTTCGCTTATAAAGAAGTTCATAAATTTTGTTATGAGGGTTGTTTTTTTCTCAACTTTGTCTAAGGTGGAATATTCACTGTAAAACAAAATTCAGCGAAAAAAAAGGAAAATGTACTGGCAGCAAAGTTGCCGTCTATTTTTCGTTTTTTACACAAACTCACCCGTTTTCAAGACGGAAATTTTCTGTTTTTGGAAATAAATGTGAGCAATAACATTGAAAGAAACAAATCTAAATAATATCTAATAACTGATGGATATTTTCACGGAATAAGTATTTGAACTGAATATTATCAAACCGGAGATTTTTATCGCCTTGCCTTCCTCCGGATTTGCACCTCGGTACTCGCCATTACCGGATGAATGTTCTATCTCATACACCGTCTGGCCACATCCAATGACTTCGTTATAGTCCAAAACATCAACTATGAAAATTTAATTGGATTTTTTCTGTTTTCTCTCAATTGAAAAAGAGCCTTTCCATTTTTAACATTCAAAGAGTCTAAGGTTCAAAAGGAAAATTTACGTTTATTCCGGAAAAATTTATGATTTCCACTCAAATTAGAAAGTTTCCGTCAAAAGACATACATTTTACACAAAATTGCTCGTATATTTACGGATTTTGTTTTTTTACAGTGTTGTCTACGCCAGAAGATTTTCTTGGTACCAATCATTTCCGCGTGTCATTTGCTTGCATGAAAGCTGACACAAATATCAAAGTAATCAAACTGAGAATTTCAACAGAATATATTATAACGGGTCAAATGTACTATTCTTATGATTAAACTTTCCTTGAAATTTGAATTTCTAACATATTCACGCCTGATAAATATTCTTTCATAGTATAAAATTTAAGAGGTATCTGCTGAGGTTTGGAAAGTTATGCATATTTTGTTGAACTTTAAAAAGTTTCAAAATATAATATTCATTCTTTTAGCGCACAAAAAGTTGCTCATAAATTTCGCTTATAAAGAAGTTCATAAATTTTATTACTAGGGTTGTTTATTTTTTTTCAACTTTGTCTAAGGAGGAATATTCACTGTAAAGGAAAATTCAGCGAAAAAAAGGAAAATGTACCGGCAGCAAAGTTGCCGTCTATTTTCCGTTTTTTAACGCACTTCCGTTTTGGAATTCACCCGTTTTCAAGACGGAAATTTTCCGTATTTAAAAATAAATGTGAGCAATAACGTAATATTAAAAGAAAAAAAAAATCTAAATGATATCTAATAACTGATGGATATTTTCACGGAATAATTATTTGAATTGAATATTATCAAACGTGATTTTTATCGCCTTGCCTTCCTCCGGATTCGCACCTCGGTACTTCGCCATTACCAGATAAATTTTCCATCTCATACACCATTTGGCCACACCAATGACTTCGTTATAGTCCAAAACATCAACTACAAAAATTTAATTAGACTTTTTTTAGTTTTCTCTCAAATGAATTTAACATTCAACAAGTTAAGGATAAAAAAGAAATTTTACGTTTATTCCAGGAAAATTTAAGATTTCCACTCAAATTAGGACGTTTCTGTCAAATGACAGAATTTTCACATAAAATTAACTGTATATATTTACGTTTTTTTTTCTTGTACAGTATTGTCTTCGACGGAAGATTTCCTTGGTATCAATCATTTCCGCCAAAGACAGAGCTTAATATAGTTTAACTTTAGAGTAACAAATTTTACTAGAACTGATCAATTATTGTATTCATTTAACGAATTACCTTCAAGCATTCTACATAAATTGGAAATTATAGCTTATTTGTGTTTAATTATATTTTCTTTAAATAATTGTCCTTAATTTTCTATTCATGTTACCTCAATAGTTTTATATTTCTGACAGAATGGCAACGATAAAATAAATAAATAAATAAACATAAATTTATATAATTATTGCAAGCTACTTATTTATGTATGTGAATCTGAAACAGTATAACATTATGTGAAAAGTAACAGTGTATAAGATTTAGAGTCAAAACTACCGTCCATGTACTATAAACAACGTATAAACAAAGAAAAGTTTGAAAAACATCATCATAGCTTTTTAAAGAGACTTTTTCCCCGTAAATTTGCAGGTTATGTTCGGATCGTGAAACGTGTTTAATGATTTATGTCTGCTTCCAGTCATTAAATCAGACAAGATAACGCGTTTAGAGGGAAATATTTTCATGACTTGTTTTTTGTAAAATTTTAATTTTATTTCAGAAGATAAAAGAGTCGTTTTCTGTTTCTAAGGTTTTTAAACATAATTTTATTTCCTAAAAAAAAGAAAGAAAGAAATAACGTCTTTTTTGGATATTGTAAAGAATGTATTTTATTTAAATATATCTTCCTTTGCATTTTTCCAATTTGTTGTCCATGACCTTACTTTAAATTAAATGTCAAATTATCCCGTTGATTATTATGTTTATTAACAATTGATTTTACTGATTGTCCGAAGAGGCCTTTAGAAAATACACTCCTTAGTTTTCAAAATGATATTGAGCCAATATGAGCTATATAATGGCTAAATATCAGACCTTTTCTAAATAATAGCATGACATATTTCACTAATATTGTGGTGTGTAGGTTTCGCTAATATTGACGCAATATTCGCATATCATTAGAAATATTGCAACATTAAGCCAATATATCTGCATTATTGAAATTTCATTGCAAATATTTCCATACAAGGCAAATATTTCTGCCATGTATTCATAAGATAGTTATGAAAAGTACCCAAATAAATGATATTTTATTACCATATTAACTTGTGACAAGCAAATTTTTTATATGCATATTTCAAGAATCTTTCTTTTGCAAGTAAGAAATGCAATAATGCCTTTAATGTAAAATGTGGGTAAGTTTAACTTCATTTATTCAATGTATTTTTAGTACATAAATAGGAAATAGGAAATTTAATAATCCTTTGTATTTAATTTCTTAATCTAATTAGCTTTTAAGTTTTAAAATTACACATACTTGTACTGTCAAAAATGTGTAAAGAATTTCCATACATGTAATGTTATTTTAAAAACTTGAAAATTTATTGCCAAAAATAAATTAAAACTGCAAAACCCTTCTAAAAGCTTTAAATCCAGGAAATCTAAATATTTAAAAAATTGAAATGAAATAATGAAAAATCTTCTTTTTAGCCACCTGTAAGCTAATACATCAATTTCACTGCCAATTAAAAACATGAACATAATTTTAAAAAATCAGCATGAAATGTCAAACGAAAAACTGCTAGATCACTTTAGGGTAAATATATTTACATATTTAAATGTTTGCTTCTGTTTTGCGTTGCTTTTTTTAGCTCGCAGTATGGTAAAGAAAACATATATATTCTTTTCAAAATTAAAGAAATCTATATTTAAAATATGTTAGTAAATATATTTTCCCTTTTCTGCATTATCGCATTTTATATATATTCTCGGCACTTAAAGACGCGCCTATTTCCCTTTTTTCTCAACGAAAGGTTTTGCAGTAAAAATCATATCTATTTTTATCAATTTACCGTTAACATATTTTTAATTTCCCTGCCTGTATCACTGTAAAAGAAATAACACAATGTACAAAATCTATCTCTCATGGTCATGTTTTGGCTTTCCAAAGAGTGCTCCCGACGGTATGTCGTCAAAACATGCATTCTTGCAAAAATACCTTTCCAGTCGTTCCTAAAACACAGAACCGTCAAAAATTCAGAATCATTTCCTTTTTAGCAAAAGTGTGCTCTCTGCCAAAGAAATCTACCCGTTCCTGTCGCCAATTACAAAATTCAATATGCGGTTATTCTAAACGGTTTTGGCAACTCGTACAAAATGCACGCCTGTTTACTCAAAAATGCAAATCGTTGGAGAGATTTGTAACCCGTGCTTATCTCTCATTACTATTCACTTCTCCTCTGATCTCCACATGATTAACATCTCTAAAATGAATAGGTCCCCTGCGCCACTCTGGATTAATTGCTTTCTTCCCCATCTTCTTTCCTAATAATGACTTCTGTGTTCATTCCCTTCTTATGGATAAACAGTGTTATTAAAGCTATATTTGGTAGAATAAATCTTCTTTTACTTATTCCCCGATGACAAGTTTTATTTTGAAAGTTACCCTCGCCATAGAACAACTAGTACCTGTCATGTACTTATGTGATGCTGAACCTTCATTAAAAGGAAGCCGTAACTATTAAGTTTCTCCTTTTTTTCTTCTTATGCGGACTCCAGTTCACATACTCAGGACGTACGAACCACCTGTTTATTGCGGAAACGCTCTAGTACCATTGATTTAGATTCACGTGCCGCTTTTTCAGATTTGCGGATTTTTCAATAGTGCCCTTCTGCAATATTTATATGTCCGTTATCGTTGACGATGTTTTCTGTTATCTTATGAGCATTCGGACTATGCAATATTATCTCATCTTCACTATACACAGGCTGTCAAAGCCTTAGAGCTAAAATGCCCGCAGGTTCTGTATATACGTATCTATGTATGTACGTAACGCGATAACTCTTGATAGAAATATTCGATTTACTTCAAATTTTGTATAAAGGTTTATTTTGATAAGGCGCTTCCCTGATTAGTTTTTGGTGTCCATTGGTTAAGTATAAAAGGGGGAATGCGGAGCTAATCACTCTATTTAATTTAGATAAATGGGTTTTTCATGCAGAATTATCACATTTGCTTCAAATTTTGAATACAAATTTATTCTGATTAGGCGTTACCTTGATTATATTCGGAGGTTTATCGGTTACGTATAAAGGGGAGAAACGGAGGGGGGCTATTCCCCCCTTAATTTATCTAAATGGGTATTTCATGCAGAATTATCCAATTTGCTTCAAATTTTGTATATAGGTTCACTGTGATAAGGCGCTTAACTGATTAAGTTTGGGAGTTCATTGGTTAAGTATAAAGGGGAGAAGGGGACTAATCCCCTTTAATTTAGATAAATGGGTTTTTCAGGCAGAATTATCCGATTTTCTTCAAATTTGGTATGCAGGTTTATTCTGATAAGGCCCTTCCCTGATTATATTTGGAGGTTCGATGGTTAAATATAAAGGGGGGAAACGGGGGGTAATCCCCCCTTAATTTAGCTAAATCGGTATTTCATGCAGAATTATACGCTTTGCTTCACATTTGGTATACAGGTTTACTGTCGATTTCTTTATTTTTCAAGGGGCGTCATTCTTTGAAATAAGACTATAATATACATTTAGCGTGAATAGCCTGTGAGCTCAATACCATCAGTTTAACGGGGCACTTTTCTCTTTCTTTTTGTCATTTATAATTTTACTTTTCGTTACACACACGCGCATACACAGACTGATTAGTTCTTCTCCATAAACTGTACTTTACCCTAGATAAACTATATTCTGAACTGATGCAAAACCTGTTGGTGAAAAATGCAACTATTATTACAATTATTTTTTACACTATAAACAAACACCCGACATGTGTCTTTTTCTTCGAGCCGTGGATTTATCCATGCGTAAATACGGATTAGGTTCCCTTAGAAAGACCCCCACGAAGGGCACTCCTCCCGGGCCTATATCCCTAGTGTAGATAATTGGCCGTCAATAATCAACCCAACCCAACCCGACATGTGTCTAAGCATTTCCGTGAAACTGCATATTTTTGTTGTACATAGTTTACTAATTATTAACATTACAAAACTCCCGGATCAGTTCTGGATCATGTAGCAAGGGGATACTCAAGGGGCCGTGCATTTTAATCACATAAAAACTATAAATTATGCGCGCTCAGTTATCTATTTAGGTAATACGAAAATTAGAAATTATTTTTGTTACATTTATTGTACTTGGGAAGAATAACGTGTGATTTAAAATAACTAACAAGTTGCACATTTTTTTTTTTACAAATTAGATTTTGTTAGTGTAAAATGAAAAGATAGTTTTGAAACCTACATTTATAATAATTTTATTAATAGCACCTTCTAAGAGATAGGGATCTTAACTGCATGAAGAAATGCAATAAAATATGAATCATTTGGTTTGACATGCTTTATAAAATTGTACGCTATATAGGCAAGCTTTATTTCTTGATTCCAAATTTCTTTCGAACAATATAAGTGTAGTTAAGAGTGATATTCCCCGTAAACTGAATCCCTTATCACAGAGAAACATGATAAAGTTATGTAAAAGTCATAAGTAATCCAAATATAACTTTTTTGTTACTTGCAATACACGTGTTTATTGATTGCATTAACGAGAAAGTCTTCTATAAACTCAAATTTATGCAAGGTGACAAACAAAAGTCTGTTTTTCACACATGATTACTCGTAGAATAATATTTATAGTCACAACTGCACATTATGAACAACTATTTTAAGTGTATTCTCGTAAAATGGGTTCAAGTTTCTGCGTAAAATGTTCAGGAAAAGTTTTGGAAATAAGGATATTAATAAATAATTTCATATTTCAATAAATTATGTTTTTCTTTCTTAACAATAAAGGTTTTTGCTAACATTCTTTTCTTGTACATCATACTTCATCCGGAAATTGTTTTATGGCAGTTCTTTGGCAGGTAATGAAAGTTGATAAAAATCCTATAGAACAGTTGGAATTTATTATAATGGGTCTTTTTGAATTTATCTAGAATTCGTAAGAGATAATAAAGAGCTCCAGAAAAAGTCGCTTTGCAATGAATAAAGCTAAGTGATGTGCCCAAAATTAAAAACTGCCTTTTATATCAGCAGGATTTATTTTTTTCTTATTATTACAATCAAAATGTTTATAAATATTTTTGGTAAAATAAATAATAAAGATTATGTAACGAACAGTAATGTTATGAACAGTAACGGTCCTAAAATCGTGTACTTTTATTTAATGTAAAAATTTGAAACTGCACGCTTGACAGGCGAATATGCATATTCTATGAAGAGAAACATGTATATGATATTTTATTACACTAAAAAACTAGTCGTTGGGGGGTGGGGGGCACCGTAATACTTACCCATCATGGATATGCATAATATAAAATATGAAAATAAAACATGTCGTGTAAACTATTTATAAAATGCATTGCAATTCGAATAAAATCCGGGCTTGATGACGTCATAAACTTTAAATGCTCTATTACTGAATTGCACAAAATAAACATACTTATAACTCCAAAAATGATAACCCTATTAACCAACAGTTTACTGCGTCGGATTAAGCGTCTCATTTCCAATTAAAATATATCTTTGAATTGAAATTTGAATGACATACAGGATCATGAAAAATCGAAGAGTGTGGTAAATAGGATTACAAATATCTCGGCAACTCATAATCCGATCGAGTTCATTTTTTACGTTTAAAAAGTGGTTTTCGACCAAAATTGTTAAAGCGATTTTATTATATTTTATTAAAGTCCAACTTTTTATCTTTCTAAAACTGTATTTATTTTTATTGTACTATAAATAGAGCCGGAGTTGCAGCGGTTTTTAAACTACTCAACAGCTATCACTCAAACCGGAAGTACTGTTTAAAGGACCGGAAGTACTATTTAAAGGTACTAACTGGGAGGGGGAAAGCAAAAATATGGCCTTCTAGAAATAAACAAAGGCTCAGCACTTGAAAAAAAGAGTATGGCTCATAAAAACAGTGAAGTTTAGATGCATATTACTGTGGAAATTCTTGTAGTAAAACATAAAACTAAACTTTAAATGCAATTTTTGGAATATGTAATTTTTGGAGAAAATTCCATACGCAAAACATGATTTCTCAAAAAAGTTATCAGAATATTTCTATGAAATTTAAATTGCATGTTGTTTACACTATTGTAACGGCAATGAACTAAAGATTTAATGATAGAATAAATATTTTTTGTTTTATGGGTGTTTTCGTGGAATGACATCAAGGAATTTTATGAAAATCAGCATGTAAAAAGGAGCGATGTACTATAAATTTTGAAATATTTAAACTATCTCTTAGATTTTAGTTCATTGCCTTCCCCAATGTCATAAGTATTATGTGTAAAAAGAAAATTAAGATACATGCAGCAGAATGTTCTGTAGAGTGTTTTGCGTATTGGGTCAAATTTCACTAAATTTTACCACAAAATCCCCCATTTACCAAAATTCATCAATGAATGAAATATTTTTTGCTTTTTTTCATAGTTTCTAGAGATATTCTTAATAAAAATATGATAAAAAAATAATGAAACAGCTTTTTTGAAAAAAATTGCTCCGTACGTAGTCAGGCACCCTAAGCAAAATTTATGTTTTTAAATCTCTTTAATATTCACTCCTTAAAACAAACAATTTCGAAAATTTTTATATACCTTTTATCAGAACAAATATTTCGAGAGTCCGAAAAAAATAGTTCCGGATAATCGAGGTTACTGTAATTCAATAAGCATCTTCCCATTATTACATACTAAGTACATATCAAATTTCAAGTCTCTATCTCAAATTGTTCGGGAGATAGAGCATTTACAGACACACACAGACAGGCGGACGGCAATTTAGTTTTTTTTTTCTAAAAATATGTGTTTCGGAATCTCCAGTGTCTGAAACGTGTAAATCAGTCTTTTTTTTTTTTCGATTTTCAAAACGATTACAAGATTTACCCTATACTACATATGATGGGTAAGTAATAACTTTTCATTAAAATAAGTTTTCAATTTACTGTATTCAAATTTGCCGATTTCATTCACATTTATGAATTTTAAAAATGTTAACGGCCTGATAGGTCCCTCGGTAATATCTTCGTACTAATTTCCTTCACAAAAATGTTACTAGAAATTTTATTCAAAATGACTCGGAAAAAATGAACAATTGTAAAATTTATAAAACCAGAGGTATTTGCCCCATACGATCTACGCTTGCCAATCCCCGTATAAAAAAAACCTCGATCTCTAAAAACACCATACCTTCCCGAGGATGAATCGCCAAGCGACCAAGAGTTATCGCCAAATTATAAAACATATATGACATTATAATAATATGTGATGTATATAACATTTCGTGACATATATGACCCAGTTATAGTCATATATGGCGCATATGTGACGCATATATGACGGATATATATGACATGTGTTTAAGATGTAGATGATGTCTATATAGCGTATCAGGCGTAATTAATATGTATATAATGACGTATATAGCACATACATGAGCACTTGTGATATATATATATATATATATATATATATATATATATATATATATATATATATATATATATGCGTATATAAGATGCATATATAAGCTTTGCGATGATCTGGGCAAAATTGCAAGTGCAATCTTGGCATAATCGTTATTATGGGGACCGCTGTAACCCGAAAGTGTCATTTCCTCATTTGTAACCCATTACCGGTTGATACGGTGATGCAGCGGTAAAAAATTCCTCTATTTAATCACAAAAACTTTGCGATTATATAAATCTAAGATTAGCTTTCGAAGTTTATGGGGGCAAATGACTGTCGGTAAAATAAAAATAAAATCATTATAGTTTAGGCATTAATGAGTTAAAAATAAAAAAGACAAAATGTCTGTAAATGTAATGAATATTTATTTAAAGATTAATTAAAAATCATTAAAAGCGTTTTTGATTTAATAATAATCATCGCCCGCTTCAACCCCTCCCTGGCGCTTCTAGACAAATAATAGAAAGGAAGAACTATAAACGGACAAGTTTGTGGAATTTATGCTTTTCCTGTAATCGTAATAAAATATTTCTGAAAATATATAAGTTTTCTGGGCGTTTTATTTTAAGGGCATTTTTACCGGCGGAAGCTTTTAAGTTCATTATTTATAAATTCAAATGCACCTGATCTGCTGAATATGGCTCGACTTTCACGTAAAAAAATCCTGTAATTAATATTCAAAAATAATATTATTGATATAAAAATCTATTTATTTACTGCTGCTGGGCTTCTTTTTAAAATGCGGCAACACAAAAGAATATTAAAAATTAATCTTAAAATGAAAATAAATAAATGTTTCAAATAATTTTTTATATAAAGTTACATTACAAAAATATATACAAACATATATATATATCTTGTTAACCATGAAGTAATTTTCGACTTAAAAATTTCCTTTATGTCCTTTAGGTTTCTTTGCTTGATATATGTGCATCATATATCATTTAAAAAATACTTCAACGCATGAAAATGCACATATCGTTATAAAGTTTAGAAGAAACGTTTTCTTGTACTCTCTATAATATTGTTTTAAATGTGACGTAATTTTCATCTTAAAAAAATTTTCGCACTTAAAACGTTAATTCTTTTTCTTTTTTCTTTAATATCCACGGGTAAATATATATTTCAATTGAAAATACAGTTTTGAAAATGTTATTATCCGGGTATTTTAAAATCTGACGCTTTTCGAACATATTGTCAATCGAATTGTCAAATGAATTCGATTTGATTGACAATCGTATCTTTAATCGATATGAAGATTCGATTGTTAAATGAATGAAATCCTCATTCATATAACATTTTGAATTTTAAAAAAATCTGAAAAACCCTTAAAAAAATTAGACAAATTAAAAATTTGATTGAGTACCACAATTTAGTCAACTACTTGTAAAAGTCGTTATTTTGCTAATCATAGTTTTTGATCCTATAAAACTATGTAACTGAACTATCTTAAGTAATTTTAACATTAAATAGAGCTTAAAATAATGCTTCGATTACAAAAACTGTCTATTTAAACTTGTTTATCATGCGTTTCTCTACATAGGTATAAGTTTGCATGTTTTTATGTGCAATAGCTTTTGCCATGATAGACCAACAAATACCTAAAAGATACAATACATTTAATACCTGCTGCAGCAGCGGCAGCTTTAGTAATTTATTTTTCTTTTTAGAAAAGACAGATACTGAAATGTATTATACGTTTCCTTTTTCTCCAATCTATAAATTATATTAAACATTTCTTTTTCGTGTTAGAAAAAATTATTTGTTGTACCATCTTCTTTGGAAAACAAAATAACTGAGGAATCTTTTTAAAAAAATCATTACTATAAAATGTGTTTGCATTTATGAAAAAAAAAACATTCAAAAAGCATTTTTCTAATCAACAACTCTGATTGTTTTTAAAAGTTAATTTTTAATAAATTCTGAATATTTAAAAACGCTACGTTTTTTTTAAATACCTTTAATAATTAATATTAAATTTTATGTTTAGATTTTGATTTTTTATGCATAAGTAAAGAAAAATCTTTGTTGTCGTATTCCCTTTAATTTAATTAATAAGAAAACACAAACAAATCTGTAGCTATAAATTAATATAATGTTTATTTTAATTAGCAGATTTACATGCACCTATTCAATTACTGTTGTTTTTTAAGCACGCAAAAAATCCTGTAATTTTTATTGATGTTCTAATTTATTTTTATCGTGCTTAATTATAAAATAAGGTTTTTCGTTAAATTATGTGAAAAGGTTTTTTTTTTTCTTTTTTTGAAAAGTTACAATAGATAAGGTGACATTATAGTTAACGTAAGGAAATATTGAAAATACGTATAGACTTATTAAAAGAAATACAAATGAATTTATGCAAGTTTTGATTACTCTTGCATAACATAGAATTGTTTTTGTCAAATGTCTTATGGAAAAGCGATGTGGTTTATTTTTATTTAAAGTTAATATTTTTTCAAAGTGTAGAAATTTATGATTCCCTTGTAATTAAAATATCATACGTATTTTGTACAGGTATTTTAGATTGCATTATTTGATTCATTTAATATTTATCATAAACCAGAAATGTGTTGAAAAACAGTCTTTTTTAACGTAAATCTATATTTTTAGAACATTTGGGATTTTTTTTTTTCAGAATGTTTTATAAGGTTCTGTTAGTATTAAAAAAAGAGATATACCTCCATTTATTCGCAGATCGTTTACGATATAATCGCACCAAAGGTGTCGTTAGAATCATAGTATTGTGTTCTCTCAGAGTATAAAGAAAATTTTTGATATAGGTGTCGGCTATATATTAAAAATTGCACCAATTTCGATTTTTACTAATACTAACCCACTTTTAATATACTTTATTTGTATTTCTTGTATCAAATCAGCCCTGAAAAGTACAGTGGACTCTCTCTATCTGAACACTCTCTAATGTGAACACCCTGGTATTATGAACACGTTCCAACGATCCCGGCGAAACTCCATAGACATAACAAAAGATGAACTCGCTGTATTCTGAGCATTCTCTAATCTGAACACCTCACTATTATGAACACTACTTTTGATTTCCATTTTACCCCACCTCTCTGTAAACTGAACATGTGTTAGCAGTCGGAAATCAGGAATTTCCCCAACATGTAGATTCAGAGAAATTGTTGCAGAAGAATAAAAAGGTTTAACGAACTCGATTTAAAAATAAGAAATCGAAAAAAAGAAAAAGAAATTGAAAGAATATTTTTCAAACAGGTATGTGTTTACCGTATGTGTTCTACATCTTAACAAACTAGAACATCCTTATTTTTAATAAATAAAAAATTCGAGATATAAAACTGTTGCCATTTCACAAAAAGTAAATTATGATAATCAAATAAACTGAAATGAACAAAACAATAAATTTTTATGTAAAGAAATGCAAGAAAAAATAATGTTTTAACCATGTCACGTGATTTTCTTCTTCTGAGCTGAGATAAAAATAGAAAGATTACGCAACATAAATCACCCCCCCCCCCACTCTGGGGAGATTTCTGTTAAGAATTACAAGAGAGACACAGAGTTACAAGACAAAGTTACAAGTTAAGAGACAACAAGTGTTAGAATGATTGGTCAAAAAAGGATTATGGTTTCTTTTCCGCACACCTGGATGGACAGCATTATCGTTTCTGTTTCTTTCTTAATTTCTGCTTGGCAAAGTTAAATTTTTTCTTCATTTCGCTATCGTTGCCGGGAAAGGAGCACAGTACTTACGCAGATATGTCAGAAATAAGTAGGAAAGTCAAAAAACGGAAAGAACTGAAGCTTCAGGAAAAATACGAAGTTGTTAAAAAATTAAAATCACAAGTAAGTGAAATAGAAATTGCAACTGAGTTTTGAATTTAAGTAGGCCAAGTCAACGCCATCAGCTAGAAAGAGAAAGAAATTATAGCCGCTTTTGAAGGAAATAAACCTTCCTCAAAGAGTAAAATTTTCGAAAAGAAAACGGGAAACGAAGAACATAAACAATCACGTCAGGAATTTTTTTTGTCAAATGAGAACGAAGAATCTTCCTGTCACTGGGTCCCTGGATTTTGCAGAAAAGAGAAAATCACGGAATTCAAGGCATCGGAAAGAGGATTGACTCGCTTCAAAAGTCGGCATAATATCAATTTCAAAATAATCATTGGAGAAGCTGCAGACGTAAATATCGACACTGTGGAGGAATGGAAAAGGAAACTTTCGGACATAACGGAGGATTTCGACGCCGCTGACATTTTCAATGCCGACGAAACCAGCATGGTGTTTAGACCTCTTCCAAATAAAACCCTTGCAGAAAGAAGCTAGAAAGGCTTGGGCAGGAAAATTTTGAAAGAAAGTCTTACCGTCATGCTCTGTGATAATTTTACAGGCGAGAAGCTCAAACTAATGTGATTGGAAAAAGGTGAAAAATGTTTCAAAAATATTAAGATCGCATCATTGCATGTGAACTATAACTCAAATCGAAAAGCCTGGATGACATTCCCAATTTTCTCACAACGATTGGAGAGTATTATCGAGATGATGAAGAGATAAAGAAGAAAATCTTCTTTTTGGGGATAATGCCAGATCACATACAAACATGCATCTGAGCAACATGAGCCTAAAGTTCCTGTCACCGAACTGTACTTCTATAATCCAACCACTGGATCAAGGAGTAATCAAGACCTTTAAAGTTCACTACGGAATCCACTTTCTGAAGAAAATGTCCCTGGTGATGGAGGAGGCAAACTTGGCAACCAAACTAACGAAGAAGGTCAACGTCATGGATTCTGTCCATTGGATATCGACGGCTTGGAATGATGTAACCACCTACACTATCCAAAGATGCTTCTACAAAGATGGATTGCCGTGTGAGAATGAGCAATCAAGCATAGAGGACCAAGAATCAACAGCAGTGAGTCACTTGGGGTCAATTCTTCAGGAGATTCATACTGAAATTGAACCTGGAGCTTATCTCAAAGACGACGGAAGCTTTCCAGTTTGCGACAACAACACCGTTGAAGAGGAAGATGATAGTGAAGAAGAAGAAACCAGAAGATACCGATGAAACAAGAAGTACAATTACCTTCAAGCAATATGGCCAAGGATTTGATATGTTGAACTATACAGCTGAACATCACCCGGAAGCCTTTCCACTTCGTAAACAACTAGATAACATGTACACTGCACGAGCATGCACAATGCAAAAACAGACCAAAATTACTGACGGTGTTAAGTAATGTACCGATTATGTTGTTAAGTAATGTATTGTATGTTTTGTAAAACTTTTTTAATATAACATTTTTAATTAACTGTTTAAATATTTACTAAATTCAGCGCATCCATCTCAGTAGGTGGCATGGCTAACCAGGCTAAGCATTCTATACAGTCTATAAACTGAATACACAGTAGTAGAAATAATGCATTTCCCAATCTCCCTCTATAATAAACACCCCCATATTCTGAACATTTTTGGTCGATTCCATGAGTGTTCAGAATAGAGAGAGTCCACTGTACATAGTTTGTGTATTTTTGTTAATTCTTCATGGAATTACAAGGAGTTAAAGTTTGAGGATGTTAATGTCAAATTCCCGTAACAAACTTTATTTATATGTTCTTAAATAAATCATTGTTTTCAGTGAGATGCATTGACTGAGTGCAAGCATATTGCAACAGGTTTTTTTTTTTTTTTTTTTTTTTTTTTTTTTTTTTAAATGAAAAGCATAATTTTAATTCTGAAAATTACTAATAAATTCATATTAAAAAATATGAATTATCACTCGCATCAGTTTTACATAAACAGATTGGGCATCGTCAAAATCATGGGTGAATAAGTTCACAGTTCATTCCATTTTCGAAAGCCCAAAGCACAGTTGCCAACTTCCCAATTTCTTTCAAACCAGTACTTTTTATGCAAAAATGTTTGTTTTATTTAATCGTGCAATTTCTGCAATTTAATAAAGCGAAACGTTTTTATAAGATTTCACTGGTTTTCAAAAGTCGGGAGGTTGGAAACTATACTAAAGGAATCATATTCTGATCTCATTCAATCACACATAAAAAAATTCAAAATAGCCACCAGAACATTTATGTGAAAATAATTTTTTTTTAAAATTGAAAGATAAAAGTTTCATTTATTGATTTTATATATCGATTGCCTCTACAATTTTACTGGTGTGAACCTTGAAGTTTTCCTTTGGGACTTTAACTTATTTTTTCAAAATTTGTGGATTTACCCTTAATAAATTTTGTTTTATAGCTCTATGCAGGTGTAATAAAAATGACACCTTCTACTGGATCCATTGATCCTAGGAAGTCATATATGGTAACAAAAGTTGGTGTTACCATTAGAAAATATGGAGGTTGTGCATTTTTAATATATAGATGACTCCTATTTCAATAATTGCATTCATTTTCTGAAATAAGACAATTTTCTGATTCTAATGACATCTTTTGAGTGATTTATATCGTAAATGGTCTGTGAATAAAGGTAGGTTTATCTTTTTTTCTATACTGATCGGTAAATTATAAGAAATGCATATATATTTAATTAAAGTATGACTTTTTTAATTTTGCTGGTTTCGTTCTTTTTTTTCTTTAAACAGTTTATGAGGGAATATTTTGTATTTAATGTTCCTTTTTATTTTACGTTATTTGTATGTCAACAGAACGGAAAATACACATCACTTTATGTACGTCTCATTGTCTATTTTATAGAAATCAGGTATACTCGTATTTTACAAACATTTCAAATTTAATCAAAAGTTATAAATTTTATATATGTGCAACAATTACTTTTTTATTACTTTAAGAAATTATTCAGTAATAACAAGCTTTTAGAGAACACTAAAAATGGCAGTATGAATATTCATTTTTGACTTCTAATAAGAAAACTTCATGAATTTAATTAATAGTTTTAAGCCATAAATTTCAAATTCCAATACTTCAGGTGAAGTGCTATCAATTTTGTTCTGTGAACGAATATTTATCAGGTGAAAGCATTTCAGAAATTTTCATTTAAAAACGTTTTCATCATTTGCATAATATATTTCACCCGTTAAAATATTTCCCTCTTAAATTCTGGATCTCCAACCTTTCAAATTTGTGTCACAAATAACGCAGTCGAAAGACAATGAAAGAAATATGATGTCAAAGAAAAAGAACTTTTAATGGTTATTACAGGTGTTACTGACAGATGAAAAGTTAAGACATCGAGCTTTTCAATGGACTTGTGGCTTTATTGATTATATATTATCTTATCTTGATGTTTAAAGAGCTTAATTAAGATTAAAAAATTATAGAGGAATGAAAAATTGTTTGACTACATTATTAAAGCGCAAATTATTTGGAATAGTTTTGTGATGTGAATTGTTCAAAATGCAGGAATTTCCGTAAATTAAAGCAATAATTTCTCAGTTTCAACAGTGCAGTAAAAACTCTATTTAATTATAAGGAACAAATAATTTTATTTGTATGAAACTATCATTGGATCTTTGAAATAGATTTTAGGAGAGGTGTCCTCGTGAAGCCACAAACCGCGTCTGACTTACAAGGAGAGGGCCCAGCTTGGTAATCACAAATTTTGATTATTTTTATAAATGTTTTATGGTAGTCGACCCTTAGAACAGGTTCAACAGATTTTATACAACACTCCTTAGTTCTCGAGATATAGGGGGTATAATATTATAACACAACTTAAATACCGTAATTTCTGGCCTATAATCCACGGATAAAACAATCGTGCTTCGTTCGAGAAATTTTATTCAATTATTGAAGTAAATTTTTACAGCGATTTAGTAAGTTACGTTTTATAAAATAAAATTCCCGACCCAGAAATTTTGTTCAATAATTGAAGTCAAATATTTACGGCGATTTAATAAGTTAAGTTTTATAAAATAAAATTTCCGGGTCGAAATATGATTGTTCGCGGATTATAGGCCAGAAATTACGGTATACCACATTAGCATACCACGATGATGATCTAAGGGTTGCTGTGACTTTACCAAAATCCGTTGATAATATTTATTTTGTTCATGCGCATAATACTTGTTCTGCAAGAAAAATGCTGAAACGTAATCAAATCACATGCATCAAACCGGAAATATTTACTTGGTTTATGCACAGTCATTAAAGCTGCAAATTCACATCTTGGAAAAAAAAGAAATCTGCAGCAAATGATCTAAAGCAACTGAAGGTGACGTTTTAATGTAAATAACATGTTAATTCACACATTTATGGCTTTTATAGTAAAAATAGTTCATTTTAACTGATATAAAAGTATATTTTTATTTAAAAATGTTTAAGGAAATGTTTCATCTTTGTTTAAAGCTCTTTTTCATTAATTCAGGAATACTGGGGTCAAATTAAGAAAAAATAAAGACGATTACAAGAACATAGATTTATAAATTAAATAACATGCTATTTTCACTATCAGATTACGTAAAAAGTAATAGTTTGTAGTATTTTAAAATAACCTTTATTTTGTTTATTGCTATATAACTGATAAAAGATTCTTTGCAAAGAAGTAAGTGCGCGTTGTACGACGAATATACCTAAAAATAATAAAATGAAATCTGAATGTCTAGTTGTGATTTATACACCATACGCCGGGATATACAATATTTAAGATTTTTTTTTTCCAGTTTAATTAAATAGGCAATTTTCAGATAAAATACCTACAACAATATATTGTGTTTATTTCCATTAAAGTTTATTTATTATTATTTTTAATTCTTAAGTTTTTTTTCCTCTTGTAAATTTTATGTCCTTGTAATTAGCATTAAAAATCCACTTTAATTCTATTCTATTATGAAATCCGCAACAATTTTTATGTAATGATTTATGCTATCGTTTTTGCTAGTGACGATGTCTTTAATTCTATTTATATCTCTTTCATAGCTAATAAACTTTTCTGAGAATTTTTTCGGAACTATGTAATATTATATCGTTTGGTAAGCAGCACTTTCTTTTTTTCGCTTAATCATATTTACGTAATATTTCTATTCTAATTATATATCAAATCAAGGCACGTTACTACATAAAAGGAAGAAAAAATCCTCCTATGTAATTAATGTCAGGAATATTCATAATTTTGACGGGAAGCATACTATTACACGCAAGCATAAAAAAACAAGGTAATCTAATACTCTCCTTCATAAAATTTGCTTTCAATCCACTATATGTTTAATTTAATCATGGTTAGGCAATATTAATATCTTAAATATATTATGATAGAATAGAAACTTCGTTAAATGGCATTTATATTTTATTAAACCCTAATTTTAGTTCTGTAAGATTTGTTTCTCCAACGACTAAGACGCAATATTAAATGTATATTTTAATTTTTAATCGACTTCCGAGAAAGACGATGTGTACAAAATTCGCATGTGTATTGTTTTTCAATGAATATTCATGCATACTTTTGAATGGAAACTCAGACTTTCATAAAACTTTTTTGCTTGGAAATTGTTCTTTCTGATGGTGGGGATGAAAGTGAGATTTAAGCTCATTGATTATGATTGTAATAAATTCGAATTATGTTTATTATTAATATTTCTAAGATATGGAGCTTTTCTTTTGTGCACACTAAAAAATAAAAAAAATGACAAATGTTTCTTAATCTAGGAAAATATAGTAACACAGTGAAAAAAATTATACGATGACTTCTACTGAGTTACCCTCGATTCCGAAAAGTGTTTGCTCTTTAGAAAGCTCAGAAATCAGTGTTATTTAGATATTTAAAGAAGCAGTTATAAAAACAAAGTTTTTGTTTGCTGATGCTGATTTTCGGAAAAGTTTCCGAGTAAATTTTACAGTGCATTAATCAGTTTTCTCAAAACAGAGTATGGGTTTTTTAGGATGCTACACTGCGCACATTGGGAGCACATTTAGAACAGTTTGAAAAAAACTATTCCAGTTACCTTAATGTGTACTGAATGTGTTCCTAATATGCTCCACTATAAAGAAAGTGTTCTGAATGTGTACCGAAAGTGTTCTGCTCAGGATATCTGTTAAATCTAAACTTGGGAACACATTTGAGAACGTATAGGGAGCACATTTGGGCACACTTGTGAAATTAACGCTTTCAGAAAGTGCGTTAGAAAGTGTGCTGAACAAAGAAGTGTTCTCAGAAGTATTCTAAAAATTGTTCCAAAAAGTGCGCTTCCAAGTGTTCTAAAAAAGGTGCGAAAATAACTGTTCTAAAAAGTGTTCTGAAAAATGTATAAAGATTTGCAGTGTAACCAGTCTAAATTAAAAGTTTTCAGCTGCGTAACTGGATTTATACATGCAAGAGTAACAAAATAACATTAATGTTAATGTTATTGCTGTTAATTTATTATGTTTGTCTGTAAAACATCATTGTTGAATAAGTAAATATTTACTTGAGAATTAATAGCATCCTAAAAAACTTTATATCTGTTTGAGAAAACTGAGTAATGTACTACAAAAGGTACTCGGAAACATTTCTAAAAAACAGTGGCAGCAAAAGAATTTTTTGTAGTAAATGCTTCTTAGGTCTTTTATTGATTTCTGATGTTTCTAAAGATAAAGAACGTTTTTCGAAACCGTGGATAAGTCGGAGAAGGTTATCCTATATGTACGTTCGTGCTTCTATTTAAGCCGGAAATTCCGAATATATTCTGTTCTTTTCTTTGTATGCATTTGATAACAATTCAAACTGTGAAGAGCAAACCTGAAAATAAAGACAGAAATCCTGCTGCAAACTATGACACATTAAAATTTTAATCTGTCAGAAACATTTTTAATAATCAGTAAAAGTTAAATTCTGCTTTCCACTTGATTTTAAAATTCTTCCATAGTCGTTTGTCTGAAATGAAATCTGACAGAAATATCGAAGGATTGAAACTGAGAATTTTAAAAGGTTACAATGATGATCTCGATGATTAAAACTTTCTTTGAAATTTCGATTTTTGAAGTATTTACGCCTGATAAATATTCTTTAATAGAATAAAATTTAAGAACTGTATATGGTGAAGTTCGGAAAATTATGGCTCAAGAAATAAGTTATGCATATTCTGCTGAACTTTAAAAAGTTTTAGAATCGAATTATCTATCTTTTAGCATACCAAAAGGTGCAGGAACTTATAAATTTTGATAGATTGGGGCATAAATTAGAGTAAAATGCACATGTTAAAGGAACATAATGCAATGGAAAGTATTTAAATTAAAAATTTCTTTTTTCTTAACTTTAAATATATTTGTTTTGTTTTTTTGTAAAAGAGGAAATCTGGAAGTATAATTGAGGGGCCCTCTGAAATAGCAAGCCAAGTGAAAAATGGAGTTTTCAGCTACAACACTGAAAGAAAACTTATACCTCCTTAATCTAGAATGAATAAGTAATCATTTTCTAAATCCCTAAACTAGAAATGTAGATTTCCGAGTTATGCAAATAAGATAAACAAATAAACTGAATAGACGAAATTATTGAGATAGGTGATGAAACGCTACATTATATTATGAAACTTTTGAGTTGCGAAAAATTATCACTTGGTTTCTAGAATAAATTCATAAACTATAATTATAGTTACTAAAACTATCCTCTTGTGTTCACGTATATTTGCAGAGATTTTTAAGTAAGTTTGACCACGATAATGTAGGAAAATGCTCTCGAATTTTAATAGGGGAGACTAGAACTCTCCAGTTAAGGGAACAGGAATTTATAAGGATGACATGGAACTATTTTTTCTAGAGTCACAATTTAGTTTCTAGATGCCAGTGACATATTTTTTTTTCAGTGAAGACTTTTAAATTTACTTTCAACATTTTAATTTAGAATGTAACTTCTTTGCATATATTCCTATTGTGAAAAGTTTTCTTAGCATCTTTCCTTTGCTTATGATCATAAAATTTATATTTTCTTATATGCTGAATAATCATTATATAAATCTAAAACCTGAACACTTATACCTTATTATGGCATATTCTATGGCTTTAGGTGAAAGAAAAAGTACATTTGGAACACATAATGACTTTTTTTTACAACGTTTATATAGTGAATACAAGAGTTTACAAAATATGAAATAAACTTTGCGTTTTTTTGTTTAAAAAAAGTCCCAATACTGCCCTCAGCCCTGTTGTTGACATACGTGAGAGTTGAAAAAGTTCTTACAAGCCATGACGGACGGTTTGAATACAAAATAGAGTCTAAGGAAAAGCAATGTAGGTCAACAAACCTTTTTACGTGGTTTTTCAGAAATCAAGGTAACCCCACTTGCCTTGTTATTGCAGGGGGCTCCTCAAATAATGCCCTGCGATAAAACCACTAATATACTTTGCTTGTTTCGTACTAAACGCGAAAAGGTGGCTGAAACTGTGATGATTTTCTTAGGCTGGATTATTTTACCGAAGCGATTATGTTTAACGATAAATTAAAATATTCTTTACGAGCCATAACTTCATACATTATTTGCGTTGAAAATGCTAATAACACGTGGTTCGTAAATCCAGGGGGAAGGCAGACATAAAACATTTAATGAAGACGAAGCCATCTCAGCTGAAAGTTTTTCTTTAGTTAGATATAGACATATAGATAGACATATAGATAGACGTAAAGTGGTAAGAAGGGAGGGGTGTGGTCTCACTATCCGAGCAATCAATCAGTTGTTGGGAGGCAGAGAGCTCGAAGTGATCTGATCTTTTCGGAATTAGATTGCTTAACCAACATTCGATGGACAGTGAGCCAACAGATCCCAGACACATAGATAAATTTTTTCGTACGTTACGGGTAATTAACGTAAAAATTTGAGCGGGAGGATTGAAACAGTTACCACATTTGGCGAAATCGTAAGTTTAGTGAATTTTGGCTGATAACTGCGGGCAACCCCATGGGAATGGATTTTAGACAAAGGAAACAGACTAACTTGCAGCTGGGAAAACGCATTAATGTCCTCAATTGTTTAAGGACAGAAAGTGGTAGGGTGGTCCTGCAGTTGTAAAAATAAACGTCTGCAAAACATTAGATCTACAGATATAGCAGCAGTTGAAATCAAGAATATTCTAACGTACATTCCGCATTTAATACATATAGCATTTTATATGAGGAAAGGAAATAACATTTGAGGTTTTAAAATAAAGAGATATTTTATCTTACAGAATATTAATTAATGTATTAAAATTAGGTTAGGAAGAAATAATTTTTAATAAAATATGTATAAATGATTTTATAATATTTAAAATATGTATAAACGATTTTAAACAGTTGTTCATATTTTTGAATCACCTTTTTATTTTACTAGCATATGTAAAAACAATTTTCTATATGGGTCATTTTCTCTAAACTGCGATATTTTTTTCCTGGTTCAAAAATAACAAAAAAAAAAAAACTTGTATAAAAATAAAACAAAGTGCTATAAAATTTTAATCACATGTTTTTATGTTTGTATAATGGGATGAAACATACTATTTATAAATATAAACCAATTAAATAAATTATTTTATTTGGTAAATGTCATATCCCCTGTGTGTCCCTGCCTCCACCTTAACACAAAAGTAGTACGTAAAAGTTTACCATCCGAATATATTTGCGATTTGTCGTTTAAATTATTAAAAACTATTATGGAATACTAAAAATGGAAAAAGAAAAGCCTTTTCATGGTTTGTATTTTTCTCAAAAAATGATAATAAATGTCCTTTGGTTTTGCTGTCGTTCCCCTTTCTTAAAATGAAAATAATGATTCTCACATCTCGCAACAGTTATATTATCCCAGAATTTCATCTGTGAAAAGTGGCCTCATCAGAAAAGCTATCTTGAATTGTTCTTTTTTTAGAAACAAGCGTGGTCAAGTAAAGCTTGGTGATTTTAAGTTATTATCTTGATAAGTATTTTTATTGACTGTCATTACCCTGTTTCTTTTATTTCAATTTAGTTCACACTCGGCCTATATATATTTATATATCTTGTTCAAATTTCCAATCGTTAATAAAATACTTTTTATTCATTCACTCAAGTTCAAATACATTTTTTAAAACTTGTAGTGGATGACAGTTGATGTTAATACAGTTTTTTCAAATATTAATTCATTAATTAAATTTAATTAATTAGTTTTAGTTTTATATGGGAGAAAAAAATATCAACACGCAGTCGACTTATTACAGAGATTAGTTCTATTTAAAAGTACTCACTCACAAGTCTTGATAACGCAGTCGGTTAAGCTCGTAACCACAAGGTCCCAGGATCGAGCCTCGCCTGGGGCAGAAGGAAATAAATTTCTCTTATATAAGATATTTAGCAGGATATAAATTTAGGAATAAATACCGTCAGTGGCGAAGCGTGTAGATCGCTGGAAAAAAAAATTTCTTTTTGACCTAAGTAGGAATTGACTTTAATTTTTTTTTATATTACTTGTTTACCTTACTTTTGTAATGAAAGCTCAATCAGTGATTAATCCATATTTGTATTGAGTTTTTAGCTATATTTAAGTGCAATTGATTTTTGTGTGTATTACATAGTTAGGAATTAGCCCCTTGTTCCCCCCCTTTTATACTTAACCAATCAATCCCGAAAACTAATCAGGGAAGCGCCTTAACACAGTGAACCTATAAACAAAATTTGAAGGAAAACGGATATTTCTATGAAGAGTTATCGCATTACGTACGTACATACATACATACAGAACCGGCTGCCAAGCTCTCAGGGCTTGACAGCCAGTGTGATAACTGAAAAATCGCAATTTTAGAACGTTTTTTGCTCCTGCACCCCCTGGGGTTAGTGGCACCGACATAAAATATAGCCTATGTTGGAGCAGGGGTTGTCACCATCAATTTGCCACCATCACTTTTGAAATCGGTTCGGTAGTTCCAGAGATTACCCCCTGCAAACAAACAAACAAGATTTACTTCTTTATAATATTAGTATAGATTTATAGCTATATAAACATTTCATTATATATATAATATTTTTTTTAATGTAAAAATTACTTATGTTTGTATATAAAAATAATTGAAAAAAAAATTCTTGGGTATATGAAACAGTGAATAGGTTGCCAGAAAATATGTTAACAAATTTCCTTCTCTCGCCAAGGCCATTTTCTCTGTTTCGCCAAGGACCCTATACTCAAAAAGTATTTAATTATATATATATATATATATATATATATATATACTTCTTAAAACTTGTAAGGATAGGAATCAATCTATTTTTTTAATAGTAAATTCATTTTTAGTTTTTTTTAAAATTCTTTTAAGAATTATGTACAGTTTAATTTTAGAATAACTAATTATACTAGATTTAATTATTTGTCGTACTCGTGTAACAAATTCCGTTGAAGGAAATCCACATTAATTAAAATATATAGTTTACCTTCCTTTAATTATATTATTTTTAAATTTTTGTCATTTATTTTTCTATTTTTATTTATTCCCTTTTTTACATTTTTTTTTAAACAAATGCTATTGACAGAATAAACATAAACTTACATAATTAAGGCAGACTATTTATATATGTACATGAACATAAAACAACATACTTTATGAAAAATTAGCAGTGTGTAAGATTTATAGTCAAAACTATCGTCGTGCGCAATAAACACAAAGAAAAGTTCCAACAGCATGTCATACCTTTTACCTTTTAAAGAGACTTTTTTCCCCTGTAAATTTGCAGGTTATGTTCTGATCGTAAAACGTGTTTAATGATTTATGTCCGCTTCCAGTCATAAAACAGACAAGATAACGTGCTTAGAAGGAGATATTTCCATGACTTATTTTTGAGAAGGTTTATTTAAGTATATAAAAGAGGTGTTTTATGTTTCTTAGAACTTTAAATATTAGATTTTATTTTCAAAAGCATTAGAAAAATGCTATTTGATGCATTTAAATATTCTGTTTTATTTAAATTATATATATATATATATATATATATGTGTGTGTGTGTGTGTGTGTGCGTGTGTGAGTGTATATATATATATATATAAGGTAAAGCTAGGAGAGTCTGCACACAATTCAAAAGAATGACAATAAAAAATTTTGCGCAATCTGTCCTTACAGGGTTGGTGTGATTGCGCACATGGTTAGGAGAGATTGTTACTAATAATAACAATAATTAAATTGTTAACAATAATAATTACACATAAATGACATTGTTCTAAGAATTTCGGGAACAAATATTATTGTATTAGGAGTGAATATTTCAACCTAATGACTAAAGAATCAGAAAAAGTAAATACTTTGAAAAACGATTAAAAATTTTTAATTTAAGGAAAAAAAATAAAGAATCAGAAAAAGCAAGTCCAGATAAGATTACAAAATAACATTAAGTTACTTAATAACACGTTTAACTTAAAATTAGTCCATTTTCACATTTCATTTATTTATGCAAATTTACCAATAAGCTGCGTAATCTCTCCTAGCATGGAAACTAATGGGAACACTGCGCCATCTCTCCTAAGTAGCAGATGCGCAAACTCTCCAATTTCGGTAAGAGAGATTGCGCGGCCTTTTATTTAAACATGGCCGCTACTAAAGCGAACTGTTGATGTTCACATTGTTAATTTAGACTAGTAGCTTATGAAAAATCGTTTAAGTTTAAAATATTTTGTACTACTGACATTGTATAGAAATTCTGATGAACAGCTATGAAAATTCAAGCACTTACTTTGGGAAAACAAAACAAAATAGCAATGCTTTATCTTAGACACGCAAAACAATCAACGTGCACTTTCAAGTAGACACTCCACTACTGCTGTTGTACAACTACCTGGAGTCACTGCGCTCTCACTCTACTCCTTCCCCCCGAACCTCTATGTGCGCCATCTCTCCTGGCTTTACCTTATATATTATTTAAATGCTTTTTCAATGCCATTGTATCTAATATTTTGTTTGGCAACTTAATTTAAGAGTAAATGACAAAGTATCCTGCTTATGAATATCAGTTTATTAACAAATCTTGGTTGATTATTATAAGAGATTTTAAAGGACTAACTGTATTTTAAAAAGTCCTTCCGGCCTGTACCGGGAGGAAAATGTAGCTTTCCTAGTCCATGTTTTTTAAAATTCAACTCCTTTTACTCATTCACACCCGAAACTAAATTACTTGGAACTCAATTATAGAAAATTCAATCCCGGTAAGATAATTATTGGTAAGAAAGTTACACTTGTTTCTTTCATATTTCGAAACAGTACTTACTTTAAAAATACCCCTCGTATGTTCAACACATTTTGTATAAATTTCTTTCAAACATTTGTGTATCCTTGTTGAAAGTTGTTTAACATTTGTAACTTTCCAGTTATTATTGTAGATTTTTAACTGAATGTTCTAAAAAAATTTCAATTGATTAACTCTGATGCGAATTTGTTGTGGTTTTATCTTTGATACAACACATTTCTTTATGAATTCCCATACTTTTGCAATTGATTTCCTTTAAAGTATCTTAATTTCTGTTAAAGTTACGAATAAAAATCCAGGTTTGGATTGGAGTGTAACACGCTGTATTTTTCACTGAATAAATTAATTATGATCATGATTTCCAGTAGAAAAATTATTCGTTGTAGCATGTTCTACCACCTCTTATAGTTTGCCTATGGACTTTTGGATCACCGTGTATCTTACTAATAAATTCAGTTTCATAGATAGAAAAAATAAATTCATTAAAATGCTCTTTTTAATGAGAAAGGAAGATGACTTGTTTTTTTTACGAAGGACTGAAGAACAGTTTAATATTGTTATTCACTGTTAAAACTTTGCAGCAAACTGTCCAGTCATTCGACCGTTTTTGTAGAAAATGGTTACATAACTGCAATTTAACTCTATTTTGACCATATTATTGTATATATTATGGTCAAAATAGAGTTAAATTACGGTTATGTAACCATTTTTTAAAAAAACGGTCAAATGACTGGACAGTGTGCTGCAAATTTTTAACAGTGTTTAGTAACAATTGTTATCGAATAATTTCAAATAAGTCCATATTATGTAATTTGTGTAAGTGTAAATTGTTTTAGATGCATACTAATAGGAACTATGAGTTAGAAAGTTAGATGTTTAATTTTTTAAACTGTACCATGATTGTGAAAAAAGTTATGCATAAAAATGAAATTTTATTAAGTAATTATGCATGTGTATGTTGCAACATACCGGATTTATGTATCTTACAACTCTGTTTTTTTAATAATAGGTTATATTGTTTTATTTTTTTACTAAGGCAAATTTATTACTTCTTAAGGTAAACTAAATACTCTTAAGTTAAACATATACCCCGACCAAGATAAGTTGGCGGATCATGAAATTTTCACAAAGCTGCGGGAAAAGAAAATAGCTATCAGACACAAATAGTGAAGAAAATGCTCTATTTAATGAAAACCTAGATTCTGCTGGTTGCTAATTGTGTTTTCTACCTTAATTAAAGAACATTTGCGTTTCTCATCAGCCTACTTATCGTGGACGGATAATACTACCTCATTTGTTAACCCCGTTTTATAGGTAAAGAGTAATGAAAACATACACAAGTTTGTTTCATATCACAATTCTGGGAGATCCGGTGAGCCAATTTTATATAGTCGGGGGAAAGTCGTATATTTTAATATTACTGGGATTGTTACGATAATTTCACATGCAAAACAATTGTCAAAACCTATCGTTCAGACTTTAGTGGAATATTAATGAATATCAATACATACGCAGACAGACAGACCACAAAACAAAAGTTTCCTTCACATAAAATATTGTAACAAATGTTATACAAAAATGACTCGGAAAATTTTTTCAATTGCAATTTTAGAACAATACCGGAATTTATCAAATATTTCTACTTTTTTTCAAAATCCACTTTTGAAATATAAAAACATATTTGTAATGTTAGATAAAAATATGTTTGTTGTCTTGCTTTTAAAAAACAAAATTTCTCAGCTATCTTTTTAAACAAACGTAGAAAATTCAAATGCTATAATTATGCTTATCTTTATATTAGAAAAAGAAAACTATTTTTTTAAATAAACAATTGTTAATGTTTTTAAAAGATAGATTGAAACAATAACGGTTCTTTTAAAGTGCTAAGAATTTTTTTAACACGTTTCATAATTAATTTTCTATGTTTTATAATTATATTTTTACTGTTTATGATTAAGCGAAGGAAAACATATCTATTGTCTTATTCCCTATAATTTAAGACAATAAAATGGCACAAACAAACCTGTAACTGTAAATTTATAAACTGTTTATTTTTAATTAGCGGATTTATATGCACCGATTCAATTACTGTGTTTTTAAAAAGCATGAAAAAGTGTCCTTTAATTTTCTTTGATGTTACAGTTTGTTTCATTTTTATTGTATTAAATTAAAGAATACGGAGTTATAGAAATTAACTCCTTTTTTTTTCTTTCTTTTTTCTTTTTGCAACATTACAATGAAAGCAATTATATTACAGTTAATGCAGGACGATTTCTGTTCAAAATACTGTATAAACCAATTAGAAGGAAGACAAATGAATATATACAAATTTTGATTAGTCTCGTGTATCATAGATTTTTTTGTTGTTGTTGATGTTAAATGACATTTCAAAAAAGCAATGTGGTATGTTTTTCATTTAAAGTTGATATTTTT
This sequence comes from Maratus michaelseni, assembly GCA_963931845.1. Taxonomy (NCBI): domain Eukaryota; kingdom Metazoa; phylum Arthropoda; class Arachnida; order Araneae; family Salticidae; genus Maratus; species Maratus michaelseni. Next base: position 365,200,638 of record OZ007590.1, on the reverse strand, counting down.
TGTCACAGCTAAGCAATTTATGATTCCCTGTAATTAAACTGTCTAAAAAGATAAATTACATAAAAAAAATTGTGTATTTTTAAGCTTATTCTTCATTGCATATTTCGATTTATTTAATGCTTGTGTCGTTAAGAGGAAAGCAGCTGAAAACAATCTTTTATTAAATTGAATTTAAATTTTTAATTCTTTAATATTTTTTCCGAGTATTTTTCAAAAACTTACTTTTAATTTTTAAAAGCAGGTTTTTTATAAAACACTTACATCAGAATTTGGTCAATTTTCTTATTTTTCTGACAGGAAAACACGCGATAGTGTAATAATGAACAAAAATCTAAGTAAGCAGCAATCGAAAGGGCATAGTGAATTGTGTTTTTTAACATCTGAATAATTTGCCCTTGTCTCTTCGTTATCGAGATACAATGTCTTAAATTTGGCTAATTTATATGTTTAATTTAGGAAGAAAAGGCGTGGTTTCGATCCAGAAATTTTAATAATCGGATTAAAATAAAACACAAAACATATTTAGATATAGTATTATAAAATTAAAAGAAGTCCATAAAAAAAATGCTATTGACAAATATGTTACTGAATCAAAAAAATGATTGAAGCATAGAAAATATTGGTACCAAAAACATTTCATGAACTTAATTGTATAGTGCAATGATTAAGTTAAAGCTAGTATAGTCTGCGCACAATTCAAAAGAATAGCAATAAAATATCTAAATATTAATTTTTTTGCTAAACTATTCATGAATAGTTTTTACTTCATTTGCTTTTTATGCATTTCCATTGCTATTTTGTTGTTATGTTGCAATTTAATAGAACAGTTGTAATAAAACCAAGAAAGTTATTTTGCGCAATCTGTCCTTACAGGGTTGGTGTGATTGCGCACATGGGTAGGAGAGATTGTTACTAATAATAACTACAATTAAATTGTTAACAATAATAATTACACTTAAATGACATTGCTGTAAGGTTTTTGTGAACAAATATTATTGTATTAGGAGGGAATATTTCAACCTAATGATTAAAGAATCAGGAAAAGGAAATAATTTTAAAAACGATTAAAACATTTTAATTAAAGGAAAAAAAATAAAGAATCAGAAAAAGCAAGTCCAGATAAGATTACAAATTAAAATTATGTTACCTAATAATACGTTTAACTTAAAATTAGTCCATTTTCATTTTTCATTTTTTATGCAAATTTATCAATAAGCTGCGTAATCTCTCCTAGCATGGAAACTAATAGGAACACTGCGCCATCTCTCCTAAGTAGCAGATGCGCAAACTCTCCAATTTCGGTAAGAGAGATTGCGCGGCCTTTTATTTAAACATGACCGCTACTAAAGCGAACCGTTGATGTTCACATTGTTAGTCTAGATTAGTAGTTTATGAGAAATTGTTTAAGTTAAAAATATTTTGTACTATTGACATTGTATAGAAATTATGATGAATAGCTATGAAAATTCAAGCACTTACTTTGGGAAAACAAAACAAAATAGCAATACTTTATCTTAGACGCTCAAAGCAATCAACGTGCACTTTCAAGTAGACACTCCACAACTGTTGTAGTACAACTACCTGGAGTCGCTGCGCGCTCACTCTACTATTTCCCCCCGAACCTCTATGTGCGCAATCTCTCCGACCGCGTCATCTCTCCTGGCTTTACCTTATAGTGATCCACCTCTGCGGAAAATAAAATTACAAGAGCGTTTCAAATGGAAGTAGCCCAGGTTGCACTAACCGAGACTTGTACCAAGCATAACGAATCATGTCGGGGTATTGCAGCGCACTAAACTGGAAATGGCCAAGTGACAGGAGTTTGATGATGTTGTTACGTTGAAAATGTAATGACTGCTCCTTCCATCCTAATAAATGAATAAATTAGCAAATTTTAAGACTTTATATCTCGATCACGGGAAGACGAGGGCAAATGATTTATGCGTCAAAAAACGTTTCACTATGCTCTTTCGATTGCTTCTTATTTAGATTTTTTTTCACCATTACACTTATGGCGTGGTTTCCTGGTAAGAATGATTCGTCTAATTTAGTTACTATATATATGCATTTGAGTACGTTGTATTATTTTAGTGTATGTCTTGTTGTGATACTTCTGATTATTTGTTCCGTGAAAATGATTGGCAAAGTTATAGAGATATATCCTTATACATTAAACCAACAAGTTAATATTTTCAGCGCAAATTCGATATTTGTGCGGATGCTGGGAGATTAAATCTAAAACGAGTTCAGTTTTAAGGTACACTTGAACGCGGTCAGCATAGCCGAGCGGTCTAAGGCGTTACTTTAAGCTCTGGCTCATTGCAGAAAAAGTGGCTTCGAATCACGTTTCCGACAAAATGATTTCTGCGAGACTTTTGGCTGTAATTCATTCAGGAAAAGAAGTTACGTCAATTCAGGAAAAGAAGTTACGTCAATTCAGGAAAAGAAGTTACGTATATATATATATATATATATATTATTCGAATGCTTTTGAATTCAGTAAAGTTTATCACCCAACAGTATATTTACAAATTAAACTTGTATTAAAAGTATAATATAAATAAAAAAATATTTGTTTAAAAATATTTAAATAAAAAAAAAACTGCAGGTAATTATTATCGATAAAATAAATTGAAGTTATCTACAATTTTTGTTATATCTTGTAAGACCAAAATAAATGTTAGACATATCCATGGTTTAATAATTAAAAATGTCGACGGATTTGGATATTTTTTTTTGTTTTTAAACTATGAAACGAACCTACCTAAAAAAACAAGAAAATGTCTTCTTACAAGAACTTTTAGCCTTAAATATCAATATGGTTTCTTGAATTTTTCATTTAAAAATATAAATTCATACAAAATCGGGTAATACATATAAAATAATACAAATTTGTGATTGGAATTTATTATCACGGGTACGGGCGAAGCCGGGCTGCTCAACTAGTTCATATTATATTGATATTATGACATCTTCACGCTGAAATATACATTTGTTACTTTGAGAGTTTTCTATATGAAGATTTTTTTTAACATTAATGTTGATGCATTGATTGTTATCTTATTTGAAAATTGTTGAAAATTATTGCAGTGTGCGAAAAGTTTACAGAATTTTTTGAACAATATAGGCTTTTATTTATAATCTCTTCTACTAATTATTCTCCTGTACTTAATCTGTTATGCACAGATGGTGACGGTAGTAGTAAATGTATGACATCATACATTTTGTGCAACAAATTACAGTGAAATTCGGTTATAACGTGGAAAACGAGACCAGTGTTCTTTATAACAAAGTTTTCGCGAGTTAAAACCCCTATTCATTTATTCTCAATGGAGATGCGGGAATACATGAAATTTTCAATAAATCAGCAAAAATCTGCTGAATTAACACAGTTGTAGGGGTAAATTGAGTTATTTAAACCATTTACATCCGAAGAACATATGCGCGATTTGGACTCTATTTTTCTCGATATTGCAGGGTGTAGCTTTTCACGGTAGGTGAGATTTTCCTGAATGGTTTCATCTAAAACAGTAAATAAAGATATATATATTTCTCTAGCCCTTGATTTTTTAAAATTTTGAATTTTTAGTAAAATTAGAGACTGTTAAATTTAATGTATCAGATTTCAACAAAAAGCCTCATATTATCCTGTTTTGATTATTACTCCGCCAACTTCCTTTGTCACCTCCAGGTAACACGTCTTTGAAAGAACCTCTAGGCTTAAATTTTAAGCCACAGTAACGCTTTTATTAGAATCTTAAAGAGTTCACTTAATAATGGGATAATGTCTCACATCTTTCTAATTTTCCGATATGGTGCTATAAACTTCCAAAGTTTTGTACCTCCTCCACACAAGCAAGGACATAAGTTGGTGTTTTTAAGGGATAAAAGTGTAAAAAAACAATAAGATCCAATATATATGTGGTCACAATAGTTCTTCATCTGGACTTCGGACTGCAAAGCAAAGCACATATTTAATTGAGGCTTGTGAGCTGGGATCTAAGTTCGATGATTCCCGCACAATAGAAATTTGATGATATGCATTTTCATCATGAAAAGAAAGTAGATGTACCAGAGTTTTCGAGAGAATATTGAGTGATTGTCTCTTTGTAATTTTATGCCAGTTGGTAGAACGCGCAATTAACTAATTTTTAAACCCGACAGACTGTTGCAAAAATTGCAAATGTTATACCAGTTTAAATTATTATTGTAAATATTCTAATCAATACATTTAAACTACAACCTAATTAACTTTGAAATCCATCTGGACTATTCATTGTTGAACCTAAACACCGACCCGTTTACTTCATCTTAATATAATAGTTATACTTTCACATTCATACGAAGGAAAGACGATATATTTTCTCACATATATACTACTGTCCTGAACGGACGCTTTCTCTTTTTACATGGTTTGTCGAATATCTACTGAAAAACTTGGCACTGAAAGCTTTTAAGATGTAAAGAACATGATAGAACAGTAGAAATAGTATACTGCAATGAAAAAAATAATATATTGAATATTTGATAAGATATGGGCATTTGTATGAAATAATTTTTAATTGCACATACACAACTATACCAAAGAATTGTTTTTTATGATTTGTTAGTCAATTCTATACAGCAACCGATATAAAAATACCAGTCAAATGCCGTAAAAACTCAGAAAGATTTTGGCAATACAGTGAGCTAATTGACAAAGGGGATCCAATTGGAGGATAAGGGACTCGTATTTCGTAAACATTTCAGATTTCACCGTAAAGCTGTAAACGGTTTATGTGCGGACATTAGGGAAACAAGACGGATAAGATTACATTCAGAATTTAATTAATGGTTACAATAGGGAATTTAACTTTTCTTAATTCAAGTAATACACAAACCATTACTCAAACTATAATTTTTAAATTTTAGTACTTCAGCAGAAATATTTTGAATTTTATTCTATGAAAGATTAGTTATCAGGTGAAAACATTTCTAAAAATTTAATTTGAAAGGGTTTTCACCATTAGCATACTTGTATATTTCAACCGTTAAAATAATTCCCGTTTAAATTTGAAATATTTGAAATTTGTGTCAGAAATAACGCAGTCAAAAGACAATGAAAGAAATTGGACGTCAAGAGAAAAGACGAATTAAACTTTTGATGATTATTAATGGTGTTCCTGACAGATGAAAATTTCATGTATCGTTATTTTCACTGGAACTGTGCCTTAATTGATTATTTACTTCCTGAACTTGGTGTTTAAAGGAGTTTAATTAGGATAAAACAAAGGTAGGGGAGTGTCAAATAACATTTTAATTACATGATTTAACCGGAAGTTATTTGTTACAATTTGTCATTTATTTTCCGTTTTGTTACAAAATCCGAATAAAAATAGGATTATTGTTTATAATATATAATTTTTGATATATATAAAAATGTGAAATTAAGAAAATAAAATTTAAACATTTTATTTCCTTCCGGAGAAAACTGTATTCACAATTTACTTACGATAGGGAATTTAACTTTTCTTAGTTCAAAGAATACACAACGCGTTACGTAAACTACAGTTGGCAAAAAATTATTTAAACACTTCTTTTTTTTAATTATAATAAAATCAAATAAAAGATTTAAGAAAACAACAATGTAATACTTTAATTTAATGCATTATAATAATATAACAGCAAAAATAAAATCCAAAAAATTGAATTTTTACATTTTAACAAACAAATATACAAAAATATGATGCAAAAAAAAGTTTTTGTACACCACATTAATGTACTATAATTAATGAAAATTTACTTAAATGATACAAATTAATACTTTGTGTGAAGTCCTTTAGCTTGAGTGACTGCTTCTAGACGTTGTGGCATAGATTCCACCGAAATTTTTGTGACGGTTGGGTTTTGTTATTCCATGACTCAATAAGAGTTTCTTTTAAACTGTTTTTACCTGCTACATATTTTTTTCGAAACCCACAAATTTTCTATTGGATTCAAGTCTGGAGATTGCGGAGGAGTTACCAATCGCCTTCCAGCATTGTAGAGTAACCATGTCCTTGTGATCATAGCAGAATATTTTGGGTCGTTATCCTGCTGAAAGTGAAAAGTTTCCTCTAAGCCTAATTTTCGAGCACTGCTTAATAAGTTATGCCGCAACACATCAATGTATGTTAAATATGTCATTTTAGTGTCGATAATTCCAAATATCCTACTCCATTAGAAGTCATACACCCCCAAACCATAACATTTTCTACATCATGCTTGTCATTAAGTACTCATTTATGTGTTTATTTATATTTTTATGTATGATGGTTCTCAAATTTTAGTACTTTGTTGTGTATTGTAAACTTTCTATGTTTTTGCAGTTAGTGCACATGTGTATCAGCCCGGTGTCTAGATATTTTTTTTCTTGCGAAAGGGGAGATATATATATGACGTAGAGATCATATATACTTGTCATTTTATTCAATATACATAATTTCTTAATAATTTCTAAAAGTTAAATTATATCTTTATTTAAATTATTTTCATTCTAAAGTAAAGTCATAGCTATCCATGTAATCTTTCATTTATTAGACAGCTTTCTTTAACCGCATAAATGTTATTTCCCTTCTAAATTAAAATAAGACGACGGTTATTTCACATATACATTGATACACTGGTATTATTTTAATAGAAATATCCGCTCCGTAAATCTATTAAAGTTTACAGATATTTTATATCGCGGTGCCTTACTTCTGTCAATGGTCAATTGTCTGTTGCATCTGGAATGCAAATTTATACGTACTTTTCAGCTGCTTGCTTCGCATTTCTCATTAATATCTATTCACACCCTAAAATTACATGTCCCGCTTTCTCAAAACACGTCGTAGGGTTGCTCCTTTAAAACCACTATTTTGATAACGCGCCTAGTATGGCATGAGTGCTTGCTAACTCCCACGCAAAATTAATATTGATATCTACTAAAAGGTCTTAAAATTCCGAATGGCGATTAAATTGATGCACGTGTAATCTGACGATATTGGTATGACTCCTGGCGCACATGTGCACTCCGAAAAGTCATTCAGAATTCACTTAACCTCTGCTAAAAGAAGTCGCATTTATTTTTATGTCAAAAGACCACCTCCCAACTTTACCATCATAGTCAGGTACAAATAAACAGTTAAAAAACTTGCAAGTATCCATAGACTTTTAACTGTTGTGATTTGTATTTCTACTAGTGCTCCCTATTAAACGTTTATACGAGTACACGTATAATACGTATTATACGGGGTGCAGATTTTGGATACGTATGATACGGCCGAAACGGTTATGCGTATTATACGAAACAGCATATACGGTACATACATACGGATCTTACACCAGCGGTTAAACGTATAAGCGTTTAAACGGTTTTCGTTCATTGCTTAAAAAATTATGCCTTTCTCCTGCTGGTCTGCGGATCAAAAACTTTGAGAAACACCCGCTGTGTCCCGTGCAATCGGTACTTGCAAAAAAAAAATGGAATATTTTTTTTCTTCACTTTAGATTTTGTACCCCCCCCCCTCCGCAAATCTAAACTATTAATTATTGAATGATTTACTATGAAATGATTTATCTTTCGCATATCTGTAACACACGCACATAGCTTATTTTGATTTATGGCGTGGACATTTCGCCCGAAACATTAGTATTGCAGAACACAAACTTAAATTGACTTCATATTTTATACTGACATTGATTAATCCAACTTCTGGGAAGTTTCATAATCTTATTTTTATTTTAAAGACCCCACGGAGAGCACTCCCCCCACCGGTCTATATCCTTAGTGCAGATAATCGGCCGTAACAAATAACTAACTAAACATACTTTTATTTTATTTAAGATTACTTTTTTCTATATTAAAAATATGAGGGGGTCGGGGCAAGAGAGTGCCAAGCCACATTTATGAACTTCTCAGATATTTCAATTTGAAAATTTAATCCAATACTCAAACCAAGATATATAGCCTAAAGTTTTTTTCGTCAATGTCTTACTAACATTTGAGATAGTCTGAGTAACAATATGGCATTATTTTAATAATATTACTATCATGTTTTTTGTAAATTAGCTATCTTCATTGGGGGCAAAAACGAAACTTGTCACATATGCTGCCAGTAAGTGACATTAGACACAAATTATATGTTGGATATTATAATTTACAATATTAAGCAACAGATTACAGTGTTAGATTTATTTCACCAAAAATATAGCTTAGCAATTTCTTGGCCCGACCCCCTCATATTTTGAAAATACGTTTTACAGCAAAAAAGAAAAGAGAAGACAAGTCATTTTAAGCTTGTGTGATTACGTTCTGAAACCTGCAGTGACGATTATTTGTCAGGCTATAAGTAATCGAAATTTATAGGTACTAACACAAAAAATGAAATTTGTCAAAACTAACAACAATTCTTAAAACGTAATATCTTGTAATGCACATACACTTTGTATAAAAAATAACAGGAGTGTTATGGTTAAAAAAATGAAATTGCGTTATACATTAACACAGAGTAGAAATGATTAGCACCATGGAAAGAACATTTTTTGACCTCCCGGGCGCAATTGGAGTATACGCACACAAAAATACATATTTAAAAAAAATTAAAGCAGAAAGAATATACTTAATAAGGATTAACAATAAATCTGAAATGTGTATATTCTTCTTATTTGCTCAAAAAGTCTTTTTATTTTCGTTATATATTTACGGTAATCGTTTATAGGGAAAAATAACAAGATTCTATGTAGGAAACATATTATACAGATTGCTGAAGTCACGCCACAGATTTCCAATTTGTTCTCCGTTCAGTGATGTAACACTGATGAGATCCATTGGCATTAAAAGTAAATACGATACTTGAAATATACGTATACTTAAATTAAACGTATACTTGAATTATACGTTTAACCGATATACGCTTATACGTATTCGGATACGTTTAAACGTATAATTTCAGGGATACGTATTCCTTAAATACGTATTATACGTATATACGTACATCGGTTAAACGTATAACTGAAATACGTATCGCATCGGGAGGAGTAATTTCTACTGACTTATTTTCAGGAAACGGATTTCTTGGGAGTTCTGCGGACAACCAAAATCTGTTACGGTCATTTTTAGTTTGAGGCATGTCCAGTCGCGCATCCAGGACATACTATCGATCATGAAACCAAAATCATCTGTATCTTTCAGTACCCCAGCCATTAACAATTGCACATTCAGCAAATTTTTGAGTTGAACCCGTGGGATTTTTTAAAGCTGTTTTAACAACACTTCTTTTTACCTTCATTGTTAATTCGCTGGGGCGTCCTGGTCTTCGTTTATTTTCAATGCATCCAATTTATTCATACTTTCTCACTGTGTATCCAACAGTTGTAAATGGTAATTTAATAGCTTTTCCAATTTCTCGGTACGATTTTCCATTTTTATGAAGCTCAATGATATGATTTCTTATGTCTAGAGGTACCTCTCTAGTTTTAGGTGCCATTCTCAATTACTTTAAGAGCAAATTAGATTAAATGTCAGACAAATATAATATGAAGTCAACTATTATTAACAGCTACTGTATAAATAGTTCTTTGAACCACGAACCCTATAAACTCAATTCGTATCTTGCTGTAGAAATGTACAAATACTTCTTTTGCAAGAAACTTGTAAACTTTTCCAGTTAGAAATTTATTTTACATCTTTATCGAAATTTTCTGTTGTTTAATTTAAAACGCACGGTAAACATACTGTATTAAAACTATTTTTGTCAAAATATCTGTTTTTATTTAGTTACAAAATAAATATATTAGAGTGTACAAATAATTATTTTGCTAACTGTATAAATTTTAAATCTCAGTACTTCCACAGAAATATTTTAAAAGTGTTTAAAAGAGCTTTATTAGGATAAAACAAATATAGAGAAGTGGAAAATAACTGTTGTATTACAAGTTTTAAGTGATGTCTTTAACTTTCAGTTTTGTGACTAAAACCTAATAAAAATAGGAATATTTCTAAAATATATAATAATTAATATGAAACACAGAAAGTGAAATTTAGAAACAAAAATGAAACATTTTATTTCCTTACAGAGATAATTGTATTGAGAATTTAATTAATAGTTACAATGAGGGATTTAACTTTTCTTAGTTCAAGTAATACACAACTCATTACTTATACCGTAAATTTCAATTTTAGTATTTCAGCAGAAATATTTTCAATTATACTCTACCAAAAACCATTTATCAGGCGAAAACATTTCTGAAATTTTAATTTGAAAGGGTTTTCGCCATTAGCATAGTATATTTCTTCAGTTAAAATATTTCCCGTTTAAATTTCATATGTTTGAAACTTATGTCAGAAATAACGCAGTCGAAAGACAATGAAAGAAATTTCACGTCAAGAGAAAAGACGAATTAAACTTTTAATGATTATCAAAGGTGTTTTTGACAGATGAAAAGTTAATATAATCGATCTTTTCACTAGATCTGTGAACTTATCGATTATTTACTTTCTGAACTTGGTGTTTAAAGAGATTCATTAGGATAAAACAAATATAGAGGTGTGGAAAATAACTGTTGAAATAAATGATTTAAGGGGAAATTATTGGAAACAACTTGTCTTTTACTTTCAGTTTTGTAATTAAAAACAAATACAAATATGATTATTTCTATAATATATAATTATTAATATAAAAAAGAAAGTGAAATATTGAAACAAAAATGAAACATTTTATTCACTTACGGAGCAGGATTTTATTACATCTAATTATAAATAGGTTCTGGTTTGTGACTTCATAGGGACTCCACACTGTTAAAAATCTGCTGTAAACTGTGCAATCATTTTGCCATTTTTATAGATAACTGTTACTTCACTGTTAAAAAATCGCAGCAAATTGTCCAGTCATTTGGCCGTTTTTAGAGAAAACAGTTTGATAACCGTATTTTTACTCTATTCTGACGATAATATGGTCAGAATAGTGTTAAATTGTGGATTTGTAACCGTTTTTTCTAAAAACAGTCAAATGACTGGACAGTTTGCTGCAAATTTTTAACAGTGTTGAGCCTAAGTTGACGTGCTTCATTGGTCAGAATAGAGATAAATTATGGTTATGTAGCCTTTTTTATATATAAAAACAGTTGAATGATTGGTCAGTTTTCTGAAGGTTTATAATAGTGCACATCGAATGGCAGTATTATTAGGGTAAATAAAATGAATATATACATGTATATAAAATAGCTATTAATTGCAAGAAATATTAACCCATTCCCTGCTAACGGTGCGCTTTCACACCATTCAAAATAAAAGTTTATGAAAAAAACTGCCAAGCTACCACTATATTAATATGTTAAAATATACTTTATTTAATGACAAAAACTTTGCTATTAAAGATACCGAATATTATCTTTAAGAATTTTTGGTGGCAAACGAATTTCTGTAAAAACATTGAATACTCCGCCCATATAGTTTCGGCAGTTAAGAGCCTACACAGTCACGCGAAAAAACGCGCAAGCTAATGTTAAGTCTATGGGAAGGTTCGTGCGCGATTTCTCGGTCGCATTTTAATATTTTTAAAAAAACTTTTCCTGCATAGGATATCTGAGGTCAATCTCCAACGTTGTTAGATTTTACTTTTTCGATTTTGGTTCTAGTTATTTTATATAAGGACACTTTCACTTTCGGAACCGGTTCCAACCTGTTCCAAAATTGAAAATGTTTGCATATAAAAAAAACTGTAATCAAAATCAAAAAAGTAAAAACTAACAACGTTAGAGATCGACCTCAGCTATCCTATGCAAAAAAATCCTTTAAAAATATTAAAATGCGACCGAGAAATCGCTCAAGAACCTTCCCATAGACTTAACATTAGCTTGAGCGCTTCTTCGCGTGACTAGCGTAGGCTCTTAATGGGTTAACATTTAACAATTATAAATGAAAACTGACAGATATAGAAACTCCAATTTTCTATACTGTTAAAAATCTGTAGCACATTGTCCAGTCATTCAATCGTTTTTATAGATAACAATTACTTGACCATAATTTGAAGAACTTTATTGGTAAGAATAAAGATAAATTACAGTTATGTAACCGTTTTCTACAAAAATGGTTGAATAACTGGTCCGTTTGCTGCGTCAAATTTTTATTAGAACACATCGACTGGCTGTATTATTAAGATAAATCAGATGAACATATGCACGTGTACAGTCATACGAAACAACTATTAGTTGCAAAATTAATAGTTAACACGTTCGCTGCCAAATACGAGTATACTCGTAGTGCTATCTACGTTTCTTCAATCTAAAATTAGTTATTTACACCGGAAATTTCAAAAGAAGAATTTTTATTTTATGTAATCACGAAATGTCTGTAATAAAACAAAGTAAATATTGCTATTAGTTTTTTCTGGTATGAATTTGAACTTTCTAGATAAAATGAAAATTCCGGCATTTTTAGCTTGGCAGCGAACGTTTTAACAATTGTAAATAGAAACTGAGAAAACCCCAATTCCTTATACTTTAAAAAAATGCAGCAAACAGTTAAGTCATTCCAACGTTTCTGTGAATAACGGTTACTTGACAATATATTATGAAACTTTCTCATTAGTCAAGACCGATTAAAATTATGGTTTAGTAGCTGTTATCTATAAAAACTGTCGAATGACTACAGCTTGTTGCAAATTTGTAACTGCGTATATTAGAAAATTGCAAAGTCACGCAACTAGTTGTGTATGATATTTTATGATTAGAGGAAACTTTCAGATTTCTTAATTACATTCTCATTAGGAACTGTGTGATCGTATATGAAACGGTGTATTTTTTAATAGAAACGTTTATGTTTTTATTTTTTTTACGCATTTTATCACAATTATATTAAAAGACACTGAAAACAATTTTGTTTTATAAGAATATACTTGTGAAACCTTTACAATTATAACATTCTTATAAAACTTATCTATTGATAATTTAAGATTTGAAAAAAAGGGATCATTGGTGATAGAAAATAAAAATTGAATGAAAACCTTAAGCCATTATAATATTACGGAATAGTATTTGTTATTTATTTATTACCAATAATTTAGTTAGGATCGTTCAAGGACAGAAACTTCTCCAAGTCCAAGTTATCTTCTTATAACTACGAACGTAGATACGTCAAACATAATTTTAAATTTTTTGATTTAAGTATAAATTTAATCTGTCTTGCTTAAATTGAACAACTGCAGTGTCATCCACTAAACATCAAGATGTGTACTACAACGAATGAAAGATAAAGACATTAATAGAAGTATAAAACCCTATTCCAAGTCTTTACAAAAAGAATGTTTTGCTCTGATTGGCGATAACTTCATAACGAAATAAAACCAATGGAAATGTCATCATTTACGCATAAGCATATGATGATCTAAAAATAAAACCGTGACTTTACCAAAAATTCATAGAAACATTTATTTTATTCATTCAGATAATATTTGTTCGGAACGAAAAATGGTTAGACGTAATGAAATCACCTGAATCAAATGGGAAACATTTAGTCATGAATAGCCATTAAGGCTAAGAAATTCACATTTTAAAGAGAAAATAGCATCTGCGGAAAATGGCGCAAAACAATAGACATTCAATTCGTAATGCCATATAATGGGGTTTCACCCATGTAGGATTTTCGTAGTAAGTCTCTTTTATTGTAATTACTATAAAAGAAAGGTTTTATCTTAACGTGTTTAAGAAAATGTCTCGTATTATTTTAAAGGTATATTTCGACAATTTCAGTAACATTGAGTGCTATTTTTATTACTTGTATATTCAGTACCCCATTTTATGAAAACAGCGGGGTCATTAAACAACGGATGTTTTAAATGTACTTTATCATTAAATTCAAACATCTGTAGACTCACTAGCTAAACATTATGATACATACTTCAACGTAAGCTCATATATAAAGACATTAACAACATTTTAGAAATATTTTTCCCTTCTTTTACAGTGTGTTCCAAAAATGACTGATATATTTTGAAAGTCAATAAAAAACAAGAACGAAAAATCATGCGTCAAGCATAGATTGTGTAACACTTCCCAACACTTCCAAAATAATTTTGCAAATCTTTACTGTAAGGTGAAATATGATATTTAATTAAACAATTTGGAAAACACATAACATATTTAAAAATCCAATTTCAGGAACTATCAACAATATTGGGAAACATATCCGAACTTTTTGTGTAGCCCTGTATATGATCTATAGATTTGTATATATACTAAATGGAATGGAAATTTAGTTCAGTTAGGAAACTCGTAGCACAGTTTAAAATTTCCTTCCTGAAATATCCGCCAGTAAACGTAAATGTGCTCGAAAACTTTTGTGCTGCCCTGTATACTATCTATACAATTTATACACACCAAGTAATAGGCAGAAAATGAGTTAAATTTTAAAAAGCATTCAGCAACTGAAAAAGCACTTCCAGCAAATATTATTAACAAGCAATACTTAGTGATATATATCAATTTCAATAGGTTTGAAATTGCGTAACATCATTAAAATAAACCGCAAATGATTTTTCTCCATAGATCGTAATGTAACGGAATTCTCTTGAGAGTCTCTGTAAAAAAACTATACGTACTACACACTTAATTTTAAATATCGAACATGCCATAGTATACCTCAATAACATACATCAATTGCATGACAATCCGAATTTAATTACGCGAGTTAGAACACGGACAGACAGACCGACAAACCGAATTCATAAACACTTTTCAACTTTGTTGGAAAGTGTTAAAAACGGACCGCGATAGAAATGTATCGTTTGCGGCCTTATGTTTGGCAAACCAGGGAATTTTATCCCGCTAATTAGCAAATTTAGTTAACCTTTTCGCCAAAAGATGGCACTGCAGGTATGCGAAAGCTGCAGAGAAATTGAATACGTCAGATCTTCATTCTGTATTTTGCTACGCAATCTGTTAGTGAGTGATGATTGTGAAAGAATATACACTGCTGAAAATGGTTTATTCGTTGGTACAGCGGATATTTCTTGATTTGGAGAATCGCCGCTTTTTGCAGTGCCACCTTTTGGCGAAAATGTTAATTAAATTTGCAAATTGATGGGATAAAATTCCCTGGTTACTCAAACGATACATGTCTATTGCGTTAAGTTTTCTTTATTGAATTTCAAAATCCATCAGTCATTTTTTGGGACACACTGTAAATAAAAGCGCCTAATTAACTATAAAAAGATATTTTTATTGTGTGTAGAAGGTAATATTTCTTGTAGTAATATCAAATGAATGGAATGTCATCGTTTGCTCGTTAAAATATTGCAATGACGAAGTAAAAGAAAAACTGTGACCTTACTAAAATTTACAGAGATTTTTTTTTTAGTTGTACATAATATTTGCTCGGTAAGAAAAGTGACGAAGCGTAATTAAACTATAATTGCACGAAATGGCTAACAATCAATCCATTTATAGCCATCATAGCTGCACATCTTTGAAATAAAACGGCATCCGCAGCAAATTACGTGAAAATAATAAAAATTTGAATTCGTAATGTAATGGTTTTTCACATATCCATGATTTTAGTATGCAAGAATTATTTATTTCAATTGATACAAAATCCAAGTTTTATCTTAAAATGTTTAAGAAAAACATCTGGCGATTTCGGGAATATTACATGTTATTTTTGTATTTTGTATTTGTGTCCAGGCAATACATAATTTTGCGTAAACAGTATTTGTAAACAATAGGTGTTTTACATATTTCTGAACATTGAAATCATGAGATACTATTTTATTGTGCATAGAAAGAAAACTTTTGTAGTAGTATAACTACGCAACTTCGTAACAATATAATAGGAAAAAACTGTATCGCTTACACATTAGCATACTGTGATGAAGATCTAAAAAAAAAACTACCTGTTTATAAAAATTTAAGAAAATATTTATTTCGCCTTTACATATAATATTTGCCCGTTAAGAAAAATGAGGAGATTCAATCAAATTACCAGCACCAAATGGAAATCAAATAGCATCTGGAGAAAAGGACATGAAAACAATAGAAATTGAATTTTTACTGTAATGTAATAAGATAGGCTTTTACACATCCATGATTTTAGGAGTAAAAACAATTCTTTTAATTTTTATCAGTTCATCATTTTTATCTTAAAACGTTAAAAAAAATTATGCGACACTTTTGGAATAATTGAGTGTCATGTTTGTATATTCAATTCCCCACTTAAGTACTTGTGTTTAAACAATTGGTGTTTTAATCCCTTAACAGTTTCGTTTTATTGACACAATAAACTAAAAATAGGGACGAAACACCACTTTTTCCATATAGATATTTGCCTTATATAATAAAAAAATGTCTGCCAATTAATAAAACGAAGAATACAGTTAAAAATTAGTAGTAACCAAAAGATTTTATCAATCAATCAAGCAAACTCTTCTTGCCCCGAGTGGCGTTTGGGCAAAATTGTTACGATGTTAAATGTCTTTTAACTCATAGGTGTCCGCAGGTTCTGTATGTAACGGAGTGTACCGGTAAGTACGTACGCATGTACGTAACGCGATAATTCTTGATAGAAATATCCGATTTGCTTCAAATTTTGATTATAAGTTCAGTCTGATAAGGCTCTTTCCTGCTTAGTTTTGGAGGTTCAGTGGTTAAGTATAAAAGGGGAACGGGGTTAATCCCCGCCTCTTAATTTAAGTAAATGGGTTTTTCATACAGAATGATTCGATTTGCTTCAAATTTTGTATATTGGTTTATTGTGATAAGGCGCTTCCTTCTCTTATTAGTTTCGGTGTTTCATTGGTTAAGTATAAAGGGGGGAACGGGGGCTAATCCCTCCCTTAATTTTGATAAATAGTTTTTACATGCAGAATTATCCGATTTGCTTCAAATGTTCTATCTAGGTTCATTGTGATAAGGCGCTTCCCTGAATTTTGAGGGTTCGTTGATTAAGTATAAAGGGGGAAACGGGGGGATAATCCACCCCTTAATTTAGATAAATGGGTTTTTCATGCAGCAATATCTGATTTGCTTCAAATGTTCTATATAGGTCATTGTGGTAAAGCGATTATCTGATTAGTTCTGAGGGTTCATTGATTAAGTATAAAGGAGGAAACGGGGGGCTAATCCCCCCCCCCTTAATTTATTCATGCAGAATTACCCGATTTTCTTCAAATTTTGTATAGGTTCATTGTAATAAGGCGCTTCCCTTATTAGTTTCGGTGTTTCATTTGGGTAAGTATAAAGGGGGAAACGGGGACTAATCCCCCCTTAATTTAGAAAAATGGATTTTTCATGTAGATTTATCCGATTTGCTTCAAATTTTGTATGTAGGTTCATTGTGATAAGACGCTTCCCTTATTAGTTTCGGTGTTTCATTGGTTAAGATAAAGGGGAGGAACGGGGACTATTTCCCCTTTAATATAGATAAATGGGATATTCATGCAGAATTTTCCGATTTGGTTCAAATGTTCTATATAGGCTCATTTTGATAAATCGCTTCCCTGATTAGTTTTGTGCGTTCTTTGGTTATGTATAAAGGAAGTAACGGGGGCTAATCTCCCCTTAAAATATTGTCGATTTTTTTTATTTTTCGAAGGGATATTTCGAAGGGGCACTTTGAAATAAGAGTCTAATAAACAATTAGTTTGAATAACCTGTGAGCTCAGTGCCATCAGTTTAACTGTGCACTTTTCATTTTTTTATTTATCATTGACCTATTTAGATGTTTCTATTGCGCATAGAAAATGAACTTTCGTCACAGTATGATTACATCTTCGTTACAACATAAAATGAATGGGAATGTCATCTTTTACACAATAGAATACTGCGATGAAGATCTAAAAAGGGATACTATGACTTTATTAAAATCTAGAGGAAGCATTTATTCAACTTATTCACATAATACTTGGCTCTGCAAGTAAATATATGAGACATATTCAAGCCACCTGCACCAAATGGGAGCGATTTAGTCGGTATATGAATAGCCATTAGTGCTAAAAATTCACATCGTTGAAAACATATGGCCTCTTTAGAAATAAGTGACGTAAGAACAATAGAAGTTGAATTAGTAACGCATTTTAATTGTTTTTCACACATTTTAGTGGTAAAAGTCATTTATTTAATTGAGATAAAAGCATAGTTTTATCTTAAAATGTTTGTGGAACTTACATGTTTTTGTTTCTTGTAGTGCTCCCGATGCGATACGTATTTCAGTTATACATTTAACCGATATACGTATATGCGTATAATACGTATTTAAGAAATACGTATACTTTAAAATATACGTTTAAACGTAACCGGATACGTATAAGCGTATATCGGTTAAACGTATGAATCAAGTATACGTTTAATTCATGTATACGTATATTTCAAGCATCGTATTTACTTTTAATGCCAATGGATCTCATCAGTGTTACGTCACTGAACGGAGAACAAGTTGAAAATTTGTAGCGTTACTTTAGCAATCTGTATAATATGTTTCATATATAGAATCTTGTTATTTTTCCCTATAAGCGATTATTGTAAATATATAACGAAAGTAAAAAGACTTTTTGTGCAAATAAGGAGAATATACACGTTACAGATTTATTGTTAATCCTTATTAAGTAAATTTTTCGTAATTAAAAATATATATATATTTATATTTGTGTGCGTATACTCAAATTGCGCCCGGGAGGTCAAATGTTGTTTTTTCCACGGTGCTAATGTTTTCTGTTCTGTGTTAATGTATAACGCAATTTCATTTTTTAACCATGACACTCGTGGTATTTTTTATACAAAGCGTATGTGCATTGCAAGATATTGCTTTTTAAGAATTGTTGTTAATCATGACAAATATATTTTATTGTGTTAGTATCTAAAAATTTCGATTACTTATAGCCTGACAAATAATCGTCACTGCAGGTTTCAGAACGCAATCACACAAGCTTAAAATGACTTGCCTTCTCTTTTCTTTTTTGCTGTAAAACGTATTTTCAAAATATTTTTATTATAGAAAAAAGTATTCTTAAATAAAATAAAAGTATGTTCAGTTAGTTATTTGTTACGGCTGATTATCTGTACTAGAACTAGGGATATAGACCGGTGGGGGGTAGTGCCCTCCGTGGGGTGCTTTAAAATAAAAATAAGATTATGAAACTACCCAGGAGTTTTCATTGATCTCTGTCAGTATAAAATATGAAGTCAATGTAAGTTTGTGGTCTGCAATACTAATGTTTCCGAAATGTCTACGCTATAAATCAAAATAAGCTATGTGCGTGTGTTACAGATATGCGAAAAGTAAATCATTTCATAGTAAATCATTTCATAATTAATAGTTTAGATTTGAGGGGGGGGGGGGAACAAAATCTAAACTGAGAAAAAAATATTCCAGGCAGGACCAGCAGGAGAAAGGCATAATTTTTTAAGCAATGAACGAAAACCGTTTAAACGTTTGTACGTTTAACCGCTGGTGTAAGATCCGTATATACGATGTGCCGTATATGCTGTTTCGTATAGTACGTATAAACCGCCTTGGTCGCATCATACGTATCCAAAATCTGCACCCCGTATAATACGCATTATACGTATACTCGTATAAACGTTTAATAGGGAGCACTAGTTTATTGTTCCTTTTTCGACAATTTGAGGAATTTTCAGTAGTTATTTTTAGTACTCTTATATTCGATATCACATTTTTATGAAAACAGGAGTCGTTAATGATCGATGTTTTATCATTTAAATCAAACATCTGCAGAGTCATCAACTAAACATAAAGATATGTACTTCAACTACAAATGCATATATAAAGACATTAACAGCATTTTAGAAGTCTGTCCATCGTCGTTCAAATAAAAGCACTTCGCTGTAACTAACAATCAAAAGGATATTCTTATTCAGCTTATAAAGTAAACTTTCTTATGATGACAACTTCGTAACAATACCAAATGAATGGAAATATCATCGTTTCCACATTAGAATTTTGCGATGATGAACTAAAAGTAAAACTTTCAGCTTACCGAAATTCAAGGAAACATTTCTTTTATTTATACAGATTGTATTTCCTCCCTAAGAAAAGCGATGAAGCGTAATCAAACCATCTGCACCAAATTTCAAACATTCTGTCGGTTTATGAATAGTCATTATAGCTGCAAATTCACATCTTTGAAAGAAAGTGCCATCTGCAGAAAATGACGTAAATACAATAGAAGTTGGAATTCGTAGTGTAATGTAATGTGGTTTCACACATCCATGGATTTAGTAGTAAGAATTATTTATTTTTATGGATAGAAAAACAAAATTGTATTTTAAAATGTTTAAGAAAATATCTCGTCACTCTTTAACGTTCCTTTTTGAAAAAATTATAAAATATTAAGCGTTCTTCTTAGTATCTTAGTATTCCATTGTATTAAACTAGTGGGCTATTAATCTTTAGATGTTTTAAATATATCCATAACTAAAAGTTTTATTTTACAGGGATACGTGAATGTTATTTAATATTATTTATTGAAAATCAAGAACAAAATATATTTTTGTGTCTCTTTTCATATGATTTATAACTTACGCGCTGTATTTTATCCATAATCAAATATTCTAAACCTCTGATACTATTTGTGCATCTTTATCGTGATGAGTTCATGTGAATGCAGATTTTATCTATAAATTAAATTAACTTTTAGCTTTTAATCACCTCTTAACTATATTGCGCATTTAAAATTAATTTTGCTAGCTGATAATCTGCACGTGAAACTTATATCGAAACTTTTATCTAAACGATACTTATAATATATACAGACATATCATATCACATGCCACCCGAAAATCATACCACTGTAAAGCTTTATGTCTGACTCACTAATTGGAAAAATAAGTTATATACAAAATGACTGTTAAATATTACCTCCTTCATAAAGACACTGGTAATCAGTTCCAGATGTATACTAGAGATTCTCAAGAGACTATTAGACTTACCAAGTGCATATAAATTTTATCTCGCTTCTTGTGATCTGACTATATACAGACCTTTAGGGCACAGTAAATTCGTAATACTTGAGACTAGGAGTTTCACAATTCTCAACCACTTGAAAAGCCGTCTTAGCTGCATAACCTCGCTTATTAAGTCATTAAACTACTTGAAATTCATCTACGGTATATACTCAAAATTTGAGAGGCTACATGGGGTAATTTGTTGCAAGCTCTCAGCAGAGAGAGTTGGAGAAGTTCTCTCGAAGGAAAAAAAGTGATACTGCCTGGAGTTGCCTGAAAAAGGATTTTTACCTCGGATCGAACCCATAACCCGAGACTTTCCTGACCAAAAACTTTAAGAATTAAACGTATATGTTGCTTGTAACTGTTTAAGTGTACTGTGAAGTAGTGTTATTAAAATAAATGTTGCGCCTGCAGGTCTTTTTAATTTAACGATGATACACCACAATTTTAAGATTCCGTAAATGAAAAAAATCCAAACTTCTTAACATAATATTAAATATCCTCATATTTTGTTACTTACATGTCTGATTATTTTTGAAATATATGTATACTTGAGGGCTCCCTGCCTGCTCACTAACGCTTACCAACCCCCGTTAATTGCAACGCAATTCACAATGGGACAGTTACGTGATCCTAGCTCGCTTTGTCGCTCACCAAGTTTTGGGGGCAACTCTAGCCAAAATGATTACTATTATAAATCATTTTAACATATGAAATTAAATTTTTTTTAATGCAAAACAAGTACTTGTAAACGTCGTTAAAAATACAATTAAAAATGCTTTCAGTTGGTGCTACCAAAGTACATAAATCATTTTAAAATTATGTAATTTGCAAATTTTTGAAATGCAAAAGAATTAAGTTAAAAAATTATCTTGGAAACACAATTAAATTAAAACTTCCTTGAAAACACAATTAAAAATATTTTTAGTTAGTGACTGTAACATTGTGGAACACAGCTAGCTTAAATTCATTTCGAAAATCTCTTGAAAAAACACTGCGTGATAGCAAGATAGTTCAACATAAATCAACAATCATTAACATATATAATTTGATATTAAAGTTTGTTTGACGTGAAAAATGTAATATGTTTCAGACGGTTGACAAGTTATCAAAATGTAAACAACACGTTTTCTGCTGTGCATAAAAGAAACTCTTGAACAAAAAGCTAATTTACTGAATGCACCAGGTGACCATAAAACGAGCCAATGGCCACCCTAGACATACATCGACCAAAAAATTGTGCTGTGTTTAAAAAGAGCTTCTTCTCCGAATTTTGATTTGCTGAATGGATCATGTGACCGTAAAATGAACCACTGAGAATCGTTACTCTGAAAATTACGGTTGTTGCCAAACAGCAAGCTACTAATTCAGCCTTATTTTCGCGCCACGTAAAATAAATATATATATAGATAGATAATTTTAAATAAAATTACACAGTTGCTTCAATTTAATATTAAAAAAACTACTAAGAGTGCTGTTCGATATATCATTTATGAAGGCCTTATATATAGTTTAATAAATCACTAAATATATTTCATTATTTGATAATCAAATTGAAAACGTATCTTCTTTATTAAAAAATATTTTATCTCATCACCTCACAAATAAGATTCGAACTGTCATCCGTTATTGTAAAGATATCAACGTAAAATGCTCCTTATGAGACATTTTACGATTTAGAAACAAGTTAATGAAGGTGAGATAGTCAATTATTTCATTTATTAAAGATTTTATCTGCTTAGTATGTACTCAAGAAGGAAGATTGGATACTTTCGGAATATTATTCATTAAAAGTTGCGTGATAATGATTTTTCTTACTTAAGAAGAATGATAAAATCGTGATTTAAAATAAATCATTTTACCTGTATGTGGTAGCGGCCTGTCTGAAAGCTTTCCTACCTCAATTAAGTTTCTACTTAAAATATTTAAAGCTTAAACTATTTTTAAAATAAATATTTTTTATATTTAACCAACCAATCTGTCTTCATGCTGCAAATTCCTGTTGCATATTGTTTATAAAGTATGAAAATCGTGTTTAAGAAAATTGATAGAGACAATTGTTGGTTAACTATAAAACTATTTAATGTAAATCTGATTTGGAATTCATAATTTTTTAAAATATGTTTTTAATAAATAAGAATAGTTTTAAAAATGTATCATATATCCATTTTTTAGCATGCATTTAAGAAACGTAAAAGTACAAATATAAGTAAATGTATAAAATAATTTATTGCGTCTTCAAATGCTTTTAATAGTAAAGAAATATAGATCCACTTGCTAGCTTTAAATTTGTCTTTATATATTTTATCAATTTACGGCTAAAATCATTTATATTTTTCTGTATGCTTCTGTGGTAATATGAAACAATGCACTGTGACTAGAAACTTAAAAAAAAATAATTGAAATTAAAACAAAGTTTGCTTTTAGAAAATGTACGAATTTAATGTACGAATTATATTGAAAACAGTTTTAAAATATAAAAAAAAAAATATTTCAGTTTACTAATGCACACTCTTTTTAATACATCGATGCAAATTGTCAAACAAAATGCAAAATAAATAAATAAATAAATAAAAAAGTGCAATCCACATTTATCTATTCTTATTACCCCTGTTTTTGTTTTTAAATGTATAAATGGAATAATGATTGCGAAAATGAAAAAACCTGTAATAAGTTTTAGGAAATATCTTTTTTATACATATGCTTACTTCAACTTTCAAAACAAAGTGAAAAAATATATTAAAGAATTACAGTCCAAAATTTCGTTATGCACCATAAAGACCAAATAAGCGAAGAAAAGTTTAAGCATCATTATTTTACTTTTTGAAAAATCCTTACTAACAAAAGAAAAAAAGAAGATTATGCTATTTTTCTAAACTTTGTTTGATGATTTATGCTTGGTCATAAAAACTGTGGAGATAATGCGTGAACACGGATTTGTTTTCATGTGTTTTACTTTGCAAATCTTTACTTTATTTAAGACCATAAAATTGATATATTTCTTTTAGCCATACAGCTTTAAATATTAGAATTTTGTGTACAGAAAAAATAGAAAAAGTTGTGGTGATGCTTTTAAAATTACTTTGTTTTGAATACATTTTTATAGACATTTCAGCATTTTCCTAAAATGTTACAGAAAATACACGGTATTGCCAAAAGACACCAATCACATTTCACGTAGAATATATTTTTTAAATTCTTTTAAATAATGGAGGGAGGGAGGTGGGTACTGGCCTCCTGTCGAGAAATTTAATTTTGTTAAGTTATTTGTAATTGTGTCTGAAATATTTTTGAATAGCATTGTTCACCACATTTAATCACAGAATTATTATTAGAAAATTGTACTACGCCAAAAATAAGCACATCTATGCATCCTGTCACATTTTTGATATACTTAAAATACAAGATAATACATAATCATATAATAAAATCACTAATTATCATTAAAATACATATGTATATGTTTAAAGTGATAAAAACAGATCACAAAAAGTCTTATAAAAACTTTCAAACATGTTGGAACGTGTTAAAAATGTTGTGAAAAACAGATAAATTATATTACTTTGAAGTATTATAACTGATTTTTATTTATAATAATTCAGAAACTTTCTCTTTCTTTGCAGGTAAGACTTCTAATGGTGTTTTAAACGAAGAAATCAGGGTACGTTTTAATTCCATTTATGCAAATGTAACAAAACTTATCACTCTTTTGATTAACAAAACTTGCTTATATGCTTAACAATCCTGTTATATAAAAATGTGATAAAATATCTGAACTGAGACGCAGCTGATTTTGTATAATTGTAATTTATTCTTAGTGAAATTGAATTTTAGCACAAAGGAAAATGTTTATTTTAACATGAAAAATGTGTGTAATTATACATAATTCGTGCATGTACTTTTCTTGCTATTTACAAATCAATATTTAAGCACAAAGTATTTTCGTTATATTTTTCGTATTAAATAAAATAGAAAGTAGTTTTTCATTGTATCTTCTTTTATATTATAAAAATGAGATTTGTGTAAACAAGTGATAAAAACATTAATGGTGTAATTTTAACATCAACGAAAAAAATACCAACAAAAATGTATAGCTAAACATTTTCGCAATGAAATAATTATTGGTGTTTTGTAAAAGATGAGTTTGAAAAGTTTACTTCAATGTTTCATGCTTTGCAATTTTTAACAAGGTTTATAATTAATGTTTATACGTAATTAAAAAGAAACAAAAAATCCTATTTTGTCTTGTATACTATAATTAAAGAAAATAAAATATTGCGTAAATATATATCTATGCATTTATGTATCTGAACATTTCTTCATTCAGGTTTCATTTATTGAAGTATGTGCATCTATTCAACTAACGTGCTTTTGTATGCAAGTAAAGCGTTTTTTATACCAACTAATTTAATTTTTATTGTACGGAATTAAAACTTATCGTTTTTTAAATTGCTTCAAAAACCTTTTTTACTTTTTCTTTAAAATTACAATTAACACAAAAATTTTTATTTAATTGTGGTGTGTTTTTATTTAATCCGAAGAATAAACTGATTAAATGGAATGGAGGGTGGTGAAATTATATGATTGTTCATTAGCTTCGTATGCCTTATAGATTTTTTTTTTGCCCCTGGAGTTTTGGAGAAATGTTTAAAAAAAAGGAGAAAAAACATTAATAAATTTTATTATAAACATTTTGAATGACTAGTTATATGTTACAACGGACCTGTTTATAAATGATTATAAATAATTTATTTTTAAAATAAAATTATTGAACTGTTTTGAAAAAAAGTTATCTTTATTTTTTTTATTATTATCTATGTAATATGCATTATGAACCGAATGTATTTACCGTGAAAGGAATCGTGGTTTAACTAGAATACTTAAAATCTCGTTATAGAAATGTTATTTTTTAACTACGTAACATTTCAAAATCTACTTTATATGATAGAGTACTTAAAATCTCATTATAAATTTGTCATTTTTAAATACGTAAAATTTTCAAGAATTACGTAATATCATTTTGTACAAACATTTATTGGAAGGATACATGTTTTGCAATGTAGACACTTTTACTTTTCATTTTTTTTTTTTAAATGCGGTATAACATCTTAGATGTTATACCGCATATTCACCTCCGCATATACACCGACTATATTCTTTGACTGCAACCCGCACGATCTCGTAAAGACAAGTTTAATGTTTGTTCACCGCATAAATTCCATTAAGATCTGAAGCAATGTTTAGATCTATTTTTAAAATGATTGTTTTAAACTGAATGTAAATGATATTTTTGTGCTAATTTTAATGTGATGTCTTAACTCTTTATAAATTAAAGTTACCGCTTCATCAAACGGAGTTTTTATTACTTTTATCTCCCAAAACGAAAAATCTACTAACGGAACGGTAAAAGTCCGGCAACTTTTCTGCCAGTAGTTTTACCGTTAATTCACGGATTTATTTTTGACAGTGTAATGTGTATGTTATCATATTTTTTAAAGTATCTGTTTAAGTCTTTGCATAAAAATGTACACATTACATTTTTCTTTTCACACTTTACTTTTTCTTTAATTTGTTTCGGAGAAGCTTAAAAGTACTATCACTCACACACTAATGTTAAATCAATGGCAGCATTCTTTTTAAATTACTTGCTTGCAATTCAATATTTTAAAATGTTTTGTTTTTTGTAGGATATTTGAGGTCGCTGTCCAACTGGATACGTTTGCACTTTTTCGATTGTGGTTGACTTTTTTTTTTTTTTCTGTGTCATCAGATTAAAAAAAAACTGCAACCGAAATTAAAAAAAAGTACGGAAATGCATTGTTAGACGTAGAATTCAAATATTCAAATATCTCATGAAAAAGTTATTATTTAAAAATATTGAAATTAGGAATTTTATTTTGAATGAGATATGTTTTGCTATTGGTTCAATATCAGCTTGCAAATGTTTTCCCGTTACTAGCGCAGGATCTGAGAGAAATGTTTCTGGAAAATTAATGTTTTATTTTTTATAAATTTCATAAATGGAAAATACCTTAGAATTAAAACAATGGTGCTTCATTTCTCAGAAGTAACTACGAAAAAGTACCATACACTTATCCTAAGTTCATTATATGGTATGAAACATAAAGTAAAATTCAAATAACAAGAAAGAAAATTGAGTACATCTATTTTAAAGATCGATAAAAATAAATAAATAAATAAAAATAAAAATAACATTCCTTATTCAAAATTGAAAAAATCAGCAATCAACTGAAAAAAAAAAACTTTTTTAGCAAAGAAGCTATAAAATTAAATTAATTTTATAAAATGTATAAATGGAAAACACCTTAGAATTAAAACAATTGTTACTTCATTTCTCATAAGTAACTACGAAAAAATACCATACACTTATTTTAAATTCATTATATGCTATGGAATTTACAACATAAACTAAATTTTAAATAACAAGAAAGAAAATTGCGTACATCTGTTTCAAAGATCGAAAAAAAAAATCAAAATTGAAAAAAATCAGTACTTAACTGAAAAAAAAAAAAGCTTTTTTATTACAGAAGCTGTAAAATTAAATTAATTTCCTTTTTAAAATTAAAAAAAATCTTTAACGTTCTGATTCTTTAAAATATCAATTAAGTAGTTGGTTTAATACTTCTTATTAACACATAAATATATTAAATTTATAAAATTAAATACTTTTCAATTACTATCAGAGAAATTTAGCAAAAAGCAAAAGGTTTTTTTTTCTTTTTCACATAGTAATCGTAGAAGTACTGATGAATGAAGATGGATTGGTCGAAGATATATACTATTAATCGACGGGTGTCACTCAAATCACTGCATCATTCAACAAATTTTTCCACTATCGACAACCTTGTGACGAATTGTCGATTTTCTCACATTTCCTACGAAATCGGCTTATATGACAACGACGTTTTACGGCGTATCACATTCTTAAGTGATTGATGTTATTTGTCTTTGAAAAAATAAATACGTTAAAGTTTCTCCTTCTTTCGTTTTCTTTAGTTATTTCTTTTTTCATTTCGAGATTTGTTACATGAGAATTGCTTTAGCTTTTTCTGGACTTAAACTGGAAGTTTGTAGATTTTTTTTCTACTTTGTTTAAATAACGTAAGTTTAAGAAAGAAAATTTCTTCCTGAATTTATCAGCATCCACGTGTAAGAGTACTTACTTCGTTTTCTAATGTAAAACTGAATTAGAAATATCCCGATATACAGGGTGTCCCAAAAGTCCTTGACACATCTTAAAATTCAATAAAATATCAAGCAATTGGCGTACGAGAGTGCAGTTTGGACGATAAGGCTTCTTATGATCTGAAATTTTGTTTAAGCAAATAAAAAAATAGTTCCAAAAATTTATCGTAGATGGCGCTGTTTCTGTAAAGTTATTGAATAGGCAGAATGCTTTTATACGTAACAATGGCTAACGATACATAATGCATATGCACATTTTTTGTGAGCTAGGGGCTTGTCCCGACCATATGCCACAAGCGGGTCCTCAAGGTGGGTGACGTCCAAACTATGGCAACCCATATTCCAGAATTTAACAATACTCGCCCTCCTGAGTTCAATTAAACGAGTGTTTATGGTTAGACGGATCTGGATGGGTTAGATGGTTAGATCTGGAAGTTTTAAGCAAAACAGGAGGATGTAATGGTGTCATACTTGTTTTCTCCAAAACGGCTCGGACAAATTTTTAAAAATTAATATATTAATATATTAATCGGTTTTGGATGAAGCGAATAAGAGTCTGTGCGAACTTACGAAAACTCTTGTTTTGTATATAATCCGATTTGACAATCGGACTATTTTCCTACGCGTTTTCTCATAGCAATTCATGGGAACACTTCATTCCCTTTTCCTACGTGACTAATTGTCAGTTATAATTAATTTGTGATTTTTTAAAGGAAAAAATATTCAGATTTTTTGGTCAGTTAATTTGCGCAACAAAAACCAATCAACCCATTCCTTGGATTTTCCATGCGCCATGAAGAATTCTTGCGTTGAAAAACAAATAGAAGTACTTCATGAATGTATTTCTAATCCCATGTTGTTTATGTACGATAAAAGACACTAAAGTTTGTAAAGCTTCTTTCAGGTAAAATAAATAATTAATGTTTGTATGGTCAGGCATGAGGAATTACATCTATTTACCACTGATGAAAACGATGTTTATAAATATATATATTTATTTCATTTATTATATTTCATGCTTACTCCCAAATGTTCGTTTTATTTTATTAAATGTTTACTTAAAGGGTAAAATGAAGCATCATTTTTTAATAATTATGAATTTATCAGTCTGCTTAATAGTATATTTCAAGAAGCAAAACATTCAATAGAATGCGTAGCTTTGATCCTACATAAACAAGAATGAAGAATACAGTACCTTTTTTTTCAATTTCATTTCTTAAATTTGCATTTTAAAAACAGATAATAAAGAAATGCATTTCTCTTCTAATATTTATTTTCATAAGTCAGAGAAATACAAAGTTCTGCTATTGTTTTCTTTTTTTTCTAGTGAAGTTGGCTAATAGCCAGTAAAATTACTTTATATATATATATATATTAATGTATACATTTGAACCAAATATTAGTATATATATATAGTGTATTATTTATGACAGAAAATGTATTGATTGGGGGAGTTTATGGGTTTTGTCAGTTATTATACCAGTTATTATAAAATGTCTTGAAATATAAAAAAGTATGTTTTGGGGAGTGCCAGGGGGGGGGGGTTATGGGTGCAAAATGCTCATATATGTATTACTAATAACTGCTTTAACGAATTCCGTATGATGCCTTACACTCATGCACAGTTTTTTTTCTTTTAATCTTCGGTTTGAGCTCTGTTCGGTTTGAGAAACTGAAGATTTCCTGGCCATACAAACATTGATTATTTACCTGACAGAAGCTTACAAACTTTAGTGTCTGATCGTACATAAACAACGTAGAATTAGAAATGCATTCATGAAGTGTTTATATTTCTTTTTATTCTATGATAATCAAGAAATTTCAGGCGCATGGTTCAGGGATGGGTATGTCTCAAAATTAAAATATATTAACTGTATAAAAGGATTAATAAGTAAGTAATTATAAGTAATTAATAAGTAATTTGTAAAAAAGCATAATTATAGGAAATTTCAAATGGAAAAATTAATTAATAAATAAAACTGTTATTTTTGGAAAAATAAGCTACTTTTTAACAACAAACTTTAGGTTCAGCAAGTATTTACCTTCGACATGAAATATCTTATATACAGGGTGTCCCAGGATTATTGCGACAAACTTTAGGGGGAGGTAGAGGACATCATAAGGATTCAGATTTGCATAGCAACCCATGGTCGGAAACGTCATGGGAAAGTAGTATGACAGGTACAAGAAACGAAGAGACACAAGACTGAGATCATCTGAAATAATTTATTGGTCAAAGATATTACATGTGCTGTGGTAGATGATATGTGAAAATGTCACAAAAGATGTTCAAAGTTTCCACCATTGCTAGAGATGCATGCATTACACCGTCGGACAATGGATTGGCGGACTCGCTGAAATACACCTGGATTTTATTGGATATCCGAAGCAGCAACCAGATCCATATCGGAATCCACAGGCTTTGTGTACACAGCAGTTTTCAGTGCACCCCAAAGAAAGAAATATATGCTACTTAAATCAGGAGAGCGTGGTGGCCGGTCCACTACGACCAATCCATCGGTGACCAAACACTTGATTTAAATGTTCACGAATACATCTGCCATAATGAGGAGGTACCCCATCATGATGAAACCATCTAGGGCGTTTGACATGTTGTGGCATAGTGTCAAGTAAGCTTGGTAGCTTTTCTTGCAAAAAGATGCGATAATCTGCAGATGTTAGAGGTTCTGGCAACAAGTAAGGCAACACCACCTAACGGCGAACGAAGCCGTTTACGACCATGGGTTGCTATACAAATCTGAATCCTTCTGATGTCCCCTACCTCCCCTTAAAGCTTGTCCCAATAATCCTGGGACACCCTGTATATAATATCGTATCCAAACTAAGTTAAATTTATGCAAATGGATAGTATGATGCAATGTAATCATTTACATAACTTTTACTTACGATTTCGAATAGCATGGAGTAAAAGATATATCAATTTATTGAAATAAATATATACATTTCAACGCATAATATAAACTCACAAGGAGAGTGCCAAGTTTGGTAATCACAGAATTTGATTATTTTTATATATGTTGTATGGTAGAAGCCCCTTAGTCTCAGGTTCAATGGATTTTATACAACGCTCCTTAGTTTTCGAGAAATGGGGGGTCTAATATTATACTACAATTTAAATACTTACTTTGTAACGAAATAACTGTGTCGGTCGTAGCTCAGTTGGTATGGCGTCTGCTCGTTCTCCCAAGGGCCCGGGTTCGATGGCGGAACGCGCTACGTTTGTTTTTCTCATTTTTTATATAAATATACTTGTAATTATAATTTAATAATCTCAATAAAATTTTTGTTAACATAAATACATTTTAATTGAGCATTTTTTGATTTTTTTAAAATGATTTTCAAAATGTATTCCACATATACGCTTTATCAATGCAACAATATTGAACAAGTCTGTCAATTCGTGATTGTAAAGAAACATCATTTATAAGTTGCCTTAACAAGGGAAGTTAATGCGATGATAATACTACTCTGTTTTTAAAGTAAGAAGCATAACTATATTAAACATTACCATAAGAATTAAATTACATCATATTTATGTTTTATTTTATTGTAACTAGAGGGCGCCACAGCAGACTTTGGTTATTTCTTTTTTTTTAGTTTGATGCAGTTAAGTGTGTTTTGTTTTTAATCTTTATCGCACAAGTGCGTATCATTCTATAATAACAGCTCATAATCGTATAAAAATGAAAGAAGCAAGCTGTAGTTCACAAGATCAATCTGAAATGTCGGGATTCAATGAAAATCAGAAAAGTGATGTCACAAATGCGTTGAAGTAGTGTAAAACTTTATTGTAAAACAATGAATTTTTAACAAATAATCCAGCATCTGAAATATCCCTTGTTTTCTATTGCGATGGGAGAAAAATTCTATAATTCGATAGTTAATATGCTGATTTTGTAACGATTTATGAATTTTTACTAGTCAATAACAGATTCAATTTTTTAAAGCTCTTTAAATGATGAGAAATGTTTAATAATGGTTTAAAAATCAAAAATGCTAAATTAAAATTTAATTATGTTAACAATTTTTTTTTAGATTATTAAATTATAATTCCAAGTATATTTATTTTAAAAAAATGAGAAAAACAAACGTAGCGCGTTCCGGCAACGAACCCGGGCCCTCTGAACAACGAGCAGACGCCATACCAACTGAGCTACAACCAACGCAGTTATTGTGTTACAAAGTAAGTATTTAAGTTGTGTTATAATATTAGACCCCCCATTTCTCGAGAACTAAGGAGCGTTGTATAAAATCCATTGAACCTGAGACTAAGGGGCTTCTACCCTACAACATATATAAAAATAATCAAAATCTGTGATTACCAAGCTTGGCACTCTCCTTGTCAGTGAAAGTGATATATTTAACAGTGTATTGGAAATTTAAAAGTATTGTTCGGATGTGTAAATATACTTTAGAAGAAAACCAAAAATAATTTAAATATAATTTTAAAACAAACCTATTAAAGTCAATTTAAGGCGTCACTGGAATTTTGATATCATTTCTTTGAAAACCCATATTTGAATTTATGAGAGAAGTAAATGAAAAAGTATCAGCGAATAAATTTTATATATCTTTTCATGTTGAAAATATTTTCACCCATTAAGATAAATAGAATAAATATACATTAAATTAATAGTATAGCGTCACTCAAAATTTGTGTTACTGTAAATCTAATGAATCAAAGCCGATTTTCTTCCCCATCGAGAGAGAAAAAAAATTCAAGATTTTAAACAAGGATCTAGAAAATATCAGATTATTTTCATTTAAGAAGAAAAATATCTTCAGAAATAATTTATGGTGAATGTGGGACAAATATTTCTTTTTATTTTTAATGTATAAATGTATTTTTGTTACATACATTTTTCTAGTTTCAAAGAACATTGTGCATTACGGTTACTATGAATAATGCGAATATTAATTTAGTTATTTTTATTCCCTTTTGAATCTGTGTTCTCCCATAAATAATATAAGTTTACATTAAAATATTCCTAAAAATATTTAGGATGATGAGAAGCTATGAGTTAAAATTTGAATTTATTTTTTATATTTTATATTTTCCTCGTTTTCTTATTCTATAGCAATTTATTTTATGAGGGAAATTGTATTTTTTAACATTTTTAGAATAGTTTTTATTCTTCTTAAAATCACCAAATTTTCCCCGTATTTGAGTGAATGAAATCTTATCAGAAATAATATGACAAAGAATAAAATGGCATGTCTATATTGTACAACTTTTTCAAGTCTGAAAATTATTTCTCGTGCAATGAAATATCGAACGCATATAGTATTGCTGTAAAAGTACGTGAATCAGGAACTTAAAAGTTGTTATCAATTTTAATATAGTTTAAAACTTCAATCTCTTTTTAATTAAATATTAATCACTTTACTGTACTTCTTAACATTGTGGTATATCAGTGTATTATGTGTTATAGTAATTTAGCTTGTTTGTGTACTTGAACACAATAAACATGGTATTGTTTAACATGTGTTTTAATACCAATGAACTTTTAAAATCAAATTTAAGATTTATTTTCTTTAAATTGAAATAAGTGTATGGACTTTCTATCCACACTTAATACTTCTGGTTCTTTTCTTTTAATATTCAATATTTATTTTATTCGAAAGACAGAAGATCTAGATATTATCCGTATAAATTAAATGCCAAATATATTTTCGAATAAAATGTAATATAATAAATCAAGTGTATTGATATAAAAAAGTCTTCATCTTTTGTTTATGCATTCAAATATAAAAAACTTTTATTTTACATACTTTCTGCCTTTTGATTCTACTGACGTTCTACTGCCTTTTGATTAGCATACAGAAGTAATTTTATTTTTATTTCATCATAAAACCTACAAACGTATTCAGGCCAAAGTTGTATTGAGTATATATTCACTGCTAAACAATTCTTTTTTATAGCTAACCAACTTTACTTATTTCCACATTTACGATCTTTCCTTTTCCTTTTTAATTATGCAATACTATCTCGTTTCTTGAACAAAATTTCTTTTTTCCTCATTTTGTTAGATTTAAGGACTGTTTCGATCTTGATTATGTTGTATATCAATGCAGCTTACAACATGCAAGACATTCTACCTAAATAATGCTAGGAATGTTCATAACCATATAACACCAGACCTTTATAGAACTTATTAACTTATTAGACCCTTTATAGAAGTATTACACAAGTCCGCATAATAAAAAAAAGTTACACATTTCTTAACGAAGTTTGCTGAAATTGAATAATCCTTAATTTTACATTCATACCCTTGTCACCCTGAGATTGACCTTAATTCACACATCCTTAATTGACATCACAAGTCCTTATTTTTAAACATAGAAAGCATAATTGTATTATGATTGTATCGAATTTTCTTCTTGACATACATACTTTTGAAATCGTAATTTTTCTGTATAAGATCTTTTTCAACGATTGAATGAGTTGTTAAATCTTTATTTTCTTAACTTATAATAATTATCAATCAGAATGCAATTTGAAATTTGCGAATGCAGCACAGTTTTCAAAGGCTATTCGAGTTGTTTCGCGGAAACTTTTAGAAATTACCCTCAACTACTCTACACTGTAAAGAAATCTCTGACTGCTCGGCCTACAGGCACAGGTAGATTTCGAAGACGCAGTCTCTGGGGCGCCTGTTTATTGGGAATTGCAGAAGAAAGACTATGATTTTTTTCTTCTAAAATCCCTATTCCCCGCCCCTACCCCCTTGGAGGCATTTTTAATGAAATCTAAAATCTGTCATACATAAATTTTTGGCCCTTTTCCTAGAAGTAATAATAACTTTAAATGGATTCGGTACGTATCAAAATTAAGAAGTTATGAGGTTTTTCCTATTTTCACAAAAAGCCCCTCCCCCCATTTGCCTTCCCCCTTGATTCTATTTTGCTCATTAACGAACTTGACCGAGATATTATTCCGCTTGCTTTTATGTATCAGTTTGGAAGAGATTTGTTCCGAGCTATGGAAGTTATCGTGTCCATAAAAAAGTGATATAGATAGATATGATAGATATAGATAGATAGTGATGTAGATAGATGAAGTTTTGAACTGGGGGTGGTTTTGGGTTCTGGTAGTCATGATCGGTGTAGATTTGCAAAAATTTTTCAGAAATTCCAACTTAGGGAAGAATGTAATAGGTAGTATTTCTTATGAAATCTACCTAAAAGACAAATGCTTCTTAATCTAGGAAAATATAACTACAACACGAAAAGGAAAAATAGCCTCTTCCGAGTTACCCACGATACCGAAAAGCGTTCTGTAATTTAGAAACTTCAGAAACCAAATTATTTTCGAAATTTAAAGAAGCATTTATAAAAACAAAGATTCTATTCCTACCACTGATTTTCAGAAACGTTTCTGATTAGTTTTTATAGTGTAATAATCAGTTTTCTCAACCTCGAATATATAATTTTTCAAATTCCATCAAATCTGAAGTAAACAGTTTCTTGTTCTACAAACATATGCTTGCTTTACTGAAAAATATGATAAATTAACAGCATTAATATTAACATTAAAATTGTCATTATTTTGTTACTCTTTCATAATATAAAATCAATCACGCAGCTGAAAATGTTCATATGAGAATTGATGTCA
Organism: Maratus michaelseni; assembly: GCA_963931845.1. Classification (NCBI taxonomy): domain Eukaryota; kingdom Metazoa; phylum Arthropoda; class Arachnida; order Araneae; family Salticidae; genus Maratus; species Maratus michaelseni. The sequence goes on along the minus strand of OZ007590.1, from coordinate 365,164,841 downwards.
TCGTAGAAACAGATATTCCGATTTAAGAAAACTGATTAATGTTGTATAAAAGATACTCGGTAATATTCACGAAAATCAGTGGCAGCAAAAGAAACTTTATTTTTATAAATGCTTCTTTAAATATCGAAAATATATTGGTTTCTGCGTTTTCTAAAAATAAAGAAAACTTTTCGGAATCGTGTGTAACACGGAATACGTTATTGTATACTTTCGTACTTGGTTATATTATATATTTGTAGATTAAGAAAACAAATCTTATTTTTTTACAGCGTACATCCGTCCAAACCTGTAGCATATTGCTCAGATATTGCGGTTTTAGCAATTTTATCCTTTGAGTTACTGAATTCGAAGGAAACGAAAATCCACTGAAAAGATTTAATGGCAAATAGTAAATTAAATATTTTGTAGTGTATTTTTGCACCTTGCGCTGTGGTTGGTAATAAGACCGTAGATAGAAGTGCCTTGAAATCGCCAAAATTGAACTGTTGTTTTCCACTGTGTCGTCTCAGTGTAGTCTCAAATTTAACTCACACACAACGTTCATTTCAAAATGCTCCAATCACAATGTTGACTATGAAGAAATGAAATGTTCGTTTTTGTCAACCATTCGTGTCTTCTCAAAACAGTAGCGAAAGCAGTTAGAACCTTGTCATTAGACGACAACGACATGTAAATATCAGGTATGACGCCATTTTAAGGAAGCGACAACAGTCTCGACGAAATCTCACGTTAAATAGCTAACAATGATGTATTTTTTGTCAGGAACACCTGAAGCGATTTTAATAGTTTTAATAGTTTTGATAGTATTTATATTATGTATGGATTCCACATGAAATATACAATAATGACACAATTTCGCAAACAATAGATATCTGGGATGTTTAACATTTTATAACATAAGTTGAAAAAAGTTTAGAAACCGAGTTTCGAAAATACCGAAAACATAATCTATAAATTTTACAAATCTAAATTGTTTTTAGTTTACATATTGATTGATTGCACGTTAATAAAAAAACAATAAAAACAACTAAAATTATTACATTTGCACCATTTTGTTTTATTTTCGTACATAAAATGCGAACTGCTTCTTAACAATAATGATTTACGCTTAAGAGGAAAAATTCATTGATTATGTTCATATTAAGATCGATTAAAAAGTAAAAAGAAATCCTCTATAAAAGTGTTCTTAACTCACAAATGAAGTTGGTAATGATAATGATAACACTTTCATCTTAATTATAAACAATCATGACAAAAGTTGAATGTATTTCCCACGATATCTATTCATTTTACAAGCTTATACTATAAAATAAGAGTATTTTGATTTAAATACAAATTAAAGGAATCTTCATTTAAATTGCCAGCTAATCAGCTAAACATCACATATAAACCACAGAATGATCACATAAAAACATAAAAAAAAGCGTCATTCGATTACTTTTCTTTTCACATAAACCTGTATTACTAAGATTGTGAATAAAATGTGTTTTGTATGCATAAAATGTACGCGGTCTTAATAATAGGTTTATTTTATTCGCTAGCAATTATTATGCATTAAAAAAGTTTATAACAGGAAAGATACGTTAGCATATTGGAGCGATAATCGCACAAGAAAAGTATGACTTTACCAAAATTCTTAGAAAGCATTTCTTTTACTTTTAGAGATAATGTGTTTTATAAGAACAATAATCAGACTTAATGAAACCACCTGAACCAGATGAGAAACATGCAATTGTTTTATAAATAGCAGTTAAGGTTTCAAATTCATATTTCTCAAAATAAAGGACATCAACAGATAATGATGTTAAAACATTAGGATTTGAATTCGTAATGTAGCATAATAAAGTAGGATTTATCACATCCTTGATTTTAATAATGATATCAATTTTATGTAATGGGGAGAAAGGCGATGTCTTCTCTTAAAAGGATTTAGAAAATGATTCCCTTTGTTTAAAGATTCTTTTCGGTATTTCAAAGTTATTGTTCTTTGTATGTTAGCAAATACGATATTAATGTTTTTAACAATCGATATTTTTCAGCACGCTTTTTGTTTTGGAGGAAAATGGATTTCATTTGTCGTTTAATTTGAAATCAAGATGGAAATAATAAGATTTTTCTTAATTATCATTTAACATCAAAATTGCAAATATTTCAAAGAGTACAATGTTTTAAAAAGAACTTATGAAACATTTAATGACTTATTTTGTGTATTATAGGTGTAAATGTACAAATTATTCAATGTAATATAAAAAAATAAAACAATGTACAGTATATGAAGCGGAGTTATGTTTGTCTAGTCTTTTGAAATTCAATTTTTTTTTCGTTCTTTATCGCATGGTAGCGATTGGAAAATTCACGGTTCATAAAACTAATGCTATACATTGCTTATCAGGCAAGTTCCAAAAATATATTTAATATAATGCATTTATATTCCGAGTTATCGCTCTCTGCCATAAGCTTTAAATAAACAAAAAGAAGCTTGAAACTTATTATCTAAGCTTTCGTTCATTAAAAAGAAAGTTTGTTCTAAATTTTCAAGGTATGTTCTGATTTCGAAAGTTTATAAGAACATATTCCTTCCTCTGGTCATAAAAGGACGAGAAGATAATGTGTTTAGACAGTAAATGTTTGGTCTTTTTTCATAAATTCTTTTTTTTTTTTCGTTTGTGTGAGAGAGAGGGAGGTGGGTTATTTTTTTTCTTGTTTTAGGATATATGTTATCAGTCTTATAAATTTAAATATTCTAAATTTATTTTAAAGAAGAAGAAATGTGACTTGATACGTTTAGAGCATTTTTCATTAAATAATTTTTTTTTCATGAAATTAATTTAATTTTTTTTAATTCTCCGAACACGAATAAATTGCGATTCTTAAACATTTTTTACAAGGATAATATGTATAACATAGTTGTATTAAAAATATATAGTATTATGTAAAAATACTGCAAAAAATATTAGAATATATATACATATGTATATATAGTTATGATTTTTTTTTAATTTTACCATGTTCATCGCTTAAATTCTACGCTGTATCTTTGACATAAGTCTTATTTTTTAAAACAGTATTTTATTTCATTTCAATAGCAAAAATTTATATTTATCTGAAATTATACTTCAAAACCCATTTTAAAATGCCTTTTGAATTATTATACGAATTTGGATGAGTCAAATAAACAACACAGTATTTCTAGAATGTTACCATATATTGATTGTTATTTTGAATTTTATGTCTAAACCTTCTTCTAATTTAAAGCTGAACTTCTTAAGTATGAATCGAAATGTTTAAAATCTTTACATTCTAAAACACCATAGGCCTGTTGAAGTCTGTTTTGTGTTAGAATATGATTACCTTCTGTTATATTGTGAAAATATCATGTGCGATTTTGAATGATATTAATGTTGTTAGCGACTGTTAGTAAGTTACAGTTTATAGCTATTGTACTAATAAAGAATATCAAATTCATTGTCAGAAGGTTTTGAATGTTTTCAGAGTTAGTTTACTAACAAGGGTATTTACTTAGACTTTTTGGTCAGTTAAGTATTATTTCGAACTAAGCATATTTGTCATTGTATAATTAGGAGAAACATGCTTTAATTGTACAATTTTTAGTAAAAAATCGTTTTGTTATGACAGTTTTGTGACAGCATCAACTTAAATAAATTTTCACGTGAATAATATGTATAATATTGTTTAATTAAAATAGAAAACATGACATTATTGAGAAAAATATAGAAAGTATTGAAAGATACATGATAGTTAACATCTTAATCATACCAATTGTTTGTTTACACTTCGTATGTTTAATTTTTGCTATAAAGTTTGTTTTAAAAAATGATAACTTTTCTTACTTCACATAAAAAATGTAGTTTCTTTCGTTCTATAATATAATTTGAGGTTTCCAATTTTTACCTTTTCGTTGGTAAATTGCTTTTACAAATCCTATCAACTTAAACGTTACTAAATAAAGCGTTTTAACATTAAAATGTATTTTTTTAAATTATGTAAATTTTTGCATGCGATAAAGTATATTTTACGGACATTATTCAGTATCTTACTTAATAAATCTAAACACCGTAGTTTTCGCAATATTTTAATTTAGCGAAACATGTTTCTGCTTTTATAAGAGTAACGTCAGCGTTCTTTAGCAAACATTATTCTCGTGCGCACTAAATACACCGTATTTAAACTAATATTTTTTGTACTTCTTCTTTTTTTTTACACTTTCTCCAGTTCTGGTAGTAGAGGACGCGGGGATCGAAACGTATACTTTTTTTTTATATAACATTAATTTTTCTCGAATAACAACTTATAATAATAAAAAAAATCTTCTATTATATTTTAATAAATTAAAAATTAAGATAAAACAGATTGTATAACAATTTCAAAAGCTAGTAGATAATTTTTGAACTGGCAAAATATAACCTTTTTTCTTTTCGTTTTCTTGAGCATTCCAACTTTATTTTTAGGTAAATTTCTTGTTAATTTAAACTTTAATTCTGATAAATTTTAATTTTATTTATTAAACTGCTATTTGCTATATTACGAATATATTACAAAAATTAATTGTATATTTTTTAAATAAGTTTTTTTTTTATCTGTAATCCAGGCAAATGTGTAATTGTGTGTGATTAATTTGAAAATATCAAATATAAATTCCGATTAAAATAAAAGTAACTGTTATTTTTTGTATAATTTTAATATTTGTGTTTAATGTTGGTTGCAATTGTATTAAAATGGCTTTGCTAATTTGATATTTTACGAGTTAATCCTTATATTCCTAAATTATATTTTTGACTTGATGCCATAGTTCCTTATTTATAGGGTATTTATTAGGCAACTGTCAGAACCACCGGGCTTTGCCCGCATTAACCGTGAGGGGGGAGGGCTCTGATTAAATTAAACATAATAATCTGATTAAAATAAACAAAGATGCGAAAATACAGAGGTCACAGGGCATAACTCTGTATATTCGAACCCCTAAATCGTTAAAGAGGCTGTCAGAAAAAATGACGTTACTTTGACGCAATCACAGTATAAAATGATATAAATTATATAATTTATAAATAAGAATGCAGTTTTGTTTTGTTTTTTCGAATGTAACAGAAGCATATATGATTTCTCTTGCAATACGGAAAAAAATGCAACCAAACGACGTAGTATTTGTGAAATTATCTTTTCTATGGCATTATTTTAAATGAAAACTTATATTTTCTTTTATAAAAACTGAATCTACAATGATTGCATAAAAATGGCATCTTTTCTAGACGCTTTTAGTCACAATATCAGTTTTGTCTAAAAAGAGAAATTACTGACTCAAAAAAAAAAAAAAAAAAAAATGTTGGTATGTTTTATTTTCAATTTAATATAAATCTAAAATAATGTTACTACTGCATGTAAAGTATTAAAACATCTAGCTATAAGGTATACCTTTAAATATAGCTATTGTGTAAAATAAAACATAGCAATAGTTGGTTTTGAGTAACTTTTTAAAGTCCTTCTGAAAGCATCCCATAGAATTTGCCGTTATATTTAATAAATTATTTTATTTAAATTATTTTTTTTTCTGAATGTTTTTGGTGAAAGTTAAATTTCTGTATTATAGTAGATGTTTTCATTCAAATACGTTTAAATGAAGGTACTACGTTATTTATACGCATTTATAGTATTTTATTATAATTTTATATATGAAAAATGCGCATTCTCTGCTCTGGATGCCGTCAAATTTGGACCCAAAAATACAGCGAATGGGTAAGATTTTTTATTGACTTATAAAAACAAAGTACACAATTATTTTTTTTCTTGTGACATTTATTAAGGTGTTGCAACAGGAAAGAAAGGATTGAACTTGAAAAGAAATATATTTTCAAAAAGATAAACTGTGGCAAGTAGTAGAAAAAAAGAGCTAAGGAATGGTCTTAGAATTTTTTCAAGTGACCAGTAAATTTGCTGTTGTTCTAAAACGTATGTATATCAAGTTTCGTGTAAATCAGTCAAAATTTATATAAAGTGGGTGATCGGTTAACGAACTTAATCCGTTCCGAAACAATGTGCTTTAATTGAATTGTGCGTTAACCGATCATAGATTTAGTATAGATTTGTATGGAAATTCAATTAATTCGTTCTTAAAAACTAAATAATATATAATAATTGATATAAATTCTCTCTAAATTTATTTAAACGTAATAATAATAAAACATACATTAATACATACAGTCTTGCCCTACGTTCAGTCATGCTGTTTTTGACTTTGTGGGTCATTAAAATATCTGCCCAAAATCGATTTCTCTCTTCTTTAGGATGTTTCTTAAGTTATTAACAACATTTTCGTTGTAAAGGTCCCCAAGTCTACAAACATCAGCCTGTTTTGTGTGCAATTTTGAGATCGTGGTCCTAATATCCTTCTTTAAAATTTATTTTATAACAGATATCGGAATTGGTTCTTGTTCATCTCTATCAAAAGACAACGCATCATGCTGAGCTTCTTGATTTTATTCATTTGAGAGTTCTTGGAGTTCTTCAATCGTTAGCTCACTTTCGTGTAGAGCTCTCGTTCGAGCTCTTGAATGTCATCTTGATTCACATCTAATTCCCGTTCTTTAGCTGTTACGACAATTTCAAACTCGATTTCAGGAACCTCATGCCCATTTTCCTGGATGCAGGATGGGTATAGTTTTCGCCAAGCACAATTTAACTGTCGTTCAGTGACATCTGACCATGCTTTTTGAATGATCAGTATCGCTTCAAGAATATCAAAATTCTCTTTCGAAAACATTTTTAAAGTCATTGTTGATTAGAACTCGCATGCTCGCATTAGAACTCGCATGCTTCAAAACACCGACGGCGCAGTACGCGAGTGTGATAACTTTTTCTAAATAAGCAATAACCCCCTGATCTGTGGATTGAATCAATGAAAAGTTATTTGGAGGCAGACAATTAACGATCAACCAAGGAAAATCTTCAAGCAATTTCACCTCCAGCGTATCAAAGTTTTTTGGTTTTTCTGGTGCATTGTTCAATACCAACCGTACTTTCATAGGAATTTTGTTGGTCCGAAGGTAATTCTTGATGCTTGAGACACAAACTTCAAACAGCCATTCTTTGAAAAGAACCGTCATGACCCATGCCCTTCCATTCTATCTTCTCATCGCTGGTAGTTTTTCTTTATTTATAGATTTTTTTTTAATATTCTTGGGCTCTGAGAGTGATAGACAAGAAGTGGCTTTAGTTTCATGTCACCACTAGCGAAACCTCCTAAAAGTAATGTCATCCGATTTTTCATGGGTTTATGACCAGGAATATTTTTTCATCCTTCGTAATGTAGGTACTTTTCGGCATGCACTTCCAAAACAACCCCGTTTCACCCCAATTAAAAATTTGTTGATGACAATATCTTTGTGTTTCAATAAATTTTTGAAATTATACGCAGAACATATCAGCTTCTTCTTTATCTGCACTAGCAGACTCGCCGTGCATTGCTACATGTTTAATGCCAGTTCTCTCTTTAAATTTCGCAAACTATCCAGGAAGTAGCCTTAAATTATAAATCTTGATGTGATGAATGAGGGGTTTTTTTCTCCAGTTATTCACACATTTATCTAGTTTTCTGTTGAATGATAGCATATTGCTTACATCTCTTTTCATTTCCCTTTCTTTTATCCAAACTAAAAGCAATTTCTTCATTTTCTCATGTATGACACTCCTTTGTTGACACACTACATGGAATTTTCTTTGATCCTTTAGCCGCTTGAGTATTCTTAATTACATGTTTCTTAGCTAAGAATACACTAGACTTGTTCAATGCCTAGCAATATCAGACGTTTTATGCCCACTTTCTACTTTGCCTATTACTTCTTGCTTAGTTTGTATGGTGAGGACACTTCTTGGTTTTATACGCTCCAAAATATTATCAATTTTTCTTTTTAAAATAACAGTTCAGGAAAGCAATAAAAAAAAAGCCGAGAACAGAAATCACAAAGCACACAAAAAAGTTGTAGCAAAAAATACTTTCCACGATATCAGCGTTTATGCCACTTGTGGTAAAATAACAATCAATGTCAAGGATCATCTTTCATTAACTACAGCATTAAATCATATCATTTTATCACTTTCACCTATCAAAAACCCCATTAGTTCTCTAAAAGATCGTTTTTACTGCAGGACCCGCTAAAGTTGAAGCAGATCCTAGAGCCTGTTAAGAATTTAGGAATTAAATTTCAATTTAAATAATTAATTTCCAATTAAAAATAATTCTTTGAAAAGGGACACAAGAATGTTTTTAATCTGTTCATTATAATTTGGGGGACCTAAAATGTAGGGCTCGAACCCTCGGTAACATATGAATTAATTAGGCCATAAGTATACAATTGTTAAAATGTTTTTCAAGTCGGTAATAGATGCAATTATATACAGCTATGCAATTCTGAAACACAAAATAGCTTCTTCTTGGCTTTGTTTTGAGAGGTGTTCGTTAACTGAACATTTGTTCGTTATCAGAACATAAAAATCTCTCGGAAAAGTGTTCGTAAACCGAACGATTCGTTAACCGATGACCTACCGTATTTCTATAAGGAACATACACCCATACATGGATTTTTATATAGAGTTTTAATACTGTACACTGTTAAAAATTTGCAGCAAACTGTCCAGTCATTTGACCGTTTTTATAGAAAATGGTTACTTAACCGTAATTTAACTCTATTCTGACCATAATATTGCCCATATTATGGTCAAAATAGAGTTAAATTACGGTTATGTAACCATTTTCTATAAAAACGGTCAAATGACTGGACAGTTTGCTGCAAATTTTTAACAGTGCAGTTCAAAACATAACAAGTTCCATTCACATCATTTGCAGCAGCATTTCATCTATTCTTTAATGCAGCAAAATCCATCTTCAAAGAAAATGTTTGGCATTCGAAATGAATTAAAAAACATTACGCAATCATAAGGGGAGAAAAGATCGATTCAAGAACTTCCATCCATTGGACACAAATATAATTGTAGAGCGTCATAAGAGATTTTGTGGAAAAACATTTAATTCAAAAAAGTAAAAAAAAAAAAATTCAAAAGCTTGTGCAAGAGCATTATTTTTATTTCTTTTTCATTTTAGCGCAAATTTGCTACAGAATGCCACACCTTCACTGTGACTTAAACAAAAACACTTCTATAAAGGAATTCGGTTGTAACAAAAAAGTTTTTTTTTCATCCTTTAAGTGCTAAAAATTAAAAGCTTCCAATTTTAATTTCTATTTTTGCATTGCATGTTTTTTTAATTACGATCTTGCTTTCTCGTTTAAATGTAAAGAAGCAAATAAGAATTTAGAAACTGGTGCGCTAAAAAAAATAATTGTCTTCAAATATTACATGGCTGAAAGATTTTGATAAAAGAATTTTGCTCTTTTTCTTTTCTCTCTTTGTAAGTGTTTGTGCCTACGCAGAGGTATTATTTTAATCCTATTAAGAAGTATTGATAATCATAAATTACTGATATTTGTCCATAAAATATTATCAGATTTTCAAACTTTATATATGATTAAAGCGTGTTGATAAATGTAATTTTTATCGTACTTTTCTCAACACTCTATTAGGAGCAGGATATAGAAAAAAAACTTTACCTGGCCATAAATATAAGAACTTTAAGCTGCTTATATCGAAATGCTGCATAAAATGTTAAGTAATATAAACAGATTTTATTTTTTGATGGCACCTTATTTTATGACAGAAGTAGCATATTTAATAGTGCTGTTTATGCTTAATAAACCACATCATTTATCGTCGCAGAAAAATGATAATGTTTAGTAAATGTTATGTAAAAAATCCAACTATAAAAAAGTACGGATGTTTATGGCTTCCATATAAATTGATTAAAACAACATTAAATTCTTCTTGCGCTGAAATTTATTGACATGAACAAAAAATCCTCTTTTACTCGCATAAAAACTTTCTGAAAATTATTTATACTTATATCATGTGCAACATTATTATGGAGTAAAGTTTTTCTTGCAAAAATAAGATTAAAGCTTCGACGTAAAATCTGCTGTACAAAGTTTAGGACACTGACATATTCAAAATATTTCATCTTTCAATAAAGTAGATTTTTTTATTGTTAATTAAAATTGATAAAATCACCAATAAATTTTTTTATTGTAACATCTTTTCCTTTTAAGCGTCATGTTTTACAAATAAATCTTTTAATGAGGCATTTTTTCAAATAGCTTTTTGTAATTATCAGAAAACCGTTAAGCTTTTCGAGCTTATGATGAAAGGTTCTTTTGTACTTATGAAGAAAATTTGAGCAGTGATAGATCAGGCTAACACAAGTATTTTCTTTTTCGGACAATCATTGAGAACAAATGATTTGTACAGATACAAATAAACAATTTCTCATAAACAAAATTGGGCTACAATGTGTTTCTATTTGCTATACCTTGGTCAAAATTGTCTGTATCCTATCTATATATTGGCCATTGTTGACGATATTGGCATTAAATGTTCCATGAAATATCCCGTATAAAGTCAATTTTTGTGCAGTATTGGAGTTACATTATAATTATTAACTATATAAAGCCAATATTTCTGTTTTTGCCGTAGTAATTGCCCTGTAATTGTCGCCAGTATTTGTATAATATCTTAACAATATTGATATTCTAGTGTAGGTTATTAAGAGCATACACAGGTCACGTGAAGATACTCGCAACCTAATTTTAAATCTACGGGAGCGTTCTTTTAAAATTTCTTGATGCAATTCAATATTTTTATATTTTTTTACTTTTATTTATTTTTTTATTTTTTGCCTAGGAAGACCAAGGTCGATTCTATCCATAGAAGAAGGAATATAAATAGAAATAGGATGTAGGGTGTTTTCGCCCGTCATTCGTTACGGGGGTTATGGGAAGGTGTTCAAACAGAATGGCTCACAACCCTCCCGTTATTGGCTGCTTATTCCCTGCCTTTGAAATAGTTTCGGAAAATAGCGTAAATAAAAAAAAATCCGTGGCAAAGGGCGAAAGAGGAAAATGGGCGAAAACACCCTACATCCTACTTCTATTTATATTCCTTCTTCTATGATTCTATCGTTGTATGTTTGTACTTTTTCGGTTTTGACTTCAGACATCCGACGCCAAAAATATAAATAAAATAAATCATTTTAAAATTTTAAAATGAAAAGCGAGAAAATTGAAAAGAAAGGCCCCATAAGTTTAACATAAGCTTGATAGTGTCCTCGCGTGACTAGTGTTGGCTGGTAACAGAATTTATTCAACGAAATAAGCAATATGTCAGAGTATATATTGTCAATTTTGTTTGGTGTGAAACGTGACTTTCCTTTATAGAAAATTACAGCCAAATTATAAATTAGCACTGTTTCGAAGTATGAGCTATGGGTTAGTCTCTACCACTTAACTCTAGTAGCCAACCAACATTGGGACAATATTGGCTATATCTTGGTTTAATATTGGCATATTGGGGAAATGTTGGCATGAAATATTGCCCCAATATTGGGGTGTTTACATTTTGCCCTTTAGACAATATTTGTAGCCGCCAATATTGGCAATAACTTGGCTAAATATTGGTGCAATATTGGCGAGAAATAGTGCGCCAATATTGGGGTGTTTATGATTTGCCCTTATTTTGCCAATATTTTTAGCCACCATTGCACCAATGTTTGTAGGAAACATTGCCCAATATTGGTGTGTTTACATTTTACCCCTATTTAGTCAATATTTGTTGCTAATATTGCGTCAATGTTTGTAGGAAATATTGCACAAATATTGAAGTCTTTCAGTCTATGATCTATCGGAAAATCTTTTTAATACTAAACAGAAAAAACTCCGTTACTGCCACTTGTTCTGTATTATATCTGTTATACTATAATCCCGTCATGTAATGGAATATAGTATTGCCAGTACTTGTTTAGTCTATAATGAAGACACATTTGCCAAAAACGCACTTCTCCCAATTAGAAATATAGACTACTATTAATCACGGCCTATTATAAATTGTACTATATCTATATTTATTTAATAAAGATAGCCGATAACAGCGTATACGTCTGTAAGAAGTAATAAAATTGATTTTATTTTAACGACAAGACTAGAAAGATGCCGAGGAATGTTATATATTTTGATTCAAGAGCTCTCTGTGGTTTTAATACTTTTGTTTAGTTTAATATTTTCATTTTCTGTTAAACAGTCTATTATTTAAAGTGATTTACCCTGCGATATAATTTATTTAAAAGTTTCCAGATGCATTAGATTTCACGTAAACAAATCAATGCTATAATTTTTGCTGTTAATAAATCAATACTCTAGCTCCGATTTGTTTGCTTTGCCCATCAAACAATTCTTATTCAAAGGACGGTAAAATTTTCTTAGAAGGTATGAAATCTCATGAAATGCAATTAATGCACTTACAAAAATAAGGTCAGATTGAAAATGAACATTTGTAACTGTGAGCAGTGTGGTTTATATAAAATGTAAAACTTTTAACTTCTAAAAATGCTTTACTCTAGCCAGGCAGGCAACAGTTGAACAGTTGCCGAACAGTTGATGACGGTTAAGGGGCTTCCGAGTTGCAAACAACTTAACGCCCAGTCTATTGTAAGTAGAGTGTCTTGTACGTGTCCTAGAATAATAAGAAAAAACTTCAAAACAAATAGTGCTGAAATTATATTTTATTTCAAGATAATATTTCGAAAGTTACTTAAAATGGCATTCGAATCTCTGATGGATTCGTCACTACGACTCATGATTCTGACTCAAATAAGCGCAGAAATGAGTTAAACAGTGTAATCATGTATGTACATTATAAATCATGTATGGAATTAGACACATGGTTTATAATATTCTTTTCAGATTTGTAAGTTTAAAAACATTGTATGTATGAATTTTAGGTACGAAATATGAAAAAGTAAACCAACCAGGGTTAATAATAATCAAATTTCAATTGCTTAATAGGCGTATAGCTACCACAGTGAAAAAAATACCCAAGCCGGGACTCGAACCCGGGTTATCAGTAAAACGCATTGACGTACTACCAACTGAACCACTTGGGAACGGTACTCAGCCTGGAACTTTCTCACTATAACATGTTGGCAAGGCTACAAATGCAGCACAAGATGGAATATTTTCCGTGAGCCACCAACCCTATGGCAAACACGAAATCAAAGAAAATCCAGCATTGATAAATGAATAAATTCATATTTAATACTTTGGAAATTTTCACTTAGAAATTCTTACTTAGAAAATTTCGCAAGGCCTGCGAAATTTTCTATGGAAAAATTGCCAAAGTATTAAATATGAATTTATTCAACCAGGGTTAACCAACTTTAAATATATATACATTTTAGGTACGAAGTATGATATTTTTTTCTTATTTCTATAATTGTATTCATCCTTATTTACAGGTCAGTAATAATAATTTAATTTTTTAACCTATTTTCTGAATGATATGACATATTATGATTGTTTACTAACTCAAATGTCCGAGAAATTTAAGAAATATATATAAAACGTCCTTAGTGCATAAAAATATGTCATTGTTTAAAAGTTTTTCCCCTTTTTACACGTACGTTCCCAAATTCAAAAATTTGAAAAAAAATTAACTTTTGATTGTGATATGAAACACTATATAGATATATCTTTTAAGAAACATATTTACAAACTATTCTTGCAAAGTCATTAAATGTTTAAAGTCAAAACTTTCATAAAAAGTTTGCGTATTGAAGTGAAATTTTATTCCAATTATCTAGTTTTATAAATGATTCTGCCATATGGTACCACAGTTTTTGAAGTAAAGTTTTCTATAAGATCGGAAACTATAAATTATGATTAAAATATAATAAGTTAAAAAAAAACATAAAAGATCATTAGCATCAGGTATTGTTACCAAAAAGTTTTTCGAAAGAACAAGAGTTATTATATAATAATTGTTTGTGTTAGGTATTCTTTCTAACGAATGTTAAGCAGTCAAAGAATGTAAAAATAGAATGAATGCCTATAAAGGATTTTTTTCTTTGAAACGATTGATTGAATAATGAACGATTGCCATTATAATTCTTTAAAATACGAAATAAGTCTTCAGAAATAAGAAACAATATATATATATATATAAGCAAAATATTCAATGGTTTACGTGTGTTTCGGCAAACATAAAAGCTAAATAGTTTCGTTTCAGCAAATCTAAATCTAAATAGTTTGTCTTAAAATTATATTTCTATTAATAATAATATTATTTATTGATATTTGTAATCATTTTGAAAAACATAATAGTTCAATTTTATTTTTTATATAGTATACACACACACACACACATATATATATAAATCGCATTATTTTTTCACTAGGCTATGTTATTAATAATTCGTCGAGTTTGTTTTAACTTTAAATAGTCCAATAAAAAAACATAATTTTCTATTACATACGTGACATTTAATAATATTAAAATATGTAACTACTCTTATTATCTTTAAAATGAACGTTGTGTTAAATATGCATTTTGGGCAGTATTGAAATGAGATCTTCTTTCATATCATGTTTCTATTTTCGTGAAATGACGGAAGAATATTTTAATTTAATTCCCTATAGTATACCATTATAACAGGATTCAGTGATGCCAATTATGGTAAAATATTGTAAACAGAAAATCGCATATAATATTAGATTGCTTTCAATACTAGATTGAATTATAATTCTCGTAAATTACACACACACACGTATATATATGTATACTAGATAGTATCCTTCAAAACTTGACGGTAAACATCTTAAACTTTCCACAAAGAAAAGGTTCATAACATCATTAAAATGTCAGACCATTTTACAGAATATTTGCTACCAATATTTAAAATAAATAGAAACCTCTGCTTTTATAACCAGGCAGGGAACCCGTTGCATATTAATTTTCTTTACACGTTTACAGACAACAAATCAATTTCTAGAGAATTCAGTTTTCAAATCGAAGTGTTTTTCTAAAAAGTTTACGAACAAAGACATTTTTAAGGCTTTTTTTTATTTTTGTCAAATATAAACATTTAACTGCATTACAATACTAATAGATGGCACCACAGTTATTTACGTAAATATTTTTACTTCTTCTTGTTTCTTTCTTTCTTTCTTTCTTTTTTTTTACGGAAAATAATCACTTATTTTTCTTAGTATATATGTCTTATTGGTCAATTGCAATAAAAATATACCAAAAATTTAAAATTTTATTTTACAATTTTAAATATAAAACCGTTAATTAAAAAATTATTGTAATGATACATTTTTCTTAATTATAATGAAACAGTATACAAATTATGTAACGCTTCCATATGAAATGAAATATAATTTATATTATTGAATTGAGTTATCAGAACACAATATCAAAGAAACATTCTTAAGCCAGAAGTGGGATTCGAACCCATGCTCCTTTTAGAGAAACAGAATTCCTCTTTTTACTTACTCGGCTATCTCGACTTTGCTTATCGTTCCACTGAATTGAAACTAGTTGAAAAACTGGTTTTCCAATCCATTTAACAATAAAAAAAAACACTGTAAAAAGCTCATAGCGCATGCGCAGATCAATCGAAAATAATTCCGCTTTGCATTTTAAATATATAGATATTTTTTATTCTCAATATAATTTAAACAACTAATATAAACGAAAATGGAAATATTTAAACTTTACTATGTCTATGTTTCATTTTTTTTGTATGAGTACTTCTTAGCTGACACCAGAAATGTTCTTTATAGAGTGGGAACAGTGATTCTCCAACACTATGACATAATTTAAATTTGAAGGGAAAATACACAAATATATATATTTTTTCTTATATGAACATGTGAATTTAATTATGAAATACAATTTTACTTTTCTGGAGACAAAGGTTCTTGTATATTTTTAATATTAATTAATTAAATAAATAGCACATGACAAGATTGAGGTGGACGAATAAATTACTTTTACAGGTTTAACGAACATCACAACACCAAGTACTTACACATGACACATAACAGAACTACAAGCTCATTCTATGAGTACTGCAGTGAAAAACATATCTGAACGATAGGTGGCAGTAAAGGATGGACATAAAATTATTATTGTGGTGCTGCCATCTAGAATTTATTATTTGTAGTAAAACATCACAGCTCTCCTCCACTTAATATTTCAACCGGTTAGGAGTTCTTCGAATCGTTGTAGAACGTCGTGATACCTGTGGGTAGAAGAAGAAGAATTAATTTTTACAGCATCTGCAGCATCATCAATTGAACTATTTGGCACCATGGGTTTTGGAATTGGAGGTATATCAGAGTTAACTGGTGCAGGACCTGGAGTATTTGGGAGGACAAAGTCAGCTGTGTGAAGATCTGAGACACTAGGAGATATTAGCTGAGAATCACGTTGACTAACAACTGAATTATCACTTTTGAGACTTTCTGTATCATTCTCTTCAGAATTTGAATCATTAGTTAAATGTACCTTTGAACCGACATTAGTTATCTGATCAACATGTCTTTTCCAAATATTTGAACCAATTTTAATTCTTTAGTGTAACTTGCCCTCTCTTGCAATAATGCGACCAATTTTCTACTTGGCTTCAGGAGTATAATTTCTAACAGCCACTTTCTGGTTAATTTTAAATTCTTTTACTTTAGTGTTGGAATTTCTCGCATTTTGCTTATTATGAACAAAATTTGTAACGTCTGGAAGAATCAAACCTATTTTTGTTCTAATATGGCGCATTAGACATAGAAATGCAGGACTTTCACCCGTTGTGACATCGGGCATCTTTCTATTCTGTAAAAAAAAAAGATTATGTACCAGATTATGAAGTACCAGATTACGAAGACAACGCTTTTAACCCACGTTTGAGAATTTACACATATCTCTCAGCCTGACTATTTGTATCTGGATGGTATGGATCACTAATCCTATGTTTCACACTATGATTCATTAAGAATATCTCAAATTTATCAGAAGTAAACTCTTTAGCATTATCAGATACCAGAGATATAGGATATCCGTATCTGGCAAAACGAGAAGAAAGGTTAAAGTAATACACAACATAAATATATATACATAACATAAAGGTTAAAGTAATACCTAACATAAAACTTTCACTCATTTTATTAAAAATATTTAACTTACTTTTTAAACATATAGAATACATGTATTTTACTCATTTCATTTAAAATACACTTTTACTAATTTAATTCAACAAACAAAATAAATAAATAAGTAAGACACAAAAATAAGCAACATTACCATAAATCAAAATATTTTATATCATCATCAAGAAATGTTTCTAATGTACACATGCAAAAAATCAAATCTGCTATTAATCAGAAAAAAAATGCTATTGCCGAGATTTGCACCCGGGTAACATAAAAGTACCTGTTTTTCTTAACAATACAGACAGTCGTATTACAAGAACAGTAGTATATCACTAGAAAACAATTAATTTTAATTTTGGTCCCATTTGTAAGAAAACTTTAAGAAAAAGTCACGTTTTGCGACCCATTTGCGTCCACTGGAAGGTTATATTTTAATGTTTACAGAGTCAAATAAATAAATAAATGAATAATAATTGCGGAATTATTTTTTTCAGTGAACTTATTATTTATTTATTTTAAATACGCTAAACTGAAATTGTCTTAATATTTTTTTTCAGTTTTTTGTAAAATAATTTCTACATGGTTATTGAGATAATTATCGAATTTTTAATGTAGTATATAAGAAAAACAACAGCAAGACAAAACAAACACAATTCCGAAATATTCGTTTTTTTTTTTTTTTTTTTAAATAAAAGCTTATAATATATTCAAATGTTCACGTACATGGATTTAATTGCAACGTTTTTGCATACGCGAATGAAAAACATTTGCATAAAATTGTACTTGTATTCCAAGCTGTCGCATTTTATTTCCATGAGATTAAAATTTTCTGTTTAAATAGCCTGAAAAAAATTCCAGTTGAGATTCTTTCGTTTTTACATTATTTGGATGAAAAAAATTTAATTAAAACAACTTGTAGCTCTGTCAAAACACAAATAAAAAAGAAACGGAAATTATATTCTACGCGATGATTATCTTCTGCATCTTGAGATTATTTTCGTGAACTGAAAATATTTATTTTTGCATTGTGTAAAAACTGATTTCTCAAAAGAGGGTTTTTGTTTATTTTACTTTAAAACTATGGATTAATTTTCTGAGTCGTTACCCTGTGAAATTTTCATAATACTAAATCCTTTTTTTTTACATTTTGCATCAAGTTTTTTAACACTTTCTCAGATTTTTTTTTTTTTTTTGTATTTATACTCAGATAAATTAAAATTTTTTGCGAGACAACCAATTTACACCTTTTTCGTAGTGTTTATTTAATATAAACTTTTTAACCTCTTCGGGACGGTTGTTATGTATACGTGCAGTAAATGGGAGATTGCGGTCCTTATTTTGGAATACCACTATTTTCGAATAGCAATTTTTGCTTTAGAAAATCACATACTTTCTGCCATAAAACAGGTGATGAATGATCTCGGTTTATTCTCATGAACTAAAAATAATATTTATTGTTGGATTGTGTAAAAACTGATTTCTCAAAAAAAGGTTTTTGTTTATTTTACTTTAAAACTATGGATTAATTTTCTGAGTCGTTACCCTGTGAAATTTTCTTAACACTTAATCTATTTTTTTTTTTAATTTTGCATAAAGGTTTTTGTTACTTACTCAATTTTTGCAGTTTAATTTTTTCTATTTATGCTTAGATAAACTAAGTTTTCCGACCCACAACCAATCGATGTCTTTTTCATAGATGTGTTTATTTAATATAATTTTTTTAACTCCTTCGGAATGATTGTTACGTATACGTGCAGTATAAGGTTGTGTGCGGTCTTTATTTTTGAATACCACTATTTCCGAACAGTTATTTCTGCTTTAACAAATTACATAATTTCTGCCATTAAAGAAGGTGAATAATTCTTACACGGGAATAACTGTAGTGGAATATAAAACGTCACTTATTGAATGTTCTCATCCAAAAGGGGTTAACACTATAGCTCCTATACTACAAGCTGAATCCTACCGAACGACATTTAATAAACCAACGGACCAAAAACCAAGCTAAAACCGGTTAGCTTACCGTAGTAGTAGATGGCGAGTGACAGTCATAGGGGCGACAAAACACCTGTTCGGGCGGTTTCCTAATGCTGAGCTGGGTTACAATATGGCGGTTATTTTGGGCAATAAGATGGATAGGCGTCAACTTTATTAAAAAACGGCAGTATGAAAAACACTTTTCCCTCTCCACGACTATTACATTCAGTACATGTTTGATATTGTTATGCAATTAAATAATACGTTTGTATTTTAAAGTTAGTTTAGTGATTTTTTGTGTGGACTTTCTCGATATGAGCTAGATAATTCAACATACATTAAAATTTTCTTACGCTTTCATATGTGTCATTTCATTTGTGTATATATATGAATAATTTCATATACAGCACGAATTACTGTAATCTTAGGTACTAGGTAATAATAACATTAAATATACCTAAAATCAGTGTTTAGTGAGTTTATATTTTGAAACGAAAATCCATCATAACAAACCTAAAGTTGAGGCCCCACTGCATTCGAAAGCGTACACCCTCGAATTTGTATTATCCAAACGAACCTAGAACTGGGGATCCCACTGCCTTCGGCAGCATACACCGGGCGGGATACGTGCGCCCAATTTTTTTTTCTATCACCGAAACCTTAAATTTTTATTAGTTTATATCTTTAAACTGATGTTGTATGAATTTATATTTTTGCATAAAAATCTTTCTAAAGTAAAGGGATCTCGATATAGTTATTTCCAGGCTTAATTTCTGGATTTTACATATATTAAACTTCCAATTATGACCAATAGTTTCTAAGAAAACCCACGTAATAAAAAACGACTAATCTCCCCTCTCTTATAAGATATGAAATGATAATGTGATTCCCCATCTGAAGATTTTGAATACACAGTTCTCTTCAAGCCTGAAATGTAGTTCAAATTGAGAGTAAAAAGAAGTAAGGTTTCAGTTATAATGAATTCTGGGAAATCACTGAAAATAATAGTTTCTGGCAAATTCGTGAAAAAAACGAAGTTTTTTTTTTTTTTTTTTTTTTTTTTTTTTTTTTTTTTAAGTAGTAAATACTAATATTTTTAAAACATGGACATGTTTAGAAAGAAAAAATTATATTTTCGCATTACGTTCAAAAAAGTGAATGCGAAAAAAAAAATCTCGAAATAGACGCGTTGGAAATATCTTTTTGAAAGGGTAAATAAATTAATATATTTTTAAATGGACAACACCGTTAGAACCTTAAAAGTGCGATGGTTAAGTGGGTATTTTTTGTTTTTTTCGTATTTCGGTTTGATAATCCGATGGTGAGTTTTAAAAACGCGAACAAAAAAACGTGATTTTTTAACCCTTTCGTTTCTTTTCTACTTGCAGAGCAAAGGAAAGCTTTGTAAATCACCACAATCGACAGAAACGCGCCATTTTGCGAAGTTAATGGTTATTAATTAAGATCTCGTTTAATGAACACGAGGAAAATCTGAGCCTCATGTGTATTTGGATTTGACTTAGGCTAACTTCATCTAATTTTTCAGACCTCTAAATGCGGGAGATTTCACGAGCCATCGCAGACACACAGACAAACATCTTTATTTTATTAATATAGACTAACTGACCCGAACGCAGATTTTCCTAGCCGTACCATAGGGGCTGTACATACAGAATGTTATCACTTTAGGGGGAAAGGGGGGGGGTCTGACACTTGATATCGTAAGATACCTCTAGGAGGAGGGTGATGCTGTCTTTTGATATCGTTATCATTTTTAATCCGAATTTTCTTCTCTTTTTTGGTAACTTTTTTTACATCAAAATAGTCTATTTTCTACTTCTATTTTTATGAAAATACAGTTATTAGTAAAACCGTTAAATGATTATAAAATTATTTCATTCCAAAATATAGAATACTCCAACATTTGACATTCTTATTAATCTGATGTATACGCATATAATCCGCTGTTTCAGAAACCAGGTGTGAAGTATGTTTGAAATGATACTTGTTGTGTTTACCAGAAAGTAAAGAGAAAGAATGTTTTCCACCACCAGCTAAGACTATCTAATCAAAAACTTCAAATGGAAATAGAAATTAAAAATAAAGTATTACAACAAAACGACCAAACACTAAACACAATGACAAACTTATATGAAGATTTAAACAAAAAATTAGGGTTACTATGCAGAAATAAAGAACAATTTGAAATGACCACTCAAAATGAACCGAAATTAGGAAGAGAGAAATATCTCCCAAATAATTTTACATATGCATCTGTAGTCTCAGCACCTGGACCGCTTTACTCCAAATCAGGTCTTCTATTGAGCCGAAATTTAAATACAAAGCTCACAATGTTTGGGATCAGGGAACATCTTAACAAAGCCATAAATATAAAAACAAATAAGATAAAAATATTCATATATCATAGTACATTGTCAAAAGACAAAAACACAATAATAGTAAAATCCGAAACAGAGGAAGACATAGACACCTTATCAGATCTTCTTCAAGCAAATGAGAAAATAACATCGTTAGTTACACTAAAATATGCAGCAGAGAAAAGGAAAAAGATCATAATATTAGGTATTCCAAAATCAGTCACAATATTGGAAGTCAAACAAAAAATAAGTGAAAACCTTAACGAAGATATAACAGATAACTAACATAAGGAATTAAAGAGGGGTAAATTACAATCATACCAGCTAGTGCTAGATCATTGGCGATAAAGCTCCTAAGACAGGGAAGGCTACTAGTGGGCTTTATTTCTCGCCCAATTAAGCCATACTCCCCTATCATACGCTGTAATAATTGCCAATATTATGGACACTCTGCAGATACAAGCAGAAAAAATACTATTTGCTCATACTGTGCAAAGAAACATGCATCGGAGGTTTGCCAATTAAAAGATGAAATCTCTAAACAAACTTGTATTAATTGCTTAAACTCTTACCATCAAAATGGCCGCCCTTATGAGAACAATCACGCAGCTAGCTCCTCATATTGTCATGTTTTTCAAAATATATATTACCAGAGAGATCTCACAATAAATAAAAATTCATCACGTTCGCGTCTATAAACATAACAGAAGATATCGTTTCATTAAATAAATTAAACTCTTCCTCAACTACTTACTACTTTGGCAACACTACAAATGCCCAAAAGAAAATGATATAAATGTTGTTCAAATTAATCTTAATAATTGCAGAGCTGCAAATTTACAATTACTTAAATATATGCACCAATACAAGATAGACATAGCCCTGATACAAGATTTCCATAAAACTAAAAATTCCTTCACAGGTCTCCCAATATCATGGGCCTTTTATCACTCCAATAACCTAACAGCCGGCATCCTAATAGCAAACCCATTATTCGTTCACGTTAAAGTACTTGAAACAACTAATAGCATATTTGTAAATTTAATTACAAAACTTCGTACTTTCAAATTGGGATTTCAGTATTTAAAAACAAAAGGAAACCTTTCATCAGACTTACAGGAATGGAGTGATATAATACAAGATAGTTCCAATCTCATTCTGGGGGGGGACTAATGCCCACCTTCAGGCATGGGGATATGCTCGAAATAATAACAGAGGAGATGTCATCCTAGAATGCATATCGAATAAAGAATTACAAATTATAAACGATCCTGCAGCTGACAATACCTTTGCCGCAAATAATAAGAAGGGAAATCCAGACCTGACATTATGTGCACGGATATCAAGAGACCTGATCAATTCATGGAAAGTAGATACAAGTTTCCCATCACTAAGCGATCACAGATACATCCAATTCAATTTAAAGGGGAATCCATTAATAAGAAATTTAATCCGTTATAAAACTAAATTCGAAACCTTCAAAAAGTTCAATAGAAAATTAAAAAATCATAAAGAAAGGTTAATGGACTCTTTAAGAAATGTTCAAACACCACAAGTGCTAGATGAGTGGATGAACTCTTTTCATGATTTAAAAACTCAAACTAAGGACAAGACTCTAAAAAAGAAGAAAATTACACAAGATCGTCAACTTAACTGGTATTCAGATAGCTTAAAAATACTCAGAAATCGCTTAAATGCTCTAGGTAAATGACACAAACGAAATCCAGAAAATATTTAATTAATTTTAAAAAGGCAAGAGCAGAATACAAATTAAAAATAGTGAAAGCCAAGAAGGAATCATGGTTATCTTTCTGCAATGAGACCACGAGTAAATATGGCACGGCTTTTAAAATTCTAAAACAAAAGTTTCTTAAAAATACAGACCTAATCCATACAGTTTTGGAAACATCAACAATAGAAGATACATATATAACTGTACAGCAAGATCTATTACAACACCAAATTGGTGTACAAAATACAAATTAAATTCACTCATATATAAATATGTCCCTAATTCCAGAAGAAGAATTTCAAGACATCAAATTTACCCCAAGAGAACTGAAATTTGCAATAAAACAACAGAACATTATAAAGTCCCCAGGTTATGATAGAGTAGACGCGATAACTATAAGAAACATGCTAAAGGAATTCCCAGATCTAGTGTTACAAATTTATAATAAATGTTTAAAATTATGCTATTTCCCTGAAGCTTGGAAAAAAGGAATTGTAATTTATTTTAGAAAAAAGAACAAAGACCCATCTCAACATAAATCTTACCGACCAATAACTCTTCTTCCCATGTTGGGAAAAGTTTTAGAACGGCTGATAAAAATAAGAACGATGACATTTCTAGAAAGTAAATCCATTCTTCAACCAGAACAACATGGTTTTAGAGAGAAAAAAAGTACATTAACAGCTTTACAACAACTAAAATCACTAATCATGGAAAATTTAGATAAATATAAGTACTGTGGAATGATCTCAATTGATATCCAGGGAGCATTTAACTCCATTGATTGGCACAAAATTACTGAAATAATAGATGATTCTCCACTTCCAACTTACATAAAGAAGCTCCTAAAAAATTATATCAGTGAGAGATTAATCGGTTTAAATAATTGCACATTCATAGAGTGGTTCAGGACACATAAAGGTTGGACGTAGGGCTCGTGTTTAGGACCACTATTGTGGTTACTAATAGCCAATTACATAATTACAAGATACAAATTAAAGGCTCTTGGAATTATGGTTTATGCAGATGATTTCGTCGTACTCACTGAAGGTAATACCAGATCATCATTGGAACAAACTGCTAACAATCGTATAGAAACATTCGTCAATATATGTTCAGAGCTTAATCTAACGATCTCAGAAGAAAAAACCCAAGCACTACTATTTGGAAGGAACCTCCTTAATAATCGAAAGCCAATTTTCAAAATAAAACAGAAATCTATAAAATTGTTAAAAATCTACAATATTTAGGAATTACACTAGACCAAAAATTAAAATTTCAATCGCACTTAAGTATTTTAAAAGCTAAGATCACCCAATTTGTTCCGGGTTTCAGAAGTTTCCACAATTACAACAAGGGAATCAGTCCCTTCTTCAAGAAGATCTGATATCAAACAGTTATTGAAAGACAGATTCTTTATGGCTCCGAATTCTGGTATCCAAACTTGAATTGCCACGGCATCAGAATCCTTAGATCAGTTCAGAGAATAGCATTGTTAAACATCATAAGAACTTAAAAAAGTATTTCAAATGACGCATTAAATATTTTAACTGGAGTGTCTCTAATTACCATTAAAATACCAAACGAATTCCTATGAGATAAAGCAAGGAAACAGATTACTTAACATCAACAATACAATAATATACAATAATCTTATGCTACGGGAAGCAACTTATAAATTTCCAAAATATTACAAGTTGAAAAATATAGAAATTATAGATAACCTGACAGAAAACTTAATATTGGAAAATGATCTAAAAATTTTTACAGATGGATCATCTATGGGAAACGGAGTGGCAAGTGCATATACCGTCTCTCTTAATAATAACTTCATCCATGATCATGCAGTAAGACTACACACAATTAACTCAATTTACAAAGCCGAATTATATGCGATCCAGGAAGCAATAGTTTGGTTAACACAATCACAATTTACATCAGTCCTTATTTTGACAGATAGTCGCTCATCCTTAGATGCACTCAAGATAATTTTTCCTCGAAACACCATAATTTTAAATATCTACAATAGTTTACTACAAAACCCCAATAAATTCATCAAAATAGCCTGGATTAGGGCACATGTAGGCACCACTGGTAACGAGCGAGCAGACCTTCTCGCTAAAAATGCAATTACAGAAGACCACTTTGATGACATCTCCATCTTACCATTTCCAGAATCCATTCTAAAGAGTTATTTTCAAAACAAAATCATCACAGATTGGCAAAATGATTGGACCAACTCAACGAAAGGAAGAGAAACGTATAAAATTCTTAATAAGGTAGATGTTAAATTTTTATGTGTTCAGAAATCAGCAGCATATTATCTTAGCGGCCATGGAAGCTTCCCAAGCTTTTTATACAAAATTGGTAAAAGTACCACGGATAGATGTCCTTGTGACAAAAACCCTGGAACTCTACACTACATCTTCGGTAACTGCCCTCTTATGGAATACAATTTTAACTTCAATAAAAATAAAACATTAAAGAGAAACCTACAACATGTGCTATTAGACGCTTCCAATTATGAAAAGTTAGATAAAAACTATAATGTCTTAAATAATAACTTTTCATATATCAAAGAATTATTATAACCTATATAAAATTCTAGATCTATAGATTTTAAAAACTATGTTTTAAAAGACTTAATAGACTATTGCAGACTACAATTGAAAAATTTCAGTACAATATTATTATTGTAAATATCCGTAAATATTTATCTTTAATATTATGTAATCTTATCAGTATATTCATATAGAACTTATATACATGTAATAACTTTGGACTCACCCAGCAATAAGCAATATTGGGTAGCTCGTGTGATTGTTTTTTTTAAAAAACTTGCTGGGGACTCCGGATCCTTGGACACTGGGGTTCTTGGTAGATATAGGTTTCCCCCTCGTGGACTCATAGGTCCTATGCCGAGAGATAGGCTGTCCACGAGTGGGAGGTTTCTGTTTCTGTTTCTGTTTTGTTTATAAGAAATTCTGCTTTTCCCTCCCCGTGCTGGGGGCAAGTGCAAGAACACAATATTAATGTTGAATTCATTATGCAGCAAAAAGCTATTAACAAATACCTTTAAATAGTAACCATTTACAATAAGAATTAGATTATATAAAGTTATTTCATGTATAACAGAGATATTTTATTAACTTCTTCTCTTCATTTGAATATCCGTAAAGTATGCTAGTAATAAATGTAAAACCATATCTGTATATAACTGTAAATATATAAAAAGAATAACAAAGAAAATATTGTAAAAATAAAGAGTTTTTAGACATTGATAACGATATCATTGGAGGGACGAGGGGGGGGGGGGAGGGAACGTCGATGAATTATAACGTCAGGGGGTATCGTAAGGGAGGGAGGGGGTACAAAATTATCAAAAAGTTGATATCGTTATATATGTACAGCCCCACATAAATGATTTTCAATGAAATAGAATTTCACTAAATTTCTACAACCCAACATAACATGAATATCAAAATTATGTTAAAATGTGTTGTTATTCTTTATTCGTGTACGAAGGTTATTTGTGTTATTCGGCTGGTTACCGTAAGTGTAAAATAAGAAAGCTTCAGCTTAAAGTTGTATTGCATGAATGATGAATTAGATGTTAATCCTATTACATTTACAAAAATAATAGAAACCTCTGACATTGACCTCATAATAACAATATTGGACCTCAAATGAGATAATTGACCTCAAATGGGAGGTTAATTTAAAAATCCTATTTGTTTCAGATTCGTTAAATGATGCGAATAAGTGATTTCAATGATCTCTTTTCTCAATATATTCATTAAATTTTATTTCGACAATATTTAAACTTAAAGAATTTTTTTTATACTTTTCAACATACATTTTGCGCGTTTAATGATATTTCTTCACAAGCACTTACAAATAATTTTTGAAGTGCATTAGTTGTTCTTTAAATTAGTTTGATATATTATACTTTGAATTTAAAAACCTTAAACTTACAATTATCAACATATTTAAAATAGGTGGAAACACATGAAATTTTCCAATTAATTGAAAATTAAATATTGATTGTTGTGTAGTAATTTGGCATATAACATAAACATATTTTGAAATTTTATTCTGTTTAAATCTCTTTATTAGGTAGATTTACAACGTTTTTGTAAGTAATTGTAAAACACATATTGCGTGTAAAAATGAGGTTTTTCTTTTAAATTTTTGCATAAAATCTTATTAAGTTTATCGATTTATAAATATTAACCTTTCTTCCTTATTCTGAATTAAACATTATTTCATTCGCTAAATTCTTAAAAAAATAAAATAATAAAAAAACATTATGAATACAAATTGTTTTCAGTGTAATTTAAAGAAAACAGCTAAAAACATTTCGCATAAAAATACGAAGAAGCATAAGAAACGTGCATTCTTTTGTAAAAGAATTAAAATAACTACGATGCAACCAAATTTTCCATTTACGAAACATGCATGTGGAATTTAATATAATTAGAAAACTTTTTCGTTGTAATTTGTTTTAAAGAAAAATAATTTTTTTTTTCATCTATTAAAACTGGTCTAATAATTTAAATTTAGGGATTGTTGCACTACTATAAAATAAAAAGACCATGAAATGCATTTGATGAATCTAAAACGGCATTGTGTGTCAATAATTCTTGATATAGATTTTACCCGAACCCCATCCAAAGTTACTGAGTTGTTTTTTTCCTTGCTACAGGTTGGATTTTGATTGCAATTTTACATCGAGTTGTGTAATCAGATTTTATTAAACCGGACCCGGGTCGGGTTCGGGTAGAACCTGGATATCCGACACGGTGGAGTTTCTAATCCGAATTCTAACTAGAACGAGAAAGAAAAGAAGGAAAAAGACACCAGCTAGCACAATAAGATCGGGCCGGGTTCTGATAAAATCTGGGCGCCCGATCCAATGAAAGATCCGAAACCTGCCAAACAAAAGAGCCAACGCAATGGGGTCGGGTTGGGTTCGGGTAAAATGTGGTCCCCCGACCCGATGCAGAACCGTCACAAAAGTCACATTTTTCACAAATTAGTCCCACTGTGATTTCACAAGGTGGTCACAGTGTGAGGTCACAGAAGGGCTTAAAAACGACCATGACGACCTCACGTTCAAGTCAATGGGACGTCCCATCTAAGTCATGTGACGTCACATCGACGGTTACAAAGTCACAATGTGACTTCACAGTAACGTTGCGAAGACATCACGATGTTTTGCGGGAGTAAAAAATTCATTGTTACAGTAATTACTATGATTACACACTCTGTTACATATTAGGTGTTGATATCCTAAATACACATGGTAAACTTAATATTAATATTATGTTTTTTGTATTTGAAAACTTTTCTTAAATGCGAAAATCTTCTTAGATTTAATAACACTGATTGGATTTTGGAAAATTTTATTTAAAAATAAAATTTAACTATCTATTTTTATTTAATTTAATTTTTTATACCATTTTTAATTCAATTGCCCACTGCGTAAAGTTCTCCATAGTTCACCCTACCCTCCCTCACCCCATACCCGATATGTAAAACAAAACGCGCTAACACAATGATTTATGATATATAACATTTCTTTATACAAAGTATTTGAAAAATGCGAACATGTAATTAATAAAAGTTTGTACTATTCAAACAGAAAATTCGTTTTTTACAGTAACTGCTTTAGCAATATTATTTTGAAACTTGTCTTGAGAATTTCCCTCTGAATTATTCTAATTTTTTATTCATAGGTCACAGATAAAAATATTCGTCTAGATGCACATGCGTTTGTTTTTTAAATAAAAATAATAAGTATTTACTTCTTTATTATTTAAATCAAACATTGTACCCAGATTTCCTAAATAGAAATTCTGTTCTGTATGCGTTTAATATTATTCTCTAATGGTACTATTAGTTCCAAAAGAGCTACAAATAATTCCAATTTTTTAATATCATTCTTTCCGAATAGTAATATTCCTCTTTTTTAATCGCAGAATTTCTACATTAAACTATCAATTAACAAAAGTAAAATGAGTAATTCTGTAAATAAGTATTTTTAAAGACATAAAAATATACAGTAAAACATATAAAAATAGAAGTTGTATATGCGTATTGTGATAGATATAAAAATCTTACTTTTCCTTGGAGTTCAAGAAACAACATTTCAAATGTATAGGGTGCCCCAAAAGTCCATGACACATTTTAAAATTCAATAAAAAGTCAAGCAATTGGTGTACGAGAGTGCAGTTTGGATGGAAATACTTCTTATGATATGAAATTTTGTTTAAGAAAATAAAAAAATTAGTTCAAAACATTCGCATATGTGACGCTTCTAATGGAAATTTATCGAACAGGTAGAATGTCTTTATACATAGCAATGGCGAAAGACGCATAGCACGTGTGCCCAGTTTTTGTCCAAACTATGGCAACCCACATTCCATAATTTAACAATACTCCTAAGAAAATAAAAGGCTAGCTCAGGTAACGATTTAAGTAGCGATGGCAGCTGCGTATGGTAAAAGGAAAGAAACCCAGGTGTAAAGTTTGTAACATTCGGGAAAGGAAGATGCAATTGTAACGAAACGAGGTTAAAAAAAGAAGGGAATAATAAAAATGTCATAATTGACAGTGTTAGATAAAATTACGGGATGCGAGAACGCCTCTGACCACCCGGGTTTAGGAGAAGGGAGCGTAGTTCTTGGCGGGAAAAAAGGGTGATGTGATATCGGCATAGGAGGGACTTAGTTGAATGTAAGCGAAGAGATATCCAATAATTTTGTCTGATTTCAGATAATAAGAAAATTCTAGCCATTTGAGTTAATGGAAGGGGAATGTAGGAAAATAAAGATTGCCAGGATTGGCATAGAAAACGGGGGGCAAAGAACTGAGGGGAAAAGGCGAGCGAGAGAAAAAGATGATGCGGGAGAGAGAGAGACAGAGAGAGACAGAGAGGGAGTTGTTGGATAGAGCGGGGAGAGAGATTGAGTTAAAAAGTTTAAGATGATGGCGGTTTTGAAGTTTTAAGATAGAAGGAGAGTGTTTAATAATCGAACGGGAAGTGGTGAATTTTGACTAGTGCCCGGCGAGTTGCTTGGAAGGACTGACTTCACGATGACCAGCGTCAGCGTACTGTTCCTGTTGATCACAGGTTTGATTCATTTTACTCAGTATTCCGTTTTAGACATTTCGTTCTAAATATTAAATCAGATAGTTAATTTAAGCTTGTATAGGAAGAGATTTTTAGGCATCCTAGCTAAAGTGTTTAGATGAAAATGCATTTAATTGATTAGCATAAATTCTAATTGAGTGTATTGTCAGACAATGAGTATAATCTTTAAATGTATTGTAACTAATTTATGAAGATTCTAATAAACTATTTAATTCAAATTTAATGTTTAATTATTTACCATACAGAGAAGGCGGGAGGCTATGGTCTGCTTATGATTCTGGGTAACTACCACTATTTACTCACGATGCCAAGTAATTGCATTATTGTCATTCATTACTATTCTAATACTAAATTAATAAGAGTAGTAATCTATTTATAAATTGAAGTAGTCTAATTTAAGGTCAATTAAATCGCACTAAAAGAATGAGCGTAGCGAGTAAGGTTCATCTCCAGCAGCATCATCTCCCAGCAAATGAATCAAACCTGTGATCAACAGGAACAGTACGCTGACGCTGGTCATCGTGAAGTCAGTCCTTCCAAGCAACTCGCCGGGCACTAGTCAAAATTCACCAATTCCCGTTCGATTATTAAACACTCTCCTTCTATCTTAAAACTTCAAAACCGCCATCATCTTAAACTTTTTAACTCAATCTCTCTCCCCGCTCTATCCAACAACTCCCTCTCTGTATCTCTCTGACTATCTCTCTCCCACATCATCTTTTTCGTCTCTCGCCTTTTCCCCACAGTTCTTTGCCCCCCGTTTTCTATGCCAATCCTGGAAATCTTTATTTTCCTACATTCCCCTTCCATTAACTCAAATGGTTAGAATTTTCTTATTATCTGAAATCAGACAAAATTATTGGATATCTCTTCGCTTACATTCAACTAAGTCCCTCCTATGCCGAGATCACATTACCCTTTTTTCCCGCCAAGAACTACGCTCCCTTCTCCTAAACCCGGGTGGTCAGGGGCGTTCTCGCATCCCGTAATTTTATCTAACACTGTCAATTATGACATTTTTATTATTCCCTTCTTTTTTTAACCTCTCTTCGTTACAATTGCATCTTCCTTTCCCGAATGTTACAAACTTTACACCTGGGTTTCTTTCCTTTTACCATACGCAGCTGCCATCGCTACTTAAATCGTTACCTGAGCTAGCCTTTTATTTTCTTAGCCCTACCTAAAATTCCTTGTTTATTCATGGGGCATCTTCATGCTGTACTTCTATTCTTCTATTAGAACATACCTGGCACCTAAACTAAACTGCTTTTGAGAAAAGAATATTCTAAACTTATAATTCATGTGTAAAATTTCGAAAATAATGGAGTTTTCTTTTCAAATAATTTTTACATTTTGCAAAATAAATAAATATAGTAATAATATCAGATTTTTATGGAAGATAATTTGCTTTTTATAAATCGAAATAGTAACTTTAAATTGAAAGTGTAGAAATAGATTTTTGAATTTGGATTTCTTACGCTATTTAAGTTTCTGTTATATTTTACTTGCAATCTTGTAATATTGTACAGGAAATCATGGGCAATAATGTCTTCATTATCTATTGGATTACTCATCTATAAATAGAAAAATATTCATTTGAAAAAAAAATATGTACATTACAAATTTATGTTTCTTTGATTGTATAAATTTAAATCTAAATTTGTTTTGAATATAACATCGACTGCAAACAGTGCAAAGTGGAAAAAATCTTTTAAGGAAAAACATGCATAGATTATTTAAAGTTTAATTACTTTTTTTAGTTTATATTTTGATTTATAAGATGGTATGTAATAACAGAAAGCAATCCTATCGGCAATATACACAACATTTTGAACATTGCAAGACTTATGATTTGAAATGAAATATTAAAAATAAAACTAATATATTGGAAATTTAAATGAATGATTAAAGACATCACTAATAAATCATTCTTCTACTTTAATATATTGAAATGGAACATATGCTGAAACAGCAAATAAATCTTTGAAATATAATGTCATTTAGCTTATTGAAATCAGGAGAATTTTTCCTTTTACATTTACCAAGTTATTCTATTCCGTTACAACTTAATAAAATGCAATGTTTTCCAGAATACAAAACAAAATCTTGGCTCTCAGCCACGAATTTGTTTTACGTGTATTTTCAACGAATAAGCCGAAAATATTCGATTATTCAAAAGTTTAATTGAAACGTCTTCGAACATTGTTGACGTATAAAAATTAATAAATTTTTAGAATAAAATATTTTATTCTTGATTATTATTTAAGGAAACACTAACTACGTGTATTATAAATATTCTGTAAGAGAACGGTTTATGATCTTATTTATTTATGTCTTTAAAAAATATATTGACGGAGATGTTTATTGACATTGAATTTATATTAGTCTTTAACATGTACAAATCTGCAGTAGTGGCCAAAATTACGTTTTGGAAAAAGTCGATTTCAAACTTTTTATAGCTCTTAGCGACACTTAATTTTCAAGTATTGCCATAAAAGTATATATCAAGAGAAAAACTATTTACTCCAGAGTATGATGCAATAATTGAACATGGGATGTGTATAATATAAAAGTAGTTGTCAAGACAAAAATTGACATATGGAGAAAATTAGGTATACAAAAATCCTTACCAAGTTAGATAATTCTTATTTGGGTAAACTTATAGCGTTTATAGCAGGTTTAAAACGCCTTCTATTGGAGTGAGCCAAGTTTTTAGTTCCGTGATTGTTTCAATCTGACAACAATATTCGCAGTTGTTGCTTTTGTCAATTAGATGTAATTGCGGAGTTGCTTTCGACAAACAAGTTACTTAGTTATTGACATAGAATTCCAAGTGAGTAATGACCTGGATTATTATCAGGCCATTCCAGTTGTGGCATGTCATTACCTTGAAACGACTTTTTTTTCCCACAGCAGCATCTTAACATGGAGTCGAATTCTGTTGAAATCGAAACAAGGGGCTAACTTGGAAAAGTTAACGTATGGAAGGCTTCAGTTTGGGTTCAAGAATATCATTTATGTATTTTTTGCATATATATTTCAATTAGTCACAAATATGCATTTCTTACATGAATTACATAAAACTCTCTACAAATTTAGTCTTAACTAATTACATTTTTTATTTATTTATAAATATTAATTATAAATAAGACATTCGTATGATAATATTTTGTAAATTTATAGAAATAATAGGATATTGAAATGAGTTTAAATCTATTACATTTTATTTAAGTTAAATTATAAGGCGATTTTTATTTTACCTCTGATTATCAATAGCAGGCATGCACTTTATTTTCCCTCTTGCACGTCGTTATCTCGTTCTTCTGGTCGCCCATACAAAATTTCCAGATCGTTATCATTATCCTCGTTGTCCGTAATATTTGTCTCTAAAGCCTCAAGAATCACCAGTACATATATTCACTTTCTTCATCAAGAACATTTGTATATGCTGAAGTGTTGAGGCATGCTTGTCCGTTACACTGGCCACAAACTGAGGAACGTTGCAACCTGCTTTTCTACAACCACAGTTCGCGACATAGCTTTTCTTCCGATTGCAGAAGATCGTACAGAATAGTTCTTCTGGGGCTGAAGATAATATTGTTGTTGTGGGTTCCACGATCTCGTTTTATATTACCCACCCCCATTCTCTGGGTTCTGAATCTTGCCCCAACCAAGTTTGGATCTGATAGTAGACATGATAAATATGCTGTCGAGCTGCTGTACTTGTAGGTGGATGAGATGATAATTGCACTGGTTTATTGAATCTTGTTGATTTAATGAATTGTGTGTACCTAAAATTGTCAATACTGTGTTCTGATTTTGGAGCATTATACATTGCTAAAAGAACGCGTATTCCATTTTCAAATAATGCGTTTGGAGGACAATTGTCTTTCTGAAATAATTGAGTTGATTCGTACAAATCGGAATGTTTCTCGAACATTTTTATAATTGGCAGTTTTCCTTTTATAAACAGCGCAGATGTTGTGTCAAATCCACAGAAGGCGTGTAAAAATAAAATATATTCTTTAGACTGAGAATTTAAGTAATATAATTTAAGTAAAACAATTTAAGTTTCTTAATTTTGTTTATTTTCAAACATTATTTGAAGCTTTGGAAGCAATCTTGAAGGGTGTTTCTCTTGTTCGGGACAGAGGGTTTTAAACTCGCCCGTTTTCAGCGCGCTCTAGTGCCTGAACCCTTTATTAGAAAATTAAAGTTACTTTTGCATTATTTAGAAAAGTTGCGGACTTTAATTTTGTAACTAGGGTTCGTTGATAAAACGAATAGTTTTCGAGGGTAGGGAAGGGCGTTTTTCTTCTATTGGCTCGAAGGTCAAAAAGTCTCCTTTTTTCAGCGCTGTTTAGCGCCTAAACACTTTATCAGAAAATTAAAGGTAATTTATGAATTTTGTAGAAAATATTGTCTACTTTAATTTTGTAACCGACGTTTTCTCAATAAAATGCATAGCTTTTGAGAAATCGAGGGTGAGAGATGGGGTTTCTCTCGTTTTGGTCTGAAGGTCAAAAAGTCGCTTTTCTTCAGCGTGCTCTAGCGCCTAAACCCTTTGTCAAAACATTAAAGTTAAGGTATGTATTTTATAGGAATGTTTGTCTACTGTAATTTTGTAACTGGATATTTTTTAACAAAACGCACAGTTTTCGAGATATGTGCAAAATCCAATTTTTTTTACCTTTGACCTTGAATATCTCGAGACGCAGATACGAGATTATATGAGACGCTTTAGATTACTTTTAGAATGTCAAAACAAAGATTTTTGCACATTTAAAGCTTGCTATCTTTCATTCCGAAGTTCTGTCCTTATTTGACTGTGCTATAAGCCTACTTTCGCCGATTGTTTTACCGAGATTACTGGATAACTTCAGGATCTATGATGTCTTTTAAAATCAAGTACTTTCAATCATCATTTTTAAAATTGATCTTCAAAGCCCCTTTTTCCTGAGAAATGTCTTATTTAGCAGATGTTTCAGGGTTTCGCTACAAGTCTTACTTCTTGTGATAAGGAATAGAGTGTCTTTTCCTATTTGAAGTGTCAGCGACAAGTTTATTTTTTGGATGGGCTCTGCTACATTCGTATACGAAAGGTTTACAGAGAAATAAAGCTTTTTATTAATCATGTTTTTATCTTAATCATATATCATTTATAGTTTCTTTTTTAACTCTTTTAACTTTTAGTCTAGTGGGTATTAAATATAGAAATATTGCATGATAATTCTTCAAGATTATGGTGTGGGATATTTTTAGTAAAATGTTGACAGTTCAACGGTAGATCTAGAATAATGATATGAAGATTTGTATTAATGGTTTTCATCGGTTGTAGGATACCGTAATGCTTAGTGACAGAAATAATAGATGTTTATATGCAAATAATATATTAAGTAAAAGAAAGGTATTGGAATTATGGACGAAATGAAATATATTTGTACTAAAAGTTATTTTTAAGCTTTTTCTGAATTATTGCCGGGATATTATAATAGTAAGCTTTTGAGTAAATGAATTTCATTTAAGTTTTTCACATTAGATATGCATTCAATTAAATCTAATCTAATTCAAAAATAATTTTCAAATTTTTGTTGTTGTTGTTTTTGTTATTTAAAGTAATAAAAGATCACATCAATATGTGGAAGGCGAAAGTTTGTATTTGTATAAGTCGATGTTCTTGAGAATAGCTTATAAGGATTTTTTTAAGTAAAGGTGACTTCTCAATCTTGCAAATTACATACAAAGTTTATCCGTCTTTGAAACGTTACAGTTTCCAAAAAAATTCACCACTATTAGTAACATTGATATTGGATCCGGTGTATGCTACTGAAATACTTATTTGAAGTCTTGCTATATTTTTAAGTTTAAGATAAATTGAAGTTTTCTAATTTGTTTTAAATATAAAAATATATTTATTACTATGCTTTAAGTTATAAATGTTTTCAAAACCAGAGTTTTGTTTTCACATATTTAAAATTTTTAATAAAGCTGCATATATTTTAATTTATTGTCATTATTTTGCAAATCCTTGTATACATTTCATCTTTGCAAATTGCCGCATACGTTCATTTTGCACTGAAGTCCTATTTTAACTAACTAATGATATTTATCTGTTCTAATTAGCCAGTTCAGAGATAAAGTTTCCAAAAGCACTTATTTTAGATCACTCCGCAATATGGAGTTATGTATTTATCAAGAATTGGAAACAGCAGGCAACTTGTTGGCAAATCTGTTATACAAGAAGCGTATAACAGAATATAATAACTGTTATATAACACTGTATACTATATATATATATATATATAGCTTATAACAACTGTTATATAATACTGCATAATATATATATAGAATAACAACTGTTATCTAATACTTTTATCTTGTATAACAGTAATGCTCTACTTTTCTGAGTTGTCAATTTAACAATAATTTCCTGAGCCAAGTGTTAATTTATCACAGGTTAAATAAATATATTTCAAACCGGAAAAAGAAAGTACAACTGTCTCTGTTGCGCACGCAAGTTAGATATTGTCATCACGTCCGCATTCAAAACGCTAGAGCATCTTTATAAGAGATTTGCTAGTCCATTACAGTTTTATATAGGGTAAGTCAAAATTAATATAGCGATTACAAATGGCTATAACTATTTAATGGAGAAGAATTTATAGATAAGATTAACACAGAATGTAGACGGAACTTCAAAATTTTGTATAAATACGTCATAGATGTTCTATGCGACTTCCCTTAGTCACACGGACAACATCTAGGAGGTAGTCCATTTCACGCGATACATTCTGAAGTATTTGTTCAGTTACGCAAGCGCATTACAAATGCGTACTTTGAGTTCTTCAATTGTTTTGGGCATGGGAGGCACATACCTTTCTTATATATCTTTCACATATCTTCACATATCTTCAATCACATAGATCTTCACATATCTTTCACATAACCCCATAGATCGGTCGAAGTGGAGATGCCGACGATGTCTTCTGCTCTTAGCGACCGAGATTTCCGGAATGTACACCCTGCGATTTTTTTTCTATGGTGTTATGTAAAAGACGTGCCTCCCATGGCCAAAACAATTGAAGAACTCAAAGTACGCATTTGTAATGCGCTTGCGTCGGTGACTGAACAAATGCTTCAAAATGTATGGCGTGAAATGAGCTACCGCCTAGATGTTGTCCGTGTGACCAAGGGAAGTCACATCGAACATCTATGACGTATGTATACAAAATTTTGAAGTTCCGTCTACATTCTGTGTTAATCTTATCGATAAATTATTTTCCATTAAATAGTTATAGCCGTTTGTAATTCA
This sequence comes from Maratus michaelseni, assembly GCA_963931845.1. Classification (NCBI taxonomy): domain Eukaryota; kingdom Metazoa; phylum Arthropoda; class Arachnida; order Araneae; family Salticidae; genus Maratus; species Maratus michaelseni. The sequence continues at coordinate 365,127,190 of OZ007590.1, read as the reverse complement.
TTTTGACTTACCTTGTATATTAATAGATAAATTTTAGTACGCGGTACAAAACGATAAATAGCCATCTTTTTTGTTTGTCGAAATATTTTCCCGTACATTTACACCGAATTTTTTTTTTAATATTTGTTTTTCAAATACAATAAATATATTGAATAAACATTTTTAAACAATCAGTAAAATGTAATTTCAAAATTTCAAAAAGAAACATTTGAAGCATATCATGATAAAAACATATTTTCGGGATAATATTTTTAAAATATCTTATAACTTATCGAAATGGTTTCGTAACCTTGATTTATGATCCCATAAAAAAGGAGAAAGTATTTTGATATATTTTTAGGACGTGATAAATATATTGAGTAATCGATGCTTTTCTCTTCTTTGAGTTTTGTGAAGAAGAAAGAAAAAACAGCTTGAAATATGTTTCTCATTTTCGATTTCACTATTTAAAATGCACCTGAAGGTGAATTAAACTTTTCTTTAATTCAGGAGAATTAAATCATATGCCACATTTTTAAAAGGCTTCCAAAATTAAAAAAATATATACATATATTGTTTCATTGTCATTTTATTTCGACTGGAAATAATTAAATGGATATACAGTTAGATAAATTACCAAGGTGTTTATTTATTTATTTTTTACTAGCTTTTGACCGCGGCTCCGCTCACGTTGAATGTAAGGTTTGCAATTTGAAATCCAAACTTCCATATAATTTTTACATTTTTACTTTCTTCTATTTGTAATAGAAGAAAATATTGTAATCGATTTTTTTTCGGATTTACATGTTTTAAGGGTCAGAGATGCTGAAAAACATGTTTATACAAAATGTCTGTCTGTTCGTCTGTCCGTCCTTATTGTATAATCGTAAAGTGTATCCAATGCATAGAATTGAACCAATTTTTTTTTAGTTTTGGGACTATGGACAGTAGGTCCTTCTTGAATTTGGAGATATTCCACCTAAAGGAGGAGCTGTAATAGTAATTTTTGTGCCTTTTTCTTTATTGTACCATCAAAAAGTGTATAAAGTTTTGGATAGAATTGAATCAATTTTATTTTAGGCTTGTGACTATGGCCAGTAGGTCCTTCTTGAATTTGGAGATATTCCATTTAAAGGAGGAGCTGTAACAGCGATTTTTGTGACTTTTTGATTATTGTACCATTAAAAAGTGTATAAAGTTTTGACTATAATTGAACCATTTGTTTTGTTTGTGCCTATAGCCAGCAAATCCTTCTTGAATTTTGAAGTATTCCACCTAAAGGAGGAGCTGTAATAGCGATTTTTGTGACTTTTTTATTATTGTACCATCAAAAAGAGTATAAAATTTTGAATATAATTGAACCATTTTTTTTGTTTGTGCCTATAGCCGGCAGATCCTTCTTGAATTTTGAGGTATTCCACCTAAAGGAGGAGCTGTAATAGCGATTTGTGTGCCTTTTTCATTATTGTACCATCAAAAAGTGTAAAAAGTGTTCTATAGAATTGAACATTTTTTTAGATTGACTATGGGCAGCAGGTCCTTCTCGAATTTGGAGATTTTCCGCAGGAAGGGGTCACTGTAATAGCGATTTTTGTGTCATTTTAATTTTTGTACGATCGAAAAGTGTATGAAGTTACGCATAGAATTGAACCAAATATCATTTATAAGTTTTTGGCTATGGCATCAGGTCCTACTTTAATTTGGAGATATTCTGCCGCAAGGGGACGCTGTAATAACGATTTTTGTGACATTTTCATTGGCACTGTGATAGCGAATTTTGAAGTGTTAGCGTGTATGAGATAGAAGAAAGTTTTAAGATTGGCACATCCGACTAGTTTTTACCTAATTTATCTAACGTATAGTGAAACTCTCATCAAAAGCCCTTCAATAGAACTTTTTAAAAAAGATAATTTTTATAATCAGGTTCTCCTAATTATAGAATTATCTTCCATATCTCTATAACTAAGCAACGTAAAACTGTTATACTCTAAAATCTTCCCCCAAAAATTACCTAACTGAGAATGTAAGTCCCATAAAAATCCACTCGGCAGAACGTGAGTTATAAGCTTTCGGAATAAAATTCTCTAGTCATAATCAGGTTGACCCAATTTTAAAACTTCTCACACAACTCTGTAAATAAGCAACGTAGAACGATTGTTATATAGTAGAACCTTCCCTGAGTTATTATGTAACTAACAGTGCAAGTTCCATCAAAATATATTCAATAGAATCTTTTAAAATGGCTCAACTTTTTTAATTGGGTTCATCTGATTATAGAACTTTCCCACATAATTATATAACTAAACAATGTAGAACGATTGTTATATAGTAAAACCTTCCCTGAGTTATTATATAACTAACAGTGCAAGTTCCATCAAAATCTATTCAGCAGAATCTCTTGAAATAGCTGATCTTTCTTAGTTGAGTTCATCTGATTATAGAACTTTCCCACATAATTATATAACTAAGAAATGTAGAACGATTGTTATATAATAAAACCTTCCCTGAGTTATTATGTGATTAACAGTGCAAGTTCCATCAAAATCCATTCAGCAGAATCTTTTAAAATGACTAATATTTTTTAATTGGCTTCATCTGATTATAGAACTTTCCCACATAATTATATAACTAAGCAATGTAGAACGATATTTTATATACTAAATTTTTTCCCGAAATATAGTCTAACTAACAGTGCAAGTTCCATCAAAATCCAGTCATCATAAATCAAGTTATAAACGGACGCAATTAAATTCCCATTCGTATTGACTAATCTTTTTTAATTGGGTTCATTTGATTATAGAACTATCCCACATAATTATATAACTAAGCAATGTAGAACGATATTTTAAATACTAAATTTTTTCCCGAAATATAATCTAACTAACAGCGCAAGTTCCATCAAAATCCAGTCATCAGAAATCAAGTTATAAACGGACGCAATTAAATTCCCATTCGTATTGACTAATCTTTTTTAATTGGGTTCATCTGATTATAGAACTTTCCCACATAATTATATAACTAAGCAATGTAGATCGATATTTTATATACTAAAATTTTTCCCGAAATATAATCTAACTAATAGTGCATCAAAATCGAGTCATCAGAAATCAAGTTATAAACGGACGCAATTAAATTCCCATTCGTATTTTTTATATTAAAAATAAATTGGAATAGCTTAAAAAACACAAATTTTTACATTCTTACTTTTATAATTTCAGCATGCCGTATTGACTGAAATTAATTTTTTGATTTGAAAAGTCACTTAGTTATTATATTAATACCATAGAGTATTTATTATTATTGAATTGATAAAACGCAAGTATAGTTTAAAACATGGTTAATTTATTTCATTTTCACTATTATTGGTTCAATTGCAATTTAAGATCAAATGTATCAACAGTGAAACTGACAGTTTAACTGCTGAAACAATAGATACGCCATTCAAGAGGTTATTCATTTGTCTACTGCAATTCGATAGGTTACGTGACGACCATTTATCTTCCAATAATGGTTGTGATTAAACCACAAACTGCTACTATTGATTCATGCATTTCGAAAACAGTTATTCTTTGCAGTCAATCATTTTATTGATTAAATTAATAGATTTCAATAACCATTTAAATTGGTATAGATGTTTTTGTCTTGATATCTGTTATTTAATCTTTTTTCTTCTTATCTCATTGTATGAGGGCTCATCAGATATAAAGGAGGCTTTGTACACTATTTTATTTAACTCAACTCGTGGTTTTGTATGTTAAAGGGAGAAAATTTGAATGGATTTTTCACACACTTCCTGATATCTAAAAATTATGCACACAGGTTTGTTTCCGATAACAATAGGACATTTTAATATTTTTACATCTTAATTATAAATTGGTACTTTAATTTTAAGGAATTTCTCCGTTAGCCCAACACAGGTGATAAATCGCCAACTATGCTTTATGGTTGTAATTGTATACGAGTTTCAACAGGAATGGATTTATTATGCGCAATAAAGAATGCAATATATATTTTTTAATGCTTTAATCAATTAATTGTTTTAAATTAATTAAATTATGATTATAAGTTTAACATCAAAATTGACATCCTAAAATGATAGTTTAAATAAGGCATTTTTTCTTTCCTGTTGCCATATTTTAAAAAGAAACAGAGCAAAAATTATGCGATATTATGCGAGAATGTAAATATGTTCACTTACATAATTTTCTTTTTTTCAGATAGTCTGCATTAAATAAATGTAAAAATAAGTTCAGAGACAGGGTACCATTCCTTCATTCTATCCCCATATAAATGTAATTTCAACTTAAACATGTGTAATGTTCGACCTGTAAAAAGTAAAATTTGAACTTTCGAAAAATTATCAGAATAATTTATTTTAATTATTTCAGAAAATGTATTTAAATTTTGTTTTTTATTTACAAAATTTCTCAAGTTCAAATAATTATTTCATAATTATTTGTTGCATGGAAAATTGAATTACAGATTAAATATGATATTTTTTATAATGCAATCATATATTTGTTTATTATAACATGATTCATAATTTATTATAATGTTATTAATAATTAATGTGTTAATGAATTAATAATATTATGTACATTGAACTTCTCTTCAGTCTTCAATATACAGATCTCTCAAAACTTTTATACAAAAATTGTTAAATTCTAAAACCACATTAAAAACAATGTATTTGGGAATTATTAATATATTTTACAATATTACTGTTAATACATGGTAAATCGAATAATATAATGGATCTTAAAAAAAATATCATGAAGTATTTCTAGAATATTGGCTTATTACAGATATTATTTGATTTTTTGTTGTTTCCTAGTTCAACAATTTTGAATTATTTCTCATTTTATACATGTTTTCACTTACAAACATTTTGTTTATACGTTTGGTACAAAATACAATATTTTGTGTTCATTTTACATAGTCTTTATAAGTGACATGCACACCAAAATACTTTTATACATTGTAAATTGAAATAATATAACGGATATTAAAAACATTATGAACTATTTCTAGAATATAGCTTATTACAGATATTTTGTTGTTTTCTAATTCGACAAATTAAAATATATGTATATCATAGGGTGAAACCCCCCACTCATTGACACCTAACCAGTAACTGACACTTGAGCAAAAATCTAACTCAAATAAGCATTTAGTTGTAAAATTCTGCAAAGTAATATCATCTAGTGGTAAATTAGACAATTATTTTTATTTTGGAGTCAATTTATTCACCACTAGAGAGCCAAGTACATATTCAATGAGGTAGGAACTTTTGAGAATACAAAAGTTGCCATTTTGAAGCAACCATCGTATTTCTAAAATTAAGGAAATGTTTTGCTAATTTATTTGTAATGCAACAATCTTAAACTTTTTCCTTAAAGTTATACTTGTTGAAATTAGTTTAAAGATGCATATGATATGATAGGGCCGTGATTTATTGTTTATAATTATTTAATTTAGCTTAATGGGGGGTGTCAGTTATTCGTTCCTAGAATATAATTTTACCAGTCCCTGGCAGAGGTGGTAGTTATTGGTTATATTAAAGAAAGTTGAAATATATTATTTGAACTGTTTAAAAATGCATAATAATAAATTAAATTTATCTTGCAGTAAACACCATTAAAATTTAAGTTGTTTTACCAGTGTCTGACTCCAATGTCAGTTACCGGTTCATAAATGTCAGGTATTGGATATCTGCATTACTAATAATGCAGTACTAAATATTACTTCTATATACTCTTACTATATACTCCGAATTACTAATAATGCAGTACAGCTTACTAAATCCTACTTTTTATAATAAATATTAATGTATTTTGTTTTTATAACAAAGATATAATTTTTTAAAGCATTTTAATGTTTTAAAATAAAGTACCAGTTACTGGTTCACTTTGTGTCAGTTATTGGTGTTTCAAAATGAGGATGGTGTCAGTTACTGGAGTTTTTTACCCTATTTATGAATAAAATTAATTTTCAATAATAAAATTTATAATTTTTCAAAATTTAGCCAACAATAATTTTTTAATATATCTCTACTATCGTTTCAAAAACAAAGGTAAGTATAAAAAATATTTCAGTTTTTGTAACAGTAGTTTGAACAAGAAAGAATCCTTAAACTGTCAGTTACTGGGGGGTTTCACCCTATTATACATTTTTCAATTTACAAAAAAAACACTTTACAAGCATTTTGTTTGTATTTTCGGTACAATTTTTGTTTTCCATTTACATTATTTTAGTAAGAGGCACAAACACCACAGTAATTAGTTACAGAACAAATTGCTTAATACATTGGTCGTATTACTTCAAATTTGTTTACATAAAGTTAGCCGCCTCATTTTTCCCCCAACGCCGCTTTTTCATAAATGAAAACAACCGCACGCAGTCTCACATAATGAGGGAAAATTATTAGGCAATTTTTTTCTCCAAAAAATGTAAAACGTAGAAGCTGTTCCTGCTGGTAAACAAATTATTGTGCAGTATATGATTAACCACACGTACTTTAAATAATAATGCTTTTAAAGATACACATGCGTAAATTGTGGGATGTAAATGATGGCGTTCTTAATGGAAAATCCCCATTAGTCAGTATTTTTTGCATCATACTTATAAGTATAACGGTGGCTGCCTATTTTTTCTGAAATTATCCTGGTTGTTTAAAATTAAAGAATGCTTTCCTGTAAAATAACAAAAGTAATTAATTATTATTTACGCAATATAAAAGAACTTCTTAATATTAATACGTATAAATATATTTGATATGCATAATTTAAGTTTTCAAAGAATAAAAAATAAGATTAACAAATGCAAAAATAAGTTCAGAGACATTGTCCTACTTCTTTTCTCCCCCATATAAATATAATTTCAACTAAAGTACTGTATGTAATTGTAGACCTATAAAACATACAATTTGAAACTATCGAAAATATATCAAAATAATTAAGTAAAATTAAAAACAAGCATTGAAAATTATCATTATTTTTTATAATATTAATTTTTATACATTGTAAATTGGAATACTACAATGGATATTAAAAAAAAAGGATATATTTCTAGAATATAACGTATAACAGATATTTTTTGATATTTTTTGTTGTTTTCTAATTCGACAATTTTGGAAAGCAAAAATTATATTATATATTTTTCAATTTATAAAAATAACTTTACAAATGTTTTGTTTGTACATTTGGTACAAAGTACATTTTTTTCGTTTATATGATTTAAGTAAGTGGTACAGACACCACGGTAATTAGTTACAGAACAAGTTGCTTAATACGTTAAAATTACTTAATATTAGTTTACAAAAAGTTCACCGTCCCATTTTTCCCTCAACGCTACTTTTTCATAAATAAAAACATCCACATAATTATGAAAAAATATTGCGCATTTTTTCTCCAAAATACTGTACAGCATGGATAGACGCTGTCCCAGCTTGAAAACAAATTATTGTGATTAACTACACTTACTTTAAATAATAACGCTTTTAAAAGTTATACATGCAGAAAATATGGGATGTAAATGAGAATGTTTTTAATGTAAAATCCCCATTAGTCAGTATTTTATACATTTATATCCATCTGTACAATGTTTTTTATTCTTCTATTTCAGAAAGTTTTATCTAAGCTCTCATACATGTTAAAGAAAAAATAAATTTGAAATAGTTTTATGAGCTTTGAAATACCTTGCCATAACTTTACAAAAGAAGAACACTTTAGTTTTAATCCGTAGTCGGATATTTATGTTCAGATTTTTAGTTAGTTTTTGTATTTCAGGAGTAGGAATAACGAAAATTTATGACTATGGAATAAACTCATTCCGATTACAAATAAAGTAATGTGTTTTTATCCATAACTTATGACGCAAGCTTATTTTTTCCCCAGTTTTTGTAATCCGCACATTTTTAATTTCCTTTTTTATTTACTGAAAGCAATATACAAAATATATATTTATATTAATACACTGGCCTCCAAAAGTGAAGGTACAACCGGTTTTTTGCGTCTAATTTGCAAATGAATGAATATAGAAACAACAAATTTGGAGCAAATGTGCGCTAAACTGTTATTTATTAAATGCGACTTAGAAATTTACTTAAGTTAAACGTATAAATGAAATTACAACAAAATAGCACTCATGGTGGAAAATTCCATTCTTGGAGAAATTAGTACATCGCAGTATTATGCAGTAAAATGTGACAGAAACATTAAGAAACTGGTTCTAATACGAAATATGTCCACCCCGGATTTGAATGCGTTGGCGGCATCGACTTTCCATGCTCTCAACTAAATTGTCGGACACCGAAATAGGTAACGCTGACCAGACTTGGAGTAAGCCTTGTTCCAGCTCATTTAATGACCTTGGAGGAGGACTTAAAGCCGCAACCTGTCTTCCAAGATAGTCCCAAAGATGTTCTATCGGATTCAAGTCTGGTATGGTAAAGATATCATATATATTCCTTTCAAAAAATTAAAGCAATCTATATTTTATGTATTTTATCAAATATATTTTCCCCTTTCTGCATAATCGTAATTCATATACATTCCCGGCTGTTAAAAAGCGCACCCTTTTTATCTTTCTCTTTCAACGAAAGACTTTTAGTCAAAATCATGCATATTGTTTTTAAATTATCATTAACGTACTTATTCGGTCTCCCACATATCAAAAGAAATGAAATTATACAAGGCATAAAATGTTTTCCTTTTCATGGTCAGCTTTGTCTCGCATATTGTTCCAGATGTCTATAACATTTAAACGGCGCCTTTGCTGCATTCCTCGAAAGCCCTGTTCCCAAAACAATAATTAACGGTAAAATTCTTAATCTCTCTTTTTAGCCAAAGTGCAATCTTCGCCAAAAGATTTTTCCCTTCCAATGACGTCAATTATGAAGTTGATATGTGTATAAGTAACGGTTACATTTCCCACGCAAAAAAATGCGATTCTCTTGGCTTGAAATGTATCTCGCTTGGCGTGTTTTTTCCTTGCGCCCACTTTCATATCGGATAGAACACTTGCCCTCTGATCTTCATCTCATAAACATCTAAAAATGTCTTGGCCCCTTTGGCCACCCTTTGGTTTTATAACGAAAAATCACCTTGATGTTCTTAAAACTCTTTGGATTACGTGAACTTGATCGGACCCGTTCAACAGCATTTCTGGATTATTCTTTGGATTATGTTTGTGTTCTTCACCCCTGACTTTAAATTTAAAATGTCACCGCACCAATATTCATCAGATTCATTTAAAAATCTGAAACTTTGATTGATCAAAATCTCACTTTTATGGAAGATTGTGAATCGTGACATGTTTCTCCAATTAAAGACTATTAACTCTAATGAAGTGATTTTCGTCTTCTTTGCTTCATCATGCAAAATAAAAGGAAAAACTACACTCCGGTTCAGTACTTCAGTACCCAGGAAACGCACTCTGCGGATTGCCAAAACAACCAAGTGCCACTATACCTTCTTGTTTTATCAAATTGTTTTTCTCCGTAAAGAAAATCCTTCAAGTTCTTTTTTTAAAAAAGGATTCGCCAACTTTGACAACATTTTCTCAATAATCAACCCCCTGAACTTACTTTCTACGATAATTCTTTCATATGCATAAATGACCACGATAAAATTTCTTTCATATGTATACGATAATTTCTTTCATATGCATTGGTGCCGGACTTTTGAACTGGATGTGATCGTTTTCGCACGACAATTTCTAAAGGGTGTGTCATTGGGGCCACAAAACGAAAAAAACAAAACTTTTAATTTGCAACTTTTCTGACTATATTTTTCATTCTGAGAATGCTTTGTTGGAGCCTGCCTGTGACTGTGGTTTTTACCTATCATCGAAAGTTGCTAAATTCAAACTTAACCATTTTCTGTGAGATATGCATCAACCCTCTCCTCTAACCAGTCTGTGAATTTTTTTTAAAAAAAGAAAGAAAGAAAATGTGTCTGCTACTCAACTTTGTGAAATATATTCATCTTACAAGAAGTGCTCTTTTTATCGGCAGTGAAATTTTCCGTACACAACTAAATTATTTATTGCATTTCATCCTTTCAACAGATAAAGCGTTACTGCCTAATTAGAATAACTTCCTTGTGACCACAGGATTGTGTTTTGCGCGTGAACTTTCGATTTCAGTCAGCTGTGCCAAGGTTATGAATGAAATTTGTGTTCAAGAGAGTAGTGATATTAATATTTTTCTTTCTCTCCTCAATTCATCATAAATTCACGTTACAAAAGAAATATCTTTCTCAATGTATAACTACAAAGAAAATTATTATTTTCGTTTTTTAATTCGTCGAGTGAATCAAGGTTTATCGATTAGGATCCGACATATTAATTTAAATATAGTATTTTGTGCTTTCTTTTTCTATTAATATGTTTTGCAAAAAAAAAAAAAAAAAGGCGCTATGGATATATTTTATAGAGGTAAGTCTTTATTTTTGTAAAAGGTTGATAAAAAAAGGAAATTTTCAATTTTGCTAGAACTTTTACATTGATGAAATATTATTTCCGTATAGTTTCAAGTAATGTTTTTATATTTTTAAGAGGATCTAGATATATAATATGTGCAATATATGTTAGACGATTAAAAAGCACTCATTGAATTTTATTTATTTAATAAATTTTTTTTGCTGTAGATGTTTAAAAAAATAATAATAAGGTTTTAAAAGGTATAATTGTGTTCAGGTAAGACAGAATGGCTTTTTAACATTCATAGACTTTCAAATTTTGTTATTTATAAACATTGCATTTTATTGCTAAAATTTTTCATGACGGAAAACTATATTTTTCTCCGTGTTATATTTTGGTATATTATATTTATTTTTGTAGTTGAAACCACTATTTATGATTTATAGTTAATTTTTCTTTAATACTTCTAAGATTAAATATTTAAAGATTTTTTAAATAAATTATCAAGTGTGGTTTGTTTAAATTGTTGCTTTTTTTATTTTGCTTATTTTATGATATTTTACCTGTGTCTAAAAAAAAAAAAAAAATAAAAAAAAATAAACTTTTAAGGTGATATCACTATGGCTTATTCTAAAAATTTTGATTATGTTGTTGATGACTATTACGGAGACTCAGATTTAGTTGATCATTTCTTTAACCAAATTTTAACGTATCAGAAAATTAAGGAAATAACTAATGAACAAACAGTTGATTATCTTAAAACTAAACTGAAAGGTCCCGCCAAAAAAATATTATCTTGAAGACCCTGTACTATATAACGCACAAGACTTTGAATTTATTCGCGATCGCATTCAAAAATTCTTTTCACAGAATTCTTCGGCTGCAACTTTAAATGATTTGAATTGTTTAACTATGTTACCACAGGAGACAGTAAAAAATTTTGCTCATAGACTTAATGTGCTTGTAGCAAAGGTATACCCCGAAATTTTTGACAAAGACGCATTAAATAAAATAAAATACGTTAGATTAATATCTTGTTTACCTTCGGACATTAAAATTAAGTTGCAAGAAGAAGGACATTCCTTTGAAAATGCCATTGCTATTCATAAAAATCTCTATAATGGTTCTAAACATTCTTCTACTTCTTTCTCTCAGAATCTTTTACATTTTGGACGCGAATTATCTCTAATATTTGATACATATGATTTAAATGCTAATCTAGACCAAAATGTAGACTTTTACAATCTCCTTCATGATTTAAATGGTATTTACAACAAAGCTTATGACAACATAAAAGCATCTCAAATTAAAAGAAACGAATATCATAAAAAAAAGACAAAACTCAGGCCAATTACTGAGAAAGACATTGTATACCTAAAATCATCAGATAAATTTAAGCCAAGGTATACAGGACCTTATGTAGTTGTAAAGAAACACTCACCTATTTCTTTTTCAATTCAACAACTGAATTCACATATTAACAATTCAATTTTCAGAGTTCATATAGACAGACTTTTACTTGCACCTCCTAGAAATAACCATTTATTTGACTTAAATTATCATAATGTTCATAACAATACTCCTAGTAATAACAATATTGAACAAAGTGCTCATTCCTATAATTTACGTCCTCGAAAGGTGATAAAATATTAATATGAATATAAAATTTTCTGTTGCCAGATTCATAAATGCTCCTTATCCATGGTAACAGGTGTATTTATGCATGCATGTTATGTAGTATTGTATTATTTGTTTTTATTGTGATATGGCTGGTCCATTGTTTATGTGTTATGTAGCAGTACTGCAGAACTTGTTTATTTGGCAAAAGATTTTTTCCACCCATATTCTTGTTTAGCAAGTTCGTATAATTTAAAATCCTGTTAAAAAAATAAAATAAAAATAAAAATAAATAAATAAATGGATAAATAAATAAATAAATAAAATATATAGATAATATAAATTAAGAATAATAGGTATTGTTATAAATTTAAACATTTGATAATTCTATTAACACTCTCTGCATTTGTAAGTATACTTAGCATTAAAAAAAAAATCAAATTAATTATCTCATTTGAATTTAATACTCATTTTCCTTTTAATTTAATCTTTGAATTTTTAAATAACTTAAAATAAATGAATTATTTTGAGAATTTAATTTTCGAAACAATATATATTTATCCCGAATGTGACTTTATGCTCTCTTCACTCTAGAACGTGTCTATGGAAGGATTTTTAGGTTTTTGAACAAAAAAAACTTTGATTTATTTTGCATTTTTTTAGTTTTTATTCGCCCTTGCGGAATAAGCCCCGTTCAAAATTATTACCCATGTGGGGGTCTTTATTCCATTGTGTATGAGAGCAAAACTTTGTTAAAATTGGTATACCTAATTTTACTATTTTTTCAAACCCGTAGATGAACCCGAGTCGCTCCAATCATAGGCGGAGTTTCCAAATATGTGCGGAGCAAGGGGGGTTTACCAAAAATAAACCCCTCTCCCTAAATACGCCCTGTCCCGAATATGACCAATGTCCTAAACTGCGGTCTCTTCCTTGTTATTACAACAAGTTTAAGGGGAGATATATTTTTTCGATGCCCATGTCTTGCATCATTATTATCTCTCCTGTGTCTTTACACGAAAACTTTTTTTACGTTTAATATTTTATATATGTATCTTTATAATCTTTATAATCTCTATATTATCACTGTATAATTGTAATTGTGTTTCTTTTATTTTGAAATTTTTGTATTTACATTTCATTTAAGATTTTTAATAATATAGTGCAAACTTGTGAACTTTTTAAGCAAATACAAAAAAAATTTTTTGCACTAAAGACTCATTTATCATGCTCATGTTTGTTGATAAATAAAATCACGTGAGAAAACCTTCAAAGAAAAATGCAGCTGTAATTTTTCATTCTTGAACTCTTTTTAAAGACTGTGTTAAAAAAAAAAAAATGAACAATTAAGAGTTTATTTATATAGGTGCACCATCATATTGTAAAATGAATAAACTTGCAAGAAAACAAACAAAAAAAAATATGTTTGCAGCTAACATTAGTTCTAATATGGATAAAAGACTTTTCAAAGACTTTAAAAGTATATTTTGCTGCAATTTGAAAATGTATGGCCATTTATTATACTATTATGAAGATATTACTGTAGTACTACATATTATTATTTACATTATTGTATGCATACTTATTTTATTTTTATTATTATTTTTCTGCTTTGATATTTTGTATTATATTTACAGGGTGACATTCTAAATTTTTCAAAATCTTGTGAAGGGGTGATATATATATGGTAAAGATATCATATATATTCCTTTCAAAAAATTAAAGCAATCTATATTTTATGTATTTTATCAAATATATTTCCCCCTTTCTGCATAATCGTAATTCATATACATTCCCGGCTGTTAAAAAGCGCACCCTTTTTATCTTTCTCTTTCAAGGAAAGACTTTTAGTCAAAATCATGCATATTGTTTTTAAATTATCATTAACGTACTTATTCGGTCTCCCACATATCAAAAGAAATGAAATTATACAAGGCATAAAATGTTTTCCTTTTCATGGTCAGCTTTGTCTCGCATATTGTTCCAGATGTCTATAACATTTAAACGGCGCCTTTGCTGCATTCCTCGAAAGCCCTGTTCCCAAAACAATAATTAACGGTAAAATTCTTAATCTCTCTTTTTAGCCAAAGTGCAATCTTCGCCAAAAGATTTTTCCCTTCCAATGACGTCAATTATGAAGTTGATATGTGTATAAGTAACGGTTACATTTCCCACGCAAAAAATGCGATTCTCTTGGCTTGAAATGTATCTCGCTTGGCGTGTTTTTTCCTTGCGCCCACTTTCATATCGGATAGAACACTTGCCCTCTGATCTTCATCTCATAAACATCTAAAAATGTCTTGGCCCCTTTGGCCACCCTTTGGTTTTATAACGAAAAATCACCTTGATGTTCTTAAAACTCTTTGGATTACGTGAACTTGATCGGACCCGTTCAACAGCATTTCTGGATTATTCTTTGGATTATGTTTGTGTTCTTCACCCCTGACTTTAAATTTAAAATGTCACCTCACCAATATTCATCAGATTCATTTAAAAATCTGAAACTTTGATTGATCAAAATCTCACTTTTATGGAAGATTGTGAATCGTGACATGTTTCTCCAATTAAAGACTATTAACTCTAATGAAGTGATTTTCGTCTTCTTTGCTTCATCATGCAAAATAAAAGGAAAAACTACACTCCAGTTCAGTACTTCAGTACCCAGGAAACGCACTCTGCGGATTGCCAAAACAACCAAGTGCCACTATACCTTCTTGTTTTATCAAATTGTTTTTCTCCGTAAAGAAAATCCTTCAAGTTCTTTTTTTTTAAAAGGATTCGCCAACTTTGACAACATTTTCTCAATAATCAACCCCCTGAACTTACTTTCCACGATAATTCTTTCATATGCATAAATGACCACGATAAAATTTCTTTCATATCTGGAGAGTGAGCTGGTCATTCCATTCTCTCCAAACCGTGATCCTCAAGATAATCCTCAACAACCACAGCTCGTTGTGGCCTCGCATTATCATCCATTAGAATGAAACCATTGCCAATAGCACCGGCATATGAGCGCACATATGAATCAAGGATCTCATCCCGATATCTCGCACCAGTCACAGTTCCTCCATGGAACACATGCAGGTCAGTGTTGCCTCCGAGTGAGATCCTTGCCCAAACCATGATTCCACCGTTTCTGCGCCTGTGTGTTTCGACAGTGTTTGATTGATGGTATCGGGAGCATTGTTCTCTCCAGATCAGAAGACGTCCTGAATCGTTCTCTAGTGTGAATCTGGACACGTTTGTGAAGAGTACAGAAGCCCACTGTTGTCAGGTCCAGGAAACATGTTCTCTTGCCCAACATAAGCGGGCCCTTCTCTGTCGTCTGTTGAGGGGGACACACACAACTGATCGCCTTGCATAGAGACCTGCATTGTGAAGACGTCTTCGCACCGTAGTAGCGGAGATTCTTCTCCCTGATGCTGCAAAGTGGTCTGCAATGAGTTGCGGCACAGTAGTGCGTCTTTTCCTTCGGGCCGAAAGAGCTAGAAACCGGTCTTCTGCAGGTGTTGTAACACGTGGGGGGGGGGTCGGCCTGGAACATGTCTTCTGGACACAGAATCTTCGGATTCATACTGATCCCAGAGTCGTTGGACTACACTGCGAGACACATTGAGCCGTCTAGCAGTATCGGCCTGTGACAACCCCATTTTTATCCATCCTACCACCCGCCACCTTAATGAATCGGGAAAAGGACTTCTTCTAGACATTTCTAGACTCTACTGGCTGTTGTGAACAAAACTGACAACAATAGTTCAAATACAACAAAACTTACACGCGAAATTACGAAAGCTTCATAATTGCATATTTTTCTCTCATTCACAAATACCTATTCTTTTCTATAAAATAAAAGTGGTAGCTGTAATTTTTGCGTAAGTTTTTTTAAAACTTATTATTGTCCTATTTTATTATTGTCCTAAGTTTATTGTCCTATTGTCCTAATTTATTATTGTCCTAAGTTTTTTTTTAAACTTATATATGGTAACTATTTATTGTATTTTTTAAAACTTATTATTTGCAGTCAGATTAAACTATGAAGTTTAATCTGACTGCCAATTTTTGTCTGCTGAGCTTCGAAAAACATGTTGTACCTTAACTTTTGGAGGCCAGTGTAATATGTATGTGCCTTTTAAATTGGCTCTTCTTGTCACCTGTTATGTAAACTGAGGGATCTGTCGGGTCTCATATATGAATTTTATGAATAAGTATGTTTTTCTAAAGCTGAAAAAATACATTACTCCCTTGTCCTATCGCGCATTCGGGTTTACGAAAAACAAATGTGCAATATATCCTGAAACACGATAAAAACGGTCTTATTAATCAATTATTAAATAATATCGATTATAAATTCTGTGAATTCTTTTAATTCTGTGATTAAATAAGGTTAAGATTGCTTTTCGAAAATTGTGGTATTTAAAACGTGTAATACTTGGCACCTATTGATTAAGATTACATAGTTCTAGGATTACATAGTCATATTCACAATCGTGTTCTGTCACATTTTCTTCTATTACTGTTACTGGCCATTGGAGTATGTCTTGGTGTCGCCATTGACTAATGTTGTTTTTGCAATAAACGGCCAATTTGAATGGCAACGGATAAATAATTCTATATAATTTTTGTCTACACATATGTGCTTACTTTTAAGGTTACCTTTGCAACAATAGCAAAAAAAAAGTTTATAACTAACATATTCGGTATATGTCCCCATTGTTAGTTTTGTGCTCATATGTGATCTTCTGATTCTTTTAATTCTGCGATTAAATATTGCTAAGAATACTGTTTGAAAATTGTGGTATTTAAAATGTGTAATACTTGGCACCTATTGAATAAGATACATAATCATATTCACCTTCTTGTAATATCACATTTTCTTCTTGTACTGTTGTTGGCCATTGGAGTATATCTTGGTGTCGCCATTGACTAATGTTGGTTTTGCAATAAACGACAATTTTGAGTGGCAACGAATAATAATTCTATATATTTTTTGTTTACACATGTGGGCTTCCTTTTAAGGTTACGTTTGCAACAACAAAAGAAAAAAGAGAGAGAGGAAAGAAAGCTTATAACCTACATGTTCGATATATGCCCCCAAAATGTTATTTTTGCGCATGATTCTTTCAAATCTGCTATTAAATAATGCTAAGAATACTATTCGAAAATTGTGGTATTTAAAATAAAATATATCTGTAATACCTGGCACTTATTCATTAAGACACATAGCTATATTTACGTCGTATTAGACAATTTGTATTTCTAGTTCGGTTGTTGGCAATTGGATTAAATCATGGTATTGTCATTGGCTAATGTTGTTTTTGCAATAAACGATAATTGTGAGTGGCAACGGGTAAATAATGCTCTGTAATTTTTGTCTACACATGTGAGCCGACTTTCAAGGATTCGTTTACAGTAGAAAATTAAGAAATCTGTTAACCTGCAAGTAAATGTTCTATTTTGTCTCTAAAGCCTTATCTTTCATGCACATGTTGAAATTTACCGAATGAAATTAGCAAGAGTATTCCAGCGTACATTAAGCAGACTGGCTGACATTTTGAAACAAGATTAAATTTTTAAAATTGACTCCTCCACAAACGTTTTGAATTCATGAGTTTTATTGAATGTGGTTTCTTGCATATTTTCTTTCATTGTTGTAACCATTCTTACTCTTAAAACTGCATATATAAAGCTTTCAATTATCGACAAACTTGACGTTGCTTGGCGACAAAAGTAGGTGGCCATAAATGAAGCGAACTTGGAGATAACTGACTAAATGTTTGAAATTCACATCCAAATTAAACATTTACAAAAACTGGGAAACTTCTATAATCGGGTTTGAAACATTTTAGCTTCGTCTATTTGAGTAAAATTAGCTGGAAAGAAAGTTCATTGAGTTATACAAACATATTTTGAACCAGAATTTTTACTACATAAATTAAATCAAGTTAGTACCGCATACAAATATGATAAACTTCATTTAATGATTTTTCTAGTTTAAAATATATTTAATAAACTTATATAAAAAATAAAGTTTGGCAGCTATGCTGAATAGAGGCGTCATTTGTAGAGGAGTATCGTAAAACCAAAATATTATCAAATTGAAAATGTTCATGTAACACACTATCGCTGTTTAAATATTTTAGTATAACTTTGAATTATGTTTTTATTACTAAATTTAGTTTTAAAAAATATAATACTAAGCTTCCATTTATATTAATATTGTAAACTAATATTTTAAGCTTCTCCATTTAAGATAAAGTTTAGTCATGTTTATTTAAAAATAAATAAACAAATAGATGCACCAATTTAACCATTTTATTGGAAAAAATATTATAAATCATCAAATTCCAAGCATGAAAAAAAATCACCATTTATTATGGCATTTTTTGGTAATATTTCTAAAAAATCGGGAAAACCATAGATTAATTATGATTTAAAACAAATTTAGGAAAAATAGAATTTATTGTGAAGAAAGTAATCTACTGAAAAAAGGTATATATTTATTTTATAAATTATTATATTTCTAAATACATTTATTTCTAAGTGCTATATTTTAAAATGAATGCGGTATTTAAGTACCTTCACATTTCAAACTTACTTTCAAGTCGTTTTAAAGACTTCCTTATTAACTTTAGTGAAGCAATTTATTATTTAATGCTTTTTCGAGAGAAGTATATTTGCTTATATTATTTTTTTTCTCTTAGCATTTGGCTTAAGAAATTGTTTTCAGTCTTTATATATATATATATATATATATATATATATATATATCATACATTTTGACAGTGTTGACAGCAGCAACATTTATAAAAGCGGTTTGCAAAGTACCAACATCGATTATTTTAAAGCATGGTGATTTTTCATAGATGTCGAAAGCTTAAGGTGTTCAGTTTTATTTTTCTATTGTTGAGAGAGTGTATTGGGTATGTTTTCATGTTTTTCCAAACATTTTTAAAAATTGCGCTGTAAAGAGATAGTGACTTATAGTATATTTTTTTCTTAAACTTTTTTTATACGATCCATCGTATTAAAAATATATACAGGGTATATTACTTTTAAATGCTAAAGGTGTAAAATTAACACCTATAATATAAATTAAAATAACTTTTATTAGTTGTTTTACATGTTTCGACTCTTCTGAGTCATTTTCAAAAACAAAATGAGAATATTCTAAAGCTGCACGGGCATTGAAGTTATTATTTACATGTACTTTTTAAAAAATTACGCACGTTATCTATTATTTTTTACTTGATTGTTTATTTTCATATCTTTGAGCATGGAGTAATTCTAGCCACAGTTTCGGTAAATTAAAAGATGCCGCATCGTTACATATTGTATTTTTGCGCGTGAGTATCTCTATGGTTTCTCTTATTATGGATGGATAGTGTAGGCTGGAGGGAAATATTATTTTACTTTCATTGAAATTTATTTGGATGGTTTCTTCTTGATATAATCTTGCTAGGGCTGTAGTTCTTCTATTGTATTTAATATCAGCTACATGCTCTTTTTTTCTGCAATTAAATTTCCTGCTGGTCATGCCTATGTAGTATGACCAGCAGGAAATTTAATTCCAGAAAAAAGAGCATATAGCTGATATTAAATACAATAGAAGAACTACAGCCCTAGCAAGATTATATCAAGAAGAAACCATCCAAATAAATTTCAATGAAAGTAAAATAATATTTCCCTCCAGCCTACACTATCCATCCATAATAAGAGAAACCATAGAGATACTCACGCGTAAAAATACAATATGTAACGATGCGGCATCTTTTAATTTACCGAAACTGTGGCTAGAATTACTCCATGCTCAAAGATATGAAAATAAACAATCAAGTAAAAAATAATAGATAACGTGCGTAATTTTTTTAAAGTACATGTAAATAATAACTTCAATGCCCGTGCAGCTTTAGAATATTCTCATTTTGTTTTTGAAAATGACTCAGAAGAGTCGAAACATGTAAAACAACTAATAAAAGTTATTTTAATTTATATTATAGTTGTTAATTTTACACCTTTAGCATTTAAAAGTAATATACTATTACAAGGTGTTATATTTTATTATATTGTTATATACAGGGTGATTATAAAAAAACTATACCGATATATGAGCCCCTAGCTATCATACTGTTCACAGAAAACTCAATGAAATTTTGGTTTAACGTATTTTGAGGTATGCGCTCAAGAATCATATAAAAAACAACAGTTAAATTCTAACAGTTAATGTTACAGTGACGAAATTTCGAAAAATTCAAATGGCAACACCTACTTTTTTTATTGAAATGTGATCTTCGTAGTGAAAAAACATAAAAAGCGTTGGAACGGTACCTGTAGCACGAAAATCGCCGACACTAGACAGACTAAGCAGAATAGTGAAAACAACCAATGAGGACAGAGAAGCAACAGAAAACAAAACATTATATTGTGTTTCATACATTTTCCATTTCACACACGACGACACTTTACATGCGGCAGATGGTGGATAGCACTGAACAATAAAATGTTTTGCTTTCTGTTGCTTCTCTGTCCTTTATTGGTTGTTTTCACTTTTCTTCTTAGTCTGCCTAGCGCCTGAGTTTTTCGTGCTACAGGTACCGTTCCAACGCTTTTTATAGTGTTTCACTATGAAGATCACATTCCAATAAAAAAAAGTAGGTGATGCCATTTGAAATTTTCGAAATTTTGTCACTGTAACCGTAACTGTTCGAATTTAACTGTTGTTTTTCACATGATTCTTGAGCGCATACCTCAAAATACTTTAAGCCAGAATTTAATTCAGTTTCTGTGAACGGTATGACAGTTAGGGGCTCATATATCGGTATAGTTTTTTTATAATCACCCTGTATTTATATCTCCCTAAGCATGTTATAAATAATTATAGGAATCAACACATTTTAACCCTTCGGTTCAATGTTCTGGTTCTTAATACGTAATATTGCTGTTTGACAGACATTATCTCTTACCCGAAATAGACTTAACAAGGCATAATTTTATATTATATAATAAGTAATGTATATTTATATATATTATAATTTATAATCATATCCATTCAAGGTGTAGAATCCTGAATTGTTTCTGATAACCCGATTTTACCCGAACATGACCCGACATGCGTTTCGGGTCGGTTCGGTTTTGTTCTAAATGGGTTCATTATTTAGAACTCATCATTCAATTCATTGTGGGTCGGATTGACTTTAATTGTTTCGGGGTTGGGTCAGTTTTGAGTTGGGTTTTGACTATTATGGGGCGGGGTCTGGTTGAGCAGATTTTTCAAAAGAACATCCAAAATATTGTTTCGGATGCAAAACTATTTTTTAATATGAATGAGTACGTCTATATACATTTTACTACACAGAAGACAAAATTCATTTAAAGATATATTTGTAGATTATTTTACCAAAGATTCAATAAAATTTCGATGAATTCTTTTTCATTTCAGGTTGTGGGTTGGTTTCGGATTAAAGGATGTCGGGTTTTGTTCGAGATGCGGGTCGATGAAAGTTATTTTATCGAGTTCGTGTCGCGTTGTGGGTCGATGAAAATGTTTTTATCAGGTGTGAGCCGGGTATAACATGACCCACACTGTAAAAAAAAATTGGTCAAAAATTACTGCACATATACTGGCAACTTTGTGACCAGTATATATACCGTAATTTAACTGAACGGTATATATGTACCGTAAAATATTTAAAGTATATGTGCCAGCTACTCTCCCACCTCTCATCCGGCCTGCACGCATTTCCTAACAAGAGCCAGGGTTCGCGTACACCGAGGCAGGGCTACCAGCTTTTTCCTTGCTGAAAAATAATTATTTTACGGTATAAATAGCGATTTTTTACTGAAAAACAATAATTTTACGGTATAAATACCGTTTAGAATCGAAATGGCACATATACGGTTTTATTACGCTTAATATACCTTAGAAGTACGGTACTCATACCGTAAAGAGTGAAAACGGTACAAGTACCGTTAATTTACGGTATATCTACTGAAATTTTACGAAAATTTTTTACAGTGCACGCAGGATTTTATTCCTCGGCAAAGTTTTTAGTCTAGATTAATTTTGACACAATTATTCAAATTGGTAAAGAAATCATATAAGTTGTAACTTTCCCAACTGGACGAAAAAATCCAGTCCAGGATTCTAACCAGGGATCTCTTGGCTGAAGCTGCCAATGCTCTGCAAACTGAGAAATCCCGAACAAATCCGGCTGAACTAACTCACTAGTTACCCTTATTGATAAAGCATCTGGTATGATATCTGAATAAGCTCAACAAGATAAATCGCAGGTAATGGAACTCCAGTAAACGCTGGATACGTGATTTCACTAGATTAATTTTGACACAATTATTCAAATTGGTAAAGAAATCATATAAGCTGTAATTTTCCCAACTGGGCAAAAAGAAAGGGATTGCTTAGTTGGTAGAACATTGCAACTTCAACCAAGATATATTTGGTTCGAAATCTGGCCTGGACATTTGCCCCCAGTTGGTATTTTTTTTTAGTCTCTATTTCTTTCAACATTAGGTATTTATTTTTGTCATGGCGATTGGATGCAGGAAACCAATTTCAAAAATTAATTGATAGAGAATTCGAAGCTGCATTTCATGAACATATGAATTCTCGAATATTATTATAGTTTAGACACAGTTTCGTCGCCTTATATAGACATAGCTGCCAACTTTCCATTTTTATCCCAAGTCAAATGAAAACAGAAATATTTTTATTTAAAATATGTTAATAACTATCCATGTAGAAACAAGAAACATTTCATTAAATAATTGTTTTTGTTCAAATAATTATTTTTTTTTTGTTGAAAAAAAATGATGGGACGTTGACAGCTATGTATTTAACTAACGATTTTATTCTGTGAATTTCATTGCACCGGTTATGTAATCTATACTGTAATATTTTTCAGGTAAACATCCAGTTGTATCTGCAACGCTCATTATTATTGTTTATATTGTGTTTTACAAAGATAGTGGCGTTCGGCGATGACAAAGTCATTGTAATACAGTTTCTAACATAATTAATGTCTTAAACTACTTCGAAAATTACCTTAGTTACAATGACAAGAACACAAAAGCAATATTCCATGTAATATCGTCCAATCTGTCAGAAATCTTCAAATCCTTAAAAACTAGAAATAATCAATTTACATTTATATAAATTACACATCATCTGAATCCATCGCGTTGGTTTTTAGCCTTTCTAGAAGCTCAAAATGCCTATATGATTCAATAAATTGATCCAAAAATCAATTACAATCATATGAAAAAAAAATCTCATTTGCAGTCTGAGTTCTGGGAAAAAGAAGGAACCGAAGAAAGATATGCAAAACTCTCTTTATTTTTTAATTGAAATATTGCCAACAAAAAAGTAACATAAATATTGTTTCATAGTTGCATGTGCCACTGGTTTGTTAAATTTTCTGGGCTAGTTATTAACTTCTTGTCTAATTTTCAAATGCATTATCCTTTTATCTGTCATAAAAACTGCTTAGAAAGCGCGCAAAAAACTTTTGCTCGAAATTTTATTTTAATTTGTGATAAAAGTTTTCTATTCTCTTGACAACCATTTTTTCTGACTCGGCATATTTCATAGCTATCACAATGAAACAACAAATACCTTCGTTATTCAAATAATAGAATTCGAATTTAGGTTTCAGAAAAATAAAGAAAACTTTTAAGCTGCATAGCTTGTAATTTTTTTATGTATCTCTTTAGATAATTCAAATTCAAGTGAATTTTCTCTTTTTCACGCATGTTCTTTTTATTTATCGTCTGCTTTTTAAGCAATTTTGGAAAATGGTTCATTGCATCCACTACGTGATCAATGGATATTATGTTGCCCATTGTGAGAAATCTAGGACAACTTTTCTAAGAATTTCACCTTTTTTCTTCTTAGTACATAATACATATAGATTTTTTTTCAGAAATATAAAAACTCAGTCTTTCCTAGCCTCCCTTTGGTTTAGCACAGTGCACATTTTTAAGCTTTGAAAAGATTAAAAACGCATATTGAGCACTTGACGAATTGAATGCTTTAGTTGAATAGTTCCCTTTTCTTTTTTCAGTTCTCTTTTATTTGTAATAGATGAAATATTTTAATTTTATTTTCTATTCCTCAGTTTTCTTTTCGAAGTAACTTTGTTGTAAAGTCCAGAATTGAAAACTACACTTTATTTCTTTACTCCACATTTTTCAAAATCGCAGTAAATAAGCATTTTATTTCCTCATTTTTTGTTTTACATTTTGTTAACTAAGGCTATTGTATTAGACTTCATATAAAATTTCAATTTTTCTTTTTAATAAACACATTTTATATAAAGCTAGTGTATCTGTGTAATAAAAAAATATATATTTGTACTTTATTACTAAAATAAAGATTATTTTTCTTTGCCGCTAGTCCGTGGATTTTCCTGGACATTTTTTTCTTTTCTCGTCTAACTTTAAAGTGCATTAACACTTTTTGTATCATAAAAACTACTTAAAATATGTGAAAGAAATTTTTGCTTGAAACTTTACTTTAATTTCATATAAAAGTTCTCGAATCGCTTAACCATTTTTCCTAACTCGACATATTTCGTTGCTATCACAATGAAACAACAAATACCTTCGTTAAATAATAGAATCCGAATTTAGGCTTCAGAAAAATAAAGAAAACTTTTAAGCTGCATAGCTTGTAATTTTTTTATGTATCTCTTTAGATAATTCAAATTCAAGTGAACTTTCTCTTTTTCACGCATGTTCTTTTTATTTATCGTCTGCTTTTTAAGCAATTTTAGGAAATGGTTCATTGCATCTCCTACGTGATCAATGGATATTATGTTGCCCATTGTGAGAAATCTAGAACATCTTTTCTAAGAATTTCGCCTTCTTAGTACATGATACTTATAGATTTCTTTTTTCAGAAACATAAAAATCAAGTCTTTTCCAGCCTCTTTTTGGTTTAGTATAGTGCATATTTTTAAGCTTTGAAAAGATAAAAAAATGCCTATTGAGCATTTGACGAATTGAATGCTTTAATTGCATAGTTCCATTTTCTTTTTCCAGTTCTCTTTCATTTGTAACAGATGATTTATTTTTATTTTATTTTCTATTTATCTCAGTTTCCTTTTCGAAGTAACTTTGTTGCAAAGTCAAGAATTGAAAGCTACATTTTATTTCTTTACTCCACCTCTTTCAAAAGCAGAGTAAATAAGCATTTTATTTCATTATTCTTTGTTTCTTTCTTTTACATTTTGTTAACTAAGGCAATTGTATTAGACTTTCATATAACAGTACAGTTTTTGTTTTTAAGAAATACATCTTATATAAAGCTAGTGCATTTCGTTAATTCAAAATAAATATATATTTATAGTTTATTACTGACATAATGGTTACAGTGTTACAGTGCCTGCCTTAATTTTGATATTGAAAAATTCGACTGTAGATCAAGTATATTCAGCTGTTCTTTGATTATTTTTAAGAGATTCGTATCACACTATAAAATATTTTTATATATATTACGCTTTCAAGTTCAATTTATACCAGTTACTGTGAAATTTTCTCTTGCTTTTCGGAACTATTTCGTTAAGCTTGCAAGCGTTGTTTTTTTTATTTATTATTTTTTTAAGTTTTCCGATTGATTCTTTATTAATGACTTCTAAATATGAGGAAAAAATTTCTGAAATCATCGGTAACGACGACGTTACAGTGTGTTTTTGTAACCATTTCTGAATATCAATTGCATTTTTAAAGAGACCGTATTATTTTCGGGGTTTTTAGTTATTACAACGTGATATTTAACCACTTACAGTTTTACCCGAACGTTCTTCAGTCACATTTTTCTGAACTAGTCAATCGATTTTTCAGTAAAAATTCCGGAGGAAGGAGGGGTTCTGTAAAACACAAATTTAAAACAAATTAATAAATTTAATACTTGTAAAAGTTCTTGTGGCTGTTTTGAATATATATAAGTTAATCTAATAATTAACCTTCACCATTCCATAACTTTCAAATAGAACTAAAAGCGAGTAGAAAATTTGAAAACTTTTAGGTGATGTTTTCATGTTATAGCTACAATACAATATCGCCCACTCAGGCTTCCAGTGCATAGCTTCAGTGTAAGGATCCGAATTTTAAGTGCACATAACATCTTAGAAATAGCTGAAAAACACGTAGAACGTAAAAGTTAACGAAAAACTTCCGTATAATCACGTCTGTTCTAAAAGCGATTAAAATAAGAGTAGGCCATAATAAAAAATATCTGCAGACTCTAAGATGCATACGGACATTTGAAAACATGGCAGATATGGTGCAGCACGTTGAAAATTATATTTATTGGTATTTGTTGGCATTAGATCTAATATTGTATTTGAAATATTCGCAAGGAGTCTCTGACAAGAGTTCTTTCTGCTAAGGAATATATATTAATATTCCCCTTTGTCCCTTCTATTCTGAGCGCTATTTGCAGCTTAACCCATTCGGGACCATGGGTGCATATATGTACCCTCAAAAAGAGCATACAGAATTTGTTTTAGGCACCAGTAAGAAATAAAAGTAATATTTGCTTTCTCTAATTAGAGCATTTTTGTGATAGTTTAAGTAAAGGTAGCTTTTTAAAAAAAATGGTGCGAACCGAATAAAATTTGTGTAAAAGCCGCTGGTCCCGAAGGAGTTAATAGTACTTACAGATTTAGTTTCATGTCATAAGTTATCATTTTATTAGTCATTGTCACGGTGTCTCATAAGTCTGTTCCCATTTCAAAGTTTTTGCAAAAAAAAAAAAAAAAAAAAAAAAAAAAGAACAAATTGTCGTATTTTAGTGTGGTTTGTAACATTATGATAACCCTAAAACTTTACAAACAGTCGGATTTTTTGTGGCGAAAATGCTGAAAGACATTTTGGACTGTTTTTCGCTTTGCCACAAACAATCTGACACCTTGACAAGTCTTATTCTGCAAGCCGCACTCCGATACCGTATTTTGTTATGAATTTTGATAAGTTGGACGGACTTATGGGACACCTTGAATATGGCACTAATAAACATGACGTGGCTAAAGCGTGTGTCATATGAAACAAAAAAAAATAATTTTCATTTAACATGTAATCAGTCAAGACGTTTGAATAAATTCGTCATATTTTAACGAATTTAAGGCAACAGGCTTTCTAAAGGACATAATAATCTAATAATAGTAAATTTTACAATAGCTTTAAAAGGAAGAATGAAAGAGTGCTTATTGAATAATTTTCCTCCTAAACATTGGAGCGTGTAACAATTAATATTCCTACTATGAATTAATTTTTGATAAATTGACACACCTATCCAAAATTGGTGATTAGGGGATAATTAATTATAAGAAATATTTTCTTATAAATAAGTTCTTAGAACTTAAACTACCTTAAAAGACAAACAATTTAATCGTTACTTAACAGGAATTTAAATAATTTAGACCGCAGTTAGATTTTCAAAAATAAGAAATTATTATTAGTATGCAGGGTAAAAAAAGACATGTTTCTTAGTCTACGAAGATATAATACAACCACGTGGAAAATTATGCAATAATCTCTTCCGAATTACCAACGATTTCAATAAACGTTCGTTATCTTTAGAAACCTCATAAATCAATATATTTCGAGATTTAAGGGAGTTATAAAAACAAAGTTTCTTTTTTTTGCCACTAATTTTTAGAGACGTTTCCGAGTAGTTTTATAGTGTATTATACAGTTTTTTCCAACCGGTATATCGGTTTTTATGAGTATCTCAGTTCTCAATTAAGTAATTGCAGCTGCCAAACTGAATTTATACATGCAAAAGTAACAAAATAATACTAATTTTAATATTAATGTCACTTTTTAATTTATGATATTTGTCTGTAAAACATGTTTGCTGAACATAAAATTTTTTACTTGAGAATGGATAGCATACGAAAAACCGGTATTCCAGGTTGGGAAAACTGAGTAATATGTCATAAAGTATTTCCCTGATTACTATAATATATTGCAGAAAAACTAATATAATTAGGAATATGCTTCTTTCAATTTATTGTAAAGATATTTACGAAGTTTTAAATACAAGTACTTACGTCAGTAAATTTCGATGTGAGCACCCTTGGTAGCTCGAAGAATGTCAAGGCGGAATTCCATTTCTCGACACGTTTTGACCAACATTTGGGCTGTCACACTAGAGACACAGCATCTGTGATCCTGACCTTGGCTGTTCCAATATCTTTTACTGGTGTTGCAAACACTCCGTCCTTTATGTACCCCCAAAAGAAAAAATCTGGAGGAGTAATATCGGGTGAACAAGGATGTCATGGTGTTGGTCCATACCATTCGATCCATCTTCCAGGAAATTTGTCATCAAGGTAATCACGAAAAAAACTTAAGAACAAGATTTTTCCATAATAAAAATTTTATAGTATTACATTCAATGGTTATTTCGTAATATATATATATATATTGTAATAATGGAAAGACCTTATGACGTATCCCTGTACAATAAAAACCACTCGGATACGTTTCCGAAAATCATTGACTACGAAAGAAACTTCGTACTTATAAATTCTTCTTTAAATCTTTATTCTTCTTTTCGAAGATAGTTCAGTTTCTGGGATTTTAAAGATATAGAACGCTTTTCGTAATCGTTGGTAACTCGTATGAGGTTACTGTTTACTTTTTTTGTGGTCATATTGTATTTTCCCAAATTAAGAAACATTTGTCTTTTATACAGTGTGCTTGCTTATGCTTTTTCAAAATATTCGGATTCTTTAACTCGGTAAAATTTTATACTTTTCTTTAAAAAAAATTATGTTGTCACTTTATTATTTATTACCTTTGTAATGTTTCTATATTATCAATAGTTCTAATAATAAGTTCTAATTATAAGTTCTAATAATAGTAGTTCAAATAATACGTTGAGAACATTTATGATAATTTATTTATGTGTCCAATATCATGACGAAAACTTGCAATGAAAAATACGCTATTTATCTTTTCCATAAATACATGTCTCAAGTCTTATTAATACGCTTAATTTCTTAATGAATATAACGTTTGTAAAATTCCATTAATAAAGCCACTTACTTCTTACAGAAATATAAAATCTCTTACATTCCATTAAAACTAAGATAACCAAATTTTATAATGAGACTCATCTGTTTTAAGGATTTTGCAATTTTAAAATGTGCAAGCATTTTAAGCTTTATCTTATGTAAAACGTCACGTATTTATCCGCTTTTTAAATATTAAAAAATTTTTGAAATCGAAAACTGCGTAAAAAGCGTGTTTTTCAATAAATTTCGCCAAATTTCGAGTACGTTCGGTCACCATAATTAATACGCCATTTATTTTTTGCATGCATTTCCGATCTCTAAAATTCTATTAATTGCATGTTTCTAAAGCGTCATTTTCGTAAAAACAAAAGTGCGGCGTATCATTACTTTTTTCTAGTATAATGAATATAAAATGTGTATAATACACATTCCTCATCTTCAGGCTGTTTCTAATAATTTCTGTTAAAAAACTGGCAAAAATCCAGAAATTTGCTTCACA
This sequence comes from Maratus michaelseni, assembly GCA_963931845.1. Lineage (NCBI taxonomy): Eukaryota > Metazoa > Arthropoda > Arachnida > Araneae > Salticidae > Maratus > Maratus michaelseni. Next base: position 365,097,634 of record OZ007590.1, on the reverse strand, counting down.
AATTTAATTTTTTCCCCTTAGGGTAATTGGAATCGAAATTAGTGCATGGTTTGGGTAAAGATAACACATGAGAATCCTTCTTAAAAAGAAACGTATTCCTGTGTAGTATTTAAAAAACAAATAGAAATAAAAATAAAAAATAAAAAAGCTTGCATATAAATTTGAAGATTAATCATCTCTATTTCGAAGTTGAGATTGAGATATTATAAGTGTAGCTTTCTTAAGCTTAAATGCTGGTTGATTTAATAAAAATTAATTATCTTTCAAATTATTAGTAACATTGCTGATTCTTCTGCTATGTGATATTAGAATGGTGTGGTATCATCAATTTCCAGTTATCCTTTCATGTTATTTGTAATATATTTTTTAAATATTAAATATATAGTGACTTATACACCATTAATTGCAAGTAATTGAAACATCATATTTATAAAATAAGAATGTTTTTATTTTTTCTAGAATAATAAATGACAATAAAGAATAACAATGTATCAAGCATATTTCTTCTCAACAGGCGGTATCTAACACGCTCAGTTATAAAACTGGAAATAATTCAGACATTTATTTCGCAGACTACTTTCCCCTCCTCATTTACGGTAATTTGGATCGAGATTAGCATATGGTTCGTGAAAAGAAAACGCATATGTGTCTCATTCTCAGAAAGAACCATGTTCAGTATTAAAAAATCCTTGTATGTAAATTTGAAAATCAATCTTGTTTTCGAAATTAAGTCTCTGAGATAGTCATTAGAATAAGTGCAGCTTTCTTAAGATTGAATACGGTTTGAAATGATAAAAAAATTCACTTTCAAACTGTTAATAACTTTAGTACATAAAATGCTCTGATTCGAATGCAATGCTGTTTTACACCGGTGCTGTATCACCTATTCTCAGTTATCCGTTTATGTTATATCTAAAAACATTTTTTTTTCAATATTACTCAGTATGGTTAAAAAGCAATACCACCCCCTGTATTCTGCTTAAATAAATGGTACTTTTTATATCACTAATTGCGATTATTAAAACGCAGAAGAAATATTGTAGTATAAATTATATACCGGGACTTTTTGAAAAACTTCGGCATGCTCTTTTTTATTATGGAATAAATTTGATAACTACACCCCCCCCCCCCAATTAAAATGAAGAATTTACTGGTCGCGAAGATTGATGCTGTCCCACTTGATGAAAGTATCCGGGGTATATGTCATTCAATTATTCAATTTAATACCAAAGAGGATGGGCAAATGGAATATATAGGAATGCCAACAAGTTTAATGTGCAAAAGAACATAAAGGAGATCTAAAATTTAACATATCATCTACTGCTCTATCGAGACTTCACCTAACCCAAAACGTTAAAATAGATTTTAATAATGCTAAAGTAATATGTCCTAAGAAAAATTACTATGATTTACCAATTAAATAATCCGTTGAAATTATAAATAAGCATGAAAAACTATGCAATGACGTACTGTCTTACAATATTTCGAATATATGGCTTAATCTAATCAAGAAACAGTAAAATGTTATCTTTCCCTTCTTTCCTCACCTTTTTTGCTAAGGAATTTTACAGGCCGTTGGACAAATGAGGATGATTTGAACTATCTCGTAGGCTCGCAGTACTGAAACATACTGTTTACAAGAATGTGATCTGGACATTTGTTTTAACACCAGTTTTAAGGTATCTGACTACGTTTAAAAAGTGGTTTTCGACCAAAATTGTCAAAATGGTTTTATTACATTTTATTAAAGCCCAACTTTTTACCTTTCCAAAACTGTATTTATTTTTATTGCATGGCAAATAGAACCGGAGTTGTAGCGGTTTTTAAACTACTCAACAGCTGTCACTCAAACCGGAAGTACTGTTTAAATGACCTGAATTACTATGTAAAGGTACTAGTTGGGAGGGGGAAACAAAACCATGGCCTTCTAGAAATAAACAAAATCTCAGTACTTAAAAAAAAAAGTTTGGCTCATAAAAATAGTGAAGTTCTGATGCATATTATTGTGTAAATTTTTGTAGTAAAACATAAATCTAAACTTTAAATGCATTTTTTGGAAAATGTAATTTTTGTTGAAAAATCCATACGCAAAACATTATTTCTCAAAAAGTTATTAGAATATCACTATCATATTTAAAATGCAGGTTGTTTATACTATTGTTAAGGCAACGAACTAAAGATTTAATTTTAGAATACATATTTTTTGTTTTATGGATGTTTTCGTAGAAAGACATCGATGAATTTTAAGAAAATCAGCATGTAAAAAGTTGTGATATGGTATAAGTTTTGAAACATTTAAAATATCTCTTAGATTTTAGTTCATTGCCTTCACCAATGTCATAAGTATGAAATGTTAAAAGGAAATTAAGATACATACAATATATTTCAGTGTAGCGCGTTTTGCGTATTGGGCCAAATTTCACTAAATTTTACCACAAAATCCTTCATTTACCGAAATTTCATCAATGAATGAAATATTTTTTACCTTTTTTCCCAGTTTCTAGTCATAATTTTAATAAAAATAAGTTCAAATAATAATTAAATAGCTTTTTTGGAAAATATTGCTCCGTACGTAGTCAGGCACCTTAATTATAAATCCTGATGTCTTTTGGGTTCGCAGCCGAAAGTGCTCGATTTATTTTAATGTTTTAAATCTAATTAAAGTTTTAGTCATCTTTTAGGTAATAGAATCACATGTTTATTTGTGTGTACTTTTCTTTCATTTTCCTTTTATACACTGTTATTGACTATTTGTAACATTTTCCAAATTTCGAAGTGGAAATTTCTGTTGTATCATACTGTGTAATTTTATATTAGGAAAATTTTATGACTCTCTTATAAACTGGAAATACCCAAGTAAAGTTATTAACGTAATTATAACGAATCCCTCAAGTTTAAATTTCATTTCATTATAAATTCAAATTTAAGCAATTGGTACATGTTGATAGAATAGACATGTTATTCACTAATCTTCCTAGCTGGGTATTAATGGAATAATTATTGAAAAGTTGTACAATGGAGTCTTAATCCATTAAGTATTCATGGGAAATGTGAAGGAGACCGTATTATTGTACGAATACACAAGTAGCTGCTACATTCATGGTATCAATATTTAATTTAAATATCTGTACCATATTAATTGTGAGCATTAACAATACTTTAATGCTTCATATACTTGATGAATATAAATTAAGAGTGAATATTGTGTCCTATTATAGGAGAGTTGATAACTTTAAACAAATTGTTTTGAAGTAGATTATACAAAAACAAAACGAAAAATTCGTGTTTTTAAAGATATTTATCTTATAATATTATAAAATAAGTATATATATTTATATATAATTAGTTAATATAAATTAAGAGTTACTATTTTATCCGATGATAGGAAAGTTGATAACTTTAAGCAAATTGTTCGGAAGTAGATTATACAAAAACAAAACAAAACAAAATCGGGTTTTAAGTACATTTGCTTTTAAAATGTTTAAAAATGAAATTATTATCATTTTCATCTCGTAAATATTGTAACGCAGTTTATTTAAGTTGCTTAGCATCATCTGCAAAGTATGGAAAGACATTTCGCCTTATAAATGCTTTCAAATAGTTTTACTTAAGGGTTCAGGTACCTTTTAAAGTGTCAAAAAATCAATTTACATGTAATTAATAATCAATTTCAATAATCAATTTTTATAGATTATATATTGAAATTTAATTCTTTTGAAACATTTTTTAAAAAATCTCATTTAAAATTTTGTTTTAGAAGGGAAATTATATTCTCAACAGTTTGAGCTCTTTTTATATGAATAAGAGGTAATTTTATGTTTAAAGTCAATTTTCTCAAAACGGTGATTTTGATAATTGCGCGCACGATTTCTAAAAAAATAGCTTAATAGAATTTCACAAAATTTTGACTGAAGGTATAAACACTATAAACCATACCGAAGCACAGAATGATCTACTATTAAGTGAATCAAGTACGAAATTTAGAAAATGACTATTTTTACTTAAAAAAAAAAAAAAAAAAAAAAAAAAAAAAAAAAGTTTCTTATTTCAATTTGATATTCTCAAGAACTAATAATTATATATATTTTTTAGTGTATCTCACTGTGACAATTCAATTAAAAAAATCTTACGCGCAAGGTATATAAACTAACTTGATTTATTAAAAAAACATTAAATTTCAAATTAAATTAATTAGATGTGGATTTATGGAGGATAATAGGAGGGTATAAATATAAAATTATGACTTCGGCTGCCATTCTACCATTTGCTTCGACTGCCGACTGGATATGATATACTAGAAAAAATTAAATACTAAATTCCACAAGTCTAATGCATCGTTTCAGGGTTCTGATGTACGTCGGACGACCGCTGTGGCTTCGAGTTTATTATTCGTCTTCAAAACTTCTCTTTGTCTTAATATATTAGGGCAACTTTTACATGTAATTTGTCAGTTTAGAAGGTTCCGGACCCATTAAAAATCTTTTCAAAAGTTTTCCACCAACGCTTGAAGCTGTTGAAGCAATGGATACTGATCATTTCTATATCTAACTATGAGAATTTTAAACCTACAGCATCAGACTTTCTTACGTTTAACATATCTTTTATTATTTTTTTGCGAACATTGTTAATGCCAAGAGCTTCCACTTTATAATACTCGTCAAATTGCTAATTGAAATTTGTGTTGTTACACATTATAGAATATGTATATTGAATAAATTACATGTTTACCTTTATTAAGAAGAAATACGCTAATGTTAATAAGTTTTAAATGTAATTATAATATGCGAAACAAATCCCGGAAGATAAAAATGTATTTCTTAAAAAAAAAATCAAATTTAAGCAAATAATACATGGTGATAGAAGCGGCATACAATGCATCTACAGTTATTATTAAAATATCTATTGAAAACTTGCATAACGCAATTCTACAATAATTTTAATGGTATTTAGGTATTATCTGGGCCAGATCAGATACATCTGTACCAAATATGGTGCCAATTATGTTAATTACAGTAACCTTTATTTTTTGACAAGTATATAGTTTACTTACACTGCAAATTCTCAGCACACATTGGGAACACATTTGGAACACTTTGATTTAAAAAAAACTGCTCCAGTAACCTTAATGTGGTACTGAATGTATTCACTTAATGTGTTCCGAATATGCTCCGCTCTAAAGAAAGTGTTCTGAAAGTGTACCGAAAGTGTTCTGCTCAGGATATCTGTTAAATCTAAACTTGGGAACACATTTTAGAACGGATTGGGAGCACATTTGGGTACACTTGTGAAATCATCGCGTTAAAAAAGTGCGTTAGAAAGTATGCTGAACAAAAGAAGTGTTCTCAGAAGTATTCTGAAAACTGTTCCAAAACTGCTGTTCAAAGTGTTCTAAAAAAGGTGACAAAATAACTGTTTGAAAAGTGTAAAAAGATTTGCAGTGTATTTATTATATAGTTTATAGTTTATTTATTTTATTATAATTTATAGTTTATTTTTTACTATAGTTTATACTTTTTTATTTTATATTTTTCACTATTTTTAATAATGTTATGTATTTAATAATTATAAATTACGGTTTTGAGCATGATTGCTAACGATAAACAAGATTGGCAATTGCAACCATTTTTGGCGATCTATCTCCTGTCCCAAATAATACGTAAGTACCATTTTAATTTCTAATAATTCATTGAGAAAACTAATAGAGACAGTATTATTGTTCGTATACACAACTGGCTGGCACGTTCACGATATAGATATTTAAAGCAAGTATCTGTGCTAAATTAATTGTGAGAATCAACTATACATTATTTCATTTACTTGGTGAGTAGAAATAAGCATGATCCTTTTATCCTTGGATATTAAATACGATAACTTTAAACAAATTTTTCACAAATGAAATATACAAATACAAAATGAAACACAATTGAATCCATTTGGACACTACACTGTTAACTAGTATTTTAAAAACACAAATTGCACAAATTGTGCTTATTAGTTGCTAAAATCAGTGTAAAAATTGTTTTAAACTCATAAAAGAGCTAAAATCCTACATGTTTCGGCTTCAAACTTAAAGCCATCATCGGGGAAGAGGAACAACACAAACGACTACTGATCTTTTAATTTTCGACACGAGAAGCTGTGTCGAAAATTAAAAGATCAGTAGTCGTTTGTGTTGTTCCTCTTCCCCGATGATGGCTTTAAGTTTGAAGCCGAAACATGTAGGATTTTAGCTCTTTTATGAGTTTAAAACAATTTTTACACTGATTTTAGCAACTAATAAGCACAATTTGTGCAATTTGTGTTTTTAAAATACAAAATGAAACTTTTTGTACTGCAAAAGATTTATTTTGCAACACACTAAAACTTGTGAATACGGAATCAATAGCAAACATAAAATACCCCGATTAGCAGACAGGCTTCCTCATAGGAGGTAATTTTGCATGGTATTTCTTATGTCAGAACCATGTTCTTGCCGCTTCATGAATGATTCCGTTATTGACAGGCACCGTTTTCAAAGATTTTACGGTATTTATAAATTATAGACACACATATTTTTTAATCCCTTCATTTTTTTACGTAAATTATGAAAATTTCATGCTTATATTATGAACTAGAAGTTCCTTAATTAAGTTATAAGTGTAATTATACTAGGCGTAACAAATCCGTCGAGATGGAATTTTATTTCATTAAAAATTCAAATTTATGCAGCTGTTACATGTTGATAGAAAATACATATTTATACACCAATTTTCCTAATTCAGATACTACTAAAATTTAATGAAAATTCGCACAATGGAGTTGAACAATAATTTAAATTACTAATTAATTATTGAGAAATATGATAAATACGGGATTATTGTTCGCATACACAACTAGCTGATACATTCCGGGTGTAAATATATAAAGCAAATGTCTGTACTAAATTAAGTGTGGGCGTTAATAATATTTTAATGCTTTTATCTACTTGGTGAATATAAATTAAGTGCGATTCTTTCGTCTGAGGATACAAAATACGATCACTTCAAACGAATTTCTCGCAAGTAGAATATAAATATACAAAACAATGTTTTGCAAAATATATATTTTTCAATATGAAAATAAGTTATAAACATAAATATATTAATCACCCAACACTTTAATTAGAGGCTCTATTAAATATTTAAATGTAAGCTTATGAAAATTTAATATTTAAGAGTTATTATCCATTAAATATTTTAAAAACATTTTATTTAAAAAGTATCGAGTGAAATATATAACTTCCACCTCTCCTCTTATAAATGCTTTTAGTATACTTTATTTATTTAAAGATTGTTATATACAAATAAACTAAACACTCCCATTGTGTTCAAATACTTTTAAAAACGTTTTATTTATACAAAATTGCATTAAAATATATATTCTCATTTTTACTACTAATGCTTTCAAAATGCGTTTTAATGCGTACCATATTGAATATTTGATGATAAAATAACTGTAAATCTTGGAGAGCATTTAAAATTAAATTTCAAGGAGAAATTATTTACTTTCATCGTGAAATATATTTACCTTAAATCTGTTATAAATGAAATTATAATATGCGAAACAAATCCCTCAAGATGAAATTTCATTTCATTAAAAATTCATATTTAAGCAACTGGTACTTTTTTATAGACACTAATCTTACTAGCTCAGCAATTAATGAAATATATATTATACACTGATAACTTGTAGAATGGGCTTCTACGATAATTCCAACTATCAATAATTCGTTGAGAAATTTAATAGATACGTGATTATTGTTCGCTTACACAATTTTTGCTGCCGCTCTTATTGTGTAAATATTTAAAACAAATTTAATTACTAAATTAATTGTGAGCCTTAACAATATCTTAATGTTTTTATTTGCTTGGTGAATATTTTATCGTAGGATATAAAATATTGTATGTTTTAAAAAATATATATTTCAAGTGGAATACACAAATACAAATAAAGATCTCATTTTGCGAAATATTTATATATTTTGTAACATTAATAAATTATAAACAAATAAATATTTTAATCAGTTAATTCCTTAATTACATTTGTTTTAATTACCTTAATGCACGCATATGAAAATACTATAATTAAAAATTCTTCGGTTGTAATTTAAAAAATTTTTATTTTTTTTATTTTGGCACCTTGAGTATATGTTAGCACCTTTCCTATCATAAATATTTTCGATAGTGTTTATTTGTTGCTTATGGTATAACAAAAAAATAATAATGAATAAATGAATAAATAAAGGAAGCTAATTTAAAGGGATTGTTCCGTACCCTATTGCACTGATATTTATGTATTGCATACTAGTTGGCGTATTTTAGTGTTTCGGCGCAGTATTTTTTGTAACAACCTCTTATCGTTATCTATACTACGAGATTCAACCCAGGATTCCCAGGTTACAGAATATAGGCGAAAACTATTTTTTTACAAATATTTTTTACATTTAATATATTGAGTAAAATGCCTACTAACAACTCCAAAAACATTTTCATACGAAAAATATCAATAATACATTCAAATAAAGTTTTGAAATTTATCAAAAGCGACACTTTCGTATTAACGACATGCCAGGAGTTTAACAGTCGGAGAAATCGCCGATTTTGCTCTTTATAATACAGAGTTCGTACGCTTTTACCACAAATTTTTAATAGAATTTTTCTATTTAATATTTAAATAGCAGAAATTGGAGATGCCTCGTTTAACTGCAGGATTTACTATACTTTTCTGCATTTAAATAAGGTGAAAAATTCTGTTAAAAAATTGTGGTAAAAGCGTACGAATCCTGTAACAGCTTTTTTGGTTTTGATAATTTTAGTGGTTTAAGAGTGTAATACGATTGCATGTCTGTTAAATTTGTATTTTGCTTGTATTATTTTATTATTTTATTAATTTATTGATAAAGTATTAATTTTGTTATGGAATATTAGGCGAAAACAAATGTTAAACTATTAATATTGTTTTAAGTACAAACGGGTTAATCTTTCGTAATCGGGCTGCACGCGATAGAGATATATTTATAGAAAATTAATTCTTAAAAATTAATTGAAAAAAAACTTTAAAAAAATCAGTGAATTCATATACAATTTTCAAGCACATTGCTTTTGAAAGAACCATTTTTTTTTCTATTGGACGATGTAAAAATTGAAATTGTGCGGTGTTTAGAAGCTAAAACAATTGCAGTAAAGGCGGAATTTATTGGTCAGATATTGACACCATAAATATGACCCCAGTGTTAGTAGTGTACTAAGGACACGTTTTAGCTTTTAAATATAGATTAGCTTTAAATCCCATTGTTGCCGCCATCATTAATTTTGCTGTGCAGTAGACGATCCTATATTAAATTTTTTAATTTGTACCTGAACAAGAACAGTAAAAAAACACGATAAGAATATTTTAAAAACATAAAGTAAAGCCTTGTACATTCACAATACATTAAAATTTCATGACGACTAGCCACTTTTTATGAAAGTTATAGCCTGTAAGGTAACAACCAGTTCCCTTTTGGAACCATATGATATTCAAACTAGAGCTAGTATTTTCCAAGAAAAAATCCATTTGAATAATGCGGCGTCCGTTCAAAAGTTATGCATGGGCATATAACCAATTGTATAACATTTTTTTTTTTGTCTTTTTCTTTGAAAGTCTGTTAATTAAAAATGAAACAGCACAGTTCTCATTTTTTAAATATTTTAAAAAACATTTATTTAAATTTGCGAAGTGCAGAATCAATGATTTTAATATTCAAATGACTCATTCGGACATGCTCAAAAGGATAGATGTCAACCTTCGTATTTTTTTTTTAATCAATCTACCAGAAATTTTGTAACAGAATAGAAATTTTGTATTTTAATTATAATTAAATTAAAAAACAAATAAAAACTAAAAACTTTTAATATAAAAATTTTGGAAATATTTGATTAAAAACTCGTCGCATGTGCCAATCCCAAAACTTTCTTCTATTTCTTACACGTTAATATGTACTTCAAAATTCGTTATCACAGCGTCAAAAAAATCAATGTTTTCCGCCATTCTGTTGTATCTCAGCTGCTTGCGAATCGTTGGTTTACGTAGATGCGAAGGCACTCTTCGGTGCATGAGCAGCCGATGTACAGCACAACTAAGACAAAATAACTATTATAGCTTTCCCTTCCGGCGGAATAGTTCCAAATTTAACTGGGATCTACAGGCTATAATATAAAACATATAATGAAATTTGGTTCAATTCTATGCATAACTTCATACACATTTCGATGATACAAAGATGAAGGATACACAAACACACGGACAGAGGGACATTTTGTAACAACATGTGTTTCTTAATTATATCTATATGTGTTTCTTTATCAATAATTATATTTTATAGACGGATTTACGCGTCTTAAGGGTCATATATCATGACCCTTAAGACGCGTAAATCCGTCTATAAAATATAATTTGAACTGATTATACAATTACACATGTGATAAAATATGAAGCGCAGCATAAATGTAAGAGACAAAAACAGAATCAAAGAGATAAAATGATTAGGCAAAAAATAATAATACTTGAGTAAACTTCCTTTACTCTGTATAACTAAATATTTTATGTTTTAAAAATCACTCCTGGGCAGTTTTATATGTACTCATTGGTTACCTTTCTTTATTTTATGTTTTAATATCACACAAACTCAATCGACATAGACATTACTTTCATATATTCAAAACGTCTTTATATAAAGCTATGTCTTTCAACAAGGGCTAAATAAGTAAATAAGAAAAGATATTTCTCATTTCCAAAAAAATAAACATATATATATCGAAATTTCTATTCATCAATCACTTATGCGTTTCTACAAGTTAAATTCATTAAGTGAAGTAATTCCGACCAGTCTTTTGAGTTAGGTGAAGTGGATAAATTAATGGGACATCTATATGAATTGGAACAAATTTCGATTTAAATAAGACTTACGTCAGACGGACGAAGATATTGAAGCTCTTCTACTCATATAATATGAATGATAGGCACGAATATTTTCGAATAATGCAGGACACTATATGAATTTAAGTATGTTTTATGATTTACAGTATTTTGCATATGCAAGAACAACTGAATCCACTATTCAAATTTCGCAAATACATCTAATAGACAACAAACATTATGATATAAAATCATTTAAACATATTTTTATTAAAAATTATTATCTTCCTAACCTAATTTTTAATACATTAATTAACATTCTGTAAGCTAAAATATCTCTTTATTCTAAAACCTCAAATTTCCTTTCCTCATATAAAATGCTATTTTTATTAAATGCGGCATGTACGTTAAAAATCTATTTTTGATTTCAAATCGGTATATGTAATGTAATGGTTTCCAGATGTTTATTTTTACTGCTGCATGTCCGCCATACCTCTTTCTGTTTACAAAAATTTTTGCAAATTAATGCAATTTCCCAGATGCGAGTTAGCCTGTTTCCTTTGTCTAAAATCTATTCCCATGGGGTTGCCCGCAGATATCCGCCAAAATTCATAAAAATTACCATTTTGCCAAATGTGGTAACCGTTTCAATCCTCCCGCTCAAATATTTACATTAATTACCCGTAACGTACAAAGAAATTCTTCTATGTGTCTGGGATCTGTTGGCTCAGTGGCCATCGAATGTTGGCGAGATAATCTATTACCGAATAGATCAGATCACTTCGAGCCCTTTGCCTGCGATCAACTGTTTGAATGCTCCGGTAGAGAGGCCACCCCCATTCACACTATCTTACGTCTTCTATATGTCTCAATAAAGAAAATTTCAGCTGTGATGACTTCGCCTTAAATCAGTATTTTATGTCTGCCTTTTCCCTGGATTTTGAACTATGTGTTATTTGCAATTTCAACGCATATAATGTAGGAAGTTACGGCTCGTAAATATTATTCTAATTAATCACTTCGGTAAAATATTCCAGCCTAAGAAAAACATCGCCAGAAACATTAGTTGTGTATAGGCCCAAGGCCTAATGTTTCCAGGCTCATTTGCACAATAAGCGGGACAGGGTGACAAAAAAGCGGGGCAGAGGCTTATAAATTGGGACATAAAATTGCAGTAAAGCATGTGAGAACGGAACCTGTCTATAACGAAATCCTACCTTAAAGTTAAAAAATGCATGGTCCCTTCGGAAGGAAACCCATATAAATATATCTTTTAAAATGAAAACCTGTCTAAAACGGAATGTTTTACTGTCAATTGACTTTTTGTCTTAGCAGGTTTTACTGTACTAAATAAACATAATAATCTTTCACAGTAAAATCTGTGAACTCGAAAGAGCTAAAGACAGAAACAAATTTCATTTTGACAATATTGCCGTTTTACGATTAAGCAATTTTAGTTGTTATGATATGCCTTCTGTTAGGGATGTAAAATATTTACGTTTAAGGTGCACTGAGAAAAATTACACTTTTAAATCTGAGTAAATCAATGTTTTCTTTTTGTTATGAAACTTTTTGTTTCAAATAGAATGACCCAATGCTTTCAATTATGAAATACCGGAAATACTCAGAATATTGAAACATAAACATACTCGAAACGGAGCACATAGAGAACAGTTCATACTCATTTTTTGAAACATGGACATACTTAAAAATGGTTAGAATCAGTTGAAACTTATTTTTGAAACATGGAAATACTCTAAAATGAGCACATAGAAGTCGGTTCATATTCATTTTTGAAACATGGACATACTCAAATATGAGCACATGATGTTTTATTCTTGAGTGTGTGAATGTTTTCAGAAATGAGTATATACATGTTTCAAACTTCAGTCATTTTGATTCGGAGCCATTTTGACTATGCGACATACTAAGATTTGAGTATTTTTTGCTCTGTTTTGAAAATGTCGTTTATAGAAAGTTGGATTCATTATAAACATGTTTCATGTTCAGAGCTATTATTAAATCAAAATCTATTAAAACCTGTGGAAATAGAAAAGCAATGGACTGCAAAATATTCCGTTTTAGCAGGAAGATTTATTTTTGGCATCATAAAAATTTGGTATAGACAGGCTCTGTTTCCACATGGTTTCACATGGTTTCACCGTTTTCACTATTTTTACATGTCAATTATGTTCCACTCGATACACATTAAGAAAAAGCATGGTATTAATAGATATTTATCAGAATATGCGCATGATGAAAAATCGGAACATTTGACGTCCTGAGCAGTGGTTTCGTTGGCAGGTCTTGGAACCCTTGAAAATCGAGATTTTCCGGGTAAATCGGGACACCTGACAATACTACCACACTGTAAAAAAAATCAGAAGCATTTCGGCACAAGGCGAATGATTCCTGTAATTTATAGTAAATTTTGTGTTCTCCACAGTTACTTGTTATTTCGGAATCGTTACACGTATTTTCGGAAAAATATTCAAAGCGGTGAATACTCTGAAGAAGTCAGAAACGTTACATTCCATAGCGGAAATGTTTTCGAATAGGTAGTGTAAAATGTTGGTTACTGAAACATTCGGAAATGTTACACTCATTCCGTGTAAAGTTTAAAAATTGAATTCGAAATGAAGTAATATTTGCGCATGCTCATCTACTCCGACTTACTGCACATGTCATTATCACGTGATTTGTATTGTTCTTGAGAGGAAAGACAGCCTAAAACAGATGCAGATGCAACGTATTTATATGATCTGTAAGTATTCTGTTTTATAATTTCTTTTATTTGAGAGAACAATATGATTTTAAAAAAATAATATTATCAGATTCTATTTTATTGCATATTAATATTACATTTGCAGTTAATCTTTTGTTGTATACACAAAGTTAAATAACTCGTTCGATAGTTTCTTTATAATCTTGTTCCATGAATCTATAATAAATAGTAGATATTTTATTGATGAATAATAATGTAGTAGTAGTATTAATGAAGTACAGATAGCACCGTATATACGTCTTTAACATCTTTTCGTTTTGAGATCGGTTCCGTTTCATAACTTTTCTAATGATGAAATGTATCGTTTATATGACAGAACAAATTCCTAATTTCATTTATACTATACGTTTTTCCTTCATTTTTTATGAATCAGATATTTATAAATAAATAAAATTAAAATTTGATTTACAAATCTATAAATAATTCTTTTTTAAAATCCGGTCTTGTGAATTCCATGCTGTAAACAGATACATATGCATTCTGAAAGTACTTTATTTCCCAAAATAGATGTATTATTTTTAATACATTTAAATAAATATATTTTTTAACCTTGTAAGTATAGATATTATGTCAAAAGATTTGGTATCTGTAAATAATTATTTTTTTTATGAACTGTATACTTATAAAAATATATTTATTTTCTCAGGTTATCTCAGCACTTCTCAAGTTATACGAATAAAATAATACCTTTAAATGAATATATTTAGAAGCATGATAGTTTTAAAATACTATATTAAAAATATTTACAAATAGACAAAACATTTTTATCAATATATCTATTTATAAGTATACAATTCGTGAAAATAAAACAATTACCACAGATATAAAATATCTTCAAATAGTATAACTATTTACAAGATTTAAAAAAAATGTTGAAAGGTATTACTAAAATCTATATATTTATAAGTATAGGGAAATTAAATGTTTTCATTGAGTATCTATTTAGAGGATGGAACTCATGAGGCTGCATTTAACCCTTTCCGGCGCGGAGTAAGTCTGTTTTTAAACTGATGAAATTATCGACTGACACCAGAATTTAAAAAAGAATTTATTAAAAAATAAAAACTTGCTTATTTTCCCGTAGTTTATAAAAGGAAAAAAATAATTAAATATTCTTGGTGTCGTCTGTCAGTTTTTTAATTAAAATTAGGTGTCCTTTTTGGGGGACACCGCCGGCTAAAGTGTTAAAAAAAGAATTATTTATAGATCCATAAATCAAATTTTCAACGTTATTTATTTACAAATATCTGATTCATAAAAACTGAGTGAAAAACGTATAGTATAAGTGAAATTAGGAATTTGTTCTGTCATATAAACTATACATTTCATCATTAGAAAAGTTATCAAACGGAACCGATCTCAAAACGAAAAGATGTTAAAGACGTATATACGGTGCTATCTGTACTTCATTAATACTAGTACTACATTATTATTCATCAATCAAATATCTAATATTTATTATAGATTCATGGAACAAGAGTATAAAGAAACTATTGAACGAGTTATTTAACTGTGTATACAACAACCTCTAAACTTGTTGTACTTGTAAACTTGTAGTAGGTAAAATACAAGTAGGTAAACTACGAGTTCTAAGAAGTTTCCAGATGACTCAACTCTGTTCCTACAAAGGAAAATTTGGAAGCCTCTCTTCAGTAGAAGAACATACTCTCAAATTTGGAGTTATTTTAAAATGACAGAAGTATTTGTCATAGAATTAAGTTTTTTCAAAGTTTATTTCGCCTGCATAAATAACTTTAAATTGATATCTTGAGTAGCAGTCTAATAATAAAAGGTGAATAATAAAACGAGTTCAGAAAAATATATGTTTCACCCCAAAAATTACAGAAAGTTTATAATATTGCTAATTCTAGAGTATAATTCATCTACAAGATCATGCTTCATAGAATCATTTCTATAGTGTGATTAGCGAGTTCGCTCACCTAACTTCGCAGAAAACCCAACCACGATGATGTGGAGTGGGGTTTCGCCTCGAGCGAATGTGATAATATTTTTTTTTTTTAAATATTGTTCTCTCAAATAAAAGAAATTGTAAAACAGAAATACACAGAAACATTTCCAAAACACACAGAAACATTTCCGATGTATACAAAAACATTTCCGATATATGCAGAATCGTTACTGAACATCTGACTGAAATATAAAGAAACGTTTCCGAAATGCACGTAAATGTTTCCGAAATATGCGAAAACTTTTACGAACATCTGACCGAAATATGCGGAAACTTTTACGAACATTTGACCGTAATATGCGGAAACATAACAGAACCGATGGGCCACATTGCTGCCCCACCAGACAGAGTAACGTTTCCGAGTTTTTTTTTTACAGTGCAGGGGCGCACAGTGGTTCAGTTCCAAAACTTAGTGCGAAACCATATATTTTTTCGAATTACTTTTTCTACTTAGTCTGAGTATTTTCTTCAAAGAAGCATTAAAGAATCACAATCTACGCATTTTTTTTTTCAAAATAATAATAAATGTAAACAAATTATATAAGACGTGTTATTACTCAGTTTGTATTTTACTGCTGTTGATCGTGTTGCTTTCTCCGTAAAAAAAGGTTTACAAAATTATTTTGTTCTAATGATTTATTTATTAAACAAGCGCTCGAAAAAAAAATATTTTTTTATTTATTCAATTGAAAAGTAAATTTTTTTAGCAATGACTTTGGAATTTTACATTTGTGCGTTAATATCGATGTACAAAAAATTTAAAGCATTTGCACATGTTTATACACTATATATAATTTTGTAGTTAAGTATGTTATTTTTTGGAGTTAAATTTCAAGATTTAAAGTGCGTCTCATTGCGACTGATGCAATTTGAAGAACATACAAAGTAAACATTATCCAAGTTGTTTAATATGTCTGACTCCAAGCCCAGATAAATATATATAGATCTTTTGGATTGCGTTATGCTGCTATCAAATTTAATTAAATGAAAAGTTATCGTTAAGGTTTTTCACTGTCACATAATGCATTTTCAATAAATCTTTTTCCCCAAGAATGCATCCGGGCCGGAATGCAATAGGTTGGTTTCAGTAGCCACGGTATCCTGTGTATGATTTATTTTAGCGCCCCTACGAATGATATCGTTTAAAGAAAATATTTATTTTAAACCAAATATTGGCGTATTTTCCGTCCCATAGATTTTAGAGCCCCGGGTAGTTGCCGGATTTTGCAACCCCCTCTAAGATCCGCCTTATTCAGGCGCTATATTGCACCACTATTTCTTAAATCATAGGTAATTCTTTTGAAATAACAATATTATCTTTGATTTGAAATATTCGCAATGATATGTCTCTATCACAGAAATATTAACTTTACGTTGAAAGTATTTTGCGAATATTGCTGTGATAGTGAAAAATATGAATATCAACATTTTGATAGGGATGTACGTCAATCTTATCAAAGTTGAACATGATATAGCCAATGAAAACAATATAGGTCAAATATTGTTTTAGTACTAGTTATGTATCTGATACTGTACTAGTTTTTACTAAATTATTGATTAATTACTAAGCTGAGAACGATTCTATATGAAATAGTGTTCCTATGTTTTCCTTCTTTTCTCCAATTTTCTATCAGAAAAGCAACTCCAAATGCTTCACATAAACTCATCTGAAGTGACTATCAATATACATATAAGGATGTTTTTTGACACCCATTGAGATCCATTACTTACTAAACAAAATCAAGTACTGACACTATACGGACATTTATGAGGTCGAATCTCTTAGACACTCAAAGCCAGTTCTAACTACTGAAGATTCTATTTAACTCCTACGATTGGACTTATACGATAGAAATTGGGGCCTAAAAAGGATTTACTTGCAAACTGATTCAGCAGAGAGCTAGCCGCCTGTGTCTCTACCTTTTAAAAATGTTCGAACGCAAAGATTTTACTGGTAAGACAGAATCGGCTAGGAACGAACCCGAAATCGTCCTGAGTATGAACACTAAGCAAACTTTCTAATAACTATTTAAGTGGTGCGTGTTTGTAATCTCTGTGAAATGTGTTGACTGTTAATAAAACGTTGTTTAATATTTAACAAACGGTTTTAAATTAAGCACGAGTGTTACAATACATATGCCTGACTTACACAGTGACGTCGGTAAATTACGAGACAAGAATGAAATTCTGATTTTCTGCACAAATGTTAACTATGAGGGTTCAAAAAGGACTGGTATAAACGGCAGCTGTAGCAAATAGGTACTCACCTAATAGCACAATCCGTAGGTGTGACGTCATTGTGATATTGCAAATGGTCAAAAGTGTCACAATCACTACCGCGAACCAAAATGTGATGTATTTCATTCGTCTCGTTATTATTCTCATCCCTTCATATTGTATTTCGACGTCACATTAGTTATATATCTATTATAAATAAGGCATTGCTTATACACTGTTGTCCAAAATTTAAAGACCAAGCACAAACTTTTAATTTCGTAGTTAAAAGGCGACTGTGGATGTTTAAAAGGAATTAATATAAACTGCAGGTGGTAGAAAACTAACTTCCCAGGAAGTTTACGTGGCTTCACAAATGGTCAAAATTGTCATAATCACTACGCTGAACTAAAATGTGATATATTGGGTTGTCCGAAAAGTTCGCGCCACTTGGGAAAATCAATTCGTACCAGAAAATTCTATAATTTAATTATTAGACATTGATTCCTATATCTATTGTGTAATAATTAACGGGCAGTCTTTTTCTGTACGAATTGATTTTACCAACCGGCACGAACTTTCCGGACAACCCAATATTTTAAATCTTTGTTAATTTTCATCCATCTTATTATTATTTTCAAATGCCCGTCATTAGGTGACTCCACTGTGAAGTCACCAGGATCGTCACATTGGGATAAGGTACACTATCACAATGAAGTTATAAAGATTTTCTGAGGTAATCGTCATTTGAAAACTCCACTATCAAATGACTATGGACGTTGTTTGTTGTGAAAAGTTACCAGGTGACTTCACTTGGGGGACTCACCATGAAGCACCTGACCTGATGACTTCACAGTGGAGTCCCGAAACAGAGGTTACATGAGAATCACCATGTGACTTCATTGTAAAGCCACCTGGTAATTCCTCACAAAGCAACACTCATGATGACTTCTCAGAGGAGTCACCGATTTACGGTTAATTGAGAGTAATAATGAGGCGAATCTGAGATGCTCTTGTGCATCTCAGTGAGTGTGGCACTTTTGACCATTTGGCCACAATGACACTTTTGACCTCAATGTCTGTGTTATTAGGTTATTTCAATTAACACTTCAACTGTCTGTGTTATTAGGATTCTTCAATTGACACTTCAACTGTCTGTGTTCTTTGGATACTTCAATTGACACTTCAACTGTCTGTGTTATTAGGATACTTCAATTGACACTTCAACTGTCTGTGTTTTTAAGGTAGTACATACATGCAGTACCTGCCGATTATATCACTTTCTTTTGACCATTAATTTTGTTTTCGAAAATTAGAATTTGCGTTTTTGCCCTTTTTTATGCATACCAGTGTAGTTGTGTATATGCAAGTCTTAAATGCAAAAATGCAATCTTAAAAAGTTACTTAAATAAATATAAGTAGTTTTAAATTATATAATGAGAAGTACATATAATATGAACTTGTGTAATTCAACTACATAGTTTTTCAACAAAAAATTTGCAAATGTTTATCTCTTAAATATTAAAAAATATTTTCACATTTGTATTTCTTTATATAAAGTCTTAAAATATACATCTGTAAGTAATGTATCTGTAGTAATAAAAATAGTAGGTTGTTCATAAAGCAAATAGTATAGGTCAGCATGATGTAATAAAATATATGTTTAGATATTTCAAAATATATCTCTCGAAAAATAAATTCTTCCTCAAAGAATTTATTCATAACAACGACCAGTATTTCGTTTTATTGCCTTAACTCTTACAGTGATGTTTGTCTTAAGTAGAAAAATATTAAAGAAAAAATTTAATCTAGTAGATAGAGCTTTTCCGAAATCAAAAAATAAATAGTAAGAATTGTCTTTAAAATGTCATTGTTCCACTTTCTACAGTTACATTTTTTTTAAATCAGTAAATATTGCGTTTCCCTATTATTGAGTAACAGACTGGCAGTTCTTTAATATTTTGAGAACTAACATGAAAAATAATTGATTAAAGCTATTGTTTTGAAAATTTAGTTGATGACCTGACAAACTAGGATGTAAATTGTTGAAAATTTTGTAAATTTCATATGATATTGAAATATTTACTAAACGTAGCCTTTATTTCGGAAAAATAATGTGCTTCATTTGAAGAAAATGTGAATTTTTGAAAAAAAAATTAGAACAACACATTTCCAGTTTTGGTAATAATATTTATTATTTATACAGTAAAACTGAAAGTACGAATTGCTTGTTTTTACGGAGGAATGTGCTTTTTCGTATGCTTTAAACGAGAACAGTTTAAAATAATATATGACTTTAATAAGACTAACATTTATCACAGATACGAGAAATGTTTTTCTTTGCAATGCAATAAGACTTTCTTGAAACTCAATAAATAAATAAATAAATTAATTAATTA
Source organism: Maratus michaelseni (assembly GCA_963931845.1). Lineage (NCBI taxonomy): Eukaryota > Metazoa > Arthropoda > Arachnida > Araneae > Salticidae > Maratus > Maratus michaelseni. The sequence continues at coordinate 365,077,353 of OZ007590.1, read as the reverse complement.
AAATATAAAAAATACGCGAGTTTTTTATTCAGAATCAATAAATTCGCAACAGCTCACATTTACTTGTAGATTTGGCGTCTTTTAATTTCTAACTTTGAAAACTTAAATTAGTTTTATATAACAACGACAGTACTGTATTTTTAGGTAGATTTCGTAAGAAATACTACCTATTACATTCTTCCCTAAGTTGGAATTCCTGAAAATGTTTTGCAGATCTACACCGATCATGACTCCTAGAACCCCAAACCACCCCCAGTTCAAAAGTTTATAGCTATCTATCTATCTATATCACTTTTTTATGGACACGATAATTTCTATAATTCTGCAGTAATCTCTTCCAAACTGATTCATAAAATCAAGCGGGGTAAAATCTCGGTCAAGTTCGTTAATGGGCAAAATCGAACGAAGGGGTTGGGGGGTTGGGGAGGCCTTTTTGTGAAAACAGAAAAAAACACACATAACTTCTTAATTTTGATACATTTCGAATCCGTTTAAAGTTATTATTACTTCTAGGAAAAGTGCCAAAAGATTATGTATGACAGATTTTTGATTTCATTAAAAATGCCTTCAAGGGGGGGGGGGGGGGGAATACAGGTTTCAGAAGAAGAAAATTCATAACTTCGTCAATTCACAAATCCGCTACAATTTATTATAAATCTCCTTAATATTATCTACAACTGTTATACTGACAGGTTTTTTTATACTTCCAACACTTACAGCAAAAAAAAGTAAAAACAAAAAAATCCCTGCTGACTCCGGCGAGGAATCTGGCTGTGCAGAGTTTGGGCGCTATTTATATGACACACTGTATATATATATATATATATATATATATATATATATATATATAAATTCTGTACTTTTATGTTAGCCGGGCGCAAGTGATATATATACATATACATATACACATATATGTGATGATATTTAGAAATTTACCCCGCTACAAACATGAAATAGCTATATCAGATCGAAGTTTATGCAGCCGCATTCCAAATTTTAGTTAATCTGACTGATAGTCATTGAATTTCTTCAGAAAAAATGAAGAAATATTTATTATTTCCACGTAATAATATAATGATGAAGAGTCCCCACTCCACTAGACACATTGGAAGTTTTTAGTAATTGACGTTTAATAACATGTTACGATGCATATTCACAAGATTTCATATAGACTCTCTTGCAGAGAACAGCGGATTATTTAAACAAGACAATATCACAGAATTTCTATGCTCCAGAATGCAAGTTTCATGTTATATACCCGCATGCGCAAAGCACCTTACGGCATTTCAGTATTACTAACAAACCAATCAAACAGCTAGGATGCGTTGGAACTTGGAACTCTTTACTAGGAGCAGCAAGATTCTTAAGCAAAAAGGCCCCAGTGAAAAAGAGCGCGAATATGAGTTTTTGAATAAAAAGAAATATGTAAAAGAAATGGTGTAGATTAATTTTTAAATATAACGAATTTGACTTGGGAAATAAAATGTTGCGAAATAAAAAAAGTTTTTAAAAGAAAATAATTACGAGAAGTGTTTTTAGGATATTTTGAAGGGGGATAAAATTTTAAATAGAAAGAAATTTAGATAAACTATATATACAGTGGTGGAAAAAATTATAAAGCCACTTGAAAATATGATATAATTAAAAAACAAAAGATGGAACATTTATGAAATTTCATACATATATATTATATGCTACAAGGAAGTAAAGAAAAAAATAATTTATTAATAACTACATTAATAAAAGATTAATAGACTTAAGAAAATTTTCTGTACAAAGAAGGTTGGAAATAATTATAAAGTCGATACATGTATTTCATCAATAATGGATGTGAGACTCATTTTTTTCGATGACTTTGACTAGTCTTTTGTTCATTGAATCTATCAGACCGCACAAAGTACTTGCATCAGTATTATTCCAGCAGTTTTTAAAAGCATTCATCAAATCTAACTTTAAATTGAATTTTCGTCCATTTTTGTACACATTTCAAGCTAAAATTCCCCAATTATTTTCTATTATATTCAGATCGGGTCTATGAGCTGGCCATTAAAGGCATTTCACCTGATTAGGTTCCAGCAAAGATTTAGTTGACTTCGAAACATGAACGGAAGCGTTGTCCTGCTGAAATGTCCAGTCTCCTGAAGTTATAAGAGGAGCAAATGGGTAATAAATTATCTCCTAACATTTCTTGATACATAACCTAGTTCTTTTTGTTATGCATGGAAACAATTGGAGTGGTTCCACAGGCAGCTAATGCAGCTAATGCAGCTCAAACCATTACCGAGCCACCTCCAAATTGACGCTTTGAAAAAATATCAGGCTCCTGTCGTAAATCATGCCAAAAATATTTATACCCGTCAGGTCCATCGAAATTAAATTTCTTTTCATCGGAAAAGACAACATCTCTCCAATTTGTGCTTTCGGTTACATGTTTTCGTGCAATGTCTAAGCAAGCATTTTTGTGGTACTTAGAAAGAGGTGGTTTTCCTTTAATTTTTTTTAATTGAACAATGGGATTGTTACTTAAAACATTTCTTACCGTTTGGCTTGTACATGGTAATTGTAACTGTTCTTGAATTTGGGCATACGACATTTTTTTCCGCAAACTAGCTTCCGGATTTGTCTTGATTGCTTTATAGTTAAGGATTTCGGTCTTCCTGTATGCTTCTTACTGCCGTAATCTTCGGGATTTCTGAAAAAACTGCTTACTGCAGCCTTGGACCTTCCTATTTTCTTGCAATATTAGAACCAGACATTCCAACTTCATTTAAAATTAATATTTTAATTTGTTGACCATCGGATAACTTTTTTCCTCTTGGCATTGTATTAAACAAACCAAATACAAAATGAATGCACGTAACGCGTTTACATTTACCAAAACTTTCATGGCGACCTATTTTCTTAAGTCTGGCATTATGCCAAATGAAGCTAGAACCATCGGCTTTATACTTTTTTCCAAGTTGTTTTTCATTGGTTGTAAGAAATTAGCATAATTTATGTTCCCCCTTCCGTTTTTCCAAATAAAGTTTATGTGTATTATTGTAATGTTGATCATGCAAATGAAAATAGAATTTTCGTTATCAACAATTCCATTACTTTTTGAATTTTGTAAATTTTTCTATCGGCTTTATAATTTTTTCCAGTACACTGTATAAATAAAAAGAATATTGTTTAAGACGGGAAGTTTTAATAAACTAGGGTTGTAGGATGAATTTAGGAAGAAACAAATTATGGAACAAATTTAATAAAGAATGGAATTTTGATTTTTGTAATATATATATATATGTATGTTACGGTCAATATGATTAATCCGGTCATTATTAATAATAATGACCGGATTAATCATACTGACCGTAACATATATATATATATATATACCTTAAATTCATATATAAAAAAACCAAAAAGGTTCTTTAGGTTTGTTTTCCTAGCTGTTCATATTATTTGGCGCAAGAAATATAATTTTCTGAATCCCAAATCGTGCCAATCTTTAAAAAATAAAAATATAAATAAAAAAAAAGGCCAAGGCTCTTATTTAAAAAAATTTTTTTAAATGGACAGTTATTATACTTATGAGTAAGTAATCCCGATGATTATTATTATTTTTTTTTATGGAATCGTTTTGTAGTTATTAAATGTTTGAACTTTTTTTTAATTCATTGACTAATAAGTCTTATTTTAATTAAATTATTTATTATATAGAATCTAAATAATCATTATATTTTATTGTGAAGCTGTTAAATGCTAGCTATGAGAAATATCAACCTTCCTATCACGTACAAATATTTAATTATTATGTTTTATCATGTGCGGTTTAAAGGAAAATAAACACCAGTCTGTCCCAAGCTGTTGCGTTTTATTTCTATGAAATTAAAAATCACTGTCATTTGAACATCTCTTACAAGTTTCCGTAATATATTTTAAGCTAATTCATTTGTTTTTTCATAACGTGAATACAAGAAAATTTAATTAAAACAACTTGTAGTTCTGTCAAAAATAAACAAATGAAAACTAAAAATTCATTTATATGATTGTTTTCTTCTGTGTCTCAAACATATTCTAATATGGTAAAAGTAAATTGTTTTTCATCTATTTTAATGTGTATAACTCACTGTAGAAACTGTAAAAAGATTTACTTTACTTTAAATTAAATTTCGAAATTTCATTATTTTGTTGTTGTTCCGTGAAAAATTCTTTATGATGAATATGTTTTGAAGTATTAAAATACCGCAGTATTCTTATTTATTAGCAATATTTAATATCAATATTTCTCTAACAAGTTTTCTAAGCCCTAGGTATCTGCATATGAAACTATGTAAAAAAAAGAAAAGGAAAGAAAAAAAGAAACAGAATGGGCAGATATGCAAAATCAAAAACATTAAGGAACAACGCAAGTTTTTTTTTTTTCAAATTTTTTAATATGTATGTAAATACTACTAAGTACAGGATATAAATGGCTGTAGATTTCCAAATGAGGACTGTTTCTCTAGTTAACAAATATATCTTTATTTTAATACCTTAATTTTAATGTTATATCTTAATTTTAATGTTATATCTTAATTTTAGTGTTGCACCTTTATTTTAATATCTATATTTTAATATTTTATCTTTATTTTAATATCTTTATTTTGATGTTTTATCTTTAGTTTAATTTCTTTAATTTAATATATTTATTTTAATATTATATCTTTAGTATAATATCTTTATTTTATCATCCGATATAATAATGGATCTCTTTCCAAATAACTTTCAGACTGTTTAAAAAGGATCAGTACCTTGAAAATAATATTTAACATATTTTTTTATATAAATAAACGTTTGTATAAAACTTTTTTTAACCTCATTTTCATAGTTAATATTTTTTACATGATAGAAATTATGTTTCTTTCTTATTTTGCAATAATACTAAAAAAACACAGCTTATTTAAAAGAGCAGAATAAAAGTTTCTTTTCTTGTACCTATTACGTAACATGTTCAGTGATAAAACTGGCATTAATCCAGAAATCTGGTTTCTACATCTTTATTTTAATACCTTAATTTTAATGTTATATCTTAATTTATTGTTATATCTTAATTTTAGTGTTGCACCTTTATTTTAATATCTATATTTTAATATTATATCTTTATTTTAATATCTTTATTTTGATGTTTTATCTTTAGTTTAATTTCTTTAATTTAATATATTTATTTTAATATATTTATTTTAATATTATATCTTTAGTGTAATATCTTCATTTTATCATCCGATATAATAATGGATCTCTTTCCAAATAACTTTCAGACTGTTTAAAAAGTTTCAGTACCTCGAAAATAATACTTTTTATATAAATAAACGTTTGTATAAAACTTTTTTTAACCTCATTTTCATAGTTAATCTTTTTTACATGATAGAAATTATGTTTCTTTCTTATTTTGCAATAAGACTAAAAAAACACAGCTTATATAAAAGAGCATAATAAAAGTTTCTTTTCTTGTACCTATTACGTAACATGTTCAGTGATAAAACTGGCATTAATCCAGAAATCTGGTTTCTACATTTCTTTATTCCCCAGGATAATTGGACCCGAGGTTAGTAAATGGGTCGTGAAGCGATAGCGTATGCGAAGCGTTATTCTGAAAGAAGAAATGTGCTCCAGTATTATAAAACCTTGCATATAAACTTGTAGGTTAATCTACTTTATTTAAGAAATAATCCTCTCAGATAACCATTAGAGTAAGTTTTACATTGCTGGGATTAGATTTGTTTTTATATTTATTATATAAAGGTCATAAAAATCCAGTATCTTCAAACTTAGTTGTAAGAGGACTTGACATAAAAATGCTAATGTATTCGAATTTAGTAATAAGATAAAATGAAAAAAGTACTATAACTGAAGGAAATATACTATACTATTACTGAATTCTGTAATTAATGATAATATTTTAATTGAATACCAGCTAAAGTTATCAACTAAAATTAAAAGTAATCTTGCATAATAGTAAAATGGAGCAGGACACATAACGGCTTAGCCAATCGGCTATGCCACATGACATTAATAATTTTTCCAATTAGGAATCGATTTCCATGGTGGGGCCGAAATATCCCGTTTCATTAAAATCGTGCCATGATTTTGAGATTTTGGGGAATAGATTTTTTTCAATGTTCATAATGTACAGGTCATAAAATTTCGATATCTTCGAACTTGGTTGTAAGAAAAATATTATATAAAAATTCTAACGTATTCAAATTTAGTAATAAGAAAAATAATATATAATATTATAAGGGAAGGGACTATACTATACTATATTGAATACTATAATTATCGATAATAGCACAATTGAATACCAGCTAAAATTATCCACTAAAATTACAAGTGATCTTGCATAATAGTAAAATGGAGCAGAACACAATAGGGCTTCTCTCATCAGCTATGCCACATGGCATTATTATTTATTTTCCCAAGTAGGATCCGGTTCCCGTGGCGGGACAGAAATATCCCGTTTTGTTAAAATCGCGCCGTGATTTTAAAATTTGATTGATTAGAATTTCATATCTTTAACTTGCTTGTAAGAAAAATATTACTTAAAAATACCAACGTATTCAAATTTAGTAATAAGAAAACGATTCAAATTATTATAAGAGAAGAGTCTATACTATACTATAATTGAATACTATAATTGAGTATCAACTAAAATTGCAAGTAATATTGCAAAGTTTTAAAAAGGAGAAGGACCGATATGGGCTTCGCTCATCGGCTGTGCCACATGACATTACTTATCTTCTCAAGTAGCATTCCTTTTAGATGTCGGGACCGAAATATCCCATTCCGTCAAAATCATGCCATAATTTTGAGATTTATGGGATTAGATTTGTTCTAATATTCATAGTATAAAGTTCATAAAATTTTGATATCTTCAAAATTTGGCTATAAGAAAAAGATTACATAAAATTGTCAACGTATTCAAATTTAGCAATAAGAAAATAAATGAAAAATATTATAAAAGAAGGGACCTAACTATATTATAATTGAATAGGGGAGATGGGGGATGAATGGGACAAGGGATGGATGGGACGTTCTCAATATTTCAGGCAATAAACTTTTTTTTCAGTTGTTTCCTATCCTCATAGATTTCACTGCCATAGTGTGCTTCAGAACCAAAAGCAAGACCACATGGCTGTTTTCAGTTTCCTTCAAATTGTCATTTCCTGAAAACTCTACTTAAAAGTATTTTTTTTACATTTGAAGTTACTTAAATATCTTATGCAATATAACCAATTAAGATATGTTGTAGTTTTTTATTTCAAGGCTCAATATTGGTAATTAAAATGAATGGATATAACCATTGTAACAAAATAATTTTTGAGACAAAATGGTTAACAATTGAATATATGCATCATGGGGAGGATTGGGACATTTCAAATGGGATGAATGGGATTGTTTCATTCATCCCTAGAGGATGCTGAAAAATATATTTATTAGCTAAATAATATATAGTTTGATAAATTAATAATTTATGGTAATTATTCTTTTAACATTTCATCCTCATTGTAGTTATCGTCTTCAGCCATTACATGCTTCCGTTTATGGGCCTTTTAAGGCAAAGCTGAGATGAGTCCAGTATGATTGGCTAACAAATAATTCTGGAGATCATATTACAATTTACAATCTCTCAGCTTTTGCCCAGAAGGCATTTTTTCAGCTATTAGTCCTTAACATTGAATAAAGGGGGGAAAATATTTGTGTGCCATTCATCCCTGCTGTGAGGATGATTGGAACATAGAGGAATTGCTTTTTAATTTCATAATATATTTCTGTATAATAATAATCGTGAATAAATATTGTGCATAAGATGTAGTCAAACACTTAATGTATGAAATGTGATATATAATATTGATAATAACTTAAATAAAATATTTAAAATGAATATTTTTGTGAAAATGTCCCATTCATCCCCCATCTCCCCTACTATAATTAAATAGCAACTAAAATTACCAACTAAAATTTCAAGTAATGCTGTATAGTTCTAACAAGGATAAAGGACTGATAAGGGCTTCGCCCATGGGCTATGCCGCAGAATATTAGTTATTTTCCGAAGTAGCATTCGGTTCCCATGGCGGGACCGAAATGTCCTGCTTTGTTAAAATTGTGTCATGAATTTGAGATTTAGCATAGTATTTCAAGATTATGTATCACATAATAAGCATACTTTCAAAATGTTGCAGTATTTTCGAAATTTCTTTTTTTTCCTTTAATATGTATGTTTCCTGACATAATATGTATATATATATATATATATATATATAATTTCTTAATTTAAATAGCAGAAGCACACAATATTCTTTCTTTATTTTTTACATAAAATAATACTTTAAACTTAATAATTGAACCTCAGAGGTACCGAAAATAGATTATAAAAATCTTAGAAACTCACTTGTTGAGATCTTTGTCAAGATACAGAGTGTCATATATTCCTCCTGCATTTAATATATATAAAATAAACATCACAGTTTCTTACATTCCTTTGCTTCATATATATAACACTAAAATTATCAAATCCACAAATTTTGCGTAATGTTGCATACTTTCTAAAGAGAAATACAGTCTCCACTTTTGAAGAATCAAAATATGATTTAAAGGCTACACAAAAATTCTATCCGCACAGATTTATGACGAAAAATGTTTACATTGTTATACTGATATCCTTATTTTGAAGTTAATGGTGGATTTTTAATTGATAACCTTTGAATATACATTAAATTAAGTAATGAAACAAAAATAATGAAACTACGTTTTCATGACAAAGGTAAGGAGGTTAAAAATGTTAGGGATAGCATGAATTTTATTTCCAAACAGATGATTATTAATGGTAACTTTAAAATTATAACATATTATACGAAATACAGTGTTAATTAATTATGGAAATTCATAAAAAATGCTTCAAAGGAGAAATATTCCTAATATCTTAAATATATAAACATCGAGGTATTATATAGAGAAAATTGAAAATTGTGTTTGAAGGATATTATACAAATAATCATCCCGAAATATCTC